>OU612059.1:53714505-55025516 GCA_914767635.1 Melanostoma mellinum | reverse complement strand
AACCCACCATCGACGAAGAGGAGAAGAGCAATGTTCCTTCTCGCATTTTGGCGTACCAAACCATAGTTGTTTTTATTTCAATATTTTGCTCTCGATTTTACTTTTGTTTTTAAAAGCAGAGGCTACTCGATCGTTTGATACGAGTGTGAGGGCGGTGGCGATGGCGGTAGAAGTTGCTGGGACTTGGCCCCTGTTGTAGGCTACTATCATATACTGAACTGGGTTGGCTATCACGGCTCATGGGTGAACTGAAGAGCTCTCTTTGTAGTCGGTACCCTGGGATGTATAGTTTTTGTTGGGTTGGGTGGACTATTTATAGAACCATCACTCGACTAGATCGCGCCATTACTCGTAAAACCAAAACAGATGAAGATGTATACTACGATTTTAAAAACCATATGGCGGAGACTCGTATACTAGGAGATGTCATCAAAACACATTGTTGCGGCGTGCGTCGGTGTGTTAGATTCGAAGTTGAATTTACAATTTTAAAGAAAACTCACTTAATGCGCAATGGATGTGCTCATACTTTAGGGATGAAGTTATTAATGGCAGTAGAGATGGGTCGGTTGTTCTGGTGGGAGCAACAGAGTTTACTTATGTCTCTACTCCTCATGTTGATTCTACAATGTGCTGAGAATGGTGCATCTCAAAATATCAGAGAAGATGTAAGAAATGCATTCGATTGCACAACAACTGTGTGGGTTAATCTTTGAGGAACGGTTTTTTGTTTTTGTTAGCTTATGCGTTTGTTGTTGTAGTAAAGATCGGTTTTGTGTTGTTGCTCTCTGGTATATCGGCCCAAAATAGATATTTATTTATACATACCTACTTCATCTAAGTTGAGATATTCGTTAACTCGCTGTGTAGAAAGCAAAGGTAGATACTTTGTTCGAATAATTGTAGTTTTGTGCTTTTGGGTAAGATTTAAGAATCTCTTTTTGTTTTTTGTTATTATTATTTTATTTTTGTCTTCTTCAATGTAGAACAATGAGTGTATCTATTTATTGTAGGTACCTACTTTATTCTGAAGCAAACAAAGTAGGTAGTTGAATGTTTATTGGCAATCGATGTTAATCAAACGTGTTAAATGCTTTGCTATGTACCTAACAAGTGTGAGTTGGTATGGTTTACAGTTGCTAACCGACATTCGAGGACACTCAGATCCCAGACAAATAATGGTCCATCTCCACCAAACTGGTCTTGGGCTTTTTTCTTTGTAGGGCAACGAATCCAGAATTTTGTTGGCCTCAGACATCGATCAATCCAAAACTGCCTATGCATTCTGAGGTCAACTCATCGCATCAAAAGAGCAGGGGATCAGTGAAACATTATGGCAGGGCTGTGATCCATTCCAGATCTCGATGCTCGTAACGCTGGAAAAGAGGCCAACTATAGCGATAAGGAAAAACCATCAGGAAAAGTTGAGACAATTGGAAACACGATGGACGTTTAGGGTGAACAGGAAAACAATGCCAGTTGGCAGGCTCTTCAGTCTCAAACCTTTGCAGTCTTTCACCAGCAAAAAAATCGCTGTGAGTCTGTTAGTAGAACGCATGGAAAATGGAATCAGAATAATTAAAACGATTTTGACTGAATTCAGTTTTGATCAGCTAACATGAAAATTGAAATTGCATCAGGAAACTAGAAAAATGCAATTTTAACAGAAACATTAGTTCAATTCAACATTTTCTTTTCAAAAAGAAAAAAATGTGTAGGTACGCTATTTGCCATTGATTGGTATAAAATTTGTTATTCAATTTAAACCAGGGTTAACCCAGGTTTTCTTGACAACCCTTTAAGTTGTCCTTAAAAAACGCTAAGCCACAAATCACCACACATCCCTGTCACCAAAAAAGAAATACATGCCATTTGACAGCCCTCAAATCGCCACAGTAAAATCATAGGGCGAGTTGAGGGAAAACCTATGTCAACCCTAGGGCTCAAAAAACAATCAATTTGACATTCAGGGGGCCTTTAGGTTTCTCAAAAAACGCTTTGTAGCGACCCCGGGGCGACCCTAGGGCTTTAACGAACAAACCTATTATTCCATTTAAAAATTTTTCCTTTTTCCAGAATCTTTTTCTGATCGCAATAAATGGCTCCAAAGGAAGAGGAAGATCATATTGGTTGCATTTATTTAATGCAAAAATGTAAATGCAAAGCTTAAAAAAAAAAAAAATTACAAGGAAACCTTTTCCAGATACTTATTTAAAAAATATAAAGCAAAATAAAAAGCTAACATTTGATTTGACACAGGTTGTATAACGGGGTGATGTTCCCTACTGTGGAAATTGGATCATGTCCCCTTCTAATGTCCTTTTTATTTTAGTGTCCATTTGCTCGATTTTATGTTCCAATTGGTTATTCTCGACAGCCTGATATGCAATGCCGGCAGGCGGCAGTCAAAAGTATTTGGGGAGCATATTTGATTACTCCTTTTAAAGCAATAGAGCCAATGGAACGTTTGGTTCGTCCACTGAAGTAGCTTGCAACTATGCCTTCCTTAACCGTTATGGCCTCACGTCTAAGAGTTTCTTCCAGAGAACGGCAGTGCTGATACAATTTTAAGTAAGTGATGTTTTGATTGTAGGTAGGCAATGATTGTAAAATTCTGTCACATGATTTTCGATGAAAATCATATCGGCCGTAAAGTTCAAAGAGGTTTCGACTGAGAACTCCAAGTCGGAGTATTTAATAAAAGCGTCACCCAATCGGTGAGTATGGATTCCAGAAGTGAGCGTTTGGATTTCTAGGGCTTTTGTTGTCGAGGTAGTGAGAGCCATCCAACATAAAAGAACTCGGGTTAACAGTGAAGTGGTGCGAACATGCTCTCGACTGCTTCCACGAACGATTGGCTCATGAGGAGCATCTTCTGGGAAAAGGGGAACCAAGCGATTTATTGCGCGATGTACTACATCCCGTTTGATGGTCTTGACATCAACTCTACGAACATCTCCTTTAGTGTCAGGATAGCATTCAATAATTCGACCCATTTTCCAATCGGCAGGAATAATACTTGGTTCTTGTAGTAGTACTAGATCTCCTATGTTAAGTGTTCGAGCTGGGAATCTCCATTTATTTCTCTTCTGCAATTGATGTAGGTACTCTTGGTGAAACCGCTCCCAGAACTGTTGTTGAAGTTGTTTCACTTGTAGCCTGTGAAAAACTTACATGGACCGCTCTCTGACGATATTGGTAATTGGTATCTTCCGCTTTACCTATAGTAAAAAACGATCTCATGTTTCATATACTCACTTTTTGGTATATTGAGCGAGCTATCGAGACCGAATGGATTACAGCTCTTCTATTTAACTTCTTCACACTAGTGACCCTCTCGTAATATTAATGTTAATAAGTTTTTTAGTTAATTTAAGGGCTTCTTCACTCAAAGGAAAATGTTTTAGTTTAGTTTAGTTAAGTTTAGTTTATTCATCAAGTGTAAATCTCTTACAGACTACTTCGCTATCTTATATATGGAGTTATATATGGACCGGATGATATCAGGATCATTTGCAATATATATCCTCATTCGTCGATAACCGGGAGTGATGGATCCTTTAGTACATACTTGTAGTTCTTGTTTCTGCATTCTTGAGCCTCTTCTGGAAGTGATTTTACTGGCAGGGATGCAATTTCTATTATTTTCGTTCCGTGTAGTAAAATTTTGTGAACAGTTGCGGGCATGTGATACCTAGGGTATAACGATATCGCGAGCTTAGCTGTCTTTTCAGTATAGATCTTAAATTTTTGGATATCGATTGAAAAATTGTTGCAAATACTTTCCAATATAGAAGGATTTTCGTTGAGGCCCAGGTTCACCCTGAACTGTAATGCCCACTTAAGTGAATAAGTAGCTTCCAATATGGCTGCGAGTCTGGTTATCAATCTTTTGTCTACTTTGGCAATAGATATATGCAGCTACATTTGGATTTCCGAAAAATCTTCTCGAACTTTTCCCATCATTTGTAGTTCCAGTTCCTTGTTTCACAACGTCCACTCTTATTCCAACCTTTGAGAGGAATTCCACTCAAATTCTTTCCTCTTCTTTGATAGCACGATACACGAGTAGTCTCATTGGATAAGTCATTCATCTCTAAAGGCTTAGCTCCACAAGTAATTCAATCGTTTGCAGAACTAGTATTTGTCACAGCTAGAGCTACTTTTCCATCGAACGCTTCAATCCCTTCAAATAAAACTTCGCACAAAACGTTGTAACGGGAAACAAATCCAGACAAAATAGTTTCCACTTTTTTGCACGTGCAAACTTCTATATTAGTTAAGTTTGCAATACTTGACTAGTTATTTTTTATCAAATACAGTATGCCCTTGCCCCCAGTAATCAAAATCACAAGAATAACCGTTAAGTGTGAGCTTTTTCAGCGAGCCGCTGTGCTATAGAGTTGGTCTACTACACATCATCGTTCGATCAAAGTCCGTAATAAATTAACATAGGCCAACTATTTAACATTTGGGCTCGTAGATCAGACATTTGCCAAAAGATTAAATATTATATTTTATATTTTAATATAAAATATAAATTTATGTCAAAAATAAAATCCTAGTGCCAATCTCTCCAACGATTACTGTCTATGAAAATGCATCTTTTGCAACGTGACCAAAGTCAAAATCGTGATTCTTGAATTGGATTCAGTGAAACAAATTTTGTGGACTAAGTTCAAGATCTGGTACCCGTGGTGCGATGGTTAGCATGTCCACCTGCTAATCCAGAGGTTCGAGGTTCGAATCCCAGCAGAGGCAAAAATGTTTTTCCACGGGTATCGCCTTTCGCGAGGAATTGGCGGCAAGTCCTCCGTTAGTAAATTCACTGCCATGAAAAGCGCTTTCTCAATTTGCCGTTCGGAACCGGCCCAAAATTGTAGGTCCCCTCCATTCCCTCACAGGGTTTGGTTGTGAGAAATGCGCTAGGCCCAGGGGCTCCTCGCTCTGTTGCGCCACCCTATTTATTTATTTATTTATTTAAGTTCAAGATCGGATCAGGACGGATACGAATCTTTCGAAAAAGTGTTTTTTGTTGAATATTGTAACTTTCCAAAAATAGTAGCCACTAGACGTAGATAAATGTAGCTTAAATTTAAAAAAAATCATTAAAATATCATTATATTGACGAAAATTTTTGTTTTTATTAATTTGTTTTTGTTTTTTATAGCATAAATTAATTTAAATTATTTAGTTTTCACAGACATCCACTAAAATGCTACTCTTCTTCAAAAAGAAGTTAATGCAAGAAATTACATACATTTCAAAATTTCAGGACAGGGGAACCTTAGAGGGCTGTGGCCCACATATTCCTTTTTTTTTTTATAATACACGCGCACATCAAGGGGTTACCCTTATAATGTTATTAACACAGTGCGAGCGGTTAAGAAGGAAGGAAAGGATTAGAAAGGAGGTACCGATGCTTATTATTTTTAAACTTCTGTGTATTACAATGAGAGGGGAAAACAGAGTCAGGTAAACATTCCACATCCGAGTAGTACGGCTAAAGAATGAATCTCTATATTTACGACCGAAATTGGGCTGAAGGTAAAACTGATTTGCATTCCTTGCGAGGCGTGTATTGCGGTTAAATTGCTTAAGGGGAGGAATGCAACTGGCTATTTCGTCCAAGCATTGTTCGTAAAAAAACCTATAGAAAAGAGAGATGATCAAGACAATCAATTGATTCAACAATTGAACTATCACCTATCATTCTTAAAGCTCTCTTTTGAACCGTATCGAGTAAGCACAATGATGTTTTAGGAGCACCTGACCAGATATATGAATTGTACTCTAACTAAGGACGGATGTAGGCTTTATAAATAGTAGCCAGATCAGAAGGGGTGAAAAATTTCCTGCACCTTTTAAGGAAACCTAAGCATTTAGCAGCATTTTTGGCGACTTCAAATATGTGGTCATTCCAACGAAGATCATCGTTGACACACATACCAAGAACTGACAGCTTTTCGGTTTCTTCGATGCAGGTACCATTCATGGATAATGGCAATGGGGGAATGTTAAGCTTCAACGACAAGAGATATAAATGTCCCAAATTTTGGGAATTTTCTTTGAAAATATAAATGAAACAAATCCATATTCCAAATTTCATTTTTAGCATTTATTTCCGCAGAAGCACCACTGTGCACCGCTTCGACGAAAGAGGGTGACGATAACCTTCTCGGTTGTTTGGTATAAGCATGTCTGCATCAGAAAGTGATCATTTTTAGACTAATACGGTACCCACTACCTTCTAAATTCTTTGCCCATTCCTTAAGCGCTTCTTCCAGGGATGTTGGCTAATAAACCTTATCCCTGAGTCAACGCTCGCATTCTGAGCAGTTTCGAATCTTTGAAGTTCAATCTGTCAGTTCAAGAATGCAATTTAAGCTCTGTATCAGATATAAAATGGTGCCGTGATTCACCTTTCAGCTCTACATAGTTAGTGGTAAAAATAATTGGAAAACATACAGATTTTCCCAGTTTGAAATTAAGGAATTTGATTTCCAAGTATTTGTGTAAGGTAGTATGCAAATTAAATCAATTTAATCAATTTGCGAAAACTTGTAAAACAAAAAACTAACCCAAGAAAACCGAGTAAAGTTCGATTAGCCCTGTTCACACTGTACAATTAGTTGGACAGACTTCGTTTAGTGAAAGTTGGATGGTCTGATGTAGTTTTCGTTCACACTTTTCAAGCTTGTCGTCCTACTTTATGTCACATAACCTTCCACTCCATCCAACTTCTAGATTTTCAAAATTTTTTTAAAACCATCCAACAAGTTGGACAAGCGGCCGTATGAAGGGTTCACACTATCAAGCATTGGTCGTTCAAACCTAAGTCTGTCCAACTAATTGTACAGTGTGAACAGGGCTATTGTCATATACGTTGTTTTCCTTGTTTGGACAGCTAGATCTTTTTTTAAGAATTTTCAGACTGTTTCTTCCATTTGAAAATCTATGTTCAAAAATCTGAAAAATCTAACTGTCAGCCAAATGTCAGCTGAAACTTCTGACACTTTTGACCGATCAGAGCGACGAAAACTGACAGTAGTTTCGAAGTCCCGGAGCGGAGAATGCGAGCAATCACTAACTACAAATGCGCACCCGACCAAGCATTTTTCTGCTGTCTATAACAGTTCCATGTACAGATCCGGGGTCTTTGTCCTTTTTTCGTTTGCTTGGGTCGTTAGCGTTGAAATCATAATTGTTATCCGAGGTTATGGGTTTTTTCGGAACCGCATAGTTTCTACATGGTTGGGTAGTTAACCACGTACAGCACCCAACCTGTTGGGCTAGGTCCTTTTAAGATCCCCTTGGACATAAAGGATCGGATAATGTGGTATCAGTTCAGGTGTGAGAGCTGACGTTAACTCGCCAGGAGCTCATTTGCCACTTTCTCTTTTTCAATACCCTGTCCTAGAATTAAAGATCCTGAAAGACCTTTAAACCAAATATGTCATGTAGCTCATTCAGAGGATTTTGCTTTTTTTGACTGCTGAAGACCACCGTCGATTCTGTAGGTCGAATTCATCCGCTGTTACATTCCCAATAAGCTAAGGTTTCTGGTAGACACTAAAGATTGGGGCAGCCAGTCATTATAGTGTTGATTTTTTTTTCTTCGTCCCTTTGTCAACATTCACGTTCGGGATGAGTTCAGCAGTTTTCGGAAATATCTTAAGAAAGTCTGTAGACGAACGGGAAAGCTCTAAAAGTTATATTACTAAGTTAATTATATAAAAAAAAAACAATTGAGTCTATAGAAGTGCAATGTTGGGGGTGTAGTAATAACAAATTTTGGGAAAAGCGTTTTTTATTTTTATAAATAGGAACAAAGCATTCATTCGTGCTAATGAATAATGACGCGTGAACTGCAAGCACTTCTAGTGGTTACATCAACGACGTGTTTTCTGATAAGTCCTGTTCAAAAAATAATTCAAATAATGTGAATTTGTTTCGGAAACGTCTTTACAAGTAGTAATTGCCGTACAAGTGAAAACAAAAACAAAAAAATAAGAACTGGAATGCAAATAAGAGAAAAGTTTTCGAATAGATTTTTTTCAATAATTAATTTTTATTAAACATATGTTGAAATAGACTTTTATTTATAAAATGCAAAACTTTTAACAAAAACAAAAAGGAATTGAATAATTTGTAAAAGTGTATAATAGGGCTGAAATTGTAAGACGCAATTCAGTGGGCTTTCATTAGTTTTTCATTTACATTTAAATATAAGTATAAATAAAATGTTTTATTATTATTTTAGTTTGCGCATGCGGCGCGTTTCCCATGCTTACTAGTTTTAGTCGTATTCTGCGGTGTGCATGCGCTGAAATTGCTTAAGATTTTGTTTCTTTATCTTTTTTTTGCTTAAAATATATTTATTCGTTTAAATTTATATTTATATTTTATATTCTTTTTTTTTTGTTCTGTTTCTTTATATTTTCTATCTACCTCATATTATATATAATTAAAAAAATTAAATGGAAACTTAAGACTTAATTTGTGTGGTGTTACGCAAAACGGAATAGAAAAACTTATTTGTAAACTTCTGTCTTTCATCCTGGAAAATCAGTGTGTTGTTTGAGTAAAGGATATGGCTCTGGGGTTGATTCCCTTGAATTTTACATTAAAAATCTGGAGATATTTGTTGTATATATCTTGCTGTAAGTAGTTTGTTTAGTTTACAAGTTTAACAATAACTTTTCTTGATATTTTGGTTTCATTCTTTCTTATAGAATAGCTTCCGTATAGAAGTAAATATTTACATATAAAAACGGAAGGGCAAATACTTTAAAATGTTAATGTATGTATATATAATATATATATATGTATGTATATCTTTTTTTGTATATATCATAAATTTGTAAACTGAATTTATTAAATGTTTATAATTAGAATGAGTCATAAATATTAATTTTATTTTATTAAAATGTACACTTGATGAAAACAATAGAATTGTATATATAAATAACTTTAAAATTTTACATGTAACAATGCAATTAGAGGAACGATCGGATGCGAAACTATTTCAATCGTCCCATGTGGGGAATTGCGTTTCTTCAACAAACATACTGAATCCTGGCTTGTCAGCTGATGTTGTTGTTGTTGTTGTTTGTTTGTTTTTGGTTTGGTCAGAAGACGTGCTTTTCGCTGGCGGTGCTGGGGGCTTTGGAGGAGGTGGCTTTTTCACCCGAAGGGAACTGACGTTGCTGGTTGTGTTGGTTGTCCTTTGAGGTGTACTGTTCCAGGATGTGTTACGATCATTGTTGCCATAGTTCCATATAACATCCGGTGAACTGTAGTTTTGCTCGCAGGTCTGCTGATCCCAAACAGCTTTCTCATCAGAGTTGTTGTCTTTGTTGTCCTGTAAGAAAATATTGAAAACACAACATTTATATGAAAGACTTTTGAAAAAGAAGTAACCCAAGAATATAAAGATTTAAGGATCTCCCGCAAACCGGGGTCATTTTACAGTCAACGTGACTGATGACAGGATTTTTGTCGTTGCGATAGCTGCAAGTTTTAGGCTACATTTATGACCGAGCGTAATCGCAACGCGCGATGCGATGAGAATCGCTCCATCGCTTGTCACATTTTCGCTATGTTTATCGCGGGCGATTGAGTGTTTATAGTAGCGCGTAATCGTAAGCGATTGAAAGTTAACAACACAACTCAACATTTTTTTTATTCACGTTGGAGCAGTTGAGAAAGCAATATGCGTGCATTAACTCGCAAAATTTTATTGTTAGAGAACAGCTATTTGGAAGTTACAGATATTGAAACATAGAATTTTAAAACATGCACTCACTTTTGCTTGCCACTGTATATAAGAACAAATCACAACAGCGAAGCGCGCATTTTGTAAATTTTTGTTAAATGTAACAATAATTAAAAACAATAAAAAACTATTAAATATATTAACTCACGTCCCAAGTCACATTTTTTTTCAACATCCTCCCAAGCTTTTCTTATTATATTTCGATTGTGGTAATCTGCATGGCGCAAATTCCATAAACATTGATTATCACGCACACACTCTATGAAAATGTCCATGCTGTTTAGCTGGTTTCGCTCAAATAAATCAAAATATTTTGATTGCAAATTTTCGTCGCTTTTATCGCTTGTAATCGCTCAATTCGCTTCTCGCTAAATCGCTGTGTCGTGAACACCACCATATGCACTAATATAATTTATCGCTAGTAGCGATTCTCATCGCATCGCGCGTTGCGATTACGCTCGGTCATAAACGTAGCCTTACAGCTGAATTTTGTCACTGTCAATAAACGTGAATTTACAAAATTCAAACTCATAATTTAAGTGAAACTTCATCGCATATATATTTTTGTTTTCTGTAGCATGCAAATTTTTGGACGTGGCTCTGATTGGTGGAACTTGGCGGCAGGCGGCACCGAGATGTTGCAACAGTACACGTCAATTTTGCTTACTTTACCTCTCCGTGTTAATCACTTAGTACTCGTCTTGTCCAACCAGACGTGACTTGTCAATTCTGCCAAACTGAGAGCGATTGTTGATAAAGGGTAAAGAATCACTATAATTCTCTGTGAGTTATGACTGACAAACAATGGTCTACCAGAGCTTTTGGGGAAAGTCACAGTCACAGAAAGTACAGAACCAACGGTGGACTTCATCAGTCAAAAACCAAACCCCTGAAAGAGCTACTCTGAATATTTGATTTAAAAGTATTTCAAGGTCTTTCAATACTAGAACGTGTTCAAATAAAGATGGTCGAGAATGAGCTCCTGGCGAGTCAACGGCTGCTCTCATACCCCTGCAGCAGGGTACTTAAACCAGATTATCCGATCATTTGTGTCTAAAGGCTAAGATTTATCAGCCAAAATCCAGTTAATGAGCATCAGGGCTAAATGCGTCAACATTGGTTCATGCGATACAAAAAACATGTAAATTTTACGCAAAATTAAAGTCTTTGGAAACGCAGTTCGTAGCAAAACCCCGATTTCGTTGTTGGGCTTAATCTCTTCCTGATCGACGCAAAACCTTCCTTCACTGTTATGGATTACCGAACTTTTCGAGGAGCCAACTTTGACTCTGACCCATTATCTTGTTGTAGCCAATGTATGAATTAGGACATCCTGTTCACGACTCACGCGAACTAACGCTGTGAAACGATATAACTTCAGAAAGCTACAATCGCAAGAGATATCAGCCAGTGAATTCTACAAACGATTATTCGCGCCCTGAATCCCATGCCGTGCCATGAAGCCATCAAAACCACAGCCTCTATTATTCTTGGTTTCCCTCGGACCCCAAATCAAAACCCATGGTTCGATGAATAATGCAGGCAGGCCAATGCAGCCAAACAAAAAACACGACAAATATTGATGCAAAAGAGAACAAGGGCTGTTTTCGACTAGTAAAAGAAGATCTAAAAGGAGAAAAGAAGGGAAGAACAACGAATTTTCAAACAAACAAAAGCAACATGATAGAAGCTCTCGTTTGAAGAAACTGAGATGCCATGATAGGATTGAGATTAAAAAGTCATGTCAGAGTGGCAAACTTCGAACTCAAGCTTGGACCAAGAAAACAGTGATAGAATCGCAATTGCTATACTGAGGATCTGAAAAGACCACTCCTGCAGACTGCTTAACGATGATGAAGACAAAAATCTACCTCATGACAACAGATTTTTGTCTTACTTACTTACTTAGGTGGGCATTACAGTTCCGGGTGAACCTGGGCCTCAACCAACATCCTTCTATAACGACTTCGATTTCGGGCGAGCTCTCTCCAGTTTCGCACTCCAAAATTTTTGTCTTCACCATCGATAATCGAGAATGCATTTCGTGGTCCCGACCTAGAAGAAGTTAAGCTGGCTATAAGCAAACTTAAAGCAGAAAAGACTGGAGGTGCTGATGGCCTTGACGCCGAACTTTTCAAGGCAGCAGGAGATCAGTTGGAAAGGAGCATGCACCAGCTGATCTGCATGATATGGTCGGAAGAAAACATGCCCGATGAATGGAGTCTCAGTATCGTATGCCCGATTCTAAAAAAGGGATTCGCAAATTCGCCAATTATAGAGAATAAGACTCCTAAACGTTGCGTATAAGATCTTGTTTGCTGTAATATGTAAACGTCTGAAACCCCACGTCAGCAAGTTGATAGGCCCTTATCAATGTGGTCTTAGACCAGAAAAGTTCACAATACCAAATTTGCCCACTATGTCAGATCTTGGAAGATACACGAGAATACAATATTTTTGCAGGATGGATTTAAAAAACTAACGCTGCTTCTCCATTCTCCAAGGTCCGTAAGGAACCCACCGAGACATACATTTGATGTTGAAAAAGGCTTTCGACGATGCGATGCGACAAATTGTCATGCGCAGTTTCTCAAAGAAGTTTAGGTTCACCCCGAACTATAATGCCCACCGAATTAAGTAAGTGAGACTCATTACTTCATCAGCCATAAACTTACATTCATGTTTCTTAGTCATCCAGCATTTTGTACAGTGAATAGATTTCCATTGACATGGATGTTTTCCGCTGTCCCACGATGATTGATTATGTGAGCGATTTGTTCTTTCTTTTTTGGATTAAAAAAAATTCCCCTAAGCAAGCGAACCCTTCAAGTGCTCGGTTCGATGACTTTCCCCTTTTTGATACCAGTTGATATTCATGGTTCATGCTTACATGGATATCAGTAGACTGTCATATAGGTATAGCTCTAGCTATGGTTTAAATAAACAAATAAATAGGTTGGCCCAACAAAGTATTGGAACACTCGGGGCCGAGCACACTTCAAGGACTTTAAATGTTTGGCCGATTTCAAACAGCTAAATTGAGAAAGATCTTTTCATGGCAATAACTGTATTAAACTCTCCTTGCAAAAGGCGATACCCATGAAAAAAATATCATGTTTTTGATAATATTTGAACCTCAAACCTCCTACGACGCCTCAAAGTGCCACCAAACAAATGTTCAAGGTTCAAAGAAACGGACATATTCATATTCTACTAAGGCTTCTCCAATTTTCAAAAATAGCAGCATAGTTAAACACAAAACAGTTTTTTTCTAACTGTTTGATATTTAAAATTAAAAGAAGTATATTCTTCTTTTTTACTCTTGTTTAATGACGTGTAAGTTCTTGGGACACAAAAACCATAAAAGGGCATTTCAAACGTAATTTTTTCTATTCAATGGGAAAATATTATTTACCAAGGAGCATATGAACAAAAACATGGAACCCCGAAGCAAGAAAACTCTATTTGGCGCCCAATTAGAAACGTTTCAATAATTAGTTTTACTCACGTAAGCTTCGTCAACTCGCAGTTCAATTTCCTCGGCAGCGTTTTCCAATGTGCTATGTGTGATGCCGTAGTAAAAATATACAACCAATCCTAAGGACATCCATATAGTAAATCTAACTAGAGTGAGGATACTTAATTTGAATATCAAGTATATGTTCACTGTGATAGCAATTGCAGGTATGTACGGAAGTCCAGGTGTCAGAAATGCTAGGGCATACCTAAAAAAAAGGAGAAGATGATAAGTGTTGTAACCTACACTGCTAATTGAGCTGATGACGAACCTATTTTGAGGTTGCCTGGATATGGTAAGTAATATCACAAAAATGCCTATAGTAAGTATCGAGTAAATAAATCCGGCAATCTTTCCCGACCATCCAATCGCAGCAAACAGATCCAAGAAGAATATTAATATAAACATCACTCCTACCAGTTTAGTAACGAACATTCCTGTTGAAGAAAACAATCGTTAGCTTTGGTATGTCAGTAGCTAGGGCTTTCGTAACACCATATTCTTACCACTCTCCAGAGTTGCTGGTCCAGGATTAACCCAAGGAAACAAACCCGGGCACATATAAGAGAACTCTTGAAGTTTTCTTCCCAACAAACCAACTCCAATTGTATCGAATGCTGTTGCATTGCCAGTAGGACCAGTCGGAGCACCATGAACACTACCATAGAACTTGTTCTCAGAACGATCTGATACCAGGAACTGATCATCTCTTCCCATGTAGCCATCAGGACTATCATCAATAAATGAATCATCTGAATCGGGAGATCCTCGAGTTATACGTTTTATAGTCAAATTATTTGTTGTCTTCTCCGCCGTCGGATCTGGGGTACTTGGTGGCATCGGAGTTCTCAATTGAGCAGGAAGTAATTCCACCAAGGACGTACTGTACGGCTGATATCTGAGGACAAGTACACACGTTGACACTAGTGTGTACGCCAGTAAAGTTCCAATCGACATCATCTCGACCAAAATTTCCAGACGAATCGTTAAGGCTACCAAGGCTGCAGCAATGCCACTTCCAAATGTTGCAAGACCCGGAACGTTTGTACGTTCCCACAGTTGTGATAATTGCCTGTGAAAGTATTTCAGAAATTTATTGCTGTTTTCTCTTTTTTTCTGTTGATTGAGAAGATAGGACTTACTTGAAGATAAGACCATCAGATGCCATGGCATAGATTACTCTTGGCATGGGAAACATTGAACCGAACATGGCTACCAAGAGGCCACCAGTTGCACCGACTGCAACAATGGCTCTACATTTCGGAGCATCAACGTACGACCACATTTGTACAATTGCTGCTCCCGTGTTTATTTGATCATAAGGTACTGAAATTGAACATGAATCAATCTTTATTTATGTTTTAAGTGAAATGTTTTTAAGATGCTTCTCGTAATTGCTTTGTAAAATGAGAACGAATCTTCGTACTCTCACGTTCAAATTTTGTCGACTTCCAAAGGCTTCTATTATCTGTTATTTCTTATCTTCCATTTGCTGTTTGCTCTTTGTCATCTGTCGTCTTCCATGTGCTGTTTGTCTTCTGTCATAAACCATTTGTAATTTGTCATCTGCCATACATAGTCGTTCATCTCCTTTTTTTCGTCTGTCATCAGTCATCTATGATTTGCCGTTTGTACTTGCCATCTGCCATCCGCCATTTGTAATTTGCCAACTGTCATTTGTCATCTGCCATCTGTCACCTGTCATCTGGCACGTATCAACTGTCATCTGTCATCTGTACTGTATCATCTGTCATCTATCATCTAATGTCATCAGTCTTCTGTTCCCTGTCACCTATCATCACGGTAATCGGTCATCTGACATAGGTCACTTATGTCGATTTCCATTGGTAATCTTGAAAAACTCTCCGATCCGGGATGCCAAAGTAAAACTTTTATTTGTTTTGAGGTTTCGTTGCTTGTATTGTGCATCGGTGTGAAAATCTTCATCAAATTTCTCTTTTTTCGAGGAGAGGAACTGTCATTTGATGCCAATGGAATGGTTTGAGAAGCGTTCAGAAGGCTTCTGAACGACCAATGGAAATCGACATTACTATCTGACCTTTTTAGTCTTTAGAAAAAACGCGACAACTTCATTTCAAAACTTCGTTCCAAAAACACGTGATTTTTTTTTTACAAATACCAACCAAAATGCATGAAAACGGATAAGAATGCAGATTCTCACTTACCAACTAAAGTTAATATCAGGCTAGTGGTGACATATGCGAACAATACAATTAACAACGATACAACTATTGCTTTTGGAATGCTTTTTTGTGGACTATGTGCTTCTTCTCCTGTGGTGGCTATAATATCGAATCCTATAAATGCATAGAAACATGTTGCTGCTCCCGAAAAAACCTTTAAAAGAAATATAAAACAGCTCATATGAGGAGTCCTTTTTTGATTTAAAAGCTCAAATATTTCAACTTACACCACTCCAACCAAAGGGTAAGAATCCTTGATGCTCCGTCCAAGTGCTTGAATCTACATAGAAAAGGCCAGCTGTTATAATAAACACCCAGCAAGCCAAATTTACAAGATTCAGTGTGTTATTGAAAATAACCGATTTACTGGCACCCGTCGCTAGGACGCATGTCATCAACACAGTAATGCCAAACGCAATGAAGTCGGGTGGTTTTCCTGAAAATGAATTTTAATTAAATATCCTACAATTATATGTTATATGAAAACTTACCGAAAATTGTGCCAACATATTCAGCAATACTTTGTCCTATTAGGCCACCCGTCAACGAATCAAAACTTGAACTTAATGCACATGCACAGGCACTCGTACCTTTATTGAAATCTGAGGTTAGTTAAGTTCCGAAAAGAGGTTCATATGGTCTTACCAATTAAATACTCTAGTATCATATTCCAACCAATAACAAATGCAACAAATTCCCCAACAGCAACATAGGAATACATGTATGCAGATCCTGAAGTATTTGGCACTCGAACTCCGAACTCAGCATAGCAAGCACCTGGTAGTGACAATAACAAAGCCAGGATGAAATTTTAATATAGTTTCGGTTCCCTTGCTGAGGAGTCTTACCTGAAAATATGCTTGCCACTGCTGCTATGATGAAACTCAATATAACACCTGGTCCAGCTATATTTTTTGCTACCATTCCTGCTACTAGGTACATTCCAGTTCCACAACATGATCCCACCCCCAGTGAAGTTAAATCCAATGTCGTTAAGCATTTCTTTAATTTAAAAAAAAGGGTCGTTAAGATCGGACTAATTTTCAAATGTTATGTCTTACTGTTAGTTTTGGCTTTGTATTTCGAGCGCTATCATTGGGAACGTTTCTTAAATCTTTTGTACGAACTAATTTGGAAAATAGCGCAACTCCTGACGAAACTCCAGCTGGCAATGGAAATGGGAACTTCATCTAGAAAATGAAGAAAAAAAGAAAAATGTAATAACCTTTGGTTCAAGCAAATGCAATTTTGGTTTGCTATTGATAATAATTATTAGTGTGGTAAGAGTGAAAGAAATAGTTTTAAGACCTTTTTCAATAATCAGTTCTCAGTTCATTTATCGATTCATTTATGAGTTCAGTTCTCAGTTCAGTTAAAAAAAAAACAGTGTATGTATTTACATTTAGGAAGGAACTGAGATTTGAACATGGTGATTGGTTCAGTTTTTTTACTTGCGATTATAGGTACTATAAGGCAAGTCTTGCAATCGTGCAGAAAAAAAATTTTGAGATAACAATTAAATATGACATTACGATGATAGAGAATACGAAAAAAGTGGGTCCCAAAATTCTGTCTGTCTGTCTGTATGTCCGTCTGTCTGTATATGGATCTACAGCCTGAACAGCTTGACCGATTTTCTTCAAAATTTGCAGTTAGGGTCTGTGGAGCAGTCTACAGAGGCGTTTTTGGAATTGAGTCTCTAGGTCTTGAAATAACGGTACCTGCCATACAACCGATATGATAATACTTATTTTTCTCGAAAACGGCTCCAACGATTTCGATAAAATTTTGTGTGAGGGATTAATTTTGGATTTTCTTTCTTATGATGTAAAAAAAAAAATTTGGAAAAAGCCTAAAAACGGTACCTCCCATAGTACCGTTTTTTTCAAAACCGACTTTCTCGTTAATGGCTTGCACGATGCTTACGAAATTTTGTATTTTAGAAGTTTTAAGTTGTTTAAGGAAAACTGCATAACAAGATTTGAAAAATTTTCATTTTTTGAAATTTTTAAAAAAAATTTAAAAAAAAATTTAGATTTTTTGAAATAACTTCAAAACCATAACTTAGATTTTTCTCAAATTTTTTGTCAAATTAACTTTTGCTAAGATCTTAAATTTTGCATACTTGAATTTTACAAAACTTTTTTTTTAAAAAAATGTAAAATAAAAAACCGTTATTTTTAAAACTGGTCCAACGATTTTGATAAATTTTTTAGCGTTTATATGTATTAGAAATTGCAAAAGAATGGCGTTTTTAGATTTTCGCTTGAGACCTTTGGAATATTTAATTGAATTTTTTTCAATATTTTTCGTGATTTAATAAAATTTTCCTAATTAATGTATAGTTGGCAACCCTGTACCACCAAATATATTATGTAGAGCGAACACCAAAACCTTTTACTCAGCCCTAAGATTTTGATATCGAATTTAGAACACAATCGCAAGTTCGTGCGACCCAGTCGTGCCCATTTTTTGGATATGAGTGAAAACGTATACTTGGAGCTTCTCATCACAAATTGTGCAACGATTAAGTATTCAGATAAACTTGTTGACGCTCTACTTTTTCAACTACAAACAAACAAGGAAACGCCTCGCCTGGTAAACTTCAATGAAACCGCCCATTTAAAAAAAAGGAGCTCAAAAATGTTATATCACCACCAACTGCGATTGAGATGATGACTTAACTGGCAACTGAACTGAAACGTATTTCGGCAAATGTTGACGCAAAATAGAGCAAGTGCTGCCTTTAACCAGAGATTTTCAAGGGGAAAATAAGGGAACAACACCGAATTCTCCATAAAAAAAAGAAGCAGCATGAGAAACGCTCGTTTGAGGTAATCGAGATATGCCATGACAGGAATGAGGTTAGGAAGTTTTACTAAAAGTTAAAAAGATCTTGCTAGGGTGGCAAAGAGCGAACTTAAGCCTATAGGGACCAGCAGGAAAACATTGAAAAAGGGATGCAGTCACTACTGAAGAAACTTAAAAGCAGATAAGATACAGGCAAGGCACCTGGAGATCAGTTGGAAAGGAGCAGGAACAGCTGTTCTGCAAGATATCTCGGATAAAAGTATGCCCGATGAATAAAATATCAGTATCGTGTGTGCGTGCGTGCCTAAAATTGGATACCCTCACAATAGCGCCAAATATAGGAGAATTAGCCTACTAATCGTCGCATATAAGATGTCTGCTGTAGACATCTGAAACCCCATGTAAACAATTTGATAGGCCCTCATCAATGTGGTTTTAGACTTGAATCCTAAAGACTTAATTTTCACATTACGGCAGATCCTGGAAAAAACCCGAGGATTGAATATCGATATTCACCATCTCTTTATCGATTTCAAGGCCGCGTATGACAGCATTTACAGAGACGGGCTGTACAGAGCCATGTCTAGTTTCGGCATCCCTGCAAAACTCGTACGATTATGCAGGATGACTTTGGAGAATTAACTCTGCTCCGTCAAGGTTGGTAAAGAACTCACGTAGACCTTTGATGGCGAAAAAGGCTTTCGGGAAAGCGACAAATCGACATTCGATTTTCTTAACAACATTCTTGAAAAATTGTACAAAACTCAAACGTCAACACCAGAAAAACAATCTTTCAAAAATCTGTAGAATTACTCGCCTACGCAGACGATATTGACGTAATGGGAAGAAAAAAGCGTGATGTCATAGGTGCTTTTGCGAGCATTGAAACCGAAGCCATAAAAATGGGTTTGATGATTAATGAGGGTAAAACGAAGTACATATATGTTGTCATCAAACAAGGACACCGAACATCGACGAAATGGACAAAACGTCACAATAGACAGACATAACTCAGCCCAGGATCTAGGGGGGGGGGGGGGGGGCAGGCCGGGGCACAAGTTCGAAATTCCGAAAAGTGGACAATTTTTCTACCTTTCGGTTTCAAAGCAGCATCGGTTGCTGCGACCGAGAAGTGGACAGCTTTTCTTCTTTTCGGTTTCAAAACAGCCACTCACTGTGGTTGCGAGCGAAGGGAAGCACAGTCAAAAGGAAGTCAAAAGTCAATGTGGACAGATCGCATTTTACTATCATTATAAGTTTTTGTACTTTCTTGTCGATCATCTAATTGTGCTCATCTCATCACACAATGTCCTCAGCCTAATCAAGGTAACTTCTTGAACTTGATCTCTCTGCTCACCAAACTCTTAAGTTTCAATTAAAACACTTAAAAAAGGGACAAGTATCATATTTATCAAAGACAATTAGTAAACATTATAAAGGTAAAACAAATATAAATTTGTGGGGGCGGCATTTTTTAGTATTTGCCCCGCCTTTAAAAAATTGAAGATCCGGAGCTGACATAACTTCGAGGTAGTACAGGACTCCGTCTACCTAGGATCCGTTATAAGCACGGTAAACAACATCAGTGCGGAGATCAAACGGAGAATAACTCTTGCCAACCGTTGCTTCTTTGGGTTAAAGGCAATTGAGAAACAAAACCCTCTCCAGAAAAACCAAGGTAACCTTGTACAAGACCTTGACCATCCCAGTCCTGCTTTACGGCGCGGAAGCATGGACCTTATCGAAAGCGGATGAGGATACCCTTGGTCGTTTCGGAAGAAAAATCCTCCGAATGATCTTTGGTCCCGTATGCGAAAACAATGTGTGGAGAAGAAGATACAACAACGAGCTGTATGAGCTGTACCGCGACATGGGCATAGCCAGAACAGCACGCATCGCGAGGCTACGATGATTAGGCCATGTAGAGCGGATGGACCCAAACGCTCCGGAAGGGGAAGACCTCGTCTTAGGTGGCGCGATCAAGTGTAAGAATACCTCAACTGACTTAAAGGGCAACATTGGAGAGACCTCGCCTGAAATCGAAATTGTTGGAGTAAGACGTTGGTTGAGGCTCCAGTTCACCTCGAACTATAATGGCCACCTAACCGAACTAACTAATGCCTAATAACTTCTAGGACCCATCTCAAAACTGTAATACATCTCAACTTATTGGCTTTTTCACTCTTCAGTTGCGATTGACCTTTTAAAACCGATTCCGTCATAAGACATTTGTATCCATATGATTGTAGGTGGGAGATTGCATCATGAAGCTTCTATTCAAGATGAAACAATCGCACTGTTCCATTGTCATCTCTAAAAAGGCTCTTCATTATGTTTGCATCAGATTATTATTATAAAATAGTTATATATCAATTTATAAAAAAATTTACTGTTGGCAAAAACAGTGTAAACAAAATCTTTTTGAGAAGAGTTTCGTAACGAAGATAGAATTTATTTGAAAAAAGAAAATAAACAATGGAATTATACATATGTTTATTTAAAGCTCGTAAAATAAGGATTAAAATGATATACAATAAAGAACATGCCATCACTTATTTTTTCAAGTTATCGGTATGTAAGGAACCATTTTAAAATATTTTTTTCAAACACAATTAAAGTTTATTATATGGTTATGGGCTATGTACAAAAAACCGTAGAAGATATGCAGAAAGATATTTTGTAATTTTGTTCCCATGCCTCGTGGCAGTCTACATAATTCTCGTTAGTCTTCACAACATATAATTTCAGTTTCAAAAAACCAGGGTTTTCGGTTTAAAAAAAAACTATGTAACGAAACCATCACATATACCCGTCATTTGGAGAAAAGTAGATGCATGTCATTTGACATCCTTGTTTCTTGCCTGAACTTTCCTTAGTAAAAACTAGTGTTGCTTTAGGGCTAGTTGAGAGCGAAATCCAGGGTTCAGAAATCCGGAATTTTGACATTCAACGTAAGTTAAGGTTAAAAAAAAAGTAGCAACTACAAAGCAACTCCAAAGTTTGAACTAACCTAAAGAAAGTAAAAATGCGAGAGCATTTTTTCTTAGTGAAAAAAAAACTTCAAAGGCCACTTTTATGTCAAAAAAGCGTTAAAACGTTTTCGAAATCAACATCAACGAAATCAAACATGTTTCGAAATCGAGTTGGCTTCAAAATGCGAGTTCCTACAGAAAAAACTTTTTTTCCGTTGGAGGTTCTTAAAAAACTATCTGGAGCACTCAGACCTAAAAACCCTCCATTGTGTTACCAAAAAGCAACCTTCATTTTGTACAGAAAAAACACATTTTTTCGAAAATCTATACTTTTGTCTGACGGGTTTCTTGTCAAGTTTCTTGAAAACTTGGTGTTCCCTACTTGCTTTACTTGAATCTTACACAAATAAATTATCAATGACAGAAATGCAGTCCGATTACATTATCCATTTTCTAAAACTTCCTTTCCAGAATTCACACATAAAAATAGCTCAAAATAAATGACCTTCATTTTTAAAAACTACAATCGCAAAATTACTATAAATGCCGATATATTTGACTCAAGCAATGAATAAGGGTGGTTGAATGGTTCGCGGCCTCTAAGATTTACTATTTATAAATACGGCAGCACATGTTTAAGACTTTAAGAGGGGTCAGTCCTAATCCGCATTAAACAGCTTAGCCAGGTTATGAGGCTTAACCTTTGAATTTTTTCTTCTACTGATTGTAGGTACATAAATGGAGAGTTCTTTAATGTTCGAGCTCTGAAACCTTCTGGTTTCGGAATCTTTGGCAGGGAGTGTATTTTAGGGGGGTTTAAATTTTAAGCTTACCCAAAGTAATGCACAAACTCATCAGAGTGTTTCGTAAGTCATTTCCATTCAACGTAAGAATTCCTATAAAAAGTCTTCGAACTTCATAAATCTTCAAGTAGGTACTAACCTTAGAATCCAATTCTCCGTTCGTCATACCGTGGTAAAAGGAAATTCTCAAAATTAAATCCTTGACTCTATTATACGAGTATAGTGATGGTGTTGAAAAACCCTTTTCACAACTGTAATTGATTGGATTGAAGATTTTAATGAAACCGAATACCGAACACGACAAATCGATTTTAGAACTCAAACAAACACTCACAACTCACACCAAAAACCAACCTATCATTATTTATATTGAATTTATAGCGAAATCCAATAACTTTTAATCAAGTAATTTTTCTGTAATTGATATCGCCTGCCAATCATCGACAAATCGCACATCTAAAGTTACACAAAACTGTTGATGATTTATCAACGACAGGTTAAAAAAAAAAAAATTAAGAAGAGAAAAAAACCTTCAAACACAATGTACGAGCGAACAGCATGTAATGTAGGTTCGCTATGTGCTGGTGCTGTTGCTTCTATATCCTTTTTGTTTGTTGTTGGTGTTGCCCCAGTGCCAATGCCAGAGCATAGAACACATTGGTGTGTCGATTTAATTTAAGTAAAATTCCAAACCCATGCCTTCACTTTTAAATTTTAAATGAGAACAAGAAGGCTCCAGAAGTCGTATTCTGGTTTCTTTTTGTGAAATTTCCATGAAGTCAAACACATGCTTGACGTCTTCTTCTCTCTTTTTTTTTTTGTTTGTTTGTCATTCATTGCTCGCTCGGTGGTTTTCTTTCCAATCAACCTAATTGGAATGTCGATGTCGGGGAATAGAATTTGATATTCAAAAATTGTCCAAGGCAAATGTACTGTACTCTCAAAGCAATCAACCTTGATGTCTGCTGTATGCCCATTGCCCATTACTTAGTTATGTAATGCACTCATACATGTCCCTGATCTCTGGACATAGGACACTATCACTAACTAGAGAATTGTATTGTTGTAATTACACCAGATAAATTCCGACCAATAAAAAGTGATCAATAGTTAAGTGTTGAAGCCAACAAAAGGTTGATGGAAAGAATGAAAGCGTTTATCAACAGGTCTAGGAGACATCCAAGGGCCTACGTCAAACGGCCATCGGCCAGTCAGTCGTTATACACATACGAATATAGGGAGGACATCAAGGACATTACAAGATTTATGAGCGAAATTTAATTAAGCTGTGTATTGCCTGCGTTACCGACCAAACGACCAACCGCATATATAATAATAATTAATGCTAGCCATTTATTTATTACCTTTAATAGTGTTTAATGGTACTGCTTTAGCTTAATGGAGTCCTCCTTCCGTCGTCGTCGCGTCGTTTTCGTCGTCTCGGATCGTTCGTTAATCGCTTATGAGTGGTAAATTTTTTCATGTGTATACTTCACAGATCCATCATTTTTTTCTTTTTTAACAAGTACAACAATCACAATTGCATCTGAAATGTATGAGCAGTGTGTTATCCTTGAGAGGAGAGGACACGAACTTAATTATATATATATTTTTTAAATTCTTTTTCTTTTAGTGTAAAAAAAAACTAATTTTCCAATCAACACGTAGCTTGTAGAAGCTAAATGAACAAAAGCACTTTTTTCTTCTTTCTATACAGTCAGTCTCTTAGGACATAAAATATGTACATGATTTATTCTGGAAATGATTGTATCCTGTTGTGGAGAATAGAATACGTTTATTTAATGGTTAAACAATACACACACGCACACACAAAACTTAAGCAAGGAGGGATATTTCAATTGTTTAAATTTATTTTTATTGATTCAATTAAATTATATTTTAGTTCGAAGAAGGAAGATTTTCACTTTTGTTGCAGCGCCATTTTCCCTTTAATCAGGAGCTGTGAACTATCCTTCCTTGAATGAAAACTTCAAACGCTTCTCTGGTATCTACCGAGTTGGCGCACTGCACACACACTTTTTTTGTGTGTGCGTGTTGGCATGAGCAAGGACGAGGGCGGAGTGGGGGCTGGGGAACGGGTGGTGTTATTTTTACTATCTGTATCTGGCGAGAATGTCCTTGTTGTTGTTGGGTATGAAAGCTCCTTTTTTATATTCATTCAACTTTCTGTCAGTAGTGGGTAAAAAAATGTCACTCTACCTACAACGATGGGGTGTGCTATTTGGGTGTAAAGCTCCCACACTCAATATGTTGCGCGTACAAAAGGCTCGCACACAATAGCTAGGCAGTCAGGCAGGCAAGTTTCCTTCCTATACAATGACCTTTTAAAAACCATCATCGAGCAACAATAACATCTCTGTGCATACATTTGTGTATTGTGTAGTTTTATCCACTGAATAGTTTATCAAGTCAATTATCATGGAGATGTTTTTGGGGCTTAAAAGAGTATTAAGTTGGGCTTTAAATATTAAAAGTAGATAATTCAGGTATGTGTAGGTATCCTTTAATGGCTTTTAGTAGAGTGTAGTATTTTTTATTCTCTTTTTTGGTCCTTCTTTTTTGAAGGCCAGGCGATAGGATTGAGCTAAGAGGGCGGGTTTTTTTGAATAAGACAACAGCAAAGGGAAAATATTTATCAATAAATTACGTGCGCGTCCTGTGCCATCAAATTATCATTTTGTGTGTCAAGTTTAAGGATAAAAACAACGCTTCTTTTTTAAATTCTTTTAACGGTAATATGGATATTATAGTTTAATCGAGATTAGTCGATGTCATCGGAGGAATCGTTAATGGTCTAGAAGGTCTTTCTTTTTTCACATTGCTACGGACTTAAGGATTATTGTGCGCCTAATTAAACAATTCTCATACCTCATACCTGGTTCAAGTCCAAAAATTCTGACAGCAATGTACGTAGGTAGGTGTAGGTAGGTATATATTCATGGGTATCCGCATCTCATCATCTAAAACATCCCAAACATAATTGCTTTTCCACTTTGCATCGAGAACACATTACAAGGGCTTCCACGCTGAATTTTAAGAAGTTTTTTTTTTGTTTTTTTTTTATGTGTGTTCCCCAAAAGCTTTGTTGAAATAAGCCAAGGACGAACTTTTTTCAAAGGTCACTTTGTGGGAAGCAAACGTAAACGATGGTTTTGATTAGATGCTTGAAAAATGTTTTCGTAAATTCAAGTGCAGCTTGTGATAAAGGAGGCAAGCACGATTGAATTATGTATAACGATGATTTGTGGTGTTGGCGTCATGTCTGGTGGATGCTGGGGAATGATAAGTTTTTAATTGAATCCTTCCACTTGGTTTGAATTGAAGTGTTTTCAAATCAAGACGAAGTTAGGAGAGAACAATTTAAATGCACAAAATAGTTCAACGCTTTCTTTTTTCAAGCTGTTAGATGGTACATAGATGTTCGAGCCACTGGTACTTCAATCATTTGGTTCATTAACTTTAATTCATTTCGCTGTGCTCCTTTTTTTATGATTCACTCGCATTTCGTTGGAAAACATATAGTGCGGGTGTGAGGAAATATGGAAATGATAAAAAATGAGATGCCGAAGCATATTCTTCTTAAATTTCTGTGCATTGTGGTGCGTGGAGAAAATTGGGTTGGGTAATGCATTCCATATCCGGGTCGAGCGGCTTAGTTATGAATCTCTGAACGAATAACTGTACGTCCCAAGTAGGGCTGAAGGAACAACTGATGCGCATTCCTTGCAAGATGGGTGTTACGGCTAATTGTTTCAGAGTAGGAATTCAACTGATGGCTATTTAACTAGAGCAGTATCTCTGAGAGAGGCATTAAACGTTACGACGATGTTACAGAGAATTAATTAAACCTACAATTACTGAAGCGTCACCTACCAATTTTAATGCTCTATTTAGAACCCATTTAGAACCCTGTCAATTGGGCATAATGATGTTTGAGCAGCAACTACCCCAACATGGAAATTATACTCTAGTGTGTAGATTTTCTAAATTGTAATGAAAACAGAGGGGTGAAATATTTCCTGCATCGTTTTAAGAAGCCAAAGAATTTTGCAGCATTTTTTGTGACTTCAAATACGTGATCACATTCCAACGAAGGTCATCGTTAATACAAATACCAAGTACTGGCAGCTTTTCGGTTTCGTTGGTGCAGGAACCATTTATGGATAATGGCAATGGGAGAACGTTAACGTTGAGCTTCAACGACAAAAGACAGCATTGGATTTTCGAAGAATTGAATACAACTCGGTTTATACTACCTTAATTCAGTGGATTAGAGGTTTCAGACAAAAGATCATTTATGAAGATACGGAAGATACAACAACTTGCAACAAAGAAAAGACTGATCGATACCAATTAGACGCATTTTCGATATGAAGGCCTGGTGCCAAATTCTATCAAATATCGCAATAATCTTACTTTATCCAAAACAATAAACATACAAAGGTTTCACTTTTCGGTGAGATAAGCCATCAATTCACCATTGGACCTTTGTACGAGTTGTAGTATCAGCGACGCTCACTTGGTTCGTTTGAGAAAATTGTAAAAATTTTGTCACTTGTGACAATTGTGCCATTTGGGCCATTTCACTAAGCTTTTTCAGTTAAGCCACTTGGGTGCGTGTGTCAAGTTATTACTTGAAGACAGGTCAATTACTAGGAGATAAAATAATTAAATTTTTTGTTTGAAGCTTACAGTTGAGATAGAAATTTATATCTGTAAAATAAAGACTCGGAATGAACTGGAGCACTCAGATCTAGATACCAGTTCATTGTACTACAAACAAGATAGCAACCTTCTTTTGCTCTAGCTTTTCAGATGTTCGATAAAAAGGCAAAAAACACGAGCATATCACTTTCGAAGTAGTTAGATGCTTGAGTAGAGCTTAAGCAAGGCCCAGTTTGGCTGTATCTGCAGACACAAATATTTCACCCTATCATCCAGCTATATTCTTCGCAGCATAACTTTAAGCCATTTGTATACCATACATCTCCGCTTGAAAGACGGATGCGTTTGTCCTTAATGGGGTGCGAAGTCTTATGTTATTGATCTCCACAAAGACACCATTGGTTTTTCAACAATTTTTGGAGTCTTGAGACCTTAAATGACGATTTTTCTTCCGGGCCGGATGGCATTCCTCCCATTGTACTAAAAAGATGTAGGTCATGCTTAGCATTCCCGTAATAATATTTGTTCTTACTTTCTTTGAAATCTAGTAAATTCCCTTTACTTTGGAAAAGATCATTTATCTTTCCAGTTTTTAAAGAAGGGGATAATTGTGATATAAAAAACTATAGACCCATTGCCAAACTTTCTAGCATTCCTAAACTAGGGAAACCAGAAATATTTTGAATAGGTCCCTCAAGACCAAATCAGATGTCGACTGGAACCTGTATCGATCTAAACAGAAGGACTTTAAAAGGTTAATTCGAAGATCAAAGAATGCCTCTTACAAAGAATTCTGTGAAAGTATAGAAACACTCAGTGAAACTAGTCGACTTACTAAAGCCCTTAAAAGGAGCAAGGTAAACAAACTAGAAACGCTCAGGAAATCAGACGGTTCCTATACCGAGTCCAAAGCAGAGACACTCAGTCTTATGCTGGAAACTCATTTTCCAGGAAACCAGATATCAATCGGACCACAGCAATCTATTTCCCTTAGATCAGGTGAATCCGATAAATCCACTCGACTTAGCTGGTACACGTCATCGTTAGTTGTTACCGACGAAGCCATCAAATATGCCGTGGCATCTTTTGACAGTTTCAAGTCACCTGGCACTGACGGTGTTTACCCAGCTATGTTGCAGGAAAGTATAAACCTTTTGCTTCCTACTGTAACGTGCGCTTAGTTCGCAAAATAAAACTCTACCTTTCAATTTAATTCTATCACTTTATTCAGTATCTACTTTCGATATACACTTTATTGAACTCAACTCGACTTTTGGACTATCACTTGTATTTACTCTTAACTTTATCACTCTATAAACAAAACTGACTTCTGGTTGCCTCGGGCGGGCTATTTATATCGAATGACACGCCATCTAGAACTCTCCAGTATCTTCTACATTGTCGCCACATTTGCTGTCTACTCTCTGTCTGTCTGTCTCTCTACACTCACACACACTGGCTTACAAGCAACGGCTGTCATTTATACCATTCCATTAAAGTGTTGCCAGTTGTGTTTTCGGTTGAACGTTTTTCGATTGGTATAAAATGTTGGGCTCACGTTACACTACTTTGAAAAATATTTTCACTGGTAGTTTAGCCCTAGCGTATATACCAACTCCATGGCAGAGTGTTAGAGTCGCCTTCATACCAAAAATTGGTAAACAAGACTACTCACTCGCCAAGAGCTTTAGACCCATTAGTCTTACCTCCTTCCTGCTTAAGACCCTGGAAAGAATGGTTGAGATTTACATTCGTAAAACCTCACTCCAATTACACCCTCTGTCTAAGATGCAACATGCTTACCAAAGAGGAAAATCTTGCGAGACCGCACTTCAAAATCTTGTTAGTAGGATTGAATGCGCGCTTGACAGGAAAGAATTTGCGGTAGGTATTTTCATCGACATTCAAGGTGCTTTTGACAATGCTAGCTTCGATGGTATGTGTAATGCTGCCAGAGAACACGGTGTGGACGAGTCATTAGTGTTGTGGATTAAAGCAATGCTAGTAAATAGAACCGTAATCGCTGAGGCTGAGTGTGGACAATATGTTGCAACGGGAGTGAATAAGGGGAATAAGGGCCACAAGATGGCATTTTATCTCCTCTTCTGTGGTGCATGTTGATCGACTCTCT
This sequence comes from Melanostoma mellinum, assembly GCA_914767635.1. NCBI lineage: Eukaryota > Metazoa > Arthropoda > Insecta > Diptera > Syrphidae > Melanostoma > Melanostoma mellinum. Next base: position 54,996,614 of record OU612059.1, on the reverse strand, counting down.
ACTCGTAATGCTCAATGGTTCTAACGTTCATGCCCAAGCATATGCAGACGACGTCGCCGTGCTCTCGATTGGCTCCAGCCTCCAAGCTGTCTGTTCCCGAGCACAGGCTGCGCTTTATATGATTGACACCTGGTGTGTTAGAAACGGTCTCTCCGTCAATCCTCTTAAAACCGAGGTTGTCCTCTTCACGAGACGTAGAAAATTGACTGGTTTGACCCAACTTACGCTTAAAGGCGTCAACATTCCCTTTTCAAATGAAGTCAAACATCTTGGAGTAATCCTGGATAACAAACTTCTTTGGTCAAAAAATGTCGAGTCTAAAACTACTAAAGCACTGTCAGTTTTCTGGCAATGCAAAGGAGCCTTTGGCAAGACATGGGGTCTTTCACCGAAAAGGGTCCTTTGGATCTATACGGCTATGATTAGACCAATCATCTCCTATGCGTCAGTTGTTTGGTGGAATAAGCTCTCGCGTAAATACGTTATTGCCTCGTTTGCCAAACTTCAAAGAACAATTTGTCTAGGTGTTACGGCGGCCTTCCCCAGCACACCGGGAGCTGCTCTCGACGCACTGTTGAATCTTCCTCCCCTTGATACCTACATCATGGGGTGTACTCTCAAGACCATTTCTCGTTTAAAGCGATGTGGTCTCTGGCACAATTCGCACTGGAGCTTTGAGGAACTCGCAAGCAGCATATCTTTTGACTCACGTCTAATGGATATGCCGTCTGACACGATGATCCCAAGGCTCAAACTGCGTCAAAATTACTCAGTCAACTTTCCTTCGGTTCAGGACTGGTTCACTCCAGAATCTGAGCCTGGAAAGAACTGTTATCGTATCTTCACAGATGGCTCCAAAACCGACGAGGGTTCTGGTGCTGGTGCCTTTGTTGAGAACGACGACATACGACTGCACTCATCTTTGGGATCATCCGCTTCCGTTTTCCAAGCGGAGGCTTATGCTATCCTAATGGCCTTGAGCCACGTAACGAACAATGGATGGACGGGGAGAAGTATCTTTGTTTGCAGCGACAGCCAAGCTGTGCTTAAGGCCCTTCTCAACCCTCTAACCACTTCGAAAGTGATCCAGGAATGCAAGAGCTCTCTGAATGCGATCGGAAGATTAAATTCCTTGAGTCTCATTTGGGTTCCGGGCCATCACGGCATAACTGGAAATGAAGTTGCCGATGAACTTGCTAGGCAGGGATCTCAGACAGCTTTCTCAGGACCTGAACCGTCGCTAGGTTTGCCAGCATCCTCAGTGAGAGCTTCAATCAACGATTGGATCTGTGAAGAGCAAAATCGTAGATGGCATGCCTCCATTGGATGCAGACAAACCAAGCGTATGCTCCCCAACGTTAGTAAGAAGACTGCAACATTTTTGCTAGCTCGTAGCAGAAAAGACTGTAGAAAGCTTATTGGCGTTGCCAGCGGGCACTTCTCTTTTGCCAAGCATTTAAACGTGTTAGGCTTAAGTGATACCACACTCTGTGAATCTTGTGGAGAAGATGAGGACACTGCAGAGCACTTCCGCTGTGAATGTCCTGCTTTTTCTCGCATGAGGTTACAGATACTCGGCGCAGACATGGTGAGAGCTTGTAACTTAGGCTCCTTATCATGGCAGCGTCTTTTGGCTTTTCTCCGAACATCTGGAAAGCTATAACAAATAGAAGGTTGCTATCTGGTAGTACAATGGACCGGTATTTAGGTCTGAGTGCTCCAGCTGGTATTTTAAAAACCTCCAACAAAAAAAAAAAAAAAAATGTGATCAGCTGGCTTTCAGTGTAAAAAACGTTATTTGCACACAGCAACACGGTATGCTTTCTTCAAAAATGTTCCTTAGCACTAGAAATGGTAATGAGCTCGATTACATCCACACGGATTTTTCTAAAGCTTTCGATCAACTTTAACACAATATTATACTGTTCAAACTAAAGGCTATGGGCTTCCCACCTGTGTTCACTGATTTGGTACTTTCTTATCTGTCTATGAGATCTTACCAAGTTAAGTATCGTAATATCCTTTCCAACCCTTTTAATGCTGGCTCAAGTCATTTTGGACCTCTTATATTTATTTTAGCTATCAATGATGTTGTGTCTTGCATTTCCTTCAGTGAAATATTAATATTTGCTGATGATATGAAAATTTTTAAAAAGAAAACTGGTTCGCTTGATCGTTCTTATCTCCAATCCTATATTAATCATTTTGCAGCTTGGTGTTTTAAAAATGGGCTCAACCTAAACCCCAACAAATGCCAAAGCATAACTTTCTCTAAAAAGAAGGAGCCTAGCAATCCAAGTTATTCTATTTCCAATATTATTTTGAGTCAAGTGAAATGTTTTAAGGATCTTGGCGTATATTTCAACTGATTCGCTTGATCGTTCTCATCTCCAATCCGATATTAATCGTTTTGCAGCTTGGTGTTTTAAAAATGGGCTCAACCTAACCCAAGTTATGCTATTTCCAATATTATTTTGAGTCAAGTGAAATGTTTTAAGGATCTTGGTGTATATTTCAGTTTCAATATGCACTTTACTCAACATGTCAACTACATCGTTAGTAAGGCCAATAGCATGCTTGGATTTATAAAAAGATGGTCAAAAGAGTTTCAAGACCCGTATGTTACCCTTGCTCTATACATTTGTTTAGTACGACCTCATCTAGAGTATGCTTCTCAAGTGTGGTCCCCTTTTTATAAAATACACAACTCAAGAATTGAATCAGTACAACATAAATTCCTAAGATTCGCTCTTAAAGGGCTTCCGTAGGTAAACCCTTATGATTTACCACCATATGACAACAGAATCCAATTATTACATATGCAACTTCTTTCTCAAAGGCGTTCCATTAACGATCTGGTTTTTTTTTCATCAACTTATCACCGGACATATCGATGCACCTGAGTTACTTTCTTGTGTTGAATTCAACTTTCGAGGCGGATCTTACCACCTGCGCAACTTAGTTTTAAAACACTGCCCTTACCATAGAACGAGCTATGGCATGAATGAGAGCCATTGACTCGTATGGGTAGACTATTTAATAGGTTTGTTCGTTGAAGCCCTGGGGTTGCCCTATGGTCGCCACAAAGCGTTTTTTGAGAAACCTAAATTCGCCCTGAATGTCAAATTGAGTGTTTTTTGAGCCATAGGTTTGCCAAAGGTTTTCCCCAAACTCGCCCTAGCTTTTTGCTGTGGCGATTTGGAGGCTGTCAAATGGCATGCATTTTTGTTTTTAATGACAGGGATGTGTGGTTAAGCGTTTTTTGAGGAGTGGAAAACCCAGGTTTTTTTGACAACTCATAGGGTTGTCAAGAAAACCTGGGTCAACCCTGGGGAAAGTTCAACGAACAGACCTAATATTAACTCAGGTTTAATTGACTATAACTTAAGTAGTCTAGTAAGTAAGTAAGTTATTAATTGTTAATTGTATCACATTTTGTTTGTTTTAATAGTGTATTTTATTTAAGATAATTTTGTATTATTTATTTGCAATTTTTTTTTATAATGTCTTTTTTTTGTTTTTACTATTCTTACGTTCTCTATGTGCTGATTTGGTGTTATACTAACTAACTACTAACACTTGCATTCATGATGAAGAGCGTATATAAGTGTGTACATATGAGTTTGTTCTAAGCTCAGTACTGCTTAGTCTCTGAATGCAATTTAAAACAACAGATACGATAGCAATCCTAGTTCAGATTCTAGAGTGAACCAGTACTGAACCAAAGGAAAGTGGATTGTGTATTTTTGACGCAGTTAGAGACAGAATATCCGTTAGAGGTGATTCAAAAGATATGCGGTTCATCAAAGCTCCAGTGCGAATTGTGCCAGAGACCACATCTCTTTAAACGAGAAATGGTCTGGAAATTACACCCCATGATGTAGGTGTCAAGAGGAGGAAGAGTGCGTCGAAGCCAAACATATTGTTCTTTGAAATTTGGTGAACGAGGCAATAATGAGAGCTAGTCCCACCACACCACGGACGCATAGAAGATGATTGGTCTCACCATATTCGTGTAGATAAAAAAAAAACTTTTCGGTGACAGACCCCAAGTCTTACCAAATGTCCCAGCCATCGTAGTATCGCGACGCGACTATAGGTATTCCCATGTCGCGGTACAGATCATACAGTTCGTTGTTGAATCTTCCTCTCCAAATAGTGTCTTCACATAGGGGACCAAAGATCATTCGGAAGATTTATCTTTTAAAACGCCCAGCGGTTTCCTCATCCGCTTTCGATAAGGCACCGATTCGCAGGACGGAATGATCAATATCTTATGAAGTATTACCTTGATTTTTCTAGAGAGGGTTCGGTCTTTTCAGATCCTCTAACAAATTTGATTCTATCACTCCCTGCTGATCTTTACAGGCCTGAGTTGGGGCTAACCACCACGGCATGATCTTTTTACATTTTTGGAAAAGTTGCGAACCTCATTGTTTTCAGGACATCTCTCAATGTGAGATGAACGCGGCCTTCTCATGCTTCTTTTTCTTTTTTAGAATTCGGTGTCCAATGCTTAATGCTGGTGGCATATGATTAAAGGATAGTTGGAGATCTACTCCAGCGATCTCAGCGATAGTTCGGACGAGTCATGAACGTGAACATGAATTCCACATTCGGCTAAAACAAGGTAGGGGTCAAAGTCAAAGTTAGCCTTTCGGAAAGTTCGGATATTAATAACACTAGAAGGATTTCTCGCGTTATTCACGACACGATCGATTCGGTTGAGGGTTGATTGATCTGAGGATCGCCATGATGTACCTTTCTTAAGTTTGATAATGGGGAAGCGTGTATTACTTTCAACAAGATTTAGCACCGCAGCGACATCAAGTCCGTTTTCGCCTGTCAAGGATGATGAAGATCTGGTTCGTTATTATTTTGAGTACATAAGATTTTTTAGAGATTTTATTAAGTTGCATGTCCTTAACATGTGATCGGATAGGTGTATGGATGGATGACGGGAAAACTTCCCTATCTTCTGCAACCGAAAAATGCTCATTAAACAAAGTGAATTCGAGAGAAACAAAAAATTTTATCTTGGAATTAATTTTTGCGGGAGAGCCTTGATTCCCTCGAGATAACGATGCTCGTAAAGACGGAAAAATGAAGAAGTTAAAGAAAGCTGATCTTTACATCAAACCAATTATACAGAACCTTAGAAAGAGAAACACTGTTTTTCTATAACGGACTGTTTTTGAAACAGAAATCCGTTGTTTATTTTTTTTCCCCAAAATAAAATGAAACAGCAGTGTAGATGGAATGCTTTCTTATATTTTGTTTGCATAACTTTTATAAAGCCTAATATAAACACAACATAGAACCTCTATAGTGCACAAGAACAACAAAAATTTGAATACAAAAAGAAAACATCCTATATTATGAGGTGATACAACACCTAAAAGATATGAACCTACTTGTACGGCATCGATGTACTCAAGAAGAACACGATCCTCGTAAGGAAATAGGTTTTAATTTTATAATTTACTTCATTTTAACAAATCTCCTAGAATAAAATACTTTAATTTTTAGTTTAACTTTTACTTTGAAAATAAAGATTGTTTATATGCTTGATTATTCGAATACAACGATAGTAGATGTGGGCGTGAGTTTTATCCTTATGCAGAACGAATTATGGCTTCATAGGCAGCAAATATCATTGCAGCAACTTCCACTGACCTTGACTTTAAGCTGAGAGTGGCATCTGGATTACCAGGCTGTAATTTCAATTCAAGTAGAACCCAGATACTGTTTGTCAACTTGAGCGATTGATAAAGCATGTCTTGTCCTTCAACATTACGCTTGGCAATGGTAAATATATTGTTGGCTGTCATTTTCGTAGCAATGGCATCGGTGTTGCCATTCACACCAGATAAACTGTACTGCACTTCATTAGCAGCTGGGATCTCTTTCCATGTTGTGAGGAACACACGCTTGTCCAATTGTCCGTCTTCGGCAAACAGAACATTGCCATGCACCAGGCAGGCAAAGTAAAATATATCAACATTGTTCTTTACGGCAACTTGCAAGTTGTTCAGTGGTTCCATGCGTTGTACTGGTCCAGTAGTGCCCATTGGTAGGCTAGCTTCGCAGCTTTGTGTCGGAGCTAAGGGTGCAACTTGCAGGGGTGATGCGGGAACTAGGCCAAAGCTGTTTTTGTTTAATTGTATGGCAAATCCACTCATTGCTTGCATCGCACGGTTGGTAAACGTGAGGTCCATTGAAATTTGACCGTTGCGTCGAGAAAAGGTTCCTTGAATTTCCAATCCTTTACCTTTCTCTGCCGGCAGCCATGTAATTTTTGGGATCTGCACCATCGGTGACATTCCGCTTGAACCCAAACCGAATATGTCACCAAGAAGTCCAGAAGTTCCACCAGCCACAGGTTCGGTTGGCCCAGTACCGAGCTAATTAAAAACGAAAAATTTATTTGTACACCCATAGTTTTTTTTTGATTTTGAATGAAACTTACTAAAATGTCTAAACCACCTCCCAACAAGTCAATATTATTGGCTGCAGGGACTGCAGCTGGGGCAGCAGGTGTGTTGATGTCCATAGAAAGCAAATCGCCAATAAGTGATTCTTGGTTGGGAATGACGGTTGCCTCAGAAGCAACTTCAGGTGCAGCTTCAGTTCCAGCTGTACGATTAGGAAGCGACTTGCGAACACCAGCTCCACGGCCCTCGACGAAAGCGGTAGGAGGCTTATGATAGACACTTGCCAAAGAGCTGATGTGGCATATCAGTTCATCTAAGAGTGTTGGTTCCAATAAATCAGTTTCTTCTGAAATGAGGGGCTTGTCGGCTAAAACAACCTCCTTGGCAGCAGCCGGATCGGTGGAAAGTAAACGCCAATAAATAAAACCACGATCACGTAAGTCTGGATTGTCAGAGTCTTGAGTGGCCAATGAAAGTACATGCTGAACCAACTCTTGTGTGTCCGAGGGTCTCTTGAGGAAAAGCTTGACCACAGCTGTCAACAGTTGCAACTGCACTTGGGCATTTTCATCTGGGAAACCTTCAAGGAAACTGTCAAGCAACTCATCGGCATTGTCAATACGCTCTGCATATTCTCCAATAATCCAAACCATCGATGCACGAGCTTCTGGTTCGTCGAGAGTGTCCAGGTTCTCACACAGAGTACTGATAATACTTTCGTATTTGTTAGGATATTTTCTAAAGATATCTTTGATCACTACAATGGCTTCTTGGACGACGTAATTCACTTTGGTTTGAATCAAATCCAATAAAGTCGATACACATCTTTCAGCCGATGGTTCAACCTGTAAGAAAAAGTTAATGAAATGGAATATGTTCGCCTACTGGATGACTTACCTTGATGGCACACCGTCCAATAGCTCTGACTGCTTTTCGCACAAAATCAACATCAACTTCGGTGGCGTATTCTTTCAACTCGCTAAGTACCTGGGCAATGTTGCTCTGATTGGCTAAACGTATCATGATGTCCAGTTTCTCCAATTTCACATAGATTGGGTCGTTGTATTTGACAAAGAATACCTTCATTTCGTGCTTGAGAATGTCTGGCCTCTTCTGAACGATTAAATTGATGTTACGCAAAGCAACATATTGCACCTCGGGTTCCGAAGACAATAGAGTCACCAGTGGTGGAGCTAGTTTCTTTGTCAAAGTCGAACAGAAATCGCTATCACTCGATAGCATTTCCAACAACTTCATAAGAACTTTAACTGCACTCAAGACAACGGCAGCATTGGCGTGAGCCAAACGAGGAGTAATTCTTTCGCAAATTGATTGGGCCTCACGCTCATCTTTTGGACTGTAGTTAGCCAAAGAGTCTAGAATGAACACCTGTCCCCATTCGGTGCATTCATTGAGTGCCGTAAGCAGTTTATTGATAGTAACCGAATTCATCTCAACTAGTGGCTGTCCAGATTGACTGGATTCATTTATTTCACTCAAAGCTGCTACTGCATTGGCCACTACCATCGGATTCGAGTCAGATAACAGATCCTTCAGTTGATCCAAAAACCCTTGATCTTCAACCTAGGAATTTTTACGTTATTAAAAACCTTATAAAAAAAAACTACCAATAAACGTACCATTGATGAGGAAATATCATACAACTTGGCCACACACACGGCAGCAGTTTTTCTCACATATGGATCTTCATCTTTCAGGCATTTTCTCAACGGCTCGCATAAGTACTCGGTGATTTTATCCACACGAATACATCCCATTGTTCTAACGGCAAGAGCTCGAATCAACGGGTTGGAATCCTCGCAGTCCTAAAATGATTGAAAACTTTTATTATACGAATGACCCAAAGTCAAGTTCTAGCATTCTTTTTTCTTTTGTATTTAAAGAGTGAAGCCGAAACAAACAGAATATATTTATATATGTATGTAATAATGTAACATCAACGCACTAAAAGTAAAAAAGAGATTAAAGAAAATATTTTTAATAAAAAATGTTGGGTTTGCTTTGATGTTATGTAACAGAATGGAAACGGGGTCTAGTTTTGTAGGAATATAACGATATAATCATGTCATTCATGTACATACACATATTGTGTTTCTAATGAAATTTGAGTTTGTACATAATGTCTGTGATTGTGAAATAAGAAAATAAGTTTATAAAAAGTTACGAGGGAACAACTAACATTTAAATTAATGAATGTACATTTCAAACAAGTAAAGAGTTGGTTGTGGTTCTTATTGCGTGACAAAGTTCGTATAGTTGTAGTCTTTACTGTCATGATAAGCTTTTAGTGTGCGGATATAAAACTATGCATGTAACAGATTTTTAAATTAAGAATCTGATGTCAAGTTTTCAGCAGAACAACTTAATATTATAGACATTAATGGATTTTTACTAGGGCAGCCTACCTTGCAACGTTCATATAGAGTTTATAAGTTTATGGTATGCTTTCTAGGTCTAATACGTACTGCTCCATATAACCCTCCTACAAAAAAAAAATTCTGTGTCTTGCAGGAACAATCGAGGCATATTCCATTCCTGCTGAAGTCGCGTATAAAATCATGGATAACGACTTATGTCAAGTTCTTAAGACTTTAAGCAATACACTTTATATGATGGTGGCCGTGTCGTAATGCTTAGCATATCTGCCTTAAACGTGGTAGTAGTTTATAGTTCGAGTGCCAGAAACTCGTGCTCCCGATAAACTGATCCTCTTGTGGCGGAAACATGGGATTGTATGTGCATTGCGGTAGTCATTTTACTAAAAAACATAAGTAAAATAAAAGAACTCCAGATGCCATGTTGGGAGATCAAAGTTTTCAGTGCTCAATATTGACAAGATCGTGAGTGCATTAAGCGTTAGCGTGTCTCGTCAAAAAAAAGCTTTTTAGTATCTAAACGTCAAACCTGTAAAAGTTGCGTATTGAGTATCATATTAAGGGGAAAGCCTGAGTATCATATTAAGGGGAAAGCCTAAGGGCGGCCGTGGTGCAGTGGTAGAGTGTACAGTAGATAGGCCGGACGCGTGGGTTCGGATCCCGCTCTGGGCATCTACTTTTCTTTCAACCTCCCAGTTTCATATGGACGCCGCCCTTGAGGTTATATGTGAAATTACTAACACCTTATTTCCAACTACTGCAACACAAAAAAAAAAAAGGAAGGCTGCTACCCTGGTAGTACAATGGACCGGAAAATTAGGTCGGAGTTCTCCAGATTAAAAAAAAAAGGAAAAGCCTGTGGGTTACTTTTGGACCCTACTGCTAATTGAAGTATTAGGCTTAAAATTATTATTATTTCTATCAATTTTTTTTGCAGTTCCTCCAAATTATTAGTTTTAACACTGAATTTCAATTTTTTTTTTAGAAAGAGCTTCAGAATGTTCCTCTGGGTTTGCCCTGTGGTCTCAACAAAAAAAAAAAAAACCCTTAAGGGGGGACGCTGGTCTAGAATTTTGAAGAAACCGAAATTTTATTTTTTGTCTGAAAAGGTACTTTAGGGTCTTAAAAATAACATACAAAAGGATGGATGCCGGCAAAAATGTCTAAATGCCCAAACTTTCCATTCTGCGGCAGCACCCCTCTGGTATGCCGTATGATTTTATAGTATTTAAAACTTTAAACGTGTTTTTCTACACTTTACACTTTTTTTTGACTGGCCGAAAACATAACTTGAGCAAATCTTCACTGATCTATGCGAAATTTTGACAGTACGTTCAAAATACCTTTCTCCAGAGCCGTACGTAGGATTTTTTTTCTATGTTGCATAGTTTTTTTTTAATCAACAATTTTGTCGCATTTTTTTAGTGAAAATTTGAATTTTTTGTTCAAACGTACACCATTTCGCGAAAAAACAAAATATCGAAAAAATCCTACGTTCGGCTCTAGCTGTTGATGTAAGGAAACTAAAAAATTTCGGGATTTTGTTCCAGGATCAAAATTAAGGAGGTTACACTTTCGGCCATGGACCCATCTAAAAAATGAAGTGACTCCGAAGAAATGCTGAACAGCCGCCATTTTGAATTTAATTGACACGAAAAATTTTGTATTTGTTTACTTAGACCTAAATTATAAAACCTCTTTCACAGATTTTCGATTGATCTTTTTGTTGAGTCACAAAAAATTCATAAATTATGCCCATTTTTTCACGCTCTAGACCAGCGTCCCCCTTTAACTCGCCCTCAACGTTAAACTGGGCTTACCTAAAGAGAGCCAAAATATTGCTAGGGGCTTCAAAAAGACATTACCAATAAACCAAAGAGACATGGTGGTGGGATTTGGATGAAAAAAGCCGTGACAAAAAAAGCGGTTTTCACAACATGGTCAAAGCCTAATCAATTGAAATAATAGAAATGAAAAGACGCTTATCGAAAGAAAATACAGAAGGGCAAGGCATAAAAAGTGCGCCCAATTCCAAGTACTAAGCACTAAGGGGCCTCTATTGAGAGCTCGAAGAAATGTTTGCCACAGTTGCTGACGCAAGCCAAGCAATTCAAGAAATACGAAAATACTTGAATATTTGAGCGACCATGTTCAAAACATGACATATTTTTTTTTTTCGAAAACGACTCCAATGATTTCGATTAAATTTTGTGTGAACGATGTCTTAGGTTGTCTTTCTTATAATGTAAAAAATATTTTTGGAAAAAGTCTAAAAATTATACCTCCCATAGTACCGTTTTTTTCAAGACCAACTTTCTCGTTAATGGCTTATACGATTTGTACTTTAGAAATCCTAGGTTGTTAAAGAAAAACTGCATATCATAATTTGGATGGCATATCAACATTTAGAATTTTTTAAATTTTACTAATTTAAAAAAAAAATGTATTTTTGTGAATAGGTACCTTCAAACTCATACCTTTGATTTTTTCAAATTTTTTGTTAAAAAAACTTCTGGCAAGGTCTTAAACTTAGCATACTTAAAAACTGAAAAATAAAAAACCGTTATTTTTAAACTGGTCCAACGATTTTGATTTAGGGGTACTGTCTACCAATTGCACAAAAAACAAGCCGTTTTTCATGATTTCTTTAAAGGGCATTTGAGATGTAAGGTATATAAATAAATAATATATAATTGGATTAAGGGAGGCTAAACCCTGGGCGTTTTCAAAAAATCGATTTTTTTTTATTGCATTTGCTTACTATACTACAATTCAAGAATATTGTGTCAAAATTTCAAGTCATTCCGAGTTGAATTCGAAAAGTTACAGTGATTTTAGCGCCACCTTAAGTAAGTAAGTTAAGGATATTACTCCTTAAATTTTCAGTGTATACATACATATGAATTAGCAACTGCAAAAGAATGGCGTTTTTAGAATTTCTTTGGAATATTTCAACATTTTGCGTGACTTAATATAATTTTAATAATTAAGGTGTAGTTGGCAAGCCTGTACCATCAAATATATTAATTGCGAATACTAAAACTTTCTCTTATTCGCTCTAACTTCAATCCGAAAGTCGTTAATAGTGTTGGGATAAATGATATACGATACTCCATCTGTTCAAGTCTAGATCTAGTTCCCTGGTAGGAGACTCGATAGTTTATATACTAACTGTGTTGGGTTACCTGCCCATAACAAAACAAAACTACACGAATAGATAGTGATATTTGGCTGCAAAATAAAATTGTATGTAGTTTTGGGCAGTAAGTGAACCCAGCTATTTTAGCACTCTGTTCTGTTATCGGCCACAATCGTAAGTAGTTGCGTTAAAACATTTAAGTATAGCGATTCAGCCATTATATTTATATGAACTATACTTAGTCAAAAAGGCGATTTAACAGTCTTATTAACCGGAAGACACCAGTGGCGCAGCGATAGCTTTTAAATATACAATGGTGAAGCCAATTGACATTCACTCACAGTGAAACGTGGCGATTCGAAGAAGCTCACTACGAATATAGGTTAGTTTAGGTTAAAGTGGCTGTTGGCTAACAACCGATACCACAATGGATCTAATGTATCCTTTTCCTAATGGAACCATTTCTGGCTTACAATTAAGCGAAAGAGACGCAGGGCGTCGCGTCGCGTCGATGTGAGAAAGAACATTAAGGTCATCAAAGAAATACGAGCCGAGTTGTATCCTACGTTTGTGAGCTAAAGCTGGGTATGAAAAAAGAAGGTGGAAAATAGTTTCCTCCTCCTCCTCATCCATACAGCATCTGCAAAAATCGTTAGAGATGACTCCTAGCCTTACGGCATGTCTTCCAATAAGACAGTGTCCTGTGATGAAACCTATCGTCGCACTAATGTGTTTTTTTTAAAGAGAGATCAAGCCGATCGACCTCTTAAGTTCTAGCTTGGGCCAGATCTGTTTCATTGCGCCACTACGAACATAACAAATGGCAAGTTGATATTACAACTGATGAAGATGATAAGTTTTCTATTTTTAAAAATTTTTTGAAGGAAATACGAATTTATCAATCTCCAATACAAATTGTATGGGTTGTAAAAACAGCCATTTCCCTATATTCCTAATAGAGTTCCAAATTACACTGGCAAGAGAGAGCAAATAGGTTCGCCACAAGTCCAAAATTCTACACAATCCAACTATAGCTGTATTGTTTATATATACAATGATTCAGTGGCTTTTCATTTGCTCCACCTACATATGTACATTCTAAAAGTTAAATAAATATTTATATTTATATTTTGCACCCTATATCTGAATTCCAAACATTCAAAGCTCATTTGTACCTTAAAAAAACTAAGGATCGATCATTTTTTTAGACATGTTTAAAATATCACTCCTAGTGTCCTAATCCTAACCTTACCCTCCCTCTCTTCAAGTAATAGCTTATTGAATGAAAAATCAAAAAAAAAAAAAATTTAATGTTATGAATCTCTGTGTCTGCTAACACATGTTCGCATAAAAAACAAACGCATAACATTTCAAAATTGCAACAAACAAAAACTAGTTTAAAAAAAAAAGTATGGAAAACATAATTCAAACAAACTTTACCTGAAGTAGTCGAGAAGAGGGCAAATCCTTAAATATATTTTTAGCATGAATTAAAGGAAAACATAAAAACTCATTCATTTTAATAATTAATATACTCCTACGGTGTCACATGATTAATGGAAATTTAATTACAAATGAAAGGAGCATTAATTTATTGAATTTTTTTTTTTAGCAGTGGAGGGCATGTTTGTATGTTAATAGAAATAGAACGGTTTGTGGGTATTATTTAAAAATAGATTTTTAACTGCACGATTTAAAGACAGTGTTGTAAAGGTCATATTGGTTAAAAATATGGACGTGTCTATATGAACCCGGTACGAGCTTCCGCGAGCCATTTGAGGGGTAAAAAAAATTCGGTTAACACCACCTTTTCGCGTAATTCAAGGGAGAAAAAAAAAGTCGTGTGAATGGAGTTGGTTCAGTTAGTACAAAACCATTGTCAGTTCTAAACTAGAGGTTCCCTATTGGGTAATCTTGAATGAGCTCATTCCAATCGTTTGAGTTTAAAATCTCCTGGTGTTGCCAGAGTTCGAACAAATTTTTAAAAAGTTAACAATTTTGTTATTGAAATACAAATTTAAAATTAATTTTATTTTATAATAAATTCATTTTATTCAGGTGCGAATATCAAGCTTTTATTTTTTCTATCTGCAAGTTCTGCGATTGAAAATAAAACTATTTTAACCTTGCATTAAAAGTTTGAAACTTGTGCGAATTATGGCAATACCATGATCTTCAAATCAAACGCCTGCAATAAGCTTATTTTAGGTGTACTAAGATGAAACCTTTTTCAGAGATTACTCAAATAACTTCGATGTTACACACCCTAACACGACTCACACTGTGAGTGCATAAAGACACTTCCTAAGTTTTAGCCCTAGGTATGAGCTTAGCTCATTTAAATATTCCTTTGACAAGCTATAAGCTTAAGAAATAAAGGGTTGTGGTATCTACTTTTGCTAGCTATCTCAACGACTGCTGTCAGGTCACAGATAATTATTATAATACCCAAAAATTTCAAAGCCTATCGATAAAGAATATCGCGAAAATATGAGTACTTTGAGTTGTGTCATAGCGGATCCCACAATACAGCCGATTTGAAGGAACTGTTCAACATAAATCCAGCCGAAAAACACCAACATAATTCTGGTGATAATTGAAAATTGAAACAAAACTGTTCGGATGATTAAATCATATTTGAGTAAAAGCTTTTCTCGATAGATTTCCATTTAATTCGAAAAAGTTTCTCTTACACAGTAGGACAATTCAAACTTTTCTTTTTTCTTCAGGCTTAAACGTTTAGATAGCTTGATTGCCCGTAGCTAAATGGTGCATGTGTCTGCTCTTACGTGGAAGGTTCATATAGTTCGATTCGTAGAATAAATAAGAAAATAAATAGGGTAGCGCAACAGAGTGAGGAGCCCCTGCCTGGGCCTAGCGCATTTCTCACAACCACGCCTTGTGAGGGAATGGAGGGGACCTACAATTTTCTGTCGGTTCCGAACGGCTAATTAAGAAAGCGCTTTTCACGGCAATGAATTTACTAACGGAGGACTTGCCAATTCCTCGCGAAAGGCGATACCCATGAAAAAAACATTTTTGCCCCTACTGGAATTCGAACCTCGCACCTCTGGGTTAGCAGGTGGACATGCTAACCATCACGCCACGGGTACGGGTACCACCGTAGAAAAATCAAAGAAAAAAATGTTTTTCACGGGTGTCGCCATTTGCGAGGAATTCGCAAGTCCTCCCAAAGTAAGGAACTGTCATGAAAAACGCTTTCTACCTTGGCCGTTTGCAATCGACATAAAATTTTAGATCCTTGAAATGCATAAGGTTCCGACTTTTCCATAGCTTTGATGCTACACCCTGAACCGCTGAAGATACAACCGACAATAAACGATAATCATGTAAAAGTTTACAGAACCCAGGCACAGTTCATCGTTGACTCGGAGTACTTTTCTTTCGAAACGACCAAGGGCTTCCTCAATCCTCATCCACTTTAGATAAAATTCATGTACACTGCCAACCACTAGGATGAGGCCAGGCCACAAGTTTTGCGATCGATTTTCGCTTTTTATACCTGGTGGAAGTTTTGTACCCGGAAAAGTTTATTACCAGTTAATAGATGCATACGTATTTTCCACACAACAAATTCAAAATAATTTTCAGTTTTCTCAATTGCAGGTCATTCTTCGTCCAAATTGAAAACAGCCAATCAGCAACCAAAGATATCAGAGCAGGAGTAGCTCAAGGATCAAAGCTCGGCCCCTATCTCTACAACATCTTTACCTCAGATCAGCCTCAGCCAAACAACGCGAAGAACTTGCTGTATGCAGATGATTCCCTTACTTATGCAACATCGATGTCGTAGCAATTGCAGCCCGAAGACTCGATGATCACGTTAGACGTCTCTGGGAATACTACACCAAATGGGGCATCAAATTTAATTTGTCCAAATCTGAACTAGCCTGCTTTAGGAGACCCACAAGACGTCGAAACACAAGATCAGCCGCAAACTGTCACAAAACAACCATCAAACTACCCGATGGAACACAGCTGAAGAGCATCAAGTACCTTGGCATAAACTTCGAGGACAGATTACTCTTCAACCCACATACAACAACAGTGCTTAAAAAGGCAAACTAAGCCTTCCACCTCATACACCCCCTAATGCGAAGAAGGAACGGACTCAGCCAGAAGACAAAGTTGCTGTTATACAAACAGCTCCTCAGACCAATCATCACTTACTGCGTCCCTGCTTGGTTCAGTACATATATCCAAAACCAGCATGAAAAAGCTCGGAGCATTTGAGAGGAAAATTCTGAGGATTTGCAGAGGACTCAACTTTGACCGTCAACGACAGAGGTACTTCGGCAACAAAAAGCTCTACGAAGCATCAGGAGTCCTTCCCTTCGACAGATTCCTTTTGAACAGTGCAAGGAAAAAAACTAACAACCTGAGCAACCATCTCAATCCACTGGTGAGAAGCTTGACAACCGAAGAGATACATCTCGAGCCGCGATACTTAGATGTAATGGCACTACTGGACGAAAAAATCATTTCAATCAATGACGAAGAGGCAATAACCTTTTACGAGGTAGCAGCCTCAGCTTATCACCGTGGCTAGAGGTCACATAAGCCCCCTTCAACATAAAGACAACCGGATCTGAACAACCCGAGATTTTTTTAATAACATTATAAATATTTATGTTTTTCTTATGATAGGCAATAATTTTATCATTATTTTAGTACACAACACATTATTTAAAGTTAGGCCCCTTCTGTGCCAACAAAACAAAAAAAATATATCTAAATGTAATGTAATTGTAATTGTATTATATATACCTGTTCAACAAAAAGAGTTAAACAGTTAGTTAATGAGGCCATTGCGAATTTTTCCGTGCAGGAGTGCGCATTTGCGAATTCTTGTATAAAATATCTAAGAGGGTTGTAAAAATAACCGTTTCATTTAGTTTGAAGCACACATGGTTACCGGAAAGACTTTGACAGCGACAGAAAGAGCAAAAATAGATGGTTTCAAGGCATTAGGTTTCTCAGGCCGTGAAATAGGAAGGAGACTTAAAAGGAGCAAGACAGTTGTAAACAATTATCTTGCTGACAAAACTATGGTATATTAGGAGTTGGATACAAAACGTCATGAGCCTTTTGCTCTTTGTTACAGTTCTCCACTACCTGCTCGAAGGTAAAATACCAAACACATCAACTATAGTAATCAAGAAAACTATATCCATGCAAGAAGCACTTAAAAGTATGGGTAAAAGCTTTCGGTACTATATTAGTCAAAAGACTCCGTTTTCTGAGCCAGAAATCTCTGTGCAAGACATTTATTTAAACGGAAATGTGCTTTCCAAATTTGAAATGTGATAAAGTGCCGAGAAAACGCTAACATCTTCTGTGACAGAAAAATTCCACCTATGCTGAAAGGAAGACACTATAACTGGAACTCTGTAGGTCGTCCAGTACTCACAATGTTGGAGTACAATATACAAAAAGTATGACAGTAAACTGACGGCCTCGGAGATTAAACTGCTCCGTATGACAGCAGGAGTAACAAAGCTTGATCGTATTGAATACCATCTTAGAAGAACAGAGAATGACTGACTCAGTGATGGCAATGGGTATTGTCATTTTCAAACAGTCATTTTGTTAACTTCCAGCAAAAAAAAAGAAATACAAAAAGGTAATTGCTCAAAATATATATAAGCCCCATATGCCGTAATTGGTTCGTTCTTTTTGTTTTGGTTTATCAAGGCTGATCTTCAATTAAGATAGAAATCTCTAAGAGAATTATTCAATATCCATTTAGACAATGAAACAAAAAAAATGATATCAATCCTAACTACATTTTCCTGTGCGTTTTTAATGACTTGACACATGATTCAATGGTGTAGTAAAAACATCGGATCGAAACAATTGACATAATGCCAACGTCCATTGTCAGAGTCTTGTTATACGTTTTATTATTTGTTGCTGTTATTGATCTCTCAAAGGAAGTAAGTTTTTTTATAGCCAACTAAAACAAAACTTTTCATTCATATCTTTGAAAGAACTGCTATAATTTTCATCTTCGGACGGCCAGAACGACTGACAGCGAAAACTTTAAGCACAACGCAACAATTTGCAGCAACAATACTGCATCTATGAACTTCAGAGCCCTAAAGGCAGTACCAACTCTCTTATTAAATTTCCAAGTTACACAATCGAAAGAAGATTATAAAAAAGTAATCTACAGTGGTAAGATTAAAATTTGTGAAATTGTTAAGTTTTTCCAATCGGTAAAAATATTGAGCGATACAACTGCATCATTATTGGGACCTGATAAAGGCAACTTGTCGATGACATGTCCAATGCCAGAGGGAACGTATGTAATGAGCAACGTGCACGTATCACCTGAGTCACGTTTCTTGAGGTATCTATATGTGCCAAACTCGATTATAAGTGTTAATGTAGAAATGCTTTCACTGTTGTCCAATAATAAAATGGAAAAACTGGCTTCATTGCAAATCAATGCAACTATGACCAGAAGTTGCTAGAATTGATTTAGCCAACTATGCATTTCAATTACATGAAAATAAAATTATCGATAAAAGTTTTTTGTCAGTTTTTGATCAAAACAAGCCTGTTGTTTTCATTTCATCAGCATCCTTGGAAAAACGATGATTACTCCATGAATGATCAATACTAAGATCGTTAGACCGCATATATATTTTTTTAACTATGGGAGGTTTTTGAAATACTCGGACTCAAACACCAGTCATTCATGCAATCCTGCTAAAAGGACTCTGAAGTGCGGTCTCACGAGATTTTCCGCTTTACTGGCTGAACACAATGCAGACGGAGCTGCAACTGGAACTGGAACTGGAAGATTTGTCAAATAATTGAATACACACAAATTCAATAGCGCGAACACAATGCGACGGAGCTGCATACGGAACTGGAATCGGAATTGGACAAGTTGACGAACTTTTAACTTTTGCTGTACAGCAAATTTGACGTTTATGATTTTGAAGGAAAAAAAAAACATTTTGTGTGTAAATTATTGTGTGACAGCCAAGTGTTACCTTAGTTTTTTGTTTTTTGATTTTTACTTTTAATTTATAACAATTTTGTGCACCCACCTATTTCTTTTTTTATAGTATTTAAATACAAATAAAACATTCTGATAATTGGAACAAGCAACACAATATCATTTATTTCCTCATCCATAGTAACAATATCAAATTTGTTTTGTTTATAAAATACTCAAACCGATTTTTGAAAATACAAAATAATGTTTCTGATGATGGAAATGTCAAAAGCTGTACAGCTGCATTGTGGGCCGATTAAAATCGAAACGTACAGCAATTTTGACAGCTCATCCAGTTCCGATTTTGCAGTCCAGCTCCGTTTTTGCATTGTGTTCAGCCAGTTACTGCGTGAACACAATGGCTGCAGAGACGCAGCCGCAAGAGATGTCAAAACATTAAATACAAGCGAATACAACAACAACGCAAGACGGAGCTGGACAAGTTAACTTGATTTTAATTCTTGCGGCTCCGGCTCCGTATGCGTATGCGAATGCATAGTGTTCACCCAGTTAATGAGCATGTTGCATCTGAGACAGAGGGTGACTCTGGAGTGAGTGAAATGGAACCCAAAGCAACTACCACTTGAAGCTGTCGCCAAGCAACACCGTCTTCTGCTTCTTCTAGAAATATTTTGAATA
Organism: Melanostoma mellinum; assembly: GCA_914767635.1. NCBI lineage: Eukaryota > Metazoa > Arthropoda > Insecta > Diptera > Syrphidae > Melanostoma > Melanostoma mellinum. The sequence goes on along the minus strand of OU612059.1, from coordinate 54,976,976 downwards.
TGCAGAAACGTCTGTGTAACATCATCAACACAGTCCAAAACTCAAGGAGCAATGTACATAAGGCTTCAAAGAAACGCTAACAACAAGCAAGAAGAAGTTCACCCAAATCTAAACAAAGATAAAGCAAAGCAGGTATCGGGAGCTGGAAGAAATTTGTGCCTTGGCTGCAGATGCAAACCAAGCTATTCAAGAAACACGACAAAAGAACTTAAATAAGGAGGGAATACACCTCAAAATATTCGCTCAGAAGATTCGTTCGCTAAAAATCATTAATCGTGCTCAAGGACAACGGCAAAATTGCGCAGAACAGTTTACTCGAAATCACTTTCCAGAAACTTTACGAAGATATGCGAATCTATAGTCGAAGGAGTAAGTGCAAGGCGATGGCTCAGACGAAATAGCATATGAGTTTTGAGAAAAGATAGGAGACATTGAGTTTATATGGTTTACGATTCTCATCTCGAACAAATTTATTTTCAACTAGGTGTTCCAGCGACTTCATCCACAAGAATTGGCATAGCTTTTTTATTTATCAACCGATTGACATGAAATAAAAACTAAATGTTAAGTGAAGCTTATCACAATATATTATTGAAAACCCCATCTAGATAAGATAAGCCGTTTCTGAGATTAGCGTGCACAAACAAACAAACTGTTACGTTTTTATTATATGTATAGAAGATATAGATATAGATATAGAAGATCAATATTTAAACAAGCTTCATTGAAATCCTTAACAGATATAGATATAGTTTCATTACCTCCATATATGGACCTGTGCAATTTTTCTTTTAAAAAAGTCCTCGATCTCAAAAATTTTGATTGAACATAAATAGGTACAAAAGCAAGTAGCGTATGACATTTTATAAGGTTGCATAGTAAGTCTCCTATTAATGTTACACCATGAATAGTTCGCCTAACCTCTAATGATTTTGTTCCTAGTAATTAACATCTTGCCTTATAATCAGGTTGCGGGTACGCATTTGGAAAAATATAAATTTCGTAAATAGTCCTTGGATCCTTTCTAATCGATCAGAATGTGTAATAAAAGCAGGGCTCCAGATTACATCAGTATACTACAAAATTGATCTCACAAGAGAATTTTACAAAGCCAAAAGGACGAAGATGTCTCTAGTATCATTTGCATTGCGTTTGACGAACCCAACCATAACGTTGGTTTTGGCAACCAATCATTTTGGCAATCAAAATGGATTTTGTACGATAGACAGGAATCAAGTATAATGCCAAAGTCTTTAATATTAGTGACTCTACTAATAGTTTTTGAATGTATATAGTAATCAAACGAATGCCAATTATTAAAAAAAAAGAATTTAAATTACACTTTCTATTATTTAAATTAAGGCCATTATTAGACAAATTATTAGACATTGAAATTACTAATTTTTAAAAACATCTTCAGATCATCAGCATATAGAATCACAAAATTTTAAAACAAAAGTAATACCATCAACAAATAATAAAAATAAGAGGCGACCTAAATGGCTACCTTGTGGTACACATGAATTCATTCGAAAAAGTGCTACCAACCTGATCTTTTGTGATCTTCCAATTACATATGATGATAACCAATTAAGCAACTGAGAATGAAAACCGAAAACTTCTCGCTCTCTTATTAAAGGTTCATTACTAAAACCAAGTCTTGCTGAAATCAGTGTATGCTGTGTCAACTTGGAACCTATCTTTAATAGCACCAACAATAAATGAAGTAAAGCAAGCAAGATTACTAATAGTTGATTTTCCGGAGACAAAACCATGTAGCAAATTGATCCTTTTTTTCTAGGCTCTCACATAGTTCAGGGATGGCAGATAATTTAGAAAATCCACTATAGTTCTCGACATTACTTTTCGATATTTAAATTGAAACACATAGGATTGTTTCCCGTTGTCTAGAAAGTTTAATTCAAAAACAGATTTATGAGTTTTTATTTTTATGAGCTTTGCGATTCTGTTTTTTAAATTAAGCAGCTGGTTGTTGCTCCAAAGGGAGCTTAATTTTATATTGAGTTTAAGAGTTACAAACATATCAAAACATTTTCTAAGAATTTCAATGAAGCGTACATTTTTTAAGATTTAAATTCATAAATTCAGTAGACCATTCAATGTTTTGAAAATAATTATTGAGCTCAACAAAATTACCTTTATAAAAGTTGAAAGATTGTAAATTACATTGAGTCATTTCAAAGAAAAAATACGGATTAGTTATGTCGCTTTCCATTGGACGAAAAGATGCGTCCAGGCGCGTCCAGGAGCATTATCAAAGCGGTTCCATTAGTGCAAAAAGATTGCTTCTCATGATTCTGAGAAGTGACAGCCACTTTTCGGTTGGAAGTGATAATTTACTCAAGAAGCACTAATACATGTTACTCAATTTTGAATTTCATTTCGTCTGAATATACAGCACAACATTATCCTTTGGATTTTTTTCCAAGAATGATAGGACCAGTCTGTTCTGGATGGAATGGTCGCCCGGAAATTTTTTTGTCAAATTCGAGTTTAAGTGTGGTGTAATCTGTTTTTAGATTGGGGATTCCGAATTTGTTCAGAATGTCAGCATGACCAATATTGTTGTTGGCCCATTGTGGGACTTCTTGTAAACCGGGTAACTAATCGAAATATGTATTCTAATATAAATGCGGCGTATCCCAGATCGGCAGATCGCTAGTGTAAGGCAAAGAAGTAAGAGAGCTGTGAACCCTTCAAGATCACTAATCTGGTAACGCCGAAGAAGAAGATTACTCTAGGTTGCTATTACTTTCCTGCTCTGAAGCCACAACTAATGTTTTATTGCCAGCTACAGGTGCTACCACCACCATCAAATTTTTTATCAATTTTTTTTGTCAATAAATAGTACTCTTTGGTGTATTTGCTGTTAGCGGCTTTCATCTTTGTTAAAAAAAAAAAAAAACTTTAGGCGAAATAAAATAAATGAAAAATTTTATGACCCTTTTCCGTCCTTTCGGAAAAAATCAAAAACTTTACATTCCATTTGATTTAACAAACAGCTATATGGAAGTTACTGTTATAAAAAATGGTATAACAAGTAATGACTAACTCTCTAATCAAACCAAAATTCCTAAAGCATAAAATTTAAACATAGTAACGCGATCAAAGTACCCAAGAAACTTATTTTCTCAAGACCCACAGGAAGCCCTCTTCTCTTCGAAAAATAGTTTGTTAAAAAATATACAAAAATTTTATAACACAAATCTCGCTCCACAAACCACAACTTAGAAATAAATATTTTATTTTTCCTCTGAGTTATTTAATTTAAAGAAAAGAGTAAGAGAATACAGAGTGTTGAAAATAGAAAATATATTAGCCTGCTTTGAGCTACAAACATTTGAAATTATTATAAAAAATTGAATTGAAATAACGAATTAGAATATTTAATGTATTACTCACTTTAACAAACGTATTGACAGCCATTATAGCCATATCTGGCTGTGATTTGGCATAGTTCATCAAATAGAGATAAACAAGCTTTTTCAATTCAAGATTATCCGTCTGCATGCAATTAACAACATCTGGGAATAGGGCCGAGACGTCTTTTCCAACAGTCATACTGGCAATGACCTGATATTAAATAAATAAAAGAAACATTAAAACACAAACTCTGATTTCATTTTTGATCGAATGTATACCTTCTTTACAGCCTCCTTTTTCTTTTCTTTTTTGTCATTATTCAATTCGGATTTCAATTCAAAGATTTCACCTTTTTTAGTGGTGGTAAAGTACTTGGAGTCAGTCATTTTCTGAAAAAAACAAAAACAAAAAATTAAAAACTATGGCATTTTTTAAGAAAGTTTACTTTTACTTAGAATTAAAACATGAATAATAGTAGGTTTTATTGTTGTGTGTATGAATGCTGGTTAAAAAATATAAATCGTAATACATATACGTTTTTCTATTTCTAAAATCAATTTAAAATATTTCTAAAGTAAATTACGCGATATATTCAGCCTTAGAAGGCATTTTAGTAAAATGTCATAATTCTAAGTGCCATAATTGGCTTCAAAGTAAAATAACTTTCTAAGCTTCTTTCTAGACATACCGACATCTTGTGAGATTACATCGTGGATTTTACTATAAAAGTCATCCAAAATTAAAAAAAGATGTATGAATGTTTGTATGCATATATGTATTTCCGGTATTTCCAAAACCACCCAACGGATTTTTATAAAATTTTCAGGGTAAACATAGTTTAGTCCCAGAGATGGTTCCTGTCAAGGTTTGATCCCCATATTCCCATAAAAACGGAGTTGGGAACGAAAACTTAGAAACTACTGGACAGATTTCAAAAATTCTTTAAGCATTAAGGGTGCTACATTATACGATTATACCCGTCCATCAGTAACTTAGACTATATTTCATTCCTATAATCCCACTGGATCAGCCTAAAATGGGTTAAAATTTGACGTTTGTCAAGAAAGAGAGGTGTGTCTAGTTCCTGTTGCATTCACAACTTTTTTTTGTCGAACAAAAGGTAAACAAAACAGAAAGTAGTTGTTAGCACTATGGACGGCACACGAAAAGTTGGACAACAAGAAAGAATAACTCGATAGCCTTACAATAAATGTAAATTTGATCTTTTGTTTTCATCGAAAAACATACATGTAAAAATAGAATTGTTATTTTTAGGGTCTCCTGAAGAAAAACTAAAACAAATTTAAATCAGAATTGAGGTGGACAACATGCTTATATTAAAAAATGTAAACATGAATGAAGGATGAACATATATATATTTACTCAATAATGCATAAAATAGTATTTCAAAAATTATTAATAAAATTATTATAAAATATTTCTTCATATATAACAATTATTCTTTTTAAAAACGTAACTCAAATCGATAAATTTATTAGCTTGAAGTTGTTGTCAGTGCTTTTAAAACAAGTGCTCATACACCCATTATCAAACTATCCGTAATGGAAAATATTTTACAAGATACAGGACTATTGTTTGTAATATTAAATTTACAACTTTAAAGTTGCTTTATTTTAAATAAAAAATTAATTAAATTGAACGACAAAAAGGAATTTTTTAAACTATGAAGGAATTTTAGAGGAAATAGTGTTTCAATCAATCCTTTTTAACCCAATTCACACAGCAAAAATTTAACATCTGAATTCACCGCAAAATAAATGGAAAAATTTAACCAAGGTGAGAAATTTTAACCCAATTCACACACAGCCTAATTGGCTAAAAGCCAATAAACTTAAACTAAATGCTTCAAAAACAAAATGTAATCTTTTGAATGACAATTGTAACTTGAATGTAATGATTGACCAAGAAGTTGTAGAAAAAGTTCAACAAATCAAATATTTAGGTATGATTATTGATTGTAAGCTTTTGAATCTGAATGAAATGTGCAATATATTTGCAAGAAAGTTTCTAAGAAAGTTGGCTTCCTTAAAAGAATAAGATATAAAATTGATACCATAACGGCTGTAAATATTTATAACGTCCCTGAATAAATCAAAAAAAACAAATGCACAATTAAAATCTTTACAATCTTTATTAGTCACTTGGGTATGTGATCGCTTTGAATGTCTACAGTAGAATGAAAGAATAAATCGAAACAAATGGTAAGATTCGATGAGCTGCGATGTGGGAACGTGCGAATCGTGGGAACTGGCCATTCAGCAAGCGAGTAGACAGTCCACGCAAGACTCGTATTTCGTCCAGTGAACGTCCGGACTTGAGCGTTCACATCACAGCTCTCGTTACAAATAAAAAATATATTATGAAGATATGATGAAACCCAAATGGTTGCGTACTACGCAGTTTTGAGTTCCAACATACACCCCTCCTTGAAGGTTCCTAACCTTCAATTTAAATAGTTGCTTGAAAGCGAGAACCTCTTCTCCGAATTGGAATTTGTAGTGCGGCTTGATGTTTTCGATATCGGCAAAAAATTACTATCATTCCAATGGTGATCGCCAGCAACAAGTAGCTCAAGCCATAGTGATGAAAATCATGTATGTTGGCGGGTGGTAGTTCATCAGAAGTCATTGCTCTCTTAAGGTCTTCTATTTCCTGTGAAAGATTTTTAACATCTGTTTCATTATTATTTCTTACCGTCAAGGGGGAAAAATGGTCGTCTGTCAAGTTGCGATTTCTGATCCAATTGCTTAGCCTTGCACTTGGAACAAATGACTTTGTTATAATAGTCTTTAAATTTAAATGACCATTAATTATCCTTGTATCAATTTTAAGGGAGCATATGTTGTTAAAGCCAATCATTCCAGTGCCTGATAGAGAAATGCTTCTTGTTTGGCCATTGCAAATCAGAAGGCCTGTTACATTGTTCATCACCGAAAATATCCAAGAGTCTGTTTGCCTCAGCGCATACCAATGATCTTGTGGAGGCACTTCCTTTAGATCACATATTTCCAAAGCGTTGTCCTCGTGGTTTAATAGAGCCATTTCGCACACTTTAAAATCTTTGGAGTGAACTCTAGTAGGCACAATCTGTCTGCAAAGATGATTTCTCGTTCCTATTAGTTTACAAGAATTGAATTCAATATAGGAGAGTCCAAAATACTTATCTCTTGCTAATGTAACCGCAAGGTATGGAGATGTTACATCGACGAGTAGGCTCATGTTGTTGTGAACAATTGGCAATGGAATGAGGTTAAAAACTTGGAATTCTTGATCTTCGGCTAACGGGATTAAGACTTCAAACACAATCGTTTCATGTAGTGTCCGTCCTTTGACTGTTATTAGTTTTAACATTTCCAAGGCCGAAACACTGGGCAGCCTCAGCGATGAAGGTAGATTTCCTTGAATCAGTTGCAGTTGACTACTTACTTGCATTGGTGTTATTATCTGCGGGTTGATTTTCGCATGATTTAAGTCCAGGATAACATCTAGCAGGACATCTTGAGTGCGTTCGTAATTATTAAGCATCATACTTAAATACGTAGTGAGCGCAAGAAAATGTTGATTATTCACAATTTCGTTTTGTTGTTTTCCAATTGTATTGAAAGTTTTTGTCAAATATGTATTTAATGTGTTAAAGTCATTTTGAACTTCCAATGAGTTGCGCCTCAGTATATTTGCCGTAGAGTCTGCAATGGAGCTCTGTTTTCGGATGAGAGAATATAAGTGTTGATCCTGTTTATTTGCCAATTCAATTTGATTTTGAATATGTTGAGCATCTTCCTGATCTAGCACACCAAACAAACTATGCGCTACGCTTCCAACAAAATCAAATGGAGATCTACGATGTCGCATTGAACTCTGGGTTGTAGTATTGAACCCGTTTATAAGATCGTTCTTTTGGTCAATGTTTATTATTCTTTTTCGAAGAATGTCGATTGTCGAATTGCAGTGATAAATTCTCTCCGATTTATCCGCCATACAAGCCTTTTCTAATTCCCTTAAATACCCTTTCGTTTCGCTCAATTCAAGCCAGTAATTGGTCAGATTGTAGTAAACGTAAAGACTCCAAAAATTGTCGGCTACTCGCAGTGTTCCCATATCTTCGAAATAAATTCCAATAGCATTATCTAAGTTGCTTATTACCACTTGGCTGTCTATGTTTGTCGAACTGATTGGTGCTACAAAAAATGCAAAGAGACAAGATATTAACACAAGTCCCTTTGTTATTTTTCCACCTTGGGATTTCCTGGATATTGCATGTTTGTTTGAGTCTGCTTCAACTGTCAATAGAGGATTTTCTTCTTGAATTGAATTGACTAATCTGCCTCCAACTCGAATCAAATTAAGTTTATTATCGAAATACGGTGTCAATGATGCTAAATTTGATTTTGTACTCACACCAACATGATGTTTCAAGGCCTTATATTCATCTGGAAACGTTGTACGTTGAGTGTACACTAGTAGGAGGCGAGTTCCTTCACGCAGCTCATCAGCGGACAGCAAACCAGTTCTTCTAAGTAGATACGGTTGTCTAACGTTTCTTAAAAATCGAATGCTGTATGAAAAAATTCTCTGTAATCTACAAAAAGAGTTTCTATGCTTTATAGTATTCAAGATATCTTCTTCATTATTTGCAGTTAGCAAGGCCGTCTTGATTTTCCTTAATTCCGGTATTACCTGTGGAATGGTGTACTTACTTTCTTCCCACAAGTATTCATCCAATTTGAGAAATGCTGGACCTTCTAACCATCGCAGAGAAATGGAAAGGTTGTCAAGCGTACAACCTCTTGTTATTAAATCAGCAGGATTTATTTCTCCCTTAATATGATTCCACTGTGAAATCTGCGTTTCAGTTTGGATTTTGGCTACCCTATTCGCAACGAAGGTGTCCCATACATACGAAGGAGAATTTATCCAAGCTAGCACAGTTGTTGAGTCAGTATAATATGCAATCTTATGAACATATATGTTGAAAGTTTGAAGTATTCTCCTGACAAGTTCTACCAGGATCTCCGCTGCTTGAAGTTCAAGTCGAGCTATCGTTGTGGTTTTCATCGGAGCTATTCGAGATTTTGAACAAAGCAATTTGCTCAAAATATTACCTGATTCGTCAATGCATCTGACATATACACATGCTCCAAGTGCAGACATGCTGCTATCAGAAAAGCCATGTAATTCAGTTCTTTTTGGGGTTTGACACATAACAAATCTTGGTATCCTGATGCTTCTAATGTCAAAAAATTGATTAATATAATCCTTCCACTTACTTGCGAGATCCAAAGGAAGCTCATCATCCCACGAGAAGTTTGTTTTCCACAAATCTTGAACAAAAAGCTTTCCAAGCATTATTGCAGGACTCAGTAAACCTAAAGGATCAAATAAACGAGCGAGGTCAGATAACACACTCCTGCGAGTCACAGTCGCTTCTGGCGTTTTAAATTTTTCAGAGTTAAAACCAAATTCAAAACAATCGATGGTTGGATTCCAAATTAATCCCAAGGTTTTAATAACGTCAGACTGATGAAACCTTACCAATTTTTCTTTGTGTGCATCAGGGATGTTCTTTAAAATGTTTTCATCATTAGAACAAAATTTTCTTAATTCAAATTTACCTTTTTCTAGCAGTAGTATAATCTCCTCAAGGAGTTCTCTAGCCTTTGACACTGAGTCTGCTCCAGCAAGTAAATCATCTACGTAAATGTTTTGACTTACTGTTTGGGATGCGTTTACGTGAACATTTTCGTATTGTTTTGCAAGTTGAACGAGACATTTAGTTGCTAAGTATGGAGCGGAAGCCGAACCATAAGTCAAGGTGTTGAGCCTATAAGTCCTCAGAGGTTGATCATTTTTTGTTCTCCAAAGAATAAGTTGAAAAGCTCTGTCTTCTGGTCGAAGTAAAACCTGTCGATACATCTTGCTGATATCTGCTGTGAATGCATATCTTTTTAATCTAAATCGAAGGATTATTGAAAACAAATCAGGTTGAACTGTTGGTCCGATTCCCAGAACATCGTTAAGAGAATTTCCAGAGGATGTTTTCGCTGAACAGTCAAAGACTACACGCAATGCTGTTGACGAGCTTTCTGGTTTCAAAACGCAATGATGCGGGATGAAATAGTGCGTCTGTGGAATATCCGAATTCTCTATTTGACTCATATGGCCCAATTGTTCATATTCCAATAAAAATTGTGTGTACTGCAGACGTAATTCATTGTTGAGTTCCAGTCGGCGTTCCAGTGACATAAACCTTTTGCGTGCCTTTTCAAAAGATGCTCCTAAGGACGATGGATCTTTTTTGAACGGAAGACTTACCATGAATCTTCCACTGGGTAGAATTTGTGTAGTCGAGTTGAAGAAGTCTTCACAATTACGTTCTTCGTTGCTCATCCGTTTAATTGGAGAATCATGACTTTCACACTCCCAGAATCTGCTTACAAGTTTTTCGATTTTTGAAAGAGATGGTGCTGTTGCAATGCTGCATACAGCATTATGTTTGGTACCTTGAACACCACCTGCTACAATCCAACCCAGTTTCGTGTTTCGAAGTAGTGGAAGTTGAGGACCAATAAAGATTTCTCCTGGAAGTAAAAGATCAAAGAACAATTCAGCACCAATCAGCAAATCTATTTTTTGGTTTGTCATAAATCCTGGGTCTGCCAACTGTATGTGAGCAGGTAGGTCACGTAATTCGGTGTGACTGTCATGCGGCTTATAGTCAGTTATCTTAGCCAGGATCGTTGCTTCAATATTGCCTTTGAAGCTTCCATTTCGCGATTGAAATGAGAGTTCTATGGCAAATTGTGTTGGCGTTCCATGCCCTCCAATCCCACTTATGGAGGTTTCGGATCGATGCTTCTGAATTCCTAAAGCATGTGCAAAGGCTGCTGTCACAAAATGGATTTGTGATCCAGAATCTAATAACGCACGACAGGGAAGTAATGTGCCACATGCGGACCTTACGTTAACTAATGCTGTCGCTAGATAAATGCTACGGTGATTGGATCTGGAAGTGCTAGCTGCGTTTGACGACTGACCTTCCACCCCTTGACCTTGTTTTATTTGCTGGTTTCGATCACCTATGGAAGATATAGTGTTGGCATTAGAAATTGGGTTAGAAATTGGTTTTGCCTTTAAATTGTATCTATTTTCTTTTTTGTAGTGCAACAATGTATTGTGTTTGCCATTGCAAAGAAAACACCCCCTTGCGTTGCACGAATTTTGAGTATGACCCGATCTCAAACAAATTCTACAAATTCCGATTCGTTGAACAGACTTCTCACGATCAGCACCTGAAAGAGACAAGAATTTTTTGCATTTATATATTTTATGGTTACCTAAGCTGCACATCACGCAGCCGTTGGATTCAATTGCTATGGCGGTTGTCTTCCTTTTTTCATCGGAATGCGTGATGGTTTCAAGCGTTTGAAACCTAGATTCGATGAATTTCAACAACTCTGATAGCGATGGACTGCTCCTTGGGTCATCTAGGGACTGTTCGAAGAGGGTCCTACTCTCTTTGTCAACCTTTTTCAGGATCAGGTGGACGACTATTGGATCCCAGTCATGTGCCGCGAATCCTAGATTGATCAGGGCCTGAATTCCTTCCTTTGTGTTGTCATGCAGTTTCCGCAAGCTAGAAGCAGTTCCCGATGCTGATTGTTGGGACAATAGGTTTTCGAGCTGTGCACACAAAAGTAGCCGTTTGTTATCATATCTGTCCATCAGTGTCTTCCAGGCTGCTTCAAAATTACTATCTGTCGCTGGAAATCCTTGAATCAAACTGAGTGCTTCACCTGTCAGATTAGTCCTCAAAAAGTACAGTTTCTGGGCCGGCGAAATCGGTTGTTCAAGGATCATTGGTTTAAATAAATCATAGAACTGACGCCACTTAAGGTAACATCCATCAAACTTTGGAAGTTCAATTTTTGGTAGCTTCAAAGAAGCAATTGCCACTTGATGATCCGATGTAGTACCTTTTGTTGGTAAGCCAGTCAGTCGAATCTCTAGCTGTTTTTGAAGATGAAAGTAGATGTTGACATCTTCTTCTTCCAAATCGCCATCCACGCGTTGAAAAACTAATTTTAATTGTTCAAAATTTTCCACTAGGTTCTTCACTTTAATTTCGAACATATGGGGATAGGTATTTTTTAGTTCCGTACTGCAATTATCCAATGAGGATTGAAAATGCCTTGACAACATTTTATACCTATCCCTTGTCGTAAGTGCTCTGGTCATCTTCATCTTGTCTGCTTCTGTTGCTGCTGCTGCTGGTTTTACCGATGATCCTGATGGAGTTGCTGCTGGTGGCTTCTCCATGGTCTGGTTTGCGTCCAGGACTGGCAGACTGCTCAAGCGACTGATGATGTCCGCTTTCATATTTTCATAAGCGCCTTTTATCTTTTCGTAAAAATCCTTCGTGAAATACTCGTGATGAGGTTTATCTGAATACTTGTCACGGATTTGGGTGTCGTTTGTGTCGAAATAGTCCCATAGATTTTCTAGTCTTTCCTTTTTCTGTAACAGTTTATCCTTTGTTTTTCGGGTTTGACCATCCTTACCGTAGTTGCGGACAAGATCCAAAATTTCTTTCCCCGTTGCATCTTGAAGATCAGAGAGCTCTTCAAGACCTTCTGGAAACACTTCATCGTTCGACATATCTTTTTGTTTTTCTTTTTTTTTTTTCTTTTTAAACAGAACACTGATTCTACTGACTTATTTTTTTTTTTTTTTTTTTTTTTTTTAAACAGAACACTGATTCTACTGACTTATTATATTTTTTTTTTTTTTTTCAATGAAATTAATTAATTCACTAATTAATACAGGTACACTTAAAACTTTAAGAAGAGTGTCCTGTCACGGTCGCCAATGAATAAATCAAAAAAAACAAATGCACAATTAAAATCTTTACAATCTTTATTAGTCACTTGGGTATGTGATCGCTTTGAATGTCTACAGTAGAATGAAAGAATAAATCGAAACAAATGGTAAGATTCGATGAGCTGCGATGTGGGAACGTGCGAATCGTGGGAACTGGCCATTCAGCAAGCGAGTAGACAGTCCACGCAAGACTCGTATTTCGTCCAGTGAACGTCCGGACTTGAGCGTTCACATCACAGCTCTCGTTACAAATAAAAAATATATTATGAAGATATGATGAAACCCAAATGGTTGCGTACTACGCAGTTTTGAGTTCCAACAGTCCCAATTAAGCCTCATTTTGAATATTGCTCAACAGTTTTGTATTTGATACTGCAAAATATGTAAGGCTATGCGTGCAATAATAAAATGTAATATACATATATACCGTATACCCCAATACTTTAATGTGGAAGTGGATGAGAGTTAAACAACGTTTTTGTCATTCGATTTCAAAGTTAAAAATGATTTACTACCCTGTTATTTGTCAAGATATGTTCAATATGTTAGAGAAGTTAAACTATATTTGTTAAGAAATGGAGATGATTTAAGACTGCAAACATTCAGAAATGCAAGATCACAAAATAGCTTGATACAAAGGATTTAAACTGTTTAATAACTTGCTAAGTATTGTAAAGCAAATGATCAATATTTACGATTGTAAAGAAGCAATTAAAGAATTTATAAAACAAAATATTTAAACGCAAATAATTGAGAAAAGCCAATGCCAATATATTTAAATTTGTAAAATTGTAAAATAGCAAAATTTTTGCTAAACTCTTAACTAACTAACCCGGGGGCTACACGATCAAGATATGGTAAGCCATTTACAATACATTCGAACTTTCTTACATACACACCCAAACTTTTCGAAATTGAAACCCAACTGGTATGGAATATTGAAAGCCACCCGAGAGGCAGTTTCAGTAGCCATGAAATTGACAGCTTCGTCAAATACTATCAAAAAGAGAAAAGAGTGCCTGGAAAAAAAAACTTTGAATTTCAAATTTCTTGTGGGTGCCATTTTGAAAATATATAATGACATGTCGATTGAAAGCCATTTGCCTAGCAAGTTGTAAGTCGCCGTGTGTGACGTACAGCCGAAACACGAACAGGAATTTGACATAGTGTATATGTAGGCTGATGGCTTACCATATCTTGATCGTGTAGCTGCAGGGTAACTAACTTCGTCGCTGCGAATCGGCATAAAATTGAAAGGTATGTAAATGCGTTAGGCCCAGAGGTTGCAATAGCTTTGTTGGGAAACCGTATTTATTTGTTTATTTACTGGGATTCGAACCTCAAATCTCCCACGTAACAGAAATACATACTACGCTACGCCACGGGCACCACCCATCCCTTATGTACGGCAAAATTTACCGCATTAATAATATTTCTTTATTAGTTCAATGAACTTTTCCAAAAATCGTTTGACAATAATTTACATCATTTTATAATTTCATAATTTCTATAATCTTGGTATTTAAATTTTAAATTTCGAATTTTAAAGTTTAAGTTTATCTAAGTACAATCAATATGCAAATTTTATATGAATTTTTCTTTAATTACAAACTTCAGAAAGATTTAAACCACACTGATTCTTGCTTTTAAAAATATTTGTAGTTTACGTTTAAAAGAGATTAGATTTGTTTCTGATTTCAATTCACTTGGTAAACCGTTGTAAAAATTTAAACCCGAATACATCAATGAGTTCATGTTGTTACTTCTGTTGCTTCGCATAGGTCTGAGGTCCTGATTGTTTCTTAGGTTGTACGGCTGCAATTCTGCTACTGTTGTTATACTGCCTTCAAAGTATGGTGGGAGCAATCCATTTTTCATTTTAAAGATAAATACCATTGCATTGGATGTAATTTTTTGCTCGACGTTCATCCATTTTAACGCATCCAACATTTGTCTTACTGGCGTATATCTATTGCACTTTAGTATAGTTCGCATTGCTTTGTTTTGCAATACCTGCATACGCTGTCTTATGTAGTTATGACACCCAAGCAAAATCGTAGAGCAGTACAAAAAATGTGGTAAGACTATTGCGTTATAGAACATGATGGCATTTTGCATTGATAAAACAGGTCTTATATGCCCAAGGAACCCCACTTTTTCGCAATTTTTGTGCATAAATATTTTGCATGGTCTTTAAAATTTAGTTCACTATCTAATATTTAATGCTCTGAACACACTCTATTTGACAACCATTTATACATACTGTCACAGGGTCACGAAATTTAATCTTCATAAATTTAGTTTTACTAACGTTTAAACAAAGTTTGTTTGCTTTCAACCACATATTGCTATTTTCTAGATCCGAGTTCATTTTTAAGCACATGTCATTTAAATCTTTTCCCGAAATGTATAATAATGTATCATCCGCAAACAAAACTATTTTACAATGACTAAGAACACTTTTAGCATCATTTATATAGAGCAAGAAAAGGGAAGCACCCAAGAGTGAACCCTGTGGGACGCCTAATTTTACCTCTATTGAGTCTGAGGTCTCATCTCCGAATTTTGTTCTTTGGTATCTGCCATTTAGGTAATGAAACCATTTGTATTCTGTGTCACGTATGCCATAAAGCATAGAGTTTATCTAATAATATGTTCCGATCAATTGTTTCGAACGCTCTTTTAAAGTCTAGAAAAACTGCTATCACTCCTTAACCCTGGTCAATGTCTTTTCGCCATTCGTTAGTGATGTAATTTAACGCAGTTTCACAAGAGTGACCACTACGAAAACAAGACTGCTCCATATTTAAAATTCTGTTGTTCTCGACATATGCTGTAAGTTGATCACTCACTACACGTTCCAGGATTTTTTCAAACATGAAACATCGGCAACATGTTAATGGGACGAAAATGCACACAATTACTTGATCCTGCCACTTTTTCAACAGGCACAATCATTGATTCCTTCCAACAGGTTGGAAAAATTCCGTTTTTAAGTGATTCATTTACTAACTTCATTAAAACTGGGCCTAATATTTCTATTGAATTATATATTATCCCCCGTATTAATAAACGCAGAATAGCCTTATTCCATGGATTAAGTTACCATTATACCATTTTCCATTTAATTAACGGCGGTATGTCTCTATTTATACCATAAATGTCTTTTTTATTATTGCACTTTTTTATCACATTAAATAAAGCTCTATGATCACAGAATTTAAACTTAAATCTATTAGCAATGTTTATCACACAATGATTCGTATTGCACGTAAGGGATCGAACTATTTATATCACAGATGCTTTCTACAAAATAAGTATTGAACTTATTAGCAATTAACTTGGGGCCTTTCACTTTTTCGTGTCCAAATTCAACACATTCGTTCCGTAAACGACGCAACGGTTTCTATGGGTCGGCCTCTTTTCCCCAATAAAAATCCTGTTGCAATGCAGAGTGTGCACTGAGTATTTTAACGCTTCACCGGACAAACATCGAACTCAATGCAAATGCGCAGGGACAATCAAACACGTAAGCGCGATTTCACTGAGCTTTAGAGCGCCCCAGTGCGTATATGAAACAAAGTTACTACATAGTGTATGTATTGTATATTAAGTGTAAATTTAAAAAATTAAAACTAAATGAATTTTCAATCTAAACAAAGATTCATTAATTCAATGACAATTACAAATTGTCATAAACAATTTACATATTCCTCTTCCTTTTTAGCTCTCCCACTTCTCTATATCACGCCGCTTAAAGCGGAGTTTACACTGTACAACAATGTTGGATAATGTGAGACCTCAGACGACCGCTTGTCCAAATTTTTGGATGGTTTTCAAATATTTTTGAAAATTTTGAAGTTGGACGGAGCGGAAGAATATGTGTCATAATGTTGGACGACAAGTCTGAATGCAAACTAGATCCGACCATCCAACATCCATCAAACGAAGTCTGTCCAGCTAATTGTACAGTATGAACTCCGCTACTGATCCGCCCATGGGGTATGCCGCGTTGACTTCAGAATGCATCCCACACATCTCTGCTTTGGATTTTATCATGTTTAAGACCACCAAATGCAGGACCAGGAATGTTTTTTTCTGCCTTTCTTTTTCTTTCTTCACGAATATGTCACTTTTTCTCTGAATCTCTCTTTTGAACATCACAATATCTACTGTGCCGGCCATGGTCTATTTTGACCAAATGGCATTTTTGAGTTGCAGGCTTTCACGAATATTGGAACATTTAATGCGACCAAGCTTTGTCACTTCCGATGCCATACGAACCATCCCCATTTCAGCTGCCGTCAACTACTTCCTCTCATAATATTCATACATTGTCCAACATTGTGAACCCTATGTTAAGGCTCAACGTATAACCGCTGTTCAGAGTTTTTCGTTCAGCTTAGATTTTTCTGTCTCCCACGCTTACTCAATGTTGTTGCACAAATTGCTTTACTATTGATCATAGATCTCACATATTATTAAAACTATTCACATTTCCATTTAATTATGTGTCTGAAACAGGCATGTCTGGATCAATAAACAAATTCCTTACCTGCAAATACTAAGCAATATAATTTCTTTCCTGACATTGATTCTAGAAATAAGAAAAATGATGTCTATTGCTACAATATGTCAACATAAAAAAATTGGAAATTAGTTAACGATGTAACCCGGTCTCCATTTAAGAACAAGTGGCTTTTTGGGAATAACCCAGCATAGAATATGTAATAGACAGTGGGATGAATCAATGCTGTTGGGATTTTCTAATTGTTAAGCTTATGATACATTGAATCATTTTTCTTAGATTTATTCGAAAATAACAATAGATATTTAGCATTATCATCCATTTAAATTATCTGCCACAGGGGCGTTTCGTGTATATTTTCGATTTGTCTAAAAAATATGTGCATATGTAAAGTTCTAGATAAAAAGAATATTATTTTCCTAATTTTGCAGGAAATAATACTTGTATATTTTCAAACTAATATAGATTGATCTTTAGTGATTAATATTACACAAATACTCAACTTACAAATAACTTTTAATCGCACAAAAACACTTTTAAAAACTTTAATCAACTTGATTGGGATCTCTAACTTCTTGCTTTTTCACAACTCACAAGAAAATTTTTGACAGAAAACCAATTTTTCACCAATGGTTCTGTTTGATTCATGTGAAAAGTTGAAAAACAAAAGGCTGCGTTCATAGGCTCGACTGAGAGCTAAATCAATAAAATTATTCGCACCAGACTTTTAACGGAACTTTGTGTGATATGTATACTAGTTACAAGTGTTTTTAGGCAAACTTGAGCTTAGTTCAACATCATGCGCTTTTTTCAGCACAATTTAGAGGTCCGAAATCATATACTAATTAATTTAATGAAAAAAAAGGACAAACTTTGGTTTTCTTAAGAGCTCCGTTCGTTCGATTTAAAAAAACACCTCGTAAGAACAGTAAGTCCCCTATTACATGATGTCTCACGAGCCCAGTCTCACATGAGTGCGAAAAAGAAAGGAGATGTGAGGAAATGAGATGCACAAAAAAATTCCCGATGAGTACCGTGCCGACTTTTAGCAGTCTCATATTGACTTTTCTCTTTTCCCATATTCGTTTTTGCTGTGTTGCTTTGATGTATTTTTTGTGTTGGTCAAATGAGCGTCATCTGAATGTTTTTTTCATTTTCGTTTGGTCTTGTTTTTTATTTTTCAAATCAAAAGTTGTAAAACCAATTTGTTATTTTGGAATTTTATCAAGCAACTTACTTTATTTAGAGAAAAATAAAACTTTGAAATTTATAAAGTGACAACAAGAAAAGGATTGAAAGAGAAATGAAGAATTGTCAATTTTGAGACGTGAGCCTTCAAAATTGAACATGTAATAGTGATTGTCTCACGGGATGGAAATTTTAAAGGAACGTCAAAAATGAGACATGTCTCGTGAGACATCGTATAATAGGGGACCAAGCGAGTATGAACCCAGCAAGTGAGAACTGTCGTGCTAACTATATGCTGGTTTGGAAGCATGAAAAAGGATATCTTTTCTCTGAATAAATCCAGAAATTAAATTTTGGCAGCATTATGCTGGATTTATGCATGCATCCATGTAAATCCACCATTATTCGCACGAAGTTTCAAGAAATCGATCAGTGTGAACTTGGTCTATAAGTGCGACAAATTTGTAAGCGCTAGTTTTCAAACGCAAACCCTAGTACATTATTTGACAATTCTATGGTGACTGGTGTGTAACGAAATGAATGTAGAACGAACAGGTCAATTCAAACTGTCACTTGTCACATAGGTTTTTTCAAGAAATTTCGCGACAGAAGTTGTGGTCTTTAAATTATTTTTAGTACATCAAATAAATGTTGCTGAAAATTTACATTTAACGACCCCATTGTTATGAAAAAAACACCCTAGATTAGATAGTAAATTAAATTTGTTAAACTATGGCAAAATACATGGAAAACGACCCGCTGGAGCACGAAGAAAAATGGGGAATGCCACTAAGGGAGCTGTATCGACTGGCGCTATCATTTTACAAACGTAAGCACAACATCTGCAAGCCCACTCATATTTTCACATCAATTAGAATCAACACGATAATTTGTTCGTATGTATGTGGCGTTTTTCATAATTTTTTTCTTTTAGAAAATTCCGGCAAGGCTATTCACTTGTCATATGAGGACAATTTGAAGCTAGTTGCATTCACTAACCAAGCAAACAATGGACCCTTCGACGAAAAATGCGCTCCTGAGTTGGGAATATTTGATGTTATTGGCAAGGATCGGCAATTGCATTGGCAACAGCTTGGTGATATTAGCAAAGCACAAGCAATGGAAGGTTTTATCAATCTCCTCGACAGGATGTGCTCTTCCTTTAAACCATATATAGAAGCTGTTAAACAGGACAATGAAACAAAACTGAAATTGGAATTGCAAAAGAAACAGGAGGCCCTAAAACAACTGGAAAAAGAGAAAGAACTTCAAGAAAAACAGCAGCAACTTGAGGAAGAGCGCAATAAGGAAGAAGTACAACGCCGTCAGTTGAAAGACGCTCTCAACCAGCAAACATATCAACAGTTTAAGGTGAGTTGAATATAAATCCGCACAGATCCAACCTTTCCTGTTAGATTCCAATGATCCTGATAGGCACAGATCCGAATTTACCACATAGATCGAGACTTTTTCATAGATTCCAACTCTCCTCAAACATCCCAACTCATCTGATTGACCTCAACTTTCCTCACAGGTCTTAGTTTTGTTTATAGACCTAAATTTATCCATACATTTCAACTCTATTCATTGATTCAGACTCTTCTCATAGCTCCCAATTCTCTTCATAGATCCCAACTCATAGATCCCAACTCTATTGATTGATTGGTCTCATCTCTCTTCAGAAATATCAACTCCCCTCATAGGTCTCAACTTTCCTCAAAGATCCCAACTCTCCTAAGATATGCCAACTCTTCTTGAAGATGCTTAAATCTCCTCATGTATACCAACTCTCCTCGTAGATCCCAACTCTACTGATTGATCTCAACTTTTCTCATAGATCTAAACTTCTCTCATAGACTACAGCACTATTGAGAAATATCAACTCTCCTCACAACTCTCAACTTTCCTCAGATATTTCAACTCTACTCATAAATCTTGAATATCCTCATAGCTCCCAACTTACTCAGACATTCCAACTCTTCTCAAAGATCCCAAACTCATAGATACCAATTCTTAATTAGCTTATTTCTTTTTGTTAGAGCTACGCTGTGAAACAGTTTCCAGGAAGTCCTGAGCAACAAGCGGTACTAATATGTCAATTACAAAAGGAGCACTACCACCAGTACATGCAGCAACTGCACTTGCACTCTAATTCCAAATCGCCAAACCTTTTGCAAAATGTTGGAGCAGAAGAACCAGAATCATTGGATTCCAAACAATCGCTAGCATCTGAACAGAATTTCTACGAAAAAAACGATTCCGACAACGAGGACTATGTGACGATTAGTCCAGCTAAAATGTGGACTCGACCAGACATAAAAGAATTCAAAAAGGAAGTTGCTGCTGGCCGTGGAGATGGCGTCATAAATGTTGGCCATGGGGACACCGTCACTGTAAGTGAAAATCAAAATCTATTTTCTTAAAACTAATTATACTTTTTCCACAGGTTCGTGTTCCGACCAACTCAAATGGCAAATGTATTTTTTGGGAATTCGCAACGGACAACTATGACATTGGATTTGGTGTTTACTTTGAATGGAGCAAGCCATTGACAAATGACGTTACAGTGCATGTTAGCGAAAGTGATGACGAAGAGTATAATGACGATGACGACTTTATGGCACCTGAGGACTTAGAAGGTGGTCCCGCTTCGATTGAAAGAAGTTCATCATCTTCATACAAAGCTCCTATTTCAATAATTGTTCCCGTATACCGTCGTGAGTGTTTTAATGAGGTTTACGTTGGCTCCCATACTTATCCTGGCGATGGAGTCTACTTGCTGAAGTTTGATAACACTTTCAGTATTTGGCGTTCAAAGATGCTTTACTACAGAGTATACTATGAGCGTTAAGCTCTATTTTTAAATGTTGATATATTTTTTTTGTATTGTTTTTCTTCTGAAAGATGGTAAACTTGAAAAGATTATGTTTATGTGTTGTAAACCAACAAGAAAGTGCAAGATAAATGTTAATATTGTGTTCAAATTGTCATTTTATTTGTGCTGCAATATTTGAGACAGGATTTTTTCAAACAATAAAATGAGTTTGATATGGCTGATTTCATGCACAATAATTGAATCAATCAATGTTTTACTCTTCCTTAAAGCGATGATTTTAAATGCAAAATAGTAAAAAGAAGATTAGCAGACCACAAACCTCCCAGAGCCTAAAAGGCAATACTCAAAAGGCAAACTTTTGACTTCCTTGTCGCGCATTTTTATTTTGTTTACATACCTAGCTGCTTTTGAATTAACATCACCTATGTTATAAGCTAAATAAAAATTATGTTAGATTAAAAAAAAAGCGGCGTGTTATTAGGATTACCTAATTCGGCTGTGAAAATTTGGATCTAAAGGTGTTTAATTTAAAAAAGCAAAGAAGCTTTATCAAGTTCAAAGGGCGATTTAACAATCTTTTGGAACGGAATGGTTATTGGTAGCGCAGTAATTACTTTTATACACAATAATACCAACAGCTTGGAATGGAAAGTGCTAAGTTGGACCAGAGAGAATAGGTTTGCCACCAGTCCAAAATTCTAAATAATCATACAGTTTCTACAATCTATACAATGCTACTACATCACTTCCATTCCATTCGAATTCTATTGCCTCTTCGGTGAGGTTAGATAAGCACAGAGTTTGTAGTAGCTAGTTAAGCTACGTGCAGACGGCATATAAAAAGCCGCACATATGTGCGGTTCTGACGTCACATAAAAAGTTGTAAATTCAACGCAAATGCTAAACGTAAATCAGTGTACGCAAACTCGCATATAAGGGTGTTCAGACGATGTGCAGAATCTGTCTCAAAAGCCGCACATCAGTTTGCGTTGAATAACTCGCACATCAAATGTACGCAAATGAGTACGCAAATCTTGCGGTCGATGTGCGACATGTTCACACGGTATGCGTAAAAATCCGCACATCACCCATTTGCGTTTATATGCAGGTTTGCGTTAATTCAATAAATTGTTTGAATTTGGTGTTTAATTCATGGGTTGTGGTTGTGGACGAAGCTAATCCGTACAAAAATTTAAAAGTGCTGAAATTATTTGAAAATGTCGAAAATAAAGTTTGGTACTACTGCTGTTTTGGCATTGGATATGATTTATCTGCAATCAATTTTAATGTTTTCATAATTAATCAATAGAAAAAAAGTAACAAAATAAAATAATAATAGTAATAAAATAAAATATTTAAGTCAACTTAATAAAAAAGAAACATAATACTCAAGAGACCTAATAATTATTTCAGTACTTATTGTATTCATGAAAATAAAAACAGCCTACTACCAACATACTTCGCTTCGCTCATTTTATAATTTTTTTTTTTAATTTAAAACCGATCGCAACTATGCTGTACAACCACTACTGATTTGCGTAAAATATGCACATTTGCGTTGTCCTATTTTCGTGTCACCGCTCACCGCACATGAATTTGAAGATCGCACATGCACGCACATGCACGCAAACTGTCACAAAAAATGTGCGAGGGTGTTCAGACGATTTGCGAGAAAGCAGCACATTTATGTGCGGTTTCACCGTCGCACATCGTCCGCAAACCATTTGCGTGCATGTGCGGACTGTCCCAAAAGGGTGTTCAGACGATATGCGTCAATACTCGCAAATTATGACGTAAAAATGACGTCAGAACCGCAAACGTGTGCGGCTTTTATATGCCGTCTGCACGTAGCTTTAGTTAGTTGAAAACTATATTCAAGAAACTCGTTAAAAAAAAAAATTTACAATTTTGATTATCTAAAATCTAGTATGGTTTGGCCAATAGCCAAAATTATTTGTTTATTGCAAAAGTTTCCTTCGAAGATGCGTTGCCTATATTTGAGTTCGGTGGTAGTATAATTCTATAGAATTCCTCAGCCTAGTTTTCCATTAAGGACGCCTAACGTATTGCTAAATTCCAAAGTACCTACTTACCTACCTCAAGCGAAAATCCTTCAAAATTGGACATCTGGCGATGAAATGGTGCACATCTTCTCTCGCCGAGGTTACAGAGATTACGGCAGATCGGGTCGGTGTGGAACGTAATTTAGTTTTATTAGTTCACATCGGAGTTTGAATACTACATTAATCATACATTAATGTGATGTCGGTTCAATAAATATGTGCTTTCTCTTAAATTTGTATTAAGACTTATTGTGGCACCCAAAAAATGATAACTGAAAAGTACGTTTTAAAAAGTACATGAACTTTTGTACTTCTACAAAAGCTTTGGGCAACATAGAGCAGAATAGAAGCTGAGGACGAATATAACATTTTAAGATTTGTACTATGTTCGATGTACTTATTTCCTGTACAGCGAACACACACTGAAGAAATTGCTCTTTTAGCTTCCGTTAGTTTTAGGTCTTTAATGTTTTCTCATGTTTAGATTTGAAGTTACTACACCTAAATATTTATATTCAAAAAACTATTTCGACAATTTCTCGTTTGTATTTCCACTTTTAATTTTAGATTTCTGCAAAGAAACAGATAGGCTCCAGTTTCCGCAATATTTTTCCAACCGGTTAATCTAACGCTGCATTCCTTTATCCGAATCCGATAAAAAAAAAACGATATCACTCGCAAAAATAAGCCCTGCGATTCGCATATTTCCGATTGAGATTCCTCCTCTAATGTAGTAAAGAGAATGAATACTTACCACCTTTGTCTGAAACAATCTCAATTCAAAGACAGGTTCTTATTCGAACAATTGAGTTTCAATACTTTCATAGACCGACCCAAAAATATCACAAACGCGTTCACTAATCACTACTTCTTTAAATTTGCTTCAAATCAACTGACAAAAATTGGTGACAGTCGAATTTTAGTTTATTGTCAAAATGATACCACCTTGCCGCAGCTGACTCTGTCTCTATTCTGTAAGTAAGAAGATACCCAGGCCTCGATCCCGTAACTTTTAAGGCGACTATCGTTTAAGTGCTTGGTACTCAAAAAGAGTTTAGCAACCTACTAAGCCACCAGCTCTCTTTCAATCGTTGAGTGCGAAGTAACATACATAAAACAATTTTTTGTTGATGCAATCTTTGATAAACGATTTAACGATAATCGCTTAACAAGTCACGGTATCGTCGTAACATCTTATCCGTTTCGGATACCCTCCGTTCTTTTTTCCCTTCGATGTTACGCGATGTAACATCGGCAGACATTTTTTTGTCGTTCTTAAATTCAAAAAAGCAACGAAATGTAACATCGATGTCGTTCCTAAATGCAATGTTGAAGTGTCAGAATGTTACGTTTCGTAACTTTTTCCAACTATCAGAATTCTCCGATGAAGCCCTGGGGCTTCCCTAGGGTCACCACAAAGCGTTTTTTGAGAAATGACATTCAGGTTGAATTTAGCCCTGAATGTCAAATTGAGTGTTTTTTGAGCCATAGGTATGCCATAGGCTTTCTCCCAACTCGCCCTAGCTTTCTGCTGTGGCGATTTGAGGGCTGTCAAATGGCGTGTATTTTTTTTTAATGGCAGGGATGTGCGGTGATTTTTGGTTTAGCGTTTTTTGATGACTGAAAAACCCAGGTTTTTTGCCAACTCATAGGGTTGTCAAGAAAATCTGGGTCAACCCTGGGGAAAGTTCAACGAACAGACGTATCACCTCTGGGACTTGAGTTTCGATGTTGATCTGTCAAACCCCTCTAAAATTGTTGTTGCTCAGATTTGTTTTGGTATTTTTTTACTTCATTTATCTTTCAACATTCTTTACTGACTATCAATCTTTTTCATTTCAGAATTCTTTTTTTTTTCTTCAAAAACGAGTTTCCTTAGCTGAGTTTATATTTTAAGAAATACTACTAATAGGTGCGTTTTTTTGCACGCGTATATACACTTGCTTAAATTTTTGCATGTTAAATACAACAACAAAATAAGCGAATAGCGCGGATAAACTTCTACGTTTATTTCTGAAGCGAATATAAACTGCAAGTGCTACCAAGATCGTGTAAATGAATTTTTATAGATGTCAAAAAATTCATTCAAAATTCATCCGTTTGACAAAGCAAATAAAAACAAATTCCGATGTTTTTTTTTTCTCATTTGTCAATGCCTGAATCCTGAAATGCTGAAACCTTAAGAACTACCTCCGCGGTGTTGGAGACTCCCTGGACGTGGTGGTAATTGGCGGCTAAATTGGCAAAGGAAAGCGAACTGGGACCTACGGAGGCTTTCTATTGGCCTGCTACGACGCCGACAACGAGGAGTACCAGAGCATTTGCAAAATTGGAACAGGTAAGATTACCATGTGTCTCTATTTCAACAAAATTCTAAACCACCCTTAAAGGTTTCAGTGACGAAGACCTTCAAACGCATGCTGAGTTCTTCAAAAAGCACGTGATCAAGACGCCCAAGTCATACTACCGCTACGACATCTCCCACCGAGCCAGACGAGTGGTTTGACGCCTTTCAAGTGCGGGAAATAAAATGTGCTGATCTCTCGCTTAGACCTCTCTGCTCACAAGGCAACAATCGGCATTGTGGATCCCGAAAAGGGCATCCCACTGCGTTTTCCGCGATCCATTCGGATACGAGATGACAAAACACCCGAAGATGCCACCTCTGCATCCCAAGTTGCTGGCAAGTACTCCAACCAAGACCTAGACCAAATCAAAAACCAGCAACACAAATCCAAGGACTCCGAGGAAGATTTCTATTAAAAGTCGAGTTTATTTTTAGTCGTTTGTTAAGATTGTGATAGAAACTAATAAATTTAATGAAAAACTAAACATCGACTCTTTCCTTCTGGTTTTTGCGCTCCACTTCACGCATGCTTGTCCAGACGTTACCACCGGGCCCGGGCTTGGTCTGGCGGTGGAAATGGTGTCGTTTTGTCATGGTAGTAGCTGTTGGGAGCATGCATCACAAACTCGAGACATAAGATCTTTCGTGACTGTTCATCGTCGGGGCCTTAGAACACAAGAAACTATCACTTTGAATCCTTAAGATTGTTTCACAGAGTACTTACCGATCAGGTACGTGCTGGGGTCAAAACAATCGTTGGGGTTTGGACTTGACCAATGGTGTATTTAAGCGCTTTTATGTAAAGACACAGACGTCCGCTTGAAGGCTAAAAAGCATTAGTGAAATTCCTACTCCCTCACATCTGTTTAAGTTTGTTCTTGTGGTGTTGCAGGGTTAGGTGCGATTTCTTTTAGCACGGTCATCGATTCTGTAGTTTTAAAAGAATCTATGCAGTCTAGGACATGCGATGTTGAAGTCAAAGTAGATGCGGTATTTGCAGACTGCTTATCAGATTCTGGATTCCCTGATGAAGTCTGTGGTGATTGTCCATTGACAGAAGGATTTTCCAACTGATTTGGAACTGGTAGAATCTGTCGCAATGCATTATTTGTTGGCTTGGTACTTGCTACGTTTCAAATACCAGCATTTGTTGTCTGAACAGTCAGTTTATCTGGGACTCCTGGATTCACTATTTGAGCTTCTGGTACCTCAACTGGGAAGTTTCGCATTTGCTATTTGGACAGTTTCAATGATTGGATCCCCTGCACTTACTATCTGGGCTGTTGGTATCGTCGTACAAATTATGATTACACCTTCATGCTGTTTTCCACAACTGCCATCGTAGTCTACATCTACAGTCTAGTACAAACAGCTGTTTAGTAAAAAAATTTCATTTATGTCAAATTACAGTGCTGCCAAATATTTTAATAGTTTGGGGAAGTCGTTTTTTTGGGCGAAATTTATATCCGCGGGCAAGAAAACACGCCTAATGCTGGGTTTACATGCATCTGCAACTGCGGAAGTGCAGAAAAGTAAAGTGAGACGGATGAAGATTACAAAGCACAAAAGTTAAAAAGAGAGACGAATAGGATTATGGTTGCAGATGAACATGTTTATCTGCACCCATAATTTCATAATTCCATAAATTCATCCGTCTCGCTTTACTTTTCTGCACTTCTGCGGTTGCAGATGCATTTAAACCCAGCCTAAATGAAGCCAACAACAAGTTGATTTTGACACAGCATCGCGCAACATCGAAGGTAAAAAAGAACTGTGCCCCTGTTCTGTTACTATTGCCTTGGCGATAAACGGTGGAAAATGGAACGGAATTTAGTAGAAATTCGTTCCATTTTCCACCGTTTATCGCCTACATTTATCGATGCGATAGTTACAGAACAGGGGCACCATGTAAAAAAATTTCAAGCCACCCTGTTCAAAAGCTATCTTCTGGAACCACCTTAAAAAACCAAGCAGAAAGACGTCAAACGTCAATTGTTAATTGTCAAAATTTCAAATGTTTTGATTTTGTAAAAACACCGCAATGAACTTGTTGAGAAAAAGTTTTACCTCAGTTAAAACCAGTGTTATTCCTCGGCTAAACCAACAAAATTGCAGTATATCCGTGCTGGGAATAGAAACATCTTGTGATGACACAGGCATAGCTGTGATAAAATCAGACGGACAAGTTCTTGGAAATGTGATCAACTCCCAGCAAAGTATTCATTTGAGGTATAGATTTTTATTTGGTATAGCTTTGTATTTAGTGACTAAACAATTTATTACGAACTGCTAGGTATGGTGGCATCATACCTCCTAGAGCTCAGGAATTACACCGATCTAATATTGAAGAAACATACCAAAAATGCATCGAAACTGCCGGTATAGATCCGTCCGCATTGGACGCTATCGGAGTCACCACTCGACCAGGTAATGTTGCTATTCCAGAATCCTACTCCATTTCTCCTAGGAATGGTCAAAAGTAATGTGTTGGCCCTGGTCCATCCCTTGCGTTTTTTGCAGAAATATATTATTTTTTATTCATCAGTTGGAGAAAACTTTCTTTTCTTTCCATTAAAGGTTTGACTATGAGTCTTATGATTGGCCTTCGATTTGCAAAACATATCGGACGTAAATACTCAAAACCCATCATACCCGTCCACCATATGGAAGCACATGCCTTAGCAGTAAGGATGGAGCAGAAGGTAGAATTTCCTTTTTTGTGTCTTTTAATTAGTGGCGGGCACAGTCAACTTGTATTTGTTAAAAAAGTTGACGAATTCTATCTTCTTGGTGAAACTCTTGATGATGCACCTGGTGAAGCTTTTGACAAAATATCTCGACGACTTCGTTTGCATATGATGCCCAAGTATGCCAACATGAATGGTGGACAAGCAATTGAGAGTGCCGCAAAAGAGGCTACACACATTGATAGATATGAGTTCCCATTGCCACTTTCACGTTATAAAGACTGCAACTTTAGTTTTGCTGGTTTGAAAAATAATTCGATACGTACCATAAAAGCCGTGGAATTAGAAGAAAGTAAGCTGCTCATTCAAGGTATGTTGTCTTATTAAAAAATATTGTTTTTATTGTAGAAACTCGACCAGACGATGTGATAACACATTACAAGGACTTTTGTGCAGGCCTCTTAAAAGCTTCCACCAGACATCTTTGTAATCGAACTCAAAGAGCATTAGAATTTTGTATAAGAAAAAAGCTCTTCCTTGATCACAAGCCGGCAATCGTCGTTTCCGGAGGTGTTGCAAACAACGATTACATTTTTGAAAATATCTCTAACCTGGGCAAGAAATATGACGCTGAAGCTTATCGGCCATCAAAAAAGTTTTGTTCTGACAATGGTGCAATGATTGCTTGGAATGGAATAGAGCGATTATTAGAAGATCGGTCTTGTGCGTTGACAAACTTTGATAAAATAGACGTGGTAGGCAAATGTACGATAGGTTCTAGTTTAATGGACGCAGTAGTTGAAGAAGATATAAAATGCAAGTGGGTGAAGACCCTCTAATAGTTTAAGATTAGACTTAAGTTAAAATATATTTTTTGCAATAAATTTTTTTTTTCTTACTAAATAAACGTCAAGAAGTTTCCAAAACCGATTATGCCGTTTAAAGAGGTAAAAGTCAACTGCGGCAAAGTAGTGGCCTTTTCGAACTCTCGATCAAGAAGCCACGTTCCTAGTTTTTGATTTCGATATTTTTGTGATGCAAAGATAGCGTCTTATATGAAGTAACGGCTATATCCGGCTGCAAGTGAATTTCTTTATTTTTTTTTGTAGTTTTCACTCTAATGTCAAATAATGTTTGAAGTTTTGAATGAAGCTTTTAATATTTTCAACTGTTCGAAACCCAAAAATAGCGAAAATATGTTTAATTTTGTAAATTGACTTTGAACCTACGGACAAAGAAATGGCGACTCGTGACTATAGTTCCCGGTCTAATTTGCCTTGTGGTAAGTAATTTAGCTTTGACTTTGCGATTTTAACACAATTTTTCATATTTTAGCACACTTTTCGTTTGATTACCTTGCGGCTACTGCACAGAGCTGGAAATCCAGTAAGAAATCAAATTTTGCGTCTTGTTTGAACAGTTGGTTCATTATATTCTGCGCGGTGGCTGCAATTAAGTTTCATTGTTTTTTTTTTTTTGTTAAATTCTTTCTGTGCTGGCAATCACTAATAATTGTAAAGACAGGTTTGAACTAAGTTTTGTACATTCGCCTTTGCCATGAACTCAAAAATCTCGGAAAAGAAATTTTTACCCAATCCATTCGAGGCTCTCCGTCTAATTTCGATTGTAGACAAAATGGCACTATCTTACCGCAGTTGACTCTCTGGTTCTTCAACGTGGACTAGATTCAGGTAACCAACTGCGGAAAGAAAATGCCACTTTGCCCACAAACTGAAGATGAACTCAACCGGCAATCCTCGGCTGCTTAGAGGAATAAAGAACAACAGGGAAAACCATTACTTCTCTTGTCCGGCAACTTTGCTTTATTTACATTTTTGCTTTTGAAACACGAGATCTGTTTAATTTTATTTATTTATCTGTGTGTGGTTTGCCCTCTTGCTGCATATCCTCTGTGCTCGGCAGAAAACCCTTATAGCCATTTTTTTCTGTTTTATTCTCATGTAACTTAAGTGACTTTAATTCTGAAATGAACGCACACCAAAATAAAAATAAAAAAACATGAAAAAAGCAGGTAATCGCTTGAATAGAAAGGTATACTGAAAATTCTCAGATACCTTCAGATAACTTTTTGGTAGAAATTGATGTGTCCCTCTGCTAAGTCCTCAACACGTAAACAACAACAAAAAGCTATCCGGACTCGACTGTGACTCTATAACTATGTTTCCCTGCTGGTCTTTACAGGCTTGAGTTCGAGGTTTGCAGGATTTTTTTGACCTTTTGGTAAAACTTCCGAATCTCGTTCCTGTCATGGCACCTCTCAGTTTCCTCAAACGAGCGCTTCTCATGCTGTTTTTTTTTCTTTTTGGAAATTCGGTGTTCTTCCCTTCTTTTCTCCTTGTAAGTCTCGTTACACTGATCGTAAGCAACCCTTGTTCGTTGTTGCATCAGCATTTGACGTGCTTTTTGTTTGGCTGTATTTGCCTGCCTGCATTCTTCATCGAACCATGGGTTTCGTTTTGGGGGCCGAGTGAAACCCAGAACCTCAGAAGCAGCGGTTCTGTTGGCTTCTTGACATTGCTGCCACTGATCTCAAATGCTTAAAGCTGACGGCATGGGATTCAAGGATAACTGAAGGGACACTTAATTGGAAAAGGCATTGGCAATCTCTTGCGATTGTAGCTTGCTGTCATTACGTCATATCTCTTCACAGCGTTAGTTCGTGCAGGTCGCGAACAAGTTAACCTCATTCGTACCTTGGCTACAACAAGGTAGTGGTCCGAGTCAAAGTTGGCGCCTCGGAAAGTTCGGACATCTAACATACTGGAAGAAAGCCTTGCGTCGATCGCAACATTGTCAATTTGGTTGACGGTTAATTGATCTGGGGATCCCCATGTACCTTTATGAATTTTGAGATGCGGGAAGCGTGTACTACTTACAACAAGATTTAGCCCCGCAGCAAAAACCATTAGCCTCAGTCCGTTTTTGGAGGTTTTGTCGTAAACGCTATGCTTACCGATTGTATTTTCAAAGATGTCCTCCTTCCCTTGTTTTGCGTTGAAATCGCCAAGACCGATTTTCACGTCGTGTCTAGGGCACTGCTCATATGTTTCTTCGAGGAGCTCGTAGAAATAGTCTTTGGAATTGTCGTCTTTCTCTTTTGTGGGGGCGTGGGCGCATATAAGGCTAATGTTGGCGAATTAAGCACTGATTCGGATGGTCATTATACGCTCATTAACTGGATTTTGGCTAATCACCTCATCCCTGAGTCTTCCTCTAACAACAAATTCGCACCCAAATAAGCGCTATTTCTGTTGTCTGTGGCAGTCGCCATAGTAGATGTCACAGTTTTTCATCTTCTTTATTCCCGGTCCACTCCATCGCACTTCTTGGATGGCGGTTTTGTCTGCTTTTGCTTTGCAGCAGTCCAGGGCGTCCGCTAATTCTCCAGCTGCAAGCAGTCCATTAAGAGATCTCACGTTCCACGTGCAGACCCGGAGGTCATTGTCCTTTTTTCGTTTGCTTGGGTCGTCAACTTTGAAATTATTATCGTTATCCGAGGCTGTTGGTTGTTTCGCAACTACAACTTTTTTTACATGGTTGGGTAGTTAACCCTACGCACAACCCCCAACCTGGAGGGTCAGGTCCTTTTGGGATCCTTTCGGATATAAAGGGCTGGAATATCCATTGTCAGTACCCTGCTGCAGGGGTGTGAGTGCTGCCGTTGGCTCACCAGGAGCTCATCCACCACCATCTCTACTTCAATACCCTGTCCTAGCATTGAATAACTATATATAGAAGTGACACCGGAGAAAATCGCCACAAGGAGTTCTTATGTCGCTAGTTTCGTCGGAGTCGGAGCTAGTTAATTCACCAACCTTTTTGCAAATTTAGTCCCAAAGGATATTTTTTATTATTGTTTACTATTGTTTCGTTGGTTACCGATGAGGTTGTAATTTGTATATTAATATAAAAAAACGTTGTAATTGGGTACGGATAAGTTAAACAATTACTCTCCAGTATTAAAAAAAAGAACCCTCTCCGCTACTATGACTCTCACACTCACGCATCATTTGATACTTACAATTCTTTCTGCATAAAGCTTTCCTTAGAATAGTCAGTTTTTTGATTCTTTATTTCGTTTTCATTAGGGTTATGTGAAAATATGTAATTGTTAAATGGTGAAACAAAGATATTTTCATCTTCTACTGATTCCAGTTTTCTCCTCTTTATTTCAATTGATGTCTGCTCCATAAATTCTCTTCTTTCATTAGCTGAACTATTTGATTTAAGAAAAAGTTATTGATAACAAATAAGTACTCCGATTTAAGCTCCTGCGTCTGACTAAAGCACATTATTAGATAACCAACCGCATTGTTTTCTGTATTCTCTTGATGTGTGCGGCTATTTTAAAAGAGACCAACAAATATTATTTTATTTTATATTATTTTCCCATTTATTTTGCTAAAACAAATAATTCATCGGGTCAAAAAATAAAAATAAGAAGAAATTATCTTACAATAGCAATACATAGTACAGACAACATATTATTTAGTTTCAATCAAAATTGAGGATTGACGTAATTCGAGTAAAGTTAAATATTTTAAGTATTTTCTTACACCGGAGTTCCTACACTTTATTATTTTTTTTTTTACTTAAATTCTAATCAGCGTGAAAACCTCTACATATTTAAATAATTGATATACTCGTAAATATTTCACATTTTACTAACTTTTCTATGCCATACCTAAGAATTACTATTTTTTACTTTATGATAATGCTTTGACTTTCTAGTAATTACTTTGTGAAATGCTAATAAATGAAAAGTTAATCTCGTTTCTCAGATGCGCTTGGCTATTAGTATCATAAATTAGTTGAAATTCCTTCTATCGTTCACAGTATATACTTATTATTGGAATGCTACTCCCTGGGCATGCTGCAAGCCCGTACACAAGTAAAGCATAATGACACTTAGAGCTTGAACTCTTTCTTCAGACTTTCCCAAATCAAATGCTTTCCGTGCTAGTGCTTCTTTACTGTTCGATGGTATCAATGGATCGGTATCATTAGATCTATCGATACTCTGTGATCGAGTGCTTTCAATTGAAGATGATTTGATAATTGAACTTTCGTTTGGATTTACTTCCAGAAGCTTTGAGTGATTAGAAGTTTCACTGTCTAAGGCTAAACGAAGCTTTGTAAGCTGTAATGAAGAAAGCAATTAAATTGATTCCATAGCACTTTGAAAATACTTACGAGTTCATTGATTTTTATAACTCTTTCAGTAGCACTTAACTCCCCAAACAGCTCCTTACTGGCGTCTTTGGCTAGAGTCATGACATCTTCATCACGACCGATGTTGATGATTGGTTCTGTTATGTTGTTGATCTGCTCGATTGATAGTTGTTCAAGATCATTGGAAATGGATTCAAGTATTTGTGTGACATCTATGAATGGACTTACTCCTTGGTGAACAAGAGATTGTTTTCTTGGAATATAAACAAAGTTTTTCTTTTTAATTTAATAATGTTGATTTGAATTTTGATTATCTACTTTATTGAATTTAATAGTAGAGATAACCGACGTGTTTTTTTTTATGAAACAATAAAAAACTTCTTATATTTTCATTATTATTTAAAAAACAGTGCTTCAACAATCAGCGAGATTTTTTTGACTTATGCCGTTTTCGTTTGGTAAAACTAGAGTACCCTTTTTTTAGAGTACTTTGATTTTTACTCTGAAAAAATTTCTAGAGTAGCAAAATTTGCTCTGAGGGTAATTTCTGACAGCAAAAAGAGTACCCTTAGAGTACTCTTTTTTCCCAAACGAAAACGGCATTATTATTAAATTTTGTTTATATGAGGTTCAAATACGAGAAATATAAAAAAAAAATTAGCGCGACTGGGTCGCACGAACTTGTGATTGAGTGCCAAGTACAATATTAGGTCCAGTGCAATAAGCCCCGCGGCAATTTCTATAATCGCAATGTCGTGTTATTGCCCAAAAAATGGTAATAACACCCACGGGCTTTGTTTCCACTTTGAAGAGACCCACCAAAGGAAAAAATAGAGGCCCATGTCTTTTGTTGCAATTTTGAAGCAGCATTTATATGAGTCTGATGCACATGGGATCTTAAAATTAGTTTTCCTTCTTAAAAAGGATTAAGAACATAGTGGATGCGGTAAATGCATGCACAAATTTTGCGATCGATTATGGCTTTTTATACCTGGTGGAAGTTTTGTACCCGGAAAAGTTTATTACCAGTTCATAGGTACGTATTTTCCCATAACAAATTCATAAAATTAAAGGATTTATTCGAAACGACCGTTGGAATTTCCCAAGATCAATTAATGAACTACTGAAAATAGGTATAAAAAGGTGCTCCACTAGGATGAGGCCATTGCGAATATTTCCGTGCAGAAGTGTGCATGTGCGAATTCTTGTATAAAATACCTAAGACAGTGTTAAAAATAACCGTTTTATTTAGTATGAAGCACACATGGGTTCCGGAAAGACTTTGACAGCAACAGAAAGAGCTAAAAATAGATGCTTTCAAGGAAACAGGACTCTCACCGTGAAATAGCAAGGAGACTTAACAGGAGCAAGACAATTGTAAACAATTCTCTTGCTGATCCACAAAACTATGGCAAAAATCAAAAAGGACGCACGGGAGAAGCCACAACACCAAGAGAAAATCGCTTGATTCTACGACTTGCCTCAAATTCCACTCCACGACTACGATAAGGGCCAAAAGCGGAGTTTCACCCAGCAACGGTTCGAATAATAATACAAAACAGTGATACTATTCAATAAAGAAAACTAAAAATGAAACTTGTTTTGAAGCCAGTACACAAGGAGCATCGTAAGCAAAAAAAAAATGATGGAAAAAATTGCAATTTACTCTAAGTGTCATCTCAAATTACAAAATTTTTTAATTTGTGACTTGCAATCAAGTATCGTAATTTAAGAATTTTGTCTTTTTAGTAAATTACAAGCTTTTAATCGCAATCTACTACTTCCGGAGCACAATTTCGTTTTGCAAATTTATTAATCGTGGTTTACAAAATAAGTATGGCGATTCGCTTTCTCGAAATGCTCAAATCAGGAAATTTAAAGGAAGATATAGATATTGACCCCATACAAACGTAATCTACGAAAATACTGTACAGCAAATTACAAATTATGAGTCGTATTTCTCTTATCTCTTGAGCACTACCTCCTACTTAACTATCTGTTTAAGTTCACATTTTAAGCGATCATAATTTATTTACCTTCGCAGCTCAACGTTATCATCGCCGACTCACAACCTCAAGAGACGTCTGGTTCAAATCCACACAGCACCTAAACCGGTATTGTTTTCTCTCTCATACCTATGGCTCAATAAACACTCAATTTGACATTCAGGGCGAATTTAGGTGTCTCAAAAAAAGCTTTGTGGTGACCCTAGGGCAACCCCAGGGCTTCAACGAACAAACCTAATATCTGATCCAAGGTCTAAACCTGGATTCATTAGTCGTGATTCACGCTGATTTTCCTTGATCTGATCTCGGAATTCTTTCCGTGATGTCTTTTCGGATGAAAAAAACTTTAACCTTGACGTTCAATTGATATTAGAAATTATGAGTTTATTTTGGCATCAAGACATCATAGCCGTACATCAGGTTTAAGGGTGTGGGGAGCTATTACCTACTATGGCACGAATAGTAGAATTGGAATTGGAGTTTTTGTCCACAACAATAAACGAAAATACCTACAAATGTTTGCTGGAACGGTCATTTTCAAAAATGAAAAACATTTTTGAACCTCTGACTTGGATTTTTCAACAAGATAATGCCCCAATCCACACCAGCAGGGTTTGTTAGAAGCTGGATTCAATCAGAAGACGTGGAGTTTTTGTCACGGCCGCCATATTCACCGGACTTAAACATTTTTGAAAACGTTTGGTCATGGCTATCTCGTAAAGTTTATGAAGGTGGCAGACAATTTGAAGACAAGGACACCTTAATTGATGCTATTCGTAGTGCCCGGGCCCAAATTTATTTTTAATTAATTTAAATTTAAATTCAAACCATAAAATGCAAACATTACACTCAATTTTCTGTTTTGTCTAAAATTTTTCATGTGGCTTCATCCTAGTGGAGCACCTTTTTATATCTATTTTCAATAGTTTATTAATTGATTTGGGGAAATTCCAACGGTCGTTTCGAATAAACTTTTAATTTTATGAATTTGTTATTGGAAAATACGTACCTATGAAAAGGTAATAAACTTTTCCGGATACAAAACTTCCACCAGTTATAAAAAGCGAAAATCAATTGCAAAATTTGTGGCCTCATCCTAGTGGTTGGCAGTGTATATTCTAGTTTCTTTTTATTTGAAGGAAACAACATTTTGAGGTACCGAAAAACAAAGCTCCAAAAATGTGGGCACTTATTTCAGCTTTCCATGGATATGAATTCATAGCTCACGTTGTCTCCCACTTTGTGACATAGGATGATGGGAGCTTAGTCGACGTTCTTATATGCGCACATAATAACTAAATCTACTTTCTTAATGTTTGTAATTATTTTCTCTTAGCTACTGTCTTATCGTGTGAGTTTTTCATGTTCAACCTCAAGCCCGTACTATCCGCAGGGAAATTTCGTTCGCTTGAAGCTAAAAGCGGAAACAATCTTCTCAAAGGAGTATGGATGTGTGGTGTAAAAATAAAAATTCGCGCGAATTTTGCCTCCGGGTAATACGGGGTTGTGGTGAACTTAAGAAAATCGGGCAAACTGACCGCACTAAACATATAGTATGATACATAGTTCCATAGATATTTCTTATGGATGTGAGCTCCTCTTTAGTATGTCATAATCCACAATGAAAGCATGGACTTATGTCTAGTGGAGTTACGTCCCACTAAAAATAACTTAAAGTGCAAACGGTGAGACTTTTTTCCATAGGCTCTTACTGCCATTTCATCACGGAAATAATCCCCGTAGGCCTTACTCCCAAAACAATAAGGAAATAAGACCAACGAACGGCTTAAATGCACTGCACCACAATATTAACAGCTTAAGGCTGTGTACAGCGTTTAAGTATTCGATCTTCATAATACCTCTGGTGGTATAGGGTTGCCACCTACAACCTACACATTAATTATGAAATAAAATATTCTAAGCAGTAGAGTGCCTGGAGTGTTAAAATCATACAAGTCTCGGACTTCTTTTACAGTTGATGAAAAATAAAATATAAAAATTGGAATCTTTAGTTGAAAACATAAATAAAAAAGTTCCCTACTGAAAATTTGTGCTTTTGGTTGTATGGCAGGTATACCGTTATTTCAAAGTCTAAAGACCCATTTCCAAAAACCCCTCAGTAGGCCGCCCCGCAAACTTTAACTGTTAATTTTGAAAAAAATCAGTCGAGTTTAGTTGTTATTTCAATTATTTGCTATTATTTGCCTTATGGTACTTATAATCGGAAGTAAAAAATCGTTTTCTCGGGTGTCGCCTTTCGCGATGAATTGTCATTTCTCTGATAGTGATTTCATGCAATGAAAAGCGCTTTCTCGATAAGACGTACGGAATTGGCAAAATCCAAGGTTGCTTTTAATCCTTTACAAGTTAGGAGTGAGAGAAATATGCTAAGCCCCGGGATCCCTGTTCTGCTGCGCCGCCCTGTTTATTTTATTTTAACACCAACTTAGGGATTCGTGCAAAGAAAATCAGCGCATCGCTATAAATTAAACTATCAATTTTATTCCTCCTAAAATCCTATAGACTTACAAAATATAAATGAAAACGAGGCTCTACTTGCATATGTGTAGAAACTTGTTGGCAGACCACTCTTACCTTGGACTATGCTGCGGACTTGGTGGGAGGCTCTTACTATTCTGGCTAAGCGAAGACGACATACCAGGTATTGATAGATTATTTGCCGAATTGACCCGTTTTAAGCCTTGTGCAATTAGACCTGTCAAGCTCTGCCGATGTCCTGTATCTGCACCTGACTTTGAGTCATTCGATTTGTGTTCCTCTTCAGATGGTTCATCAATGCTGGTTGTCGAAGAAGGTGCTTCTGTTAAAGTAAACTCTGGTTGATGAGCTGCAATTGTAGTCAAAACTCCTGAACAATCCACAGGACCACAAACTGTTGAGTTTTGACATTTTGTTATGCACTTTTTATGACATGTCATAGAACAATCACGACATTGGACGGCATCTTTAAGCCATATTTTTTTTCCACAGAAATCGCACTGAGTTGCACGATGAAAATGCGTACGGACGAAGTTGTGTGTTTTTGGTGTAGTAGCAGTGGATGTTTCAGACTTTTCACTATCTTCGACTTTTTCGTAAGAGTTTCTGAAAGTACACAAAACTTATTTAGATATTACCGTTCGTATCGATATATGGATACATACCTTGCTTTTGACATTTTTCTAACAGGATCGCTTTGTATTGGATTTCCATCCCAAGAAAATGCCATAAGAATGTCACCGAAACACAAATCAGGATTGAAACCAGATAAAGACGATAGGTAGTGTGACTTTCTGTAAGAAGAAAAAATTCATAGTTACATTTGCCAGAGTGTGTAGTCCATCATTTCGATGCCCAGTCTCAACGCAACGACCTACTGAGCACCATTAAATTTAACTGAAATATTTAATTAGATTAGGTGAGGTTGGATGGGGGTACAACCGCAAGCGACAGAGGATCTCAAGGATCCATTGTGCTCCCTGGGATAACAGATTTAAATAAAAACCCTCCTGGTTGGAGACTGTGTTTTGCGTTGGGCTAACCACATGAAAACAACAGACCAACTCTGGTGCTCTACCAGTCAGTCAAGTTCTGGGTTTCATTAAGCCCACAAAATCGAACCCATGGTTTCAGGCCAACGGAGCCAAAAAAGCCCCGCAAATGCTGTTGCAGATGAGGATTAGAGAGATCTATAAAACCAAAGAAAGGAAAAACATCTTGTTTTCAAAAATAAAAAAGAGCAGCGTGAGAAGAGCACGTCTGAGGGAGATAGCAATACAGCTAGGAGGTTCGAAAGCCTATTTTTTATCAAAAGGTAAAAGATCAATTGTTTTTTGCACTGGTATCATTTCTCGCGAGGAACAAGTTAATCATCTGAAACAAATTTCATTGACATGAAAAGCGTTTTCTGACAAAAAAGAATCAGCTGAGCACTTGTAGGCTCCTTCCAGACAAGTTACGAAATGCCTTGGCCTTTTTTGCGTGTATCGCCTAGTTATTGATTTATTTTTCAAGTTATAAACTTTTAGTCAATAATTTATGCAATAGGTTTGTTCGTTGAAGCCCTGGGGTTGCCCTAGGGTCGCCACAAAGCGTTTTTTGACAAACCTAAATTCGCCCTGAATGTCAAATTGAGTGTTTTTTGAGCCCAACTCGCCCTAGCATTTTTTTTTTAATGACAGGGATGTGTGGTGATTTGTGGTTTAGCGTTTTTCGAGGAGTGGAAAACCCAGGTTTTTTTGACAACTCATAGGGTTGTCAAGAAAAACTGGGTCAACCCTGGGGAAAGTTCAACGAACAGACCTAATATAAGCACAAAGCACAACCTTTTCGTTCTCAGCTTCGTTTGAATTTCAGTGATGACTTCCGTATTAATTGTCATTGCATCAAAGAAGAAGCTATTGAATATCGGTGCCATCTTTTGCTCAGGTAGTACTCGTGGCGTGAGGGTTAGCATGACTGCCTTTTAACCAGGAGGTTCGTGGTCCGAATCGCAACAGAAGCAAGAATGTTTTTTCACGGGTGTCACCTTTCGCTAGGAATTAGCAAGTCCTCCGAAAGTAAATCCATTGCCGTAAAAAGCGCTTTCTCGATAAGCCATTCGCAATCGGCAGACAATTGTTGGTCCCGTCCATTTCCTCACAAGGCAATGGTTGCGAGAAATGAGCTCGGCCACGGGACTCCTCGCTCTGTTGCACCACCCTATTTTTTTTTTTTTTTTAACACTGCCTCCTGAAAAAATTATAACCATGTTTGAACTTGACTGTAATACTTACAAGTCCTGTAGTACAGGTGGTTTGAGGTGAAAAGTCTTCATCATCTCAATCAAGCTTGTCTCGGAACACTCCCCAATAATACTCTTGATTGGAATGTTTAAGAATCCAAGCAGCACACTATCGCCAGTACATTTGCCATAGACACAAAGGTTTAAATATCTACAGTCGGGATTAAGTTTGAAGCGACAAATGTCGTCCATGTGAATAAGTTGATCAATCGAACAGTCAATTGTTGAGTGTTGCTGATAGTGTTCAACATCCATGGGCTCACTTCTTACAGAAATTGTCGAATTGTTTGCTTCTTCTTTGACTTTACATTTGACCGAAGGTTTGGAGTCTTCTGTAGAAACGACATTTGTATCGCTGGTTTCTCTAGTTAGAGTCTTTTTCAAGGCCTTCGCAATAAGCTTTGATTTTTTTGGTGAATTTGTTGGTGTACTAGAAATACTCGATTCACTTGATGAATTACTGCGAATCTGACGCGGTGATGAGATTCCAATCCCCGTTGAAGGTGACTGCAGTAGTTGTTCATTGTGAGGTGGTACAGTCTTAGGCGTGGTGGGTGGTTTTGGCTCTCCAAGGTCTTCATAAACATCCAAATCCTCTAAAATGGCATCATTGCGTATAATTCCTGGTATAAGACGTTCAATTCTCAAGGAAAAGACCGACTTGTTGAGGTTCTTGACAATTTTCGCAACTTGTTGAATAGAATTGACTCTCATGCCTTCAATTGATATTAGAGTATCACCTGATCGAAGCTGTGACTTGATTGCTGGCGTATTGGGGAGAACCGCTTCAATTTCGACATAAACGTCACCCTGTTTGAATAAAATTCCAATTTGTTGATTCTTAGCCTTGTGAATCTCTACGTCTATTGAAACCACAACATTTCTATCGTCCTTTTGCTTGGCTTCCACCCAAGCCATCGAGGCCATTGTCAAAGTGCAATAAATGTCGGTTATATCTGAGCTAGGAATGAGCAGACGTGAAAGTTCTGATATTTTTACTTCCATCACACCATTCGGTTGAACGTCCACATCGAACTCTTCTTCATTTTCTTGGAAAAATGGTTTGTATCTCAGTTTGTATTTGGGAAGGGTATGCTTGCGGCGTACTGCTCTTCTTATTTGGTTCGAAATAAGACTGGTGATATTTGACTGCATTTGACGGCCTTGGAATTTGGATTCGATGCCTAAGTCAAGGTCAGGGTCACCCAGGAAACTCAGTGACCAATGTGTGTAAGGTTTTCTTGTAAATTGCAGCCTAGCCAGACCTGAAAGTCGTTTCACTGAAATATTAAAAATTTGCCAATATTATTAAGCTGTTATTGTATGTCTAGAAATTATATCAAACCTTTAAGTGTGAGTGATGCCTTCTTTCCCAACACCATGATAGCATCAACAGCCAGTCTGAAGTTTCCGGTGTATTTCAATTCCAGTAGTAAATCTAGATTTTCGATTCGACCCTCCGTCTCATGGATATCCACACCATGAACACTGAGTATTTTTATTTCTGGAAACTGATCGCCCAAGTCAAGATCCTTGACCTATTAGAGAAAAAAACCATTAAAAATATATCAACTTGACTCTTCAAAAGCATAAGTACGGAAAAGTCTTTTATGAACCATTCTTTTCTGATTCAAATTTTTGGGTCTACCTTTTCAATTAGACGAGTTTGATGATTCTAATGAATAAATCGGTTGTTTTTGTTTAAATAATAAAAAAAACAGAAAAAGAACAACGTCAATGACGGGTAACGAAGTTCGTTTGTGTAGAAAGTAGGTACCGTGTTGGAATTGCACGTTCTCTGTTAAATTCACATTGCTGGTAGTCGTTTTCAATATGAACGAACCTACCCAAGGTAGGTACCCGTACCAGTCAAGCAACCACATCAACAATGAATTGAGGACGACATAGAATACACATGCTGATGTCACACGATAGTATTTATTCCCTGAAATAAAATAATAATACACTAAGCGCTTTTAGACATACCGAAAACGAGAAAAGGTAGGAATCAGCCCGTGACATTTTTTCCCACTATCGGAACGACTTATTTCAAGCCCTTGAAAATTTACCTTTCTTCATGAGTTTTTTCACTTTTCAGTACTCAGAAAGATTTGACACTGTCATCATTTAGCGAGGTGTTCATTGTTAGTAAGGAAAAAAATACAAGTCTAAAACTCTCTTAACAACAGAACACAAAAATATATCAAAATTATTGACAAGCTTATACAAAATTTAATTAGATACATAGTTACAAGAAATCAAATATTAAAAAAACAATTATTAATAAGTGGAGCTCTGTTTCGTATCATGGACTGTGAACTTGCTTTACAAACATGAATATCTATTAAATTTGAGTTTAAGTTTAAGACTCTCATCATACAAGTAAGTGGCTCATTCAAGCCAAATTTAGTTATATGATAAGGATACTGAAGTAACTCACTGGCGGGCCTACATGGTAGTTAAAACCTCTGCATGAAAGCAAGTGAGGAGCATCAATTTGACCTGTTATAAGCTTGTGAAGAAAAACTAAATCATTTTTTAATAGCCAAGGCGAGAAGGGTTGCATCTGCAGAAGTTGAACACGTTGCTTATACCGCATACGGTCAGAAGAATCAATCCAATGAAATCCCTTGAAAGCAAATCTAATAAATCTTCGCCTTATACTTTCTGTTTTTGAATTCTGAACTACAGGATATGGAGATCATATTTGAGAAGCTTATTTAAGATGGGATCCAACATGACAGTTATACAGCGAAGGAGTAACGTAGATGTCGGTGAACTCCTTAAAACCCATCTTTCATTAAGGGGTAGCATTGAATTTCCTTTACTAACAACTTGGTTGACATGTGGCAAAAAGTTAAAATTAGAACTAAATAAACTCACGTTGCATAGTATTTGCTGGGAAATCGAGTAACTTTAAAAGTAAAAGCAGGTGTACATAATGTACAATTGGAAAAAAACGCTTTATCAGCTTATTTCTTCAGTAGACCTCAAGTGTAGAGAAAGTTTTCTGAATAACGCAACAGGATCGCTGCATAGAGAACTCTATTGTAGACTCAATCACAATTTGAATGAGAGGAATTATTTTCAGGACATAAATGGAGTCAACGAAATTGCGATGATGGCCAGGTTAAGAGGTGAACTATTGCAGCTAAACTTCATGCCGCATAGACCAGATTTACCTATTATCTGCTCGCTCTGCAATTTAAACGAAAGAGAAGATACTTTTCATTTTATGGGAAAATGTCCTGTCCTGAAAGAGATCAGACGTAACACTTTTGGAAGCGATTTCATAACGGAAAACGAAGTTATACGAATGCTTAATGAAGTTGAAGTACCAAAATTATACCTCTACTGCAAACTTGCTTTAAATTATAGACACTAAATTATGACTGAAACTTTCTGAACTTATACTGCTTTTATAGTACACATATCTATTCAATAGTAAAATCAATCAATTTAAATTAATGAAGATTTCTTTTTTTTTTTCTAATTCATAGAAATAATTATGTTTTGTCAACCAGGTAGACGGCATAAAGCCAAGCTTTTAAACTGATATTGTTAATTATGTACCCAAATTTACGAAATAATAAATCTAAATCTAAATCTAAATCTAATGTACAATATTTTTGGAACAAATTCATATAAGTCGGAAAATAGGTATCCATTGAAGCTATTTTTCGTGTTACCCTATTCTCTGAAAGTTTGAAGTGAATCCGACAAATATCTTTCGAGTTATTCAGCGAAGAATAAGAGGCTCTCGAGCGGTCTGGTATGGTATGTTAAATTTTAAATGGGTTTTTCTCAAAACTATGTTTTATGAACTGGTGACCACTGTAACTCAAAAACCGCTCAATAGATTTGAATGAAACCTATACAGCTTTTAGAAAACATAAAAATTTAGTGACTGGTTGAAGGTTTTTTTTTTAAATTCGATTTTTTATAAACAATTAATTTGTTGATTTTTCCCGAAAATCGAAATTTCTGAGGCCGCGCCGTTTTGCTAATTTTGAAAAAATGAGCTTTTCCTGTTTTCTAAGTCATGAAAAAGTTTCATATAAATCTATCAAACGGTTTTTGAGTTGCAGTGAGCACCGCAAGGACCTATTAATAAAACCTGTTCAACTAAGACCGCCATAACTTGTAAAATAATTAATTTTTTTTTGAAATTTTAGTGAAGTAATGTCAAAGTATGATGAAATAATAGGTACTATGTTTTTACTTATTGAAATAAACTTAATTACTAGTAAAAAAAATTACTAGAAAATGGCATTTTTTCATGCTCCTAACTACACCTAACCCTTTAAACCAAAATAATTCGATACTGTCAATTTCAAAAATTGTTTTAAAATCTGCGTGGACGGATTTTATTTCTAAAATTTTACATTGTTCGATTACATTTTCGGGAGTTTTATTAAAATTACTAAAAATAGAAACAACGTTAGAAAAGTGGCACAGACTGAAAAGTGGTGGCTCGGTGGCACAGCCTGAAAAAAAGTGTCAATTTGACACTAAAGTGGCACAGCGGCAACGCTGGTGTTCGCATATGCCAAAAAGTTTGGAGTTTATCTTTTTGTCTTAAGTTAAAAAGAGACAGACATAAAGTGTGAGAAACAAGAAAAGTGTTGTGATGACGTATTTTAACTTTTAACAGCAAAAGTCTTAGAGCTTTAAGAAATATATACACTATGTTGCTAAGCGTAATGTACAACGTAACTTAGCGTAAACTTTAAAGTTACTTAAAATAACGAGAACGTTAAGCATAACTAAAACGTTACTTAGCGCAATATAAACGTAATTTAGCGTATCGCAAACGTTACTTAATGTAAGGTAAACGTGAATTGCATTTCGAATGACATTTCCTTTTGCAAGGAGTTGTCAAAATCG
This sequence comes from Melanostoma mellinum, assembly GCA_914767635.1. NCBI lineage: Eukaryota > Metazoa > Arthropoda > Insecta > Diptera > Syrphidae > Melanostoma > Melanostoma mellinum. The sequence goes on along the minus strand of OU612059.1, from coordinate 54,932,176 downwards.
TCAGAAATTTCTAGACTCCTTTAATTTTATCTCAGGTTATGGTTTAAAGAAATGCTATAGGTCACGACACGGCCCAGCACGAGCTGGGTCACTTAGCAACACATAATTTTTTGTAACGTCCTAGAAACCTATGAGTTTTATGTTTGATCAGTATTTAACCATTTTGTGGCCTAAATGAAGTCTAACAGGCTGCTTCTTGAAGTGTCTGATAATTCTTCTAGTTCACTGAAGAAGTAATTGCCTAGATATTTTTCCCTAATGTGGCAGATTGCTGGGCATTGACAAAAGAAGTGAGTGGTGTCCTCATGTTCATCTTCGTCATTGCATCCTCTGCATAGGTCATCGGTGCAAAGACCCATTTTCCTTTTTTTGTAACCTAGTAGGTTGTCTCCAGTTATGATACTGATAAGCATTCGTAATGAAGATCTATTCAATGATAGCAGCTTTTCAGATTCTTTTTTGTCATATTTCGGCCAAAGTTTCCTGGAAGTAAAACAGGAATCTAGGCATTCCCATCTTTCATTGGATTTTCGCATTATTTTGTTACCAATGATCTGTTTAATTTCACAGGGTGGAATACTGATTGATTGATCAATGAGAGAAGGGTCAAGTGCTGATCCCTTCCTCGTCCGCTTTTTCGTTTCCCGGTATACCACTATGACCAGGAACCCAGCAGAGTCTACCGTTATGCTGCGTGCCAAGAAACCTTAGCTCTTCGCGACAGCAAGAAACAAGCTTTGATTTGACAAGAGTGGCAGAAATCGCTTTTATTGCTGCTTGGCTATCAATGAAAAAAGTGATATCAGCATGTGATAGCGCCATCATGGACACCTGTTTTGCAGCGTTTGTAACTGCCAAGATCTCGGCTTGGAAGACGCTGCTGTGATTTGGAAGTCTGAATGAACTGGCTAGGTTTAGACTTTCTGAAAAAAAACCTGCACCTGTTCCAACTTCCATTTTTGAACCGTGCGTCTGTATAGATTGATATAGACGTCTCGTTCAGGTAAGGTATTTCATTCTCCCAATCCTGTCTATTGGGGAAGCTGGTTGTGAAGGATTTTTTAAAGTCCAGGTATGGAGTAATGTAATCCGTGCAGATATTGTTATATGCGTATCGTGATAAAATCTGAGCGTGTCCTGTTTGGCTGGTTTTCCAGACATTACACTGATTTAGTCTAAGTGCGCTGTTTGCTGCCGCTTCTTGAACACAGAGATCAAGAGGTGTGAGATTGAGGATAACTTCCAAGCGATACGGTGGTGTAGTTCTCATTGCACCAGTTACGCAACCAGACTGATCTTTGTACTTTGGTTAAAGTTTTTAAATGCGTGGATTTTTCCAGCGCCTTCCACCAAACCAAATTGCCATAAGATAGGATAGGTCTAACAATGACAGTATACATCCACAAGATTTTTTGTCCAAGCGCTTACCTTGGTAAGTGTATTTTTCAATTATGCGCCAATAGTGTTCAATTCAATTCAATTCAATTCAATTTATTTACCATGTACAAATAAGACTTAGTCTTTTATAGTACTTAACATACTGGTTTTTAAAATAATAAATTTTTTTCTTAAAAATAATTCAATTAGTAGATCTAAATAAAGTAAAAATTATTAACATAAATGCATTTTATAAATAATAACTAAAATTTTGAAATGCGTTACTTCCTAAATTTGATTTCAAGTTTCAATTTTTTCAAGAAAAATGAGAAGTGACTGCAGTTTTGAAGTTGCTTGCTCCAATTATTCGTTTGATTGTTACTAGCAGTAAATTCCAAAGCCTTGTTGCATGCACAATAAATAGCCGTGAAGAGTTCAAGTAGTTGAAGGTAGGTGTCAATAGATTTAATGTTCTATGAGATTGCGTAAATTGAAGTTTTTCGTATATGTAGGACGGTGTTCTGTTTTGTATAACTTTGTGCAAGAATATACAGCATCTAGCATTCAAGTATTGCTGTAGCGTGCATCCAAGGACTAATTTGTGACAATGAGAGATATGTTGGGTTCTCCGCAGACCATAAATGTACCTAAGCATATCATTGAAAGCGACAAGCAGTTTATGTTGAGTGTGCGAATCAGGTCTACAGTATACGATATTGGAGTGGTCTATTAGGGGTACGAGTAACGTTTTTATGATTCTCAATTTAGTTTCGACCGGAGTTACATCAGAGAAAAGCCAGACTCTACGTAATCCAGAATAGATTCTACCAATTGTGTAGTTAATATGATTTCCGGCCGATAGTGATTTATTTATTTTAAAACCTAGACTGGTAACACAATCCACGAAATGTAACTGACACTGGGAAAGATAAACAGGTGGGAAAACTGAAGTATCAATATTATTTTTAGAAATGGCTATGAGTTGAGATTTGACCGGGTTTAAATTTAAACCGTTATGAATGGACCAATTCGATATTGCCATGAGATCTTCATTAAACCTACATATCAAGTCTTCCTGAAGACCAAGCGGCCTGGATAAATAAATCTGTACATCGTCAGCATAAAGATGCATCTGTACACTTGAACACACGCTAGGGAGGTCATTTATATACGCGCAGAATAACAAAGGACCCAAGATAGAACCCTGCGGCACACCCATATGCAGGTTTAAGGACTCGGATTCAATTTGGCCTATCTTTACTTTTTGACTGCGATTGCCTAAATAACTGCTTATGAGATTTACAGCCCTGTCATGAAAGCCGAAATAACTCTTTAGTTTCTTGCATAGTACTTCATAGTTGACTCTGTCAAAAGCCTTAGAGAAATCCAGCAGGCAGAGAAGAGTTATTTTATCTATATCATACTCCAACCTAATATCATCAAGGACTTTAATCAATGCGGTTTGGCAGCTATGATTTGAACGAAAACCAGACTGCCATGGTGACAGTAAATTGGACCGCGCAAGATAATCTGTAATCTGTGAAGCCAGAATTTTCTCAAAGACCTTGGACAGGCAAGAAAGAATACTGATAGGGCGAAAATCCGAGCTGGAAGTAGGATTGGACTTTTTTGCTACAGGTATTACTACTGCTTTTTTTCCAACACATGGGAAATGACGAGGATGCAATGCAGAAATTCAACAAATGGATGAAGGCACTCAGAATAAAAGGCAAAATCATTTTTACAAAGCATATAGGTACACCATCCTCACCAGCTGCATTAGACTTAATAGAACGAATGCTCTCCAGGGAATGCTCTGTTAGGGAATTTCTTCGTCGCCAGAAGAGCTAGGTCATCGGCATAGGCAACCACTTTCACGCCATCATGTTTGAGAGCTACGAGGATCTCAATCATGATTATTGACTAGGATCCAGAGCAGGGTTGAGAGGATACCTCCTTGTGGGGTTCCTCGTGACTTTTTCAAGTTTGCACCTCCCAGTTCGCTGTGGATCTGACGTTTTGTTAGCAAACTCATGATCAAATTTGTGATTGTTTCTTCTACTTCTAGATCATTTAGGGCCTTCTTAATTGCACTGTTTTGTACATTGTTGAAAGCTCCTTCAATGCCCAGGAAAGCTGCCAGTGTGTATTCCTTATCTTGCAGCGTTTTTTCTATGGTTCTTACTATACAGTGAAGTGCTGTTTCCACACTTCGTCCTTTTGTGTAAGCATGTTGAAAGGTAGATATTACTTCTGGTTTCAGAAAGCTACGGATATGTAGATCAAGTAACCTTTCAAACGTTTTCAGTATAAAGTAGGTCAGACTTTCCGTCTGATGAAAATTAATTCAGGTGGCAGGAGATAAACGAGGCAAGTCAACTATGACCAAATGGTAAAAGAAATAGCTTTAATTAGATTTAGAAGGCCTGTCTTGTGACCTTTTTTGACAAAAAGAAATTTTTCAAATCAATACTAGACTTCAAACTTTTTTTTTACCAAAAATTCAGCAATTTCTTAAAAACAAAAATTAAATCTGTGTGTGGGTTTCTTTTTTAAATCAATTAGTGTGTTTGGTGACCATTGCTTTATCCTATTCGGATGAAATGTTGAACGGATTTAACACAGTAGTTGTAATATTTAAAAATATAGGAAGTATTTGAATAATCTCAAAATTTGTTTACAGCAAATTCTTTCATACAATTCTAGAAAATAGCCCAATTATTCTTTTCATCGAAATTTTTTTTTTTTTTTAAATGTCACCAGAACACTCTTCGACACATGTAACATTTTATTTTATCCTTGCTGTTCTTTTAGCAAGTGTTTTACTCCAGCACCTAATTAAGAAACACAATTAGTTTTGTATTTTCACATGCCCACATCCCGGAAGCACTGTTCTCTCTAAAAGAGGGAGGGGTGGGGAGGAGGAGTAAGTAAGAAGCAAAATCCCTTTTACTGTGATGAAGGAGTAAAAATAAAAACTAAAACACCAACCAAGAGCACACAACATCATAGGTGAAAAGGCACAAGGCCATTAAATTAACTCATGCAGAAAATCATCAATAATGCAATGCAACCAGGGTTCACTTCCTCTTGCTTGTCAATCTTTCAAGTTTCAAGTGTGTGTTCTATGAAATGAGCAACACTTTAACAACAAAAGTCCTATCTGAGCTCTCAAAGAAATCAGCTCAGAGGCAGAGTGATTAACAAGGGCTAAATATTTTATTCAAATCTATCTGCATTTCCCTTCCTCTTTAGTTTTTTTTTTCTTTTAATTTTTCATTCAACTTGAAGATAGGAAAAAAAAGAAATAAACTTTAAAGACACATTAACAAATGAATAGATGCAAATGTAAAAGAGCCGACCGAGTGTCCTTAATACGACTTAGAACTTATCCAATCTTATCTCTTGTTGCACTTACCGTCAACTTATCGAATAATTTCCCAGTAGTGGTCTTCGTAACCAATTCATCCAGTTCCAAGGAGAGTTTCCGGTAGAACCACTTACGGACTCTGCTGGTGTGCTTCAGTTCATGGAACAGGAATTGCATTATCAGGTTGAGAGCCATCAGGGGGGACTTACTCTCTGGATCGAATTTCGTTGCATTCTCGTGTATGTCCTTTGAAAAATATACATAAGTCGACACGACACACGAGTGATTGAATTGCATATTGGTAGTGGGCGAGGTGTTTAAATAAAGAAGCAAATTTAAGTGAACTTGTTCAACGTTCGTGTTTTACATTAGCAAGAAAAGAAAAAAAGGAAAAAGGATACGCAGTTAAGTGTTGCTACATACCTCGGGCAGTGCATACTTTTCATTGAAGTCCTTTTGTTCGCTGCTGGCTTTCGGCATATCACAAAAGCGCACGTATATGTAATACTGAATAATCAGCATAAGAACAGCTCCAATCACGAGTGAAATAAAACAAAACAGTGAAAGACTGACCAAGTCCATTTTTAATCGCGCCCGTTTCAGCCTACTGACGTGTACATATACCGAAAAATTTTCACAAAATCAAAGGGCGTGGGAGAGAGGAGATTTGATATTTTTGTTTAAATGGTTTCAATCGCAACCATTGTGTTTCTCTTACACCGTCTGTTGTTTTCTTTTATGATACAAAAAGAGTCTTCAGTTTTAGCACAGGCACATATTTATTAAAAAAAAAAAAAGAACACTACTTGTATCTAAGTGAGGAAAAACTGTTGTAGTTGTAAAAGGAAACACTAAATTGACGAAACCATTTGGATGGTCGTACGTAATAGCGATGCCTTGCTAGTGCGACAGTAAGTAGGTTTCTGATGAGTTTTTCAATGAACAAGTGAGTGGATTGTTTGGTATTTGTTAGAAAAATCGATTTCGGCGCAGGAGTACTCAAATAGAGGCAACAGCTGTTTTCAGTTTGTAAATAAAATGCATAGCCAGTGCGATGAATTCGTTGTTTTCTTTTTCAAATTGGGAACAGAGGCGAGTGAAGAAGTTAATGTTTTTTTTTTGTTTTTGATAAATTTGGAACTTAAATGATAAACACACGATTTGTGGGGAGGAATTGATGATACTGTTTCAGTGAACGTGTGGTGAATGAATAAATGGATCATAATTTATGATAATGAAATGTGCGGACTAAATGCGTTGAATAAAGGCGCCAAAAAAATCTGTATTTTGGCAATGCTTCAACAGTGCAGATACAAAGATTTTTAAAATTATCATTAGAACGCGTATAACGCCGCACCGCTTATATAAATTTAGCATAGCTGACTTGTCAGGTTCATTATTAGATACGAATATTTGTTTTTGAAAGAATATATTTCACATTCATTAGCATTTTGCGAACTCGACTGAGAGCAGATAACCGCTGCGCTGATATAAAATGAAAGTCTCATTTCCCTCAACCACCAAGCACCAACTTCACTCCATTGAGCTGCAAGAATGTCGGCAAATCAAAGATTGATGTCACTTTCCATTTGAAGAAAAGTCGGAAGCATTCTCAAACCGTCCATTGGTGCATAATGATCGCTTCTCAAAATATGTATAAGTGAGCACGTTCAAGAACCTATAGGATAGGTTATCCCGGATATTCATATCTTAGATACCTTCTTGAATGATTCAGATATCTTTCTCCAGATTGCTGCCGACAGTAGCAGTGAAATATTCAAATTCTACTTTTAAACGAATTCTAAACGATTGGAATTTGCGTTTTCGAATTTCCATGCAACTTGAGTGACTTTTACTCTGAAATAAACGCACACCCAAGTAAAAATAACCAACATGAAAAGAAACAAAAATAAATTTTCAGCTGATCACTTGAAAAAAAGCAGAAATCCCTGATTGAGCTACTTCAACATATTTGGCTTAAATGTCTTTCAGGATCTTTCAATACTGGGACAGGGTATGGAAGTTGGGATGGTGGCGGATGAGCTCCTGGTGAGTCAACGACAGCTTTCACGCCCCTACTAGTAGGTTACTGACACTGGATAATCCGGCCGCCGGCCCTTTATGTCCGAAGGGATACCAAAATGACCTGGCCCTCCAGGTTGTGGTTGAGCGTGCGGTTAACAACCCAACCACGTAAAAAACATCTGGTTCCGAAACAACCAAAAGCCTCGGATAACGATAATGATTTCAAAGTTGACGACCCAAGCAAACGTAAAAAAGACAAAAACCTCCGGATCTGCACGTGGAATGTAAGATCTCTTAACGGATTACGTGCAGCCGCAGAACTAGCGGACGCCCTAGACTGCTTTAAAGCAGACATAACCGCCATCCAAGAAGTGCGATGGAGTGAGCCGGGCATAAGGAAGATGAAAAACTGTGACATCTACTATCGCGATTACTACAGTCAACAGAAACAGCGCTTATTTGGGTGCGGATTTGTCTTTAGAGGAAAACTCAGAAATAAGGTTATTAGCCAAAATCCAGTAAATGAGCGTATAATGACCAACCGCGTCAGGGCTACATTCGACAACATTAGCCTAATATGCACCCACATCCCGACAGAAAAGAAAAACGACAATTCGAAAGATTGTTTCTACGAGGTCCTTGAAGAAACATATGAGTAGTGCGCTGCTCATTCTGCTACGTTTTCTCTTTGAGAATTCGGTGTTCTTCCTTTCAACTTTTAGTTTGGCTGCAGTTGCCTGCCAGCGTTCTTCATTAAATAGCAGTAGTTAACTGTACACACCATCCCCAACCTGCAGGCCAAGAGCTCATCAACCACCACCTTTATTTAAATACCCTGTCCTAGTTTTGAAAGACTTTGAGAGACCTTTAAACCAAAAATGTCGTAATAGCTGATTCAAGGGTTTCGGCTTTTTAGCTGCTGAAGTTTACTATTGCTTCCGTAAGTCGAATGCATTACAACGGCCAACGGATGTATATCCATAGAAAAGGCCCCAAAAACCTTATTTCTAATTATAGACCCATAGCTAAACTCTCCCATATTCCTAAGCTTTTCGAAAGCATTCTGTATGAAATACTTTCTTTCCAGTGCAAGTCAATGATATCCTCCAAGCAGCATGGTTTCTGTAAGGGAAGGTCTACAACTGCTAATCTAGTTGAGTTTGTTTCCTTCTCTCTCTCTGCGATGGAAAAAGGAAACGAAGTAGACGTCATCACCACAGCAAAGCTTTTGACAAAATATCTCACTCTGTAATCCTCTTTAAACTTTCTTTCCTCGGATTTAGCCCTATCCTATTCAAATGGATCTCTTCATATCTTGACAACCGCCAATATAGAGTTCGTTTTCGTTCTACTCTTTCAGTTCCATTTGTGGCTACCTCCGGTGTGCCCCAAGCCACACCCCTCTTTTTCATCCTGGTCATTAATGATGTCGAAAAGATCATCCAATATTCTTCTATCTCACTTTACGCGGATGACGCTAAAATTTTCAAATTCATCACCTCCGATCAAGATTCTCTCCAGCTTCAAAATAACCTCAATTCATTTGTCTTTTGGTGTTCTAAAAACTTACTTGAATTAAACATTGCCAAATGCGAGATAATAACTTTTTCTTATAAAAGTAATAAACCTCCCCCCAGATCCTATCATCTTCAGAACATTTCTATAAACCGTGTGCAGCTTATCCGAGATTTAGGAGTTCTCTGCGACGGCGAATTAAATTTTCGTTCTCATATTGACGAAGTAATATCAAGAGCTAATTCCGCCCTTGGTTTTATCAAGAGATGGTCCAAAGAGTTCCTCAACCCCCTTGTAGCAAAATCTTTCTATATTGCCTATGTTCGCCTTCTCCTTGAGTACGCATCGCAAGTATGGGCGGTTCAAGCGGTTCATATTTCAAGAATCGAAAGTGTTCAACGTCGTTTTCTGATCTTTGCCCTTCGGGATCTCTACGACGTTAGAAACTTTCTCATTCTGCCTCCTTACCGCGATCGTCTTACAATCATTAGTTTTCACTCCCTTGAAAACAGAAGGAATGTCTTTGACATCATATTCAATCACAATCAATTCAATCAATCGACTTCTTACTGGTAACACTGACTGCTCCCCCCTTTTAGACCTTATCTCTTTCAGCACTAATCCCCGAAACGTAAGATCATCCCGATTCTTTTTCCTTCCTGCTCATCGTACATCCTATGGTCTCAACGAACCCTTAACCCGCATGACGAGTAAGATTAATTCTGTTCCTCTTCTTTTCGACCTCAATCTTCCGAGTCCCTGTCCGAAAGTCCTCCTGTTAATTCATTTTTGTAGTTTAATTTAGTTTTAATTAGTTTTAATTAGTTTTAATTAGTTTGAGTTTAGTGTTTAAGTTATTTTAAGCTTGTATTAAGCTAAAGAATTAAAAAATTAAAATTATAGCAGTCCCTACAAGGTCTGGCAAATTGTTCAGCCAGTCATTATTCGCACAGTATTCCTTTTGATCTTTGGTCTACACTACGACTTATAAGTTTATCAAGTTACGTCCGGTTGGAGGAAACCAGTACCCAGAAGTTACCGCTTTGAGGTATAGTAGGCACAATTTCGAGCTATAAAGAGATGATTAGGAAAAGAAAAAATGTTTCCGAATTTTCAAAAATGATCCTACAGAAGAAAACAGAAAAAAGTTTAAGCACGCCAGGAACTTCTGCAATATTCATATAAAGAAGGCCAAGCTTTTATATGACCAAAAGGTAGGTCAAAAAATACTGTTGTGTCCAACAGGAAATAAAAACATTTTAATATTAAGAATTCGACCAAACCATCAGTCATTGGAGCCCAGCGTAGGTCCAATGACTCTCCTCATGTCAACTAGATCGACAAAGCGAATCTGCCAGCAGCACAATTTGCTGCCAACTCAACACTAACGTATAGCACTTTGGCTCCACCAGAGCTTGTGAATGTGAACTGTGCAATGAAGCAGATATCTTAGGAGGAGGAGTCCATAACGATCTTAATATACTTTCATTCGCTAGTCCAGAAGGCATTCCTGCTATTATTCGGAAGAGATGTTCTTCTACGCTGGGAAAACGACTGCGTAATTTTTTCTATTCATCCTAGTCTTCTAGGCTCTTTCCGTTAGATGGAAAACATCATGTCCCTAAAAAAAGGTGAATCTTCCACCCGTTCCAATTACCGTCCACTTGCAGTTCGTCCCTTCTTTCCAATGTCATGAAAGCGTTGACAAACCCTCATCTTCTGAAATATCTAGAAAACGAAAGCTTCTTAATGACCAACAGTACGAATTAAGTATTAAAAGGTCCTTTGGTTATTTAATGGTTTATCTCACTGAAAAGTTGAACCCATCTTCAAATTGTTTTGGAAAAAATAAGACTCTTGATATTTCGAGTCTCTTGTTCGTTGGATTAGGAATTACCTTTCAGACTGTTAAATACAAGTTGAATTGGACGGTTTTAAGTCTGATACTCACTGGTGAGTCCCATGGCTCCGTTTTTTCACCGACACTCTTGCTTTTCTTTATAAATGATCTTTTATCTGAAACATAGAATACACTAAATTGTTTTGCTGACAACTCTACTTTCAGTTTCTTATATTCGTTTCCAACTTCACGTCCCTGGTTTTCGTATGTGGAAGGTAGAACTAGAACAGTTGCGTATGATGGGGTTTTAAAAACCGAGTAGAATTAAATGCATCGAAAACCTAAAGCGCTCCTTTGTCTTTAAATCTCAACCATTCCCGTTTGTCACTTTCCATGAATGGTACATGAAGAAGAAACGGAAAAGCTCTTAGTACTTTGTATGTGTGTAACGATGATCTTCGTTGGAATGACTACATATTTAAAGTCGCCAAAAATGCTGCTTGTTTGTTGAAACGATGCTGGAAAATTTGCATCCACTCTGCTCTCACTACAATTTAATAAGCCTACATACGTACCAAACAGGACGGTGGAAAGGAGCTCCTCAAACATTATTGCGCCTGCTTGACAGGGTTCAAAATAAAGCATTAAAATTGATAGCTGACTAAAGGACTCTGGAACATCGTCGTATTGTTCGATGTCTCTCTCTTTTTTATCTCTATTTTATAGTGCTTTAGTAATATAGTTAGTTTCATTCCTCCCCTGAAACAATTTAACCGCAATACCAGCCTCGCAAAGAATGTGGATCAGTTCTCGCTTGAGCACGACTTAGGTCGTACAGAGATTCATATTTTATCTCCTTTCTTATCATTTCCATATTTCCCAACACCCGCTTTGTAGACTGTAGGGTTATACCAGCTTTCTAGATAATGACGACTTTAAAGGGGAGAGGGGTGTTCGGGTTTCAGCGTTAAAACTAGCTTTTGTAATTTTTTTCAAATATGTATTAATTCATACCTTTTTGTACAATACTGAGCATAATTTTATGTTGTACAATTTTATCATGCAGAAATATTGAGGCATAAGTTGGTAAGAGAGTTTCCCCAAGAACGCCTTGGGAAAACCATTTTAAGCTGCTCGCTGTAAAGTGGCCGGAAATTATTGGAAATGAAAAACCATTAAAATTTAGTTAAACTAACATCAAATCTCCCCCCCAACTTTCTCTTATATAATTCTCTCTTTAATTTAAAAACTGTTGATGGCCATCTTAAGTGTAAACGGTTATTTTCCACCAAAAATTCTAACATTTTGTGGGTAGAAAACACCCTTAATGTAAGATAATTTTAACTTAACATTGTGGAGAGGTATTTTATATCTAGAAAATGTATACACAATTATAAATAAATCGATGATGAAGTTTGGCATTGAATACGGACCATGAAAAAGTATTTTTAAAAAAACACCTTCAAAGTTTAGAACTCACAGCTTTTATAGTTTGAGTATAGGAGATTAGTAATCAAAAACAAATTCTAGTATTCTGATTCGATCGGCTTTAAATAAAAATAAAAATAAATGGGATAGTGCATCAGAGCCAGGAGCCTCAGGGCCAAGTGAATTTCTCACAACCATGCCTTGTTAGGGAATAGAGGCGACCTACAATTTTCTGCCGGTCCCGAAGGGCTAATCGAGAAAGCTCTTTTCATGGCAATGAATTTATTAATGGAGGTCTTGCCAATTCCTCGCAAAAGATGATACCCGTAGAAAAAACAATTTTGCCTCCTTTTCGATTTTTTTAAAGTGAAAACCCAAACCCTCTCGCGCTTCCCTTAACATTTCTCCAGCTAAATGGATGAAGCTAAGACATACCAGAACATCCTTATTCCTGAGTCTCACGCCACGCCGCCGCGCCGGCCGTTTCCATTGATTCATAGTTGTTTTTGTTTTTACTGTTCACTCACCAAAGGTAGCAAACAGCTTACTGCCTCAAAACGTATAAAAACAAAAAATAAATAAGAACACGACTAATCTTAATTTTTCGTTAGTAAAATGTTTTATTTTTATTTTTTTTTAGATTTTCCTATTTTCCTGTTTTTTTTTTCTTCATTTTAAATATTATTATAATATTTGATTTTTCATTTCATTTGAATTTTTCCTTTTTAAAATAACAGTAACACATTTAAAATATAAGATTCGGCTTGGTATCGACAACATGCTTTAACAAAAAAGCTTAAAATTATTAAGGATTTTTAGTTTTGCTCTATGTAATAATAATTACAAATAATTTTTATTTTATTATTTTAGGTTTTGTTTTTCTCTTCTTTGAATAGATAATAATAATCAATAATAATAACAATAATAAGAATTACAATTTTAATAATAATAATGTACAATTATTTTTAAATAAATTATATTTACCCATTGTGTTTTCTGTTTTTGTCAATTGTCAAACTCTTAAATTTTGCAGTATACGCAAATGTATCTATCGTATTCTTTCAATCAAAATCTGTGTTCACGTTGGTATTGAGAAATGAACTATGTTTTACTTTTGTTGTTATAATGGATATATTTCATTGGTTTTGTTTTTCTTTTTTAGTTCTATTAGAAGTAACAAAAATCTATATGAAATTTATGATGCCTTATTCCGTTTGGATTTTGTTATTTTTTTATATTTTCAGTTTTGAATTAATTACTGTTGAGTTTTTTTTTTAAACTTTGCTCTCAAATATTATGAGCATATTCATAGGATTGGACCATTTTTTGCTTTGTTAATATTTTTTTTTATCTATTTTTTGTTTCTTTTCTTAAAGACAGTAAATGTTTTTATTTTTTCAAGTTGAACTGATTTCTTTGAAATAATTTTTGTTGTGTAACTTGTTGTTGTTTATCGGAGTGTTTGTTTTATTGTTAAAATCACTAAAAAATAGTTTGCAAATGGATATTATTTTTTATATCAAAAATTAAGTGGTTTATTTTATATTGTTGTTTTTCCTTTCGTGTTATTACAAATAAAATTATAAATTAAAAAAATTAACTTATGAGAGTTGTATCATTTTGTAGTCAAAGAACTAATCGATGGGTCTTATAAGAAAATTTCCTATTTATAAAATCAAATATTTGGTATATTTAGTTTGGAATATATTTTTTTGTTATTTTATTTATGGTTTCTTATTGAATGGTTACTTTGTTTAAGCATTAATATTGAAATTTATAAATGTATATTAAATTAAAAAATTCAAATGAGCGTTAAAAAGTAGGCGCAGTAGGATGTAGTTTAGCGAATGTGTAACTACTTTAGAAAAGGGGGAAACAAAATGTCAAACAAATAATTGCTTCTGGTCGACGTTTTATGTAGCAAAAGTTTTTTTTTTTTACTTTTTTTGTTGTTTAAATATTTTACTATATACAAATATTCGTATATACAATAATTGTAATCGTTTTAAGAAGTAAAAAAATTGGTTGTATGATAGTGTAACATGATTACATATATATTTTAGTAGAAATTAAATTTGTTTAGTTCTCTTTGTTAGTTACGGTATAGTTTGTAACGATAACTTTGATATTGATACAAGGAAGAGACTCTTGCCAAATCTTACGCAAATATGAGACGTGACGCTTTGAAAGCCCTTTTCGGTAGAGGTGCAAGTTTCTTTTGTTCTAATTGTCTTTTCTTGACATTAGGGTTATTGATAGCTAAGTGGAATTCGAATCAAAATATGAGCCGTAGCGTGTATTTGTTTGTTTCATTGGGGAACTTCACACTAGGGAATTTATTGTGTAGGCGAAATATGTCCGACAAGTAAGGAAGTGTAAACCTTTCTAATGATTGAGAGTGGAAATCGTCCAGGTAAAATACAGCGAGTTCATTTCAATTGATTATTTCAGGAAGTAGTGTGTGGCTATTTGCACTAAATTCTGTTGATCGCATGTTTGTGTAGGTGAATATGAACTAGAGACCCACTCTTCTCTCTCTGAAGACTTAAATAGTCTTTACAGACATGAAATCGCTCTAATGATTGCAAAGTCTTTGAATGCCATAGCTATATTCATATGTTTTGAATCTTTGTTCCTTTGAAATAGAAATCGCTTCATCCGAACAAAGCAGCGAAAAAATTCCTTCAAACGCAAGGAAGATTTCGCCTAATGTTTTTTTTATTGTTATTTTTCTCACAACATTAATGGATTCTTTCCATCATTGTGATGATCGCTTCGCATTGACATTAAGATTTTGTAGCAAAAATGAGCAAAAGATCTACCAAACCGAGCTTTTTGCTTTGAGTAACGCAATATTGTTACGTAAGCCAACGTAACATCGAAGTCATGCCTAAGTCACAAACCACGCTTCGGCTTCGTTATCGACTCCGTCACGTGTGAACACTTCGTGTTCGCTTCGAATCTATGTACATTAAAATTCTGTTGCTATTTTTTAATGTCAAAGCGAGGAAAAGTTCAACCAAACCAAACTTTTTGCTTGAAGTTGAAGCCACGTTACATTGTCTTGTCCACAAACCAATGTAACACAGATGACGAATTGTGATCGAATGTACTCACTTTCTATGGTTGAACTCACAAACGCCAGACGAAACCGAAACTAAAGTAGCATTGTGATTAAGACTTTAAGCCTTGAAACTTTCACATTACTTTATCTTGTACACAAACCAGTGCAACATCGATGACGAAGAGACATTGTGATAGGATGTACCCATTTTCTTAGGTTGAACTCACAAACGCCAGACGGAACTGAAGCTAAAGTAGCATTGTGATTGAGGCTTTAAGCCTTGAAATTTTTGAAAAGACCTCCCTGCGGTGCCTGTGACGTATTAACTAGAAAGTCTACCTTTAAAGTTCGAGGTTTTAATCATAGAAACATCCAAATGTTTTTTAATAAGAGTATCGCCTCTCGCTATTATGGGCCTCACAAACCAAAGTGTTTTTGTGGTCGCGACAGAGGCAATTACAGTTGTCAAAATATGTATAGTTATACAGCGACATATAACAAGACACAATAAAACGAAGCATTTTTATACATTTCTCTTGTCGCGACGGTAAAAATGATGACAACAGCGTTTGTGTCGCTACGAAATGCTTTGTTCTGGGAGAACCTTAAATTAGGAAGTCATCCGCGAGTAGCTCCTTTGCCATGAAAAGGGCTTTTTCACTTAGCCGTGTGAAATCAGAAAAAAGTGAAGGTCATTGACATGCATCAGATCATCCGAGTTTTGTTGAGTCACACAATTTGTTTGTTTCTAATCGAATGCGCCGATTCACGTGAAATTGAAATATCAAACGTTACGTGGTCAAAATATTCAAAAGCCGACACTAGAAACATCTAAAATCTTTGAAGTCTAAAGTCAAATTTAATATAACCACCAACACTATCTGAAAATGTTGCCATATTAAGCAATAAGCAGTTATGAGACCATTTAGTGTCGTGACACCTACTTTCGCGTAATGAAATTTCAACGCCACAACCCACAAGCACTTGTTTGATGCATCGTTTGCAACAAGCGTTCAAGACATTTCTATGTTTCAGTTTTGAGATCTTTTAGTGTCGTGACACCAACTTTCGCATGATGAGATTTCAATGTCGCAAGCACTTGTTTTGATGCTTCAAGCTGTCGTCTTAGCTCTAAGTCATACAACTCATACTAAATATGGGCCATGACGAGAATTGAAATTTTTTTAAAAGCCAAGATGTCGGTCGTCATCATTGGCTTTCAAAATTTCATTCTCAGAAACAATTTCTCTTGTTTAAAGTGTTTTCAAAAAGGGTAATAGCCGAGTTGAAATTTCGGTGTAAAAAATTGTTAACACTTTTTCCCAAATTAAATGAAAGGACATCAGCAATTAAATGGCTAACAAATATTGAACTGTGTGGAACTGGGTGGCTTGCGACGATGCTTTCTGATGGCAATACGGTGAAGCCTACTACTACAGTAGTGTGGAGTAAACTTGATGTGACACTAGTGAAGCATTCGAGACCAAAATACTCATAACGCCGCTGGCCCTTCAACTACAATTTATTGCTCTGCTGTGTTGTTCATTTGCCATACAATCATTACACTCTTCCAACCAAATACAAACTTAAAAAAAAAAAAACAGAAAGTCACTGACGTCCACTGTTTGCCAGTCAAAACCAAGTATTTCTGAATGGGAAAATATTTCTTTAAAAGAAAATGTCATTTCAGTAAGCCAACTTCGAGTCTATGTAACTCCGCACACGTCTGTCAAAAATAAACAAATGTCTCAAAAAAAATTAAATAAAATTTCATTGTTGAACCCGTTTGTGCTTAGTTTTAAGAATTTGGCAGTTTTTTTTTCTAAAGTCGAAACAAAAGAGTCAACTTTGTTTTTATATTTAAAGTTTTTTTTTATATATTTTACTTTCTATTTCATTTTGAACCAAATTAAGTCAAGAAACAAAGTTACGTACAATAGCTACAATTATTTGAAAATACCTAAGAGCGCTGTTTCTTTGTCGATTTCAAAAACCTAAATGAAAAATTAACAAATAAAATCTAAAATTGGTTTACAACGAAAAAGTTAAATCTATAAAATTACTTTTTTTTTTTATACAAAAATGTACTTTATTTAACTTTTTTTCTTTCTTTTTTTTTGATTGGTTTGTTTTTTTTTCTGGGGAAAAAGGGGACAAGGGAAAGCTATAACTGTGGGTATAGTTTGTTTCAACAATATTATTTACAATAAAGATGAATGTAATTATCGTTTAGTATGAAGCGTTTATGTGAATTTGTATTACCTAAAATATGTAATATAATTAAAATTAAATAAATGTTTTCCTTTTTTTAGTTTTAAATATTTTTTTATATTATTTTTGTTTAAGTATTTATATTTGGTTTTATAATTATTATATTGTTTATATTAATTCAATGTATCTTTATAGTGATTGGTTTTGGTTTGTGATTTAAATGGTTTGAATTTACACATACTTTAATAATATATAGTTAAATATATATATATTTTATTGAAGGCATTTTTTAAACTTTATTTATATATATTCTTTTTTTTTTGTTTTACTCTTATTTCAAATAGTTTATTTACTTTGCTTATTAACTTACATAATTTGAATACGATATCTAATTTTCTTTATCTTATGTTTATTATTAAAAAGTTAGGTATGAAATTTTTTTTTAAACATTTTTTTCGAGTTTTTTCATTTTTTTTTTAAATAAATTTACCTAAGAATTTGTTTATTTTTATTTATTTACTTTTTTGTTGGTTTTTGTTTTTCTATTCTTTTAAAACGTTTTATTTTCACGAACAATTATTCCCGAAACACGACACCGGATGGCGAATGGTATGTTGAGATGCTTTTGGGGTTTTGGTGTTTCAGGAATGTTTTTTTTTTATCATTGAATAAAATTGCATCTGTTCATTTTGTTTTTTGAATATCTAAGTTTTTTAATTAATTATAATAAAATTAATAATCTTATTAAAATACCCTATTTATATTTATATTTATATATTTTACATACTGCCGTACAGAGAGGAACAGACCAAGCAATTCTGTATTAATTATTTTTTTGTTTCTTTTTTTTTAAGTATAAAATGTTGATTCCGGGATATTTGGTTTTTTTCTTTTTAAGATTAAAATTAAAGAAGTTATTTTACAATGTATGGACTTATTTATATTTACACATTGCTTTTCAAACTTTTTGAAAACCAAACCTTATTATGTGTTTTGGAAACAAGTCACGTGTGAGTCTTTTCTTAAGCGGGTATGTTATGTGAGTAAAGCTTACTAAAAGTAGAGTGATTAGAAGTGGACATTAGGTACTTACTATATGGATTCTCGCTTCATGTGCATCAGCCCAGTTTGCCTGAAATTACTCGTAGTTAAGTTACTGATCCAGTTTGGATGTTCGCAGCATCATAACATTTGTATTCACCACAAATTAAGAAACTTCTCTTATGAGTTAAAAAAATAAAATAATAAAGATATACGGGGATGAAAATTTGGAGCCTGAAATTGCTATATTAGGCATTTGCAACATGATCAACAGGGGTCGAATTACCGCATCAGTGATCGAGTGAGTGAGTTCTATTTTTCTTTCAAAATTGGCTTATGTTACACAACACCAGTTTGCTGTTCATTTTTCAACTTCAATTCATTAAAGTACTGATGAAAGAATGTCATATTGTGGTATTAAAATGCTCGACAACGCGAAAAGTAATGCCAAAAACACGTTATTCAGTCACGTATTACTCGATCACGTGTGCGACCCCAGGTTTTGCATCTTCTCAACAAAAAATATCACTTCAAATTTTTTTTTTTCTGGAAATTGTTAGAAATGTCTTTTCTCGTTCACAAATTTGCACTAAGTAAGCATTTTAAGAATTGATTTATATGCCTGTTACTTTGGAGTTCGAGGTTCGATTACCAGAAAGTTTCGATTGTTTTTCTTCAAGAATCGACTTTCACGAAGAATTGAGATTAAAATCTCAGAAACTTTGGATTGTTTTTCTACGATTATTGACTTTAGCGAAAAATTGACAAATTTTCGGAGACCAATTGCACTGCCATGAAATGCGTTTTGTTAGCCGATCCGAATCGGCAGCAAATTGAAGACCCCTGATTTATGTTAAATCCCTAAGGTCCCCGACCTTTGTTGTGTGACCTTATTAATTTTCATCAAGGTAGATCGGTTCCTATATTTTTCATAAGCTCCATTCAGTTTTGTTAAATGTTCACAAAATTAGAAATAGGAAGTAAACACCTTTCGTTTTTTTGGTACATGTGAATAGAACACTGCAGGAACTCGAACTCTTCCAAAAGATTTTCAGTCTTATTATGAGTTTCACGTGAACAGCTTTTCGCCCGGAACATTTTTGTTCGCCCGGAATTTAAAAAGCTATTATGAGTTTCCCCTGAACAAAATTCCACTTGGAATCAGAAAGATCACTTCGAAAAAAAGACCACGTTCAGTTGCATCCGATTTCCCGTCATTGCTCTCAACGTTTTCATATTTCACGGGGAAAATAGCTCATAATAAGAGAATTTTTGTGAATATGGAAAATTTTTCCCCTGAAATTCATAATAAGGGAAACATGAAATAGGATCTTTTTCGAGGGGTCACGTTAAACTCATAATAAGGCTGTTTAAGTTTGGCTTAGGTTTTTCCTGCTTTTGATTTTGACGACCATAAAAACAACAAATGAAGATCAAACTTATCTATAAAAAATGAAACGCATGATGGGAACGAAGCTTTTAAGCTCAACCTACATTTGTTACTTTTAACTTTTATGTGTCAAAAAAACGCTAACAGAGAATCTCTTGAAATGTGAAAAGGTTAAAGAAATATTATTTTTGGCTGTAAAAAATTGCGTGTCCGTAGGAAACAACAACATCTGCTGATGTATTCACACGTACATAATTTTCTTCAGCGAAATGTGCTCAACCAAACCATATGAAGAGCAAATTTAAAAAAAAGTGGAGTAAATGCAAAATTTCCGGAGTTGATTTGGAACACAAAGAAAATGTCCGTCCTGTCGTATGGTCTGTACAGATTGGAGTGGCTGCTGTAGCCGAGAGTGTGAGACTCAATCCACAACCACGTCTCTACGCTCCGGTTTGATACTGACATGGACCACTTTCAATTGGCTGCCCGGAGGCCGGAGCTGCGATTCGATATCTTTCTACTATTTTTTGTGGGAACTGTGAAAGACCGATGCTATGTCAAGAATTCGGAAACCATTCAAGCATGTATCAGCTTTTGTGAGGAACTAGTAGGGCAAGAGAATTAAATTGCCATGAAAAGCACCATCTTACTTAAATGTTCGAATTTTGCATAAAATTGTAGGTACTTGGAATGCGCTAAGTCCCGAGATTCCCAAATTTGTTTCACCCCCTTTTTATTTACTTATTTACAACACAAATTTCAAATCCATTTGTTGTCTGGAGTTTGAGTATCCAAAAAAACACTGTTAAAACTATGAATTTCACGAATGAATTTTCTGAAATTTAAAACATCAAAGATATTGCATTCTCTGACACACTTTTTTTAAGAACCAACTCAACTACTTTTCTAATTCATAAGTTCACATTTCTTTGTTCCTAGTGAGAGCGGAACATACCGAGATTGAGAACTTTTTCTCAACTATTCCTGTGAGTAATGAACATGGCCTATTATTCTCGGATAATTCAAAATGAAGATAACTAAAACCAAAAGACTTTTTACTGCAATGTACGTGAAAGAATATTTTGGATATTACTGGGGCTGGAACTTTTGCTTTTGCTCAGATAAACTTAAAATTGTTCGTAGAATTTCACCCAAGTTTTTTTTTTTTTTTTAATTTTTTTGAGTGCAAGAGACTCAGGTCGACCTTTACTTAATAATCTAAAAAAAAATGATCACCTCAAACAAAATCTTTTTTGTACGTCTGTACATCTAGTTCTTCCTTTTCTAGATCATATTGAGAATAACGAATGGAAGTGACTTTCGTAAATCTTTTTAACTGAATAAAATATGCTGGGGAAACTAGAGGTCTAATGCTATTCCAGGATCTACAATTGTATGCCGATTACGAGCGGTTAATCGGGAAGGCGCTTTTCATGGCAATGAATTTAATATCGAGGACTTGCCCATTCTTCACGATAGGCGATACCCGTAGAAAAACTTTTTCCTTTTCTTTGATAGTTTTGGAATTGAACTACGAACCTCCTACGTTCAATGTAGACATGTTTACTATGACGCAAAAGGCACCATGCAGAATTAGTTGTAACCAAATTATCAAAATTTGAGCCCCTTTGAATATAGGTACTGACTTTGATCACTGAATGTGTAAAAGTTTGTAAGCCGAGTATGCCGAGCTTGAATTCTAAACGTATCAACTTTTTGTTTGACTCTTTACTTCGTAACGCTTTTATTGGGTGCGTTCAAAAACCTATTGAATATGCTATCCCGTAGACTTAAATTCTAAACAGCTGGGAAATATAAAAACTTTTGAAAACAGGAAAACATTCAAACTATCGTTGCTAAACGATTATAAGACGGGTTTGTGTCTCTACTAAATGCTAGACACGTAAACAGCAACCAAAGGCTTTCGTCGTTTCTCTGGTAACTTGCTACTCCAGTTTCAAGGGCAATCGAAATCTCCCATTTGGTGTTTTTTTTACAGAATCTTTGGGCACGAAGTCTTGTGCACGATGCATATTAAGTATTTGTTTTCTAAATTTTTTAAATTTCTTCTTCCGTTTTTGTTGAATGGAGATCGTGAAAACAACTATTTCCAGGAGAATCCTTGCAGATTAAGTCTCACGAGTTGAACTATGAAACATCAAAACGATTGTAAATTGGGTTACGTCGTTTTCCAAAGGATTCAATCGGGAAGACCTTATTTTTGAAAAATTTTGAAAACCAATACATGTGTTTTTTGAGTGAATTCTTACTTCAAATTGTCGCTTCTCAGAAATATGAGAAGCTAACTTTTTGCACCAATATGGAACGTTACTCCCGAACGCTCCCGAACGCTCTCGGATGCCTTTGGATTCTTCTTTTCGTTCAATGGAAACCGATATTGGCTCAAATGAGATCTTATGGTTCAGGCCAAATATTCCTTAAGGGAAATTATTTTCTCTTTGATATTTTATTTACATGTATTAGTGCTTCTTGAGTGAACTCTCACTTTAAAACTAGAAGCGACGTTCTCAGAACCGTAAGAAGCAATTTTCTGCACCAATGTTACTATTTTTGAGAATGCCCCGAACGCACCTGTGCCCCTATTCTGTAATTATCGCATCGACAACATCAATCTGTCGAGAAACAATGAAAACCGGAGTGAAATCCTACTGAAATCATAGAATTTCGTTCCATTTTCCACTACGGTTTATCATTGGCTTTTATCGAGGCGATAGTTACAGAACCTGCTTAAAACAAAATTACGCTTCAATTTTGCCTGACGCTTGTGAGTTCAACTTTATGAAATCATACTGCCGCTTTTGCTTTTTCATAACGTTTGTTCATGTACACGATAACGTGATTCGAACCTAAAGCAAATTGTTCAGGATTGATTGAGCTTTTGGTATCGGATACAAGTTCTGAAATGAAACCAAACATGCTTTTTATTTTGGAGCTGAATGCGTTAGCAGCTGTCAGATCAGTTTTTTCTCTTTCCTTACATTGCTTCGTTACTGGAACAAATTTTGCGGTTTCTTTTTCGTGGTCTTTTTTTGTAGTTTCTTTGCGAGTGTGCTTGTGCAGGATTTTTTTTTTCAAGTCTACGAGACAAGATATATTCATGCCTTTCGTTACCCTATTTCAAAGAGCCTGGTAACACTCGTAGAAAACGATGCCAAGTTAAGTAGAGTTGTGGTTTTCCACTCAAAACTCATATCTGAACATCAGGAAAATGGAGAAACTTAAACTTTATTCTATCCCCTGTCCCTCCCTTTGAAAAATCAGCAGTTCCCTTTAGCCAATGAACCTTTTTTCCAGCCAGTGTGACCAGCCTCTTATTATGTAAAACAGAAACGATGATTTCGAAATATAGAATAGGGACAGAGAAAATTCAACCGATTTTTTTTCTGTGTTTATCCACGAAAGTGATTAATTTTTTCAAACGTCTCGTTTAACCAAGACCAAACTTAGATCTAAGGAAAATAACTTCGTACTATTGTCAGAAAGTAGTCCCTCATTCAGTTTTGCCATCACGAAGTTAGCCGTAAGGCAAGAACTTGTTGCTGGCTTATCTATTTTTTCGGGCTCTGATTGGTCAGAAACTAGATAATTTGAAAAACTTAATGCGTTGAACGCCCCCAATCATGTCCGCAATACCTTCGCAAGTGGCCAATATTTGAACTTGTTTTGGAGTGTGAACCGAAGTGTGCTTACGTCTTTTCACTCATCACAGAATTTAAACTAAAGAAGTAGACATGGAAAACTTTTCATTCGAAAAAAAGAACTTGGTTTATATAAATTTCAACTTGATTCAGTAAGACCAGTTTAAGAAAACGTTAAATAAAATGTTAGCTGGGCATCTGATTCGAGCACAAATATCGTTTGAAGAATGAGATGGTCGATGAAACGCAAAAT
The DNA here is from genome assembly GCA_914767635.1 of Melanostoma mellinum. Taxonomy (NCBI): domain Eukaryota; kingdom Metazoa; phylum Arthropoda; class Insecta; order Diptera; family Syrphidae; genus Melanostoma; species Melanostoma mellinum. The sequence continues at coordinate 54,909,003 of OU612059.1, read as the reverse complement.
GAACCATATAAAAACGTGTACCTATTTTTAAAGCATGTTCAGTTACAGATGATATGATATGATTCCTAAGGAGCGTGAAAATATTATGAATAACTTTAAAGTTTTCTCTTTACTTGACTTTTTTTTACTTTGCATTTTATTTATTTTATTTTTTTGTTTCTTTACTGACGTGTGGTACAATTTAGAAGCTTAAAAATGTACAGCGGAAGTTCTAAAGTTTTGTACAGTGTTTGTTTGTTTGTTAGATGATGCGGATATTCAAAAGATAAATGGACTAATAAGTAAAATAAATGAAGTATTCATTAATCGTTTCGTATCGCATCGTAACATTGTGCGTTTGCTGTTGTTGGTTTACCTATTTTTTTTTAAATCTTTTATATGTAATTTATTTCCTTGTGACAATTTATTGAGTTTGACTCGAACTGGTTATTCTGTACATTTTTGAATGTTTATAAAGCAACAGATTTCATTGCATTTGCATCATCTGTCGTTAATGTGTTATTCATTTTTCTCTTTTATGTATTTTCAATTTACCTATCTAATGAGTGAGTATGTAAAGCAAAAATGTATTTGTATCATAAACGTTTCAATATGTATATTTAAAAAAATAACAAAAATTAAAAATATGTAAGTTTTAATATATTTTCAACAAAAATAAATTTTTATTTTGTAATTTCTTTGGCGATCGTTCAAAAAGTGATTTGTTTTATTTTTTTTGGTTTTTTTCTTTATGTTAATTTATCTCTCTTTGGTTTAAGCTTTCATTTAGGTTAAAATTGTTCTAGATAAGTATGTTTCTTTTTTTTTAAGAAATAAAAAAATTATTTAAAAGTCAAGATCAACAATTGGCTAAATATGATATCATTTTTTTTATTATTTTGTTTAACAATCCATACACGATATAGCTTTCAAGTTTTTCGTAAATAACCTCTTTCATTTTTTGTAACATTGTCAGTCAACATAAAAATTCAAATGGAATAATTTAGTAAATTTATTTCTAATATATGTAAGTAGGCATAACAAAATGGAGGAAAATAAACGACAACTTCGTTTTCAAAACTCGGTTAGTTCTGACCATATTGCATTTTAATTTTTAATAAACTCTTAAGTGTTTTGTTTTTTACATATATCAAAGAATGTCTGTTATATTTTTCAGATAAAAAAATTTAGGTTTAGGTTAAAAATGAAAAAAAAAAACTTTCTTCTATTATTTTACTTGTAACTATTCGCACTCGTTTCATTTAATATTCGGTACATAACTTTTTATATTAATCTATGTATATTTTTTTGTTTTTTAAACGGGGTATTAAAAACGGAAAATTATTAGCTATGTTTTAAAGCTGCGGCAATATATATGTTATGAGATATAAAACTTTTATTTGTGTTTTCTATGCGTTTTTTCATGTAATGTATTTTTATTTTTGAGATACTTAGTTATTTTGTTTAATCAGTTTCTTTACACATTTTGTACGATCTTTGAAATATTTCCGTTGATTATGATAATTCAAAAGTTTATGTATTTTTTTTTTTAAGTTTTTTGGTTTTGATTTTCATAAATTTTAGCGTATAAAATGTCGAACTTATTGTAGCAGATTGTAGAGAAAGATAAAGACTATTAAATGTTTTGTTTTTGTTGTTGTTGTTGTTTTTGTTGATTCGCATGTTGTGTGTTTTTTTTTTTTTTTGAATATTGAATTTTTGTTGCTAAACCCAGATCTGTTCCCTGCAGTCACGCCTCAATCAAAGCCTTTGCTAGCACCAGTCCTCTTCGTCTGAATCCGAGTGTCGTGTATGTAGGCCACCTTTTGGCTTGTAACCATTTAAAACTGGCGAAGGCAGAACTCGTCCCGTTCGTCCCATGGCAAGAGCCTGTTCAAAGGACAGAGGTGCAATATATTCCAGTCTGTAAGGAGAGAATGTTGTTACATGTGTGTGAGAAAAAAATAAAAACAAGATCTAGCAGGTTGGCCTGCTTTTTCGTACCCTGAGAAAAGACAACGTTATGTGAAGTAAGAGCAATCTAAGTAAATTAATCTAAGCAATGTTTTAATCATTAGTTGTTCTTACACATTCTCACAAAAAAGCAATTCAGCTTTTTATAAAGTCCATACGGTGCATCGGCATAGACGTTATTTAAACCGGATGAGGAAACCCATTGCCGTTTCAAAAAGGAAATCAGTCAAGAAATCTTTGATCCCATTTGAAAAGGCTATGTGTGAACATTAACGAACCGTACGAGTTGTACCGCGACATTAGCACAGCTAGAATAGTATGACGGGTCTACATGGACCCAACACGTGCTTACACTAGTTATTTGAGGAGAAAAAGGTAGAACAAAAACTTGGGTCGCTCGATTTACACGACATTTTTGTTTGAGAAAAAAAAGAATGAAAAAACAAGGTACTTTTAAAAAATAAGCACTCAGTCATTTGTGGTGCAAAAGGTAATTGCGTTTCCAATTACAAGAAAATAAATTGGGTGGCGCAAAACAGAGCGGTATGCGCCAGGGCCTAGCGAATCTCTCAGAACCATGCCTTGAGGGAACGGAGAGGGCCTACAATTTTCTGCCGATTTCGAATGGATAATCGAGAAAGCGCTTTTTCGGATGGCGTGCCAATTCTTCGTATTTGGTTTCTCTTGGGGTTTGAACCACGAACCTCCCGCGCAACAGGCAAGCATGCTAACCAGCACGCCACTGATACCACAGTTGCGTTTAATATTGGTCAATGCAAAACGAGTTAATTGCTGCAACTGTGTTGGAAGCCGTAAAATTAATGTAGCCCGTATTGAGTCTTGTTAAATAAAATCACTCAGTCGTTCTGATGAAAAAAGTTTCCAATAGATTAGCCTAAAATGAGCTTATCGCAGTGGATTGAGTTGAAAAGATCATGATGTTGCCAGAGTTAGCTTTTATTTTAACATGTTATTTGTTTTACCTTTTTTTGTAGTCAACGTGCACATCAAGGGCTTATAATGTTGTAGAACACAGACCCAAAATTTAGAAAAGAAGGAGAGGATGTAAGGGGAGACACCGATGCACATTAATTTTGAATTTTTGTGAATCATAACACCGAGGAAAACAGAGTCTGACAAAGCATTCCACATTCGAGTGGTATGAGTATGAATCTCTAAATGTACTTTTCTGTACGTCCGAAGTTGGGTTTAAGGAAGAACTGATAGAAATTCTTTGCGAGGCGGGTGTTGCGGTTTTTTTTAAGGGAGGAATGCAATTGTCTATTTCACAAAAGCGGTCTATAAAAAAAGCGGTAACATCGAGTTAGGCAAGTAACGTTTCGACGATGTTCAACAGAATCGATTGACGCTACGCCTATCAATCTCAACGCTCGATTTTGCATACCTGATTAGGTATGAGAATTATACTTTAATTTTAGGAGGATGTGAGACTTATAAATTGAAGCCAGATCAGAAGGGGTAATAAAACTGTCAGCATCGTCTTAAGAACCTAAGCATTTAGCAGCGTTTTTGGCGACTTCAAATATGTATTCATTCCAACGAAGATCATCGTTTACACACCACTTTTCGGTTTCTTTGATGCGGCAATACTCGGGAGGAGGTTTACAACCCCATGTTGTAATGTTGTCGGCGTCTGAATTCAATGAGTTTATCATACACAAGCGTTCCAAATCCGCATGTGAGGAGCAGGGACGTTAATTTGGCAACGAATATGAAAAGCAGAGGGTTGAGTCGTCAGCTAAAAACTTGAGGGGATTAGGATTTTCAGACAAGAGATCGTTTATGAAAATAAGGAAGAGAGTTGGACAAAAAACGGAGCCCTGGGGCACACCAGCATTTACAAGTTGAGTATCAGACTTGAAACTATCCAAAACAATTTGTGTTGAGCGGTCGAAAAGGTAATTTCTAATCCAACGAAAAAGAGACTCATTGTTACCAAAAGCACGCATTGAAGTGCAAGGTGAAAATAATTTAATTTTTAAGCACACAACTTGCAGTTAGATTTTGTCTAAAACGTTTCCTTAATTTTCCTTTCCACGTGCTTTTAACGACAACTCCAGAACAAGGGAAGGGTATAAAAAGGGGAAATAGAGAGATGGCGGTTTTTTTATTTCCTCTTCATTTGTTGCCTGTATTTAATGCTGGTTTGTAGTTTTTGTCGTCATTCCTAATTGAAAAGCAAGAACACCAATAAACACCCCTTAAAGGTAATTTCTAATCCAACGTAGTTGTTTAGATGTCTAAATGATTACTTGGACCCTTTCGCTTAACAGTTTCATGACTCAAGCTTTCAGAATGGTGATCACTTCGTGATCACAAAACCAGTGCCGTAACTAACCTTTTATGTACCCGGTGCGAGCTTTCAAAACTGCGCCCCTGAAAAATGCTCTAACCGGGCTCTGAAAATAAAATGAGCAAATTTGCGTTCAAATAAACCATCTATTTATTGTTTACCAAAGTATATAAGTACCTATAATATATTTCTTTAAGATAAATATTGTTTACTCAAAAATATTTGCTCAAATACAGAAATGAAACAAAGTACTCGATAATAACCCAAGATTTACTTTCCACGCTTTTCTCATTGCGAAGTCTTTGGTTACATTTTCATATGACAGGAGCCGTGCTATGTCGTGCTCAATCAACTGTCTGTCCTCAGTCTTTCTTGACCCATCGTCGAGCGCAGGTAGGCTTTTATTAATTTGAGATTACTGAATGATCTCTCGCAAGAAGCTACGTCGTTATAAATATCTTTATAGCGACTACTACATTGGGAAAAACTTCCTTTAAATCCAGTTCGACTATAGCTTTGAGTGAGAAGACCCATACTTGACTGGCATTCACACTAATCAAATAATGTAGTCGCTTCAATTTGACTCTTCAAAGTTTCTATTTCGGACCAAAACTCTGTGGCATTTATATCTGCAGAATATCTGATACTCAAATCAGCTGCATATTTTTTTAGTTCTTCAACCGAATATGTATTATACATTTACATTTTTACATGAAACCTACTCCACACATAAATCTGCGGAGTAGGGGGTTTGCAGCCGGGCGACAAAGACCATTTGGCTGATACACCACAAGACTAACTACACAAATACTACATAGAACAAATAACACATGACAACAGCACGCAGTAGTACAAGACGGTTCCCCATCTTGTCACTAACAGCGCTCATTCCGATTTAATTACGGTGTTCTAATGGGAACCGACTCTTTTCGGGTGACAAGGCCGTTGTCGAATATGTATTATGTAGTAATGTGTTTTAAGGTAAAAAAAAAAACCGAAAGAGTTTTGTATGTCGCGTAGTTTTTCGAATCGCAATTTTAATTCAGAAATGATTCTATCTATTGCTTCATTTATCTGAATTTTGAAACTTGTTGCTGAGTAATGTCGTAGCTGGTGTCTGAACTTTCACTTAAATCGTGTCTTTTTACTCGCTTCGTCGGAAAATTGTCTTCAATGTCACATTGTTCACAAATTCTTTTTGCCTTTTCGAAAACGATGTCTACAGTCTCGCGAATACTTTGTATCTGGCTTTTAGTCCCTTGATTAGTTCATAAGCTTCGATAGTCATAGTTTTAAACTGTAGAGCTTCATTCACTTTGTCAACAGATTCTTAAATTACTTTTAAAATCATGGTAATGCTGTAGAATTTGTGCGAAAATTGCGTACGGATTTTGGAAGAAGAGAAGTGCTGTCAGCTACGTATGTAAACAAGAAAAATTGTCGCATTTGGGGCACAAAAAACCCGCACGCATAAACTGAAAAGCCGATACACTGTTTGGTGCAGATTTCGGTCCAGAGGCATAATTGGGCCATTTTTCTTCGAAAATGAGCAAGGAATGACCGTTACAGTCAATGGTGATCGTTATCGGGCCATTTTGAACGAATTTTTGTCAAACAAAAATTGAAGAGAAGGGTATTGGTAACATTTGGTTTCAACAGGACGGGGCTACGTGCCACACAGCCGGAGCTACACTCGATGTTTTGCGCCCTGTTTTTATAAGCCGCTGAGCTGATGTCGTTTGGCCACTGCGATTTGACACCGTTGGACTATCATTTGTGGGGTGCCGCAAAAGATAAGTGTTACGCCGACAAACCAGAGACAATTGACGCTTTAAAGGACAATATTCGTGAAGCCATTGGAGAAATAGAGCTGCAAACAATCGATAATGTTCTCGAAAATTGGACCGATCGTGTAGGCTACTGCATGGCCAGCCGAGGCAGCCATTTGAATAAAATTATTTTCAATTATTAACCGGAAGTATTGTACTTTCAAATAAAAAAAGAAATTTGAGAAAATATTCAGTTAAAAAAAAAAAGTTATTTGGCGGACCCTTTAGATACTAGTCTGGTCATTTCTGCGCCCCTCCAGGGGATGCGCCCTGTGCCTGGGCACCACTGGCACCGCCCTAGTTACGGCACTGCACAAAACTAAAGTATTATATGTAGTCGAGAAGCATCTTTTCGTCTGGCAGTTGGGAAGGTAATGAGAAAACTTGGTCTCTTGGGGCAAGTTAGTGATGTGAAGAATCGAGCAAATGAATTTTGCTCAAGATTAAGCCAGAATATTGCTGTTGTAGCCCATAGTGTTGAGGTTTATCAATTTCTGTCCGATTTGTAGAACTTTGAGATTGCACAAACGAAATTCCATAACTTAACACTTAATAACACTTAGTTCGAAGGATTTTAAAGTTAAACTTAAGCCTACCGACCAACAACAACGTCGTGTCTTATTGATTGCATCTCAGGAGCATCTTAATTGGAGGCATAAAACATAGGATCAATCAAAATTTAAACTTCATGTGAAGATGGAAGGATTCTTGGTTTAAAAGAACCAAAGGAAGAATACATCTAACGGCTGCTTCCAAAAACTTTAGGTGTGACGATATGAAAAATGGAGATGAAAAAGATCACAGAAGCAGTGCCGGATTAAGCCAGCGTGGGGCCCGTAGCAAATTCTTTCAAGGAGCCCTTGGTTCGCTTTAGATTCTTAAGTAAAGAGCATTAAATAAAACAAGATTGTTACAAATAAACTTTTCTGGATTTAATATTTGCAAATTTAGAGACAACACTTTCAATATCGACTTCTTTTAGCAAATCATGTTCTATATACAACAAAGTGAGATGATTTAGAAGTTCTTGGCCCATCGTGTTCCTCAATTCATTTTTAATACGTTTTAATACGTTTAATGTTAAGTTTAATGTGTTACGTTTTAAAATTAATCTTAGAGATTTTAGCTCTCTAAATATTTCAAAAACACTAGTAATTTTATTCGTTTAGTTAAAACAGACAGTTCGTTATCAATAATGACAATAAAACACCTCGAATTCGAATCGTTGTCCAGGTGTTCGATTTTCAACAAAGTCGTTGAGCGTAGTAGTGCACCTGAAACGAATGTACTTTGTAATTTAAAAACACTTGATGTCTGTTGCTGGTATTCTTCGCAGTTAGTCAGATCTTTGGCTCTTGCCTCAATATCTGAAAATGTGGATCGCATTACTTGGATGATGGATGGATGATTCATAAAAGCCATATCCCGTATTAAGGTCTTGATTAGACAACTGCAGCAATTCACTAATCGCTTGCAAACGTTCTCGGATTGAAAATGTCTTCCAAAACTTGCTTAATACTGATAAATCCACATAAAAGTGCCTTCGCAGCATCAGATCGGGCTAACCACCAAGTGTCCGTTTCAGAATAGGAAGTTTTGAAAATGAATCTTTAAGTGCGTTCGTAAGACGACTCCTTTGATAGGTAGAAGGGGGAAAGAAATGTGTAGAGGTTTTCAATAAAATCGATGAAATCGATGTATTTCCCACTCATGTTTCAGCTTTGACCACGATAATCTTTGATATCAATGCCACTCTCACTTTAGAAATCTAGTAAGCTTTGAGTAAGCTGAACAAGCAGTATGACCTTCACGACCAGGAACTTAACAAATCTTTCTACTGGGCCAGATTGCAGAACATAGCACACTATCAGAGTCAGTTGGTCTACAAATCTGGAGACTGGATTAGAATCTAATGAAATTGAGTAGTATTTGCACCTCTTAATTTCGTGGTACAAATATTCAAATAGTGCTTACTTCGTGAATGGTAACACTTAGCTCATGTCTGATTTGACAAATAATTAGTTTTATGTTTTATTCTTCCGCTGATCGAATATGGTTGTGTATACGCTTGAACAACGCTAGGAAATATTGCGACATTACTTTAAAAATCATGGTATTGTTGCAGAATGTGTGCGAACTTTGCGTACGGATTTTGGAAGAAGAGAAGCACCGTCAGCTCCGTATGTTCGTTATCTTGTGAAAAAAGTGAAAGAAACTGGCATCCTCATCGATAAACCAAAGCTTGAAAAGCCAAAAACAGTGCGTACACCTAAGAATATTACTGTGGCAGAAAGTGTGGTTAAGCACCATTAACATCAATTCACCGTTGCGTCGTTCTCAACAATAATTGAACATTTCGGAGGCATCATTGAGACGAATTTTGTATAAACACCTTGGTACGACGCCATACAAAGTCCAATTGATTCAAGAGTTCAAGCCAACAAATCCAATGCGTTTTCGCTTCGCTAAGTGGGCCTGCAATCGACTTAGAGAAGATGCCGATTTTTCCAAACCAATCATCTTTTCAGATGAAGCTCATTTTGATCTTGGCGGGTATGTAAACAAGCAAAATTGTCGCATTTGGGGCACAGAAAACTCGCACGCATACATTGAAAAGCCGATACTCCCAAAACGAGTCACAGATTTTGGTCCAGAGGTATAATTGGGCCATTTTTCATCGAAAATGAGCAAGGCAAGGAGTGGCCGTTACAGTCAATTGCGATCGTTATCATGTTGAACAAATTTTTGTTCACAAAAATTGAAGAGGAGAATATTGGTAACATTTGGTTTCAACAGGACGGCGCTACGTGCCACACAGCCGAAGCTACACTCGATGTTTTGCGCCCTGTTTTTGAAGATCCCATTATCAGCCGCAGGCCTGATGTCGTTTGGCCACCTTGGAGCTGCGATTTGACACCGTGGGGACTATTATTTATTGGGTGCCGTAAAAGATAAGTTTTACACCGACAAGCCAGAGACAATTGACTCTTTAAAAGACAATAGTCACGAAGCCATTGGTGAAATACAGCTGGATACAATCGATAAAATGTGCTTAAAAATTGGACCGATCGTGTAGGCTACTGCATGGCCAGTCGAGGCAGCCATTTGAATGAAATTATTTTCCATTATTAACCGGAAAAATTGTACTTTCAAATAAAAAAAGAAATTTGAGAAAATATTCAGTCGTTTTTTTTTACAGCATTGAAAAAAAAGTTTTTTGGCGGACCCTTTATTTTGATCCAGTATGCTTGTTGCAATTGAATGAATAAATTCTTAACAAGTTGTTTTTATAAATATGACGCATGTCATATTCTTCCTTTATTGACATAACATTGAATATGTTGAGCCACAAAAGCGTCATATCGGGCTAATTCTTAAAAGCCTTTTATTTTAGATTTTTAGATGGAAGTGAACCATAGCCTAAGTGCTTTACATTTAGGGCATGCAAGACGTTTTGGCCTCATATCGATATTGATATATATATCAAATGATATTTTGATTACATTCACATAAGCCTTGGAGCGCGGGGCCCCCAATCCGCTGAGCCCGTAGCATTTGCTACTTTTGCTACGTGGCTAATCCGGGACTGTAACAGAAGTCTACATATGGGAATATCTTAAATAACGAAATTGTCAGAACGGTTATCGTGAAACGTAATTGCAACGTAATAACGATAACGAGGAGTTATTGTAAATATCGTTATATGTAATACCGGCCCAGCTAGTAGTAAGCAGTAAGATGAAGCTAAATAAAAAAAGTAGGTATGTAAAGACTTTTACTTAGAAATGAAAAGTTTTCAAAGCAGTAAGGACCACCTGAAAAATAACTGAAAATTAAAGAGATTGTCTATAAAAGTACTCAAGTAGAAGTCCACAAAAGCCTGAAAATGTGTTTCGGTGTGTGTGTGTGTTTGACTTGTTCGGCCTCTGCGTCAAGTTGGTTTCTTAGAACGGAAAACAATTTAGACAATTTTAAAAAAAATATCTGCGAAACAGGAAATATTTTTGCTGACCAACTTAACTCAATGGCGATCATTCAATCGACCTCATCATACCTTTCTCTTTCCAGCTCTCGTTCCCGATCTCGCTCTCTTTCGTAAAGCTCTCGTTCCCGATCCCGATACTCGTATCGCAGGTCGTAGTCCCTCATCCTATCCCTATACCTTTCACGATCTCTATCACGTTCTCTGCTACTATAGTACATGTCTCTTGGATCCCGCAGCAAATCGCGGTGGTGTGGCAATGAGTGAACACTGTGAGGCGTCGAGTGATGTGTCTATGTTTAAAAAAAAGAAACAATTATTTTTGTAAGTCTCATTTAAAATTAAATTAATTTTTTTTTTTAATAAATAAATAAAATCATGTAAATCGTACATGCGTTGGACTTGCATTCAGTTTTGGAAAATTTATATTTGTTGGCTTCAACTGCAACGTTGATGGTTTACACGGTGTTGGCGGCAGACGTCTTCCAGCTCCACCACGTCTGGCCGCCAGAACTGGGTAGCTATGCTGAACATGTGTACCTCCTTTGAAAAAGAACAAAGAAGCAAAGTCTTATTATGTAGTTGCAGCAACGAATAATGTTAACCAAAAAAAACGAAATTAAAAAAAATAGTAGAAAGAGCGAAATCTATAGCTATGAATGAGAGTGGACATACAAAGGAAAATAACAATTCTTCAAACCAAAAATTAAAAAAAAAAAACAGATAACAAATAAAATTCAGCGATAATGAATGAAAGGAAGGAATCCAAAAACAATACACTGAGATACTCAAAAATGTACAAAAGAATTGTCATTAAAAAATATCTTAAATTTTACAAAATGAGAGTGCGGAAGGGCATGCTGATCATAAGATGGCCAAAATGATTATTTTTTTTGTAATATGGACGACTTGAAATGCAATGCTGATTGTGATAAATGAGTTAGTCTGTGTTGCAATTACTGCGCCTGTTTTTTTTATAGTTAAGATATACACTCAAGATATTTTTATACACGCTCGTTGTTATGTTTTGTTTTTAGTATCGCCATGCGCACTTATTGCAAAAAAGGATACCTCACTCTAGAAAATATATTCCATACAATGAAATAGATGTGTATATAGATATAGAGTTTTTCAGTAATATACGGAAACAGAAGAACAAAACACATACACAACACAAAGAAAATTAAAAGTTGAGAGTAATGAAATGTAGTTTAACACAAATGAATTGGTGATTTTATTTTTAAATTGATTGTATGTTAGTGTTTGGTTTTTTTTTTTTTTTTAATATTTTTTTGTTTTGAAAAATTTTGTCCAATTATTTTGATTAATATTTTTTTTTTTTTTTTTTTGGTTTTTGATTTCTTAAGTCATTTGCAAAAGTACCCATTTCATCAATCCCAATACCAAGTCTATCTCTTTCACGCATCTCCTGAAGTCGAGCGGGACTTGGCGATCGTGATCTTTGACATAGACTTGTAGTCCCATATGTGGGATAAGGCAGGTGATTACGCCTACTTCGAGATAAATGGCCACCGAAACGAGAAGGTGAAGGCGAACGGGCCGGACTTGTCGATGCTGACCATGAACCTACATTGGGGAAAGATATTATGTATAGCTAAATTTTAAGTTTCTGAATTTATTTTCTTATTTTTTTTTTGTTTTGTTTTTTAATTGACTAGCCGCAAGAAAGTGTTTAGGAAAGTGTTTTAATTTAATTTTTTTTTCACTTTAAAAATAGATTGGATACATTGTTTGAAAAATAAATAAATATAAAAAAATAAGTTAATTGTTTTAAACAGAATTTGAAAAGCATTGTTATTATTTCTCAAAAACAGATTAAAACAAAAGATTAAAACTTAAGAAAAAACAAATAAAACATTTATTTAAAAATAGAACTGGACATTTGAACTTTTCTAGCATAAGACATAACATTTTTTTTTAGTTTTTTAACTAAACAAAGCAGATCGAAATGAAAAAGAAAACTCACAATTATTTTATTCATGAGGAAACTAACTGTAAACATTTTTAACTTTCACTTTCACTTAATAACTCAACGCGGACTTGGGGTTTTCAACTATTGAACTCATCAAACAAAGTAGTGTGAAGTATAGTTCAGGGTTAACATAAGTAAATTTTGTTTTTTGTCTCTAAAAATGTTTATAACTAAACAACAGTTCTATAGATACGAATATGAAACGAACAGATAACAATTTAAACTTTGCCTTTTCAAACTTCTATATGAATTAATTTTTTTTTTGTTGTTTTTATGAATCTACTAGGCATGATGATAATGAGTAAGACTTATCTTTGTCAAAAATATTACACTGTGAGAAATGTAGTAGAGAAGAGTATAAAATCGTAAAACTGTCTACTGGTCGTGTCAGTGCTCAGTGCAAAAAACCCTGTACAGTGACGAAAATTCTGGTGGGTCGTGCCATTCTGTTGTTAGAAATCTTAAAATATATTTTAAAACGCTGACATTTATTAAGTAGACTAAGGCAGATTTATTTCAACAACAATCCCTTTTTTTTCTGGGGGGAAGTTCTTTTGAACTGGAGTATTCACAACAAAACATTATTGGAACCGTATTGGTACTAAGTACGTACGGTACTCATCTCATACACGTTCATACACGGCTCTTTTTGAAGTTGTAATTCGTGCTTTTTTCAAGTCAGTAGCTAGCAGTGTGACCGCAGGTTAAATTTTATATGAGTCCCCGCCGCTGATTAAATGAGCCATTTTGAAAATAAATGAGTTCCACAAAGAAATTTGTTAAAAATGTATCAAAGTGTACCTACACATACAAAGTGAGGTTTCATTTTGTAAGACAAACCAATCAGATTTTTATCAGATTTGATTATGTTTTGTTTTAATTTAGACTTAGTGTCGTGTGGAAACATATATAGTTTAAGCATTTAAAATATTAAAAAAAAATGAGCCAAATTGAAATAAAATGAGTCCCTTTTGACTTAAATGGGCCCCAGTGGTAACTCTGGTAGCTGATATGAGAAAATGTCGCGTTAGTTTGTCACAGTTTCGTTTTTTATATCTGCTTTGTGTTTCAATTCCTGAAGGTAGCCAGCCCTAAACGATATAGCTGGGATTTCAACCACGAACCTCTGGGTTAATAGGCAGAAATGCTTACCATTGCGCCACTTGGCGTAATCTCTTCGAGGGCTTTTTTCCTAGTATGATGAAGCCTAGGCACCCACAGAGGAGGTTGAATGATTCTTTCTTTTCGTCTTGGCATGAGTCGGATATGCTAATACCCATTCCCATTGTGTGAGTACTCAATAATTTTTGACCGGTGAAAATGTCAATCGATGGAAAGAGCTGAGTTCTCCTAGGCTGGAGTAGAAATTCATTCTTCTTGGAAATTTCGGCTTCTCAGCCTTTATGAATGTAAAGGATTTTTCAATAGAGACGCTACAAAAGAAGATCGACAGGGACAGCAAACGACGCCATATTTCTTGCCGCTCTTTTGATATTTCTCTTCAGTAAGGTTTGCCATTTCATAATATACAAGCCAACAACGAGTCGAAAATATCGATTTTCAGAGTCAGTGGCCTCAACATTAAGAGCGCTACGTCAAATTTATGGTCGTCATAATCGTCCTAGCAGATCAATAATTGAGCGTCTAGTGGAAAAATTTGAATCCACAGGCAGAGTACAAAATGTTCCCGTGCGAGTGAGACAACGAAGTGCCCATAGTGTCGAGAATATTGCTGCCGCTGAGGTTTCAGTTGCAGAAAACCAAAATGTGTCTCTCACACGTGGTTCCCAAGCGTTGGGCATCTCTGTGACGTCGTTGTGGCGAATTTTGCGAAAAGGTCTTGGCCTACATCCTTAAAAGATTAAATTGACGCAAGAACTGAAGACGCTTGGCCACTAGAAGCGTCGTTCGTGATTTGGGCAACAACTTGAAAATGATTCGGATTTAAATCGAAAAATTATCTTCAGCGATGAGGCTCATTTTTGGCTAAATGGCTTTGTAAACAAACAAAATATGTGGTATCGGTCAGGCAGCAATCCACACGTACTCCATGAGTCATCATTGTATCCCGAAAAAATTACAGTTTGGTGTGGTACTTTTGTACTTCTTCCGTGATGATCAAGACCTGCACGTAACTGTGAATGGGCCTCATTTCTTTAGGGCTACCGCTTAATGATAACCGAATATTTTCGGCCCTAATTGGATGATAAAGACTTGGAGGACATGTGGTTAAAACATGACTTCGCCACAAGCCACACAGCGAATGTCACAATCAATATATTGGAAACCAAGTTTGGAGAACGTGTTATCTTACGAAATGGTCCAGTCGTTTGGCCGCCTCGGGACGCCGTTAGACTATTTCCTGTGGGGCTATGTCAAGTCTATGGTCTATGCCAACAAGCCAGCGACGATTGATGAGCTTCGAACGAATATCGAACGTGAAATTGCAGCAGTATCGGCCGTCGAAAATTGGGTTCAGCGTCTGGACTTCTGGAAGCGTGCCCGTGGCGGCCATGCAAAAGAAATCGAGTTCCATAGATAATGGCATCGAACGTAGTTTCACAGAAATAAAGAATTTCATTGATATCCAAACCCGTTTTTGTTTTATTTAAAAAAAACTTTCCTAGCGCTCTTATTGAAAAACCCGATATAAAGATCCAAAGAACTGTGTTGGTAGCAACTTCTGGTTTTGAAAATAAATTCCTGATTTCTAAAAAAATTCAACCTTCAAAGACTAGTTGAACAAAGCTATTTTGACGAAAATTGGATGGTCGGCTTGATCTCTCTAAAAAAAAAAACACGTTAGCGCGACAATAGCTGTCATCACATGACAGGTCGTCTCAAACGATTTTTGCAGAAGCTGTATGGATGATAAGGAGGAGGAAACAATTTCCCACATCCTGTGTTCATGCCCAGCCTTAGCACACAAACATAGGATACACATAGGTTCGTATTTCTTTGATGACCTTAGTGATCTTACTCACATAAACGCCCTGTGTCCCTTCCGCTTCATTGTAAGCTCGAAATGGTTTCATTAAGATAAGGATACATTAGATCGCAATAGGCCCAACGACCCTAAGTGTGTTAGCCGAGCTGACAGTCACTTTAATCTAACCTAACCTGGATGGTCGGATGTATTTTGCGTTCAAATGAAATTATGAAAAATAAAAAACAAACAAGTTATGCAACCGGTCGTTTTAGGGCTCAGATTGGTACCTGTCACCTGTCATCTTTCAACTGCCATCTGTCACCTGTAATCTGTCATCTTTCATCTGTCAGCTGCCTTCACCCTGCTAGCTACTGCGTTAAGCACACATTAGGTTAGTTCGTTGAAGCCCTGGGGTCGCCACAAAGAGTTTTTTGAGAAACCTAAAGTCACCCTGAATGTCAAACTAAGTGTTTTTTGAGCCCTAGGGTTGACCTAGGTTTTCCCTCAACTCGCCCTAGGTTTTTGCTGTGGCGAATTGAGGGCTGTCAAATGGCATCTATTATTTTTTTAATGACAGGGATGTGTTGTGATTTGTTGTTAAGCGTTTTTTGAGGACTGGAAAATCCAGGTTTTTTTTTTACAATTCATAGGGTTGTCAAGAAAGCCTGGGTCAACACTGGGGAAAGTTCAACGAACGAAACTATTGTGTTTCAACCATAATGAATAACTATGCGGTGTTCTTTTCATGGTTTGTTGTTGTTCAGCTGTGTACAATTTCTTTGTCGGAAAATTTATGAACGAAATATTTTTTTTGGCGTTCGTAGGATTAATTTAAAATTCTAGTTTTGTCTATACAGACATTAAATACATAGACTTCTAATGTTTTTTTTTTCTAGAAAATATGTGGGATAAGGAATTTCATTCCAAAACTTCGTTCAAAGAATTGATTTTAAGGGGTGTACATGTGTACCAACCACGAAAGAAAATTTAGTGTTCATATTCGTTAAAATACCTAATTTATGCTATTTCTAGGCTATCTATGCTAATTGTTTTTCCAAACATTACATAAACTAGAACCAACACATACTCCAAGCAAATAAACAAGTTCATTTTTTGTTTTTACCTACTTAAAATGTATGTACATCTAATTCTATCGTTTCCCGACTATCGAACTATTGAATTTCAGTGTTTTTTTGTAGTGTCCACAATCAAATTGCAATATTATAATTGTTCAAGTAATTAAATATGGAGATGGTAAAATAATATGAAAATATAATAAAATGTCAACTAAACACTAAGCAAATTGTGTTGAATTAAGTTGTGTATATGAGAAAACTATTTCAATTGGTTTAATTTTGTTCTCTTACGTGTAAAGTTTTATCCTAATCAATACAACTATTCTACTTTATAAGCGTTGTTCATATTTATTGTATAAAAGTATAAAAGATATAAAAAAGCTTGTGAAATCATATACCAAACAAATAAAACTTAATTCCTAGATTAGAAAAAATGAAGTGCTTAGTTACTTTCATCAGTAACTTCGATGATTTGAGCAGAAAATTCTCTTGAGCTTTGTTGATTTCTCAGAATTTATTGAGAACTGAGAATAACTTCAGAGACTGCAACTTCACAACTTACACAATTTATTGTATCATGAGATTTGGAACGGAATTAACTTAACTAAAGTCGTTTTCACCACAATTGCAATGGGCCCAACTGGCCTAAATGTGTTAGCCGAGCTGACTTCAACCTAAAGTCTTTTTCCTAGCGACTTTTTTCCATTGTCCGCGATAGAAATATGTCCTCAAATATAAGCGGCAGCGTTGTGGAATTTTGTCTCTATTTAGATGTTTGATGTTTCAATCTATTTTTGAGCTAATGATTGAGTTACCACCTGTTCCTTTAGCTTTTTGAGAAATTTTACTATGTTGAATCTTCTTTATACATTCTCCTTCTACTTTACCAAATCGTGTCTTCTCGTAGAAGGAAGAATTGTGACTTTAACAACCTGCCTACTCCACCCATTTCATGTTTTGTGTCGATGGTGGGCATTTCTGACTACGATTTTATTTTAAGGAGGTATAGTGGCCTCCAAATTTGAATACATTGCTTTTTCATATTTCGAAGTCAAGGAAGGTTCAATGTACGCAGCACCAATGGCAAATTGAGTAAATGTAAGTCTACCATAGGGTAAAGTTGGGTGATATGGCACTCTTTCAATATCTCCCACTTAATCAGCCTTATTATGAGTTTCACGTAAACAGCATTCCCCTCGAAAAAGATCCATTTCACTTTTCCTATATTATAAGTTTCGGGGGAAATATTTTCCATGTTCGAAAAAATTGCCTTATTATGCGCTATTTTTCACCGTGTAATGTGAAAAAGATGAGAGCGATTTTTTTCACTTATTTTCATGATGCGAACAAGTGAATAACAAAAGCGGACAAAATGTATTGTGCAATTTTGTACAGTGGAAACTCATAATAGCGGTGAAAGCTCCGGGCGAACAAAAATGTTCCTGGCGAAAAGCTGTTCACGTGAAACTCATAATAAGGCTGAATAGCTTCTTTTTAACCCAAAAGTACAAAAGATAATTCTCTCAGACGTAATCTTTCAGTTGATGCATTCGGATCAGTAATGACCATTTAGATAAGACATAAAATCTAAAAACAGACAAAAAAGTGAGTACATTTTGTGTATAAGTGATGTGCGTGTTGTTGTAAAAGTATTTGACGCCAGGTGTTCATTTTAACACAAAAATAACGAAAACACAACAGTAGCTTGTGGCAATAACTAAAAATTTTTATATTCGTGTTATTAAAAAAAAGGGGGATATGACATATGACACATACCTAGGGATATATGGCACTAGTGCCATTTTCCCCGTTTCTATTTTCAAACCGATTTATGTTTTAATTGACAAAACAATTATTGTTCTTAGGATTTTCTTTAAGAATAGAATAGAACAGTAGGTATAGAAAAACAGCTTCAGCATAACTGGCCAAATGAGCTCAAGCTCAATTCACATCAGCCGTTGAAGCTGTGATTGACAACAAAATGTCAAAAAAAAGCTACAGTAAAGCATTGAGTGGTTCTCTTTACTACATCATTTTGAAAGCTTCTCATAGAACCAGACCCTAAAATATTCAATAAAAAGGAGAGCAAAGAAAAATCGTTCTCCATATAAAAAGTTTCAGGTGAACAGGATCGTTCCGGAAGAGAGTTTGCCATATGACTTTTGGATTAACTGAAAAAGCGGTATATAACTGAAAAAGACTGGTTCACTCCGTCAATGAATCGCCATCCATAGCCATAACATTGCACGATGAATCAGATGAAACCAGGTGAATGGATTAAAACCATTGTAAAAAACTTTTAGTCAGGGGCGTAGCGAGGCTCCAAGCCATGGGGGGGTGAATTTTAATGAAATGCCGACTAGTCTTCAGAATTTGCCGACTGCATCAAAAAATAAATCTATATACATATATAAAATAGGATGTATGTATGTTTGTATTTATGTCCGTTATAGACTGGTTTCTTATGAGATCTTCAGGGTAGACATAGTTCAAACCAGAGATGGTTCCTTTCAAGGTTTTATCTCCATACTCCCACAGGAACGGGGTTGGGAACGGAAACCTAGAAACTACTGAACAGATTTCAAAAATTCTTTCGCCATTGCGATGTCTCATAATCCCACAGTAAAAAAAACTTATATTTTATACCCATATTCCTACGGAAGCGGAAGAACGAGAAAGGGAACCTTAAAACTACAGACTCGAGCAACACCGGGTGGCTCAGCTAATAAATAAATAAAACTATTTAAAAACGTAAAAGTGTTCATTTCACAGAAATTCATTTATTAACATAAAATCAGTTTATAATTGCAATATACCTAACGATATAACAACAAAAAAATTAAAAGTATTTATTAGAAATAATATTACAATGAATATAGTATTTGGCAGGGTTACCTTTGGGACTCTTTTGCGTCCTTTTTTATTATTATTATTATTTAAAAATCATCGAATTCGGACTCCTTTTCCAAATTCAGGACTCTTAAGAACTGAAATAATATTTTCAATACATTTTCGTCGAATACATTTTTTCTGCTTTTGTTTACATCCTATTTTGAATTCAGCCATTTTAATTAATGTCAATGTGGTAAGAGCATGTGTTTTCTTTGCTTGTTAAAGATATGACACATAAGAAATGAGATACCTACAAATTTTTTTAATTGAAAAATAACTGAATTTGTTTATGTTTGGTAAGAAATAATTTATCTTTGTTTTCCTGATTATAATAAATTAAAAATTGAATGATTATAAGAAATGTTATTTCTTATAGTTTGTATGGGACTCTTTTTTTCAGCCAGGACTCTTTTTTCTGACTCCTTCCAAAAATTTTCAGAGGTAACCCTGGTATTTGGTATGAGAAAGAGTACGTATATTCTTTGATTTTAGTCTTCAAAAATTTTATCATTATTCAAAAAAAAGTTCATCAATTGGAATTTAAACTCCAACTCTCCGGTGTTTTAATAATGCCCATTTTTTGACGACCTCACTATGTTGAATATTATCAACAACATCCTTTGAGGAATACAGAAGCATTAATGAATTTAGCCTATCACTACCCATCGTCGTACGCAAATAACTAAGAACTATTTTAAGTTTACTAAATGACCGCTCACAAGAAGCCGACGTCACAGGAGCAGTTAACATGTAGCAAACTAGTTTAAAGGCTAACGGAATCACATATCTTAATTTGAATACCTCTTTGACAATATCATCGAAATTTGAGCATTTCTCACAAGTAAAAAGAAAAATTTGCAGTTCCGATAAATAGCAGTCCACATCTTCTTTAAAAAAAATGGATCTAATTCTATGATAGATTTGACTAGTTCTATGTTGGCATTTGCTCTGGAAGCGGGTATTTTAAAAATTTTTAAGAAAGGTTCAAAAATGGTAAAATTATCTGTTAGATTATCTTTAACGTGGGAAATAAAAGTTTGAAGAACCATTTTGAACTCTTTTCTATAGAATGTTTCTAGATCAAATACAAAAGCAGTTTCAGAATTTTCATCAATTCTCTTTGGTAACCGACGCGTTCTATGATGTTTTAAAAAATCGTTTTCGGGACTTATCTTTAGTTTTTCAGCAAATGAAGAACAACTTTTTATCAAAGCATTTAATTGAATGTCATCATTCAATTCTTCATTTCTTGAAATAACTCCAATGTGCTTCGAATCAGTAATGAAGCGTCAAAAACGTTTAACTCTTCTGCCTCTAGACTTTCGGTCAAATTTTTAACTTTAAAAATGACATTTTTGCAAAAATATAACGAACTAATAAAATCAAAATCTAAGATTTTTTTCAAAAGTCCAGAAGCAGAGGTACGATTATTGTTATCAAAAGAACTGGCATCGCTTTTTATTCCTTCTAAAGCATTTACAATGCCTTCAAAGGATATCCACACAGCTTTTACTGTTTCAGCTCTAGCATTCCATCGAGTTTTTGACAAATTTTTCAATTGCAAGGAGTTTTCAATGTTTTTGAATTTTTCTTGCATACACTGAAAACGTTTTGTACTACCATAGAAAAAAACAAACAATGCTTCCAAAGTATTAAAAAACTCTTTGATCAGGACGCTTGAATTGCATGCTGTTTCAACGAAAATATTTATACGATGCGCTTGACATGTACGGGATTTTCTTACCACATTTTGTGAATGAGTGCGTGCACCAGTTTGTGGGGTGGTATCAATGTGCTAGTGTGGTTTTCCCTCTTGTTCTTTAAATTCTCTTAGGTTGAGACAAAAATGATTCCATTCGTGTCTTTCTGGTTGAGATCACTCGAGTCGGCATGGCAGTCGGGAAATCTACTTTGTTTTTCTAACTTAATTTGCCGATTTGTTATTTTTTTGGCAACAAATCCACTGTCACAAACACTTCCATTCGTGTCTTTTTGGTTTAGTTGACTTAACTCGACAAATCTACTTTGTTTTTCTTCCTCGATTTGCCGACTCGGAAAAATCGTGGGGGGGTGCTACACCCCCCCACACCCCCCCTCGCTACGCCCCTGCTTTTAGTCTCATGATTCGTGTGCGTCCTTCAACAACGGATGCAACAAATGCGGCAAAAAATAAATAAAGTATCAGAAAGAAATAGGGTGTCAATTCGCCCTCCATTTGTTTCAGTCATTATTTTTTAATGCTATTTTTATTATTTTTGCCAAAAAAAAAAAAAAATTATTTGTGTATTCTGTTTCTGTTCCTATTTTGTATTTATGAATTAGTTTTTTTTTTTTTTTTTAAATAAAGCTGTTTTTGTTTAAATTAAAAATCTTGTTTATTTTTCCAGTAATAGCGAAAAACGCTATTTTTTTCTATTACATATCCCTATCACTTCGTGACTTAGTCGGCGAGAAACTTAACGAGAAACTTTCTAAACGTGCTTTGCTAAAAACTGTGGTTCCTTAAGCGATTCCCATGATTTCTCACAATCTACTAAACCGATTATCCTCAAATATGGTGAAAGTGTTCTTCTTAGAGTTTTCGTAAGAACTATCCTCATCCCCAAATTCATCAAATTTAATTATTTTAAAAAAAGTTCGGGCAGCTCTAGAAAAATGGTATAAAACTAGATTTTTTTCTTTATGCAGTCGCCATTTTTTTTTTTAGTTACAACAGTAGCCGAGTGGGAGCATTGCTTTAAGTTAACGATTTGCTAAAAAATTTTGACGCGCTAGTGTTTGAGATCCCCGACTTTATCAGCTGCTGTGGAGATTTCATGTTAACACAAAACTTATATCTGAAAATAAGGAAGAAAACGAAACTAAATTTTTTCATTTTTCGCCATGTTTTTCCATCCCTTTCCTTCCTTTAAAAAATCATCCGTTCCCCTTCGCAAATTAACTTTTTTTGCACGAATGTAACCGAGATCTAAGTTTATAAGTTAAAGAAAAATCTCAAAGAGAACCTTGTGGCAATACGAAAATCCAGGTGGGATCTAGGACGGTCTCAATAGTCTTTTTAAGACATCTTAACTAGTGGTCACTATAGCTCGTCGATAGTGTCATGATTTCTTCGTAAGTTGATAGCGTAAATGAATCCATTGGACCAATCATCCCTCGCACTCGTGCAGTGATAAAAGTCTTTAGAGATGCGAAATTCCGGAGTTCTGGATAATATAATAATAATAAGTTGTTCTACGACGAAGTAGAAAACAATCCGAAAACTTTTCTGTCCATCCCTACTCTACTAGAAAATAGAACACAGACATTTGTCCAGGTTCCAGGATACCTGCTTAGACTATTTGGTGTAAGGATCGCATTCAGATATCAAGTCCCAATTATGTCTTAGCATAGATACAATTGCTCTGACAATGTCTGTGAGCGCCGGTGCACATTAGCGTCGTTTTGACGTGCCGTGACGCTTTTGCGTCTTACAGTACTAACAAATGAATTTAGTGGTGCACAGGTGCACACACACCTGCGGTGACGCTGTGGCATCTTTGTTAAACCGCTGCATCACCATAAACGCGATCACACATGCGAGATTTTGAAGGTTATTTTGTTTGAATTCAAGGAAAATTGTAGGTAATTTAAAAAAAAAAAAATGGTAAACTTGCAATAGTGTGCCATGAGTATTGTTCGGTTAACAACCGAAGTAATCGAAGCCCAGCCGAAGGCATCATTACGTAGTGCTGACGATGCACCATTTGTTTTTCAGTTTACTATCAAAACAAACGACACCAGCCACCCGCTACATACATTTTGATGACATATTTGCCTCAGATATCAACAAAGAAACCCAATAGTAGCTATCCATGATACTGGATACTACGTAGAGCTACGTGACAGAAAAGTATCTGTCAATGAATTTGTACGATAGCAGCATAAAAGACGATCGACCTATATATCCACTACTTGGCTGTGGATATTACAAACTCACGGGCGCCGCGGATTTCATACGATGGCAAGATTTATGTTGTATAAATACTGTCGCATCCATGGGCATTGGGCATAGGTTAAGTATAATCAAAGATTGTATATACAATTTCTTAGAATCGGTGGTTCGATTGCTGGAGTCGGCAAATTTCTCTTGGTGTGCCAGTGAGCAGTGACTAGTCTGGTATCAAGTATTCGACTACCTACACGTGTGGGCGTTATGGTAACGCTGCACATTCTTCTGGCTGATATACTTAAAACAGTAAATTCTTGTAGTTCGGCATTGTGCCCTTTGAAATCTTGAAGACACTTTTCCGCCACACCGCCCTAACGATATCGGAAGTCATAACAATTCCCGAACATTTTGGTGCCTCCTGTGAAGACTAGAAAGTAATTGAATGAAGTAATTTTGTGACAGTTTATATGTGGCTGGTCACATATTGTGCAATTTAGTGCGTTACCGTAGTGCTCGTGACAATGAAACTCGAAATCCTTCCGTTTGACGGCAAATTAGAAAATTGGCTGGCGTTCCGAGATGCATTAGAGTCTCTGATACACACGGCTAGTGTATCAGAGGCGTACAAGTTAGAAAAGCTGCGAGCGGCAGTCGACTGCCAAACTCTGAATTGGTCGGCAGTGTGTATGCACGGGTCAGAGTTGAAGACGCGTTTCGACAGCCCGCGAAAGCTCGCCGAAGCCCACTCCAACCAGATAATCAACATGAAGCCGAAACCGGAAGAAAACGAGGCGGCACTGTTACAAATTGTGCATACAGTTCGAAAGGCCTTTCAGGCTCTCAAAGTGATAGACGTGCCGGTAGATTCTTGGAGTGTGATCATCACGGCTTTGGTTAAACCGAAACTTCCGACAGCCACGGAGGAGCACTGGGCTTGGAATATTAATCCGAGGGAAATTACCACGGTGGAGTCTCTTCTGCAACACTTGGAGCAAAGTTTTAGTATTCGTTCAGGTGCAGGGTTGCCAGCTACCCATTAATTATAAATATTAAAGAGAATGACGTAAAATATTGAAAAAAATTAAATTTTATAATCCAATTTGTTTTAATTAAAATATAAAAACGCCATTTTTTGCTAATAAAAATAAATTTGTTATACTACCTTTTTTTTAAACCGGTAGAAACCTAAAATGGTCGTTTTCTTTTAGGATCACAGTTTTTATGTACGAAGTAAGCGAAAATTACTCTTTTTTCTTAGTCACCTCCATTGCTTCAACCTAAACGCGAACTTCTGATTGATTCCTGCGAGAAAAAACTACATGTGTGCACTGAAACGATTGCGTCACCGCTCGTTAAAATGTTACTTATGTGCATCGGCACTAAAGAATTCACCAAGACCTCCGATGTCGATAAGGGCTGTCAAAAAGTTCACATACGGTTTTGGGCATACTCTTTTTGAAATTCGTCAATAAATTCAATAGAATAGATAGATTCAATGGGGATTCTTGAAGACTTATAGAGCGAATGGACACCATCCATTAAGATCGACGGGTTTTGAGAGCACACTGCAGGGAAGTTGAGGACGGTAGAACCCAAGGTGACGCAATCAAGCGAAAGAAGATGTCGACCGAGATGAAGTGCAAAAATGGAAAGTTGGCTCGAAATAAAAGTTGTTGTCGAAAGGTATTGGTTGTGCACCACGAACTTGAATTCCTAACTCATATCACCCGTTATAGTTACGAACATTTAAGTTTTATAAATAGCATTTTAATGCTTCTTGCTTCATTTAAAAATCACCTAACACATTTTGGGTTTGATTCTGTGGCGGTGGTAGTCGAGTGTAGACTTAGGTATGCATAAACTCATTCTGGTATACATAAATGGAGTCGTAGAAATTCAACTACACTGATGAATATTTCTTGTATTTTTTACTCGTATAAGTTGCATTTTAATTGATTGACATAAAAGACTACATCTAGACAAATATTTATGTTATATAAAGAAGGTTTGTTTGAATTTATTTACAAAGGTTTGCTACACATCCAATAACATTCATAGTGACGTTGATTATAAATATTTATCTCCATTTGCCCTACTGGACAGTAACATTGAACCCTTGTTGCTTGGGCATTTAAAACCAAAAAATTATAAGTACTAACTAACAAAATTACATCTAGAGGTTTTTGCTCGTGTTTTGTTTGCTCGTGTAAAATAGGCCTGAGGCAAATTTATTTACAGTTTTTTTTTTAATTGAACTTAAATACAAAACACGCAAATAAGAAATACCAAAAATAACCCTGACTAATGTTTTTTTTACCATGCTTTTAGAAAGCTAAACGACTAGGCTACAAAAAAACACCAAAAACCAAAAAATTAACTAATTTACATTAAAAAAAACTAAAGTTGACTTTATTTTAATTTTTTGTTTTTGCAAAATAAAAGTAAACAGAAGAAGACTTTTTTTTGATTATTATAATTTTTAATTTTAAATATATAGAAAAAGAAATAAAATTAAAATGTTTATTTGAATTTAGTTGAAGCACCGAATGGGCTTCTATAAAATTACCTCTTGGATATCGAGTAGGGTGACCATAACTATGCCTAGGATGACGGGTCTCCTTGACCATCTCTACAACATTAGATACGGTATCGGAGAACCCAATATCATGATGTATATATTGATGACCTCGCCGTCTAGGACTTGGAGATCTGGCCAAAGGAGATCCGTTATGCCTACAAATGATATTCACAAGGTAAAATTTTATTATTATACAAACAATTCTTTTGTATTTTGTGTGTTTTTAATTCGAGTTTTTACCTTAGACTAGGTGACCTTCGATGGCCATTTGTGTACGCGTGACCAGGATGCAAATGGCCAGCATCGCCCCCAGTTAACGATTCCTGAGAAGGGTGCCGCGATGGAACATCTTGTAGCTCCAACATCTACATTTCATTTTTTTTGTTTGGATATAAAATTATAGAAAATATTGTTTTTTTGTGTTAATAACAGAAATTAATGAGGAAATTTTAAAATTTTACATTTAGATTAGCTTCACTGACATAATTTTGATGACCAATAATATTCTAAGCTTGAATTACTTTGTACTCTTGTTATAATGATTATAATTTTAAGTTTTTAAGCATTTTTTTCTATACGTTTTGTCCTATATTTATTTTTAATAAATATATTTATATAAAAAGAATAGAAACATAAAAAAATTAATTATAACTAAACATGAAAACATGTAATGCAGACATGCAGTTTGCTATATTTAGGGGCATCTTCTACTTCTAGGAATAAAGTCATATATAGTCATGCAAAGTGCTTAGGATGACAGCAGTATATTAGGTTTATGATGTTTTGTAGTTATGAGGGGTTTTAAGTACTTACCCGCTTTGTTTTTTTTTTCTGTGGTGAAACATTTATTTATACCTACGAACACTTAATATTAATTTGCTTCCATTTTCGAAGAACACACAGTTACAAACTAGCGTTTTTATAAATCAAAATTAATCAAAACTAAACAATTAAAGTGGGGATAACATTGAATTAAATTCTAAAAGGTATATTGCTTTGAAGCTATGTGTTTTAAAATTATTTATAAGTAACATAATTAATTTCTGTTTAACTTCTAAGAAGTGGAGCTATATATTATCTGAAACTATAACAGAATAAAGATGAACAACTAGTTTTCGAGACTAATATTTTTGTCCCCTTAAGAGAGTGGGAGAAATATAAAAAACATTCTGTGTGGACTTATTGGAATATTACTACATATTTCTGAAACTATATTAGAATATAGGTTAACTTTTCTCAGCAACTAGTTCTTGAGAATAATTTTTGTCCACCTAAGGGAGTCGCAACAACCTATATAACATTCTGTGTGGACTTGTTTCAATGACTGAAACTTTTTATTTGAACTCAAAGGGCTTAATGCCTCAATGACACACATCTAGGATAGCTCCCACGTATTCGCTTTATGACATCGAATAACTCCTCACTGGGAAGGAATGGTATACCGTTTTTGCTAAAGACATAGCTTTATCAACCCTAGTCTATAGATACCATCATAGGCTAGGATGGTATTACCAACGTATATTACATTGGCAAATAATCGTACTTAGTTCAAATGGAAGTGAAAGTCAAGTTAAATACAGTTTTCATTTTAAATAGCCCTCTTTTTTTAACTATTTTCATGATTAAAGATGTCAGTACTTCACAAAGTGGTACCCGTGGTGTGATGGATAGCATGTCCGCCTGTTAATCCAGAAGTTCGAGTTCGAATCCCAACAGAGGCAAAAATGTTTTTTCCGCGGGTATCGCCTTTCGCGAGGAATTGGCAAGTCCTCCGTTAGTATTCATTGCCTTGAAAAGCGCTTTCTCGATTAGCCGTTCGCAACCGGCAGAAAAATGTAGGTCCCTTCCATTCCCTCAAAAGGCATGGTTGTGAGAAATGCGCTAGGCCCTGGGGCTCCTCGCTCTGTTGCGCTACCCGATTTCTTTATTTATTTATTTACTTCACAAATGACAAGTAAACACTACGCCATTGATTAAAATAGAACAATATGCACATGATTCAGGAACGCATTTGAAATTATTGAAAAAAGTTTAGATCGTCCTGCAGCACCTTTTCAGGTAGCAATTGGGAAACTAATACAAGATTGGATCTCTTGGGAAAAGTTAGCGATATGAAGAATCGAACACATGCATTTCAGTTGAAAAATGACTGGGAGTAGGTAGGTACTGCTGTTGTAACCTATAGTGTTGAGGCATATCGATTTCGGGTCGATCTTTAGAATTTTGACATTCCACAAACAATATTTCACAGATTTTTGGGCAAAGATTTAGGTTTGAAGGCTTTTAAAGTTAAATTTAAGGCCCGTTACCAACTTCAAGTCTTATCGATTCGTTGAAATTCATCAAAATGATCCCGAATTTTGTCGAAAAATCATCGCAGGGATTTTTCTGTTTTAGTTCCGAACAGTGAACTGAACTGAGAACGAACAGCGTGAACGTGTTGTGAAATGAGCTATGTGAAGTTGGCTGCGCTTAGACTTTTGCTCTAAATGAGTAGATGTCCCGTCATTTTATTTCGAGCGCGTAGAGTGCGCTTGCGTGTTCTGAATAAAAAAGAAAAGCATTTTGAGCGTTCAGGTGTTGCTGAATTGAAAAAGAAATACTCTTACGTTTTTGACGTTTCACTTTTCTGTTCGGTTTTTAAAAAAGAAAAACCCTTCTTAAGTTACGAAGGGCATTTTCACCTTGAAGGCTACATTAACAATCAGTTTGTGCCTTTCGCCACTTGGAGAACTCAGGAGTTATTTATTAAAAAGCTCCTCATCCTTGCCGTGTTACTGTATTTTGCGGTTTCGTTATGGCGTGGGTTTTTGGACTACTTTTACTTTTTCGAAAGTGAGGGTAGAATAACTGTTACGGTGAATGGATCGCGCTACAGATAAAGAACAATGATTAATGACTTCGCAAATGCCCGAAATCAGAAGATACTTATGTGAAGGATGGTTTGTATGATGGGGTGTCCTACGTTACGTTACACTAGCAACGATGCTTTCTTGTCAAAAATTTCGTGAAAGTGTGATTTCTCAAAGTGGCGTTCATTATTCGTCACTGAGATCTTGAATTTAATCCCAAGAGAGGCTAAAATATTTTTCCACGGGGTTGCCAAGTCCTCCGTGAGTAAATTCATTGCCATAAAAAGCGCTTTCTCGATTAGCCGTTCGGAACCGTAAGAAAATTGTAGGTCCTCTCCATTCCCTCCAAAAATCCAATTGTTGTGAGAAATGCGCTAGGCCCTGGGGCTCTTCGATCAGTTGCGCCACCCTATTTACTTACGTAAACTTAACGCATTCAGAGTTTCTTCTCTTGGGACTAAGTAAAAGATGAGGTCTGTGCCAATAGCTCACAATAGAATCAAGGTCTTAAAGATAGGATCCGAGAAGTTAACTCTCAAACTTAATTAAAAATTTCATGAGAAGAAAATTTTTCTGCAAGAATAATCGTTGTCCTTTTGATTGATATTGTTTTCAATTATCAATTAATCTCTCTATTCCTAACAATAAAATATTCATCCCATTGTTTCTCTAAAGAAACACAATAATTTTTTCTAAATATTTAAATGAAGCTTCTTATTGAAAGACCCTTTTGCATTGAATCACTTTGGGTACTTTTCTTACCTCAACAAAATTAGGACTTTCTCAAGGGAAAAAAGTATTTACTTCCTGATTAAAAGTATCGGGTGTTTTTTTAGAGATTGGTTTTTTGACTAGGGATAAAATTGTGGTCAAATCGGCTGACTGTAATGTCATCTCAATGTTTGGTTTGCCATTTTATCATGAACATGAACAGGTTGTCAAAAGAACAGCGCTTGCAAATTGTGAAAATTTATTTCGAAAATAATGGTTCAGCTCCCGAAGTTTACCGCAAGCTCCGTCCATTTTATGGTCGACATAATCCTCCATTAGAGCAATTAATTCGGGTAACCATGGATCGTTTTCGCACTACGTTTACTTTATGTGATAATACGCATCCGCAGAGACGTCGAACAGTGCGTACCGAAGAAACAATTGCTGCTCTAGAGCAAAGTGTTGAAGAGGACCCGAATGAATCTATTCGCCACCGTACACAGCAATTGAGCTTTGTCCATCAACTTTATGGAAGATTTTGCGCAAAGATCTTGGCTTACGACTCACGGCTTACAAGATCCAGCTTGTGCAAGAATTTAATCTGCGAGGCCATGCAAAGAGTCGTGATTTTGGTGTATGATGCTGAATTTCATCGCAAAATTTTTTCCAGTAATGATGCTCATTTTTAGTGGGAAGAAAATCCATATGAGCACCTTGAGATGCCATTACATCCACAAAAACGGACTGTTTGGTCTGCTCTATGGGCTGATGGAGTCATTGAGCCATTATTCTTCCGAAATGATGTTAGCGAGCCAGTTACCGTTAATGGCGATCGGTATAGAGCCATGAGAGCCGACTATTTTATTTCCGAATTGGATGGCATGAATGTGGAGATGTGGTTCCAATAAGACGGCGCTACATGCCACACAACACACATCACAATCGATTTATTGAAGTAACCATTCGATGAGCGCATCATTTTGCGGAATGGACCTGTCAATTGACCACCATGATCGTATGATTTGAACCCACTGGATTATTTTCTTTGGGGACATGTGAAGTCGTTCGTCTACGTCAGCAAACCAGTAACGTTAAAGGGCCTGGAAGCCAACATACGGCATCAAATGCTCCAAAAAGTGGTTGAACATTGGACCTCTAGACTTGGTTTATTCGAGCCAGCAGCGGTGGCCACATGCCCAAAATCATATTCAAACATTAATGGCATAAAAATGTCCTTCCGACACAGCCAAATTGATGGACATTAAAAAGATTTTATGGTTCTTTATTTCAATTTAAAGTTCTATACCTCTAAAAAAAACCCCCTTACAAGATGTGCAAATGCACAGAGCGCTTAGTTCTGTTGGGTTATAGCTACAAGTAATGAAAATTATGACCCCTATCAAGTGACAAGTAAAACTCGACCTGCCAAATTTTAGACAATGGACTTAAGGGCTTTAAAATATCTATAGCGTGTTTTACATCATGTCTATTTCTCAAATCGAAAGCGATTAGTTTGGGTGTGAATTGATTTCATCACAAAATTTTTAGGCTGAGGAGACTTTTTCAAAATGATTGCTAAATAAATCATTCCTTTTCTAAACACTATTCATTTAAGTGGGAAACTCTTTAATTAAAATATTTTTAGTTTTAATTTTTGGTCTCTTTTCTATAGAGAAACCTTCTTGAACGTGAATTCTATTTTTTAAGAAGAACCACTACAGTTGTGGACTATTTGCTATTTTTTGAAATACTTAAACACCAACAACTTTTAAATTAAAATTTGGATTAAGCGAAAAAAGCACATTGAATACATAATCGAGATTGCATTTTTGAACAAGATTTTATGAAATGAGGCTGAAAAGTTTTTTTTGCACACATTTTATTAAATTTTGAGAAACATTTTTATAGCATTCTTATTGGGGACGCCAATATCAAGTTTCTGCAGAGTTCCTGAACTTCCAAATCACTCGTGTTTTATGAAACCACTCGCCGTATTTATTGAAAAATCAGGAAATACTTAGCAAAGAATTACAGAATGTCAAAAATTGTTCAAAAATATTTTCAAGCAGTTAAAAAAAAAATGAACTGAAATTAAAATATAAAAATCCTTTTATTTCTTTTTTTCGCTTATCCTTTCAAGTAAAAACGAGTAAATATCAATGAAGTCCTAAGCTATTAATTTGAGGATATTTTTCCTAAAAAATAAATAAATTTTTGCTTGTTAAAGGCGTTTACAACAGAAACAACGATAACACCGAATTACTTTTTTTTTAGGGACTATAAAGTCTAGATACTTTGTTTTTCTGTAAATAAATACGACTATTCAAAACATACAAATAGGTTTATGCTAATTTGATTATTTTTATCACATCTCTGGGATAAAATAACAGATATTTTTTTTGAATTTTGTGTTACCACTTCAAATTAATTTATCACCTTTTTGTTTCTGAAATTTAAAAAAAAAAAGTTGGAAGAGGATTTAGTTTTTCACTGTTGATGGCTTAAGAAAATTAAAAAAAAGAAACAAAAAGCATTTTAAGTAAAATTAACTTTAAAAGAATAAATTTTTGTTTTAAAATTTGCATTTTTAATTTATGAAACTCCAATAGTTGTTTTTTTTTTAAGCGATCCTCTTAAAGTTAATTGCGAATTTCAAATAAAAAAAAAAAAAACTGAACAAAAAACGTAATAAAATTAATAAGATTTTGATTTTTTACCTAATTGATCGCTTTCGTATCGTACTCCGACGTGCTAATGATGACAAATTATTATGATCGGCATCACCATTGCTAATTGGTTGATGATGATTATTATTGGCCAGTAGATGTGTTTGCGAATTAGCACCTTCGTTATTTGGCTCTAAACTAATGGAACCTGTACGGGATTCTTCCTTGTCTAGCGCGGCCATATCAAGCAAGCAATTGAAGAATGATTGTTTCTGTGTGTTTTTTTGTTTTTTTATGACAATGATTTTGTTTAGCATATTGGATTTTTTTTTTAGTTTTTACGAGCAGTGTGTCAATTTAATATGAGTTATATTTAATATTTATTATCATCCCAAATTCCGGTTTGATGTTCCGTGTTGACCAAAATGGTTGTTTTTTTTATGATTATTTATTTTTGTGTGTATTTTTTAATTTTGTATTTTAGCAAATATGATTGCAGTGAGCAAGAGCGAGAAAGATTTGAAAAAATCAAGCAAGAAATATTTTTTGTTTAATAAAAATGCGTAAATGTTTTTTTTTAAAGTTAAATGTTAGAGAAAAAATTAGCAAAAGGTTTTACTAAGTAGGTATAGGTACAGAGAGATGTTAAAAAAGTTTAAAAAAATTATTTATATTTAAGTTTTCAGGATTTATCTGAATTTTACTTAAAGAGAGGGGTTTACTTTATGTATGAATGACCTATTTACTGTTTTTTGTTTTTGTTTAGATGGATTTAGTTCTTGTATTCAATTTTAATTTTTTTATATAACATACGTCTATGTCATGCAAAAACTGTTAGGGTGTGTCTGATTTAAGTTAAAAGTGTACAGTGTTACTTAGGAAAGGTGTGTAGTATTTATTTCAATCAATATGAGGAATCATGGACCGACAAAGTTAACAATCTTAGGAAAAACTTGCTTATTTAAAAGGAAAAAGAATATTTTATTTAAAAATATTTGCTATGCAGTGCTATTTTCGTGAAAGCGGACAGTACAATTTTGAAAGAAGAGGGAAATCTGAGATTCAATCGTTATAAATGAAATAAAAGTTAAAATGAGTTTAGTTGTTGAATATCACTAAAGGTATGAAGAAAAACTATGTTTTAAATTTACTTAATTAGAATAAAAATAAAAAAAATGTTTCAAGAAACGCAGTACTAGACCATGCGCTCGAAAATTCAAAACTAAATCAACTAAAATGCATGCACTTTAAGGTGAAAAAGTAAAGAAAAAAAATTATTTTATTTAAATTAAGAACCAAAATCAAATAAGTTACTATGGCTAAATATAGGACAATATTATTTTTCTAGATATTTTATTTTTTTAAATCTTTCTATTCTAGATGAATTTTTATGTTTTTATTCTTGATGAATTTTATTCTTTGTCTAATTTAACACTCTATCCCTGATAGACTTATGACTAATATACGGTTATGTTTAAATATATGTTTTTATTATGTGAAATGTGATTTCTAATACTAAGACCATAGCGTAAACTCTAATTAACAATAAAAGGCAGTTGGTTTTTATATTATATCGTTAACGAGCAAGTCAATTTCTATCTACGTTTATTATGTATATATTGTATGTAGGTATTTAGTTTTTTGTAAAGTACTCATTCCAAGTGGTGCTTAGTAATCAAATGAAGTACTAAATAAAAAAAAAAAAAAATTAAATTAAAATGAAGACTAAGTTATTGTCGTAATAGTCTTTTATTGCTGATTTGATACACAACAACAATCGGATCTGAGAAAAACTAATAGACTCAATAGACCAGCAGTGACGCCTTAGAATATCATTACAGTGCACCAAGCCATGAGGAGGGGAAATGAATAAACGAGAAATCATATCAAAATAATTAACATCAGAAGGTGTGGTTGTGTTGCAACTCAGGAACACCTCAACCAAAAAATAAAAAAAATCAAACTGAGTGCTCAGTTAGGGTTAAACTCAGTTAGGGTTATCGTTAACTTTTTTTCTCATGGATTTTTTCCCAAATTCGAAAAATTGGTATCGGGACCTTTCTTTCGGAAATGGAAATAAAAATTCCTAGGGAAAAATAACTATAGGGAACTCATTTATTAAGAAAGTATTGTCTTTTTCCTTGCAAAAACTTGCTCCCATGGGAAAAAGATCTGTGGAGAATTCCCGATAGTAGCAAGTTCCTACTATCGGTAAAGGAAACATTTTTTTTGAAAAAAATTTCCCAAAGAATTCCCGATAAGGCTGAGTATTTATTTTTGTGTTCAGTGTGAAAGTGCATTAAGGAGCTGATTATACAATTACTGAGTTGGGACAAAAACGCACCTAAGCCTAGTCAGCAACACCTCTACCCGTCGTCGACTAAAAGATTTCCCACAAATATGCAAGCAGGTTCGGGTTCATACGACTGGATATCATCGCCCTGAATGTCAAATTGAGTGATTTTTGAGCCCTAGGGTTGACCTAGGCTTTCCATAAACTCACCCTTGCTTTTTGCTGTGGCGAGTTGAGAGCTGTCAAATGACATGTGTTTTGACAGGGATGTGTGGTGATTTAAGGTTAAACGTTTTTTTGAGAACTGGAAAACCCAGGTTTTTTTGACAACTCATAAGGTTGTCAAGAAACACCTGGGTCAACCCTAGAGAAAGTTCAACGAACAGACCTATCATAAGAGTAGAAAAAGAGACATATAAAGAACTCGAGTCTGAACTGCTCGAGTATAAAAAAAAGCTAAATACGAAGTTTCGCAAAATCTTTGCGAGTTTTATTTGGACTTTTTTTTCTGTTGGAGGTTTTAATTGCACTGCTCCATTTGGCACTGTAATGCACCAATAATAAAATTAAAAAATTTTGAAAAATATGCCACCTACCTACTTGAGGACATGCCAAAAGAAGATGTCCAATTACTTCATCAGTGATCGAGTGAGTGAGTTCTAGTTTTTTTTTTTTCAAAATTCATTCTAAAGGTTTTTTCAACAGAAACGCTACAAAAGCAGAGTGACAGGGACAGCAAACGACGCCATGTTTCTTGCCGTTCTTTTAACATTTCTCTTCAGTAGTGTTTGTCATTTCATGATGGAAAAATATACGAGCCATTAACGAGTCAAAATTATTAAAATTTTCTACCGAAATTATGAGTCAGTCAGACTCAACGTTAAGCGTCCAATTTATGGTCGTCATAATCGTCCTGACAGATCATTAATTGAGCGTATAGTGGAAAAATTTTAATCCACAGGCACAAAAGAATATGTTCCCGTGCCAGTGAGACAAGGAAGTGCCTGTAGTGTCGAGAATATTGCTGCCGCTGAGGCTTTAGTTGCAGAAAGTCCAAATGTGTCTCTCACACGTCATTGAATTACTTTTGAAGTAGTGAATTTGTCGAAAAATAACAAGAAACCCATACAATTTGTATGGGAAATGGAAATCTGCGATGAGCGACCTCTAAATATTAATATTTTCATTAATGATATACTTGAAACCGTAAAAGGTGGAGTCCAATTTTATGGAGAAACAATATCGGGCCTGAGGTATGCGGATGACATCGTTTTTCTTAACGAGACGGTAAATGGTATGCAGCTCATGATGAACCGGCTCTCCAAACACTTCAATCTTTGGAGTCTAAAAGTAAATCTGGAAAAATCCAAAGTGATGATCTTCAGAAATGGGGGATGACGATACTGCAGCTCAGAGAAGTTTAGGTTTAACGGAGAAGTCGTAGACATTGTAAGAAAATACAAATATTTTGGCTTGTGGATTTGATCAAACCTCTGCATTAATGTGCAACTTAATGAAAAACTCTCAGAAGCAAAAAGAGCAAGTTGGGAACGCTGTATAAGTAACATGCATGTTTCTCATAGCGCCAATTATAAGCTATACGAATCGACTTCAGTCTCAGTGCTTCTCTATGGGGCGCAAATATGGGGGTACAACAAGCTGTTGAAAAATTCCTTCGTTATTTCTCAAAACGGGTTTTTCGAAAAAAATTCAATGACATGTTAAAAACTTAGGGCGTGTTATTTACGACAGATTCGCAAATAAAGCTTCATCGTCGGTGTATAGGTGCTACTACAGCGAATTGAGCCACCACCTTAAGGATAAAACTTACTTCCTAATAATTACTCGATTGAGAAAACTAGCACAACTTTCAAAATAAAGGGCGAAATAGCAAACCTAAATTATATCCCTCACCGATCGGATCTCCCCATACTTTGCGATCTTTGCAATATGAGAGCTAGAGAAGATGTCCTACACTTAAAGCTATCTGTCCAATTATGAAGGAATTAAGAATAAAATTCTTTGGAAAGTCGGCCCTGAACGAACGGAGCAAATGGCTGGGATATCTTATTCAATTTTCATTTTCTGAAAAAAAGTGGCCTCAAAGTCAAAACTTTGTTTGGGGAAGAAAATTTGAACACCACTTAAAATTGAAAATCTGGCAACCCTAAGCCTATAGGAGCTCAACTTAAATACAGTCTTAAAGATTGTTATTTTTTCAAAAAATTGAGTCTAAGATAAGATCTTTATCATCAGTATTGACAGAGATATCGAATTTAACACAGGTCAGGGTACACCAAAATTAGCCTTTTTTAAATTGTCAAAGTTGAGAAACGAACTTTACAGTAAAACTATTTTTTTCTTAGAATATGACCAAGAATCACACTCCAAAGGATAATACACGAATTGCCGGACATCCTGTATAAAGAAATCATATTATAAAAACTTTTTTTAATGAAAATAAAAGTCTAACTAAACTATCTAACTATTAATATTTCGAGCTCAAATTTTGACGAAGGTAAAAATCGAATCGTTCCGAGAAAAAGAAAACAGTCGTTTTTTTTGAACCGGTCTACACCACAGCCTACTTCTTCGATTGTTTTTGAACCGTTTCGTCTGCTTCTGTATAAAAATGGACGTATTCCTTTTCAAGAATGATTGGTCTTCCCAATCTGCTCTGATGGATGTAATGGTCAACCTCGGAAATTTGTTTTGGGTGTGTTGTAGTCTATGTTTAGCTTGGGGATTCCACATTTATTCAGAGTGTCAGCATGGCCAATATTGTTGTTGGTCCATTGTGAGACGTCTTGTAATCGAATACCCGAACTCGCAGCTATTTGTTTACTGAAGATGTGAAGTGGGATTATGTGAAACAGGTTGTCCAGTACCACTGAAGGAGTTGTGGCACTGCTTACGCATATGCATGCTGAACGTTGGACTTTACCGTAAATTGCTTCATCTAGTGCAGTCCACCATACTGTAAGCTGTAACACCATAAGGGAGAATATGTCTGATGACCGAGATGTAAAGCCAATTGGTGATGTGGGGTTGAAAACCCCACCTGTTTCCAATGGCTTTTTTTCATGAAAAGAGACCTACGATATTGCTCTTTCCACTCTTTCCTGTACATTTGGCTTCCAACTTTACTTTCTTTCTAAAACTAAACCCAAGAATTTAGCCTCATTGGTGAAAGTTAGTTGTATGCGGTTGAAGAAAGGATGGTCTATGAGCGGAATATTGTGATTGCTAGAGAAGAGTACAAGTTCAGTCTTGTGTGGATTTATTCCAAATCCACACTTACTGTTCCCTTTTGAAAGTTTGTTTAGAACATGTTGAAGCCGTTCTTTTAATGGACCAAGATGATTTCCTGTGACTGCAATGGCAACATTGTCTGCATTAGCAATAACCCTGCAGCCATCACCTTAGCAGGTCTACATTACACCTGTGCTAAATTACTGTCTGCCCACCAACTCGGACTGTAATGTAATGTAATGCAGAAAAGTGGTAGAATGAAAAGTCCCACTGGATCTAGAAAAAGGAATGACCTGGAAAAAGAGCAGTTTCTGTAAATCTTGCATGGAGCGCTGGTATGTTGGTGCCGGACCTGCTGATAGTCCGAGATCATCAAATTCTATGTCACCGAAGATAAAATATCAATCAGCCCTATCACGGATTCCATCGTAATCGAAAAAAGTTTCCCAATTTAACTATCACATAATCCATTCGGAGTGGAACAAATTCCGAAATTCGTAGATTCGGTATCACCAAATCCAAGTGCAATGTTGAAGTTGAAGTTATGTGAAGTTGTGTTTTGCAGTAAAATGTGAATGATCTTGCACTTTTGGCGTAAAACAGCTGATTTCGATAACCAGCATTGCGGTATTTAGTGTGGCAACTGGAAATGCTTTCTTCGATTCCATTCGGATTTTGTGATCACAAATTTTCGTAGTTCGTAACTTAGCTTTCCGTGTGGAAGTTTTCTACGATGGAATCTGTGATAGGGCTGAATATTGCTTTCCATTGACCAAAAATACCGACCAGGAGCGTCCAGGAGCATTATTAAACGTTTTAGTTGTGCAAAAAGATCGTTAACAGGGTTCGAACCTCAGTCATTACATTTCGGGGCAACTTTTAAGAAAAGTGGCTCAAATGCAAACTTTTCGGAGAAGATTTGAAGCAAAAAAAACCATTTATTTGACTAACGAGTACACCATCTAATCGTTTCTTTTATGATCATAGAGTATTTTGACACTGGCAGCTGGTTCCCGTTGGAACAGCGGAACAAAAAAAGTCGTTTACACTTGATCAAAGTTTGGAGAAATTGTTTCCAAAATTTTGATGAAAATGAAGCACCTAGCGCACAGCTGTAAGCAAATTCTGGCAAAAAAGCAAAGCTAGTGGACAACTCCCAAAGTCCTCTTTGCCCAGGCTAATATGTGGCTGCTGAATCCGAGAGAGTGAGCCCCGATCCACAAACATGCATTTCTACTCTTCAGTTATCGTTGGCCGTTATAGACA
Source organism: Melanostoma mellinum (assembly GCA_914767635.1). NCBI lineage: Eukaryota > Metazoa > Arthropoda > Insecta > Diptera > Syrphidae > Melanostoma > Melanostoma mellinum. The sequence continues at coordinate 54,870,486 of OU612059.1, read as the reverse complement.
TAAAATCATTTTTTTAATGATATTGATGGACCTTTGGATCATGCAGCATGACATGAAATGCCACACAGCCTATACCACAATCAATCTTTTGCACTCTAAAATCGCAAAGCTGCATTTTTTTTTTGTGGAGACTGTGAAGGTGCGATGCCTTGTCAACAATTTGGAAATCATTAAAGCACGTGTCGAGTTTCACGAGAAACTGGCAAGTCAAGAGAATAACGCTGCCTTGGAAATACTTTAGAATTCAGCATAAAATTGTAGTTCCTGGAAATGCACTCGGCTCCTATGGCTTTTTTAATTTGCTTATTTATAGTTCCAGTTCAGAATTCAAAGAATCCACAGTTGTTTGGAATTTAGGTATCCAAAATTTTCGATGGGGAAAAAGCGAAGTAAATGTCCAAGAAATCGCAGCGTCATAAAAGACTTCAATTGGTCTTCAAAAATGGAGCAAATTTGTTACGATTGAAGTGAAACTCACTCAAAAAGCACTGATACAATGAAACTTAAATCTCAAAGGGGAATTTTTAATTCAGGAATATTTTTATGAGCTATAAGTTTTTCACTCACACAAAGACAATCTCTCAAAACTTGGCAGAAATAGTTTTGGGTGTTCCATTGGTTTTTAAAAAGAGTGCTTCCCCCGGTGAAACCAATGGAAAGTGACATAGGTAAATAAAAAAAAAACCACTCAAGTACTTACAAAGACCTGGGGGTCGATTCTGTAACTGTGAAGCTGTGAAGTGATAAAAAATATCACAGCTTCACAGCGAATCCGATTCTCGTTCTGTGAAAAAATGAAAACAAACGTCAAAATTTCTTCACATGATAAATTATTTATCACAAAAGAATTTGTCCGTGAAGTTTAAATTTGAAAATGGAAGTTCAAAAAAAGAAGGCAAAGGGCTTCAACAGCGCCCAAAAACAGTTTTTAATTGATTTTTTGGAGCAAAGGCAGGAATTGTCAAATAACAAGTAAGCACATAATTTAAGACAATTTAAAATAATCCTTATCTACGATGCAAAACAATTCCATTTGCAGACCTATAACTGTTGACGGTTAATATTTTCGTTCAAACGCTTGGACGGAACTAAGTGTTCAGTTGAACAACTTAGGGGGAACCTTAAAAGAGTGACCGAAATGGAGGAAGTATTGTAGAGATCTTGTGTAAGTTTTATAAGTAAAAACACTGTGGCAGACATAAAATCACTAAGAATAAGTGTTCGAAGTCGCGACACCACCGCGAAGGAAAAAATCAAAGACCTCATAGAAACAGACGGGCGAGAACAGAAACGATAGAGTTGAATAAAGTGCTTCTCTATTTTATTTTCAACTGGATTTTGTCCATTTCGGAGTGACCGCCGCAATACCCTCATTTTCTTGCTGGGCAAATAATAACATATGTAAATATATGAAAAATAGCTTCTTAATAAGAAAAGACATTTTCGTAATGAAATAACCTTTGTTCACTACGGCCTCTATTGTTAAATACCAACTGAATAATTATGCCTGACATGTTTTGAAATATTTTTTTACAAATAAAAATTAAAATTGACGCAAAAATTACTACTTTTATCATTTAGTACTTTTTAGTACATACTGTCAGAGTGATTTATCATTATGAGTTCGGGAATCGCATCAGATTTTTTTGTGAAGTGATAAAATGAAAAAGCTCTGTGAAGACTGAAATGAAATAATTTTTATCACTTCACAGCTTCACAGTTACAGAATCGACCCCCAGGGGGTCAATTCCCGATCTGTGAAGCTGTGAAGTGAAAAAAAATATATCATTTCAGTTTTCATACAGTTTTTTCATTTTATCACTTCACGAATCCATTCTAAGCGATTCCAGATCTAAAAAGTACTAAAATGTTCTAAATGATAAATTCTGACAGTATTCTCTCATGTTCTCTCTCATTTCAATTGGATTCCAATTGGATTTTTCATCGTTTGAGTTTTGCGGCCATTTTTCATGATTGAATTTTTCACCGACTCATACGGCAATGAAAAGTAATTTATCATATGAAAAAAAATTGACATTTGAGGTTGGATTTTCACTAATGGAGAATCGAATTTTCAGTGAAGCTGTGATAAATGTTTTCATTTCACAGCTTCACAGATCGGGAATTGACCCCCAGGCAAAAGGGCTCAACTTCTATGAGTTGGACATAAAATACTGCTCATAACTTAGTACCAAAAAAGAAGAGGTCATACTTCGACCAGAAACTAAAAACCTCAGTCCGTACTAAGTTCTATGTACACCAATTTGAGTATGACACTTCAACTATTACTGAATAACATGTCTCATTCAAATAATAAGAAACAAAATGAAACATTTAATACAAATCAAAAAGGTGCAAGAACTAACCTATGATTGTGAATCGGCCAAAAATAAAGATAGAGTAAGTAAAATAAAAAACACAAAAAATAAAAAGTAGTAATAACTATACAGTTAATTTAGTATTGTGTATGCATACGTTTTGTTTAAATAAATGGATCAGACTGGCAGAAGCAAGCGAAATTTTGATTACATGGAACGTCCTGTTGTTCAATTGTATAATTTTTCTTTTCCGAAAAGGCGAAAACGACCAAAAGCTATATGTATTAACATTGACAGAAAATTCAAAAAAACCGGGACTCGAGTTCAAAAACAGTTAAGCTAATCATTATCACATGAAAAACTTCACAGTGGAGTGTTTATTTATTTTTTTGACAGGGAATTTAATTAAAAAAAAAAAAATAAGGATTGCAACATTACCATACTCGTATTAGCATTAAATCATTCGAATATAATTTTTATATTATGCCAAGGAATGAAGCAATGCGGTAAATGTTTACATATAGCAAGACTAAATATAAAAGTGATTTATATGATATATTTATATATATATTTAAAATTATTGTTTTGAAAAGAAAAAATTGCAGTGGCAAGTACCGGCTGATCGGCAGCGGTAGGACTTTTTTTTATATCGTCATCTTTCTTGGCCTTTATTTTGTATTGAACAACATTTTTATTTGAAATTACAAGTCGTAATGATGTGAGTATAAAAGTAAATGAGAAAAAAAAGTATAAAAGAAAGTAAATTGAGAAATTATCATTGAAATTAGAATGTGTATTTATTATAAAAGTTTTTTTTATATAGATAGAGATACGTATAATATGTTTGTTAAAGAAATTATTTGTTTCAATTGTATAACTACGTAAAATAAATGTAAGAAACAGTTTTAAATTTACTCGTAAATATTTGTGCAAATATTTAACTCTGCTATGGTCATTAAACTCGTTACTTACAAAAGTTTGATTTTTTTTCTTTTTTTAAACATTTTTCTAAATACTGGTAATTGAACGCTACACATTTATTAATTTTTTTTTCATCAATTGTTACTAAATTAAACTTTACTTTAGAAAAAAAAGAATATTTCATTTGTTTTTATTAAATTTAATTTAAAATCCAACTATTTCAAAAAAATTAATAAAAAATATTTAACAGAACACACAAAAACAAAAGAGTGCGGTTTCATATACCTCTTTCCAATTCTGCATTTTTTATCACACGTGAAATAAATTCAACAAAAAACAATTAAAGTGTTTGTAACCAGAAGCAAGACCTAAGTTTTTTTTTGTTATATTTTTATCTCTAGTCAGAAACTTAATATAAATGATTGAGAATAGGCTAAAAAATAAATCGCTTTAGGAAGCTCTTTAAAAAGTTCTGAGTCTTAATCTTTTGTTTTCGTAGCTTTAAGGCGTCCCCTCCATGGGTAGGGATCGAAAATATCTCTAGCTCACATGTTTTAAACGAAATTTGGGTGGATAATTGCTAATTTAAAATTGAATTGTATCCTAATATTTACTACTTTTACAAATCATTTAAATTGTGAGCTAGAGAGGGTAATCTTTTAATTTACTTTTATGTCCAAATCCGTTTGAACTCAACTTTAAGTGGACTAAATTAAGATTTTCGAGATTTCTTTATACAAAATTACTCTAGTATCCTATTTTTCGATGTTGTGTTTTACTGAACTTCCGCGATCTTTTTTTCCTTTTTTTTTCATTGGATAGTAGGCATATTGAATACTGTCAATATTCGTCAAGCAGGATTTATCAATACATAAGTAAATATACATATATAATCGGGTTACCAATAGATATATTTTTGTGTATGTACAGTAAATGTATTTTAGACGCGGTCTTAACTAAATTCTGTAAAAGTATACACAAAATAAATTTAGGAAATCAAAACTTACCGGCATGCCAGAATCTATCTGCCCAAAACGTGTCGTACGCCAAGATTCTAAAATTAGAAATCCACCGTAGATTTTTCCAACTGAAAGCTTCCCTTTATTCAGTTGATCGCTTTTCGGCACCAACAAATCAAGGACCTTTTTGGCCTGTAACGGCCATATATGCGTTATGGTTTCCCTGAGTTCCTTATCGGCTTGATCCATTTCTTCAGCTAAACAATAGTTTTTTTTTTATTAAGAAATGCGTTAAAGATTAAATTTTCTAATGTTATTATTAAATATTTAAAAATTTAATTTAGTTAAAGTGTTTTAAATTGAATTAAACTTTAATCTGCAAAGTAGAACCGACAAGAAAATTTCAACCAGTCACGGAATACAAGTAATTCAAAAGAAGTGCTTCGACATTTATGGTCTTAGGATCTTGGTTTATAAAGATTGGTCCTTCAACGTATAGTGAGTAGGTTGTTTCTATAATCACAGGTGACATCATTCACCGATAGTAAGTTTTTCTTTTTCAACAAAATTTTCCATTTTTTCTTCTTTGGTGATTCGTATAAAATGTTTTTCGAAAATTGGAGTTTCTTTTTTTTATTTCTTTTTTAAGAGAAAATTGAGCGAAAAAATTAACAAAAAGTACAACGAAAACACCAACAACTGGTCACTTCAAAACCGATTCGTAGTGTAGGGACGGATGGTTTTTCGGCGGAATACCATTTGTGCTTAGAAGACGCTTTTTAAGAAGGACGTGTTTACACGCACTCAACACGGGCTTACACTAGTCATATTAGGGATAAAAAAAAGTCCTTGTTCGTTAGGACTACATTTGAGTAATTAAAGTGGAAAAAGAAATCGTGTGAATAGTGTTGGTTTGTTTCAAACGATATCATCCAAAAGATAATCGCGTTTCCTTTTGGTCAGTCTGAAATAAGCTTTGAGTTGAAAACCTTTGATTTTATACAATCAACTCAACCCACACCATGGGTGCATTTAGGCACTTTCATTTGAGAAATACGACAAAACAATTAGAACAAGGACAACTTTTTATAGATGAGGACGATCTTTTTTTCTATAAATTGCGTGCACTCAAGGAGTTGTGATTGTGACTAGCCCAACGCAGTACGAGCGTTAGGAAAAAGGGTGAGAGCTTGAAAGGATATACCGATGCACATTAGTTTTTCTTGTCGTGAAAGTTTCAATGGAGTTCGTATCTCCAATCATTTTAAAGGCTCTTCTCTGAACACTGTTCAAAAGGTGGCTTGAAGGAGCACCTGCCCAAAAATGGGAGTTACATATATTCTACCTTAGGAAGAATGTACGTTTTGTAGATGACTGCCAGGTCATTGGGTGAAAAAAAGTTCTTGCATCGTCGAAGAAAGCCTAAGCACTTTGCAGCGCTTTTGGCGATGTCAAGAAGAGGTCGTTGGTAATGCACATACCGAGGATTGAAAGCTGTTGTATTTCAACAATGCAAGAGCCACTCATGGATAATGGCAAGGGAGGTAAGTTTCACTTCAACGACAAAAGACAACATTGAGTTTTTGAAGCATTAAACTCTACGCGGTTTTTTATTACATTGGACAATGCTTAATGAACGCTGCCGCCCTAGTTCCACGTTCGAAGAGGAGGGATATGCTCTAAAAACGAATATGAAAAGCTGAGGGTACTGTCCTCGGCAAAACAATTACGTGGATTAGTAATTTCATGAGATAGAAACTACGATAGAAGATCGTTATTGAAAATTAGAAAAAGTGTCGGAAACAAGACGGAGTCTTGGGGCACACAAGCATTTATTTTGTGGGTTTCAGATTTATAGCAGTCCAAAACGAATTGTAATATGAACGGTTAGAAAGGTAGCTTCTAATCCAGCAGAGAAAAAACTCATTGAAACCAAATGCACGCATTTAAGATAAAAGAGCTTGATGCCAAACTCTATCGAATGCTTTGGAAATATCAAGCGCAATAATCTTACTTTCTCCAAATCGATGTAAAGACTTGAGCCACTGTTCGGTGGGATATACCATCAAATCACCAGTGGACCTATTGCAACGATAGCCATACTGTCGGTCATTAAAAAGCTTTCGTTTTTCGAGATATTTTTTAAGCTGATAAAACAGGCCTGCAAAATGAGGGACATAACTTCCTCTCTGGAATTTGATACTTGATTCTAGGGTATGTTGGTGCGCTGATTACGAATATGTCCTTAGTTTTTCTCCATCACCTCCAGGTTCTTCAAAAAAAAGGAACAGATAGAAAATAGGAAAAATGTCACAAGTTTTCGCATTAAAAAAATATATATATTGAAAGAAGTTCATTTATTTAAATGCCGTTTTGAAGATCATTATTTTTACAAAAAATTAAGTCTAAGATTAGGTCTCTATCATCAGTATTGACAGAGATATCGAATTTAACACAGGTCAGGGTACACCAAAGTTAGCCTTTTCTTAAATTGCCAAAAAGTGATTTCAAAGTTGAGAAACGGACTTTAGTGTAAAACAATTTTTTTCTAAGAATATGACCAAGAATCTCATCTCAAAGTATGTAACAGGCAGGCGCTCAGACATTTTAAATATTCAATATAAAAAAATCCTGACGTGATGGTTTTTTTTCATTATATTTCTCGTAATCAGCACATCAGAACCTATAGAAAACGTTACTCAGATTTCAGAGAGGAGAACCATTGCAGACCTGTGTAATTGATCAGCGTTTCCATTGCCTTAGAAGTGCAATTGGACGGTAGTTCGAGGGAGAGAAAGATTCGCCTTTTTTGGGGACTGGCTGGACAAATGCTGTTTTCCATATCCACTCGGGAAGAGGACTGTAGAGTAGGACTGATGGAAAAGCTTACGCAGTGGTTTTGACATCGTGGAAGAACACCTCTTCAGAACTATAGCAGGGATACTATCAGGGCCAGCGGATTTATGAATGTCGAGATCTTTCAAGACTTTTGCCACTGTACGAGTGCGAAAGTAGATTGGTCCCATGGAATCATTCACGCGCTCAAGAACTGGAGGAGCCATAGCACTTTCTGGGAGCGTTGAGTTGGCGGCAAACTGCTTCGCAAAAAGGTTAGCTTTTTCAAGAGAACTAACAAAGGGTGTGTCGTTGGAAACGAGCGTTGGAACCGAAGATGTTGTTGTTTTTCGGATGTTTTTAACAAACGACAAAAAATTTTTACTACCTTTAAGACATTGTAGTATTTTTTGTTTAAACTTTTTCCGATTTTCTTCAGTTGGGTTGGCTTTGTATCGTCGGAAGCTTACTTCTCTAACCCTGATAACCTCTTTACAGCTCGAATTAAGCCATGAGTTTTCCTTGGGTCTGATACTTTTCACCCTATTCGAGATGAAATTTCTCACTCCCAAAAGAATTAAGTTTGTGCCCATATCTGCTTTGGAATCAACGTCACTATCGAAGAAACATAGTGACCAGGTAAAGTTTATAAAAATGAAATTTAGACCGTCCCAGTTGGCTTTCTCGTATTGCCAGACAGTTCTCTTTGGGATTTTATCTTTAACTGGGTTATTTTGGCACGAGAAATTAGCAGATATGACGCAATGGTCTGATGTGCCTAGAGGCGATAATACATTCATGGTGAATTTATCAGGGTCAGAGTTAAGAAACAAGCCAAGGGTGTTTTCAGCTCGACCATCAACTTCAGATATTCGAGTCGGCACGTCGCGTCAACCAGATGAGTTAGCTGGTTAAACTCAGCAAAAATCCCTGCATCCATTCCTTCGGGTGTTGTCTGGCCAGAAAAGCGAAGCCAAGAAGAATTGTGTGTATATTGAAATCGAGAAGACAATTCTTTGGATGGAATCTGACAGAGCATCAAATTTTAGAGAAGTTGAACTTCTGTCAAGGTTTGGACTTCGACAAAGAAAACAGTAGTGGATGATGTGCTTGTTGATGGAAAATTTGAACCACATGAAATTAAAAAAGGAATCGGAACTTATACCATATTTTACTTGGAACTGGTATGCAACATCATTTCTTGTGTAGAAATGGCGGCGAGACCGTGCGTGGTGGGGAAAAAACGTTGGGGTTTCGTTTAGGGAATTTGTCTTCAATGTTGGGTGTACATTACAGTATCATGATCTAATCCTGAGTAGAAACGGGTTATTTGATGTAATTAATGTGAACATAATTCACATATCAGTAAAAACCTTACTCATCTGTTGATTAATTGACTCATTGCCTCATCGTTCGTTTGACATTTGCGTTCGATATTTTGAACAAGCTTTAGAAAATATGTAATCTTCAAAAAAACGCGGCGGATTCATCAGGTTACCCCTATCAGTTACGTGCGGTAAAATCCAACGAATCAGTTTCCGCAACGCTATCAACACGTTCTATGAGCGGTGCCTTAATTCTCGTTTGTTTCATTTTTGTCTGCTTCTGTCGGGTGCGTTCGGCGATCCTACATGTATTCTGTCCCATTATCTCGGTGACTTAATTAAAAGACCTTAAAAAAATTAACCTATGTGTTTGTTTCTTTATCGTGAAGAATTCGAAGTGTAGGCTATGAATAAATTATCAGCAGCAGATTTATATCCCGATTGTGCCCAAAGTTGCAACGTTGTGATCTGCTAACAAAACATTATTTTTGTACTGACTTTTGAGATATACAGGCCGAATCGTGGTATAACGACCTTTCAATTCCGTTTTATTTTTATTTTTGAGGTGAAAGGGGAAGAAAAATTAAAAACTCTTCAGATGAATTGCTTTCTAGAGAAAGTTTGACCACCTCTTCCCACTTAAGAATAATCAACCTGACAACACTAACATACATAAGGGTTTAGATATCAATACTTTTACTCACCGGATCGCATTTTTATACTGAGATTTTCTCGTATCAGCGCAAATAAGGTAGTTGTAAAATTCACTCTCAGTTCGTCATCAAGTGGCATGTTCATTCGAATTAATTTTTTGTAGGCGAGGCGATTGGGACATTTGTTACCGAACCCCAGCGGAGGATCCATGTTTTTTAACATATCATACATTTCTGTGTAGTGAATTCTACCCCTAGAAGATTTATCAATAGGATTGTTTTTGTTTTTGTTTTTTTTTTGTTGTAAAATGTAGTAATCCATTTTAATTTTTGGCCATTAAATTTGACCAGTTGTATAAAATAAAATTATTCAAAACAACAACGATATACAGTAACACACACACAACAAATGTACAATTACATTAACGATGAATGCATAAATAACATTTAAGAAAATGTCGAAATACTTAGTATTAATTTAGTGGTTATTTTTCATTATTTAAGAGTAGGTGTATTATTTTGTTTCAGTAAAAAAGAGTTTGGTTTAGTGTAAACTTTAGTTTAAAAAAAGGTGTTTATTGTTTGGTTAGAAATGTTGGAGTTTAGAGTTTTTGTTTTGCAAATAGAAACGAAGTAAATGTTTTTATTTTGCATATGCATTAAGGGAACTTTTAATATGAAACAAATACGATCAAATAATAATCAATTTAATTGATTTACTAGAACGCTGTGTTCAACCCGTAGATGGGTTTGTATTAACATAAAATCAAACACAACGATCCAACGAAAGACAAAATTCAAATCAAAAATTCTTCTACTCGAATTTGTTTAAAATAAAAAAAAATTAAGAAAAACAAACATTTGATCGAATCCATGATTGTGTCTAATGTGCGAGCACTGTGAGAGGCTAAGCTCTGTGATTCAAAGCTGCGCTAGCTAAAAGCAAAAATGTTTGCAGCGTGTGAAAAGAAGACATCCTTAAACTTAGCAATACCATTTTTTCCTTAGCTAAAGCTAAATCAGCAAGGATTCGATCAAAGACAAATTACTTCATTGACATCAAATAAATACATCAATTTTGACACATATCTAAGCAAATAAATAAAAAATTGTAACAAAGAATTATTAAATTTGATAATTACGTCGCATTTGGATCATATTCAGCCCATATCCGAACGAATTCGTCCAAATGATGGGCACCCAAGATACTGGAATCACGTGTTAGATAATCAAAGTTATCCATGATGACGGCGACAAACAAGTTCAACATCAGAAATGAACAAAAAAATATGAACGACACGAAATATGCATATGCCAATGTGGAACCACATGTCTCAGACCCTTTACCCGCACGATCATCACATGGCTTCCCTTTAAGGCACGCCAGCATAATGTTCGGCCACGCCTCGCCCGTTGCACATCTATAAATAGAAATAGCTTTAGTAACTGTTGAAGAATTTGTTGTATTTTATTTTTTATTTTAATTATTTTAATTTTTATTATATAATTTTATATTTTTTTTGTGAGCTATAAAACACCAAACTATATTCTTGTATTTTAATTACAATTCTAACTAAAATATATTGATTGTTAAGAACTTTTAATTATTTTTTTTTTACTAAGATTACAGTAATGTTAAGGTACATTTTTTTTTTATTTACAGAAGTTTTCAAAACGTCTAAAATAGCACATTATACTTGTGACTTGGTATGATGTAAATTCAAGTTGGTATTTTGAATTTTATTAATTCAATTTTTTAACTAGGAAAGTAAAAACAAAAATAAAGAAACTATGCAACCAACTTCTAAGGAAGTCCATTTAAAATCTACCAACAAACTAAACAAAACAAAAAAACTTTTTGTAATTCTACGGGGGACATTTGTAACTCAATGGAAATAAATGTTTCAGCTTTTTACTTTGTGCAAAATCCAATTGAAAATTTTTGGTATGATTTAAGTTTTAGTTTTTAGTAAATATAGTTGATGTTTCCTTGAAACAAGAGCCTCTCGCAGTGGTGTATATGGAAAAAATATGAAATATGAAATCTTTAGGCTATTAGGTATTGAAAAACGAAAGACTCACTGGGAAATTAGTGAATCTTTTTAATTGGCTTGTGGCAGGTCACGGTTTAGTTCGCCAAGCTTTGCTTTCGATCAATCATGCGTCCAATTTGGGTGAAAGGTCAAAGAAATTGTCAGCGTCTTATATCGGTTAGTCTATATACCATTGTTTTTCTATGGAAATGGATTACACATCCTTTATAAACTTTGGCCTTTTTCGATTTACCAGAAATGCATTTTTTCTGATAACCACACGGATCAGTGAGATGATAGAGAGAGCTCTAATTCTTGAAAGATCACTATGCCCGCAAAGTTGTCGTACTGTGGACGAAGAAGAGGATGGACGAAACGGATTTAGGGTCCTGATTTATCTTAGAAAAGTTAATACGAGCTAAGTCGAATGAAGGCAACGCCGAACCCTGTGGATATTCTTAATTGTAACTATTCTGATATGAGAATGACTTGTAAAGCTTTTCCAAAACTTTGAATTGGAATTGTTAAAAATTAGACATTTGAAATGAACTTGGTAGCCAAGTATCAGAGAAGTCAGGCAGATTAGATCTGAAAAGTGATAAAGGAATCTGCACACACTTTGCTGTTCATTTTTAAGCCTTGGAAGTGCTTTTGCTATTTGTAAAGAAACGTGGTCACAAAAGCTTCCGAACGTCTAGAAAAAACCAATTTCAGGAGGAAAATTCAACAAAAAATTAATGAGTTTTGTAGTTGAAATAATCCACGTGTTTTTTTTTATCTAATAAATGAAAATATATAAATCTCACTGACGATGGAAGCATCTGAAATGTTCATCTGAGGAAATATAAAAAGTGTTTCAACTGTTAAAAATTTAACTAATCTTTTCTTTTATAAGAAAAATTAATCTGAACTTTACTACAAATTTTAAAGAGTGAGGAACAGTGTATTGCAATGAGTGGTTCCTGCGGAATACTCATTATGTTCCTTCGAGCCTTATTGTCGACTTAAACCTTAGTTGTTAAAGTCTTTAAGATGCTCAGTTATGATGGAATATTAGAGGAGAAAGAACCTTTCCTGGGCAGCCTTCAACTCTTGCTGTGGACATATCTATGGTAGTGGAGATTATCCTGCATGAAGGGACAGAGCAGTGCAGTATCAGAACCACTTCTGCTGTTACAATGGAAGTTACCAGATAGACGGAGCAGATGTACCAGATTTATGGTGCCCGTGGCGTAATGGTAAGGATGTACGTTGGTTTGAATCCCAACAAAAACGAACCCCACGGGTATCAACTTTCGTAATAGCGGAAAACGAAAAAACGGACGAATTTGCGAGAAAAGTCTTAGCACTTGACTCTTCTCTCATTGGCCAATCAATCAGCCACCCTGTGCAATTAAACAGATCATTGGTAACAAAATAATACGAAAATGCAATGAAAACTGGGAATGCCTAGATTCCTGCGTCACTTCCAGGAAACTATGGCCAAAGTACGATAAGAACGGATTTGAAAGGCTACTATCCCTGAATAGGCGTTCATACCGATCGCTTATCAGTATTGTAACAGGACACAACCTAATAGGCTACAACAAACAGAAAATGGGGTTTTGCACCGATGACTTATTTAGTGGTTAGTATCTGTGTTGAAAGAAAAATTGAGTTTTACACAGGTCAGGGTATACCAAAGTTAGCCTTTTTTTTTAAATTGTCAAAAAGTGATGTCAAAGTTGAGAGACGGACTTTACTGTATAACAATTTTTTTCTTAGAATATGACCAAGAACCACTACACAATGTGTAGATCTTCCCGTCATAGTTTATTACGATGCCTTTGGCGTAAGGGTTAGCATGTCTGCGTTAGTTATAGCAAGCTGTTACGGTTCCATACCAAATGTAAGTGTAGTACTTGGAAGTTGAAAACACCTTGTTTACTTTGAGGGTTTGAGACTTAGCCAAAAGATTTGCATATAATTTTGAGAGCAGATCAAAGCATGAGAACAGGACAGGAACAAATTACATTTACAATACGATGATAAGAAAAGGGTTTTTCAACAAGGACGCTACAAAGCGACAGGGACAGCAAACGACGCCATATTTCTTGCCGCTTTTTTTTTGACATTTCTCTTCAGTAAAGTTTGCCATTTCATGATGGAAAGACTCCAAATTTCGGTAGTAAATTTTAATAATTTTGACTCGTTGTTGGCTCGTATATCCAACAGCCAACAACGAGTCAAAATTATTAAAATTTACTACCGAAATTTGGAGTCAGTGGCCTCAACATTAAGAGCGCTATGTCCAATTTATGGTCGTCATAATCGTCCTGGCAGATCAACAATTGAGCGTCTAGTGAAAAAATTTGAATTTGAAAATTTTGGCACAGTACAAAATGTTCCCGCTCCAGTGAGACAAAAAGTGCCCGTAGTGTCGAGAATATTGCTGCCGCTGAAGCTTCAATTGCAGAAAGCCCAAATATGTCTCTCACACCTCGTTCTCAAGCGTTGGGCATCTCTGTGACGTCGTTGTGTCGAATTTTGCGAAAAGATCTTGGCCTTCATCCTTACAAGATTAAATTGACGCAAGAACTGAAGCCGCTTGACCACCAGAAGCGTTGTATGTTCTTGAATTAGGATGAGCAACAACTTGAAAATGATTCGGATTTTCATCGAAAAATCAAAAAACCGTTATTGTTTTATTTAAAAAAAACTGAACGCTCCTATTGAAAAACCCGATATAAGTTATTTGATAACACCTTAACACAATTCATGCATTCTGCCGAATGCAGCAATATTGATCATAAAGAATAACACGCTGCTCTAAACAGGCAAGGCGTAGAGTGGTCGAAAAGAAATTGAGTAGAGACATTTATTTTCTTCATTCAAAGAAAGAGTATGTCCTTTGTGAGGACATTACTACCGAAGGACTGACATTTCTTACACATTAGGTTGCTTCTTTGAAGCCCTAGAGCCGTCCTGTGGTCGCCACGTAGGGTTTTTCAAAAACCTCAACTCGTCCTGAATGTCAAACTGAGTGTTTTTTTTAGCCATGTGGATTTGTCCTAGCTCTAGGTTTTCGCTGGGGCGCGTTTAGGTAATGAGCAGGGCTGTCAAATACATGTATTTTTGTTCAAATGACATTGATGTATGGTGGTTTTGTGGTTTAGCGTTTTTTGAGGACTGGATAAAGTTCAACGAACGAACCTATCTTTGGAGCTTTAACACATTCGCAGAACCGTGGCCGCCATATTGAACATTGCTCATATTCACCAGACTTCAAAATTTCGCAAATTTCATAGGCCGATTGAAAGATTCGGTGGCGTGATGGTTAGCATGTCAATGTCTGCTGTTAACCGTGAGGTTCGTTGTTCGAATCCCAACAGAAGCAATTTCGCGCTGGTATCGCCTTTCGCGAGGAATTGGCAAGTCCTCCGTTAGCAAATTCATTGCCATGAAAAGCGCTTTATCGATTAGCCGTTTGGAATCGGTAGAAAATTGTAGGTCCCCTCTATTCCCTCACAAGGCATGGTTGTGAGAAATGCGCTAGACCCCGGGGTTTTTCGCTTTGTTGCGCCACCCAATTTATTTATTTATTTTTTGGATTGAAAGATTCTATATAAGATTGCTTTCTTCCTTGGTGATGTGGAGCAATGAAGTGGAAAATCACTTGGACCAGCTTGAAATGCGCAGCTGGAAACCGCTAGTTTAAATTTTTTTTCGCTGACATACGCTTTTTCACTTTTACGTTTGGAGTCGGCAACCATTTGCAGGTCCCCTCCTTTCTGAACCCCAAGGCTCTGTTGTGCTTACCTTTTTTTTACCATTTTCTCGCCTTTTGTATAAATCTATTCGTGGTTGTTATGCAAGCAAAGCTTACACATTTCGGTAAAGAACTCTGCAGTTTTGTTTAAATGCACTGTGATATGTTTTTAGCTTCTCGTTCCAAGGATACCAAAACTACTTTTTTCGGGATAACAAAACGAAAAGGATGTTTTAACATTTTAAGTTATCTACAAAATCCCAACACAAAGGGTATCGGTATGCAATTTCAATTCAACTTTTAAAGTCTTGCTCATTCCAAAAAAAAAAAAAAACAAATAAAAATATAATCAAAAATAAATTGGCTATAAATTAGTGCTTGGGGAGCGGTTGGCACTCAATGAAGGATTTTATGGCATCGTGGATGAGGTGGGGTGGGGCTACGTGATTAGGAAGGAAGCAACTGCAAAAAGCTTGGTTGCACAAAGTTATTGAGTAGAATATTGGAAACAATTAAGGCTACCGACAATATTTTGTCTTCTTTTTTTTTTTTTTAATTTGCTAGGTATGATGTTAATTTCGTGATTGTGTCTACTGATTCTACAATGTATAGGTAAGCAACGTGTGTTTTGTTCACAGTTTAAACTAATAAAATTTTTATGGAAATGGATGTGTAAGTTTTTAAGTAAATGTGTTGTTTTTATTTGAAGTTATTTCATCAGACAACAATAAAATGACTTAGTTAGTATAGTGCGTTTTGTTTCTATAAAATTAAAATTAAAGTTTAAAAATAAAAATAAAAAATTAACATATGAAACAGAGAAAACGAAAAACAATTTGAACCTCTAAGATTATATTTGGAAATAAGTTCCTATAAAAACTAGTTTATCTATTTTCGTCGTCCATATAAGTAGGCTAGGTGTAGAATATGTCTCTGAAGATAAATTTCTAAAGGAGTAGAATCTTTCTGACTGCCTATTGCGGTAACTGACACTTTTCTAGAGCTAGTTGGGTAGTAATTTGTTTCTAAAAAAAAACTCTAATTTTGTTAATTTTTTGTAAGTTTTTTTCAGCGCGATTTATCACATTGTTTTCGTTGATTTTTGTTTGATTTGTTGAATTGAACAAAATTACATACCTGAACAGCAACATGACTCCTTGCACAAACGATTGGAAGTTGTTGTGTCTAGTTATTGATAATTCCGGTGTACTTAGTTTGATATTTCCGAATACCTATTTGCAATGTAATAATGTTTTTTTTTTTACATAAAAAAGAATTTCAAAAATCAAACAGAACCAAATAAAATCAAAGTTAAAATCTGTTCAGTCAAAGAATAAATTTCGTTTTGTCGAATTTCGTTTCGTATTTTGTTAAATGTTTTGTTTCATTTCTTTTTATTTTTTGTAAAAAGTAAAATCAAAAGAGTTAAGCAAAAAATAATAAAATTCATTTTTTTTAGTATATTTGTGTTTGTGTTGTCAGCGAATCTCAGATATACTAAATGATGATTGTATAGAACAATTATTTGAATAAAAAAATCGTTTACTTTTTTTACTGTACTTACAGAATTATAAAAGGGTCAATGTTATATATTTACTTATAAACAAAAGATTAAATGAGCAAACTTTAAAATAACTTTAAGAAGTTAGTGTTACTGTTGATGGTACGCGAAATAGAAGGTTGTTTTTTTATTTATTTACTTTTTTTTTACCAGATGCGAGGGGTTCTTAATGAAACCTACAATAGAGGGGAATTACAGCAGAACAACAATTTTGCTATAAATACTTTTATTTTTTTTAGTAGGAGTGGGGACTACCTTAAGCTAGATGAAGAGTGACTGGCTACAGAATGGGGCTGGAACTTGGTATAATTTTTTTTTTTTACAACAAATTGTTGTTTATTAAACTTTTTCAACATTGGGTAAATCACAACCATTCCATAAATGAAATAAAAAACAATATTTTAAATAATATTGACTTTTCAAAATAACAAGCATGCAGATAAAGTGTTAACAATTATATACTGTTTCGGATCTTTAACACTGGGACTTTACTTTGGGTTATATTTGTTCTTCAATAAATCAAATCGTAAAAGTCTTCATATATAAAAATTACTTCAAAATTAAATTTAAATTAATAAACAAATGCAAAATGCTTTTAAGAAACTTTAACTAAATAAGTTCAAACTAAAGGGTTGCTGTTTAATGTTTAAATCAAATAAACGAAATTAAAATAATAATCAACCTGAAACTAATGAATTCAATATCAAGAAAAACTTCCACTACTCTGTTCTTGGGCTACTTTAGTTCTTATTTTAAACTAAATTTGAACTCAGGCTTGTAGAGGTTCCTGCTGTCTCATTGAATTTTGCATGAATTAAGTAAGAGCTCAAAAGACACTATCAAAATTGGGTCTTTGGTTCTGTCAGAGCCCTAGCAGAGGATTAATCAGAATGGCAGGGCAATGCAAAGAACGATTTCCGGATGTTTAACAGGGGTCGAATAACCGCACAAGTGATCGAGTAATACGTGACCGAAGTATGTGCTTTTGGCATTTATTTTATTACCATTTATTGACATTCTTTCATTCTAATTTGAACGAATAAATGAACAGCAGATTGATGTGGTGTAATAAAGAGCGAATTTTGAAAGAAAAATAATACTCGATCACTGATGCGGTAATACGGGCCCAAGTTAGTCAATAGACCTCCACATCTTCCAGTAACAACAGAAACTGCAGTATTCAATGCAAATAAGAACATATATAGTTCTGCTTTGATGTTGATACTGAGATAATTTCTTTCAAACAATTCTCGTCTTTTGGAATAAACATTTAAAAGATACGACAAAAAAATGTCATTACTTACTGTCTCGTTATCAACAACTTAATACGGAATAAACATATTTTAAAACTATGTTGTGCACTTCCAGGCCGCAACACCTGCCCAACAATACATCACTTCAACTTATGCAACAGACACAAAAGAAGTAAAAGGGTTTCACCTATCCAACAGTACGAAAACCTATAAACAAGCACTAGAAAAAGAGAATTAAAAGGGTTTTAGTTTACGTCTAAGATCCGTTTTATGTCTTTTAAAATACAAATGTTGTGGCAGGCTTTAGAACCAAGAATTTTGGCAACGCAAAATAAGGAATATTCAGAATATTCTCATATGTGTACGACTATTGGAATTATCCTTACAGGAGCCATAATGTCGGTTGAATCTTGGTATTCGTTTAATAAGACTATACCTAGACCCCACATAGATTGCCATTTTTATCGAATCTCTTTTTTTTGGGACGGACGACGGATTGTAAAGTTATGCAAGTAGAAACTGTAGTTTAACAACACAGGGGTCATCTTAAATCTTTATTGGTGCGGTGAAAACAAGTCAAAAGGAAATGATTTAATCTGCACAAAATATGTGGGACAAAATCGCTTAGCGTTTCAAAATGGCACCAAACACCAAAAAGGCATCAAATCTGGTGGAAGAATGATGGAGCCCATTTTATGATAAGTTAAATGAAAGCTCCTATCAAGAAAAAGCACCCTTCGCAGTGAAAAACAGAAGTTGCAAAAACGACAATGCCACACTTTCCGAGATTTTATACCCGAGTTGGCTCATCAATAAGCTAAGTTAAATTATTTAACAAAGCGAAAATCTCAACATACTCAGCTTCGAGTGTTTTTGGTCAGAATGTTGAAACTTACCAGAATTGAATATGTACATTGAAATATCAATATGCGATTTCAATGAATTCTTGAGACGAATCAATTGCAAATTCTTGGGGCTTCTACAAGTCAAGCCATTGTGGATAAGACACTTACAGTTGCTGAATTCTAAAAACATGCCAAAGTTCGTGGCCGCACATGAGTCATACACTCATTAAAGCTTATAAGCAATAGCAATTTGAATGTATATGTATAGTATATGGCAAGACAATTTGAGGTAATTAGAATTGGCATTTGGCACCAAGGCAGGCACAAGTCTCAAAGATCAGAATCAACACAAAATTGAGCATTGACCTTTGTCAAAACTGCTTTTTGACTTTGAGACTTGACTAAATCAATTGGTACTAAAATTTTCAAGGAACAAGATGTTGGCTTCAAGAACACTAGAATATGTAGTAGTGAGTGGCTTAGTTGGTTTTCAATAATATTTTTGGACAGTTGAGTATTTTTTTTGTTCAAAAATAGATAGAAATAGCCCTTTATCATTACAATTTTTTCTTGCTTTGGCCAAACCTATCTGAGTTTTTGTCGCATCTTGCGCAAAACACCCTGCATAGGTCGTTTTTGGCAAATTAGAACAATAAATGCCAAAAATTTCATCCCGGATAATAAAACTCTCTTCACATAAAGGTCTTGGGAAAAGCCGAGAATATAATATCGATGTACACCATCATTTTATTGATTTCAAGGCCGTACAGAGCCATGTCTAGTTTCGGCATCGCTGCAAAACTCGTACGACTATGCAGGATGACTTTGGAGAGTCCACGCTGCTCCGTCAAGGTCTGTATAGAACTAACCGACATCTTTGATATCGAAAAAGGCTTATGGCAAGCCAACAAACTGTCATGCGATTTCTTCAACATCATACTTGAAAAGATTGTACAAAACTCAAACGTTAACACCAGAGGAATAGTCTTACAAAAGTCTGTACAATTACTGGCCAACGCAGACGATATTGAAATAATGGGAAGAAGGAAGCGTGATATCATAGGTGCTTTTGCGAGCATTGAAACAGAAGCCGCAAAAATGGGTTTGATGGTTAATGAGAATATCATCAAACAAGGACACCGAACATCGACGAATTGGACAAAATGACCTTGGACCTGCTGTAGACACGGAAAACAACTTCAGTGCGGAGAACGGAGAATAACTTTTGCCAACCTTTGCTTCTTTGGGTTAAAAAGACAATTGCTAAGAAACAAAATCCTGTCTAGAAAAACCAAGGTAACCCTTGATAACACCTTAATCACGTCAGTTTTGTTTAGCGGTGGGCAAGCGTGAACCTTATCGCAAGTGGATGAGGAGACCCTTACTCCGAATGATATTTGGTCCCGTATGTGAAGACGATGTGTGCAGAAGAAGATACTACTACAAAGTTTATGAGCTGTACCACGACATGGGCATAGCTAGAAGACTATGCATCGCGAGACTACGATGGCTGGGCCATGTAGAACGGGTTTTCGAAAGCACATTGCACAGAAATTGCGGAAGGGGAAGATCTAGTATTAGGTGCAATCAAGTGGTAGAAGACCACAACGCACTTGGATTGCGAAACTGGAAACAACTCCCTCGAAGTCGAAGTCGTTATCAAAAAATGTTGAGGCTCAGGTTCTTACCGAATTTATAATTCCAATGTGCGGCAAAGTTCTAACCTACAGTGTACGTCCCAAAATAGAAACTGCTTAAGGTGTTGTTCCCAACAAGCAGTATGACTTTGGTCAACTAATGGAAATAACACCTGTTGTTCGACTATCTGCCTTAAAAACCTAAAGGCTCCATATAATCACACACACCGACTGAGTTGATAGAATAAAAACCCACACAAATTATGTTCATACAAGATGGACGAAAAAAGCAGACGTTCATGAAAAAAATACCGCTCACGAAAAATTATGAAAATAATAAAGGATCTACAGAAGCTACTTTCCTGGCGACACGGCTATGGAAACTTTTTATCTATTTTTATTGAAAAGTTACAAATATAATCTAGCCTGGGCCAAGAAAATTGACCTTTTCATTTTTTTTATTGAAAAATAAAGTCTGACGACAAGTTTGATTATATGAACGCCCTACAGGAGGCCATCCAACATCCAATAGACTAAGTTGGTGCAGCAAGTTAGACAGTGCGATCCGGAAGTTTTTTAAAACAAATTCATTTTCCTAGAGTAAAATTGGTCGATAACTTTTTTCTGACAAAATGCTTTATTAAAATGAGATCAGGGAATTGACTTTGTAACTGTGAAGTTGTGAAGTGAAGCTAAATATCACAGACTAATTATATTTTAGTTCAAAAATTATTTATCACAAACAAATGTGGCTGTGAGTTTTGAATTTGAATAGGGAAGGAGGCAAATGGATTCAACTATTCTATTCAATGCTATAGCAATCTCTGAAACACAGAGGCTCACTGATGACTGAGAAAGTGAAGAAAGGCCATCTTGGCCAACATTAGGTTGGAAGGTGCCAGTGTCGAAAAATCTTAAAGCAACTGTTTCAAATACAATGGAAGCGCAGGTTTACGACTTGTTAAAATCATATGACTTTAAATGGCCAATCAACCTCAAACATAAATGTTTCGGGAAACGATAGAGTTGAATGAAGTGCTCCTCAGTTGTATTTTCAAATGGTTTTACCCATCTTAGAGTGAACGCCGCAATATCCCAATTTTCTTCCTGGCAAATAATTACACCTATAAATTCAAAAACAGTTTCTTCACAATAAAAAATATCTTTGTAATGAAATTAACTTTCTTCAATACGGTCTCTTATGTAAATAAATTAACTGAATAAGGCTCAATATGTTTCGAGATATTTTTATTCTTATGAATATTAAAAATAGCGCAAAAATTTACATGAAAATGGGCACGTTCAAGAACCTATGAATATGCTATCCCAGATACCCGTATCTTAGATACTTTCTTGAACTGTTGAAATATCTTTTTCCAGATTGCTGCCCACAACAGCTGTGGAATATAACGAACTCTATAAGAAGAGTTGATATTTGAGAAACCAGAAGCAATATGAACTGACCCAAAACTAACAAAGTAATAGGATAGATATTAAGAAAATTGAGTTCTGATTGAAATCTATAATATTTATTTATTTTGTCGATTAGACGTTCTTAATAATGATTCGATAAATGGAGTTGTAAAAGATCTTTTAGTAATGCCCGTGGTTCGCGGTTCGAAAGAAAAAAAGTTTTTCCACGGGCATCGCCCTTTGACAGGAATTGGCAAGCCCTCCGATTGTAAATTCGTTGCCATGAAAAGCGCTTTTTCGATTAGCCTTTTGGAATCGGCAGAAGGTTGTAGATCCCCTTCATTCCCTCACAAGGCTTCCTTATGAAAAAAGCGCTAGACCCCGTAGCGGCTCTCTGCTCTGTTGCGCCTGAAGATCTGTCAATTGTATTTGTATTTGATTTCTAAGAGAAAAGAAAATCACAAATTCTTAACGCCATTGGCGTTTTTCGTCTACTTTTTAATTAGTTTGTCCAAGTGTTATTTTTCTGCATAAACACAGTAGACAAACACAAAAAAACTATTGCTAAAATCCAGAACCCTGCCGTTACAGCTGAGATGACTTTTCCTGTAAATAATGAAACTCTGATAGCACTGACGAACTCATCAGATACTTTTATGTTTTTGTAATAGAAAATATATTTTTAAAAATTCAAAAGAAAAGAAAGTGATACCTAAAGGTAGTGAAAGGTGATTTGCATTGCCATTTTGAAATAAATAAAACTAATCACATATAAAACGGTGCTTCGCCTTGGTAACTAATTTGATGATATGTTTATCTAAGACAGAACATTGTGAATATGTTTGGTTGCACTCTTTTGCTGACTTTGTGGTTTGTTTCAATTCAAACTGCTATCTCATCCTTTCTAAAAAAAACCATAATGTTTCTGAGTCAACCTCAAGCTTGAACTGTGAAAATAACTTTCCAACTACGATCTGATACAAAACAACTAAAATTTATCACTAAAACTAAGACATACTACAAAAATGAAAAAAGAAAAAAGAAAATGAAAATAAAAACAAAAACTTAAGGCAAAATATAAGTTGCAAATAAAGAAAACTGTTGTACTTCATAATATTATATAAAATTCATAAATATGTATGTAACTTATTTAATAAATAAACTTTGGTAATTACAGTTAATAATACTTTTAAATAATTACTTTTTCTTTCAATACTTGTTTTAATCAACATTTTTTACCGAAAAAGCAGCATGATTCCTCCAAAGAACGATTGAAAATTATTATGCCTGTTGAGCTGAGTATCCGGATCATATTTTATATTTCCAAAAACCTTTATTT
Organism: Melanostoma mellinum; assembly: GCA_914767635.1. Classification (NCBI taxonomy): domain Eukaryota; kingdom Metazoa; phylum Arthropoda; class Insecta; order Diptera; family Syrphidae; genus Melanostoma; species Melanostoma mellinum. The sequence continues at coordinate 54,847,646 of OU612059.1, read as the reverse complement.
TCGTATACACATTTATGTATAATATTTTTTTTGTTTTGTATTGTTTTAATTACATATCATTAAAATAAAAATAAAAGGAAAACATTTAAATCATAAATTATATATATTTTAATATATTATATCTGTTTTATTAAACAAAAAATGATTTGGTTTAGAGAGAGATAGAGAGATAGATAGAGAGAGAGAGAGAGTATCACTAAACTATGTATAACTGTGTGTTAATATAGAGATATGCTAAGTTGATAATTATTTTTTTTTCAAAGCCATTAATTTTAATTTCGCATCTAATAATATTTTATTTATATTTTAAATCTACTTTAAATCTAAGAAAATTAATGGCTTCACGATCTATATTTAAAGAAGTATCTAAGTTTCTAGAGAAACAAACAATAATCACCAAGAACAGATCCCTATCGGTTAATTGTGGCAAACCTAGGCAAGTGTAAGGTAATTTAATCTAAGGTATTTTTTCATTTAATCTCGCTACCAATATAATTTGAATCGTTATTGTTGTGTTGGTTGTACAGTATGTGAATTTAATATAAATCTGTTGACCCTTTTAGATTTTAGATTATTGAAAATAAATTATTCACTTTCATTATGAACAAAAACAAAAAAAAAAAAAACCGAAAAACATTATTTTTTTTTAAAATAAACTCAATAAAAGCACAAAATAAATAAATCAAATTAAAATGTCTGTTTAATGTTAAATCATTGATTCTTACCTGCATGCCGATAATGGCATAAATAAAAAAAAGCATTGCAATAAGCAAGCAGACATAAGGAAGTGCTTTGAACGACTGCACGAACGTCCACAGCAAAATTCGTATCGTGTATCCCTGCCGCAGGAGCTTTATGAGACGAGCGGCACGAAATAATCGCAGGAAGCCAACGTTTATCGAACTCGACTGTAATTATTATACAATACATAATTAGTAAAAAATTATAACGAAATTTGCAATTAGACAGTAGTGTTAGTCTATTTATAGGTCATTACAATTACATACATATTGTTTTTTTTTTGCGTTTTTAAATATGTACACATTTAGTTTATTATAAATAAATTTTAATTAATGTTAATTTTGAAATTTAGAATAATAAAGTAAGATAGTAGGATAGATTTATTAATTTTTGGCATACAACACTTCCAAGTCAATGCATCGAAAATATTAATAATAAAGTTATTTGCTACTATAGTTGAAGAAAATGCAATTTGCAGTAGTTAGTTAGTATGCTTCTCAATAGCAAGCAATATTTGTCACAAGAGTTAGAATTTAAAAAAATAGTTATTTCCTAAGAACATTCACTTTTCATATATAGGTTTATGCCGAGGTTTAGAAAGATTTTGCAAAAGTCTTGAGAGAGTTCGACTTATTTTGTATAATACACTTTTATTTAAAACAAAAAGTTTATTCTAAAAGAGTGTAAGTTAAAGTAGATGTCTTTATGTTTTACTCTGCTTGGAAAGTGTTGTTATCCAAAATTAAATTAAATTAAGAAAAAAAAAAAAAAAAAATTAAGACAATGTCAACCGATTGAACAAAACAAAAACACAAAAGCTAACAACTAGGGATTTTGTATATTAAAGAAAATGTATTGTTTTAGTAACAAATAAAATGTGATGTCTTCAAAAGGAACTGTATAATGGAGGTTCATTTTATTTGGAATGAAAATAAAATTTTGATCTAACTTTCCTGGCCGTTTGTGTTTGGGGGAGGATTGCATAGCAAAATTTGGTTAAAATTTTTGGTCCCTTGCAGGCTAGGAAAGTTAGAGCGCAATTTTTTCGTTTAATACGGATGGGGAATAAGTGTGAAATTTAATTTAAAAACTAATTTGTAATGTATACTAAATGTTGTTATACTCAAGTAACAACTACTCATAAAGGAGTTACTTTCTAAGCTATGGTTTTTTTTTTTGTTGGTAGTTGATTTAGTAAGTTTCTTAAGGTCTAAAGTACTAAGATTCTAGTGGTTTATGGTTAAATAATGTTAAAACTATACTTTTACCTATTAACAATCTGAACCATCTGAAGGTATTTGTTAGTAGATTTTTACTACTTTTGAAGCTTATATTTTGATTTTTGAATTATTCATTACTGTAAGTTCTTTGAAGAGAGGCTTTAAAGCGGCAAAAAATGGTTGTTCTTTACATATATCGAGCCCTTCCCGGCATTTTATCGTAAGCGACAAAAAGAAAGTTTTACAGGAACACGTTTTTTTGGTTTGTATAGTAAGCATTGAAAGGAAAAGTACCAGAGGTCAGTCGCTTACGATAAAATTCATTTTCGCTGTAACTTGTCGTAAAACAGTTATAATGTAAAACTAAAATGCAGAAGGGCTCGATATGGGGAGTAAAGTTCAGCCTGCAGGTTTGTGTAAGCAAAATGCACTTAAGATAATATTTATAACATAAAAATTAAATCGACTTTGTTACAACTGAACAACTGAATTTTATCATTTTCCATTTTTGTCTACATTCCCCACCAGTGGTAAGGTTTCAGCCAATATTTTTGTACTTTCTCTATTTTTGTTTAGTTCTCTGCAATAAGTTACATTTAAATGGTGGGCCAAATACAGGTCTTTTTAATAAAAACTTTTATAGAGTTTTTTCCATATAGTATGCTTTTTTTCTTGATAGGGCGAAGATAGATAATTTTTATTAGCACGTCCAGGTCCACCTGAAAGATCTTTTGTGCTGTTCCCTTAGGTTTGAACACGTGAAGTGTAAAGTTGTTCTTTCGAAGTTAAGGTCGTGTAAGAACCTAAGATTATTGGAAGAAAGGGTTTTTGGGTGTTTCTGATGTCAAGGAGACTAGTGAATTCTTTTTGGAAACGTTTTAGTCTGGATCTGGCTATGGCAGGGCATTCAGATAAAGTGTGTTCAGCTTTTTCTATGTCTCCGAGACAGAGACAGCAGGTGTCATTTTGGCTGATGCCTATCTTTTTAAGAAAATATTTGAGAGAAGTGACCCGTGAAGAAGTCCGTAAGTAACTTTGCGTTACTTTTGCTCATGTCAAGAGTTTTTTTCATGCTATCCAATTTGTTTGTCAAGCAAACTTGTAAGTGTGACCTCTCAATCAAGCGGCTTGTCAAATTTGTTGAATGGATTTAAAATTTTTTTCATATTTTTGCAAGTTGGACAACAAATTTGACGAATTTGAACACTAGTCGTCAAACTTTGAAGAAACATTTCAAAAATGTTTTCAGGTAAAGCACATCACGGAAAAAATATTTTTTCTTTGTTGGGTACATTTAAAGTGGAATTTATGGTGGTTTCAGGTAATCCACCTCTTTAGTCCCTACACTCTTTCTTTTATTTTTATAATAATATTTATTTAATTAATAAATAAAATAAATCTTGGAAAAAACCCAGGAGCTTCAAATCGATACCTACCACTTTTTTATCGATTTTAAGGCCGCATATGACAGCATCTATAGAGAGGAGTTATATAGAGCCATGTCTAGTTTTGGCATCCCTACCAAACTTGTCCGATTGCGTAGGATGACGATGGAGAACGCACGCTGCTCAATCAGGGTCGGAAAAGATCTCACCGATACATTCGATGTCAAAAAAGGTTTTAGGCAAGGCGATACACTGTCATGCGACTTCTTCAACATCGTTCTTGAAAGAATAGTGCAAAACTCCCAAGTCAACACAAGAGGCACAATCTTTCAAAGATCCGTTCAATTGCTCGGATATGCCGACGATATTGACATAATTGGAAGAACTCAGCGTAATGTCAATGGCGCGTTTATGAGCATTGAGACGGAAGCGAAGAAGATGGGTTTAGTGGTAAATGAGGGCAAGACCAAATATATGCTGTCATCAAGAAAGGACACCCAACACCGACGTCTTGGACAGAACGTCACGATTGACAGCTATAACTTTGAGGTAGTTAAGGACTTTGTCTACCTAGGCGCCGATATTAATTCAGACAACGACACCAGCGCTGAAATCAAATGAAGAATAACTCTTGCCAATCGCTGTTTCTTCGGACTTTACAATTGAGTAGTAAAGTCCTCTCTCGAGCAACTAAAGTGTCCCTGTATAAGACACTTATCATCCCGGTTCTTATATATGGCGCAGACGCATGGACCTTGTCAAAGGTAGACGAGAACGGTTTAGGATGCTTCGGAGAAAAATTCTTCGGGTGATTTTTGGTCCCGTCTGCAAAGATGGAAAGTGGAGAAGAAGATTTAACGACGAATTGTACGGGCTGTACAGCGACACTAAGCTTGTCAAACGAGACAAGGTCCAGCGGCTTAGATGGCTGGGTCATGTAGAGCGAATGGACACCAAAGCTCCGGCCCGGAAAGTCTTCGAATCCAATCCCGAGGGACGGCGCAGTAGAGGAAGACCGCGACTCAGGTGGCGCACGCAAGTAGGAGAGGACCTCAACCAACTTGGCGTGCAAAACTGGAGGCAGCTAGCTAGGGACCGAGCTGGCTGGAGAAGCATGTTGGTTGAGGCCCGGCCGACCCGGACTGTAGCGCCACCTTAAGTAAGTAAGTAAATAAAATAAATAAACAAATGTCCTTCTTGGTTGAAATTCAAATCAGAATGAAGTTTGACGATTTGTTTGATGAGTGTGAACGCTATGGGTTTTTTTCCGTCAAACTTTTCATCCAACAAATTTGACAAAGAAATTGGATACTCTAAACCCCGCTTTTAGATTAGTCAAAGAATAGTTTTTACTGGCATGGCGTTGGCCACTAGAGTATTTCCAGGTGTAGAGCATGTTCTGCCGTTCTCGTGTAACCAGCTCCTGTTTAATACTACTGATTGGGAGACCACAGCAGGATTCCAGGCTTTTGAACAAGAATTAAGAGCCAAGTCTAGCGCGGCAGTCAGCCTCTTCATTATCCTGTATACTTTTATGTCCAGGCACTAACGAAAGAGTCATTTTACTGTGGGTAGGTAATTGAGATAGACATGTCAGGCGGTTCCAAATTAGTAGGGATTCGCTTTGATTGAAGCCTTTAAGGCACTAAGGAGAAGGGCCTTTAAGGCTGCCTGACTGTCAGAGCATATTAGAATGCGTGATATTCGGAGGCTTTTTCTAACGCATTCCCTAACACAGAATTCAATACCTCTGCTTGAAAGATAGTTGCTGTGCTACCAAGGCATATAGATGATGTGAAGTTGGGACCGAAAATCCCTGCACCTACATCGTTTTTAGGTTTTGAGCCGTCGCGTCCGTGTACCAATTGTATAAGAAGTTGGGTTCTTCAATGCTGAGCAGTTAAGAAAGATTACTTCACTGGGGTGAGCTTAAACAATATAAAGCGACAACAGCCAGAGCTACGACTCCAGTGCTTGACATTACATTAAATAACAGATAACAGGGAAATCGCAGAAAGGGAAGACTTCGTCTTGGGTGGCGCATTTAAGTGGAAGAGACCTCAACCGATTTCAAGTACGAAAATGGAAAGAAATCGACCGAAGTCGAAATATGTGAAAACATGAAGTATGTTTTTGTGAATTCCATTGTGAGGAAGTTAAATGAGAGATCCTTGATCACGATGATTGCAGCGCCGTAAGAAGCGGGTTAGGAGAGGGCGGAAATTCCCCTTCTCACGTACATTTAACTTAACGGTTAAAGGGTATTTAAAAAGCGTTCAAACCTTGTTTTGATCGTAGAAAATTTGCTCCGAGGCTTCAATCTTTTCAAGATTTGCTCGACTTTTTCTTCATACAAAATTGTAGATACCTAGACTCGTGGACTGAATGTGCAACAAAGTTCCGGAATCCTTTGGACCAATTGCACATTTCAAGAACCTACAGTTTTATGCCGAATTTGAACGGCTGAGATTGTGATTTTCTTGGCAGTCTTATTTTCTTGACTTGCCAATTCCTCACGAAAAGCGATAAATGCTTGAATGCAGACAACATAACATTAAATTAAATTGCATCTCCATAACGGTCGATTGACACCGCCAAGATGGCTGATAACTCGATTTAGTAATTTGGAGTGCAAAAGATTGATTGTGGCATATACTGAGGAGTGGTACCCGTGGTGTGATGGATAGCATGTCTGCCTGTCAACCCAGAGGTTCGTCTCGTAGTCCTCTGTCCTCTCTGCAAGTCCTCTGTTAGCAAATTCTTTGCAATGAAAAGCGCTTTCGCGATTAGCCGTTTGGAGTCGGCAGAAAATTGTAGGTCCCCTCCATTCCCTCAAAAGGCATGGTTGTGAAATATGACCTAGGCCCTGGGGCTCCTCACACTGTTATGCAATTTATTTTTAATTTATTTAGTTATGCACTGAGTGGCATGGCACCCCATCCTTCATGAACCATAGGTCTTTAAAGCCCATGTCATCATAGTTTCATAAAAAATGGTGGGTTAACATCTCATGCCCACCGATAACCGAAGCATAGAAACGTGTTCGTGGATTGAGTCTCACACTTCTGGCTACAGCAGTCACATTGCAGCCTGTGCGGACACTACGACCGGGACCTTGGGAGATGTCCGATAGCATCACTTTTTACAAAAAGTTGCTTACAGCTAAGTGCTTTATTTTGACCAAAACTTCTTTCAAAAAACGCGCTGCTTGGGCAAACAACACTAACTTTGGAAGTGTGGTCTTACCATTCTCCAACCTTATTCAAGCGCTGAATGACTCATTTTCATTCTGCTGATGTATGATACTGACTTTCTGTCCGAAGTTCGGATGAGAAGCAGCCGTCAGTGTCAAAATAGCATACAATTTGGAAAGAAACCAATAGATGGCCCACCTTTTACTAAAATAAGGTTTCTTTCAAACCTTGTCGAAGTTATTCATTCAATCAACTTTTTTTCAAATGTGCTACGAAATTTCCGAATTGCAGTTCGAATCATCAACTATTTTTCGTATTTTTTAAGAGTCAATTCGCGTTTTTTTGCTTTTTATTCAAACTTATTAATTTATTAAAATCTTAAAACGACCTTACAGATAGTTCAGAATGTTTTAACAAATAGTCAAAATTCAAAAATAAAGTACAGAGAGATATACGAACACATCCTTTTTCGTACGGGATCAATATCTCTTGAAATTTTTCGAAACTCTCATAATCTAAGTCTAATTGATGACTATTAAAAATTACTACAGTAAGAGGGGCAACATGTTTTAATTTTAGTTATTTTTTTTTTTCTCAAAACAACGTCGATGTAGGAGGAGGTATTGAGAATATTGTTGAAGAACTTCTAGATAGAAAATTGTGGAATTCAAAAGCTTGAAAAAAGTAGGTAGGTAACATCTAAAGGGTAAACCGATAGAAAAACACATTGAGGTGAATCTAAAAGTAATGTGATAATTAATTATTATATCTTACACAAAAATATAGAAGATAGCTAGAAGATACGTTCTTTTTTTTATGGATTTATCAATTGGTAGCGAAGCTAGACTTTCTCTACTTAAAGCATAATAATATGAGGATTTTTTTTTTAAAGTTTTGTTTGCAAAACAGTTTTAGTAAAAGTAATTGCGTCTAAGGTTTTCATCTAAAATAGCAAAATTCGTTGTAATTAAAATTAAGTTTTACGTTTTAAAATACAAATACAGTCAATTTATCATTACTGAGCTTAAAAGGAATTTTGTTTTTGGTTTTTTTTTTTAATTACTTTTCTTTTTTAAAATTTTTCTTTTTTTACTTACGTCCTGATGTTGGTTGAGAAATTGGTTATTGTTTGTATTTTCGAATTCAGTTGATATGTTTTTTGATTTGGATGTGATTTTTTATTCGGTAGATCGAATTAAAATCGATATTTTGTGGTGATGTTGTGTGTGGTATTTTTATATATATATTTTTTTGATGATGAGATTGGACAGATTAGAGCAGTTTTGTGTGTTTGAGAACATCGCAAGCAATTTAGCATTCACATTCGATATTTTTACGTATTTTTTTTGTTTTTTTTTTTTGGTTAACGTACATATATTTTTTTCGGTGATTAAACACATACAGAAGAAGTTGTTTACAGTCACGGGCATCATCAATTTAAGTAATTTGGTTAATTGCATTCATTCAATAGAACATTTTAGTTTTTTTTTGTTTTGAATATATATTTTTTTTTTTTGCAAAATAAAGAAGAAGAAATAAATGCATTAATCAGATATTTTAAGAATCGATATCTTGAAAGACATATCAGAATTGGCAACAGATACTTATCAACGACAACATCCAAATAAATTCTACCGCATTATCTGTCAACTAAACTCTACTCTAAACACAACAAACTGGTGTCGGGAAGCTTTCGAAAAAGAAGGGGAGATTTTTTTTTTTTTTTTTGTATAGTGTTGGATTTTTAAGACCGCGGGGTTTTACTAATTCTATTTTTTTGGCTAAATCTAAAGGTTAAAAGCAATTTTGATAATCTACTTAGTAACTTCTACATTTTTTCAATCAACAAAAGTGTGACAACCCATCACATTGTTGTGTCAATTGTTTTCGACTAGAAAAGCAACTAAAGAAAAACATGACTGATGAGTTATGTGATGATATGGTTGATGTTTATTCTACGAGTATGGGCCAGATTTAAGATTCTTATAGACTTTATGCTCAAAAAGACATTCGACAATGAAAATCAGTCAGCTAACTGTTATGGTACGAAAATGTTGTTGAAGTAATTCAAAATCAAAGTATGTAAGTTCCTGTCAAAAAGGGTTTTGTGTTTTGAAAGAAAAAACATCAGCAGTGGTATTTAACTGCAAACAAAATTTTTTTTTTAAAGACTAAGAAACGTGAGCTAAGCTTCATTGTGTAGTGGAGAGGATTCTCCACTCAAATTCTTCGTATCTGAACTTATCCTCTACAATTGGCGCCCAACATGGGGCGTCGCCGGACCGCGATGAAATAAAGAAGTGTTTGTGCATGTTTAAATAAAAAGAGTTTTTTTTCATAAGAGGACAGTTCTAGACGCCTTGGCTGTCTCTGTTGGCCCTAAAATTCATAGGTTCAGATACGATTAATTTGAGTGGAGAATCTTCTCCACTACAATTGTTATAAGTTTCTTTTTTTTTAATCCAAAAATATCACTGACTAAAAACAATTGTCACAAGTGCTGTTGCCGAAAACTTCTTACTTTTTCCCAAATATATTGTATTGTGCCTGACTCCCTGGCTGCATCAGCGGCCTCTTTATATAGAATAAGATAGCAGCATTGTGAAACATCGAGAGCTTTCCAGAAATTTATAACATCGAAAGTTTTCCAGTAGTTTGCTATAAACCATTATGGCTAGACACATTCTCCTCCCGGTATTTTTCTGCACACACACACTCACTCACAAGCACCTTCTTTAGATGTACTTTATAGTGTTGCCGCCTTTTGTTTTCGGTTGAACGATTTCGTTTAGGAAATTAGTATTAAATGTTGGGTGTACATTTCAATATGTAAGTAAATCCTCGGTATAGTTCAATATTTTGCTTGTTTAAATAGTTTAAGATAAAATAGATACTTTACGACGACGAAAAAAGCAGTTCGCAAATTAGAATTGAGAAGATTTGGTTGATGATAAGTTCACTGGACAGAAAACAAGGACACAACTCAAGCTCGACAGCTGTTGCTTTGAGGAATTCACGAATTTCGAGGGCTAGCAAAGCAATGCGATGGAATGAAAATTAAGATTTAGTATTAAGGGACGTTGCACGTGGGGCTGGTCCAAGTTTCAAAGTGGAAGAAGTTGTGAGAAGGAGGCGAGTCTGACATCTTTTGTATTCAAGAAACGAATTGGCGAAAAATAAGAAACAGGCCAGCTTTTTTTAGATGTAAAATTCGAAAACACAGCGTAATTAATACAGATAGTCAACTCGTACCCATTTTTACTGAAGCCACAGAGTAGATAATGCAGTGCTGAAATCCGTTCAATTTATTTTTGTGGTGAAACCAAAGGTATCGTCTTGTTTGAATTAAGGGCAGTATTCGGCTGCCATCATTATATCCACTTTTTTTTTTTTAATATTGTTTTGACTTTGATGACAGAGAATTTTTATTGCGTGTCAATTTTCAATGACGCTTTTAACAAGCCTAAATATATCGAAAACACGTTAAATTTTTCAAATTAACCTCAAATCAACCGACAAAAAATGGCGAAAGGGTTACTGCTATAATTTAACTTGTGGAAAAAAGGGAACCACCATGCCGCTGATTCTCTGGTTCTACTCCATGGTGGCTGGTGAAACAGTGCGACGGATTTGACGAAGTTTAAAAGCTAAAACACAATAGAGCGTCGTGCCGCGTCGACTTCATATGAAGCTCACATTACATGAAAAATCCTCAGAGCGCCCTACTAACATTCATTCGTCTAAGCTTGGGCGAAATAAAGGAAATATATCGATTGAAATATCGAACGGCCATCGTCGCGTCGTTATCAGTAACTATCGATATTAAAAATCGATTTTTAAATAGTTCTTCTTTTGTATTAAGTAAGTTTGTTAATTATAAAAAAGAGTCGTGAGCTGGAAATATGACTGGTCGAAGTTCCGAGTTGGATGAGGTGATGAGAAGTAAAGGGTTTTCAAATAGGTATGATATGATTTTGCACTGGCGTTTTAGCCATTTGAAGTATGTCATGATCTCTCATTTGATTTTATTGCATTCAGAAGTGTTTACATTTTACCATTGGACCACCGTAAACGTCGTGGACTTTCTGATTTTGCCATGGAACAACTTGAAATTGATAACGATTTTTTAAAGAAAATCATCTTTTCCGATTAGGCTTACATTCATTTGACTGGTGCGGTAAATAAACAAAACTGGCGATGGAAATCCACAAAATATTCATGAAAAACCATTACATCCACCTAAATTGACAGTTTGGTGTGGTTTTTGGGCTGGTGGAATAATCGGTCTGTACTTCTTTCAAAATAAAGCTGGTAACACCGTTACTGTCAATGGAGAGCGGTATAGGTCAGTGTTGAAGTTGACCTTGAAAACATTTGGTTTCAACAAGACGGGGCTACGTGTCACACAGCAAATGCAACAATTGAATTATTGCGAGAAAAATCTAGAAATTCGATTATTTCAAGAAATGGTGATATTGAATGGCCTCCGAGGAGTCGCGATTTAACACCATTAGACTATTTCTTGTAAGGTTATTTGAAGTCATTGGTCTTTCAAAATATACCAGATTCTCTTCAAGCCTTTCAAGTCAATATTGAACGTGCCATTCATGAAATACGACTGGATTTAGTGGAAAAAGTGTTCGAAAATTGGGTTCATCGAATTTGTTGCTGCAGAAGAAAACGTGGTGGCCATTTGAATGATGTTTTATTTAAAACTTAAATGTATTTATTGACTGCACATTTAGTAAAAAATATTTGAATTTCCTTAACAAAAAGTGACTTTTTTTCAAAAAAGAAATCATATCACTCTTATTGGAAAACCCTTTAGTAGTAGTGAGTAGGCCTCTTGTGAGAAACGTAATGGCAAAATACGCCGCTGACAAGGACAAAGGCGTGCAATATGTTTTACTTTGAACAAAGTTAAAGTGGGATTGGTAAAATTTTTGCTGAGTAGAAACTTGGGAGCGGGTTGACCTTTTCGAAGTCTAGTGACCATTTGATGTCTCTTGAATTGGTAATGTAATGAAAAGTGTGGGATATTGTCAGTGCATGTGCATGGCCAATTTTAATGTCATTTCTGTTCAACTTGGTTTGCCATTTTATCATGAACAAGTTGACAAAAGAACAACGCTAGCAAATTGTGCAAATTTCAGTTCGCGAAGTCTACCGCTAGCTCCGTCCATTTGATGGTCGACATAATCGTCCATCATAGCAATTGATTCGGCTTACCATAGATCGTTTTCGCACTACGTTTACTTTATGTGATAAAATAAAACGCATCCGCAGAGACGTCGAACAGTGCTTGGTGCGCACAGAAATGATTGCCGCTCTAGAGCAAAGTTTTGAAGAGGACCCGAATGAATCGATTCGCCGCCGTGCACAGCAATTGGAGCTTTGTCCATCAACTTCATGGAAGATTTTGCGCAAAGATCTTGGGTTACGATAGTACAAGATCCAGCTTGCGCAAGAATTTGAGCCGCGAGACCATGCAATGCGTCGTGATTTTGGTGTATGGGCCGATAATGAGATTGATATCGATGCTGAATTTTATCGCAAAATTTTATCCAATGATAAGGGTCATTTTTGGTGTGAAGAAAATCCACATGAGTACCTTGAGATGCCATTACATCCAGAAAAACTGACTGTTTGGTGTGCTCTATGGACTGGTGGAGTCATTGAGCTATACTTCTGCCGAAATGATGCTCGCGAGCCAGTTACTGTCAATGGCGACCTGTATAGAGCCATGATAGTCGACTATTTTATTCCTGAATTGGATGGCATGAATGTTGATCCAACAAAACGGTGCGGTGCTGCATGCAACACAGCGCACGTCCTAATCGATTTACTGACGGAAAAATTCGATGAACGCATAATTTCGTGGAATGGACCTGTCAATTGGCCACGAAGATTGTGCGATTTGACACCACTGGATTATTTCCTTGGGGATATGTAAAGTCGTGTGTCGAAGTGAACAAACCAGAAACGTTGGGGGCTCAGAAGCCAACATTCGTAGCGTTATTTCCGACATGCGGCCTCAAATACTGGAAAAAGTAGTTGAAAATTGGATCTCTATACTTGGCTTTATTCGAGCCAGCCGCGGCAGCCACATGCCCGAAATCATATTTGAACATTAATGGCATAAAATTATCCTTCCAAAAAGGCGAAATTGCTAGACTTTAAATCGATTTTCTTGTATTTTATTTCAATTCGAAGTTCTATACCTCGTAAAAAAACACACTTTACGTCCGGGACCCAAAGGATGAGTTTTAATCAAAACGCACCTTAGTTTGAATTTTGTCGAAGTGAAGCAATTATTTCTAGGATTTGTCTATATGAACCCAACACGAGCTTAAACCAGTCATTTGGGGATTAAAAAAGATCGTTAAATTTTTGTTTGTTTGTCTAACAGGAATTTTTCGAGTAATTTGAGGAGAAAACTACAATCGTGTTTTTCGTGTGGGTTCGTTTAGTACGAAACCAATCAGTCATTTGTGATGAAAACGTTAAAAGCATTTCCTGTTGCTGAATTAGTGAAACGAGGTCATCGCAGTCGATTGAGTTGTAAAGTTCATAGTGCGCCTCGTGTAATTTCGCAAAATCACTCAGTCATTTCTGTTGATAAAGGTTTCCTATTAGTTAATCTAAAAAGATCCACAGTCCACACCGTGGATGCATACAGACACTTTCTATTTTTTGGAGTATTTACTCAAGTCTGAATTGAAACTTTCCAGGCCGCAATATGGACTTCAAAACAGGAAAGCTATAAGCCTTTAAAGGTTAAGTATAACATGCGAAGGAGACTTTTTAAGGCTAGGGAATGTGTGCGACCTAACTTTTTTTTACCGAAAAGGTACTTTTGCATATGAGCTTTTTAGAGCCCAGCAATAGACAGCCTATTTCATACCGTGTGACTCAATTTCATTTTATTTTTTCTCAAGCAAATATTGGTTTTACTTTTCTTAAATATTTGCACATTGTGACAAAGTTAAAGTCTTATGACTTCGCTAATTAACTTGTTTTTTTTTATGTCTCATATTTTCAATTTTATTTACAACTAAAAACAAAATTAGGACAAACTATGCACACTTTTTTTGTTTTCATCTAAGTAATCCTAGTTTGGATTAAAGTCTATTCTTGTTTTTATTTACAGTGACACAATTACGGACAGACAAACACAAAAAATATCGTTGGCTGGCTTTGCTTACTTACAGATGAATCAGTTGCCTGAGTAATGAAAGGTTAATGTGGCGATGAATGATGGTTGTTTTATTGCATAAAAAGTGTAGTTTTTTTTGTTTATAATTGTATATAAATTATAATGATGGTTGTATTTGTATCTCAATAAAAGTTGTTCGTGTGTTGTTTGTTGGATATTGTTAGCAAGGATTTGCATCCGGTGTGTGCAAAATGTTGAAAATTAAAAAAATAAAAATATAAAATATAAAATAGATATTCTGTGAGATATAGAAAATATATTTTTATGAAAGCAAATTATATTTTGTTAATTTATGGTTTGTAATAATAGATTCGCATTTGTAGATGGGTTCACACACAAATAGTTTATATTTTCGAACAAAGCTTTCTTTTTAAACTTAAATTTAATTAACTTGCGTTTTGTAATATTAGAACATTTGAACGAGTCAAACAAATTTCTCATACTCATAATAACATACGATAACTTAAGAATAGCATACCCAGACCTATCGCATTCACAAATAGGTCTTTTATTTTTTTTTAAGTAAAAGTCAAGAAGCGTTAAAGAGTTACGCAATGATTGTAAATGAATTTTCTACGGTTTACATAATAAAAAATAAAACGAAGATATTTGTATCAAAATAGAGATTCGTTTGAAGAAAAATAAAAATGTAAAAAAATAGCCAAGCTGGAACTAGGAAAAATTTTAAAGAAAAACTTTACAGTGACACAATTACGGACAGACAAACACAAAAAATATCGTTGGCTGGCTTTGCTTACTTACAGATAAATCAGTTGCCTGAGTAATGAAAGGTTAATGTGGCGATGAATGATGGTTGTTTTATTGCATAAAAAGTGTAATTTTTTTGTTTGTTTATAATTGTATATAAATTATAATGATGGTTGTATTTGTATCTCAATGAAAGTTGTTCGTGTGTTGTTTGTTGGATATTGTTAGCAAGGATTTGCATCCGGTGTGTGCAAAATGTTGAAAATTAAAAAAATTTTAAATATAAAATATAAAATAGATTTTCTGTGAGATATAGAAAATATATTTTTATGAAAGCAAATAATATTTTGTTAATTTATGGTTTGTGAAAATAGATTCGCATTTGTAGATGCAAATTAAATTTAATTAACTTGCGTTTTGCTTTGGTTCAAAAAGAGTTGCGGCTCTCTGATTGCTAAAATAAGTTTGGCTTCGTATTTGAAAAGGAAATAATGAACGCTTTAAAGTCCGCATTGAGTGAGATCTGCCAATTTCCTGCATTTCTTGAGGAGAACAACCTCGGTTTTATAAGGATTTACGGATAGCTAATTTCTAATCAAACTCAGCAAAGCCCGTATTTAAGTTCAATCAAGAGAAAAACTGTTGATTCAAGCCCACTTCAAGGGGTTGTGTCTGCCCTTATAATGTTGGAAAACACAGCGAAGGATAAGGAAGGAGATGCCGAAGCACATTGTTCTTGAATTTATGAGCCCTGTTCTGATTCTGATTTTCGTTCGGATACCATATCCTCCCGTTTTTGAATTTTCAATTCGCTTATAATTTTTTTAACGGAATTGAATCTGGTGGATGAATTCTGTAGAACATTGTTTATTGCTAAAAATGAAAAATAATAAACTATGGCATTAAGTTGTACTAAAGTTGTGAACAGTTCCAATGAACACAAATATTTAATTTCCAAAACGCATTTTCGACATAAAATCTGTAGGGAATCCGTTCGGAAATAAGAACACACTTTTTAAATCCGTACGGATTCAATTTCGGTTTCCGTTTTGAATCCGGTCGAATAGCAGAACAGCCATGTATGTGCATTTTAATGCGTGTGGAAAATTGAGTTGGGTAAAGCATTCCACATTCGGGTTGAGCGACTTAAATATGAATCTCTGTTCTCAAATGTGCTACCAAAATTGGACTGAAAGGAGAAGAATGCAATTGACTATCTCACTAGAGCACTATTTTTTGAAAAGTAACGATAAAAAAAAGAGAGAGAGACGTGAAACCTTACGACCACGGTTGCCAGTTTGGTAATTTTTGTCCAAATTTAATCTTTATTTTTTCACTTGGTCACATGGTCATTTTTTATTCCATTTTGACAATTTTTGCAACGAAATGAAATAAGGAAAACATTTCAGATTCTAGGTTCTTAAAAATGAAGTGTACTATGTGTACATAAAGCAGTAGCCACGTTCTTTTGAAAATCTCAGTTTACCCTTAATACCAAGCTAGGTGTTTTTTGAGTTCTGGGTTTGCCATCAACTCGCTCTAGGATTTTAATGAGGAAAGATCAGGTACCAAACGTTGATGTCAAATGACACATGTTTTTCTTCAAATGATTGACATGCTTGGTGACCTCGTCACTAAATCTGTTTTAAGAACTGAAAACCAAAGTTTTTTGGAAATTACACATGACGCTGTTCCCAGCTTGTTGCTTGGTACAACTGCAAGGTTTTCCATTCATTGAACATGCTTTTTGCGACCAAATCATGCAGCTGGTGGATTCTCCTTTCAATCTCTAGCTTCCTTGAAAATTTCGGCATCAGGACCGTCTGCAAATCCAATTTTATTTGATTTAAGCTAAAATACGAGTCTGCGACCCTAACTGCATCTGATCTACAGTATGGCAATCTTGATCATCATCATCTAAGTTGAGTCCACAAAAGTTACTTTTCCAGATCTTCAGAAATGACTGCCGTTAACGTTTTTTACGGGCTTGGTTCTTGGTTTTCCACCCTTACATGATTTTTAAAACTTTTGGTTTCTACAAACTCTGAGGCTCATACTATCATGACATTTCTATATTTCCTTAAACAAGCTTTTTCCGTCTGAGAACTTGGTGTTCCTCACTTCTTTCTACATTGGAATTAGATAAGGTTAGATGAAAGTGGCTGTCAGCCAATGAGTACATTGCCTGAAACACTTAGGCCGCAAGGGCCCTTTGTGATACCACAGAGATCAGCAAGTTAATCACCTACTGATCTCAGAAACCCGATGTAAGATTAACGAGTTGATCACTTATTAATCTTCCATTACGGGACTAGCCGGTTAATCACTTGCTAGTCGAACCACGCGGAACTTTTAATGTATTTCGAAAGACTATTAGGGTCTATGTAAGCTAAGTCGCTACTCGCAAGTATCATCGAAGAAGAATTCACCGAGATGAGTTTTCCTCCTATGGAGTAGTGCAGGGCATGAGCAAAGAAGGTTTCTTCCTCCTCCTCGTCCATGCAGCTTCTGCAGAAATCATTGGAAAACACACCAAGTCTTTTGGCGTGTCTCCCATTTAGACAGTGTCCCGTAACAACACCTACGGTAGAACCTAGATCCAGGCAATTCAGGGCTAACAAACTCTTCGAGCGCTTTAAGTCTACACACGGCCAAACTTTTTTGGTTGCAAGGCAGTTGTTACTCTCAGTCCATCTAGTGTTTGTTATCCTTCAAGCGTCTTGTCTAAGTAGGAGTTTATATGTAGCGATAGGTACACCTATGGTGTTCCATTCTGAGCGTAGGGAAGTGGTCGTGCCCTTTTTGGCTAGTTCGTCTACCATACAGTTGCCTGGTATGTCCCTGTGCCCTGGCACCCATGAAAGGTGAATGTTAAACTGATTTGACATCTCCCTCAGAGATTTAAGGGCAGCTTGGCTGTCTGAGAAGATTCGAATATCAAAATACATCGGAATTAATCATACATATTTTAGGTCATTTTAAGCTGTGTTTGGTCATTTTTTATTCTCAGCTTTGGACTCATATTTTTTTGGTCAGTGGCAACCGTGGTTACGGCGATGTTCTACTAGAGAATCAATTGAACTGTCACCTATCAATTTTAGTGCTCTACTTTGGACAATGTCTCAATCGCAGGTGCAATGATGTTTGAGCAGCACCAGCCCAAACATTGGAATTATACTCTATCTTGGGACGTATGTATGTTTGTATGTATGGCTTTAAAAATTGTAACCAAAAAAAAAATTTTGGAATCTCGCTACTTCTTCTAATGCTGTGCAACTCTGTTGAATTTGAAAGGACATCCGTCTCAGAGAAAGCTTTATGGTCAGAAAAGTTTTTAAATCAAAGCAATTATATCAGTTACTTCTGTTATAGCACAGATTATTTCATCGTTAAGTAATAACTAATAAGCAATAAAAATTATGAAATAAATAGAATTTTTCAAAAACTACCCAAAAAACAAATTAAAACATCATTCAGCCGTAATAAAAATCAAAAAATAAAAAGAAGAAACTTTTCGGAGGTTGCAAGTAGATTTAAAGTAGAAAAGGAGTTATTAGATATTTGATACAAATATTTTTCGCATAAAATAATACATTCATAATAAGTTTCACTAATATGAACATTCTAACAAGCTAATGATCAATGAAATTTTATATGTTTAATATTATGTGTGTGTGAGGTGTTGTACTTACATCGTGCTGTTGTTTTTGATTGTTGTTGTAGTTGTTGTTGTTCAGCGATAATATTGTTTGTGTGTATATTTTAATCAGGAATTTTGCATATTTTTGTTTTTTTGTTTTGTTTTTGTCAATTCAAAACAAAAAGAATTTGTTTTCACAATATTCATTTCAATTATATTTTGTTTTTTTTGGAAATCATATGCATGGTATTTTGGTAGGTATTGCAAAATGGTGTTTTATTTGTTGTATTTTTGTGTGATTTGTGTTTAATTTTTTTTTTATTCGACCCCATTTCGTTTTCGATCGATCAAATCAAATCAATTGTGAAAAAAGGAAAATTAAGAGAAAATATATTTTGATTAATATTAAAATTAATGATTTAAAATGAATATTATATTAAAAGGTATAGATTTTTGTGTGTGTTGATTGATTTTTGATGAATTTTGGTGTAGAATAGTGTGTAGTTTTTGATTTATGTGTGTACTGAAAATACTGTCGAAAATATCAGCACATTTTTTTTTTTTTGAAAATGTGGGCAGAAAAATTATGTTTTTATGAATACCTATTGCACCTGAGCAAGATTGATTAAAAGTATACAACTAGTTTTTTGTTGGGTAAAGAGAGAGTAAGAGAGATAAAGAGAATATATGGCTTGATGGTTCTATCTCTTCATCTTATGATGAAAATCTATTTTATGTAAAAATTAATGTTTTATAAATATATAAATGTTACTTATAAAGTTAAATGCAACTTGAAAATAAGAAAAATCATTTATTTATTTAACTGCAACTCGATTTAAAATTTTCTGTTCGTCTATTAAATATTTCACAGAAAACATTAACGATAGTATAGTAATAGTAATTCTTATTTCTAAATTAATATATAAAGTATGCTATAGAGAATCTGGTAAATATATGTTTATGTATCATAAACCAAAATACGTGTATAAGTAGTAGGTATTTTGTTGGGAAAACGTTTGTAAAAATTAAATTGAAAATCATTTACCCCGAATTCCATCCACAATGCATCAATGATACTGCCAACGACAGTAATCAAATCGAAGATGTTCCATGGATCCTTGAAGAAATTCTGTTGATTTGTTTTTTTTTTGGTAAAAATTGAAAAAGAAAATGTTAGTAAACTGTTCGAATGTCACTTTGAAATCAATATATAAATAAAGCTTGTACACATTGCTGAAATTTACAAATGCCACAATATTTTATTTGATAAAAAAAAGTATTTGATTAAAATATTGGTTTATATAGACACGTTTCTTACACATAAATAAGTAGTTTCATAAAAGAAGATTTCGTAGTCCTGTAAAAATAGTTGACTTATAAATGTTTGAGAAGAAAAATGAATGAGTTGAATCCTATTTCCCAATTAAAATTAAAATTATACATAACGAATATTGCTCAAATAAATACAAGATATGTAGATAATGTGGCACCCGTTGCGCGATGTTTAGCAATTTCATCGCCTTTCGCGAGGAATTCGCAAGTCCTCCATTAGTAAGTTCATTGCTATGAAAAGCACTTTCTCGATTAGAGGTCTGAAACCGACAAACAAAGTGGGTCCTCTCCATTCCCTCACAAGGTATGGTTATGAGAAAAGTACTCCTTGCTCTGTTGCAGTGGCCTATTTATTTATTTGTTTATTTTATGTACAATAAGATTGTATAATTCAATATCTTTGAAACTTATCTTATATGATAGCCTTAGAACTCTGTTTAAGTAAATTCAGAGGAGTGTTCAAGGATTGTACGAAAGACATAGAACTGCACATTATTGTAAATTTGAGTGCTAAATCGAACGTGACTTAAATGCATACGTTACACACTGAGCAAAACAAAAAATATAAATGAAACCAAAGGAAGAATTTGAATGTCATTTAAAGGGCGTTAAGTAAATGTACTCTTTACAAGAAAATGGTGTTTTTATATTTGAGTGGAAGAAATTTAATTTTATAGAAAGTTTTATAGCTGTTTAGATACTTCGTACTAAAACATTTGGTCCTTCGAGCCGGATTTTTTATTTCTTTTATTCAGCCTGAATATTCCTGAAACAAAGGACACCTTTGCAGCTACATTAGCTGATATTACCAGGGTTGATCAATCAGATCCTGGGGCCCTACTCTCTATTTCGTTTCAAAAGTCAATTCTATTCATAAGTGACTTTCCGATTTCCAATTATTAGATTTTTGAAGTATTCTTCATATATTATTTCTCATCAGGGGGTCGACTCTGTTACCGTGAAGTGTTGAGGTGAAGCTAAATATCACAGCTTCACGACGAATTCGACTCTTGTTCTGTAGAAAAATCAAATCAAACGACAGAATCTCTTGGCATTAAGAATTATGTATCACAAGCAAATTTGGCTGTAAATTTAGAATTTGAAAACGGAAAATCAAAAAAAAAAAAGGAGACAAAAGGCTTCAATTCTATTCAATGTCAGCATCATCTCTTTCATTTGAATAAAAGTACATGCCATTTGACAGCAAAAACCAAGGGCGAGTTGAGGGCAAACATCAACCCTAGGGCTCAAAGAACACTCAATTTGACATTCAGGTGAGTCTAGGTTTTTCAAAAATCGTTTTGTGGCAACCACAGGGCGACCCCAGGGTTTCAACGAACGAAAATAATACCGCTAAACTGACACAAAACTTACATCATTTACTACTTCTTAATACATACTGCCAGAGCGAATTATCACTATGCGTTCGGGAATTTCATCAGAAGTTTTTGTGGAGTGATAAAATGAAAAAGCTCTGTGAAGACAGAAATGAAGTACATACTTATGTACATAATATAACTTCACGGGAATCGACCCCCAGATAAGTCAAATCAAACATAATACTGTTTGCTGACAAATCCACCTAATCCATTTTTGACTTCGATTCACCAAGAAAAGTCTATTGTCTAGACTTTTTTTAGTTCCTGATGTGTGGTGGTGAATCCAAGTTTCATCAACGGTTGCAAAGCGCTGCAAGACTCGGGTTTTCTCATTCTTGAAATCGACTATGAATAAACCTTTTTCAAGGTCAAATAATTATTTAAATTTAAACACATTGAGCCAAGTGATAAGCCTATGGCTCGACAAATGGCAAGACAAAGCCACGCCATTAATAAAAATAAAACGATATAAGCTTCAAAGACTTTAAAAACGCATTACAATTACTAAAACTCTCACTGCAAAAATGAAGAACATTTTCTGGTTTACCCTTTTCTGGTCGATCTTGAAAACGTTTTGAAAAATTTTATACCTGCTCGACTTGACAGCGCTATTGTTACCTGGCAGCTTTAAAATGCTTTTCCCATAATTCACTTTTTCAAAGGCAGTGCTTTTCATAATTTGAAAACTACTGCACCGATTATCTTTAAATTTTCTACAAACAAATAAACATAAACTTATTTTTTCTCAAAAAATCGCGTTTTTACATTCAAAGAACTCCCGAAAAATGAAAACCAGAAATTTCGAAAAAAAACCTTGGGGAAAACGATTATCTAAAGAAATAACTTTAATTTTTTGTTTTCAAATCATCGCAGCACAAGTGTACTTATTTTTGAGACGTTTCACAATTATTTCTGTCACTTTCATGTTATTTTGAAATTATGTCACAGTATTATTTAAATATTTTTTTTTTATCAAATTACAGAAGGTAACTTTTTCTCCTTCTTACTAAAAAAGAGAATACATACTGGTCGGGTTCCCAAGTCAGTTTAATGACGAAGTTCACATTGGTCAATTTCTTACACTTCGTACGCTTTAGGCTATTTTCATGTTCTCCTTCTCTGTTAGACCAATTGGTTGAATCGATCGTAACTCGATTGGTGTAACAGAGAAGGAGAACTAGAAAACAGTCGCACGAAGTTTCAAAAAATCGAGCAATGTGAACTTAGTCAATATCCATTGGTTTCACTCGTGGGAAGCACTCAATTTTAAACTCAACGGAACACCCTAATGTCGCTTTCCATTGGCTCCACTCGG
Organism: Melanostoma mellinum; assembly: GCA_914767635.1. Taxonomy (NCBI): domain Eukaryota; kingdom Metazoa; phylum Arthropoda; class Insecta; order Diptera; family Syrphidae; genus Melanostoma; species Melanostoma mellinum. The sequence goes on along the minus strand of OU612059.1, from coordinate 54,825,516 downwards.
GGAAGCACTCATTTTAAAGACCAGTGGAACACCCAAAATTTTTGTTATTCAGTTTTGTTATTCTATCAAATACGTAGTTAGTCATCAATATTTGTTTTAAAGTTATTCGTAGAATTTTGAATAGCCAAAACGAACAGTTTTAGAGAGTTTTCCGAGATTGTGAAGAGGAAGTGAAGCTTCGGAGATCTCATTTAGAATTTTGGAAACATTTTATTAGATCTCCACATGAGCTTCATCACTTTGCAGATATTACGTCCATCCTTTAATTTTTGATTTTCTAGTTTAACAGTATCTCAAAAAATAATTTTTGAACAACAAAAATTTAAGAAAAGTAGATTTTAAGTTGGTAAAGGTTTTTCTTTTTAAATGCATCATTCCATCGGACGAAAGGAAGCACCACCTGGAGTCTCTTAACATCACAAAAAGTTTGCTTATCACAGTTTTAAGGAAATTTAGTTTTTCGATTTAAATTGAGAATCAATGTTGCACGACCAACCAACGACGAATAAATAAAGAAAAGTGATGTTAAGAACTCTAAAAAGCCAGACTCTTCGCGAGTTCTGAAAGAAACGATGCGATGGTGCTATTTTTTTTTTCTGTTGGAGGCTCAGTTGGAGCATTCAGACCTAAATACCGGTCAATTGTACTACCAGATAGCATCCTTCTATTTGTTTTAGCTTTCCAGATGTTCGAAGAAAAGCTGCTATGATAAGGAGCCAAGTTACCAGCTCTCACCATGTCTGCGCCGAGTATCTGTAACCTCATGCGACAAAAAAGAGGGCATTTAGAGAGGAAGTGCTCTGCGGTGACCTCATCTTCTCCACAAGATTCACAGAGCGTGGTGTCACTTAAGCCTAACACGCTTAAATGCTTGACAAAAGAGAAGTGCTCGCTGGCAGTGCCAATAAGCTTTTACGGGATTGCAAAAATATTGCAGTCTTCTTATTTACGTTGGGGAGCATACGTTTGGTCTGTCTGCATCCAATGGAGGCATTCCATCTACGGTTGTGCTCTTGCCAGATCCAATCGTTGATTGAAGGCCTCACTGAGGACGCTGACAGACCTAGTGACGGTTCAGGTATTGAGAAAGCTGTCTGAGATTCTTGCCTCGCAAGCTCGTCGGCAATCTCATTTCCAGTATGGCCTGGAACCCAAATGAGACTCAAAGAATTCAATCTCCGACCGCATTCAGAGAGCTCTTGCATTTCTGGATCACTTTCAAAGTAGTTAGAAGGTGGAGAAGAGCCTTAAGCACAGCTTGGCTGTCGCTGCAAACACAAATACTTCTCCCCGTCCAGCCATTATTCGTAACGTGGCTTAAAGCCATTAGAATAGCATACGCCTCCGCTTGGAAAATGGATGGGTATGATCCCAAAGAGGTGTGCAGTCTTATGTCGTCGTTCACCACAAAAGCACCAGCGCCAGACCCCCCGTCGGCGTCGCGTCGGTTTTGGAACCATGTGTGAAGATTCGATAACAGCTCTTTCCAGGCTCAGATTCTGGAGTGAACCAGTTCTGAAGCGAAGGAAAGTTGAATGAGTATTTTTGACACAGTTTGAATCGTGGGATCATCGTGTCAGACGGCATATCCATTAGACGTGAGTCAAAATATAATGCTGCTTGCGAATTCCTCAAAGCTCCAGTGCGAATTGTGCCAGAGACCACATCTCTTTGAATGAGAAATGGTTTTGACCTGACCCCATGATGTAGGTATCAAGTGGAGGAAGATTCAGCAGTGCGTCGAGAGCAGCTCCCGGTGTGCTGGGAAAGGCCCCAGTAACACCAAGACAAATGGTTCTTAAGTTTGGCTAACGAGGCAATAACGTATTTACGCGGGAGCTTAATCCACCAAACAACTGACGCATAGGAGATGATTGGTCTTATCATAGCCGTATAGATCCAAAGGATCCTTTACGGTGAAAGACTCCATGTTTTGCCAAATGTTCTGCCAGAAGACTGACAGTGCTTTAGTAATTTTTGACTCGACATGTTAAAACCAAAGAAGCTTGTTGTATAGGATTACTCCGAGATGTTTGACTTCGTTTGAAAAGAGTAGAGAGAGAGCCTTTAAGAGTAAGTTGGGTAGGACCAGTAAATTTTCTACGTCTCGTGAAGAAAACAACCTCGGTTTTAAGAGGACTGACGGAGAAACCGTTTCTAACACAATGGAGATAGTTTATGTAGATTTAAATTTACACGAACTTTATTTAAAGAACCGAAATTTAGAAACAAAATTGAGTAAAGAAATTTATTCGTAACGCATTGAAATTTAGTAGGTCCAAACTGTCTAACTTTACACGCGTTCCACAATACAATCCACACAGACAAAGCTGATCTTGAACGTTCCAGGTGTTCCATTGGCTTTCAAAGTGAATACTTTCTTAAGTGAAGCCAAATGAAGGTGACACAGGTTTAAAACTTATGTCGCTTTCCATTTCCATTCGAGAAAGCACTCATTTTTAAACTCAATGGAACACCCTAATGTCGCTTTCCATTGGTTTCAGTCTTAGAAGCACTCATTTTGAAAACCTATGGCATACCTAAAATAGTCTCTGCTCAATTTAACGTGTTTACTTTGTGTGAGTGAAACACCTCTAGCACGTAAAAAATATTAACTGGGGAAGCTTTTGTTTTTGACATTTGGGTAGCATTTGTTAGTGCTTCTTGAATGGATTCTAATCTCAAATCGAGAAGTGGCTGTCACTTCTCAGAATCATATTAGGAACCAACTCAAAGGTTTTTCAGCTTATTTATTTTTAGTTGTATAGAACCTACAAAATTTGAGAATATTTTGTTTTATTTCTTACACAATTAAATTATGGATAAAAATAAAAGAACGACCATCACAATAATATTTATATAAGTTTAAAATGAAAAATGATTAATAAATATTTGTTATTTTTTTCTGATACAATAGATTCTTGCAGAAAAAAGTGAAATACTTTTAAAATAATGTAAATCAATATTGCAATTAATTAATATATATAAGAATTTTGAGATAAAAAGTCTATTAGATGAGCTAAATAAAGCGATTATAATAAATAATATTAGGCATTTAACCACAGTTGTATTTTTTTTTACCAACCTTACATCCAAAAGCTATTATTTTTAAGATGGTTTCCAAAAAGAAGAACAATGTAAACACCAAATTCATGTATGTCAAGATGTCGATTTGAGTAGGCGGTGCATCGTGAAACTAAAAAAATAAAGTACAACAATTCGCATACGAATTTGATTACCCTCTGAATTTATCCATTCAATCGTTTTGTTTTTTTTTTTTGTTTTGCTGACGTAGTAATTCAGGACTTTTCTGTCTGCAGCCAACATAAATAAGATTAAATTTTGCTTCTAAGAAATGATTTAAAAAACTAAAGTCTATGAGAAGATAAAAATGTTTCATTGTATCAAACGCAAATTGAAAATTTCAACAGGATGTATATGAAGATGGTTAGTTATGGAATATAATCGGGATATCGTTTATTCTAATTTTATGTTAGCTACATGCAGCGAAGACACCTTTATTTAAAAAAATAAACACTAGCTTTTAAAAAACTGTTTTTGTTTTAATTTGCAGTTTGACTTAATATTTGTCTTCAGTGTAGAAAAGAACTCTATTGAAACTATTTTTCTATCTGTTTCTTGTGTTTGGTGTTGTTGATAATTTATTATGTGTGTTTGAAAATAGAGAGAGAGAGAGAGATAGAAAAAGAACTATTTTTTTTTTAGGAAAAAAAGAAAATATTGTGACGTTTAACATGCAATAAATTTACAAACACGGTGTCCTCACTTTGCTTCATCCGGAACATTCAAAATGAAAAAAAAAAAAAAAAATTAAAATAAGACAAATACATTGCGTGACATTGGTGCAGTTACTTAAAGGCTCAGGGATGGCATGCAATTTGATATTTTTTGTGGATTTGAAATAAAAAAAAAAACTAATACTCACTTGCTCAAGTTGAAGTTGGCTCAAATTTAAATATCTCGAGGGCACACCATTCATGTGCGGTCTTTTTCATTTCATTCATAAATATAATAATAATTAATTTTTTTAAATTGAAAATAATATTGGGTTTCCCTAAACTCTTGAGCCGTACCACATAGAAAGGACTTTATAACTTTTTTTTTTTTAAATGGCTCCTCATTAGTGTTGAATTGTAAATTTCAGCTTTGAATACTCTCATAAAATAAATAAAATCTTTTGCTACCCACCTTAACACCAAATCCGATAATTTTCAGTACCGTTTCAACACTAAACATTCCAGTGAACCCCATGTTGATATATTTTAAGGATTTTTCATACATATCGCCTTGGTTATGATACTGTAGAGAATTAACGACCATTAATGAGGTAATTTTGTGTAGGTACATACTCAAAGGTACCCTGCGACTTATTTGTTCTTGAGTTAAATGTTTAATGATAAAGTTAATAAATTAGATGTAGACGAAATTATTCAATTTAATTTAGTTGTGTGTGTATGTTTTTAATCGTTCTTCCTTTTTTTCTACTAAAATTTTCAAAGGAGTACTAACATAGATGCTTAGGTTAGATGAATTATTTATTTTTCATAGATACTTTCCTTCTAATGTTGGCATTAGAGTTTTATAAAGTTACAAAGAAAAGAAATAAAGTTTGAACATGAAACAGGCATAAATAAATAAACGTGATAAGACATTCAAGAAAATAAGATTACAAAACGGTCCAAATTCGCTTGTTTTTTTTTTTAAGTAAATACATAATCACAAAAATTAAAACAAAACATGCATGTTTTAGTCTTGAAAGATATACCGAATAAGGTTACAGTAAAGTAGATATATTTGAAATTTAAAAAAAAAAAGAAATTGTAATGAAAATTTAAGAATATTGAAAAGATTTTTAAGTAATTTTAGTTATTCCAAATGAGGATAACAAATAGTTTTTGATGTTGTTTTCATTAAATTAATGCAAGATTTCTTAATTGTAAACTGTGTTGTTAAACATGTTTATAATTGGGTAAAGAAAATAACTATAAGTACAGAATATTTTCGACTTAAAACTAAATACTTTGTGAAATGACTCGTAGACTCGTAGATTTTGGTTTAAATCCAAGATTTGTTGTTGATACTAACATAGCAAAAGCTTGATACTATTTTCTTTTTAAATTTGGCGATCACTCACAAAGGTATATATTGAATACCCTTATCGTTAAACATCAAAGTAGGAGCTCTTAAATAAGTTAGAAAGCACCTGTTAGAAGATACAGCAGGTTGTTTTTGAATGTCTGTATATCGAAATGGAAGAGAAAACATGAGATGGGTAAATCACTCCACACTCGTGCTGTGTGTCTTTTTTTAATAATAAGCAGTCACATCAAGAGGCTTAGGACATCCTTGTAATGTTAAACACATTGCGAGCATTTAGAAAAATAGGAGAGCATTTTATAAAAGACATCGATGCCCATTGCTTTTTAACTTTTGTGAGTCATAATGTGGGGGAACAGAGTCAAGGAAAGCATTCCACATTCGAATCTCTATTCCTTACTGTACGTCCGAAGTTGGATTCGAGGTAAAACTAGTGAGCATTCCTAGCGAGAATGAGGAACGAGTCTCTATTACTACAACCCCTAATACGTAAAGTTGTGAAACACCTTTAATTGAATCATCTGTACATTAAGTAAAAAGAACAAAAATTTAGTAAGAAACAGTACTTAAAAAAAAAACAAAGTGTTTTAGGACTACGCAGCAAAACTGCTGATTTTTATGCGAATTCTTATGTTAGCTTCCATGATGTGTTTGCTTTGAACAAAACTTGGTTTAACCCTAGTCATTAAAATACCATTTACCGATTCTTCGTTCACCGGAAAGATCGGCATATAGATAAACCAAACATACCGCAAACAGTCAATAGTGAGACGATATCGTTTTGACGATAGAACTGTTCTCCTTAACTCAATAAAACGCTAACTTCACATTCACAGACGATAGATCACTGAACCAATGCTTCCCGTAACATATTTAGCTGTCAAATTGTGACGAAAGAGCGAAGGCTTAAAGACCTAAATTCTTGCGTTCGTCATTAAAATGGAAATTACGGAGCAAGGGAAGAAAAGTTTAGGATTTTGTATAAACATATATTCTGTGGCAATAACCCATAACAGCATAAGTCAACTTTCGATACTTTTCAGGAGAAGCATTTGAAGTTTTTCTCATCAGTTGAAGCGCTTTTATAGACGAAAATATTACCACAAGCAAAGTTTTTATGCTGTTAAGTAATAGAAAATTGAAATTTGCTTGTTTTGAAGTTAAGAAGTTAAAATTCTTTTATTATACTGTAATTTTGAGCAAAAACCGACTTTGTTACTTAGCTGCAGATGTGTGATGATTTCTTAATATGGAAAAACAAAATTAGTGCAGTTAGGTCTAGCAACTGTGTTCTTTACTCAAATAGAAAAAAGCACAAGTAGACATGTGCTTACATGAATGCATTAACGAAATTTGGAAGAAAAGCATAAATAGACATGTTCTTACAGGAATGAATGAAAAAATTTAGGTAAACAAAGCATAAGTTGACTTATATCTGTGAACTATGGAATTACGAAATTGCTTTTAAGGCATAAGTAGTGACTTGTCTTGTTTTTCCTTTTGCTATAGTTTGGAATTTCCTAACTTATGTTTTTTTTTCTTTGTAACGGACAAAGATATCAAAATAAAATATTCACAGACTGAAGCACCAAGAAAATGTGAAAAAACTGCATCATTAACTCAATTTGAGCATAAGTCGACTCATGCTGTTATGGGTTATTGCCACAGTATAATTGAGCGTATTAGTGAAGATGACTTTAAAATTTCCAATAAAACACGGCTGTTAACAAATGCATGAATTCATTTGCCTTGTTTTATTACCAGTAAAAATATAAATAACTGTAATTTAATTTCTCGCTATGTTTGGGTACTCCCCCATGAAATTCATCAGATGCTTTGGCTTTGCTGAACTGTAAAATAAGTAATTTATTTAAATTTCAAGTCAAATTTTGAAAATCCAATTGAATTTTTCTATTTTAGGCAGAAATGACATCTCTGGTGCCATCTTTGTTGACACAATAAGTATCGTTAAAAGACTTAGATGATAAAATTTTAACGATAAACGAGACGATAGGGCGACACGAAAGTAAAGTTAGAACCGTTTAAAAACAAACTAGCGATGATCGCCTGTGAAGGTTACAGAATAACCCATATATATAAAAATATTTTCATCTTCATCAAAACTATTGTGTGACTTGCTTCAGATGGGCTTAAATTGTTCGAAAATCGTTAAAAGAAAGTCTTTGACTTTAATTTGGGATAGAACGAACGCATGAAATATAATTCTCTTATACCTTTGCTTTATATGAATCACATTTTAATTATTAGCCGTGTTTTTTTACACGCGGTTATAAGCTATGACCAGAAAAACGCCTGTCTCAGAAAATTCAATTATCTGGCAGCACTGCAACGTGACATAAATTACAATTATTTATTTATCAGCTGTTTGAACTAGCACCAGGCTACTAGAACTAGCATCAGGGTAACTTCAAATCAGGTAAACTTCAAATAACAATAACAAACAAGTTAATACCCCCATTCTAGTCTAGAAATTTGAAAAAATCGATACTCGTAATTCCATAGCTTAGATATTGGAAAATATCTCCCTTAACCCTCCTTTACGAACCGGCAAAAGTCGTGTCCACCCGAACTGGGGTCCAAATGGACCCCACGATTTTTTCATCGAAATTTTTTTGATTTCTGACTTATATTGTTCAGTTATAGTTCTTTTGGCTATTGTATGAATTGTTTCTAAGTATTTCATATAGCAGTGATAAAGAAGTTTAAGCAGAGATGTCATTGTATAGGTATGTAGGAGGTCATCTATAAAATTTTTCAATTTCTAAATCGATGGAAATTACTTAGTTTCGCAAATCTGGTATTCCCGCTTATCCCTTTCGATATGTCTGTTTTAGGTAATTACTGATTGTAAAATTCATCCATATCAATTATTGTTCTTGAAAGGTATGGCTATCAAAAGAAAAAAATAGTCATTATTTCAGTTTGTTCAGGTCATCAAACAACTTTATGCCCTCAAAAATATTGAATTTTGCCAATACATGCGAAGCAAGCCTGCCAAATATGGCTTGAAGTTTTAGTGGTTGAATGAAAGCTCAACGAGCTATCCACTAAAGTTTTCTATCTACTCTAGTAGCTCTGACCAAAGTACAGGACTTGGTCGTGGATATGATGTGCTGATGTCGTTGATGCCATCATATTTCAATTCTGGACTCAACCTCACAATTGATTATTATTTCTTTACGTCGGTGGATTTGGCATTGAGGTTGCTGGATAAGAAGATCACCATGCTTGGAAAGATCCGGAAAACAAAAGAGATGTGCCTAAGCCTTTTGTAGCCTTTTGTAGGTTCTTGATGACCAGAATGAGCCTGTAAAGGTCAATAACAAAAAGCAGTATCGTCCAGTCCACTCAACCATCTTTGGATTTTCTGGAAAAATGGCGTTGGTGAGTTATGTTCCGAGGCCAAACAAACAAGTGGTATTGCTTACAACACAACATAGCTGCGAGGAAGCCACTTCCGGTCATCAAAGTAAACCTGCCATGATACTGGATTATAACCGCACCAAAGGTGGACTCGATGTATTCAACCAAATGGTCTCAATTTATTCATGTACACGTCAAACAAATCGCTGGTCGATGGTTGTATTCTACAACTCACTGCACGGAGCAGCCCTAGCAACTTTCATCATTTTCCGACACTTCAATCTGCCTAGAAGAAACAAAAATTTGTTCAGAAGCGATAAACTCATCGAACAAGCGGAGGAGCTGATGGAGTCAGAACTGAATAACAGTTCACAACCTGCAACACAATCTGCCATTGGAAAATCTGCATTGATGCTCTCTGTATTTTGGGGAGAGTTCAGAAAAAATAACCAACAGTCCCCGAAAGGCTCTCTTGTAAAAGAAGCAGATGTCGCCTTTGCCAAAGAGCAGACGACAAGAAAACCAGAACCACCTGCGATGGATGTGGCAGATGTTGTTGCCCTTGCCACACTAGAACCTTATGTCTGCCAGAACTGCCAACAACTTCAAACTAAATCCTTCTAAACATAAAATATGCTGCTTTTGAAAAAAAAAAATTATTTATTAGAAAAAATATGATTTTTCATAGAATTTCAGTAGTGGGGTCCAAATGGACCCCAGTTTGTGTGGACGGGTTCTTTTCACAAAAAAATCGCAGAAAAATCTGTAAACATCTGATAATCGTTTCAACTTAAGAAATGAATTAAAAATTGAATTTTGTTCACTGAGTAAAAATCCCATTTAAAAAAAATTAAAAACACAAAAGTTATGAGTGTTCAAACATGCTCTGGGGTCCAAATGGACCCCAGTTTGTAGAGGAGGGTTAAAGGATGTTTCAAAATTCAAATTATTTCCGAAGTTATAGCCGTCTATTGGTGTGGAAACTGATTAGGATTTCACTTTACGCAAAACTTTTAATGCGCTTTTCTCAGAACATACTTTACATACACGATTTCTCGAGTTCTGCTGAACCGATTCACTTGAAATTTTCAGAGAATCGTGCTTATAGACATCTCTCGGGTATGAATCAGCCTCACGAAAATCATCTCAAAATTTAAAAAATTCGAGATACTCAAAAAATAGGTAAGAAAATGGATACTAATAATAATGGTTGTGTTTTTTTACGCCATTCTAAAGATTACTTAAAATTCATTTCTCTAGACTTATAGAATACCCCCTTAAAGAAGTATGTATCCTTCAATAAAAAGGCAGGAATTTCATTCTATAGCTTTGGAAAAATAAAAGCACATCATTTACTCACATGTTCTATAGCTCGGAATGTTCTTCAACGTACCACTGAGCTTCAGTGCATCATTACTCGAGCAAACGTCAAAAATTTTTCACAAACAGGATTCTAATCATGCTTTCATTAGATTTCAGCGATGTTATTTTAGTGTGAAACTAAAGCCTTGTTATGTATAAAACATGTTTGCCAAAGAAACACGCTCATTGTTCCAAGTAGTTAGGTCGCAATCCCAATTTATGCTGCACTATTCTTAATTTTGGATCATAAATCTTTGAAACAGCGCCCTGACCTAAGGACATGCACCTTAGGCCATATTCGAGCACATGGTCTGCTGTTCTAATCCGAACAAAAAAGTTTTGCTTTACTGTATCAAAATTTTTCTTTATAGTTTTTGATAATAGATTAAAAAAGAACACTTCTAAAGTGCTAAGTTTTGCCGACTGCACTGGTACTAGGTTCTCAGCTCCGCCCTGTGGATTACGAAAAAAGTCGTATCAATAAAACCTTCTTCGGATGCAGCTACTATGGAACGTTCAGATAAATTATTTTAAAACTATGCGTTGCCCCGCCAACGGGTACATAATGGGCACGTTCAAGAACCTATAACATAGCCTATCTCGGATAGCCGTATCTTAGATACCTTTTTGAACGATTCAGATATGTTTTTCCAGATTGCTGAAGACAACAGCTGTGAAATGTTAAAATTCGACTTTTGGAAACAGAAAAACATTCAAAATATCTTTGCTAGATGATTATTATTTTTGTTTTTAGATTTCCCATGCGTTTTAAATGAATCTAATGCTTTAATAAATGCACACCAAAACAAAAAATCAACATGAAAAGAAATAAAAATAAAATTTCTATCAGCTGATCGCTGGAATAGAAAGGTATACCAAAAATACTCGGATACCTTAAGATAGCTTTTTAGTAGAAATGGGTTTGTGACTCTGCTAAACGTTTTAACGTTTAACGTTTAACTGCATCACAGCTGCGCAGCAAGATATGAAAAAACTTTACTTTTTCCTCATTATGATAGTGTGTTAGTGTGTTTATATGTGTTTAGTATACCATATTTTGGTATATACAAAATATTTAATGAAAATGAAAAATAATACCTAAATGAACTTATTTATTTTTTTGTTGTTCATATATTTTCATATTCTAATGCCTTATAATTTATTTTATTCGTACCTACTTGCGATTATAAGTCATTACCATTTTATACCATGCACGTTAGATTAAAAACATTAGTCAATACTTAACGTATAAAATTTTTTTTTTTAAAAAGCTTTTGGTGCTGATGCAAATTAGAATTTAAATATAAATATAAAGAGAAAGTTTAAATTTGTAGCATAATTTTATGTAAACTTATTACAGTGATGAATATTAACTGGCTCAAAGCTTCTTGATTCTTACATACACAAACAACAACTTAGCAATTTAGAATATCATGTATCATGTCTTGTTTCAAAGAAGATTTTGTCTTTGTGTTGTGTTTGGAATTTAAATGTGTTGTATAAAAATGTTAATTTTTTAAGTGTGTTTTGTTATTATTTTTTTTTTACCCAGAACGCCAACTCAAAAAGAGTCATTTGACTCCCATTAAAAAGAAATAATTTATATAAGAAATTGTCATTGTTTAATTTGTACAACAACATAATGTTGTTGAAAAGCAAGTTGATACGTAGAAAAGTAAGTATGCAAATGTTTATGAAAGAATTTCTTCACATTATTTATGTTTCTTAAATGATACATACCTTCATCATAAGTAAAAGCGTATTGAACACAATAAGCATCATTATAAAATACTCGAACGGTGTTGAAACAACGATCCGCCACACTTTGTACTTGAAAGTGTTTCGATTTTTCGGCATGTACCGTTCCAGAGGTCGAGCACCAATCGTGAAGTCTATGCAAGATTTCTATAGCAAAAAAAAAGAAAAGAAACAAATTGAGGAGTTTAGTAAACTGCACCAGCGATAAAAAAAGCATAATGAATAAAAAATATATCATCAGAAGGGCACGAGAGTTTTAAGGGAACCTAGCACAAGAGTCTCAACCGTATTTTGCGGTGAATGGACGGGACAAACAAATTTTTTTTTCCAAAAACGGACTGCTTAAAACGAGAGCTCTTTACATGGAGTGTACTTACTCTCCTAAGACTTGCCTCGCTTAACCGAAACGAGACCTGTGGAAAAACAATTTAATGTTTCTTCGATTCGAACCTCAAACTATAGCATAAGGGTGTGTTTTGTTGTCAAATGAACGATGCCATTTCATTTTTCGAATAGAGATTAATAATTTTCTTATAGTAATAAAACATAAGACTTTAGTTGCCGTTTGACTAAAAATATTCAAAAATGTATTGTTTGGTAGGATTTTACTTTAGCCACTTATGTTTTACTATTTTCAAAAAAAAAAAAAAAAAAAAACACAGCACAGCGATTTTTCATAGTTGTGCACAAAAGAGAGTATACTCACGAGAGAGTCAAACATTTCCCCACCCTGCCACCAAAATTTCTGTGGACGGAGATCATGCACAGCTAAAACAATTACAACAACTGTCAAACAGACATTTCTTAAAGCGTACTTTTCAGAAAATTACGCTCTTTCAGAGAGTTTCTGAGAGAATTCTTCCCCCACTCCTTAAGATGTGACAAATTTTTAGTTTCTGTGCAAAAGGTATAGAAACAGAACTAATATTTGTATAACTTAAAAAAAAAAAAAAAAATGGTCAACGAAAACCAATGTCAATCGAAAGATAGCTATTTCAAGAAATTCTATGAGCACTTTTTAGGCCTAAGGGTTTTCCCTAAGCAATGAGATTTTGTTGTCATGATGGCGATAGTTTCACATATAAAATCCTACGCTTACTTAATACGTTAGTAACCACAACACCAACACGACAAGGTATGAAGACAACGACAAAAATGCTGTGTCAACGTCATCATAGCTTTCTAGCTGTGTTTTTCAGGGTTTTAAGGCATTCGACTTGAAAAAAACGTATTTCAAAATCAATGGTAGTGCCATCTTTATTTCAAAACTACAAACTTCTTATCTAAAGTAAAAACATTTAAGTTAAGTTTTTTTTTTATAGCCAGGAGCAAGTCCAGCATTCTAGTTCAAAAAACGTAGGTAAAACGATTAAATCACAGCTTCGCGGACAACTTTGTTGAACCGGAAAAGGCTAATATTAAGGACTATTCACATGAGCACGACCAACGAACGACGAATAAATAAAAAAAAAAAAAAAGAAGCACTCCGGGAGTGCCGACGGAAGTGAAAACAGAATTGAATTTTCAGTAAATATTTTAATGTAGGTACAGGAAAATCTATTATAATATACTTATGTAGATGTACATATAGAGGAACATCAATGAAACTTATGAGTTTTCATTCACAATTTCATCCCTACAATCATCGTATTCTAATACTGAAATTATAGGTCTATGGTAACTTAAATAGGAAACGAACAATTTTGTCTCAAATCTATTTAAATATATCGCAAAAAAGACTGCATCAATTGTCGCTTTATATTTCGTTGTACTAAGGCTGCGGTCATTCGTCATTGTAAAATAGTATTCTTCTTTTGAAAATTGAGTGGCAAATTTGTAGCATCGCCGAAGATGATGTTAAAATCACCACTCAAAATCATTGGGAAATCATCAAATCTCTCCCCAATTTTATCGTGAAGGTACGCAGAAGCGTCTTCAGACTAAATAAATAAATTTTTATATAAAAGCTGTTGTATTGCACTTGAAAACGTAGTCGGTGAATTATAAACCCCTACTGTTATAACTTGCTGTCCATTTCCAGAAAGGCAACGATAAACACACAAATCGCCGATATCAAAAACATTACTACTAAACATACGAGTATACTAGTGTAGGTACCTCGTATGCAAATCCATATGATTTGAGGAAAATATGGCAGTTGTATCAGACAACCTTTTACAGATAGCTGCTCCTGCTGCTGGACGATCGTGCCTTCTGAAACTAGCAACTAAATTGAAATCTGGAATATCATATCTATATTTCTTCGCCACCCTTGTGAAATTCTGTTAAAATCAATACATTCAATTTTTTAACGATAGTCGATAGTTTCTACAGATTTTGTAACTGCGCTCGTAAACTTTGACCATAAAATGAAAGGACAATGCATTAAGTTTAGAAACAAAATTAGTGAATATTTGAGTAATGGTTTTTCAAACTATTTTTCATCGATAAATCATCGCGATGAGTTGTTGATCTCTTTTAATTTAAGTAAAGTTCGAATCATCGACCAGTGCGTCTCCTACTCATGCCATGATTCCAGCTTCACTCATCCACTTCATTGAAATGGTAGTAAAATATTTGGTGCTTTTTATTTTTTCTGCGTTGCATAAATTTTTCTCTGTCCTTCAATTCAATTCCTTTCTTTCTTCTCTGTATTTTTCCGAGTCGGTAAGTATACTAGGTAATGTTGCTATTCTATTCTTTTAAGTCATTAGCAACTCAATTTTAATGTGTTTCTTGGCTCAATGGTAGAGTCGATGGCTATTAAACTCAAGGTCTCAGGTTCGAGTCCTAGCCGTGGCCACAATTTTTGTTTACGTTTTCACTTTAAATAAATAAAAAAAATGGAAGTCATTGCTGGGAATCGAACCTGAGACGCTGGGCTATGACGAATTTACATACGAAATACAATGAGCCAAAAAATGGTGTCGGTCGCGAACTCATTGCTTTACCCCCATCGCAAAAGTGCCAAACGCGCCTAAAGAAGTTTTCACTTCAAAAACGCCTTAGACTAAAATCCAAGCGAATTCGATAATTTCGTACTATGAGTAGCGACTCGCTTAAATGAAGTTCAAATGTCAAAAAGTTATCGACTAGAGTTATCGACCAATTATGAGTAGCGGCCGTTCGATATTGTATTCGCCCATCGCGTCAAAATCGGTCGAACGAAAGTTATTGGTGATAAAGCAAGCGAACGAAGTGTTTGTGTTTGTTAACTGTTACTGTTTGGATGCACTTCTGGCAAAAATGAGTGAATTAAAAGGAAAAAGTTCTTATATTTTTATTTACTATTAATAACAAGATGCTAATTTCTTTCGATTCATTAAGGACAAGCAGCAGTCAGTTCAGCAATTGAGCAATTGTTTTCCAAGTGACCTGAACTCTAAGGATTGCTTATAGGTTTCTAGTTTTGGTTGGATTTCGAATTGAAACATAAAAAAATGTGTCTGCAAACAAAAAGGTGATTGTAGCTACTGGAAGGGGACAATATACGCCGTTGTCTTTTTTGCCTTTAGAACAGGCAGTTGGCTACTTATTCAGCCTTTAATCCATCTGGCTGTATCTTTTAATGAAGAATGAATTCACAAGAATCCCCTTCAGTTGCGCCTTCAAATATAAATGCTACATAAAGAATGGAAGAAGCAACTCTGCAGGAAAAATTATGCAGTAATAATGAAGATGCCCAAGTTCTGCAAGATGAATTTACCCAGCATGTTCAAGGACCATCATCATCTGGCCAGCAGCAATCCCTGCCAGCAGAGCGAAAAATAGAAAGTACTGAACGTCATTCGCGACGAATGTAAAACACTCATATGAATAAAATGTCAAAATTAACAAATATTCGTCCATTCGTCGTTGGTTGGTCGTGCTCAGGTGAATAATACTTTAGAAAGGGTGAAACGAAAATACAATCCACATAATAGTGAAACCTTCACTCATATCTAGTTTAAGCACTTTATCGACTCATCTTTAGTTCGTTTGACATTTGACTTATGTCACAGAGGTGATACAATAGGTTTGTTTGTTGAAGCACTGGGGTCGCCTTGGGGTCGCCACAAACCGTTTTTTGAGAAACCTAAAGTCGCCCTGAATGTCAAACTGAGTGTTTTTTGAGCCGTAGGGTTGATCTAGGTTTTCCCTCAACTCGCCACAGCAAAAACCTAACGCGAGTTAAGGGAAAACCTAGGTCAAACCAAGCGCTCAAAAAACACTCAGTTTGAGCTATCAAATCGCATGTATTTTTTTTAATGACATGGGTTTAGCGGTTTTTGAGAACTGGAAAGCCCAGGTTTTTTTCACAGCTCATGGGGTTGTCAACCCTGGGTAAAATTCAACGAACGAACCTAATCCTTAATTGCTCTATGACATATGTGTTGAATGTATGAAAATTCAAAATGATCAAAACACCGCCCCGCATTCATAAGGTTAAAACACCGGTTCACGGTTTCACTTTTTAGTTACCGCAACGTTTGCAACCATTTT
This sequence comes from Melanostoma mellinum, assembly GCA_914767635.1. NCBI lineage: Eukaryota > Metazoa > Arthropoda > Insecta > Diptera > Syrphidae > Melanostoma > Melanostoma mellinum. The sequence continues at coordinate 54,809,412 of OU612059.1, read as the reverse complement.
ATGTGCTTGGCCTTTAAGGTTAAGTTCATTCTCTGAATTTCTAACAATATGACATCTTAGATCAACCAGTGTCTAGTGAGCTATCCACTTCAAGGTTCATCTGCGCAGTAGTAAGTGATTCGTAAAGTCAAGCACAATTCTGTAAAACGATTTATATTTTTTAGGTCTGAACATCACCAAATTTCGACGGACCTCTCTTAAGAAAATGCTATATTTTCACTGAAAATCCATTAACATTGTAGGGTAGTGGCACCTATTTCCGAACATCCGCAGTTTTCGAATACACTTTCAAAAATGCCTATATATTTTCGTTGTTTTTGATGTTCCAACCTTGAAAGGACTACTAATGTGTGCCCTCATATTCCCTTTTCACTTTCCGCATATGCTCAACAATCCAAATACAGCACAAGATCTTACAAAAATTTAGTTTGCCAGTGCGTGCGGTTGGATGCTTGGTAGCAGTAAAAAAGTGAGCACGACTGGGTCGCACGAACTTGCGATTGTGTGCTAGGTGCAATGCCAAAATTTTAAGGCTGAGTAAAAAGTTTTATTATTTGCTCTTATATGTGGTGGTGCAGGGTTGCCAACTTCACATTAATTATGAAAATTAAATTAAACCACGCAAAATATTAAAAAAAAATTAATTAAATATTATAAATAATTCAAGCGGAAATCTAAAAACGCCATCCTTTGGCAATTGCTAGTACATATAAACCCTAAAAATTTAATCAAAATCGTTAGAGCCTTTTTTGAGAAAAATTGGTATTTTTATATCGGTTATATGGCAGGTACCGTTATTCCAAGACCTAGAAACCCAATTCCAAAATCCCCTCTGTAGGGTGCCCCACAGTCACTTACTGCAAATTTTGAAGAAAATCGGTCAAACGGTTCAGGCTGTAGATCCATATACGGACACGGACATACAGACAGACAGACAGAACTGCAGGACCCACTTTTTTCATATTCTCTATCATCGTAATGTCATGTCTAATTGTTATCTCAAAATTTTTTTTCTGCACGATTGCAAGACTTGCCTTAGTACCTATAATCGCAAGTAAAAGCTTGCAGTGCACGTGTGTGAAACTTCAGTTAAAAAGCAAATAATGACGTACGTACTTGAACCTGTGGTTTTTATTACAAAAGAGCAATTGCTCGTGATATTGAGAGACATTTTGAAAATAAAAAGTTAAGTAAGCAACAGGGCAAAAACCTGTTCGAGAATAGGAAACTCATTCTTACCTAGTTGCTTATTTTCGAACAGTTTTGTTCGAAATAGGCGTTTTGAAGTTCATGTATCGTTTGAGTTACAACTTACAAGTTGCATAAGACTATTTTTTTTTTTTTTCATTATTTACAAGATAATTAAACCAAAGGTAAAACATAGGAAAAACATCGATGTATCGTTGTTATGACCGATGTTTTTTGACCGATGTTTGTCGAAGACCATGGATATTTTCCAACATCGATCTTTTTTTATAACGATGTTTCAACCCTGATTGGGAGATGCCACGAACCCAATTTTAGACTGTGAAGATTTGGGAGACTGTAGGTTTGGTTAGAATTCTTCTTATTCACAAATCGTAATAACTTTAAGGTCGATTTTTTTTTTTTTTTTTCAATATAAACATCCCAATCACTTCAGCAATTAGGGAAAGCTCTCCAGATTCAAGAATAAGCTCAATAAAATTTTTAAATTGCAGCTTTAAAAAGTTTTTAAAATGCTCGGATGCAATAAAAAACAAGAAAGACAACTCAATAGAAGCAAAGGAAGTTTATTTCATTTCATTTTAAGTGAAATAAAAACAACGCAAATCATTCCATTTTAAATCTAAATTTCTTAAATTATCGATTTTATGTCTTAACATGAGAAAACATATATTTTACAATTGTTTCCTTTTTTTTTTTAAATTTTTAATGCTAATAGTGATAAAAATTGCTTCCGGACACCAAAATATTTGAGTTTCGCTAACAAAATAAATAAACAGTATTATTTTGAGTCAAAAGCAAATATTTTTTATTCATCATCCAATCTTTGAAGTCGATAAAGTGTTCGAAAACTGGTGCCATGACCCTACCAGTTCAACGGCTCAGTAGCCCTTAAGGAACATATACACACAGAGCCTTATCACTGAAATCAGTTTTGAAGTAGCTAATTTGATTCAATTTAAAATCAATTCAAACATTCCAAATGAAAAGTTGAGCCTCAGAATCGTTAACAAATAAACATTTTGTAAATACTATCAAAGTTCAAAAACATCGAAAGCCCTTTCATTTTTAAAGAAACATTTTTTCATAAAAGACTTTTGAAAATTGAGCGAAGTTACTTGAGAAGGTTGTATTGTACTTTATCAATAAATCAAGGCTTGGAATAACAAAAACAATACAAAATAAGTAACACTCACCTGATTTTTATCGATTTCGCCATCTTGCAACTCAGCTTCGCCTTGCTCTTGAAATGTTATGATAATCAAGGCCACGAAAATGTTAACGAAGAAGAATGGAAATACTATGAAATATACAATATAAAATAAGGACATTTCAATCCGGAAATTTTGAATTGGACCCCTGTCTTCATATGTGGCTGCCATCGAATGTTGAAGGACTCTATGTTAAGGTAACGCATAAATTTAATTTTATTAAAAATGAACAATTCGAATATTCAAATATCAACAAAAAAGTAATAAATTTTTTTTTTTTTCAATATTTTCAAAAATAAAATTGTATCTTACTGAGGCCATCCTTCACCGGTCTGTACAGCGAATAATGTTAACATGGCAGTTGCTACATTATCGTAGTGAAAGTTTCGCGTTTTCCAAATCCGCCGTTCCTCTTTTGGTAATAGTTCATCTTCTTCATATTTGAAGAAGGAACCCCTGGTAAATATCAAATTTCGTGTAAAAAACTGTCTGCTTGTGTTGTATATTTTTTTTTTCTTTACAAAACAAAACATAATCGTTTGATGGTTGCAATTAGGCGTAAAAAAAATAGGAAATGTTACAAAATCGATTACAGAACATATACATATATATATAAACCAAATACACATAACGTTCTTCATATTGGAAAAGCTCAAAATACAGTTCTGTATGTAGTTTTACGATAGCTTGTGGATAGAAGAGTGTTGGACATAACATTGGCAACTGGCATGGATTTTTCTTGTAATTTTTTTTTTTTTTTAATTATTTTACACATTCTAGACTTATTTAATAAATAGCCTTTATTTATTAGAACTAGCACACAAATATTATTTATAGGAATTAAGCTGAGTCTGGAGAGAGGAGAAGGGTGTGTGGTTTTGGTTTGTGTGGAAGGGAGCACACATATTTATTGCGGACAAAAACACAACTAAAAATTAAAAGAAAACAAAAACAAAATCACAAACAGGAATCTCAAGCCGAAGGAAATCTTTTTGCTTTTTATTTCTATTTTATTTTAGATGACAATAAGCTCCGAAAAAATTATATATAAATAAAAAACAATTTAAATAATTTTGAAAGCATAATTCAGTAAAATATCTTTTTTTTTGTGTTGTTTTTGTTTGTTTTTGTTGAAGTTCCTTTGTTGCAAAAAATATTGAGTGTGTTTTTAGTAAAAGTGTAAAAGATTGTAGCGTGTCCTTAAATTTGTTTATATATATTTTCAGCTTAGAGAAAATTGATTGCTGTAGCCTTGTGAATGATGATTTTAGCTTATTAAGAAATCTTCTGGCAGTAGTATGGTTGGTATGGTATACTTGTGTTACTTTTATAAAAGCTTAGGTACTTGACATCTGATACAAGCAATAACACAATTCCTTTTGTTAGTTCTTTTTTGGGGAAGCTAGTGCGTAACTATATTTGATTTGCGTGAAGTTTTTCTTGTCAACATGGGCATGGGCCTGAATAGTAGTGTTTTTAAGAATTCGGGGCAAGTGCGTAAAGCTGCTAAGCTATTTCTGACATGTATGATTCCAATTTAAAAAGCTAGTCCTTGGTTTTTTTGTTTCTGCTTTGTTTTAAAAGAAAATGTGAGAAACATTTCTGTGAGGATTTCCTATATCAAAGGCCAACTCAAAGCTCTTGCTTGACTTTGGAACTTATCAATTTCTTTTTTTTCATTTTCGGACACGTTGATAATTTTTATCACTGCCTCATCAATGTTACATGTTTCAAAACCAAAATCTAATAAGTATGCCTAAAAGCAAAATATAAACCTAGGTATCACTTTAGCAGACACATAAAGTAAAAATAAATAAATCCTATTCTATGTTGCGGTGGAGATTGAAATAACCTACATTTGCTTATAATCTATAAAAACTATATAATTTGATAAAATTGCAAATAAAAATGATTAAGAAGCCTGTTTTAATGTGTTTTTTATGTAAATAATTTTTGTGTCGAGTTTCATATTTCTCGACGAAACAAGCGCGTATTGAAAAAGCGAAACTTTACTCGATCCTGTCTTTGTATCTCTTTCGCATCAGAAAAAACATGTTTCATTTTTTTCGATTTTGGAATGCGATTAGGTACAAGATATGTTTTTTTTTTTTTTTATTAACAAACACAAAAATATTTATCTGAAATGGTAAATAGTTGTAATATTTTTGTAATGCAAAAGTTTTTATATATATATATTTTTTTTTATAGTTAACAACACAACATTATTTTATTATTTAATAAAAAATATATAGTATATCTTTTATTTTGCAACAAATTAACTACAGGAGTTTTGAAGAAAACTCAACAGGAAATAAAGAGTAAAGAACAATTACTAAGTCGGCCAATAGGAAACTTGAAAATTTGAAAGTCTAATTTCATAGAAAAAGTTTTCTATAACCTACTTTAACTTGTATCAAATAGTGGACGGGTTATTTTATTTTCAAATGTTATATAAAGTACGAGAAAAAAGGTGTTCTTAATCTAAAGAGAAAGCAGCACTGAATCTAGTTCATTGGCATATTTGAAGGATTAACTGCTAGCCACTTTCTTGGTTAGACTTATTTTTAAGGACATAAATCAATCAATCAATCAATGGTTCTCATATTGGAAAACAATGTCTGTATTCTCATACAGCAGTGATGTGGTTGCTAACAAGATGTTTTAAAAAACCGAAGAAAAGAAGGCATTGCATTTTTTCAATCTAAGAAAGATTTGGCAGTAAGTTAGAATGGATTTGAAAGTTATTGGAATGCAGTATACTGAATGCATTAAAATTTTAATAATTTTCAACTGGCCTGTATTTAGTTTGGAGTCTTGAGCGATCTACAAAATTTCGTGAACAAAACACAAAACGCAAAAAAGTAGTATACACTTAATGAAGCTGGGGCCGAATTACCGCATCAGTGAGTACTATTTTTCTTTCGAAACTTGCTCTATATTGATGTTGTGTCTTGATGCTGTTCATTTTTCGACTTCAATTTGTTCAAATACTGATGAAAGAATGTCAAATTTTGGTACTTAAGTGCGCGATAACGTGAGCAGTAAGGCCAAAAACACATAATTTAGTCACGTATTACTCGATCACGTGTGCCATAATTCGGTGCCTCATTTATATGGGCCTACATCTTTTTTGCTGTTCAAATTTACTCAATAATGGAAGCCCATGTGGGCTGATGAACCCATCACATACTCCAGAAAAATTTCATCAATGCTTTTCCTTTGAAGAAAAATTTCTGTGGCCCTCGAAATTTCTTTGCCAAAATGAGGAATCTTAATTAACTCTACAAAATCCAAACAAGTTCGTAGAAGATTATCAGGATAACGGGCCAACACAGCAAAGGGAACACACGCTCAGCGACCAACTGTCACAGCCATATCCATTTGAAAGCCGACTTGATATGTAATATGATTAGCTTCGAAGTGCTTTTAAAAAGCACATTGCTGCTAAGTTGGAAAGGGTTTGTTCGTATTTCTCAGGATTCACTTGGAAATAGGGAATCAAATGTCCTCCATCGTAACCCAAATCTAATCTTTTCACAAATTTCTGCCGACAACAGCCGTGGAATATAAAAATTCAACTTTTAAAAGCAGAAAAACATTCAAAATACGATCGCTAATTGATTGGAATTTATTATTTTCCCTTTTCTTTGCAGTTAAACTAAGTCTGGCACTGGATTTTTCGTTGCACCATGAAAAGAAGCAGAAGTAAATTTTCTTTCAGCTGAACACCTGGATAGAAAGGTATACCAAATATTCTGGGACGCGTTCTGATCGCTTTTTGGTAGTAAAGGGTTTGAGTCCCTGCTAACCGTTTAACACGTTAACAACAGCAAAAAGCTATACTGATACGATTATTGAATGCCCCCATTATATAAACGTCTACCGATTCTGTGTTCTTAAGAAATAATTTTCTGGAATTGAGATTGAAAATCCTAAAAAACATACACGAGATTTCACGAGTGGATTTACACTAGTTCCGAAAGAATCTGAGGCACTATAACAAGCATCTCAAAGAGAGTTCAAGCACTTTTCTTCAGAAAATAAGTTTCGAAAGAAGTCTAATACCAGTTCACTAGTTAGAGTTATTGAAAGTGAACAGAGATACCTCGAATCGTGTCATTTGCAGATGTCATTTCTCTCCTTGACGAAGAAATTAATAAACCTAGACGATAACGAGGCCGTGCAATGACAATGTTTAAGAAATCATTTCAGAGTCCGTTTTGTTCGACTAAAATTGGAATTGGTTTTATTTGTCGTCCTCCAGTCATCGTGACGGTTGATCCTTTTTACAATAATTTATTTGACTGCAAACCGAAAACCACTTTAGATTCTTTGGACTTTTTCGATAGTAATGCTTTTCGGAATCATAATGCTAAGATTGATTACGATATACAATAGGCTTTGTATCCCGTTGCACCATCAGTGAGTATACCGCACTGCTGCACCGACCAAGCGTATGAATGCTTCATGAAGCAAATTGAATTGTCTGCGTGACTGAAACAGTGGATGAGTATTTGCTTGTTACGTTAAACATGTGTGCCTATAATATTAGCGCCCATTTGTCAACATTTCTATCACCTCAGCCCTATTGCGGCTTATGAAGTACAAGATGAAGTACCATCCACTTATTTCAATCTACGGTAATACGTACGACTACGCAGGACGACTTTGGACAATTTACGCTGCTCTATCAAGGTCGGCAAAGAACTCTCCGAGACTTTTGACGTCGAAAAAGGCTTTCGAAAACTCTAAAAAATGTTCAAAACTCCAAACATCGACACCAGATTCATAATCTTTCAAAAGCCTGTAGGTACAATTATTCGCAAACAAAGACGATATTTACGTAATGACGTAAAAGAAGCGTGATGTCGTATGTGCTTTTGCGAGCATAGAAACAGAAGTGGCGAAAATAGAAGAAGGTAGTTTGGAAATAAAAACCTTTCTAGAAAAACCGAGGCATTCTTTTATAATACCTTGGTCATCCCAGCAATGACATACAGCGCATAAGCATGGACCTTATCGAAAACGGATGAGGAAGCCTTTGGCCGTTTCGAAAGAAAAAACAGTACTCCGAATAATATTTGGACAATGTATGGAGAAGAAGATTCAACAACGAACTGTATGAGCTGGATAGACTTTTAACTCTCTTTAATGACCTTACTTTAAACTGGCCAATTATAGCATTAAAATTAAATTAAAATTAATTCATTAAAGCATAAACAACTAATCTATCAAATAGAAAATATAACAACGGAATTAACTTCAGCTCAAATTTCTAAGGAAGCATAACGACAGAGAAATTTTAATTGAAGACTGACAAATTTTTCCCTGATCGAATAACACCAACGAAGCAGTAAGTCTTAAGTTAGCTTATGCCAAGACAAATGTAGCTAGTTTTAAGCTAAAAGTTTAAAGTACAAATTTAAATGCTTTAAGATAAGTTTTGGTGCTTAAATTTCCCCTACCAGAGGTAAGGCATTATCAATGTCGTTAAATTGAAGAATTATTTTTACAAATTAAGTTACTAATCAATCACTTTTGTAATAAATTGTCAGCTCATTTACCAATTCAATTCAAAACTCATTGGCGAAATTTTATTGTACTTGTAGATCGCTTTAAATTCTCACAAGTTATAGTTAAGAGAAAAGTGTTGGGCTTCGGCCCAAAGTTACTCTGCTGGCCTGTTGTTTGTTTATTTCTTAACAAATGTATTTCTTGTTTTTTTTTCTGTTGAAGGTTTTTAAAATACCCCCTGGGGCACTCAGACGTAAATACCGGTCCATTATACTTCCAGATAGCAACCTTCTTTTTGAACGGTGCCATGGTAAGGAGCCGAACCGAAGTTACCATCTCTTACCATGTCTGCGCCGAGTATCAGCAATCCCATGCGAGAAAAAGCAGGACATTCAAAGAGAAAGTGCGCTGCGGTGTCCTCATCAAGATTCGCAGAGCATGGTATCACTTAAGCCTCACACGTTTAAATGCTTGGCAAAAGAGAAGTGCCCCGTTGCAACGCCAATAAGTTTTGTATTCTTTTCTACTACGGGATAGCAAAAAAGTTGCAGTGTTCTTTTCAATATTGGGGAGCATACTTATGGTCTGTCTGCATGCAATGGAGGCATTCCATCTATGGTTGTGCTCTTGACAGATCCAATCGTCCCTTCACTGAGGACCCTGGCAGACCTAGCGACGGTTCAGGTCCTGGAAAAGCTGACTGAGATCCTTGCCTGGCAAGTTCATCGGCGATTTCATTTCCAGTTATGCTGTGATAGCATGGATCCCGAACGAGACTCAAGGAATTTAGTCTTCCGATCGCATTCAGAGAGCTCTTGCATTCTTGGATCACTTTTGAAGGGTTGAGTAGGGCCTTAAGCACAGCTTGGCTGTCACTACACACACAGATACTTCTACCCATCCAGTTATTGTTTGTAACGTAGCTAATAGGCATTTTGAGAGCATACGCCTCCGCTTGGAAGACGGATGTGTATAAGTCTAGATTAGATTTAGGGGACGGGTAGAACTTGGTCAGCTCTGGCCACTGCGGTATCTGAATGAAACCTATTGTGCCAATGAGCCTTAAGAGGCGAGCGGTCTTGGTTAGATTTTGTTTAAATAAACAAAATTGCTTTAACTAATTCCTTGATAAGACGATCACTACTGGTTTAATTTACTATGAGTAAAAAATGAGTTGCTGCTACAAATAGAACTTCGCTTCTTTCATCGTACTGTATGAGTTTAATATTCATCGTCATTTTCTTTGATACAAGTCTTATCTAAGTTCGAATATTTGTAATAGTTTTGAAATATAAAATTTTTGAAATATACAAAACTAAAATTCCAAAAAATTTTGGAAAGCCGATTCAATATGATTATAATTTTGTATACTGTTTTGAATTAAGTTTTGAAAAAAAGTCATCTAACTACTACCAAAAACGTATAAATAGTTGATTATTTATTATAACTAAATATATATATTTATTAAGCGTCCTAATTAATAATATTCCACATAAGTTTTGAAAAAAAGAAAACATAGATACTGCAAGAAAATAGCACAATCAAAGTCTTCCAATGAGAGTGTTCATTGGAGTTGGATAAAAAAAAAAAACATTGAATAGAAAGAATTGCAAATGTTGCAAGTCTTTCATAGTTTTTCCTATTTCTGTCGAAAGTTCGTCATTGTAAAACAACGAATTTTCGAAAGTTTAACCTTCCACTAAATTGTCATCAAAACAAAAATATATAACTGCTTCGTATTGAAATAAGGTACTATGAAAATGAAATCGTATCTACAATAGAGAGACAGAGGAAAAAATAATTTTGCTACATCTATTCGAATGGATTTTCATAAGAAAAGGGTTTTAGAAGATAGTTTCGTTTAAGTAGACTATGGAGACAGCAGCATAGTTGAAGTATTGCTCTTGTTTCAAGGAAATAGCTATGTCAGATTAACTAAAGGTTTTTTAAAAAATAAAAACCAAAATGAAAAACTATTAAACTAATTCGCTTCACACAAGACTATGATGGGCAAGTTGCGTGCTGAAAGTGTTGAAAAACACCCAAAAGTTCTTATTCTTCGTGTCAAAAACGGGTACATTTGGGTTACTTTTCAACTCTTTTTGTGTTTTTGGTTCAAAAGTAACTATTACGGTAATTCGCTTAAGAAAAATAGTCACGCACTGCTCCATTTGGGGTTTCACAAACAAAACACATTTCTTTTTGTAAGTAGTTGGGGGATAAAATTACACATATATTTTACACACGCGAAAGTATATCTACAGGGCTGCTTTTTTTTTTAGAAAGAAAAATAAAAAAATAAAATAAAAAAATAAATAAAAACAAAACAATAATGCAACACATATTCTAGCATACACCGATAAGACAGATCAGTTTCCTTTTGTTTTTTTTTTGCTTTTTCAACAAACTACTAAACAAGGAAAATAATAGAAAATAAAGATAACAAGACATAAAGTAGATAAGCCAATTTTTCTTTTAGAATAAGTTTAGTCAAACATCTAAGCACAACACACACACAGTTGAAAAATGAAATCAAACTAAATAGAAATCAAAATGATAGAAAGTTTTTTTTTTTTAAAATTGTTAAATTGTTAAATTTTGAAATTTTTACTTACTGGCACTCTTTGGCAGTATGTTTACTATCATCCGTACAATAAAAAAATTTCCCATTGAACAATTGTACACCAATTACAGAAAAAATAAATTGAAACAATATATACACGATTAAAATATTAACAACATTTTTAAGCGAGTTCACCACACAATCGAATACCGCTTTCAGTTTCGGTACACGTTTAATTGTCTTCAGTGGACGCAGGACACGTAATACTCGCAACGACTTAATCGTTGATAGATTTTGTCCAGCACTGCTACCGGACATATCGAAACCGAAGCTTACTGCAGCGCATATAACGACCACAGCATCCATAATATTCCAGAATTCTCTTAAATAGCTGCCAGGATGTAATATTATACCTAAATCTACAATTTTTAGTAACATTTCTATTGTGAATACGCCCGTAAATGCATAATCGAAATAATTTAAAATTTGATTTCGCGTCGAATTTTCTAAGACGGGATCTTCGGCGGCCAACGCTATCGATGACAATGAGATGACGACCATAATGAAAAAATCGAAATATGGCAAATTGACCACCCAATGGGCTCCACGGCGAACTCTGTACGATTTGACAGTGTTTTTTTTTGTTTTTTTTTTTTTGATAATTTATGACATCATCAAGAGATAAGCATTTGGGAAAGAGAAAAATAAAATTGTACATCGTTTTGTTAAGTTTTATGTTAAAAAAAATTCAAAATAAAAAGGAAACCAAAAAAAATTTAGGAATTATTTTGCATCTCAAAGAACAAAAAAATTTGAAGAAAAAAAATATTTACGGGTTTGTCGGCGATAAAATAAACATGGATGAGTATGGCAACATTGGCTTGGGGCCCTCGGTGACTTCTTCTTCGTCTTTCTTCTCCTCATCTTTCTTTTTACTCTTGCCACTGGCAGCGGGTGTTGTTGTGGCCCCTTCAACGTGGACACCATCACCCTGAAGGGCTTCCATTTCTTTCTCCAGTTCCTGCAATTGTTTTTCTTTGTCCTCTTCAACTTGCTCCTCTTCAGCTGCTGTCAGTTCTTGGGCATTTGCCAAATTATCGACGGCGATAGCCAAGAACACGTTTAGCAGTGTATAGTTACCGAATAGCACCAAAACGATAAAGTATCTGCATATTGTTGAATATTGGTTTTTGGTTGCACAAAAAAATAAATACAAAAAAATAAAAATAAACATATTCACGTAGTGATTGTGTCTACAACAAAATTGGGAATACTTTTTTTTCATTTTAATTAAGAGTAATAAAATGTTCTTGTGACTAAATTGTTAAACGAGTACTAAAAATGTTAATTGTGGTGTAGTGTGTCTTGGGGGTTGTTATTGTAAACTATGTTCGTGGGTTTTTTTTAGCTTACTTGTGTGTTACAAAATAAAATAATGAAAATGTGTAATACACTGCCACAAAGACAATAATATCTAGTTTTTGAAATTTAAAAAAAAATCTCAATTCGATCGTAGTCAGGGGGCTAGGAATCGCATTGAAATTTTTTTTTAACTTCAAACTTCTAAAAGTTTTAGTACACTCTCTTTTGTTCGATTACGTTAGGCTGCCATTTTCTCCCGAAAATATATTTTTGTTCTATTTTTTTTTTTGATTGCGTAGAAAGACTGTTGTTTTGCACTTTCCTGAGAACTCGAGAAAATCCATCACCTAATTTCATTTCATATGAAATTATATTTGCACTTTGAAAATTTATTCCAACAGTTTGCTGACTGTTGAAGTATTGTAGTTTTGTTTTCCCTTCTTCTTATCAATCTTTTTAGTTTTAAATTTAAACCCTTTTTTGGTAATATAAATATGTGCGTTAATTCATTCACTATTTGAAGCATAAAAGCGGTTGCCAATTTTGAATTTAAAAAACAGCAAAATGCTGTGTGTTGTGCAATTTTCGGTTTTTGTTTGCTGAGCCTTAAAATATTTAAAACTGGATAAAGTGCAATCAGGTAAAATTAACTATTTGTAAGCATTTTTTTTTTATCCTATTTTTGGTTTTTAATTACTAAACATAGAAAATAAAATAAGGCCAACTTTTTGAAGTTAAATTTAAAATAACAAGAGACTTTGAAATTTTTGAACAACTTCATTTTGAATATTTCGTATTTTGAAAAGTTAGCACTTAGTTCTTTTCCGAATAGTAAATAAAAGTTTTTGTATTGCGTTGTCGGGAAAAAACAAACAACCTTTCAAAACTAAACTATTCTAAGACTAAAAAGCAAAACATGCATTGTTTTTGTTAAAACTATTTTGTTAAATAAAATGTCTGTGTTAAATTATTAATTCGTTTAATTTTTTTTCGTACTAAATAAGAAAATATAGCAACTATTACTTTTCTGAGATGTTTTACTCTGAAATGCAAACTGAGATCGTTTCAATTTGAATTTAAGAAGCTGGGAAAAATTAATGGTCCAAGTGTGGTTTTTTGTGGCATTCCATGCCCAGAAAGATATACTCCAATAGAAGCCGGTCTACTGGTGGTTGGAAGAGATAGCCGGACTCCGCAGAAAATGTCTACGCCTTAGACGGAAAGTCACAAAAGGCAGAAAATGCAAAAATGAAAATATTGAAAGTGACGTTGAAGAAGCGAGGACAGCGCGCCAAGAACTGAAGAGAGCGATCAAGCTGAGCAAGAAACGAAAATGGGAAGACTTGCGTCAAGATATCAACAGCGATCCCTGGGGACTACGCTACAAGATCGATATGCAAAAGTTTGTAGTTGAGAAGGCCGTAGAAGATTTTAGCCCAGAAAATATGAATTAAGTTGAAGACACACATTAAATCAGGCAACACGACACCCTAGGCTGCAGCAATAAGAAATACCACCGCAAAGAAGAGCTTAAAATCGCATCTAAAGGGGCGAATAAACAAAAACCTCCCGGGCCAGATGGGATACCGGTGGAAGCATTAAAACAAATCGGGCAATGCTCTCCCCAACCGCTTTTAAAAGAGGACAACAACTGTCTAACTGAAGGAACCCTTACCAAGTGTTGGAGAAATCAAAGGCTTGTACTTATCAGCAAAAATAATAATAATAAATAATAAAAATAAAAAACGGACTCTCCATTGGTTAAAGACCTCTGTGCATGCTGGACACAGCAGGCAAGCTCATAGAAAAGCAATTGAAACCACAACTTATAGCCGCGATTTAAAGAATGAGAGATTTGCCTGAAAGAAAATATGGCTTTAGGAAGGGGCGCTATAGAATAGGAGTAATTGAAAAAGTAGTAGGGCTGTCGAAAATGCTCAACAAGGGAGCCAAAACATCAAGAAAATCGTGCTCCTACGATGACATTCTCTGTATGGAAATGCTCGAAGACTGCTTTATAGGTGGATATGCTGATGACGTTGCTGCGGCGATAACTGCAAGGGACACTGAAAGCGCACAGAGAAAGTTGAAACAAGTGATGCGAAGGACAAATTCGTGGATGAAGGAACATGGACTGTCACTGGCTACCGAGGAAACTGAATTAGTTCTTCAAACAAAAAAATTAATTCCCACGGTTATCGACTTCCACATTGAAACCAAACTTATGAAAAGCAAAATCTTGGTAAAATACCTGAGAATAAAGCTTGACCTGAAACTGAGCTTTTGGGACCAGATACGAATGACTGCTGAATGTGCATCCAAGGTTACAAGCCACTTATCTGGGTTGATGGCAAGTGTAGGTGGACCACACGCGAGCAAACGGAGATTTCTTCTGGTAACAACACATTCAATTCTGCTGTACGGATTAGAGATTTGGGCTGAAGCTCTAAAACAAGAAAAGTATCGGAAACAACTAGCATCAGTACAGCGGGGCGGTGCCTCGTGAAAAACTCGTAACTCACAGTGTCTGAGCGAGCATTTCTTGTAGTTGCAGATGTCGTACCAATTGACCTCCTCACGTCACTAAGAACAGAGAAATACAAACACAAAAAGAAAGCAGAGGTCGGCGTGGAAGCGACGAACACGCACGCTAAAGCGATCAAACAGCAGAAGTGGGAACAGAGCTGGGAGTCGGAAAGCAGAGGGCGCTGGACTGCTAGACTGATCGGAGAGCGGAGACCTAAGCGAATGTAGTAACTGGAAAATTGGAGAAGTGAACTATTACGTGTCCAGTTCCGGACACGGGTATTTCATCGCTTTCCTGCACAAGATTAGAAAAAGAAAAAGCCCTTCGTGCCAATACAGAGATTCACTGACAGACAACGTTTATCATACAATGTTCGAATGCAGTAGATGGGAATCTTTCCGTCAGGAAATAAACAGTTTTATTGGAGAACTCAGCCCAAATAATATCATCCAGGAGATGCTGAGAAACAAGGAGAGTTGGAGGTACATTAGCATGTATATGACGCAGATTCTGAAAACAAAGAAATAAGAAGAGTTAGTTGAGGAAATAGAACCCCACACCTAGACATGAATCCCCCTCAAAGAAATGCGCAAGTGGTCCCGAGGGGGAGATTAGCGAGACACTTTTGGAGTTTTAGCCGGTGTGCCAAGCTTAGGACACTTTGGAGAGTCCGGCACACGGGGAAGTATGGATTCTTCCTTACGATGCGTAAAGCATTTTCGCAGAAGTAAAAAAAATTCCTTTTTGTTGTTTGAACACAAGCGCTCACATAAACGTAATGCCAACATTAACTTGAACTCCGTCATGACAAAACCGGCTTTTGCTGAGCTCAAAGCAGCGTACTCCTTGGCTACAAGATCATTATGCCCATAGCACCGCAAATAAAGAAGTGGAGAAATAACTTAAATAGAAGTCACAATGACACTACACAATGCACCTGGGGCCGAATTACCGCACACGTGATCGAATTATTTGAGTTTGGCATTACTTTTCACGTTATCGAGAACTTAAGTACAACAAATTAACATTCTTTGTTGAATGAATTAAATTAAAAAATGGACAACAGACTTAAATGGTGCAATTTAAAGCGAATTCTTAAAGAAAAATGTCACTCACTCACTCGATCACTGATGCGGTAATTCGGCCCCTGGTTCAGATCAGACTTATCAAATGTGAAATTTTTTTTTTTTTTTGAAACAAATAGTTGGGAACTTCACAAGAGAAAGAGAGACCAATTACTTTTTCCCAGAAGAAGTTACGTAAAACATTCGTGGTTCGAGTCCCAGAAATCACCTTTCACTGACATCACCTCTCGCGAGATCAAGGACAAGTCATCCGATAGTACACACAGCCTTTGGGAATCGGCATTTATTTATTGGTTATTAAAATGTGTAAGGTTCAACAGCTTTATAGCGCCACCAGGCGACCACTTTGTGTTTAACCAAGTGCATGGAATCGTTCCCTAAATGTTTATGGAAAAATTATTTTTTCCAACAAGCTTTGATACAAACGCTTAAAAATTCACATTGAGCGAAAAAAATATGTGATTAAAAATAAAAGAAATGAATATTCAACTTTTAAATAAATAGCGGCTGGGGTACCACAAAAGAGTACTTTAGGTCCAATCTTTTATCTTTTGTTTATGAACAGTACACTTAAAATACAGCTCTATTTTAGCCATTTTTTCTATTAATTGGTTACAGTACTAGAACTGGCGAGAAGCAAACAGAATGCTAATGCCAATATAATCTTACAATGTTATAAAACCAGTGCGGATATATGGCAAGTCGTAGTAGTGACTTTGTTATCCTGAAACTTTCTTTTCTTTCTCGGTAAACCGTTCCGAATTGGCAGACAATTGTAAGTATCCTTTCATTCCTCGTTTTATAGGACTATTAGATACCAACATTTCTAAGATACATAATATGTTCTACCAACCGTCAATCGGGTACCGTCAAAATGAATTTCGTTATATTTGAAGTTTATAAAACAAATTATTTGGCATAATGGTTGTATAGTGATGTCATGATGCAGCACATAGTAGCTCACTGACAGAGTGTAACACAGGAGAAAAGTACCCAGTCTTAAAATCATCAAAGTCGAGTCACGGAGTTTATGAGCAGCATTTATTTGGTTTCTGAAATGCGCTTGGCTACAAAGTTCTCAGAGCCTTGTCTTATTTTGTTAAAGACCTTTTTGAGAATAGTTAGCTTTCTTCTTCATGTTCGAAAGTCTGAGGCCGAATTACAGCTCACGTTATCGAGTGAATGAGTGGCATCAGTGATCGAGTAAGTGAGTTACCATTTTGGGATGACAGCACACACGATCTCACGTAGCGTATAACTTTTTAAAATTGTACTAGTTGCATCGAAAATTCACTGTTTTATTTCGAGTATCTATTAACTCACAGATGTCGCTGATGTTACCTTAGACAAATTCATTCTGTTGTAAAAAAAGACAAGGGGCCGAATTACAGCTCACGATATCGAGTGAGTGAGTGGCATTAGAGATCGAGTGAGTGAGTAACCATTTTGGAATTACAGCATACGTGACCTCTCGTATCGTATTGCTCTTTAAAATTGTACTAGTATCATCGAATATTCACTAGTAAATTTCGAGTTTCTATTAATTCACAGATGTCGCTGGTGTCTCTTTATACTTATTTCATTATTTTTAGGAAGGTAAAATTCATGCCTTTGTAAAAAAAAGACAATATTTAGTAAGAATTTCGGAAAATTTAAACATAAAATACACTCGGATGGTGTTATTAAATGAAATATTGATAATAGATGGTTTCAATAGTCTTTCGGTGGATGTGCACATAAACAGACAGTAGATAATGAAGGATGGGAAATTCTTTTACTAACAAATTTGGGATATAGTAATCCACCGTCGTAACAAGTACTAGAGAAATGTACACAAAACTTCTTATATTTTCATTTCATGTATGAATTAGAGAGCACTTTATGCATCGAATGAAATTCCGATCGATTACTGATGAGAGAATGCCGAATTGTGGTACTAGATGACTCGATATCGTGAGCGGTAATACCAAATTCCCATAATTCCGATACGACTTATTCGATAGCGTGTGCCGTAATTCGGCACAAGTTTTAGTGAGAATTTCAGAAAACAAAAGCATTGAAAATTGCACTCGAGTTGTGTTGTTAAAAGAATTCTTGTTCATTGCTACTTAGGCGGTTGTGATTTGTGAATGTGATTGTCTTCCGGTGCATGTGTACATGGCCAACAAAAGTGATCGGTTTGAATGAAAGTAATCTGCCTTCGTAATAAAAACAAGGAAAAACGTTCACAATTCTTTCTCATATTTTCATTTGAAAAATAATCAGTGATCACCTCATGCGTCGAATGAAGTTCCGTTCGATTACTGATCACAGAATGCCAAATTGTGGTACTAGATCACTCGATTATGTAAAGAGTAATACCAAATTCACATAATTCCGTCAGGAGTGATTCGATAATGTGTGCCGTGATTCGGCCCCTGTTCTCTTTGCAACTTTGAAAATGCTAAAATAAAAATCAAACTAACTCTCAAGAAAAGGATTGTGTTGCTATATTTCTGTGTAATAAAATAATAACTTTTCAATTTAAAATCAACAAGTTTACCGAACCCATTTACATGGAAACTAAAGCAATTTCTAACTCATGCTGTTAAAAGTGTGAAATTAAATTCTTTTTAATTTATCATAACTGCATGCTTTTAAACAACGTCCTATTCACCTGTTAGATTTTGAGTATACAGATTTCATAAAGAGAATTTTTTTTTTTTTTTTTTTGTTGGAAAGAAGTCCCTTCTAACTAATTTTGAAAATAAAATCTACTAGTGTTGAATGCGTGTGTGTGTGTGTGTTTATCAATAGATGTGTACAAATGGTCCTTCTTTTCCAAAAAACTATAAGCTTTTTAAAAATGCAATTCAATTGAAATTCTCTTAAATCAAATCTGCAGCCTTGAAGAGCCTTTTTTGCGATGATGATTGCGCACATTAATGGTTCAACGTTCAACGTTTCTGATCTCATTACGACAGAATACAAGTTAGTCTTTTAACACGATAACTAGCCACGATATTTTACGGTTTATGATCTACAAACGTATGGAGTCTACATTACTTGACTACCTACTGATGCTGATACAAATGTTGGTTTTAAACACAACATACAAAGTTAAATATGATTTGTTATTTGGAATGAAATACATTTAGACTTTACTTAGCGACAATGATTGTCAAAAAATTACTTTAAACAGTCATAGTACTCGTTTGTCAGTATTTATGAATGAAGAGCCATAAAATAGTAGTAGTTTAATGGAAATTAGTAGTAGTAGTAGTAGTAGTAGTAGTAGTTTTTTTAAGTCAAACGGTAACAAAAAAAACTTACAGCGAATAAATCATTCCTCTTTTGGCTCCACCCTGTGATATTATACCCTGATACATGACCTCGTTCCAATCCTCACCGGTCAATATTTGAAATACCGTTAATAGTGCAATCGGGAATGTGTTGAAATTTGTTTCGGGCGTACCGCCCGGCAGATTGAATTGTCCACCAAACAATTGCATGCCAAGCAATGCAAATATCAGAATGAACAAGAAGAGCAGGAACAACAATGAAATGATGGATCTCATCGAGTTCAACAGCGAAATCACAAGATTCCGCAGCGATGACCAATATTTGGTCACTTTGAATATACGAAGTAAACGGAGGGCACGTAGAACGGACAAACCGAATGAGCCGCCTTTCACCTCGGACCACACCACTTCGAATATCGAACCACTAATGACGACACAATCGAAACGATTGAATGATGATTCAAAATATATCCGTGGACCCAAAGCGTACATCTTGACCCACATTTCTGTCATGAAAAGACCGAGAAATGCAAACTCTGCATAATCTGTAAAGAGAATTGAGAAGAGAAAAGAAGAGAAAAGAACGAAAAATAAATATCAAGTCTTAATGAACTCTTAATACACAAATTCGTGGACAACCATGGTACACACTACTTATTCGTTAGCAGGTGCCTCCTGCCCGGTATGTGGGAACCGGAGCAGGATCTATCCCATGCCTATGATGTACTTACACAGAAAATCCGTTAGCCATCTCGGTTGGCCGTAATGCTCTACAGCTACACAAACGGTGTTTAGAAACACCAACACTATGACGAACCAATAGAACCATTGCGTTTTAACGGTGTGCCGGATCCAAAATCGAAATCGCTTCTCGGCATGCCAGAAACCCTTGCATGTGCCTTGTGTTTTCGTTCGCGATTTGAGGTATCCTGCAAATATTAAGCATTTGGTTAAGGATCGGTATCTTTTTATGTTGACAGATTGCTTGGTTTAGCTTTATACATTCACATTATTACATAAGCTACTCAGTGGAGGCACAATTATTTTTTATGCTTCTTAACTTATGGGTATGGGATTACACATACATATATGAAATTATAGTAGTTACATAAATTTTAAACTAACATATTTAGAAATTGAAAATGTAATTAAAAATAGACGTAATTCCACAGCAGAAACTTTCGGATGTAGCAACTCTTTGAGGAGTTATGTTACAGCACACTCAGCAGAATGAAAGAAGCGTAATGGATTTCATGGATTTGAATACAGTTAAGATTGAAAAACTAGACTAGCTTAGAGTATTTGTCAATAAGCATCAAGCATAGAACTATATTCTTTGATGACAGTAAGAAATTACCAAATTTATTACTTTTCTATCAGAAGTCACATGCGCTGTCGGATAAACTCGTATCTAAGAAAGGTATATGCTTTTCGAGGGCTTTTTCAATTCAATTCAACCAGATTACTATTTCAACTAAGAATTTCAATCAATTTTTCTGATTTGGTTATATTGTATTTTGTTGAATGAATAGCATTTATTGGGTTATATTTGTGCTAAGCTACTAGTTCTTTAAACAAGCTTCAATTTTACTAGCTGCATGTCTATAAAATACGCACTAGGCAATGAGCTAGCTAGTGAATCCTTACATAGAATAATATAAAGTCACTTTAGCTGTCTGTTCGCTTAGATATTTAAAAGTACTCAGCGGATTTTGATGCGGTTTTTGTTTTCTTAAAGGGGTTTTCAAAAGAGACGCTACAAAAGTTGAGCGACAGGGACAGCAAACGACGCCATATTTCTTGTCGCTTTTTTGACATTTCTCTTCAGTAAGGTTTGCCATTTTATGATGGAAAGAAACACGAGCCAACAAAGAGTCAAAATCATTAAAATTTACCACCGAAATTCGGAGTCAGTGGCTTCAGCGTTAAGAGCGCTACGTCCAATTTATGGTCGTCATAATCGGTCCAAGCAGATCAACAATTGAGCGTCTAGTGGAACAATTTGAATCCACAGGCACAGTACAGTTAGAGAAAGATAAATAAGAGGGCCCTGAATTTTTGAATTTCCCGCCTCTTAGTTTAAATGGCAACACTGCTCCCCTAAACAGTCAACTGTCAGCTGACTTTTGTCAAAACATGAATAAGCTGCGACATCGAGTCCGTCACTTTTTAATTTTCCGCCTCTTTATTGAAATGGCAACACTTCTCCCGTCACAAGTCATCTGTCAGTTGACTCTTGTCAAAAATTGAACAAACTGCAACATTTAGTTTGTTTTTGACAGCCGTTAATATCAAACTAATTCGTTGACTGAGAAGTAAAGGGAGAAAAGAGATTCACCGATTCGAGAAACTCACTGTTTTGACTGCTGTCACGGGCTCATTGACCCGGTCTTGTATGTATATCTTACCGCCATATTCCGACGGTAACGGGAACTTAAAAAGGGAACTTGGTGTTTGTATTGAAAAGGCTCCAAAACTACTAAGCCAATTTTATTGAAATCGGGGGCAAAAATGGTAAAGAGCCTGAGAAATGGCTAGGCTATATATTCTTCCCATATTCCCTTGGAAACGGAAACGGAAACATAACCAGGAACTTGGAAAATACTGGACCGAATCAAAAAATTTTGCCACCCTTCAGTTGGTTACACGCTATCATTTTTTACATCATTTCTAGTAGAATAGTGGAGAGAATTATAGTGTTGCAGATGTAAATGCTTATAATTGATGAGTAAATGATTAGGGATGAAAATGATTGGGTATGACTGGAATGATGGAATGAAGTGACAGTGTCTAGGAAACACTTCGGTGTATTATAGAAAAAATGACTTGATTGAAATGACAGTTCGTGGCATCAAATCAAACGTTCAAAAATGACAGTTGTGGAATTTCATAGAAGAAATGATAATGTGTTAATTTTAGAGTACTTCTTTGGTCCTAAATAACATAGACTGTACTTCATCCCCATTTTCCCACTAGAACGGGAAACATGGGCGCTATTTGACTTAATTTACTCAATTCGATCACCGTAGGGCCAGAGCTACACCAGGCGAGTCAGCTAGTATTTAATAATTTCGTTTGATTCTTCATCAAAATCAACAGCTTGTAGTATATTTTCATTAGTTGGTTAAATTCGTCTAGACTTCGTTTCTGTTACTAGAACAATACTTTCAATAATTTATTTTGCAGCATTTTTAAAATGACTATTGACAACTACCTAAGAGAAAATTAAGTAAGAACGGTTTGAAGTAGTATTAGAGATTTAAACGTAAATTGATTTTAGCATTTTCAATGAAACTGTTTCTAGCGGCATCAGGTTGTTTACTCTCTCTCGTTTGGCGGCGATATCATTATCAATTTTTTTCAACAACACATGAATACAAGTCCAATAAGTAACAGTAGGGTTCCACAGACAAGGCGTGATTCGCGATTTAACTCTACTAATACAATGCTTAGAATTTTTCGTAATAGGTATGAAGGTATTTCTGTTTGTCACATAAACGCACAAAGTTTGCGAAAACATTTAGATGAATTTAAGCTTATTTTTGAACAGGATGTTGTGGATGTTATCTGCGTATCGGAGACTTGGTTGAGGCCAGAAATAAGCAGCAGTGTCTTTGGAATGACAAATTATGATATTTTCAGGTCTGATCGTAATGGCAGAGGAGGGGGTGTTGCCATATTTGTCAAGAAAAAATTCAATGCAAGAGTTGTAAAAAAATCGGATGGAAATGGTTTGGAGTTTGTTTTCGTTGAATCCGTAATTGATGCAGAAAAATGTCTGATGGGAGTCATGTATAAACCTCCAGATGTATACGATTCTAGTTGTTTGACGAATGTTATTGCGGAAATTAGTCCATTCTTCCGTCATATTTTAATAGCCGGTGACTTCAACACAAATTTTTTTGACAAATTAAATAATAACGTTATTAATTTTTCTAGGAGTTTAACTTCATTAAATCTTTTCCCAGTTAACGACTCTGTTGCTACCCATTTTACGCAGACTAGCTCTACGCTAATAGACTATATGCTCGTAAACCAACTCAGTAAGGTTAACTTTTATAATCAGTTGAATGCATCTGGCTTCTCAAGGCACGACTTAATTATTGCTTTCTATGACCTAAATGTTTGCCAATCTGTTGAATCAGAAACAATACAATACCGTGACCTTAAGTCAATCGATCTGTCATTTCTATCTGCTGAGACCTCTAATGTTAACTGGGAAACCATTTATTTCCAACCATCTGTTGATGAGCAAATACAGTTTTTTACAGAAAAAGTCAACCATCTGTTCAATATTTGTGTTCCAACTAAAACTATCACTGTTCGTAGTCGTCGATGTGGATGGTTTAATTACAGGATCGAACAACTGATCTCAAAACGAAACGCTCTTTTCAAGAGATGGAAACGTTTTCGATTTTCTTCTTTTTATGAAGACTACAAACAACTTCTTCTTCTCAAAATTCAACTGAACAAAACAGTACTTCTTCCCACTTTAATTTTGTGAGAGAACATTCAAATGGATTTAGTTTTCGATGCATTACCGACTTCGAAGTATTAAAGGCAGTCCTTGCAATTAAATCGGAGGCAATAGGTTTAGACGAAATTCATCCAAAGTTTTTAAAGCTTATCTTACCCCAAGTTTTACCCTTCCTTACACATATATTCAATTTCATGTTAACCACCTCTTCTTACCCTTCTATTTGGAAAGTTGCCAAAATTATCCCTATTCCCAAAAACTCAACTTCAAACCAAGTGGAATATCGGCCAATTTCAATTTTGCCTTTTATCTCGAAGGCTTTTGAGAAAATAATGTCTCAACAGATTTCCATGTTTTTAACGGAGCACAAGCTTTTATCTTCAATTCAAGCGGGCTTCAGACCAAAGCACAGTTGTCTGACCGCACTTTTAAAATTAGTGGATGATATTCGTCATGAAATTAACAATGAAAATGTTTCGACCTTAGTAATGCTTGACTTCTCAAAGGCATTCGACACTAGAGGTCTGCATGAATACATTCATTTACCTTTTCGAATCAAGCACAGTAGTTCAGTGTATTCTGTTCGTAGAATGCTTAGAAATTAGTGTACACTAAAAATGAATACACTATTCTTAAAAAGCAAATACTGCACACCATTCGATCTCTTCGTAATAGAACGAATACACTGTTTGGTTTCTCTCCTAGGCTTGAATGCTTGATTTAAACAGAACAGAACAAGCCTAACAGTTATCAACATACCGAATACAACAATTGAAAAAATACAAATAGAACATTTACAAGCACACTGAGTGCACCGAGTGGCTTGAACTGATGCAAATGAATTATGTGATGCTCCACTATCCACTTTGTTTGTTTCTAGCTTTAACCTGAAAGTTTTTAATTTCTCATTGCCGATCCCTTGGGCATATGCGGATGAATTAGAGTTTTTTACTCGTGGATGGTGTAGGATTCTAACGGTGAAAGAATTTTTCCCATTTGCGTTTCCATTCCCGTGGGAATATAGGGATAACATATATAGCCTTTGTTCTTCCTCAGGTTCTAGATTATCTCTGTACAAAATTTAATTAAAATCGGTTCAGTGGTTTGGGCGGGAGATGGATACAAAAAAAAGCGAACAGACAGAGCTACATTTGCATTTATAACATTAGTAAGAATTTTGAATAGCAAAACCGATAATAGTTATAGTTTACAAATTTTTCTTACATACCTATGTACATATTTCTTGAAAATGAAATATGTTCAAAGAAAATGTACTAAGACTCTTTTTGTAATTGTTGATTGTTCACTCTTTCATTTCTTAGTAATTGAAAATTCTCAGTTCGCTTGGTGTGTAATGTGTATAGTGCATTATTTGGTGTATTCGATGTGTTCGATATAAACTCGGTGTATTCGATGCATTTGAGAAAAACACCAAATGGTGTATTCATTTGGAATGAATACACGATTCTATTGTTTTGGTTTGGGGTAATGAGTCATTTGTTTTGTTTTGAAATAACCAAAACCAGCGAGTAGTGTATTTGAAAAAATATAGAATGGCTTGGAATCGATTTCAAGCCACTCGTTGCAGATGTCGAATCGACACTGTGTCTCATGAGATTCTTTTGAGAAAACTGAATTTGAATTTTCGTTTTGAAAGAACCGCGGTTGCACTAACGCCGGTGTCCCACAGGGCTCTATTCTTGGACCCTTACTATTTTCGTTATTTATAAACGACCTTCCTGATGTTCTCAGGTCTTGTAAGGCGCTTATGTACGCAGATGATGTCCAACTGTACTATAGCTATAGCTATCGAATCGGAATGGTAGATGACGCTACCGTCCGGTTAAACCTTGACCTGAGCAAAGTATTTCAATGGGCAGTGGAAAATAAACTGCGATTAAACCCGAAGAAAAGTCAAGCCATTGTCATTAGCAAAAATGCTTTAGATACGACCTGCTTCCCAGAGGTAGAACTTGGTTCTTCCATTCTTCCTTACATGAAAACAGTTAAAAACTTAGGCATCATTTTCAACCAAACTTTAACTTGGGAGGACCATATTTCTTGCGCCGTTGGCAAAACGTATGGTGCGCTTAGAGTGCTCAGTTCCTCAGGGAACTATCTTCCGATTAAAACTAAAACCATTTTGGCTAAAACATTAATCCTTCCCATCATGCTGTATGGAAGTGTAATTTTCTGTAACGTAGATAGCAATAGTCACCGAAAACTCCGAGCTGCTTTTAACAGTATAGCACGTTTTGAACACAGTCTTCGCAGGTTTGACCATGTCACACAGTATGCAAATGGTATCTTTCAACATGTCTTTTCAAAATTACCTAGAC
Source organism: Melanostoma mellinum (assembly GCA_914767635.1). Classification (NCBI taxonomy): domain Eukaryota; kingdom Metazoa; phylum Arthropoda; class Insecta; order Diptera; family Syrphidae; genus Melanostoma; species Melanostoma mellinum. The sequence continues at coordinate 54,783,847 of OU612059.1, read as the reverse complement.
AGCAAGGTGTTATTGTTCCTTTTTAATTTAATACAGACAAAGACTCCGGACTACCTTTACGATAAAATAGTTTTTGCACAATCACAGAGAAGTAGAATACTTATAGTACCAACACATAGGTATACTGTTTGCAAAAGACAATTTTTTGTTTACGCTGTTGGGCTGTGGAACTCTTTACCTGCCAATCTGAGGAGAATCAACAATTTTGCCATATTTAAAAGAGACCTTTTCAATCATTTAAGGTGCTAAAATATTTCTTTTTTTAAAATCTTTCTTTTTTAAAATTTTTCTTTTTTCACTTTTCTTTTGTTTTTATTGATCTTAAAATAGTTAACAGTTATTTTTGTATTGTTTTATTTGTAAATTTACTTTGTCTCCATTCAAAGATTTCTTAAGTAACCCAAAAATTGTACCTCTTATACTAAGTATTATCTAAAAAACATTATGTTTTACTGTACTTTTGTTGAAATAAAAATTTACTAAAAAAAAAAATTTCTTAAATCGTAATTACTACTATGGATCTGTATAGCCACTTCTGCCACTTCTGCAGATTGCTTAACAACGATGAAGACTCAAATTCCGCTTTCGTGTCGAATGTCCCATTCAACTTTTTTTTTTTTTAAACGTGGAACGCTTCACGATTTTGCGTGTCATCCTTGCGCAGGGGCCATGCTAATCTTCTCTGTATCGTTCCAATTTTAGTATATGTTCTGCCGAAGCAAGAACATATTGGACGATGATAAATTAAAACAGTTTTTTTGATGTTTAAGAAGTTAACCTTGTCATATGTAAGTCTAAGCATTACTAAGATTACCTTGATTCAAGGCTATTTAAGGACAGCTGAGAGATCTTTTCGAAAGGAGAACGTACCAGCTGGTCTGCATGATATCGTCGGAAGAAATTATGCCCGCTGAATGGACTTTCAAGTATTGTGTGTATGTATGAGTTTCCATAATGCGATTTTACTAAATCCTTAGAGTGGAACTCTGGGAAAACAATTTTATCTTTATTCTCGCTCATTTAAATGAAGTATTAATGACAAATAGCTGTGCCCGCAATTTCGTCCGCATGGCAAAGTGACTTTCGGCAGCGTTTTTAATTTAGGTCAATTATTTTGCAAATAAAATAAATCCATTAAGATAACCTTTAATAATTGTGTACATCTCTTCTACATATTTTGCCAAATATAAAGGTTCTGCGGGGTTGATACACGTGATACGCGCGCATGAGGTGCCATAGCCTTTAATCTAAATGAACACCTGTAACTTTAATTATCTGTCCTTGAGCTTTATTTGTACCAATATGAAATTATGGTTTCAGGGGAAGCTGAAATGGCAAACCATTCGGAATTATAGGAATACGGGGAATCAAAACGATATCTCCTTTTACAATTTCAGTCATGATCGAGAGTCCACGCCAAAATTGTCTTTCACACAGCCATTCCCGATTGCCCATATTAATTTGAAGATCAAAATAGACATTTCTTTTTAGGTCATCTGTGATTTCGACAATTTGACATTGATCACCTCATTGAGAAAGAACTTTTAACATCGGTCCAGTAGTTTCTAGGTTCCCGTTTTAGTCCTCGTATAAAGTGAGACTGTATGGGTGAAATACAGCCTATGTATGTCCTGCCTAAGGTTTTAGACCGTCTCTGTACTAAATTTCAGGTTCAGTAGTTTGAGCAATAGATGGTAACAAAGGAAAACAGATAGACATAGCAATTTTGACGTTTATAATATTTGTAAAAACTCTCGTTATCGTGGGACCATCGGGATGAGTTAATGGGTATGTAACTCAGGTTCTAGACTATCTCTAAACGGAAATTCATACAAATTGGTTTAATATTTTGGGCGGTAGATACTAACAAAAAAAAGACAAGCAGAGTTAATTTCGGATTTATAATACAAGTAATTTCCATCCCCGTGGAAGTAGTGTGACCGTTTCCGTAGGATGAGTTAAAGTTTATGTTATTCTGGGATGGTTTATAATTCTAACGGTGTAGGAATCGGTGCAGTAGTTTTTAGGTTCCTGTTTACATTCCCATTCCCGTGGAAATATAGGATAAAATGTATAGCCTATGTCCTTCCTCTGGACTCTGGTACTATCTCTGTACAAAATTTCATGTAAATCAGTTCAGTAGTTTGGGCAGGAGACGATTACATTGAAAGACGGAAAAAGAAAGTTACAATCACACTTATAATAGCCATGTTTTATTGTGAGTGTATACGCAGCGCAGGTTTGCAAAAGATCGCAAGACATCGCACATGTGAAAACAACATTGATTAGTGAACAGAAATAAGTCAGTGTTTAAGAGTGATCAACAGGGATGGCAGGTAAATGGTGTCTATGAAATGAAATTGCATTAGTGAGTACAGCGTTTTATTGAGATTCATTATAGCATAAGCTATACGATTCTCAAAAAAACGCACGCACACAACACTTGTGTCTAACACCTATGTTGTCTTTTAGGCACGAAACAATGCACAGCCCAGTTGACAACTTTTGAATAGATTTTGATGTGATCAGTTTTCCGAACCTAGAGGTTCGTGGTTCGAGTCCCAGCAGAGGCAAAATGAAAAAATGAAAAAAATTAAAAAAGGGGTAATTTTTATATTCATTTTCCAACTTCTTACTACAATCTTATTAACGGTCACATCTTTATGTCAATTACAAAACAACATTGCTATCGCTCGCTGACTTAACAATAGAATTAATAGTTGTTTCAAAAGGCGGGAAACCCATCTGATATCATTCATTCAATTACTTAAAAAATAAGATTGGTACTTGATGCCCGTCAAGTCTAACCGTTTAAGGAATGTCACAATCTTTTTTTGTAAAAAGTTTATAACCAAATAACAATGAAATGCAAAAAGACAAATAATGTTCATCAACAGGCACAAATGTTTCTCCTGTCTCCGAGTCTTATGAATATATATTTTTAAGTATACTTAAGAGACGTTGACTGTCTTTTTGACTATTTGATATCATTCCAAAATGAACATACCTCTTTAACCTAGGCTAATGAAAGAATTACTCTTTGACTTAGTGGTTTTCTACTTTTTGTTATGCTCAAGATGAATGGATGGACCCAAACGCTACGGCTCGTAGGGTTTTCGAAAGCACTTTGCAGGGAAATCGTGGAAGGGGAAGACCTCGTCTAAGGTGGCGCAATCAAGTGGATGAAGAAAAACTGGAGAAAGCTCACCCGAAATCGAAGTCGTTACAGAAGGATGTTGGTTGAGGCCCAGCTTCACCCCGAACTGTAATGCTCACCTAAGTAAGTAAGTAAGTTATGCTCATGATGATCCTCATGAGAATAATTAAATCTACTGTGTAGAAATAAATGCGCAGTAACATTTTTGTTATGATCTTTCCATTTTACAACATTCTACCAGGAATGCCCTCAGTATAACTTCAACGCAAATTCAAGGTGGGGACAAGCACTTACGAATTCAATTCCTTCATATTCAATATAAATAAAAAGTTTTATTTTAATATTTTAAAAACGGTTATTTTTTAAGAGAAGCTATCTTATGTTTATGTTATTGAAAACAAACACCTATTCTTTGAATACCAATGAAAAATAACGGTCAAATGGCAGATTTTCCATGTCCAAGTGTCTTCATGCACCCACTTTGTGAGCTGTGTAATATTGGGTAACCCAACCCCAATTGAGTCATTTGAAAAAAAAAAAGACAAATTGTGTAATTAGTGTTGGTTCGTTTAGAAATGAATCACCCGGTCGTTTCTTATGACAAAGCTTTTATATTGGTCAATCTAAAATGAGTATATTGTTGCCATTTGATTTTTTCATCGCAAAATAACTGAGTGATTTCGTTTTGAACGAACCAGCACGAATCACACGATGTAGGTATTTTCATCTCCAGAAAAAATTTGTAAGTCAACCATAGCTTCATACTTTCTTATCAAGATGCATTGCTTTTATAACTCTACTCTCACTTCAACAACAGTCTTAATTCTTATAAATTTTAGTATTGAAAGACAAGAAGTGCAACAGAGACAGTGATCACATTCTTTTCTTAATTCAACGAGTGTAAGCAATCAAAGGTGCACAGTACATTTTTTTTTTTCAAACAATAGAAAAACTAACAGGAAGACGCAGTCAATGGCTGTAAGTAGCTGAAGAGGTTGAGAACTACTTGTAGTTTTTTGATAATCTCATCAAATAAGAACATCAGTAGTAGTAAAGTCTTCAATTAACTAGCACCACACTAGAAGCATACGAATACAAATTAAATCCAATTCTATATTCTTAAATTGCTCAAGTGTCTAAATACGTTAAAATTAAAATACCAACAGAAGTTGTGAAACACAGAACATCAATGTGAAAGTGAAATTACAATTCAACAATCTTAAGTGAATGCACAACAAAGCTGACAGCTGACACTCAAGTTGGACGAATTAGCATCTTTACGAGTTGTGCCTTAATCTCTAAAAAATAATCCTTTTTTATGTGATTGATGAACAGCCTTTAATTTTACTAATTATTGTATTGTTGCAGCATTAGAAAGTATTATTAATATTTTTTTTAAATATGCATTCTATACAAAAGCAGTTAGGATTGTGGAACACAGCTCAAGGAACACTAGCAGTTTCGTTACTTTATAATTTTAACTTATTTTTATTCCGTACCTTCTTTTTCGTTATCAGTCTCAACTGAAAGTAAATTTGGTTGAAGGATAATTATGGGGACATACCATTGATAATATAAAAAATTAATTTTCATCAAGAAAATTCTTGCAAACATTTTTCTGAACAATTTTAGATGCAAAAGCAAAAGGAAAATAAAAATAAAAAATGATTATGACTATAAACACGAAATAGAGAATTTAAACTTCACCAGCGCATATGTTTGTGGTTAATTTAAATTCTCTTTATGCGCATACACAAACAAATATGACAATAAGCTCATACCATCATCACCATAATCTTCTTCGCCTTCTTCCTCTTCTGTATCTGTTGACTTCGATTTGCCTAAGCTTTTCAGCTTTTTCCGTTTGGCGGCATTTCTTCTTCTCGCTAAAATGTTTTTAAATTAAATTTTATGTATTAAGGTTAATTAAAATAAATATTAAATGGTACCCTCCATTATGTGCATCTTCTCCTCTTCTGTCGTTCTTTCTTCGGCTAGTATCACTTCCTCTGGAATATTTTTTTTTTTTAAATAAAAACATGATTCAGTTAATAATTATGTTAAAGTGAAACCCGATTTATTGTTTATTTTGCATTTGTGTGAAAGTGAATCAAAATTATGTCGAGTACAGTCACGATTTTTTTTTTTCTTATGATTTTCTAAATCAGGATTGGGTGTTTTATAGTAAGGATTGATGCAGGAAACATTAAACAAAAGGGAATTAACTGTGTTCTTAATTTTAATGTTAATTAGCATTCAACTAAATTTTATTCTTTTACTTTCGGTTTTTTTTTTTTTTTTAATAAATACTCTACCAGCTTTACAAATCCATTCAACATAGCCGTTCAACTCTCTTTCTAGTTGCTGTTGTCTTCTAAGCTTAAGAAATTCTTGCCTATTTTCTACTTTTTCTCGTTCTTTTGCGAATTCACTACGAAAGACAAAACATTTGGTGGATTTTTGTTGTTTGTTGTTGGGTAAAAAACAATGCATTTGTTTATATTTAACGAAGGAAAACAAGGAAAATTCAAACAGTTTATATGAGTTTATAGTTGAAAAAGAATAAAAAGAAAAATAATAAAAATAACATAAGAAACAAGTCTAAAGGAAAAACAAAATCATAAAACAATAAATTGAGATTAATGTGGGTAGAAAGGATGATGTGGGCTTACCTATTAATGTTTGTATTTACAAAGTGATTATGTTTTTATACGTGATGGGACTTAACACTATTTTTGAAGTTTACGCTATAAGCTTTGATGACTTTTTGGAATAATACAGGAGTTGCTTCCGCGATGTGTTCATAGAATGTCTACAGGTTGGGAAAAGCTTTGGGTTTGGCGACACTAAACTCTCTTTTTTGCTACCGGGAATTGACCCAACCCATCAGGGCATGTACCTAAGGGAAAACTATTTTTTGTCAATCGCTGCCATTTTGAATTCAGAGGGAGAAAGTATAAACTTCTCTCGAAAAAACCAAATAACTATTTGTGAGACGCTTAGCATCCCAGTCCTTCTAAACGGCGCATAAGCATGAATCTTATCTAAAGCAGATAGCGAAACCCTTGGTAGTTTCGAAGAAGAAAATTCAGCAATGAACTATATGAGCTGAAATGCGAAGATCTCGAATTGTTAGACTACCATTGCTGAAAAACAGGACGAATGGACACCAACGCACCTACTGAATGGATTTTCGAAGCGGAAGTCGCGGAAGAGGAAGTCTTAGGTGGTGTAATCAATTAGAAAAAACCTAGAAAACTTCAGAGTACAAGACTGGACAGTTCGACGGAAATCGAAGTTGCAATGTACCTTCCAACTCATGCGTTCTGCGCTTTTGTCGCATCTTATGCAAAACACCCTATTCAAATCGAGGTCTGATGTTATAAATCAAAAAGGGAATGAAAAAACTGTTTCATCCCATTTTTCAGTTTACAAAAGACGCCAATTGTTAAGGGAGATCAGCCCCCCGAGACCTAAAATATCGATTTCAAAAAGGTTCTGACATAAAAGAATACTCCAAGGGCATTCACCATGGGCGGACCAACAGTTTTAAGTTAACATGTGGGAGTATTAAGATGTCTTTGAGTCAACAAGGATGGCGTTAATAGAAAAATACACAGAAAAATTGTTAGAACGTTTATTTATTGCATTACACTTTGTGAGCCCAATAGCTTAGCTCTGCTAAGTTAGAATCATCAGGGCCGGAACAAATATATGTACAGAGATGTGCAAATGCACCATATTCTGGAGCCGTAAGAGCAACAGAAATTATTATGATGACTTCATTATCAGCCTAAGGAAAAATTAGTTTCGTTTTATGCGAAGAAATACTGCCATTTGCATTTTAAAAAAAAGATTGTTCAAGTAACTCCAAAACAACATCCGCATCAAACTTGAGCTGAATTGTTATTTGCACATCAACTCACATTACTTGCAAGTTGCAATATTGCAAATTCAAATCTATCTCAAAATAACGCATAATGAAAAAATTCCAATAGACCTAAAAATAAAATTAGACTAGGAAAAGGGCTCTTTCTGTAAGTCTTACACAGGGCGCTGGTTTAGTTGTGGCTGGCTTTGAGGAATAATTCTGCGAGAATACGCAAACTGCGAATTTTTACGATGAAAGATTTAGTTTTGAGTTTAAATATTTAGCCGCAATCCGTCCATCATTTTCGTACACGCAGTACAAATGCAAACATACAACGCAGCGGTTAAAAGTGTTCAAAATGTGCAGCAATATCGTACTTCGAACTATGTTCGTCTCATAGAATCTCCGTATACATTTTTTTCCCCTGTTGGAGGTTTTTAAAATACCAGCTGGAGCACTCAGGCCTTTCTGCTACGAGAAAGCAAGAATGTTGCAGTCTTCTTATTTACGTTGGGGAGCATACGTTTGGTCTGTCTGCATCCAATGGAGGCATATCATCTACGGTTGTGCTCATGAAAGATCCAATCTTTGATTGCCTGGCAGACCTAGCGACGGTTCATGCCCTGAAAAAGCTGTCTGAGATCCTTGCCTAGCAAGTTCATCGGCGATTTCATTTCCAGTTATGCCGTGATGGCCTGGAACCCAAATGAGAGGAATTTAATCTTCCGATCGCATTCAGAGAGCTCTTGCATTCCTATATCACTTTAGAAGTAGTTAGGGGATTGAGAAGGGCCTTAAGCACAGCTTGGCTGTCGCTGCAAACACAGATACTTCTCTCCGTCCAGCCATTGTTCGTGACGTGGCTTAAGGCCATTAGGATAGCATACGCCTCAACTTGGAAACGTATGCGTATGATCCTAAAGAGCCGTGCAGTCGTATGTCGTCGTTCTCCACAAAAGCACCAGCGACAGACCCCTCGTCGGCCTTGGAGCCATCTGTGAAGATTTGATAACAGTTTTTTAAAGGCTCAGATTCTAGAGCGAGCTAGTCCTGCACCGAAAGAAAATTGACTGAGTATTTTTGAAGCAGATGCCTTGGGATCCGTATACAAAAATAAAATACAAACTCAGTATTTTTACAGCCGTGAAAAAAAAAAAACGAACAAAGAAGAATGGCGAACGAAAGAAGAAGTAAAGAAATAATTAAGGAAAAGTTGTACGCTTCGGCTGAAAGAAATTCCTGGCGAAAACAAAGAAGTTCAAAAATTGTCGAATTTCTTGATTCAAATGTTTTTAACACAAAGCCTTTAGCAAAACTGATTGGGTTTCTGATTTGGACACTTATTTCCGACTCTACTCATAATCCTTTTGAAGTTTAACGAAGGAATTTTTTGACGATTTGACTTTCAAGTTGAAAAAGTGAGTTAAATTTTGGTTCAACAAACTATTTTGATTGTTCCAACATTTGCTTTAGATGCATTTAAGACCTCGCAGAATATTTGATGCATTTTGCAATTCGATAATCTCTTTAATGAAGAATTCGAAAAGTAGGACTTGAAATCAATTTCATGCATCTTCGAAGCTTAAATTTGGCTATATGAAAACCTTAACAGCCATATTATTGAGAATTCCTAAAACTAGAAACGAAACTAGTTTCAGGTAAAACTAGTTTCGTTTCAAGTTTTGCAAAAAATAATCAAAACTAGCTCTAAAATAAAATCGGTATTATTGATTTCTGGAGAAAAACTAGTTCAAGTTTTGAAAATGGTTTCTCGTTTTTAATATTGAAACTAGTTTCATAGCAAGAGCTGCTTTGATTTTGAAAACAAAATAGAAAATTCAAACAAATTCTGTGATTTGCAAACGTTTGATTGTTTGTAAATATATGAAAATAAAATAAAGGTAAGCGTTGAACTTACCATTCTATTTCTCAAGAATAAGAACATATGGGTGGTCGACGCGTTCAAGATCATTAAAAGTAAAAAATTGACCGAAGCAAAAATGGAGACGCTGACATCGCTTTGTTTATCAAATGGTAGAAGTGGTATTTGGTTCAAAGAGACAAGTAGACAAGGAAAGCGACTCAAACAAAAAAGACCATTCAATGAATTACTGCCCAATCAGTGTTCCATTCGGTAACTACGCAACACATTAACGTAATTCAGTAGGTATAGAAATAGCACCTTGTTTAGTCCTATATTAGATGCACCTACCACGAATCATATCCGCCCATCTAAGACGCTTCAAATTCATTTTTATGCATTTGCGGATAGTGCACGAGAACGCCATAATATGATAACAACGTGGGGGTAAGGTTGATAAATTGGCGTTTCAGGTGACAGGCCCAATGTTAGATCTGGCGGATGCTTTTCATCATTCGGTTTAGATGGTTTTGGGTCAGATATACCAATTTTTTGACTGGCACAGACACCCTGCCAATTGCTTTCACTGTGGCATATAAATATCCAACGGCAGCAGTAGCTAACTCTTTCCAATATTGCATCGCTGAGCAATGAGAAAATTTTTTTAATGCTGACTTCAAAGTCTGCAACACAGAGTCTGTGAACCTTGCTCAAAAATCTCTGTCACAAGCCGAGTTGCCTTGCACAGAAATCGAGGCAATAAGTCCAATTAACGTTGCCTTACCAGCGCCCTCCGACTCCTGGTAACATGCAGTTTTTCCGTAGCAGAAACCCGCAAAATTACTTCCAATCGTTGGAGTTCGAGAAACACAATAAAGAAGTTCTCTTTAGTCATATTTTAGGCATATTTCACCTATGTCGCTGTACCGGAAACCGGCCTTTACCGACTTTTGATAGGGTCAATAGCCAATCCGGGGTGCTAAATACGGTGTATGTAAATAAACTGAATCCCCTACGAAGACGTACATACTGCCAAATTAACCGATGCCGAAGCTTCGAAATGAATGCAGAAAATGATAAATGATAAATGATAAATGATGAAATGATAATGATAAAAAAGTTTTGATGGAAAACACAAAAACGTTTCAAAACTAGTTTTGAAGTCCTCAAAACTAGATATTTCCAGTTTCATGAATTTCTAGTTCTATCAAAAACTAGTTTTACGATTTCGAATTTTATGTGTCAATTTTTTTTTCAATAATACCGATTTGTTCAGAACTTGAAACTCGAGAACTAGTTCTACGAAAAACTAGTTTCGAAGTCAGTGAATAATATGGCTGTAAGAATTTTACAGAAACAAAAGAAGTGATTGAAAAGATTACAAATATGAAAATTGCAATCTTTTAGGTAAAAAAGTTACAAACAACTCATTTGAATTAAATAAAGTCGTCATGGAGAGGTGAACTTGTAGGAGCTTTAGCTAATGGGCAATCAAAGTTGTCGAGGGTAATCATTTCGTTGGTTTTCTTCGGATGTTTGTAACTGGAAATCTTTACGTTGATAAACTATGGAGAAACATTGTAAGGCTCACCATGTTACATTTGGCAAAAGTAAATTTGTTGAGACTTTTGCATAAAAATAAAACCATTAAACCTGATTTAGAAAGGATTAGCTGCAGAACGACTCCTGAAATTTTCAGCTGGAATAACATATACTGTTGTAAATATTTGTGTTGTGTGTCTGTAGTGCAATTTGTGCAAATAAAGAGATTTCAACATTCTAAAGAAAATGTGCATACACGTACAACGCAACACAAAACACCACATGGTACCATTTATAGCCACAATACCTCCTGGCGTTCAAACCTCGCTCCGATTGAACCATATTTGCTTCTTTTTTTTTGAAGAAAGCATAAAATCTACTCCGACGCTCCGATTTTTTTTGGGATTTACTCCATATTTAAGATACTTAAACTCCAAACAACCGTGGACTAAAATTATAAATAAAGAAGTAAAAAGAGGCAATTATCTGTGCAACAAAACTCTCGGGGCAAAGTGCTTCTTAAGGACCTGCGATTTTGTGCCGAATTCGAACTGCTTAGTGAGACGGTACTTTTCATGGCAGTGCGGTTCTCTTGACTTGCGTGCGCTTTAATGGTTCCCAAATTGTTGACATAATATCGGTCCTCACAATTGTAGGCCAACCGATACCGCCAGGATTTCTGATAAAACGATTCAGCAATTCAGAGTGCAAAAGATTGATTGCGGCATAGGCTGTGTGGCATAGATCGCCATTCTGTATGAACAAGAGGTTGTTTAAGTCAGTTTTTGACATCAATCTCATGAAAATTGGCTATAACATTTTTTTTAAAGAAAAGGTGTTTCAAATCTACTCCGGAAATCTTGGATTTACTCCACTTTTTTTCAAATTTGCTCTGAAATTTAATTACTGAGGTTCGAACCTTGATATATCTATTTCTTAAGCCAAAAACCAATACAGAAATCGATATATTTTTGATAAAATCTCAATCTTCATGCGTCGAGCGAAATTCCGTTCGATTATTGATAAGAGAACGCCAAATTGTAGTACTACATTACTCGATAGCGTGATCGGTAATACCAAATTCACATAATTACGTCACGAGTAATTCGAAAAGTGTGCAGTAATTCGGCTCCAAAGCCTCTCAAAAACCTATCCCCAAAAAATGTAATGCTAGATTGAAAACCACATGTCTAAAAAAAACACTCTTTTACTGAGGCATCCACTATTGATACATACATAGGGTGGCGCTTCAGAGCGGGGAGCTTCGGGCCTAGCGCATTTCTCACAAATATGCATTGTGAGATAATGGAAGGGCCCTACAAATTTAAGCCTGTTCCAAACGGCTAATCTAGAAAGCGCTTTTCATGGCAATTAAATTACTATCCGAATACTTGCCAATTCCTCGTGAAAGGTGATACCCGTGGTAAACATTTTTTAGTTTCTTTAGGGATTCGAGCCACGAACTTCCCAAGTATTCGGTAGACATGCTTACCATTACGCCACGGGCACCACAAAGGTTTGAACTATTTGTGTAGATTCATTCAAAAAAAAAAAAAATTCGTGATGCGAAAAGTTGTATATTGACGCTTTTTAAAGTGTGGAAGTAAACGATTTCATGAGGGTTGAACCAGTGGCGGATTTACACATTTCCCAAGTATAGGCCATTGAATTTTTATCGCCTTTTACTTTAAAATTGTGAATTGTCAATTCCTAGAATATCTTTACATATTTCTTTTAAGGGTTGACGATGACAATTCTCTCGTTTTGGTCAGAAATAAAAACTTTTCGTTGAACTTGTTGTAAGCCTTCTGTCTTTTTTCGAATTCAGATACGAGTCTATCAATGATGACGAGAAATGTGTTAACTCTGAAAGTATCACTCGCGCTCATTTTCATTTCTTCATCGAGCGATTCATCATTTTTGTTTTTTCTTTTCGGTTGTCTTTTTCCCATGTCTAAGTTTTGTGAACTAAAGTACAGGACTTCCCCGTTTGCCCTTGTTGTAGATTTACATTTTACACTCTTGCCAGATTGGGCTACATGTCGCCAATTGGGCTATCTCAGAGCAACTACTTGAAATATTAGTATGTGAAACTCGCAAATACTTAGATGCTTTTGTTCCGTAAATTTTGATTCAATTACTTCACACAACATAGAGCAAGCGTAAAACTTGTTGTCTCGTGCCTTATTATATGGGCGTTTTAACGTTTGATGTACAATGAAAAGGAAGATGGAAAAGTCATTAGAAAGGCGTCTTGTGGACTTCCAGAGAGATATCTACACATCAGATATCAAATCTAAGTAAATCGGTTTCCAAATTGGCCGCCCCTAAAATCTGCCACCCTAGGCTCATGCCTACTTAGCCTGCTGGTAAATCCGCCACTGGGTTGAACTATCAAATCCGAAAAAATTTACAACTTCCAAAATAAAATTTTAGAAATTAATTTTTCCGCCAAATTTGTCGAATACCCCTTCGCATGTGCGATGGCAAGAAAAATAATAAAATTATAAAATGGCCTTGCGGAGATACTACGGAATCTTTTACTAGGTAAAGGACAAGTCCTTAAGCCTAAACTAAATATAGGGCTAGTCTGTGAGCTAAAATTGTGTGAACTATTTTTTTGCAATCATTAGGAGATGTTTAGGTCAACGAAAATACGAATCGAATGGGCGTAGTTAAAGTGACCAGATGTCCTGTTTAAAGAGCACAAATCTTTCTTTTTTTGCCTATGAACCTGGTGTCTGTTTTCAAAATGAGCAAATTTGCCTTTTTTCTACGATTATTCACCTTTTCAAGAGTGAAACTTTAAACTTTCCTGTGTATGTCCTCTTTTTATTAAAGAATAATCTGGTCCTAGGCAAAGTAAACTTCTGGACAGATTCTAACAATAATTGTATGATGAATCAAAACTTGAGTATTGTGTTAACGACATATTGAAAAGAAGCCTTTCGTTGTGTTTCGACTTAACTGCTGTCTCTCATCGTAGTTGCGTACTTCCCTCATCAGCTATCGCCAAATGTATGATGGTCACTTACTTGAAACCGACCCCATATCATTACAAAAAAACACATAATGAAACGATGACCAGAGAGGACAATGATTTGGGTGTCACATTTAGAACAGATCAACATGAAGTGATAAAATTTATGTGAAAATGAGTCAAACAAAAGGGAAATGAAACTTTTAGAACAATTATTGGACAGTCAACTGGGAAACGGTGTCATTAATAACATTCGAGCCATCTAATTGGTTTTTCAAAACAGTTTTTTAAATTTTTTTTTTCTACGCAATTACGTAAACTTCAGAATAAATGTAATGATTATCATCACTGTTTGTGGGTGTGGCAATAACTTCACTATGAAAACTAGCATAATTCATCACACATCTTGGATATAGCTAAGAGATGATTGTGTTCACCTATGGATTAATAAGTACAATTTTTTTTATTTTTATTTCTAAAACAAATTAGTAATTATATTGGACACACACATTATACATATCAAACTTGGCAAACTATTTTTTGTGTTATAATTTTGGGTTATTGTTAAATTGTGTCGCATATTGTGGATACTTTTCAGTTAATTTTTAAATAAGAATTATTATTGTATGAACCTGCTTGCGTTATCCAATCAAGATATGATGTCATGGCATTTTGAAATAATGTTCTAGTCCGGCATTTTTGAAATTCCATTCGTCGTTCGACACGATTACGTTCGTTAGAAAATTCTCTTCAAATGACACACAGGTATAATAATGTTACAAATAAGGATTTGTATATTAAAAATAGTATTGTGCAGTGTTAAGTATAAAACAAAAAATGAAATAAATTAATTGTAAGAAAAAATTAGAAACAGAACCAAGAATAAGAGAATTAGAAATAAATAATTTGTTTAGAATCAAAGTTTTTAGGGAACTTACCCGCTAAGAACACCAAGAACTAAGTTGAGCATAAAAAATGAGCCTATAACTATTAGAGGCACAAAATATATCCAATTAAATGTTGAACCTAATGCGTCGTTGGTCTGAAATAATTGTTAATTATGTTTATATGTTTAAATAAAGCGTATTGTTTTATGACTAATTAAAATCTATCACAGTTAAGAAGAACATATCACATACAAGATGAAGACAGTCTATGTAGTACACGTAAAATTGATGTTATAGAGTTAAAATGTTGTACATAGTAAGTAATAAAGAACGCCATTATTGTATTCACATTTTTACATTAAGAAGATTTACACGTAAACATTTATATAGTATTGTTTAATAATAATTAAATAAATGGAATCACCAAAGACACATCAAAACAAAATCAGTTGCTAATTCATAATTTGACTAAGAACAGAAAAGAGAAGACAGAATTTTTAAAGTGAAGCATGTTAGAGTGTATGTGTGTGTGTGTGTAAGTGGTATTTTGCTTTTTTAACGTTCCAATTGAAATTTCAATATTCCATTTATTTATACACAAAATAGAGAGGAAGTATTTGTACATTAGAAGATAGTTTTTTGTATTTTATTTCTAAGCGTATGTTAGTTAGTATACATAATTAAAAGTACGCATGCACACGATATGAAATTCAATGCTGGTGCAAAAGATTAATAACCATGAACATATTTTTCTTTTATTCATTTGCTATTTTTATCGGTGTCAAAGGACATTTCTGAACAAGTTGTTTGCTTTTGAATCCTTTTTTTATTGCTCTTAAGGTGGCATAAGATAGACAACTTGACTGTGGTTTACTTAATCCTTACACTGAATGCTTCCTATGCGGGGTCCTGTAAATCAGATGAATAAATGAGTTTTTTTTTAAATTTAAATGTTACAAAAGTGCTTGTAACTGTCGAGAACCAGGCGAAGCTAGGTGATTGCTGGCATTTCTGTAGTTTGTAAAAAAAAGGTTGTTGTACTGACAGAAGGAACGTACTGAAATAAACCTTATGTAGCAACGATTACCCGCTTATGGAAGCTTTGAACAAAGATTTTCAATAGGCAAATCTACTATTTGGACGACTATAAATAAAAAACAGCTAGTCCACACAGCGCTTCTGGATTCTAACATATTGAAAGCGTTGTTTACTTTCGGAAACACCCGCTGGGATAAGCTGAAGGTAACCTAAAAGTTTTTAAAAACGGTTCATTAGTTCTTGATTCCCGTTGCCATTCCTGATGCCGTTTCCGTACAAAGTCAGTGTCCTTAGTAGTTACTCTGCTATTTTGGAAGGAGAAAACATGTGCAACAAATAAATGAACATGAAAATCCTTTTTAACGGCTAAGCGAGAAAGCGCTATTCATTGCAGTGTAATTGATCTCACAAAAGTTGCCAATTCATCGCAACGGATGTGATTAATAGAAAAACAGATGGGAGTTTCTGCTTTCTGGGGATCGAATTTTGAACTCTTAATTTGCAGATAGTGCAAAAAGGCTTCAGAAATGTACTATCTGATTTAAATCTCTTCTCGGAACTTTACACAAGTAGGCTAATAAAATTGAATAAAGGATGTTGTGCTGGTTGACTTCGAAATATTTATTCGATCGCATCTACTATGGGTTCCCTCACAACGAAGAGTTCCAGAGGTCTACGTAGCATGTACTACTGATAGAGTATGTGTATGAGGGAGCGGCGACGAAGGTTAGATGCTGGCTGACATCAACGAAGCAGCCCAACCACAGTCCCACAGTCCTCGATTACCTGCTGTAAGTGAGATAAAACAGACAACCAAAGTACGTGTTCTATTCTTTGCTGACGATGGAGTCCTCATAAGGATTCTAGATCACTGCAAGAAGCACTTAATATACGAGCAAAAGTTGTTGAAGGTAGTGCGTACCTACTATATTAGTCAAAAAAATGCACATTTATTTCTATGAAAATATCATGGATCGATCAAGAGAAGCAACTTGTGATGGCGATATCAATCACCGAGTAAGCGTAAAGTTAATTAAATGGTTAGAAAACTACGCCATTTTCTGTGACAGAAAAAAGCGCCCAAGCTGAAGGTAGACTCTACACCGCGGGTGTACCTCCAGCCCTCACACACGGTCCACAATGTTGGACAATGCACAAAAAGAATGAGAGTAAGTTGCCAGCAACTGAGATGAAGATGTTCTATATGGTAGCAGGAGTAACAATGCTTGGTAGTATAAGAAGATCGAAGGTCCGTGGAAACCATTTCGTTTAAACCCCTATTTATTAGGCTTAATACAAGCTATTAATTTACAAACTAAGAAACTTCATAGCTAAGACTTACTTACTAGTTGGAGGGCTTAGGAGACAAAGTCCTAGGCAGGGAGTACTTTTATTGAAGTCAAAATAAGAGGAGTGAGAGTTGACATTCCTTAGCATTCGGGAGATGGGTTCATTGGAGCCGTAAGAGGTTCGACGGGTTGGAAGATAGAAGAGACGGGGATTCCGGGTATTACGAGGGTTAGTATTTAGAAAAATGGATTCGTTAAGGGCTGGAGAGTCAATGGTATCTATGAGGACTCGGGGAATGAAGAGATCGTCAAATATTTCTCTTCTATCCTTCAGCATATTGAGGTTGAGGAGTTTGATTCGGTCTTGATAAGGAGGTAATATCAGGGGAATACTCCAAGTAAGACATCGAAGATTAAATCGTAGGAAACGGCGTTGTATGCTCTCAATTCTGGCAATGTGCACTTGTTGGAAAGGCGACAAAACGTATTCAAGAAGCGGACGGACAAATAAAATGTAAAGGGATCGGGATACGTAGGGGTCAGCAAATTCTTTGGACCATCGTTTCACGAAGCCAAGTGCTGAATTTTTCTTAAGGATTATGTCGTCGATATGCTTGAGGAAATTAAGCTCACGCTCGCAAATCATCCCAAGGTCCCGGATCACCTCAACGGTGGAAATGATTTTACCGTTTAGAAGATAGAGACGGGGAGGAGATTTGATGCGTTTACGTGAGAAGGTTATTGATTGACACTTTAAACATTTAGCTCCAGTTAGTTTTTGGAGCACCATATTGAAAAATTGTCGAGGTCATGTTGGAGGTGGGAAGAGTCTTCAGAAGTAGAAATGATCCGATAAAACTTAGTATCGTTCGCATAGAGAGAGATAGAGGAGTGTTTGATGTTCATTTCAATGTCGTTAATACTGAGAATGAAGAGGAGAGGGCCTAAAAGGCTGCCTTTGGGAACACCGGATGTAGCTAGAAAGCAACTGGATAAGGCGGATCTGAACCGAACAAGGTTTTCTAAATAAGAAGAAATGCATCTCAACAGAATGGGTTCAAAGCCGAGGGTGAAAATTTTAAAAAGAATAAGTTTGTGAGAAATTTTATCGAAAGCTTTACTAAAGTCAGTTGAAATCAGTCAGTCCTTCCATTCTCCAAGGCTGAGAGGAAAAATGAGACAAAGTCAACGAGGTTTGTTTTTGTTGACCTGCCTTTGAAGAACCTGTGTTGTCTAGGGGAAATGAGAGATTTGCAACGAAAAAGTTTTCATACAATATGCTTTCGAAAATTTTGGGTATATGCGATAGTTTAGCGATGGGACGATAATTTTTCATGTCACACTTAGGACCTTTTTTGTGTATAGGGGTTATAAACGCCGTTTTCCAAGCTTGGGGAAAAACTCCAAGGGATATGGACAAGCTAAGGTATACCATCGGGGCCAGGAATATACTCATCATTTAGATGATTTAACTTTTCTTCAATTTGATAGGAGTCAAAGAAACGTATCCACTAGCACTACCCTTCGCACAAACTTGCTTAAAGCGACGCGATGCGTCCTTTATTTCTGTCAAAACTTCTATCAAAAACGCACTGTTTGGGTTCACATTGTTCCTCTACTCTATTCACGTGTAGACCAACTTTTTTTCGCTCCGCGGAGGTAACTTATGGATTTTTTTTCAAAAGTTCGAATAGTAACCAGCTGTCAGTGTCAAAATGAGCTATCATAATTTAAAGGAAAACCATTAAAATGCCCACCCTGTACTTAAATATACTTTGTTTTTTCAAAGGAAAATTAAGGGTTTTCTTTCTGTTTCAATTATTTATACAACGGAATTTTTGGATTAACTTCGCTTTTTTTCAATTTGCTCCGAAATCTAATGACTGAGGTTCGAACCCTGAACGGTGACTTTCTGCTCACATTTTAAGTCTGTCTCTTTTGAACTTAAGACAAAAACCATCAACTCAAAACTTCACTTCAATTGGGACCACAACTGGGTTAACTCAAACCATCTTGGAATAAAACCAAGTTTAAATTCAAATGAGGACATAGCTTAAGATAATGAAATCCAAAATGATTGCTTCTCTGCTTCTACTCTGTGGTTTTCCCCTGGAATAACCATACCTTCATCAGCGCCATTTCCTTCAAGTGGACAGTATTGAACGCCATAATTGTCGTAGTGTGATTTCTTCCCTAGATGTTGGCAGCGGACATTAATGTCACCATAAATAATTTTTGTTCTTAACAAGAAACCGCAAACATTCGATTCACTTCCCTCCTAGAAAACATTCCTCATGCTGCCAGACTAATATTTGACTCAAGAATGGGACTAGAATTCTTATCCATTACTTTCTTTTCAGCTTAAAAAAAAAAAACCGAACTGCTCAACGTTTCTGTCTGAATATCCCAAACTCAATATTAAGGTTATGGTGTTTATGCTTCGGTTCTTTCTTACGATGTCAGCTATATTAAGTCTCAAAATTAAAAAAATATTACTAAAGCGAAATACACAAAGATTTAACAGCAACTCTTGTTCAGAAACACTCCCTCTCGTTTTTCAATCGAAAATTCATGGGTCTAATAATTTGCACCAAAAAACAGAGAATTTCAAAGAAATAAATTGGTCTGTGTGCATTTCCAAAAAAAAAGAACTTAAATTTACTTTATTTAACTTTGGCACACTTAAAGCAGGCATATTTCTGTTCACCAGACAAAAAAATTAACATCTATCGCAATCGATAGGCAATTCTGTATTAGGTAAATTTATAATGACAGTGCAGCACAGCTGAGGACATTTATACACAAGAAACAAACCAAAAATTGTAAAAATATAATTCAAAAATAAATATGTATATTCAGTTTTTAGGACAAATGACATACATGTAAAAGAAGATTTACACATACATTTTGTATACAAAGAAGAAAACACCATATTCTCGATAATACCATAAGAATGCATTGGTATTACAAAAAATACAGTTTGCACACACATAGAGTATGAAAAGACAAATTTCTTTGTTTTTTTGTTTTTTTGATTTTTTTAAGTTCAGCAATTTACCCAATACAGTATTGCTGTCCAGCCTTCCATTGTGATGCACTGGAATACGGTCAACATGGCAAAACCGATATTGTCAAAACTAGTTATTCCAGAATTTGGTCCATCCCATTTTTCTAGGCACATACTTGTGTTAAAATTACAAACGTATGCACCACCCGACGCAGCAGAGCTGTTGTCCGAGTTACACGGTGTTTCCATCTCGCCCTCCTTAACAATTTTAGCTATTTTAACACAAAATGAATTTAAATGAAAAAAAAAAAAAAAACACAAAAATCTCAGTTAGTTGTGTGTGTATAGAAAAGTAGTGTTTTAAAAAAATGTTTCTTTACTTGGATCCTCTAAACTATAACAAGTCTTATGCAGTGCGCCCGAATAGAACTCGAGTCCGATGATTGCAAATATAACGATCGCAAACAGGACCAAAAGTCCGATTTGAAGTAACGGTGCCATTGCTTTGATAATTGATTTTAAAACTACTTGTAAACCTGGAAGATTTTTCAACGTTTTCAAACACACAAAAATTATATTAGTTTACGTTATTTGCTCTGAAATTTGTTTTTTTTTAAGAAAAAGAAATATTTTGTTAACTGTCAACATAAATCGGATATAATATAATAATTATAAGCATGCAACACTAAGTATTTGAATGAAGAAACTATGAGAGTCATGGAATGGAAGTAGGATGGGCCACTCTATAGCAAAAAGCGTAGTCTTACTTCCAAACCATATCTAGTTTAATTGTAATAAAACATAAACAATAATATAATCTACGATAAGAAATCAACACTAGCGAACTATATAATTTAACTACTCACTAGGAATTCCAGAAACTAATTTTAAGGGCCTTAGCACACGAATAGCCCTTAATGTTCTTAGATCTACTTCGGGCCCTTTTTGTGGGTACATTGTGACGAACCTGATGTTTAGTTTTTTTTTTTTTATTTCAAATCAAACAAGCGTTAGTTTTTGTTTTTAAGGAAATTACAAAAAGAAAAAAAGAATTTTTAAAATTATTCAAAGAAATTTTATTATTCTTAAGTTAAATTTTGTTTGTTTTTACACTAAAAACAAATTAAAACACCAAAGAGCTAGGACATCGAAAATAAGAAAAAAAAAAAGAATTAAAATACAAAATGATAAATTAAAAAAAGAAAAACTAAGGGCTATTTTGTATATAAACGATAAACATAAAAATAATAAATCTAGAATAAAAAACAAAAACCAAGAAAATAAAAGCTAGATCTAAGAAATTATTGAAAATCCTACAAATCATTGTTTATATGATACTACTTTGTAAATTGTATACAAATATGTATAACTCAAAATCATTACATAATACTCGTATTGAAGCACAAGGCTCTATGTAGGACTTATTTCGCTGTAAGAATCTGTTAGCTACCATTCCCTGAATGTGAGGTGTAAAAATAGTAATAAATATTTACACCACCCGTCCCAAGGAAAATTTTTTCCGTTTCGTTTTAAGCTTCATTGTTCTATCCGGGAGTGAAAAGTAAAGCGAAGCGAACGAAATTTGCTTCCGAGTAGTACGGGCTTGAGGTCGAAAATAGAAAAATTCCCGTCTATAGGCCTCGCTACAAAAATATTATACATATGTAACATAATTCCATAGATATTTTTTATGAACGTGTATTCCTCTTCGGTATGCAATAATCCACAAGCAGAGGATGGACTTATGTCTAGTCCTTGTGCCAGTTTATTCACATTGCGAATTTATGTCAAAACGTAAACGGTGAGACTTCTTTCCATTACGAAATGCGTTTGCTGCAGGATTCAACTGACAGCTGTGGGTTTAGCCGGACACAGGCGAACAGATTCATTTTTCACTTTTTTTGTGTGTTAGGGAAAATGCAAAACTGAATCTATTGGCAATTTGTAAATAATTGTGTTTGACCAATTGACCAATATCTTCAGCAAACAAATGGCCACCAGTGCAGCCATTCGTATGAGAACTATCTCCCAATGGACCGCAAATAATATCGGTCACGCTACAATCCTGAATTTATTCGGATCAATCCCTTGCCACTCCAGATGGTCCAAAAACCGGAAAAGGGGTAGGCTGCGGAGTGTACTCAAACCGACTTAACGTAAGTCTCTCGTTCCGCCTTCCAAACCATTGTAGTGTGTTCCAAGTGGAAATTCTGGCGTTCAAAGAGGTCCTATCGTGGCCAAAAAAGACGTGATATCCTCAGCGAATATCCGGATTTTCTCAGACAGTTAAGCAGCGATCGAGTCTCACTCGGCGCTGTTTCTACGAACTCAGTAACCGCCCTTAATTGTCGCTTATCTTTTAAGGAGATGGCTGAACAGTTCAATATTCACCTTATTTGGGTGCCGGGGCACAGAGATATCGTGGGTAACTGCAAAGCCGATGAACTCGTCAGAGAAGGAACCGTTCTACCGATCTCAACCAGCAGGTTGAATATTGGTATACCAATCGCTACATGTAAACTTATGCTAAAGCAGAGGCAAGGGATAGAACAAATTATAATTATAGGTGGAACAATATCACCACTTACTTGTGTGGCAACAAAACGGATATGGCCAGGACTAGGTCCAAAACGCACAAGACATTTGTTATCCATAACCAGATTGCACGTTAGCTCTGTAATCAATGTCATCACAGGACATTGTCTGATAGGAAGACAAGCCATAAGACTTGGCGTTTCCTCTAATGACTTCTGCAGAAGTTGCTTAGATGAGGAGGAGGAGGAGGAGACAATCCCACACCTCCTCTGCTCATGTCCTGCACTCTCCTTTAAAAGAAAACGGCATCTAGGAAAATATTTTCTTGATGATCCAAGCGATCTGGCGAACACAGATCCCCTGCATCATTAAAAGCTCTAAGTGGTTTTATTTAGTGAGGTACTCCCTCGCACAATTTTTATAGTATCACAATGGACTTAATATTGGTCTAAGTGTGTCAGTTGTATTCCTGACAGCCATTAAAACCTAATCTAACCTAATCGAGTACAGGCTTTCTGAGCTCAGTATAATGTTCGCAAGAATGTAGCATTTCGAAATTTTGATTGAGACAAGTTTTTCGAAAATGGCCACTTCCAATTATTAGTTCACTTTCTTCAAGAAAAAAGCAATTAATAAATTGCTTTGATTTTCAACAGAGCTTCCAGAGAGAAACGAAAACAAAAGTGAGAATATTTTTCATCAAACAGATGCAAAACGCAAATGTTTTGATAATTCTCAATGAGCTTCTTCGAATAGCCGCCACGTGTCGCTGTGAATGAGTCCCAATAGGAAAATATCGATGAATGGGTCGATTTATTGAAATTTCGTGCAAAAAAAGCGATTGTTTTCTTGTTCTCTTTCTTTGTTACACCAATTTGTTGGTGTTGATTTGATCATTCCATCACTAACAGAAGAGATTGGTTCTGACAACTAATGTCATCAGTTCTGCCGGACGAAGAAAGTTAAAAGTTGGCCACCTTTTTCCGTTGCGTCCGTTTCCGTTGCACCCGATGCTTATGGCTCACCTCTCATAAGAACGTGTGTGTTCAATCAAACTTTCAGTTGAATCCGGCAGCGAGCAGACGCAATGGTTTGTATGGGTCGGGATTTTAAGTTTGCGGTTCTTACTGCCATTTAGATATGAAAACAACCCCCGTAGGCCTTTTTTCCAAAACCAAGAGGAAATAAGACCCACGGGTCTTATTGCACTGCACCGGTGCAATCCACAAAAAATCCTTTATATTACATTTCGCTATTTTTGACGTAGGTACATAAGGTTTCTTTTCTATCTTTTTAGGGGAACAGATAGAATGCCTTTGTTTTTCCTTGAGACCCTTAACCGCAAATATATCCGTTCTAAGAATTTGGAGTTTCGACACTTCTGCTCTCAAGAACGAAATTAATTTGTTAGAGCTACCATCTCATCACAAAAAACAGTAGAGTCTTGAAAACATGAACGGTTTTGTAACATGAACAGATTTGGTAACACAGCTTGTGAAAATTCTTCAAATAAAAGTTAATTTTGAGGAGGAAAGGTGAATCCCGTGGAAGGTAAAGTTAAGTTTTCAATTTGTAAACAAAAATTTGCTGTGATGATATAGAAATGGAGTAATTAATCAACTCTAAATCTTGAATGAGGGTTCGAAATGCTTGTTCTTAAATTTTATAGAAAAATTATTTACAAATTTTGACACTACACACAAAACTTATGATACAAACTGATTTACACATTTTGTATGTATTTACAATTGAAAAAAGTTTGCTCAAAAGCTAAAAAAATAAGAAAATTGGAAAATTGCATATGGAAATATTAGAACCTTGGGCTTATTCTACTTTCGAAAAAGTAATTTTTGATTGATATCATTCTTAAACGCCAATTGGAATAAAAGTGGAATTGAATTTGAATTACTTCAACAGCTTTCTAAAAAAAATTTCAAATCCATTCAAGACTTTCATTTAAACACATTTATTGTAGAATCGACATCGAGTGACATAATAGGCCTCCTGTTTTCATTAATCAGTTCTTTTAACTACATTTAAAATGGTTACTTCCTTTTATCGAATATTACCCTTTACCATGTGAGAAATATTTTGAGATAAAAGTTTGAGCTCAAGTAATGAAGATTTATTTAAAAAAAAAAGATATACGAAAAAAAATGCTTCGGTCGCACTCTTTTAAAAACAATTTACATATTTT
The DNA here is from genome assembly GCA_914767635.1 of Melanostoma mellinum. NCBI lineage: Eukaryota > Metazoa > Arthropoda > Insecta > Diptera > Syrphidae > Melanostoma > Melanostoma mellinum. Next base: position 54,759,483 of record OU612059.1, on the reverse strand, counting down.
AGTTCTAATAAAACGAAGGTCGTTGAGTAAAACTTTGAATATTGCATTAAAACATTTGTTGGTCAAAAACAGCCTGCAGTATGCTTTTTTGTTCTTCCAAGAGTTGAAAAACTTGGATTTTAGAATTGGCATTGAGTTTGTCAAATTGACAACAAATGGCGGTATATTTGTTTTATTTGTGGTCAGTACTTTTAACTATTTTAAAATGAAAGGACTAAATTTGAAACAACGCTTCTAAATTGTTTTTGCCAAAATAGTCCATCACTATCGTCTGTCGTTTATCGTCTATCGTCTATCGTCTATCGTCTATCGTCTATCGTCTATCGTCTATCGTCTATCGTCTATCATCTATCATCTATCGTCTATCGTCTATCGTCTATCGTCTATCGTCTATCGTCTATCGTCTATCGTCTATCGTCTATCGTCTATCGTCTATCGTCTATCGTCTATCGTCTATCGTCTATCGTCTATCGTCTATCGTCTATCGTCTATCGTCTATCGTCTATCGTCTATCGTCTATCGTCTATCGTCTATCGTCTATCGTCTATCGTCTATCGTCTATCATCTATCATCTATCGTCTATCGTCTATCGTCTATCGTCTATCGTCTATCGTCTATCGTCTATCGTCTATCGTCTATCGTCTATCGTCTATCGTCTATCGTCTATCGTCTATCATCTATCATCTATCGTCTATCGTCTATCGTCTATCGTCTATCGTCTATCGTCTATCGTCTATCGTCTATCGTCTATCGTCTATCGTCTATCGTCTATCGTCTATCGTCTATCGTCTATCGTCTATCGTCTATCGTCTATCGTCTATCGTCTATCGTCTATCGTCTATCGTCTATCGTCTATCGTCTATCGTCTATCGTCTATCGTCTATCGTCTATCGTCTATCGTCTATCGTCTATCGTCTATCGTCTATCGTCTATCGTCTATCGTCTATCGTCTATCGTCTATCGTCTATCGTCTATCGTCTATCGTCTATCGTCTATCGTCTATCGTCTATCGTCTATCGTCTATCGTCTATCGTCTATCGTCTATCGTCTATCGTCTATCGTCTATCATCTATCGTCTATCGTCTATCGTCTATCGTCTATCGTCTATCGTCTATCGTCTATCGTCTATCGTCTATCGTCTATCGTCTATCGTCTATCGTCTATCGTCTATCGTCTATCGTCTATCGTCTATCGTCTATCGTCTATCGTCTATCGTCTATCGTCTATCGTCTATCGTCTATCGTCTATCGTCTATCGTCTATCGTCTATCGTCTATCGTCTATCGTCTATCGTCTATCGTCTATCGTCTATCGTCTATCGTCTATCGTCTATCGTCTATCGTCTATCGTCTATCGTCTATCGTCTATCGTCTATCGTCTATCGTCTATCGTCTATCGTCTATCGTCTATCGTCTATCGTCTATCGTCTATCGTCTATCGTCTATCGTCTATCGTCTATCGTCTATCGTCTATCGTCTATCGTCTATCGTCTATCGTCTATCGTCTATCGTCTATCGTCTATCGTCTATCGTCTATCGTCTATCGTCTATCGTCTATCGTCTATCGTCTATCGTCTATCGTCTATCGTCTATCGTCTATCGTCTATCGTCTATCGTCTATCGTCTATCGTCTATCGTCTATCGTCTATCGTCTATCGTCTATCGTCTATCGTCTATCGTCTATCGTCTATCGTCTATCGTCTATCGTCTATCGTCTATCGTCTATCGTCTATCGTCTATCGTCTATCGTCTATCGTCTATCGTCTATCGTCTATCGTCTATCGTCTATCGTCTATCGTCTATCGTCTATCGTCTATCGTCTATCGTCTATCGTCTATCGTCTATCGTCTATCGTCTATCGTCTATCGTCTATCGTCTATCGTCTATCGTCTATCGTCTATCGTCTATCGTCTATCGTCTATCGTCTATCGTCTATCGTCTATCGTCTATCGTCTATCGTCTATCGTCTATCGTCTATCGTCTATCGTCTATCGTCTATCGTCTATCGTCTATCGTCTATCGTCTATCGTCTATCGTCTATCGTCTATCGTCTATCGTCTATCGTCTATCGTCTATCGTCTATCGTCTATCGTCTATCGTCTATCGTCTATCGTCTATCGTCTATCGTTTATCGTCTATGGTCTATCGTCTATGGTCTATCGTCTTTCGTCTATCGTCTATCGTCTATCGTCTCTCGTCTATCGTCTATCGTCTATCGTCTATCGTCTATCGTCTATCGTCTATCGTCTATCGTCTATCGTCTATCGTCTATCGTCTATCGTCTATCGTCTATCGTCTATCGTCTATCGTCTATCGTCTATCGTCTATCGTCTATCGTCTATCGTCTATCGTCTATCGTCTATCGTCTATCGTCTATCGTCTATCGTCTATCGTCTATCGTCTATCGTCTATCGTCTATCGTCTATCGTCTATCGTCTATCGTCTATCGTCTATCGTCTATCGTCTATCGTCTATCGTCTATCGTCTATCGTCTATCGTCTATCGTCTATCGTCTATCGTCTATCGTCTATCGTCTATCGTCTATCGTCTATCGTCTATCGTCTATCGTCTATCGTCTATCGTCTATCGTCTATCGTCTATCGTCTATCGTCTATCGTCTATCGTCTATCGTCTATCGTCTATCGTCTATCGTCTATCGTCTATCGTCTATCGTCTATCGTCTATCGTCTATCGTCTATCGTCTATCGTCTATCGTCTATCGTCTATCGTCTATCGTCTATCGTCTATCGTCTATCGTCTATCGTCTATCGTCTATCGTCTATCGTCTATCGTCTATCGTCTATCGTTTATCGTCTATCGTCTATCGTCTATCGTCTATCGTCTATCGTCTATCGTCTATCGTCTATCGTCTATCGTCTATCGTCTATCGTCTATCGTCTATCGTCTATTGTCTATCGTCTATTGTCTATCGCCTATCGTCTCTCGTCTATCGTCTCTCGTCTATTGTCTATCGCCTATCGTCTCTCGTCTATCGTCTTTCGTATATCGTCTATCGTCTATCGTCTATCGCCTATCGTCTCTCGTCTATCGTCTCTCGTCTATCGTCTCTCGTCTATCGTCTATCGTCTATCGTTTATCGTCTATCGTCTATCGTCTATCGTCTATCGTCTATAGTCTATCGTCTATCGTCTCTCGTCTATCGTCTATCGTCTATCGTCTATCGTCTATCGTCTATCGTCTATCGTCTATCGTCTATCGTCTATCGTCTTTCGTCTATCGTTTATCGTCTATCGTCTATCGTCTATCGTCTATCGTCTATCGTCTATCGTCTATCGTCTATCGTCTATCGTCTATCGTTTATCGTCTATCGTTTATCGTCTATCGTCTATCGTCTATCGTCTATCGTCTATCGTCTATCGTCTATCGTCTATCGTCTATCGTCTATCGTCTATCGTCTATCGTCTATCGTCTATCGTCTATCGTCTATCGTCTATCGTCTATCGTCTATCGTCTATCGTCTATCGTCTATCGTCTATCGTCTATCGTCTATCGTCTATCGTCTATCGTCTATCGTCTATCGTCTATCGTCTATCGTCTATCGTCTATAGCCTATTGTCTATCGTCTATCGTTTATCGTCTATCGTCTATCGTCTATCGTCTATCGTCTATCGTCTATCGTCTATCGTCTATCGTCTATCGTCTATCGTCTATCGTCTATCGTCTATCGTCTATCGTCTATCGTCTATCGTCTATCGTCTATCGTCTATCGTCTATCGTCTATCGTCTATCGTCTATCGTCTATCGTCTATCGTCTATCGTCTATCGTCTATCGTCTATCGTCTATCGTCTATCGTCTATCGTCTATCGTCTATCGTCTATCGTCTATCGTCTATCGTCAATCGTCTGTAGTTTGTCATCTATGGTCTGTCGTATGTAGTCTGTCTTCTGTAAACCGTACTCTGCCATCTGGCTGTAGCTTAAGGCCAACAATGTGCTTCTGCCTTGAAAAACACCCATTTTTTTTATGTTTATGTTTATTGTTGTTTAGCAGCCAACAAAATAATGTCGGGAAAATTTTGGAAAATAAGAATTTAAAAAATTCCTTTTCTATTTCGTAGGATTGTTTTTTTGTGTTTGTTATTGGACTGTTTGTCCAATAACAAACACAAAAAAACAATCCTACGAAATAGAAAAGGAATTTTTAGATCTTTTATGTCGTTTTTTTAAGAAAATACGTGCCATAATGAACTTTCAAAACTTCGGTCCAAAACTTCGTTCCAATAGAACTGTTTTTTTAATTAAAGTAATTTTTAATAAATTGTTTAGCTTAATTTCTTTTGATTTTTATCAAAAGATAACATCCAACAAACTTAGCGATTACATAGAATATGTGATAATGACCACCTCGCCGTTGAACTTACGTTCGTGGACAACATCCTTAAAACGAATGGGTATTCCAAAAGGCAAAGAACATGGAAGCCAGGTTTGCCACGGGAAAGGGATGAAGTAGAGAAGAAAGCGTTTCTTATAATACGTAAAGTGCGTAACGGACAGAGTTGGGAAAGTGTTGAAGAGGTACGGTGTAAAGTACATCTTTTTAGCACCAAAAAAGGTGAAAGACTACCTTCGATCACCAAAGGATCACTTTCCATTACAAATTCCGGGCGTCTATGCAGTCCCTTATAGCTGCGGGTCTCCTTATGTGGGACAAACCCAACGAAGTGTTGCCCCCCGTTTAAAAGAACACATAAGTGCTGTCAGCAAAAAGTAGCGGGAAAAGTCGGCAATAATCGAGCACATTCTAGACAACCCAGATGAACATCACTGGGTTCACTTCGATCAAGCTAAACTTTTAGCTCACGAGTCACGAGCCTTACTATATTTCTCAGCTTATACGCGAAGCGATTGAAATCAAACGCCATCAAAATTTCAATCGCCATATGACAGCATACAATTATCGCGTACATGGGACCCCGTCATCAAAATCGCACGGCCTATCCAGATAGCCATAAAAACATCCAGCGATATAATGAGCTCTGTTTGCTCCCAATCTTCTACCCAGCAACAACATCAGTTTCAAATAGAACCGTCTACGCATCGCTGCAACTTGCGTAGCCAAAAAATAGAATAACACTTCAAAAGGAGTTTCCCAGTGACCACGCACAATGCAACTTGTAGCGATACGTTCGGGGTGAGTTCAGCGTTGCACTCATTTTATATTTTTAATATTAACCGGGCTAATCCGAAATCTTAAATTTCAATATGTCAAAAGATAACAAAAAATAATTACATATGAAAAGTAAGCTCTTTCATTGGCAAAACTTTGATGGAGTTCTGAATGTGCAGGAAAATTGGAACTAGCAGTCTTAAGAGGGGATTACACGATAGTGTGTATGCAAATTTCGATTGTTTCGACATCGCAATCACGAATGCCGTGACTTGAACTGAAAACCAAATTCGATCGTTTGCGATCCAAGTCGCATAAGACGACTGCATCGTGAAGATATTCTCCGCTTAAGAGCCTGGTTGTCTATTTTTAAAGCTTAAAAACATTTCCCTACTTTGGGAAAAAACCTCATTTTAAACATTTAGATATTCCAAAACATCAAAACTTTAAGACGCTGTCGTGAAGGATTTTTCTAATCCTCGTTGGGAGAAACTCCTTTCTAAGTAGCTAAAGAACTAGTAAAAATGGTAAAGAAAATAAGTAGCATTACAATGAAAGTTATCTATAGCGGCGGATCGATCTTGTACCATACAAAAATAAGTGTTCCTATTTGTCGACTATATTGAGTGTTTTGTTTTGATCTCTTGATGTCTCAAAGCCATATTCATACTTGACCCTTAAAATCTACTCGAGCTCTATTTATGTTTTTATGTTTTTTTCTAAAATAGGAAAATAAAATGGAAAGGAAGTTATATAGAAAATGCTATGGTCTCTAGCACACACACTAAAAGATATCTCCTAAGACACTATTTGAAATGCGCTCCTAAATGAATCGCATTACAATTGTCTAGACACTATAATTGAAAGAATTGAAAAAAAATTAAAAAATTTTATATACACAATGGCGAATTACATTTTAGTTGGTATCTGTCAATTTGACGTACAAACACTAAAAGCCGTCGAGATCACACACACTATATTGAACGAACGATGAAATTGTTTTCTAAAGACCATCTAGTCTAGAATTATTTTTTTTTTTATGTTTGTCTTCTCTAAAACACTGATGAACTGAACACACATATCTAAAAGTATGTATATGTATTTATAATATAGAATAACGTAAAATTCTTAAACGAAGTTCAGCGAACAATTCCTACTTAATGGCACTCCTTGCTGAGCACTCGGACGTCTTACTTGGTATTCTCGAAACGAGCTTAAGCGGCCTTAAGACACGAAATGACCGCAACATTCGCAGGTCGACATCGATATTGGCTTCTGCGAAGATCGTCATAGCGCTGAAGTAATTATTTCAGAAAATAATTACAGTGTGTTATTTTAAAGCGTGTGAACAATGAAAAGTTAAGAGAAAAAAAAAAACAACAAATAAACAAACAAATAAAACAAAATATAAAAAAAATAACAAAAAAATAAAAGAAATATTTTCAAAAAACCTGTCCAAGAATATTTTAGCAAACGTTAACAAAGATTGTGTGAATTTGTATTTAAACCAAAATAATTACCCCGTTACTACAACGAAAAAATCCATTATGTTCCATATATTCCTGAGGTAGGAGTGTTTATGCAGAACTAGCCCTAAGGCAAGGATCTTGAGCGATGCTTCTACACAGAAAATGCATAAAAAATAGGCTTCGGTTTTTTCCTGCAAAATAAAAAAAAAGTTTTCAATTATTAGTAATTTGTTTGTATTGTCTTATTGCATTGGAAGGATACCAGTTTTTGAGCCAATACTGTTTTATCACCCTCAGGCAAATGTTCTTCTAATGCCAACACTACACAGTTGGCAATGATTGTCAATAACACAGCGTACTCGAAGGGCGGCCATTCTATTATAAATCGTGTATACTTCCTAATTGGATTATCCTCGGTGAGGATAAAAAGTGATGTGGGCCCACCACCGGGTGGTGATTGGCCCTGACTACTCGGGCCACCCATTCTATCAGCTAAGCGATGGGCTCCCCTTCGACCCAAGTGCCCCCCGCTTGTGGAGCCCTGTTGCTGTCCTGCTAGCGCCGCTTCCTGAGCCGCTGCCAACCTGGAAAAATGAAGAAGAAAAAAACAAAAATGCAGGATATGAATACAAACTGTAAACAGGAAATGTTTATGTTATAAAATTTGTTGTATAGCAGAGCAAGGTAATCGTTGTTGATGTGCGGTTCGTATAAATGATTCAACAGGTTTGATTGAGCTTAATGTGTAAATACGTGAAAAGGTCAAAGGACGCGACTTGATGAAGCCTGTTTGCTTTTTGTTTCCGCTTGACCACATTGTTATTTTTTTTTTCGTGGTGTAACTTGAGGGTAAATAAAAAATAAAAATTTGAGTGCAACATTCGTTCAAAAAATCAATTGAGAAATACCTGGTTCGTTCGTTGAACTTTACTCAGGGCTGACACAGGTTTCCTTGACAACCCAACGAGTGGTTAAAAAAAAGAGCATGGGGTATCAGCTCACAAAACCACACACCATTTGACAGTCCTGTGCTTCTCACCGGAACTAGCCTCAGCAAACACCCAGTGTTACTTTGGGGCAGGCAGAGTGTTTTTTGCCCTGGGACTCGAAACACACTCATAGTTAGACTTTTAAGACGAGTTGATGGTTTTTCTGAAAACGCTTCGTGGCGACACTAAAGGTGCGTCCACATTATGCCGACCGGCATATTCATTCGGTTCGAATTCGGTTCGGCTTTCCGTAAAGAGGAAGGCCGATCGGGACGTCCACACTAAGTCAGTATTGCCGATCGGCATGTGCCAATTGATGCCGCTCGGCATTAAGGCAATCCCAGGGCTTCAATCAAAGAACCTAGTGTTGGTTTTGAAGTGAACCCATACCAGTGAATTCGGGAGATTTGTGCGAGAACGTAGTGAAAAAATACTTACCCTTAGTACAATAGGCGTTATAATAAAATGCCAGTAAAATTTAGATCATAGAGTAAGCAATACAGAGGTTCAAAATCGACACCATTTGTCTGAAACAACTTACGAAAGTTTTTTCTGGGGTGAAATCAAGGATAGACTCGCATTTGAATTAACGGTTTTATCTGGCCACAAATGATTGAGTATCAGTATTTTCATTTTTTTAGTGTAGTTTTCATTTTGATGGTAAGTAGAGTTAACTACGGTAGTTTTGAATGAGCTTTCAACAATCTCAAAAATAGCGTTTTATTGGGAATCTTTACTCACCTTTGCAAAACATCGCACATAGGAAAACAACAACGATTAGTGGACAAAAATAAGTCTGTGTTCAGAAGTGAATAACAGGGATGGCTGGTAAATGGAGTTTATGGAATCAAGTTGCATTAGTGAGCACAGCGTTTTATTGAAACTCGTTAGTGAAGATGACTATAAAATTCCTAATAAAACACGGCTATTATCGAAAACCCGCCAACTTTTTTAAATTGATTTCAAAACCACTGGCCTAAATAAAAAGAAATAAATAGGGATTCGCAACAGAGCGAAGAGCTCCACAGCCTAGCGTATTTCTCACAACCATGCCTTGTCAGGGAATGGAGGGGACCTACAATTGTCTGTCGATACCAAACACCTAATCAAAACAGCGCTTTTCGTGACAGTATATAACTACCGTTTACCAAAAGGTAAAACAACAGCCTCGGGCTATAAGCCCCAAGCCGATCAAGGGAACATCGTTGTGGAGCCGCAGTCAATACTGAGGACATAGAAAGACCACTTCTTCAAGCTCTATAACGGCGATGATGAACCCAATTCCGCTGTTAGAAAGATAGAACCATTCGATTCAGGCGACGTAGACCAACAATACCACCAAACCGACCTGAACGAAGGGAAGACAGCAGTATCCAAGCTAAAGTCCAACAAAGCTGCTGGAGCTGATAGCCTCACTGCCAAATTGCTTAAAGCGGCAGGCGATGACCTGGTCAGGAGTATGCACCATATGCAAAATATGGTCGGAAGAAAGCATGCCCGATGAATGGAACCCCAACATTGTTTCCCCGGTCCTCACGAAAGGAGACCCTCTGAACTACGCCAACTACAGAGGTATCAGTCTTCTTAACATTGCGTACAAGATCCTCTCTGCCGTATTGTGTGAGCGTCTGAAGCCATTCGTCAACAACCTGATAGGTCCATAGCAGTGCGGCCTTAGACCAGGAAAGTCCACCATAGATCAAATCTTCACACCATAGATCAAATCTTCACACAACGGCAGATCTTGGAAAATACCCAGGAGCTTCAAAACGATACTTACCACCTTTTTATCGACTTTAAGGCCCGTATGAAAGCATCTATAGAGAGGAGTTATGTAGAGCCATATCTAGTTTTGACATCCCTACCAAACTTGTCCGATTGTGTAGGATGACGATGGAGAACGCACGCTGTCAAAAAAGGTTTAAGGCATGGCGATGCACTGTCATGCGACATCTTCAACATCGTTCTTGAAAGAATAGTGCAAAACTCGCACGTCAACACAAGAGGCACAATCTTTCAAAGATCCGTCCAATTGCTCGGATATGCTGACGATGTTGACACAACTGGGAGAACGCAGCGTGATGTCAATGGCGCGTTTATGAGCATTGAGACGGAAGCGAAGAAGATGGGTCATATAAGATGCTGTCATAAAGAACTTAAGTTTTGAGGTAGTTAAGGACTTTGTCACCTAGGCGCCGCTATTAATTCAGACAACGACACCAGCGCTGAAATCAAATGAAGAATAACTCTTGCCAATCGCTGTTTCTTCGGACTAAGAAGGCAATTGAGTAGTAAAGTCCTCTCTCGAGCAACTAAAGTGTCCCTGTATAAGACACTTATCATCCCGGTTCTTATATATGGCGCAGACGCATGGACCTTGTCAAAGGTAGACGAGAACGATTTAGGATGCTTCGAGAGAAAAATTCTTCGGGTGATTTTTGGTCCCGTCTGCATAGATGGAGAGTGGAGAAGAAGATTTAACGACGAACTGTACGGGCTGTACAGCGACACTGACCTGGTCCAACGATTCAAGGTCCAGCCGCTAAGATGGCTGGGTCATGAAGAGCGAATGGACACCAACGCTCCGGCCCGGAAAGTCTTCGAATCCAATCCCGAGGGACGGCACAGTAGAGGAAGACCGCGACTCAGGTGGCGCACGCAAGTAGGAGAGGACCTCAACCAACTTGGCGTGCAAAACTGGAGGCAGCTAGCTAGGCACCGAGCTGGCTGGAGAAGCATGTTGGTTGAGGTCCTGGTCCGACCCGGACTGTAGCGCCACCTTAAGTAAGTAAGTAATATTACTACCGTATAGGATTTGTGAATTCCTCTCGAAAAGGGATACCCGGTGAAAGAAACTTCCTAGTAACAGATATGTTAACCATTACGCCAACGGCACCGTCATTTTTACAATCTGAGGTCAAAGTTTCTTTTTTTTTCAATTAAATTAACCATTGAATGTTTTATTTTCATCTTGAAGGAAAGAGACATTTTTTAAAAACAGATTTAGAGCTAATGTCATTGAGACTTAGAAAAATGACTTGCTTCTAGCTATGTCTCAATCAAAACCACGCTTCATTTCGCTAACTCCATTTTATGACGCAAGCGCTTTGTGTACGCTTCGAAAATAATTTTTTCAGTTTTTTTTTTATGTCACAACGAACAAAAGTTTCACCAACCCGAACTTTTTATTTTAAGTTGGAGTAATTTTACGTGACACGAACCAACGTAACAACAAAAATGACATTGAAATAGGATGTAATAGATTCGTTTGTTGAACTTTACCCAGGGTTGACCGAAATTTCCTTGAGAACCCTACGAGTTGTAATAGAAACCTGGGTTTTCCAGTCCACAAAAAACGCTAGTACACAAAATCACCACACATCCCTGTCATTTGAATAAAAATACATCTCGTTTGAATGCCCTGTTCATTACCTTAACTCGACCCACCAAAAACCGAGGACGAGTTGACAAACCCAGGGCAACCCCAAGGCAACCCCAGGGCTTAAGAAACACTCAATTTGACATTCAGGGCGAATTAAGGTTTTTCAAAAAACGCTTTTAGGCGACCACAGGGTGACCCCAAGGCTCCAACGAACAAACCTGAGACCTTAGAGGCAACGCAGATCAGAGATATAATTATTTTTCACCCAATTTGGTACTGTGTGTGGTACCGGAAGTGAGCATGGTACGAAAAAAACACATATTGATCCGGTGAAAGAAGTTCATTTCTTTACAAAAACATAAAGTAGTACAATATTGTAGCTCTATCCCTTACTTATATTGAAGTTGGCTCTACCAAAACCGCATAATCCTTTTCCATGCTACCTAATTTGTTCCCAATATCTGTTGTCTTTCTCTGTATCGTCTCTTCAAAACTGTTCTTCTATTCAATATCAATACAACAATCGAACTTTTTTGAAAGCTCTCACTCAATCAAAGTTGAAATTCTAAGTTATGTCATCGAACGCTAAAGACGTCTGATGTCTGTCGGCCTTACATTGAACTCAGTTTGAATGAATCAAAAAAGTGTATGAATGGCGTCAAATGTGATTTTTCTTTTCTTTCCTATTATTTTTTCTCTATTTCGAGTCCCTTTAATAGTTAACCCTCCGGTAGGTAGGTAGGTAGGCAGGTGGTGGTGGTGTACAAAGTAAGACACAGACAATTGACTTGTTTGTCTGTTCATTGTTCATATTGAACAGCCACTCGTAATACACTGCAAAAGTCAAGTGTTGGAAACTCTTAAGGTAAAAAAAAATGTGAAACGTCAATGAATTTTCAACAAAAACTACCCACACAAATACGCGTAAGAAATCAATTCCCTTCAAGGTACTCACTGGCCTTCCGTCTAAATAACCCACCTCTACCGCACTACCACCAGTTCTTACACTCAGAGTATGAGAATTTGAAAATCTTCTTAAAAACAAAGTCGTTGCAAAATAATAGAAAAGCAATACCATCGAAGCTTCGCGTCTTATTCCAACGTTTCTGCACAAAGTTTTAATCTTATATGATGATGATGACTTGGGGCCTAAGACGTTATAATTACAAGCCCACACATGGCGAAAAACTTGAATAGGAAAACCAAGGTACTCATTGAAAGACATTAAATAGTGAAGTTCAATGGGAACAGATGCATAGTGTGTGTTGCCACTAAGAAGGTATTATAATTATTGATTTTGGTGCATATTGAACAGAGTTAAGCTGTGGCGAAAAGAACTTGAAATGTGTAATCAGTCTCTAGTTATACTTACCACCGACAGTAATTGATTTATATGCATATAATTTTTGATTTGCCATTTTTTTTTTGTTTCTTGTTGAAGATATAATTATTTCTTGTATTGTATTCAGCGTGTTGATACTTCGACATTTTCGAGACAAAAGTTTTTTTTGCTCTGCTATTTTGCTTCATACAAAATGAACATCGCTGGGTCGATCGACCATGCGATTGTGTGCTTGGTACGACATCGAAGTCTTAAGGCTTAAAACAACGTTTTTGTTTTTTATAAGTATCATTTTAAGATAATTGCAAATTGCTTACTATAACTCTTTTTTTTACAAGCTTTTGAATAAGTCAAAATTTTTTAAGTATTCTTACTTACTTACTTACTTAAGGTGGCGCTACAGTCCAGGTCGGACTATTGCCTCAACCAACATGCTTCTCCAGCCAGCTCGGTCCCTAGCTAGCTGCCTCCAGTTTGGCACGCCAAGTTGGTTGACGTCCTCTCCTATTTGCGTGTGCCACTTGAGTCACGATCTTCCTCTATTGCGCCGTCCCTCGGGATTGGATTCGAAGACTTTCCGGACCGGAGCGTTGGTGTCCATTCGCTCTACATAACCCAGCCATCTAAGCCGCTGGACCTTGACTCGTTGGACCAGGTCAGTGTCGCTGTACAGCCCGTACAGTTCGTGGTTAAATCTTCTTCTCCACTCTCCATCTATGCAAACGGGACCAAAAATCACTCGAAGAATTTTTATATCGAAGCATCCTAAAGCGTTCTCATCTACCTTTGACAAGGTCCATGCCTCTGCGTTATATATTTGAACAGAGATGATAAGTGTCTTATACAGGTACACTTTAGTTGCTTGAGAGGGGACTTTACTAATCAATCGCCTTCTTAGTTCGAAAAAACAGCGATTGGCAAGAGTTATTCTTCGTTTGATTTCAGCGCTGGTGTCGTTGTCTAAATTAATAGCGGCGTCAACTACTTCAAAGTTATAGCTGTCTATCGTGACGTTCTGTCCAAGACGTCGGTGTTGGGTGTCCTTTCTTGATGACAGCATATACTTGGTGTTGCCCTCATTGACCACTAAACCCATCTTCTTCGCTAACGTCTCAATGCTCATAAACTCGCCATTGACAGCACGCTGCGTTCTTCCAATTATGTCAACATCGTCAGCATATCCGAGCAATTGGACGGTTCTTTGAAAGATTGTGCCTCTTGTGTTGACGTGGGAGTTTTGCACTATCCTTTCAAAAACGATGTTGAAGAATCGAATCGGTAAGATCTTTTCCGACCCTGATGGAGCAGCGTGCGTTCTCCATCGTCATCCTTCACAATCGGACAAGTTTGGTAGGGATGCCAAAACAAGACATGGCTCCTCTCTATAGATCCTTTCATACGCAGCTTTAAAAACGATAAAAAGGTGGCAGGTATCGATTTGAAGTTCCTGGGTTTTTCCAAGATCTGCCGTAGTGTAAAGATATGGTCTATGGTGGACTTTCGTGGTCTAAAGCCGCACTGATAAAGACCTATCAGGTTGTTGACGAATGGCTTCAGACGCTCACACAATACGGCAGAGAGGATCTTGTACGCAATGTTGAGAAGACTGATACCTCTGTATTTGGCGTAGTTCAGAGGGTCTTCTTTCGTGAGGACCGGGGAGACAATGCTGAGGTTCCATTCATCGAGCATGCTTTCTTCCGACCATATTTTGCAAATGAGCTGGTGCATACTCCTGACCAGGTCATCGCCTGCCGCTTTAAACAATTCAGCAGTGATGCCATCAGCTCCAGCAGCTTTGTTGGACTTTAGCTTGGATACTGCTGTCTTTACTTCTTTCAGTTCGGGTTGGCGAAATTGTGGGTCTACGTCGCCTGAATCGAATGGTTCTATCTCTCTAAACAGCGGAATTGGGTTCATCATCGCCGTTATAGAGCTTGGAGAAGTGGTCTTTCCATATCATGTTTAAGTATTCGCTCTTCATAGTTTATTTTCTGATAGAGATTTGCCAACTGTACATTAATTATGAAAAATGTAATAAAATCAGATGGAATGTTAAAAATAATTAAATTAAATATTTCGAAGGGAACCTCACCGGAAATGAGCATGGTACGAAGAAAACACACACGTTGGTCCGGTGAGAGAAGTTCATTCCTCTACAAAATCATAAAAGAGTATAATATTTTAGCTCTATTTCTTGCTTATATTGAAGTTGGCTTTACCTAAACCTCATAATCCTTTTCCATGCTTCCTAATTTGTTCCTAATATCTGTAGTAAAGTGACCTACACTGAGGCTCTTCGCGTCACTGAAGAACTGCCATTATTGAAAAGTTGCTAATATCTACATACATATAAGCCCTGAAAATTTAATCAAAATCGTTGGACCAGTTTTTGTTCAAAATGGTTTTTTTATTTTTTACATTCATTTTTCTGCGAAATTTTTGACGATCATTGTCTTAAACTTATTAAAACCTTGCTTTCTTTCAAGGTTTGATATCTCACTTAATATTGATATTAGTAATTTGGTCCAAAAAACTTTTTCTGTGGGAAATTATTATACAATTTTCTACAAGTTTGTCATTTAAAATTTTTCCGTATAGCTCTTGTTATTTACGAGATAACTACGAAAAATTTTACGAGTTTTATGGAAAAATCAGGTTTAGTGGCCCATACTACCTCGCCGGTGCGGTGTGAGTTACGACTTTGCCGCAGTGAAAACTTTTGTAAAGCGTTCACTTCGGAGAGAATACCATCTTCGGTAAAAGCGATCCCATGAAACGCCGCTCCGCTGAGCTATAGAAATCAGAGTTTCAGTTTATTTTCAATGGGAAATCTTCACACCTCTTGGTTTAAAATTGAAATTAAGGACTAAAAATTTAAGGGATTGCCCTTTTTGAAAATTTTCAAGAAATTGTTTCTACATTATAAGAAAGACAACTAAAAATAAATCCTTCGTTTTCGCAAAAAATAAGCATCATCATAGTATATATGTAATATTGAATGAAAGGTACTCTTAAAGACTAAGCAATTCTATTCCAAAAAAAACCCCTGTATGCTGCCTCACAGACCCTAACAGCAAATTCTGAAGAAAATCCGTCTGGTGGTTCAGGCTGTAGACTCATATATGAGCAGACAGACAGAATCTCTATCATTTGGTTATAAGTGTAATGTATATACAAAAGTGTTATATAAAAAATTTTAATCTGCAACAGCAAGTAAAATGAGTTAACAACTCTTATTGAGTCAGTTCTTACTGAGTCGTTGTGGGGTACACTTGCGTAAAGAGCTTTAGTTTGTTTATTGAATAATAATTACCTACTATCAAAATGTCTTGTTCCATTTGCAAATCTAAAATTACAAGAACTGAAATTAAAGTTACGTGTGGAGACTGTGGAATCATTTTTCATGGTAATTGTGTCAAGATGACTGCCGTAGATCTCGACTACTTAAATAAAAGCAAGTCAATTTGGAGATGCAAAAAATGTGCAAATCAACGTAGAGAATCTTTCTCTTTACCATCCAACTGCACTAACCATCTAATCCAACCAACTACGTCGCCATCGTCTTCATTGCCACCAACAACTGCACCACCACCACCACTGTCAGCGCCAGAACCACCTTCTACTACACCTCAACCAGGTCATCGATCATCAAATGCATTTTCATCTGCCACCAGCCTACCTAGTACTTCTGTAACACTGGAAATGATATACGAAAAAATCAGTTCAATAGAAGCATATCAAACAAAGCAATTCAATACACTTATTGCTAAAAATGATGAGTGCGAGAAAAAAATCAAATTTCTAGAGGCAAAGGTGAATAACCTCGAGCAACAACTGCTTTCTAACAGCATTGAAATATTTAACGTTCCTACCATCAATCCCGACATGCCTTACACTGATGCTGCTCTTAAGGTGTTTCGTGAAGGTTTGAACTTAAATGTGCAAGAGAGAGACATAGACCAGTGTTATGTTAAGAGAATTAAATTATCAAATGCAACAAACAATGGTAATCCAGCACCAGCCACGAAAAATGTTCTCTGTGTAAAATTAACATCGAATATATGCAAGGAAAAAATAATGAAAGCGAAGAGAGTGAAAAGAGAGCCGTTATCAACAAGATTACTCAACCCTGATGCAACTGTGGAGAAGATGTTTGTCAACGAAAGCTTATCGTATGAAACTAGGAAACTATTTAAAACTGCAACAACAATGAAAATAAACAAGAAATACAAATACGTTTGGACGAGGAATGGGACTGTATACATGCGGAAAGATGAGGGTGACAATCATGTAAGAATAAATTGTACTGCAGATTTTTCTAAATTATGAATATAGCTAGAACTAATTCACCTTCTAATGTTTCTGTATGTAATTACCCAGTTGATCTTATTCCTTATGTAGATTATTGTTTTTGTTTACACCAGAATATACGTAGCATGAGAAAAAATTTTTCGATTTTTTTAGCGCATCTTAATGAACTCACCAATCTACCCGTTGTAATTGTTTTAAGTGAAATTTGGATCTTCAATAATGAGATAGAATTATATAATATACAGGGTTACACTCTTTTTGCAAATTGTAATGAGTCGTATCCAGCTGGAGGTGTAGCTGTCTATGTGAAAAGTGGTTATTTGTGTGATTACTCGTGTCTTAAATTATCTAGCGCTGATGTACTTAAATTATCTTTTGTTTTTGAGAACATCGACTATACTTTGCTGTGCATTTATAGACTTCATGAGTTTCCTAAAAATGTTTTCATTGGTGAATTAAGCAATATCCTAAATACGAATCTAGCAAAAAATTTAATTGTTTTAGGAGACATCAATATTGATATTCTCAACAAAATTGATAAAGATTCCGAAAGCTATTTATTCACTATGGCTTCATATGGTCTTAAAAGCTTAGTAAACGAACCTACCCGCGTGACGTGTTCTACTATGAGTTGTATAGATCACATTTTTTTAAGATCTCATAGAAACAATAGCAAAGTTTTTAATGGAAGAGTTTATGATTTGAAAATTACTGATCATAAAATGACTGCATTAAATTTCGTTTCTGATAACAGTTTTACAAATAATAAAATCGTTGATTCAGCTAATAAATATTGTATCAACTATAAATTATTAAAAGAGTTTTTGACTTTCGAATGCTGGGACCAAGTTTATTCTGAAAACAATCCCTCTTTTGCATTTGACTTATTTTTGAGCATTTTTAAAAAGCACATCGCTGCAAGTACTTTCATAAAAAAGCAATCTGGTAAAATGAAACATCTTAAACCTTGGATGAACAACTATCTCCTTAACAAAATAAGAAAAAAGAAAAAAATTAGTTTAAAATGTAAAATTCATCCAAATAATAATAACCTCAAAAAGTACTATGAAAGTCTATGCAAAACGATTAATAAAGAAGTTGATGACACACGTAATAATTATTATGCTACCAGGTTCTCTAAAGTTAAAGGGAATATTCGTGAAGAGTGGAAAGTGGTTGATAGCATACTAGGTAAAAATAAAGATTCAGTCAAAATTGATTCTATCGAAATTGAGGGAGTATCTGAATCTGATCCCCAAAAAATTTCCACTCATTTTAATAAATATTTTACTGAAATTTCAGACCATTTGAAACCTACTATACCATGTTTAAGTTGCGATTGTTCCGTTTCTGCAGAAATTGAATTGGATGATATACTACCAAATAGTTTTGTTTTTGATGTAATAACACCAAGAGAAGTCTTCAAGGTTATTATGTCCTTAAAAAATAAGAACTCATGTACTAGCGATGGTGTGTCTGGCCACTTATTAAAAAATGTTGCTTGGTATGTTATCGATGTACTATCGTTCATTTTCAACAAATGTGTTGAATCAGGTTGCTTCCCAGATCATCTCAAATGTGCTGAAGTAATACCGCTTTTTAAAAAAGGAAATAGAAAACTTATGTCTAATTTTAGGCCCATATCACTGCTTTCAACTTTTTCCAAAATCTTTGAGAAACTACTCAAGGTTCGTATTTTGTCCTTCTTGGAAAAGTATAATTTCTTCTGTAACAATCAATTTGGTTTTAGAGCAGGTTTGTCTACAGAAGATGCTATTTTAAAGGTGTGTAGTCAACTTTATGGAAGTTTAAATGGCAACAAAACAACTATGGGTTTGTTTTTAGATATGACCAAAGCCTTTGATCTAGTCAATCACAATCTTCTGCTTACAAAATTGTATAATGCAGGTTTTCGCGGTAGTTTTTTCGTTTTGCTCACTTCTTATTTAAAAAATAGAAAACAAAGAGTCAACAATAATGGAATTTTTAGTGAATCAAGGCTGCTTAAAAACGGTGTTCCTCAGGGATCTGTGCTTGGCCCTTTGCTTTTCTTGATTTACATTAACTCCATTTTCAAAATTAAGTTAAATGGTATTTCGACTGCTTTTGCTGACGACATAGTGTTGACATACTCATCAGGTACTGTTTTTGAAAGTATTTCAAGTATTGAAAAAGATATTGAAATCTTAAGGAGTTGGTTTATTTATCACAAATTAATTATAAGTGAAAAAACAAAACTGATGTGTTTTGAATTATCAGGAAGTAGTGTCTATGACTTCAATTTGCGGTTCCATTCCCATGACTGTAAACAGTTTCCTTTACCTATTCACAAGTGTGGCATAAGTAATTTTGAACCAAATTTTCAATGTTCAGATAATTGCTTTAAAATTGAAACAGTTCAACAGTTTAAGTACTTGGGAGTAGTAATTGACCACAACCTAAACTGGAAAGATCACATTCAAATGATCAAAACCTACATGTTATCGGTCACACGAAAAATGTATTTACTGAAACCTTTTTGCTCCCAAAAACTTCTAAAAATGATTTACTATGGTCTTGCGAATTCGAAGCTGCAATACGGTATAACTAGTTGGGGTGGTTCGTATGCTAATAGTTTTCTGCCTCTATTAATAGCACAGAAGCATTTGATAAGAATTATTTTAAATAAAACAAGGTTGGCTGAAAGTTGGATTTTATTTAAGGAACTGCAAATTCTACCAATGAGACATTTATATGTTTTCAAAGTCTTAAGAGAATTTTTCAAACAAAGTGGAAATATTCCTAGCAGAAGCTATCAAATGTATAATCTACGTATAAACAATATGAGCTTAGTTAATGTACCTTTTGCTTATAAAACACATTTCACTCATTTTTACACATATACAGCTCCTAATATTTTCAATAAGTTGCCCTTATTAATAAGAAAGACCCTTCAATTTTCCACTTATAACAAAATGATAAAAGATTGGTTATTTACTTTGAGTTTTAATGAAATTGAATCATTTATATAGTATAAATAAAATAAACAACAAACACTGAAATCTATGCTAATATATTGTTATAAAAAATATACTAAAGAATTGTTTAGTTTTCTACAATTGATGTTGCATGCTTTTCTTTTTCTGTTTTTATTAATTATTATTATTCGATTTTTGCTTTTTTTTTTAAAGTTAAACTGATTGTCACCCCACATCAGTTATCAATGAATTTTCAATTAGATGTGTCATTCACCACTAACTTCCTAGTTAAAGAATGTACACTATTATTCATATCTTATTCTCAAATTGTATCATTATATATTTTTAAGTTGATGGATGAATAAAATAAAATACAATACAATACAATACAATACAATACAGTATTACTCGCAGAAGATACATTTTTATAAAATTAGATTCTCCTAGGAGAACACTTTCGATCTGACTGAATACGTAGTTTGACTATCCTGTCATTAAGCCTTAGGTGGTTCGTAATTTCTTCTCATTTATCTCCTCCTCGAGCTTGATAGAAGTAGACAGTTTCAAAGGCTGGCTGGGACCAGCCAATTTGCCATCAGAAGTGCTGATTACAACAAAACTTCCGAACCTATAAAGAGTTCGGGCTGGCTATTCATCAAAGTAAAACGAATACCATTCGAAGCTGCAGAGGAGATCTGCTGCAAGCTCCATATTGAAAAGAAGGAAAGAAAAGCAAATACCAACGTTTCAGAAGAAAAAATACAGGATAGTAGGTGTGAGCTATCGCGTCTATTCGGTGTGCTACGGATGAGTGAAGTTTTACCAAATGGTTAAACAATCTTTTCAGATTTATAGGATCAGGGCAGAGGCTTGTGTTGAACGAGATACCTTTACTGCTCTTGCTGTGAATATTAGAGTATAGAGTAGTCTTATATCTATCGGCTTTAGCCATGATGTACGAGTCGTAAGTCCACCCGTCACAACAATTCCATTCGAAAAAAAGATGAATATCTAACTTTCACTTGACATAACCGTCAATCAGAAGCCATTGACTTTTCACAGATTGTGATGGCCGTAAAGGTTTTTTCTTTCGAGAGGTGTAGAACTTTATATGTGGCAGCTCCATATTCATTGACACCTACTTTACCTGATTTAACTTCAGTTTGCATTAAAATTGATTTCATTCGAAAAAGGGGGCTTATCTGTTCGTAGAAGGTATGGGGCAATAATTTGATTTACGATGCAACCCTTTGACCCCACAGTTGATCGAACTCAGTTGTCTAACTGGTCACGTCAGCGTCGGCCACACCTACAAATCGTACCCAAAAAGCTGTGAAGCGCAGCATGCAACGAGACACGAGTAAACCATTTTGATATCGTAAAATAAGTAAAAGTAAATAGACAGAGAGAGGGAGCCACGGGTCTTAACGCATTTTACCGATTTCGAACGAATTTGAGAAATCGCGAATCCACCATCGTATGAGGCAGTAATTGCCTCCGTCTTCCTTAAGCATAAAGGTCTTAGTTTGTTGGCTTATAAAGTTCAACAAGATACAAGAGTTCAAGCCGCATGGAAATCAGGTTCCGGCGAGCATAATCGGAATGGACTAGAAACGAGTTTGCTGTCTGCCCATTTCTTGCATGTAATTACTTTCAGTGACATGGCTGCTGCATTAGCTTAGAGGTGCACTACAGCCTGAGATTAAACCCAACAGCTTTCGCCAACAATTTTGATCCCGGGTGAGCTCTCTATAGTTTTGCACTCAGAGTCGGTTGAAGTCTTCTTCGATTTGATTACGCCACTGCTCCTTCCGAGATTTCTACAGTGTACTTTCGAAAATCCGTCGGGCAGGAACGATGGTGTTCGCTCTACTCTTTTTGACATGCCAATATTGTGGTGCCAGTGGTGTATTTGAATTACTACAGCAAACGAAAATGTTCTTTCAAAGATATCGCCTTTCGCAAGGAATTGACAAGTCCTCCGTTTAAAAATTCATTGCCATGAAAAGCGCTAACTTGATTAGTCGTTCGGAATCGGGAGAAAAGTAAAGGTCCCCTCACAAGGCATGATTGTTTGAAATGCGCTGGGCACCGGGATTTTCCGCTTTGTTGCGCTACCCCATTTTTCTTAATTTTGATGCCGTGGTACAGCTCATACAATTTGTCGTTGTTTGGACTATTTTCCATTCGAAACGAAAAAGGTTTTCCTTTCCGCTTCTTCGTCTTATACCCAAAACGGGATGATCAAAGTTTTCTAAAAATGTAATCCTCTCCACAGGATTCACGGGGTAATTACTTTGGCCTAGTACGTTTAAATGCAAGGCAAAATAGAGAAGTGTCCCGTTGCAACGCCAATAAGCTTTCTACCGTCTTTTCTGCTATACGTGGTAGTAAAAATGTTGCAGTTTAGCCTCGGGGAACATACGTTTGGTCTGTCTGCCTGGCATCTGGGGTTGTTCCCTTGACAGATCTAATCGTTCAAATGGATTAAGGACCTCACTAACGACTATGCTGACCAAGCACTAATTAAGGTCCTCAGAAAGTTGTCATGGACTTAGATCCTCTACTTACAAGTTCATCGACGATCTCGTTTCCAGTTATGCCTTGATGGCCTGGAACCCAACCAAGATTCAAATAATTAATTTTTCCGACCGCATTTAAAAAGGTCTCGCATTACTAGATCACTTAAGAGTCTTTGGCTGTCGCTGCAGACACAAATGCTTTTCCCCATCAAGTTATTCTTCGTAACGCACCTTGTAGCATAAGTCTGCGCTTGGAAAATGGACAAATATGTGCCTAATAAAGCGTGCAGTCAAATGTTTTTGAAGTCAACAAAGGCATTAGCATACCAGGTCCGCATCATCGGTTTTGGAACCATCCGTGAAGATCCAATAACAATCCTTTTCTAGTTCTGATTCGAGAGTGGACGACTCCTGCACCGAAGGAAAGTTTAACGTATATTTTTGAAACATTTTGAGCCTTGTTATCATCGGAACCATTAGACGTGACACGTAAGTCGAAAAAAATACTGCTTGCATTTTATTTCGTTTTTTGTCTTGTCTATGTCCTTGATTAGTGAGGAGAGTGGTGTGATGACGGGTAGACTGGAACGTAGGACCTATCCAATTATTCTTAAGCTTTTAGAACACGGTATCATTTTAATCTTGCAATAAATCTATTTAACTTTTTTACTGTTCAAAATGTAAAATGTAGTTCCAACAGTGAATCAACTCATCAGAGACATCAAAAAAGAATTGTAAATCAAAAACATTAAAGAATATTGTGAGAATTATTTTAGGCTTGGTAGTATCAAAAACCTCTGAATGACATACTCACACAAAATATAAAGGTTATTTGCGTGTTTATATCTTTTATGAAATGATGATTCCTCCATTTCTTTCTCTGCGTCAACTTCAAATGTAAAATCTGTTTAATTTACAACGTACATGGCTACGACTTTATTGTTTGGCATAGCCGCCACCGCCTATATAAATATGCGTACAAACAATCATTTCCTTGGCCTTGATCAGCTAGTGAAACGATTGTCTTCCAGACAATAAGGCTCCAATTTCGAAATTTAGAAAGGAAATTGATGCTGGCAAAGGGCAGAATTAGGAAGGTACCTACTTCTCCTTTCTGGTATACAACAAAGAAAAAAAAAAAAATGTTTATCTTAAGATTTAGGTAGGCTGGTGTAGGACTATGTGAGACATTGGCAAGCAAAGGCTACAACTAATAATCTTAAATCTTTACATTGTAAAGAAGTAAGGATTACGTCATTAATACTAAATAAACCATTTTGTGTAGGAAGTAGTGTGATGACGTCAAATGTATAGTTTCCATATAAAGTATTTGTTTTTCACAATGAAGCTGGAGTATGAAGAGGTGTGGTAACCATGCCTTTTGCGTCTGTTTTTATGGTTCCATTGAATTTCAAAGGAGATTTAATCCAATAGACATTAGTGGAATTAATAGTTTGATTTGTTTTAATTGGCGACACAAAAATTTATTTGGTATGAAAATATTGTTTCTGAGATCTTGAGGGTGGGTCAAAGACGACGTATGAGAAGTGCAACCATCAGCAACTAATTGAATGAACTTACAAATTCGTCTAGAAGTAAGTGATTTTGAAAGATGTTTTTAAAGAATTTTAGGTGCAAAAAATGAAACCGGGCGACTGGGAATTTATTCCAACAAAAATGCGTCTTTGAATAGAAAGACGTCAGGCAGTCAAGCAGGATATAAATTAAAGGAAAGTTAAGATGAGTAGAAAAATAAAAGGGTTTTAGTTATTAACTCTTAGCATAATTATTTTATCTAATACCAAAAATTCTCTTACAGTGTGGTTGAGTGTCACCTACATTTTAAGCATAAATGAAAACTAGTGGCCCAACAAAGCTGCGGTCCAAGGGGTGCGTAACGCATTTCAAGGACCTATGCTCTTCATTTAACGTTCCACCTTCTCAAATCGGAAAAAGTGAATTGTAGAGCCTGTGGAACGCATAATATTTTGATATTTTAAGATAAGTCAACAACCAAACGAAAATTTTCTAAACCGCTAAAAGGACAAATTGAGAGTATAGACGGCGGGCGTGACACCAGCGTTTTCCCCTACGTGATGCTAATGCTCCGGGGCCTAGCAAACTTCTCACAACCATACCTTGTGAGGGAATGGAGGGACCTTCAGTTTTCTGCCGATTCAGAAAGGCTAATCGAGAAAGCGCTTTTCATGGCAATGGATTTAATATCGAAGGACTTGCCACTTCGTCGCTAAAGGCGATACCCGTGAAAAAACATTTTTGCTTCTGTTGGGATTCAATCCACGAACTTCCCAAGCATGGTAACCATCATCATCTTCATGGTGGTGTTTAACTACTGTCGGAGGAAAAATGTCAATGCCTCGCAAGAGGTGACACTGGAATTCGTAGCACTAGCCTCCCACGTAAATGGCAGTCATACAAACGATACCACACCACATTTTGAGAATGCTTTCACCCTTATCTCAGCAGCTTGCTGAGGTTAATAATTACGAACTTAAATATGCTCAGTATTGATTTGTCTTGGTGTTCAAGGGCCGAATTGCCACACACGTGATCGAGTAATACGTAAATGAATTCAGGGGCGTAGCGAGGCTCCAAGCCATGGGGGGGTGAATTTCAATGAAATGCCGACTAGTCTTCAGAATTTGCCGACTGCATCAAAAAATAAATCTATATACATATATAAAATAGGATGTATGTATGTTTGTATTTATGTCCGTTATAGACTGGTTTCTTATGAGATTTTCAGGGTAGACATAGTTCAAACCAGAGATGGTTCCTTTCAAGGTTTTATCTCCATACTCCAACAGGAACGGGGTTGGGAACGGAAACTTCTGAACAGATTTCAAAAATTCTTTCGCCATTGCGATGTCACATAATCCCACAGTAAAAAAACTTATATTTTATACCAATATTCCTACGGAAGCGAAAGAACGAGAAAGGGAACCTTAAAACTACCAGACTCGAGCAACACCGGGTGGCTCAGATAATAAATAAATAAAACTATTTAAAAACGTAAAAGTGTTCATTTCACAGAAATTCATTTATTAACATAAAATCAGTTTATAATTGCAATATACCTAACGATATAAAAAAAAAATTAAAAGTATTTATAAGAAATAATATTACAATATAGTATTTGGTATGAGAAAGAGCACATATTCTTTGATTTTAGTCTTTAAAATTTTTATCATTATTCAAAAAAAAGTTCATCAATTGGAATTTAAACTCCAACTCTCCGGTGTTTTAATAATGCCCATTTGTTGACGACCTCACTAGGTTGAATATTATCAACAACATCCTTTGAGGAATACAGAAGCATTAATGAAGCAAATAATTAAGAACTATTTTAAGTTTACTAAATGACCGCTCACAAGAAGCCGACGTCACAGGAGCAGTTAACATGTAGCAAACTAGTTTAAAGGCTACCGGAATCACATATCTTAATTTGAATACCTCTTTGACAATATCATCGAAATTTGAGCATTTCTCACAAGTAAAAAGAAGAATTTGCAGTTCCGATAAATAGCAGTCCACATCTTCTTTAAAAAAAAAATGGATCTAATTCTATGATAGATTTGACTAGTTCTATGTTGGCATTTGCTCTGGAAGCGGGTATTTCAAAAATTTTTAAGAAAGGTTCAAAAATCAAGGGCCTATTTCACAGATCATACATTACATATACAATAGGCGTATTTTTTCACAAGGATGTTATGTACATACATAACATGATATCGAAAAAAAAACGCTTCGTTTTTTTTATCTGTGGGTAGGTGTTCTTGATCAGTTGTCAAACCAATAAAAGTTAACAAATGAATTTTTGTTTGCCAAATTCGCACAAAAACGCAAAAAATGTTTGTTAAAAATCCAAAGCAATTGTATAGAGTGGAAAATAAAAATATTCTGTAGTGAAATTAATGCAGGTAAACAATTTTTTTGTTCATTTTTTGTTAGTTTAGAAATGTCAAAAATAGGCCCGTTCACAAAGGTAACATGGAATTTCTCTTGTTTGTTTTTGACTCTGTTTACATACTGGGGTTGAATTCATATGAGATTGTGATTAATATGTGAGTTGGAAAAAATATTTTGTTACTTGTTTCAAACGAATTAAACTATTAAAAATAAAAAAATAAAACCATATTTATGGAATACTTAACAATTACCATTTAATCAACAATCTTTCCAATGAAATCAGTGAAACAGAAAATTATATGTGATGTATTGTTTCAAAATAGTTGTTTGTTGTATGAAATGTAGTGTTGTATTAACTGTGAAACATGGTGTTAATTCCCGATCTGTGAAGCTGTGAAGTGAAAAAAAATATCATTTCAGTTTTCACAGTTTTTTCATTTTATCACTTCACGAAACCACTCTAAACGATTCCCGAGCTCAGAAAGCCATCATTCATCTCTGTAGCACAATTATTAACAAAGCTCCCACACTTTAAGTTTTAAATTTTTCTTAACACACAAAAAATTAAAACTTAAAGTGTTGGCGCTTTGTAAGTAATTGTGCTACAGAGATGAATGAAGGCTTTCTGAGCTCTCCATAATATCTACAAGATTGCTGCATTTCAATATTTTGATTAAAATAAGTTTTTCAAAAAATGTCTACATAGTTTGATATCCGCTTTCAATTCTTTTACTTTTGATTTTTTTTTTCTTAATTCAATTAATTAACTGCTTAAATTTTCAACACAGCTTCAAGAAGAGAATCGAAAGCTTAAGTTGGAATCTCTTTCATCAAACAAATGCAAAATGAGTTCATATTTATTGGTTACTGTTTTGCTTTAGTATATATTTTTTAAGCAGTCATACTTTTCTGTCTATTTCTCTTAAGAAACGTTTTTTAAAAAAGAAGAAATAGAAGGGAGGAGACTACTCAGAGAAATCTTTAACAAAAAAGAAAATATTTTTATATTTTGATGCTTAAATTTTTATTTCCAAATACTTAAAAAGTATATAATCACAAATAAATTTGATTTACAAACCCAAAAAAAGTTTTAATTCCAAAAATTCTGCCAGACGTAGCCTTAAGGTGACTAAAAGTAAATAAAAAAACAAAAACCGGTTCCCAGACGAGAATAAAGTAGTATTGGTACAATTTTTTGTGTAAGCCCAGTGTTGAGATCCGAATATAAAGTGGTGCTAGTGAAATTTTGTGAATGAGTGCGTGCACCAGCTTGTGGGGTGGTATCAATGTGTTAGTGTGGTTTTCCCTCTTGTTCTTTAAATTCTCTTAGGTTGAGACAAAAACGATTCCATTCGTGTCTTTCTGGTTGAGATCACTCGAGTCGGCATGGCAGTCGGGATCTACTTTGTTTTTCTACCTTAATTTGCCGACTTGTTATTTTTTTTTGCCAAAAAACGACTGTCACAAACACTTCCATTCGTGTCTTTTTGGTTGAGATCACTCGAGTCGGCATGGCTGGCAATCGGAAAATCTACTTTGTTTTTCTAACTTAATTTGCCGATTTGTTATTTTTTTGGCAACAAATCCACTGTCACAAACACTTCCATTCGTGTCTTTTTGGTTGAGTTGACTTAACTCGACAAATCTACTTTGTTTTTCTTCCTCGATTTGCCGACTCGGAAAAATCGTGGGGGGGTGCTACACCCCCCCACACCCCCCCCTCGCTACGCCCCTGAATGAATTATGTCTTTTTGGCATTACTTTTCGCATTGTCGCGCACTTTAGAACCACAATTTGACATTCATTCATTAGTATTTGAACGAATTGAAGTCGATAAATGAACAGCAGACTTACGTTGTGTAATATAGAATGAATTTTGAAAGAAAAACACTACTCACTCAGTTTACTTGAATTGAATTCACAAAATAAATGCAATTTTTCATTTTGGATTTCAGAAAAAAGTTCTGTAAAATAAACGAAGCTTGGGAGAGCTTCGGAGATTAACGAATTTAGTTGACCTAAAATCTATTACCGATTCTGAACGGCTTAGTTAGAAAGTGCTTTTCATGATAGTTTATTTATTCCCCGAGAACTTATCATTGCTCCGCGAAAGACGATACTGGTTGTAGAACGAAATCATTCCGCCATTTCTGATCAAAGAGTTTCTTATTGATCGGTCTAAGTCTTGCACAACAATTAAAAAACTAATAGTGACTTAAAATTCACATGAATTCTGGCATCACCAGGAGATTTTCAACACAAGACTGCAATATAAAAGCTTTTTCAGTAGAAATGACTCAATGATTTACATTCGCAAGAAACAACCAACAAATGGCAACAATAAACTCGTTAGTGACAAATAGGAAACGCTAATAACGTTTTCAACAGAAATGACTGAATGGTTTGATTTTAAATGAACCAATATGAATCACAAGATTTGATTTTTCTCTGAAATTACTAACTAACACTATTACCGCTAAGGGAAACAACATACCCTTTTTTGGAACCTCAGATGACTCGTGTAGAGACACGTAAATTTTGAACCGTGTTAAAATTTTAAGCTGTGTTAAGAATTTGAATTTCATTTGAGTTTACGGTTTTCATTATTACTTGGAATATTATAGGTTCTATAAGGCAAGCTGTGCAATCGTGTAGATAAGGGATTCCCAAACTATTTTGAGCAAAAGATCTTTTTTCCAAAATGAACTGATTCCTAAAACTATGGGGGTTACTTTAAAAATCATGTCTAGTTTTTTTTTTTTTGCTTTTATATATACTAGTTAAAAGGCAAGTCTTCCAATCGTGCTGAAATAAAAATTGAGATAGCAATTAAACATGACATTGCGATGATGGAGAATACGAAAATAGTGAGTACTGCAATTCTGTCTGTTTATTTGTCTGTCTGTCCGTATACTTATCTACACACTGAACCCCTGGACCGATTTTCTTCATAACTTCTATTTAGGCTCTGTGGAGCAGCCTACAGAGGTGTTTTTGAAATAGGGTCTCTATCTCTATGTCTTAAAATAACCTGTCATCATACAACCGATATGATAATACTTATTTTTCTCAAAAACGGCTCTAACGATTTCGATTAAGTTATGTGTGAATGATTAATTTGAGATTGTCTATTTTATGATGTAAGGAAATTTTTTTTAAAATGTCGGTACCTGCCATAGTACCTTTTTTTCTAAACCGACTTTCTTGTTAATGGCTTTCACTATGCTGACGAAATTTTGTATTTTAGAGGTCCTAAATTGTAATTGTAAAAAATTCTATTTCTTGAAATTTTTATAGATTTTTTTGAGAATATTTTGATTTTCTTAAATAGTAACAAAACTGTATCTTTGATTTTTTTTCAAATTTTTTGTCAAAATAACTTCTGGCAAGACCTGAAACTTTGCATACTTGACTTTTAAGTTTTAACAAGAGTGAAAAATAGAAAACCGACCAACGATTTTGATTAAATTTTCAGCGTTTATATTTACTAGCAACTGTAAATAAATGAAGTTTTTAGATTCTCGCTGGAAACCTTTGTTAAATTAAATTTAGTTTTGTTCAATACTTTGTATGATTCAATTCAGTTTCTATAATTAAATACACATTATTTGGAAACCCTGCAGTACCAAATATATATATTATGAAGAGCGAATACTGAAATTTTGTATTCAGCCTTAAGATTTTGATATGGTATAAAGCACGAATCGCCAGTTCGTGCGACCCAGTCGTAACCATTTGTTCCCTGTTTTCCGAATAGTTTTTCAAAAACCAATTAGTTTCCTATACATCGGTTTTTCAATAAGAGCGCTACAAAACCTTTCTTTTTAAAAAATCATAAACGGTTGATATCCAATCAATGAAATTCTTTATTTCTGTGAAAGTATGTACGATGCCATTATGAATGCAACTCGATTTCTTTTGCATGGCCTTTACGGGCACGCTTGCAGAAGTCCAGACGCTGAATCCAATTTTCGACGATTTTCAAGCATAAATCAGCTTGTTGACCATAGAATTGACGTAGGCACACACGAAATAGTCTAGCAGCGTGAGATGAGATAACACGTTCCCCAAACTTTGTTTCCAATAAATTGATTGTGACAGTCGTGTGTGTCCTGTTGGAGCCGCATGTCCTCCAAGTCCATATTATCCAATTGAGGCCAAAAATATTCGGTTATCATTGAACGGTAGTGATCCCCATTCACAGTAACGTGACGGTCTTGATCATTACGAGAGAAGAACGGCCCAATGACGCCACCGGACCATAAACCACACCAAACCGCAATTTTTTCGAGATGCAATGATGACTCATGGAGTACGTTTGGATTGCTGTCTGACCAATACCGAATATTTTATTTATTGAAGCCATTCAGCCAGAAATGAGCCTCATCGCTGAAAATGATTTTTCGATGAAAATTCGGATCATTTTCAAGTTTTTGCTCAGCCCAATTCAAGACGACGCTTCTGGTGGTCAATCGGCTTCAGTTCTTGCGTCAATTTAATCTTGTTAGGATGTAGGCCAAGATCTTTTCGCAAAATTTGCCACAACAACATCACGGAGATGCCCAACGCTTGAGAACGACGACGTGTGAGACACATTTAGGCTTCCTGCAACTGAAGCCTCAGCGGCAGCAATATTCTCGACACTACGGGCACTTCTTTGTCTGACTGGCACGGGAACATGTTGTACTGTGCCTGTGGATTCAAATTTTATCTTGTCTACACCCAACTTATCCGTCCTGAGCTTTTGTCGCATCTTAACCGAAACACCCTGTATATACTCTACAGTACGTACCGTAATTCATATGCCATACTTAGCGATGTGATTCTTAGTCTTAAGTCTGCTTTTCAACTTTAACATAACTTTATGACAATTTAAAAAAGAGGTTAACTTTGTTGTTAGTACTGATGGTAGAGATCTCGTTATAGACTTTATTTTCAGCAGAAATAATTATACTCTTGAAAACTTTATTCAATAAGGGCTGATATGGTTTTAAGGTTGCCAGATTTTCAAATTTAAAAAAATATTCAATTTTCCTTCACCTAGTGAAATTTTGACTTTAAGGTCATTTTGATTTCCAAAAAAAATGGTAAATAAACATAAGGCTTCTGATGAACAAACTAATCATAAAAAAATTTATTGATAAGTGCACCCAATACTTGCAAAAATTTAAAACAGATAAAAAAAAACTAGTTTTGAATTTTTCACCAATTTTTATTACAGCGCCTGACAATTGGAGTAGTTTTCAAAGAATTGATAGTTTTAAGGGAATTTTTATGACTGTGCACAGATGAAAAGGGTTAAAAGTTCATTTATGCCAACTTTATTTATACCATTAAAACCCTAATTGACTTACATCTTCTCAGAGACATGAATTTGGAGTATGACTGTTCAAAGAGTAAATTAACTAGATAAGTGGTAGGAAAGAAGTGGTAACCGAAGACATTTTATTCGTTTATCTGCTGCGCAATGGAAGAGGAGAACAATGAAAATACCAGGAACTGCGCAGTCTAGCAGACGACTTCTTTCTCGAAATCTTTCCGGAAATACCTTTATAAGGCTTCGAGGAACTGGATCATTACTAACTGTACGACCTAAAGCGGAAGCTGCAACGACAAGAAGAGTTTCGGTCGATGAAAGAATACTGGCAGCTGTTGAAATCGATCTTTCCACCAGCAAAAATTCTTCTTTTAAATTTTATTTGCTTTAGATTTTTTCCTCGCTCGCAAGAAGAACATTTGAACACAAAATTTCAAATTTAAAATCTGGTAGCCCTTAAAACATATCAGCACAACTCAAGAGTTACAATCTTAACTTAGGCTTCGAGGAACTGGATCATTACTAACTGTACGACCTAAAGCGGAAGCTGCAACGACAAGAAGAGTTTCGGTCGATGAAAGAATACTGGCAGCTGTTGAAATCGATCTTTCCACCAGCAAAAATTCTTCTTTTAAATTTTATTTGCTTTAGATTTTTTCCTCGCTCGCAAGAAGAACATTTGAACACAAAATTTCAAATTTAAAATCTGGTAGCCCTTAAAACATATCAGCACAACTCAAGAGTTACAATCTTAAAGACTAGTTCTTTAAACTACAGTACGGACTCGGTCTGTGCAAACCTCCATTCGTGCAACTCCTCGATTTTTGCCACACTAAAATCGGAACACTCCCCGTGCAGTGTCGGGTTAGAATAGCACTGCAGCGCCTCCCCGCTTGTCGTAAAAGGCGACTAAAGGAACAATCATATCTAGACGACTAACATCAAAGTGAGTCTAGCGACACACATACCACCTAAAAACTCTCCCCAAGTATGCATGCAGATCCCGGGGTTTACACGACTGGAGATCACCGGTGTAGTAAAAGGGAAATCAAACTCATTAAATGGAGCATGCATGTGTCGAAAAGGATGAAAGAAAATTTTTGAAAAATTTTGAGCATTATGGAAGTACTTGCGAACATAAGAAGCACTACCCCGCCAGGCAGTTCCATTGCTATGCATGGAGCTGATCCTGGACCGAGCAGCAATGTTCGGGTCAGAGCTATACGGATTCCGGGGGCTAGCAAAGTAATGCGACGAGTTGGACGAAAATTTAGAGTCGCGAGTTGGAACGTTGGAAGTATGACTGGTAGAAGTCTTGAACTCGAAGAGATGATGAGAAGGAGGCGAGTGGACATCTTGTGTGTTCAGGAAACGAAATGGCGAAACACAGCAAACAAAGCCCGTTTCTTAGATGCAAAGACCAAGGCTTACAAGATGTTCTACTATGGAACGGAACAAGGTAGGAACGGAGTCGGTATCATCCTTGACCAAAGTTTATGTAACAGCGTGTTGACCATTTTGAAGTCCAGTGACCGTTTGATGTCTCTTAAATTGGTGATGGAAGGAAAGGTCTGGAATATAATCAGTGCATATGCTCCCCAAATAGGGTGTGAGCAGGAGGAAAAAGATGCATTCTGGCTTGATTTTCATAACCTACTTAAGAACATCCCAAAAGAAGAGTATTTGTTTGTTGGAGGAGATTTGAATGGACATGTCGGGAAGACAAACGAGGATTATGAAGACTGCCATGGAGGTTTGGGATTCGGCACCAGGAACACTCCTGGTGAAGATATTCTAAGTATGTGCAAGTCATACGGTCTAATCGTACTAAATACCATGTTCATCAAACAAGACCGACACCTTATCACTTACAGCAGTGGAGGAAATGAAACCCAGATTGATTACCATTTGGTAACCAATTACATGAAATCTCGGGTGAAAGACTGCAAAGTGATACTAGGAGAAGCTGCCGCTCAACAACACCGTCTTCTTTTAACAGAATTTTTTACGGATGCGGTAAAGGAAGTCAAACAAACAAAGGCTCCTAGGAGAATCAAGTGGTACAATCTGGAGAAAACCAAAGGACAGCAATTCATTTCGTATATGCAAAGTCAGCTGTGTAATACCATCGACGCAGTTTCAAATGCAATCACGGCACAAAATATGTGGGATCGCCTACAACGAACCTGCTTAGAGAGAGCCAAATCACTGTTAGGAGTCTCAAAAGGACACTACCAACAAGCTAAAGAAACCTGGTGGTGGGATGATGAAGCTAAAGCAGTGATTAGAAAGAAGAAAGCAGCTTTCCAAGCTTGGTCGAAGTGCCCCTCAAGAAATACAAATGAAAAAGCGCGTTTCAAAATGGAATACAAGAGCTGCAGAAAAGAAGCGAAGAAAAAGTGCGCCCAACTTCAAGCAAAAAGCACGGAGGGCCTGTATCGAGAGCTGGAAGAGATTTCTGCCCCAGCTGCTGAAACAAATCAGACAATCCAAGAGCTAAGACAAAGCAACTTGAATAAGGGAGCAACCATTTTCAAAATAGCCGCTCAGAGAAGGAGAAATGCGCAGGAGATTCGTTCGCCGAAGTTCATCAATGATGCTCAAGGAGTGCTACTTGTGGATGACGACAAAATTCTTCACAGGTGGCGACAGTATTGTGATGATCTTTTGAATGAACAGTTTCCTCGGCGCCACTTTCCAACAGCTGCACCTAACTTTACGGAAGTATCCGACGTCACAGTCGAAGAAGTTAGGGAGGCAGTTAAGAACTCCAAAAAAGGCAAAGCGATTGGGCCAGACGAGGTACCATATGAGTTTTGGAAAAATATGGGAGACATCGGGTTAAGATGGCTCACGATTCTCATCTCCAAACTTGTAAGAGGTGACAGTTTGCCTAATCAATGGAGGGAAAGTTTTCTTCTTCCAATGTACAAGGGAAAGGGAGATACCAGAAGCTGTGACAACTATCGTTCGATCAAGTTGATGTCCCACACTATGAAGATCGTTGAGCGGGTTTTGGATAGCCGACTGCGGAAAATAATAAGGCTGTCTGATGACCAATGCGGGTTTGTCGCGGGTAAGTCAACTACAGACGCAATCCAAAGCATAAGGATCATTATGGAAAAACACCGAGATGCCTTAGAGGATTTGCATATTGTGTTGGTTGACTTCGAAAAGGCATTCGATCGACAACCACGAGATCTGATATGGGTGGCCCTCAGACACCGAGGAGTTCCTGAAGCCTATGTGCAAATAATTATGGACATGTACGAGGGAGCAGTTACAAAAGTGAGATGCCCAGCTGGAGTCACCGAAGAATTCCAAATAACAGTAGGTGTACATCAGGGAAGTGTCTTGAGTCCACTGCTCTTTATTGCTGTTCTGGATTATTTGCTCGAAGGAAAAGTAACGGACAATAAAGTACAACAATTATTCTTTGCTGACGATGGAGCCATCATAAGCGAGGATCCTACATCCCTGCAACGAGCACTTGACGTTTGGATTGATGTTCTGGAAGGAAATGGGTACCGTATTAGCGCTAAAAAGACTGAATACCTGTGCTGCCCTTTTTCTGATCCAGACAAGCCTATTCCAGACATTTATTTGAATGGAAATGTGCTTCCCAAGTGTGAAAAGTTTAAATATCTGGGATCTATGATCAATAGTGAAGCATCTTGTGATGACGACATCAATCATCGAGTAAGCGTAGGGTGGATGAAGTGGCGAGAAAACTCCGCTATCTTCTGTGATCGAAAAATGCCCCCTAAGCTGAAGGGAAGACTCTACACAGCAGTTGTCCGTCCAGCTCTGACATACGGTTCACAATGTTGGACAATGTACAAAAAGTATGAGAGCAAATTGACGGCAGCCGAAATGAAGATGCTTCGGATGACAGCAGGAGTAACAAAGCTTGATCGAATTAGAAGTACTAAGATCCGTGGAAGCCTTCATGTCAAAAGTACCATCTTGGACAAAATTCAGCACGACCGGCTCAGTTGGTATTGTCATGTTCAAAGGAGAGATCCGCAGAACCCCGTCCAAAAGGCAATATCGTACAACGTTTCAACAAATTCGCGACGAAAAAGAAAAGACAGGCCAAAACACACCTGGTACAAGCAAATGCAAAAACAGCAGCATTTGGTTGGCCTCAGACATGGAACAATCCAAAACCGGGAGGCTTGCCGACGCTTTCTGAGGTCAACGCGGCGTACCCCACAGGCGGATCACTAGTGTGAAGCGGAAAAGTGGGAGAGTTGTGATCGCTTCAAGATCACTACTCGTAACGCCGAAAATGAAGAAGAAGAAGAAGAAGAAAATCGGAACACGATTGGGATTGGGATAGTTTTTAAAAAAATATATCCCAATAAGTGCAATTTCATGTGTTTAATTATCCGCTTTTCATATTTTTATATTTTTTATACCCGCCGGTATTTTACCGTTAATTTGTCTGAACAATATTTCTTGCAAGAACATGAATAAACACATAAAATGCATCTGTGTTTATTTGAGTGGGTTGTGATCTCGTTAGTGTTTACTAAAAAATCATAGAGAAACTATGACCTAGTAAGTGCAACAGCCTCGGTTACTGCAACTGCCCGAATTTCTATTAGTTGCGTTAATCGAATCCGTACTGTATAAGAAAATCTAAAATGAGGTCTCTACCATCACTACTGACAGATAAATCCAACGTAACGTGGGCCTGGGTAAAGCAAGCATGATGGTGATGGTTAGCATGTCTTCTATTAACCCATAGGTTCGTGTTTTGAATCCCAACAGAGGCAATAATGTTTTTCCACGGGTATCGCCTTTCGCGAGGAATTGGCAAATCCTCCGTTAGTAAATTTATTGCCATGAAAAGCGCTTTCTTGATTAGCCGTTTGGAACCAGCAGACAAATGTTGGTCCCCCTGACAAGGCATGGTTGTGAGAAATGCACTAGGTCCTGGGGCTCCTCTGTCTGTTACAATAGTAATATTTTTCTAACTGCAAGTTCTTTGATCGAAATGGGAGTTAAACAACTTTTCTTAGTCCCTGAAATAGCAGCTGGAAAAACAATGGCTTTAAACTCGCTCTCTCCCGAATAAAATAAATTAATTTTAAAATAAAATAGTTTACACTTTGCATTTCATTGACAAAACTAATAATATCTTCAAATTTGAGCGAGCTCCAGCAGAAGATTTTCAACTCAAAAGATTCAATTGAGCTCATTTAAATTGACCGATAAGAAACCTGTTCTTATCCGAAATGACCGAGTGGTTTCGTTTTAAACGAACCAACACGGGTCACACGAATTGTTCCCCTACCATTATTATATTACTCAAAAAGATGGTGTTAAACGAAACTCTTACACGCCTCTAATGGCTCGTGATAGCTGGTGTTGGGTACATATAAACACGTCACATTTTTAAAACATAATTGTTGCACCATGCGAACAAATCCAATCACGAACATTTGAACGGAGTCCAGGAGGTGCTGTATGCAAGGTTTCGAGCTAGATGGCTTTCTTCAGTTAATGTGATTGCTTTTCTACTACGATTCAAACAGATTCTTCAGAAAAAGCCCACTCATAAAGAAGTTTTCATTACGCCTTCTGAGTTTCATCAAGCGGAAAATTGGATTTTTAGAAAAAATCAGCGGGAATCTATCGCGAGTGACATCACTTCGCTAAGTTCGTGTGGTAGGGTATCTCTTTCAAGTACAATTCTTTGCCTGTGTCCCTTTCTAGATGAAGATGGTACAATGCGGCTACGGTTAAGAGCCCGAAGGGCTAACTCCTCATACGCCTCCCGCAATCCAGCAATACTTCCTAAGAAACATCCCTTGGCTGATTTATTCATCGAGTACCATCATCAAAAGAACTTTCACATGGGGACTGCTACCATATCTGACATACGCCTGTCATATCTGACATACGCCTGTCATATCTGACATACGCCTGTCATATCTGACATACGCCTGGATAGTAAGCATTCGAGGAGCTGTTGAGAGAGTGCGGAAAGCATGTTTCACGTGCAAGCGCCTAAAAGCCAAGGTGGTCATGTCTTTGATGGGCCAGCTCCCTGAAGCTCGTTTAGCCTTTGACTCCAAACCCTATACTCACGTTGGAGTCGACTGCTTTGGGCCAATGCTGGTGAGGTTCGGTCGGGATTCAGCAAAACGCTATGGCATGATTTTTACATGCCTTACGTTCAGAGCAGTGCAAATAGAGTTGCTGAACGATCTGAGTTTGGATCAATGCACTATGGCAGTCAGGCGTTTCTTCATCCATCGGGTCGTGACGAGGTGTTTCTACAGCGACAATGGCCTTAATTTCATCGGCACAAAAAACCAACTGGATGAAGACGTTAAGGAAATGAGAACTTCTCTTTGCGAATATTCTTCGAGATACGAGGGAGTTTTGTGGCGTTTCATTCCCACATACTCTTCTTGGAGTGGAAGAGCTTGGGAACGGCTTATCCAGTCGATCAAAAAGAGTATAGGTTTTACTCTTAAAAGCCTGGTTCCCAGAGAGGATGTCCTACGAAATACGCTTATGGAGGCTCAGGGTCAGATACATTAACGTCCATTTACCCACATCCCAGTTGATCCAGAAGATCCAAAACCATTAACCCCTAATTCAATGCTTTTTGGAGATGATGATCGGGATTTTACCGCACCTGGACTTTTTCAAGAAAACGATTTTTGCAGCAAACTTTATTTCCGCCGCTCTCAACACTTTATGTCAGAGCTAACAAAGCGTTGGCACGCCGAGTACCTACCAGTCATAACAAAGCGCTCTAAATGGTTTGCAGTTACAAGGCCAGTTCAGATAGATGACATAGTCATTGTCATCGAACCCAATGACATACGATCATCCTGGAGTCTAGGCCGTGTCATTAAGATTTATCCGGGCCCTGATGGAATTATACGAATGGCTGACGTTAAGCTTTCCAACGGATCAATCAAAGCTAAGAGATCGGTTGGGAGACCCGCTGTTCTGGAATTACAGTCTTCAACCTAGAATATCTGGGTCGTATAGTAGTTGAGGCACATGCAAATTTATATAGGTATTTAAAGGAATTTTGTCTCCAACTTGTTGAAAGAAATTTCGGTATTTATAGTTCATTAAAAGTACACTCTGTTAATACCTAACTTACCTAGCTCATCATATTACAATTTAGTTAGACTAGCAGTCAGTCTAGGAATTAAAAAAAAAAGACAATCAAGAGTCTGAGCTTGAAGAGCTATCCTCATATCTCGGTTCTATTCTCACAAAAAGGTTTCAAAGCTAAAATATTCTTTTAAATTGTGTGCCACATTCACTTCGCAAATATATTTTTGATTAAGTTTTCAATTGAAAGCCACGTATGTGTGTCATTCAAATCATATCCTTGTTGTCCTCAGAATTTTAAGAACAAAAAACTATTGAATAGCTTAGAGCAAAAACGAAACATATGATTTGCATTCCACATACACACACACACTCAGGGGTAGACTTTTATCACAATTTCAAATTTCAATAAGGAAAAAAAGTCCGCTCTCTTTCTTTCTCTTCTCTATACTTTTGCCTGAACATCAACCAAAATAGCTTTCGTTTTTCTTGTTGGATCAAATCTCTGCACTAGTTAAACACTTCACTACACATCGTTCCACTAGCCCCCATGAGCCGATGCAATCAGTTTCCAAACAACAAAACACAGAAAAACGAAAATAACACAAAAGGATACAATGGAAGGATACCATAGTGTGTGATTATTTGCAAACAAAGTACAATTATCTATCTTAAAAAGCTGCTGCCACTGCATTACAAAGCCGGGTGATTGTGCTTAGCACACCAACACACACACACATCTGTGTGAATATATAAACGACCATAGCATCGGTACCTATGCGTATAGCAAGTCTAACACAAATACAAGGGCAAAAATTGAAGATACCGCTTTATGTTTATTGAAACGAGGCGCCTCGCAAAAGCTCCTCAAAGTTCAACAATGTGTTGTATAGCTTGATGTTTGTATTTGTGTTGTGTCCTACAAAACAAACACTATAGCGAAGGACCAGGTCTGGAATTTATAAACGTATGAGTGAACCCATTATACCTACCACTATGTCCTGTCAACGAAATTTTTGTTTTTTAGAGGTACAGAAACCCAGTATTCACAGGATACGTATCTACCGTAAGTCCTATATGCATAGTGTTGCCGAAAACGACCGACGTTGCCGACACTACACTATCCCGAAGCAGCATGAAATGACACACATTGTGAACCACTTGTGAACGCAGCTCTTCTTTCGACTTCTGTTCGTATTTCGAGTATCTAATATTTGTGAATCGTGGCATTTCCGCCAGGAGAGCACGACATCTTCTTTTTCACAATCATACGCCATTCTTATTGTTGCAACCGAAGCGAGCAGAAGTCAAAGGAAGAACTGCGGTGAGTAGACATTTATATATATATCTATTTCATTTTTATACTTTACAATATTTCAGAAATAAACGAACTTGCGTTCATTTCAACTTCATCATAGACTTCAATTTGCAACAAATTTTATTTCGCAGTTTCCGAAATAGCATAAATTGCCGCCACGTATCGCCATAAATGGAGAGAACACCACCTCGAAGGAGTCCACGTTTCGCTGGAGATGCACTTATGCCTGATGAGACCCTGCCGGTCACCGATGTACAGCTAAACGTGGACCCGGAGGCGAGTTCGAGCTCTCAAATGCCTTTAGCCGCCCAGACACGAAATATAGCCGCCCAATTAATCCATGCTGGCCAAGAGCCGCCAGCTACTCAAATGCCTCTAGCCGCCCAGGCACAAAATATAGCCGCCCAAATAATCACCGCTGGCCAAGAGCTGCCAGCTACCCAAAAGCCTACAGCCGCCCAGGCACAAAATATAGCCGCACAAGTAATCGTAGATGCCCAAGAGCTGCCAGTTACTCACGAGCCGCCAGCCACCCGAGAGTTGCCAGTGGCCCAAGAGCCGCCAATTTTCCAAACGCCAATTGCCATCCAAGTACAGCCAGCTCTTGCTCAAGCGCTTCTAGCTGCTCAAGCGCCTCGAGCTACTCAACCATCGCCATCTGCACAAACAGTAGTACCTAGTCGCGCGTCAATTAATACCGCCCAGCCTATGTCAATTGCCGAAGCGAATCAATCTGCCCTAGCAGTTCGTGTCGATGCCAAGCCAAAGGAAATGTCAATCGATAATCTACCTAGCCAAGTTTCCGAACATGAAAACCTTATTCTGGTTCTACAGAAACAAATCGCGACTTTAGAAAATAAACTAATGCATGCCCAACTACGAGTCAATGAGTTTATTTTAAAAACAGCGTCACCATCTAGCCTTCCGCCTACTACGACACCAGTCAGTGTGCCCGCCAATGTGATGACGTATCCGTCACCAGCTGAGGAAAATCCTTCCACCAAGCCCACTGGAGCACAAACAAACGTAAATAATTTGGCCAACTCAACGACATCGACAAGCAACTCGTGTGCAGGTCTAAATTATGCAACGAATAATAATGTTGCCTTTTCGAACACGAACACTAACGTGCTCCAGTCGACTCAAGCATTTCTCCCAAGAAAATTGCAAGACCTTCCCAGTTTTAGTGGTCAGCCGGAAGAATGGCCAGTTTTCTTCACGTCATTTAAGCAAACTACAGTGGCGTATAAATATACCAATTTGGAAAACCACCAACGACTGCAAAAATGTCTCACAGGCGTGGCATTAGACTCTGTCAAATCTCTCTTGATCTTTCCAGACAATGTAAACGCGGTCGTGGAACTACTTGGTTCTCGTTTTGGTCGACCGGAACAACTCATTCGATGTCAGCTAAGTCAAGTTCAACTAATCAAGCCGATCACTGAAGATTCTCTCAGCCTCCTGATTCCATTCGCCACAAAGATGAGGAATCTCGTGTGTTTCCTCCAGGCTGCAGACGGGGCCCGACACCTGGCTAATCCAATCTTATTAGATGAACTCATCGCAAAATTGCCAATCGGGAGAAAACTAGAATGGGCTGCTTACGCCTCGCAAATACTACCCTATCCAACAATCGTCCATTTTAGTGACTGGATAAATCAGGTCGCAAGCCTTCTACAGTCAGTACTAAACGAGGACGTTAGGGAACCAAGACGAAGAGTAGTACTTCACACAATAGAAAATCAACGAGTCCAAACAATAAAATGCTCTATATGTCAAGGTGAACACAGAGTA
The DNA here is from genome assembly GCA_914767635.1 of Melanostoma mellinum. Classification (NCBI taxonomy): domain Eukaryota; kingdom Metazoa; phylum Arthropoda; class Insecta; order Diptera; family Syrphidae; genus Melanostoma; species Melanostoma mellinum. The sequence continues at coordinate 54,717,934 of OU612059.1, read as the reverse complement.
GCGGAGTGCAAGCGTATAACTGATGCCACCGTCCCAGAGAGATGGGATATCATAAAACGTCATCGACTGTGCTTCACTTGTCTCAAGTTCGGGCACACGACACGCTTTTGTCGTAGCAAACTGAGGTGCCCTGTCGCTGGGTGTCAGAAACAGCACCACGAGCTGCTTCATGAAGTTGCGATGGAATCGAATGAAATGGAGAGCCAGTCAGTTCTGAACTGTGCCACAAGTCAAGCAGCAAGTGATCACATTTTGTTTCGTGTGTTACCAGTTACTCTTTACGGGCAAAACAAAACCATTGATACGTACGCCCTGCTTGATGAAGGTTCTTCAGTAACCATGCTAGATAGCACATTGATAAGTGAGTTGGGATTAAAAGGTCGACAGCACCAGTTGGGTATACAGTGGGTCGGAGGCAGAACGGTACAAGAGCCTTCAGTAGTGGTTAGTCTGTATGTGAGCGGAGTAGGTATGAAGAGAAAGCATATTCTACAGAACGTGCATGGTGTAGCCAATCTCTGTCTCCCAACTCAGACGCTAAGTCAAGGAGATCTTAACTACGATAAACTCCAGATTGGGAAACTGCCCCCAAAGCCATATTATAATGTTCAACCTAAGCTATTAATCGGTCTTGACCATTGTCATTTGGGATTGCCAACAAGTTCGGTTAAACTGTACGAGACAGGACCTTTTGCTGCAAAAACAGAACTGGGATGGGTAGTTTTCGGGCCCACTACGAAAGCAACGAACATGGCACCTCAAACTTGTCTCACGGTTAAGACAACTGCCGAGGAAACGTTGCACAACCTAGTCGCCGAGTATTTTGAGACAGAAAATTTCGGGATTAAACCCTCAATCCTGGTCGAGAGCGAAGACGATATGCGAGCAAGGAGTATATTAGATGCAACGACTGAGAGGATCAACGGCAGGTTTCAAGCCGGACTGCTATGGTCCAGTGATGATATTAGATTACCCGACAGTTATAAAATGGCATTGAGACGGTTAATCGGCATAGAACGGAAGATGAAACGCGATAAATACTTCGCAACCGCCCATACTGCAACTATACAAGAATACGTAAGGAAAAAATACGCTCGAAGACTACTACCCGAAGAAGCCCGAATTGAAAATCCAAGGACATGGTACTTGCCGCATTTTGCCGTGGTGAATATAAACAAACCTAAAAAACTGCGCCTTGTTTTTGACGCTGCAGCCCGCGTAAATAATGTGTCATTGAATACTTACCTACTCAAGGGACCCCAAGAACAGAAACTGTTACCATCCGTATTATTTAAGTTTCGCCAAGGGGTTGTCGCCGTATGCGCAGATATCAAACAGATGTTCCATCAAATCGCTATTCGACCTGAAGATAGATGTGCTCAGAGGTTTCTTTGGCGTGAGGATGACGATCGACAACCTGAGGTGTACGAAATGATGGTGATGACATTCGGTGCGGCTTGTTCGCCTTGTACAGCGCACTATGTTATGACTAGAAACGCTTTAGAACACAAACATCATCACCCACGGGCTATCGAATCTATAAAGGAGCACCACTATGTGGACGACTTCGTCGACAGCTTCGAATCCGAAGAAGAAGCCATTGAAATCTCTAAACAAGTAAGAGATATTCATGCGGATGGCGGGTTCGAACTTCGAAACTTCACCTCAAACTCGATAAAGGTACTAAGGGAACTGGATAGCAGCAAATCGACCATTTCGGTTTCTAAAGAGAGAGGCTTCGAAGCCGAAAAAGTCCTAGGTATGAAGTGGCTTCCAGAAAGCGACGTTTTCGTGTTTCAACTCCAACTTCATCCGGTGAACGACGAGGTCGTATCAGGTAGGAAACCACCTACAAAAAGGGAACTCCTTAGCGTCATAATGTCCGTGTTCGATCCACTGGGATTCCTGAGCCACCTCATGATCTCTGCCAAACTTATGATGAGGGAAGTTTGGCGTCACGATATACGATGGGATGATACTTTACCAAATGAGATACTAGTCCCGTGGAACACCTGGCGTCAACAACTACTGTCAGAACTACACATGTTCAGCGTTCCTCGCTCATACTTTCGAAATGGACAACCGATTAATCTTCAGCTGCACGTTCTCGTCGACTCTAGCGAAGATGCGTTTTCTGCAGTGGCATATTGGAGGGCAACAAATGAAAATGGAATCGTCGAACTTTCATTCATCTGTGCAAAAACAAGATGCGCTCCCCTCAAACCGCTTACGATCCCTCGTCTAGAGCTCCAAGCTGCCGTCTTGGGAGCAAGGCTAATGAAGACCATCACAGAGGAGCACTCCATCAAAGCCGACCATAAAACGTTATGGAGTGACTCTTCAACCGTTATTAACTGGATTCGCAGCAAACACCGAAGATACAAACCATTCGTGGCGCATAGGATTGCAGAGATTCTCTCCTCCACTGAGCCTTCAAACTGGAAATGGGTGCCCACTCATGCTAATACAGCTGATGTGGCGACGCGTTCAAGCAAGGCTGTTGATCTGACTCCTACCTCGGCGTGGCTTAAGGGTCCCCCATTTTTGTTGAATCCTGAACAAAACTGGCCAAGTGATTTTTCGGCGGCTCACGCCCGTGATGATGAAGCAGACGACGAAGAGCTTCCTTCGAAATATGTTTTAGCGGCCGTAAGTATCAATTTGATTGAATTCAACCGTTTTTCCTCATTAAGCAGGATAGTAAGAACTGTCGCCTGGGTATACCGGTTTTGGAGGCGATGTCGAAGGCAGACAAATAATCTCGAGGAATACGGTCTCACGTCCGTTGAGATTAAGTCGGCAGAAACAACTCTTTGCCGCCTTGCACAACAAGAATCGTATTCTGCAGAGTTCGAGTGGATTAGTCATCAGCAGAACATCATACCAAAAACTAGCCCACTCCGAAAGCTTTCTCCGTACTTAGACGACGATGGAGTTCTACGGGTCTATGGACGTATTAGTGCTGCGAGTTGGCTACCGTTAGAAACTAAGCACCCCATTATACTACCACCGAGTCATCCATTTACAACACTTGTAGTCGCTTCTACACACGCCAAGATGAAACATCAAAATACCGAAGCGGTAATCTGTGAAGTACGGAGGAAGTATTGGGTCCCTCAACTGCGCCGTCTCATGCGCAAAGTAATTGGAAACTGCCTTGCATGTAAAATAATGAAAGCCAAACCAGTCACACCTCTAATGGGATCTCTTCCCGCGGATCGACTAAGCCCCTACGTCAGACCATTCAGTTATACTGGCTTGGACTATTTTGGCCCTATTGCTGTCACAGTTGGACGTCGCACTGAAAAGCGCTGGGTAGCGTTGTTCACGTGCCTAACTGTACGGGCTATCCATTTAGAAGTAGCGCACGACCTGTCCACCGATGCCTGCATCATGACGATCCGAAACTTTATAAATCGTCGCGGTGTCCCAGTCAGGATTCGTTCCGACAACGGTACGAATTTCGTCGGAGCCAACCAAGAAGCAAAACGGTTCGCAGAAGTTTTCGACTGTGAACGTATCCAAGCCGAGTTATCCTCAAGCCATGTCGAGTGGGTGTTCAATTGTCCCGCAAATCCATCCGAAGGCGGTGCATGGGAACGAATGGTACAATGCGTGAAGCGGGTCCTGGCCCAAACGCTTAAGGAAGTCGCTCCGCGTGAGTATACTCTTCAATGTTTTATCGTGGAAGCTGAAAACGTTGTGAATTCACGTCCACTTACGCACTTGCCCGTCGATGCTGACCAAGAAGAACCACTCACTCCAAATCATTTTTTGCTGGGAACGGCGAACACGGCACGAACACCGAGCGCTAGCGAAGCAAATGAACGATTGCCTTCGATAAGAAAACAGTGGAGAGTAGCACGTCAGTTAAGGGACCGAATGTGGAAGCGCTGGGTGACAGAATATCTTCCGACTTTGACGCGACGAGTGAAGTGGTGCCAGAGGTCGCAACCAATAAAGACAGGAGATTTGGTATTCGTATGCGACTCGAACATACCGCGAAGGCAATGGTGTCGTGGTCGTGTAGAGAACGTGTACAAAGGAGTTGACGGAGAGATTCGCAGGGCCGATGTCAAAACGTCCAGAGGAACACTGCAACGTCCAGTATCAAAGTTAGCCGTTCTCGATCTAATAAGTGAATCGGGTCGATCCACGGGGGTGGGGATGTTGCCGAAAACGACCGACGTTGCCGACACTACACTATCCCGAAGCAGCATGAAATGACACACATTGTGAACCACTTGTGAACGCAGCTCTTCTTTCGACTTCTGTTCGTATTTCGAGTATCTAATATTTGTGAATCGTGGCATTTCCGCCAGGAGAGCACGACATCTTCTTTTTCACAATCATACGCCATTCTTATTGTTGCAACCGAAGCGAGCAGAAGTCAAAGGAAGAACTGCGGTGAGTAGACATTTATATATATATCTATTTCATTTTTATACTTTACAATATTTCAGAAATAAACGAACTTGCGTTCATTTCAACTTCATCATAGACTTCAATTTGCAACACATAGTATATAGGTAGGTATATGCAAACGTGTGTCAAAGGATGTCACCAGAAGATGCCTGGCTGACAAGTATACGCACTGCATGTAATTTTTGTGACTAGGAACTACTTTTGGAGCGTATGTGCTATGCTTCTGCTCATGGTATATGTAGTATCACGTCTTTAAACTTAATAAATTTGAGGAAGAGTGGGAAAATGGGGAAAAGTAAGGCATTTTTGCATAAGCCGTTCTTGTACAGTGAGTACCTTCACTTCCGTGTTACGATGAAACCGAATAATGAATACGAAGTTTGAAACTCATTATTATACAAAACTAAGTACTTTCATAATTGTAAGGTTGGGTGGAGGTTGCATTTAAGGAGTTCAAATTCAGTTTATCCTTTTGAAAGGGCACTAACTTTCCTTCCTAAAAAAGGAACTGTACAAATTAAGAAAATAAGCTAATTAGATCTTGTGTCGCAGAGTTAAAGTGGGCATTTTGTTGTTTGCAAGAACATTATTTTTACTGGCTCGTTTTGTATTTTTCGAAGTGTTTAAGATCCAAATCTGAAGTCATGCAATTTAATTTTTCGTGGTATTTTTGAGAAGCAATCGAAGTACATATGTATAATATGCCTTTTTGAAGAGTTTTTCTTTTATTTTGCAAGCTTAGCGTTCATCTGGTTTGAAACTAGTATTCTATAGCTAGTAAGCCAGCCGTGGCCTCAGTGAAAAAAGTCGGGTTTTTGCAAGGATCTTTAGTACAAGTATTTTTTTAACTACGGTTGCGCTTATCTCTTCGCATTTATTTGCAAGAAACAACAGTTGTCATGATTTCAACTGTCACTTCTTGAGGAATGACAAATAAAAACTACGCCATAGTAAAGAACTGAAACATGCGTTTTAAAAACGCACTGAAATTATTAAAATTCATCGAAAAATTGGCGAAAATATCGCGGTCAGAGTACGTTGAGGTCCATTTATGCCTTGAAAGCTACCGCAACGAGCAGGGGTCGAATTGCTGCATCAGTGATCGAGTGAGGGAATGCTTTTTTTCATTCGCCACATATTAAACAACATCAGTCTGGTCCTCATTTATCGACTTCAATTCGTTAAAATACTGATGAAAGAATGTAAAGTTGCGGCTCTAAAGCTCTTGATAACGCGAGAAGTAATGCCAAAAACACATAATTCAGTCACGTATTACTCGATCACGTGTGCGGTTTAGTTCGGCCGCAGAATGAGTACTCTCTTCACTGTTTGCTGCAGTTTCTGATCTGTCGAAATTGGAACTTATTATAATTATTATTATTTTTTTTTTTTTTTGAAAATTCTGTAAAAGCTCAAGCCCACTTTCAAAGTTTGTCGGAAATCGAATACGAAACTTTCAATCACTATTTTAAAACTTCAACTTAAGCTATTTGTAAGGACAAGTCACTATGGGCATCGTGCATTGCGTTATCGAACGATGATGGTCTCCGAGTGCCTATGGTGTTCAGCTGAAATAATTTCTCCATAAAAGTACATACTCATTTTTCTGTCGGAGGTTTTTAAAACTGTAACTGGTTACCGGTCAATTGCACTTCCAGACAGCAACCTTCTATCTGGTGTGCTAGAAACGGTTTCTCCGTCAATGCTCTTAAAACTGAGGTTGTCCTAGGTAACAAGCTTCTTTGGTCTAAACATGTCGAGTCTAAAACTACTAACGCACTGCTTGTCTTTTGCAAAGGCAAAGAAGACTTTGGTCTTTCACCGAAAAGGGTCCTTTGGATCTATACGGCAATGATAAGACAAAATCATCTCCTATGCGTCAGTTGTGTGGTGGAATAATCTTTCACGTAAATACGTTATTGCCTCGTTTGCCAAACTTCAAAGAACCTTTTATCTTGGCGTTACTGTGGCCTTCCTCGGCATACCGGGAACTGCTCTCGACGCACTGCTGAATCTTACTCCCCTTGATATCTACATACATCATGGGGTGTACTCTCAAGACCATTTCATGTTTAAAGAGATGTGGTCTCTGACACAATTCTCACTGGAGCTTTGAGGAGCTTGCAAGTAGCTTATCTTTTGACTCACGTCTAATGGATATGCCATCTTACACGATGATCCCAAGGCTCAAACTGCGTCAAAAATACTTAGTCAACTTTCCTATGGTTCAGGACTGGTTCACTCCAGAACTTGAGCCTTAAAAGAACTGTTATCGAATCTTCACAGATGATTCCAAAACCGCCGACGGACGGTGCATTTGTGGAGAATGACGACATACGACTGCACTCTTCTTTAGGATCATACGCACCCGTTTTCCAAGTGGAGTCGTATGTTATTCAAATGGCTCTAAGCCACCTTACGAACAATGGCTGGATGGGGAGAAGTACATATCTGTGTTTGCAGCAACAGGCAAGCTGTGCACTGTGCTTAAGGCTCTTTTCAACCCCCTAACTTCTTCGAAAGTGATCCAGGAATGCAAAAGCTATCTGAATGCATTTGGAAAACTAGATTCCTTGGATCCACGCTATCACTCGTCGCCGATGAACTTGCTAGGCAAGCATCTCAGACAGCTTTTTCAGGACATGAACCGTCCGTCGATAGGTCTTTCATCGTCCTCAGTGAGGGCTTCAATCAACGATTGGATCTGCCAAAATTACAACCGTAAAACGGCAACAGCTATCTCGTAGCAGAAAAGACTGTAGGGTGCCGGTATTTAGGTCTGAGTCCCCCAGCTGGTATTTTAAATACATACCTCCAACAGAAATTTTTTTTTCATTATATGTTTCCAGTTGTTTGGAGGAAAGCCAAAAGACGCTGCCATGAGAAGGAGCCTAGCTTACCAGCTCTTGTCATGTCTGCAGCGAGTATTGGAAAATTGGTGCGAGAAAATGTAAGACATTCATAGAAGAAGTGCTCCACGGCGTCATCATCTTCTCCACAGTATTCACAGAGTGTGGTATCCCTTAATCAGAATACATTTGCATACTTGGCAATAGAAAAAGTAGTATACTATACAACTTAATTCATCTATTGAATGATATCAAAATATTCCTCTTGTAGAACATAGACATTCAGAATTACCTTTATTGTCTAATTTCTAATATGGCAGATTAGTGCAATGGATTTAAGCTTCATATATTAAGTATTCTACTTTTATTATGCGCATATAATAACTGAATCTACATTCTTAATGTTTGTTTCGCTCTTAGCTACTTCCTCCTGGTCTGTTCGTGTGAATATTTCATGTTCAACACCAAGCCCGTACAACCCGAAGAGAAATTTTGTTCGCTTCGCTTTTAGCTTCATTATTTTATCCGTGAGTAAAAAGCGAAGCGAACAAAATTTGCCTCCGGGTAATACGGGCTTGTGGTTGAACTTAAATAATTCGCGCGAACTGACCGCACTAGACATATACTTCATGATGTATAGTTCCATAGATATTTCTTATGGACGTGTGTTCCTCTTGTGCCAGTTTATTCACATTGAAAATAAATTAAAGTGCAAACGGTGTGACTTCTTTCCAATACGAAATGATATTAGAGTTCGAAGAAAAAGGAACTAAGGCCCGCGGCTCTTGTTGCCATTTCCTATTCACATCAAATAAAAAAACAGAGTTAAGTTAATTTAAGGAAACTTTTTGTACGGAAGTGTCTATATATGCACCCACTGTGTGGATCGTGTTAAACATTTTGAGTAATTTGAGTGGATCCTTCTTCCACCCAAATTTCTTAAAATACGGTGTTAAACGAACTAACACGACCTTCACCGTGGCTACATATGGACACTTCCTACAGCTAGAGTTTGTCCAAACAGTTTTTCGTTTTAGTTTCTGCGAATTAACATGTTTTATTTTTACGAGTACATATTTATTTTCGACTCGTTCGTCACAAAAAAAAGGTATGGCCCGTTTGCGAAAAGAAGAAAAACAGATAGCCTAATGTCACGTTATGCTCTATGTTGAAACGGTACCATTCTTGAAATCAAAAGCACCAAAATACCATATGATCATCCTAGAATGGTATGAAATCCACAGCTAAAACGCATCACTGGTAGTCAGACCAACAATAGCAAAGCTTAGCTAAAACACTTCAAATATTAGAAGCAACATGCACTACTGGACGCTGCGCACACTAACCACACATGCTCTAAACGGCATTCTACATAGAACTACCACCAATCAACTTTAACCCGCCATCTCTTTCATCAAGAGCCCTAAATCTCGAACCCAAAACCAAAGTGCGACCTTTTGATTACTTACAGCTCAAATATTTTTTAATTCTTTAATATCTGTTTGGGTGTTGCTAAGATGTAGGTCCAGGTTTAAATCGAATTCCATTGGTTTCACTCGAAAAAGCAGTCATTTTAAAAACCAATGAAACACCTAAAATTGTTTCTGTTCATTTTAACGTGTTGTTTTTGTGTGAGTGAAACTCCGGCCCATAAAAAATTATCTCTGAGAAAAATTTTCTTTATGTCATTTGAGTAGCATGTATTAGTGCTTCTTGAGTGGATATTCACTGCAAATCGAGAAGTAGTTGTGACTTCTTATTTTAACACTTATTTTGTTCGAAAACTGCTCCAAAGATTTCTATTAAATTTTGTGTGCCTATATATATATTTTGCGGGATTTAATTAAACTTTGACAATTAATGTGTAGTTAGCAACCCTGTACCACCAAATATATATTTTGAAGAGCGAATACTAAAACCTTTTACTCAACCGTAAGATTTTGATATCGTATTTAGCACACAATCGCAAGTTCGTGCGACCCAGTCGTGCCCATTTTTCTTTAACGTTTCTGAGAAATAAACCACGAACCTTCCACGAAGCAGGCAGACATGCTAATCACTATAGCTACACCACAGTCTGTACTTATGGCTCACAAATGGAGACCGATATAGTTCCTGGCACTTTTAACGACTTATGGACTTTTTATAAAAGTTTTGGTAATCATTCGTTGTAATTATTTTAGGTCTTCGTCAATGTGCGAAAATAATCAAAATAATATACCTTCTCCATCTTCTCAGCCACCCAAGCCGCCCTTTGCCATTGGTCGGCCATAAACCTTTCTGTAGTGTTTTAAAAAAAACCAATGCAAATACACACTTGACTTAACTCCTCTGTTTAAAGCAGTTAAATTTTTCATGCCAAAATATACTCGAAAACATAAAAATTTGTTCTATTAAACAAAAAAATCCATAAAAACTTTAATCTGCCGCTGATCTCTAAAAGAAATTTGCATAAAATGCAGACAGCATGTGTAGATTTTGCCTCGAATGTGAATAAACATCTCTGCACATCATGACAGATTTTCCGCCTTAGCAAGCGAATACTTGATTAAGAGCTTCTTTTTGTTTTTTTTTTTCTTTGGAGGATTTTAAAATACGAGCTTATTATCTAAGGGTAGACTTAAGCTTTGAACGAACGGAGAGTTGTTAACATTTGGTTCAATTCGCAAGGGACGCATTCGGCATTCATCAAAATTGTGATGCTTAGCACGTCTGCTTGTTAAGCCGGCGGTTCGTGGTTCAAACCCCAAAAAAAAACAAGAAGGTTTTTATCGGGCATTTCCTTTCGCGAGGAATTGGCAAGTCCTCTGATAGTAAATTCATTGACATGAAAAGCACTTTCTTTATTAGCAGTTAGAGATCAGCAGAAAATTTTAGCTCCCCTCCATTCGTTCACAAAGGCATGAATGAGTATATCATGTTCACGACTAGTGCGAACTAACGCTGTGAAGAGATATGACGTCGGAAATCTACAATCGCAAGAGACTGCAAAAGCCTTTTCCAATCGAGTGTCTTTTCAACTATCCTTGAATCCTATGCAGCTAGTATTAAGCATTAAAGAATAATGGCAGCAATGCCAAGAAGCCAGTAGAACCTCTGCCTCTGAGGTTCTGGATTTCACTCGGTCCCCAAAACGAAACCCATGGATGGATGAAGAATGCAGGCACACAAATGCAGTCAAACAAAAAGCACGACAAAAGTTGATGCAAAAGCGAGCAAGGGCTATGATCAGTATAACAAAATTTACAAGGAGAAAAGAAGGGAAGAACACCGACTTCTCAAAAAGAAAAAGAAGCAGCATGAGAAGCGCTCGTTTTAGGAAGTAGAGAGGTGCCATGACAGGAACGAGATTCGGAAGTCTTACCAAAAGGAAAAAAGATCCTGCTAAGGTGGCAAGCCCCAAATTCAAGCCTGTAAAAACATATAGAGGCACAGTCGCTGCTGAGGATCACTTCTGCAGACTGCTTACCTAATTGCGCTTACAGGCAAAATGCCCGATTGAGCTTGGACGATGATCAAGAATGCCGTCCTCCCGACCTAGAAGAAGTTAAGCTAGCCATATGCAATTTATAATCAAATAAGACTGCTGGTGCAGATGTAGATAGAGCCATGTCTAGTTTCGGCATCCCTGCAAAATTCGTACGAATATGCAGGATGACTTTGGAGAATTCACGCTGCTCCGTCAAGGTCGGTAAAGAACTCACCGAGACCTTTGATGTCGAAAAAGGTTTCAGACAAGGCGACAAACTGTCATGCGATTTCTTCAACATCAGAGGAACAATCTTTCAAAAGTCTGTACAACTACTCGCCTATGCAGACGATATTGACGTAATGGGAAGAAAAAAGCGTGATGTCATAGGTGCTTTTGCGAGTATTGAAACAGAAGCGGCAAAAATGGGTTTGATGGTGAATGGGGGCAAAACGAAGTATATGTTGTCATCAAACAAGGACACAGAACATCGACGAATTGGACAAAACGTCACAATAGACAACAGACATAACTTCGAGGTAGTACAGGACTTCGTCTACCTAGGATCCGCTGTAGACACGGACAACAACATCAGTGCGGATATCAAACGGAGAACAACTCTTACCAATCGTTGCTTCTTTGAGTTAAGAAGGCAATTGAGAAACAAAACCCTCTCCAGAAAAACCAAGCTAACCTTGTATAAGACCTTAATCATCCCAGTCTTGCTGTACGGCGTGGAAGCATGGACCTTATCGAAAGCGGATGAGGAAACTCTTGGTCGTTTCGAAAGAAAAATTCTCCGAATGATCTTCGGTCCCGTATGCGAAGACAATGTGTGGAGAAGAAGATACAACAACGAGCTGTATAAGCTGTACCGCGACATGGTCATAGCCAGAAGAGTACGCATCGCGAGGCTACGATGGTTGGGCCATGTAGAGCGGATGGACCCAAACGCTCCGGCTCGACGGGTTTTCGAAAGCACAGAAATCGCGGAAGGGGAAGACCTCGTCTTCGGTGGCGCAATCAAGTGGAAGAAGACCTCATCTGACTTAGAGTGCGAAACTGGAGAGAGCTCGCCCGAAATCGAAATTGTTTGCGTAAAATGTTGGTTGAGGCTCAGGTTCACTCCGAAGTGTATTGCCCACCTTAGAGTTATTAACCAAGTCTCATAGTCCAAATTAAAAAAAAAATTGGACAATTTGAAATTTTTTTTTGTTAAGAACAACAAAAACTCATTTCGTTTTCTGTGTCTGACTCAAAACTAATAAGAGCATTGGAAGCAAATGTTTCTTTAATTTGAGACTATTACCTGGTAATACATAGAAAATCTTTTGTTTTTATTGACTTCATAATAATCTAATACCTTCCTACTTAAAATGGTCGCTAATAAGTTACATTCAAAGCATCTGTCTCAGTCATAGTGGCTTGTAGGTTAGGTATACACCTGCATATGACATAAACATTATTATTTTTCCTCGAAAGCACACGTTTTCTTTTTCTGTCTTTGAAATGATTTAATACCGGACCGGCAATATGTCAATGCCAGTCAATTAGAATATTCAAAAGCACTTTTTTATTTGTGCCGTAATACATTTTTTCTCGGTCTAATTTTAAGTATTTTCATAATTTTCCCAGTATTTTCCGTGTTCGCCCTGTTTTTGTGTTCGTTTAAGTAATGGTATTCCTTACACGTCATCGTCTACGTAATTCAGGGTTCCAGAGGACTGTTTACGTTCATACACAAAAAACAAAGCTTTCGAAAGAGCGCATGCGTTTTCAAAGACATTTTTCTTCATTTTATTTATTGAACTTTTTTTTAACGAGTAGCTTTTGTCTTAAGGGTAAAAAAATCCAACACACGCACACACCATCAGCATACCACCACCATACATTGACGGCAAAATTGGAAAGGAGAAATTCAACTAGGCAATGGGACACTTGTTTTCTTCAGAAGGAAGACAGCAAAACAAAAACAAAACCGGAAAGCTTTTCTTGTATGTATTTAGCCTAATTTAAGTTTATAATTAATGTTAATAAAATTTATTTTACAAAGAATCAAGCTTCAAGTTTCATATAGGAAACGAACATGGGGCAACGTTAACAAAAAATGCAAACAAGGGTGAACTCTTTTGTGAGTTGTTGTTCTTGCACTTTGCCCCGTGAGACTAAAGGACGCATCGCGGCTTTGTAATGTAGAACACTTGTATTTTATAAGTGCTTTTCCGCTCCATCTGTCACAATAATGAAGGAGGAATTCACCAACGAATAAAAAACCCTACGTAAGACTTTTAAGTTTTGAGGACGCATCTATGGAAAAGTCTGCGCAAATTTTTCATGCAATTCGATAAGAATTTTGTACAAAGACTACTGATTCTTTTCTGATAGCGATGGGTTAAAAACAAGGCTTTTGTTTTTGTTTCTCTTACTGTTTTTGTCGAATATTTACCAAAGCTAGTGATTTATTGAATACACCATAGCTACAGTATAACATACATTAAATAAAACATCTTTGCGGCTACTTGATAGGGTACAAAACAGAGCGTTAAGACTGATAGATAATAGCTCAATTGTAGGATCGATTGATTCTCTCGAACATATTCGAAAAGTTTCTTGTCGCACTCTCTTTTATCACTTTTTTCACAAACAGTGCTCTAGTAAAATAGCCAGTTGCATTCCTGCCCTGAAGCAATTTAGCCGCAACAGCCGCCTCGCTAGGAACGCTCATCAGTTTTGCCCCGAGCCCAACTTCAGACGTACAGTAAAGTTTCATCTTTAAGTCACACTGCCCGAATGTGGAACACTTTGCCTTACTTTGTTTTTACCCTATATACCGACTCACAAAAGTTCAAATGCAGAATGAATCGGTGTCTCCTATTAAATCGGCTCCTATTTCTTTAAGTGCTCGCAGTTCAAGGCGTGTATTTAATAACTTATATTCTTTAAACATGCACATTTGTGTCAAAGAACTACTTAAACGTGCAGTTTTTAACGACACGTTTAATGATGAAAATTGTTTTTCTGAATATTCAATACCAAACATCATTTTTTTTTAATAAGGCGAAGCTAAAACACCTTACTAGCACGTCTTTTGTGCTATTTTCTTAGGTTTAAACACGTACAGTGTAGAGTTGCTTATTCGAAGTTGAGGTAAGAACCTAAGAATTTTCGAGAAGGGGTGTTTTTTAGATCAAGACGACTAATGAATCCTTTATTGAATATTTTTAGCCTATGGCAGGGCATTCGCATAAAATGTGTTCAACCGGACACGGCTGGTGTCATCCTGGTTGATGCCCATGTTTTTGAGATGATATCTGAGAGAGCAGTGTCCAGTGAGGAAGTCTATAAGTAAATTTGCGTCACGTCTGCGCATGCCAAGAATTTCTTTCATACGTCTTTGAAATAGTTCATAGTTGAATAATAGTTTTGACTGGCGGTTGCAATTAGAATTGATCCAGGTGTGGATCATGTTCTGCCGTTCCCAAGTAACCTGTTCGCTTTTAATGCTACTGATTGGGAGACCGGAGAGCCAAGTCTAGCTAGGCAGTCACCCTCTTCGTTGCCCTGTACACCTTCATGTCTAGGTGGGTGGCTATTTGAGATAGACATGTCAGGGAGTTCCAAACTAGTTTGGATTCAATTTTGATCGAGAAAAAGGCCTTCAGGGCCACCTAACTGTTAGAGCAAATAAGAATGCGCGATCTCGGAGGTTTCTTCTAATGCATTCCCTTTAACAGAATTCAATAGCTTTTACCTCTGCTTGAAAGATAGTTGTTGTGCTACCAAGGGATGCAGATGATTTGAAAATCCCTACAGCTACACCACTGTTAGCTTTTGAACCGTCATCGTCAGTGTAACAAATGTATTGAAAGTTACTTGTAAGGATTACATATGGTTTTTCCATGCTGATCGGTTAGGAAAGATTACTTCGAAGGGATGGTGTAACATTATGCGTCTAAGCATAAAGTCCGAAGGGTGAGCTGCAGGCGATACCAATATTGGGAGCACCTGCAGAATGCTCATATATGTTCCTGTAAGTTTTCTTTACTTAATAAGTTGTTTATGACATGAAACTTTAGTCCGCTTAGTGCGGCGGACTTCCTTACTTTTAGTGTAACGGAGGAAAATTAAATAAACTTTTTAGAGCTTAAGTAGGGCATCTTGTCATCCTTAAACCACCCATAACTGGTCTCATACAAAAACCTGGTCATGCAACCTGCACCCATATTCTAAGAAAAAAATTGTTCTACAGTAAAGTTCGTTTCTCAACTTTGACATCACTTTTTGACAATTTAAAAAAGGCTAACTTTGGTGTACCCTGACCTGTGTTAAATTCGATATCTCTGTCAATACTGATAATAGAGACCTATTCTTAGACTCAATTTTTTAAAGAAACAACAACATTTAAGACTGTATTTAGCTTTCATAGGTATAGGGTTGCCAGGTTTTCAATTTTAAGTGGTGTTCAAATTTTCTTCCCGAAACAAAATTTTGACTTTGAGGTAATTTTTTTGCAGAAAATGCCTGATTAACTTAGAGTTTCTTTTTTTCTTACAGATGAACAAAACAATAATGAAAATAAACTCAGTAGTAAGTGCACTCAAAAACCCATACATTTTATGATACTTGAAAAAAATACAAAATGGGTAAAACTAAAAAAAAAAAGATTTTTAAATTTGAGGTTTGTTTGAATAAAACAATAATATGGGCACTATTAGTATTTTTTTTTTATGTATTTCATGCAAATACAATTATAGCAAGTGCTTAAAGTGCCCTCCGTCGTTTTGAATGTATGCCAGAGCCCGTTTTTGAATTTCATTGTGGGTTACTGATATCTCTCTAAATTCCACACTAAAAGTGCATCATGGCTCTCCACGAACTATGTTTTACAATTTAAAGGTGTGTAAACGACTAAAAATTTTTTTATTCATAATGAATTTCGTGAATCAAAAGGCCAAAGATCTAGGGTAAAAAATACCATATTTACGTGAGGGGGTCTGAATCAGCACTTTCAAAACACGGGCAACCACAAAAGTGCAAGAAAAATTTTAACACACTGAATGATTGCTACTAGAAATATGAGCTACAACCGAGATGAAACAATATCAGCTGTCTCCGTTGACGCATGCGCAAAACACAATACTGTCTCACGAGACCTAACCTCTCACCATTCTCCTTATTTTCTTAAAAGAGCAATTTATCTGTAATTGCCCAATTTCAAATTTACCTTGAATATCGGAAAACATATATGGTGACCGTGGCGTGATTGTTAGCATGTCTGCCTATTAACCCAGGGGTTCGTGATTCGATCCCAACAGAACCAAAAATGTTTTTCACGGGTATCACCTTTCGCGAGGAATTGCCAAGTCCTCCGATAGTAAATTCGTTGCTATGAAAAGAGCTTTCTCGATTAGCCCTTCGAAATCGGCAGAAAATTTTAGGTCCCTACCATTCCATTACAAGGCATGGTTATGAGAAATGAGTTAGGCCAAGTGGGCAGTGGCTCATCTCCCTCTTGCGCCACCCTATTTATTTATTTATTTGGAAAACGCCACCCTTTTTATTTATTTAATTGGAAAACATTTAAACGTGTAACAGGTGTACACGTACAGCAGTCTGTCGGTCTGCCCACCTTGTATGATAATACTTACTTTTTCTCGAAAGTTTATGTGAGGGATTTATATTTAGTTTTTTTTTTATTCTTATGATGCCAAAAATTAAAAAAACCTTAGTGGCTCTACACGAAATGAATGGTTCGGCATCCCTGCAAAACTCGTACAACTATGCGAATGATTTTGGGGAATTCGCGCTGCTTCATCAAAGTCGGAAAAGAATTCACCGAGACCTTTGTTTGATGTCGAAAAAGGTTTTAGGCAATGCGACAAACTTTCATGCGATTTCTTCAACATCATACTTGAAAGGATTGTATGAAACTCCAACGTCAACACCAGAGGAACAATCTTTCAAAACTCTGTACAATTTCTCGTCTTCGCAGACAATATTGAAGTAATGGCAAGAAGGAAGTGTGATGTCATCATGTCATAGGTGCTTTTGCGAGTATTGAAACGGAAGCGGCAAAAATGGGTTTGATGATTTATAAGGGCAAAACGGGGTATATATTGTCATCAAACAAGGACATCGAATATCGACGTCACAATAGGCAGGCATAACTTCGAGGTAGTTCAGAACTTCGTCTGCTTAGGATCCGCTATAGACACGGAAAACAACATCAGTGCGGAGATCAAACGGAGAATAACTCTTGCAACCGTTACTTCTTTCGGTTAAGAAGGCAATTGAGAAACAAAAACTCCCTCTGGAAAAATGTAATCATGACAGTCCTGGGGCCCTACTCTGTTATTCGTTTCCAAAGCAAAAATTTCCGAAAACGATTATTTTGTACTCTTTATTTCTAAAGCGGCCTCAAATCTACTACTCCCAGCAAAGCAAATCCGAAAACGATTATTTTTTGATTTGACAGATCTCTTGAGAAATATTCCTATACATACTCGACAAATCTATTCCGTAAATGAAAATAGTAACAAATCCTTTTTTTCCGATTCGAAAGCTTTAAAAAGTACGAATTCATAAACGGATCGAAAATCATTTTCGAATAGACTTGTTTTTTGAAACGAAATACATAGTAGGGCCCCTGCTTTACGCCGCGGAAGCATGGAGCTTATCGAAAACGGACGGTCGCATCGTTTCGTAAGAAAAAAAATTCACCGAATGATATTTGGCTTACTATGCGAAGACAATGTGTGGAGAAGGAGATACAACAACGAGCTGTATGAGCTGTACCATGACATGGACATAGCCAGACGAGTAAGCATCGCAAGGCTATGATGGCTGAGCCATGTAAACTTGACGGCTTTTCGAAACCAAATTGCAGTGAAATCGTAGAAGGGGAAGACCTCGTCTTAGGTGGCGCAATCAAATGGAAGAAGACCTCAACCAACTAAGAGTGCATAACTAGAGACAGCTCGCCCGAAATCGAAGTTGTTGGCGTAAGATGTTGGTTGAGGCCTCGGTTCACCCCGAACTGCAATGCCCACCTTAGTAGGTATTTATGCAATCAATTAATTGATTTAGAGTTAGTAAATGCAAAGTTACTATAGCTGTCTGCCAAAATTAGAAAAAGTTCGTTCTTTTGTATGAAAACTATTCAAAAAGATATACTGTTATATTCCCAGCTCTTTCTAAATCTGCTTCTTTGTAGCCTTTTTTCTGACGAAAATATGGCCTAACTTTTGATATTTGTTGACTCTGCATTGTCCGGAATGTAATTACACTGGTCTGCAAAATTTTATGTTTTTGATTGCCACCAAAAGCAAACTACATTTTCAAAGGTTTTTGGCTCGCTGAATTCTAATCTGGTCTTAGAATTGTCTGTCACGTCATATTTTCGAGATATTAAGTATTCAAGATCGAAAATATTCAAGTTTAGCTATTTTTGAGCCTTTCATGTTAAATAAAAAATGGTAACCTAAAAACCATTGCCTTTCCTATGGTTGGTTATCCGCTGATTCCAAATCTGGTCAAAATGGGTTTATGGAATCAAGTTACTGAGATATTTGGCTTGAAAAGTCGTAATACACGGTCATACAGTACGAGTATTTTGAAGATTACTTTTAGTCTCGAAAGGATATAGTTATTATTAAATGACTGCAAAATTTTTCGAATATTTTATGAAAATCTTCAGCAATATTTGCCAAAAGCATATTGTTGTCAGCCAATAACTTTTATCATTGAATGAAATATTGATATAAATGGTGTTCCAATAATATTTATCATCATGACATTATTGTATCAGCAAATAATTTTTTAGCTATGAGTAAAATTTTTGCTACCGAAAAAATAGGGAAGCAGCCGTAAAACTGGCCAAGTGTCCTATGCATTGGATACTAGACACAAAGTTAGTTTTTCGTTTATTTTAAACTAGCTGTGCCCGCGATTTCGCCCGCGTGGAAAAGTGACTTTCAGCAGCATTCTTAATTTTTAAGGCTACTTATTTTGCAAATAAGACACATTCAGGTTCTAGACTGTCTCTGTACCAAAATTCATATAAATAGGTTCAATAGTTTGGGCGGTTAATGGTAACAAAGAGAAATAGACAGACAGATTTAACTTTAGACTTATAATATTAGTAAAGACTCCCGTTCCCGTGGAAACATGGTGACCGTTCGCGTAAGGAATGTGGGGATGAGTAAAAGTTAATGTTACTCGGGGATTATGGAGCATTCCAACGGTGGAAGAATTTTTGAAATCGGTGCGCTGTAGTGTCAAAGTTCCCGTATACGTTCCTGCTCCCGTGGGAATATAGGGAAAAAATATATATCCTATGTCCTTCCTCAGGTTCTGAACAATCTTTGTAAAAAATTTCATTTAAATCGGTTTCTTAGTTTGGGCGGGAGATGGTAACATAGAACGACGGACAGACAGAGCTTCTTTCACACTTATTATATTAGTAAGGACTCCCGTTAACGTAGGAATATGTGGATGAAATAAAGTATATGTTACTCTGGAATAGTGAAACATTCTATCGGTGGAAAAATTTTTGAAATCGGTGTTGTAGTTTCTAGGTTCCCGTATGCGTTCCTATTCCCGTGGGAATAAAGGCATAAAATGTATAGCCTTCTTCGGGTTCTAGACTATTTCTGTACAAAATTTCATTTAAATCAGTTCCGTAGTTTGGGCAGGAGACGGTAACATAGAAAGCCGGACAGACAGAGTGACTTTCACATTTATAATATTAGTTAGGATTAAGAATTAGGATTAAGAGCATTAATCATTTTTTTAAAACTTCTAGCCTTTAAAATGGCGGTATTTGCAAAAAAAAAACATTCATCCCCTATTTCAACACCTTGAAGCCCTGTTAAATTTACTTTTAAGGCCGTAGTTTTTGAATTCCCATTTCCGTTCCCGTGGGAACAAAAGGATAAATATATAGCCTTTATCCTTCCGCATGTTCTAGACCATCTCTGTAGCTAGTTTAATAATATCTTTTTAGCAGTTTGAGTGGGAGACATACGAAAAACATACCGACATAGCTACATTCGCATTTTCAATATAAAATAAAGACTTCCGTTCCCGTGGGAATATGGTGGCCGTTTTCGTGGGAATATGTGGATGAGTTGAAGTTAATGTTACTCCGGGATTATGGAGCATTTCAACGGTGGAACTATTTTTGAAATCGGTGCAGTAGTGTCAAAGTTCCCATATACGTTCGTGCTCCCGTGGGAATATGGAGAAAAAATATAAAGCCTATGTCCTTTCTCAGGTTTTGAACAATCTTTGTACAAAAATTCATTTTAATCTGCTCATTAGTTTGAGCGGGAGATGGTAACATAGAAAGGTGAACAGACAGAGCTACTTTTGGATTTATAATAATAGTAAGGACCGGTTCCCGAGGGAATATTCGAATGAAATAAAGCCTATGTCCGTCTTTAAGTTCAGACCAATCTTTGTACAAAATTTCATTTAAATCGGTTTCTTAGTTTGCGCGGGAGATGGTAACATAGAACGACGGGCAGACAGAGCTTCTTTCACACTTATTACATTACTAAGGACTCCCGTTCCCGTAGGAATATGGGGATGAATGAAAATTGATGTTACTCTGGGATAGTAAAGCATTCTATCGATGGAAAAATTTTAAAATCGGTGTTGTAGTTTCTAAGTTCCCGTATACGTTCCCGTTCCCGTGGGAATTTAGGGATAAAATATATAGCCTATGTCCTTCTTCAAGTCTTAGACTATCTCTGTATCAAATTTTATTTAAATCGGTTCAGTGGTTTGGGCGGGAGATGGTAACATAGAAAGCCGGATAGACAGAGTGACTTTCACATTTATAATATTAGTTAGGATTAGGTGCGTTTATGTCGCAACTCAGGAATTCTAAGCTAAAAGTGCTCAGTTTGGATTTGCTTTCGCATTCAATTGTAAAATCTGTTGCTGTGCTGATTATACAATTGCTGAGTTGCGACAAAAACGTTCTCTTTATTGCACTAAAACGAAAACTATTCGTTCTCAGTTTGTTTTGTTTTAAAATGTCTAAAGGAAATAATTTAATTATTAAAAACTAATATTTGATGGCTATGAAGTAAAAAAGAAAAAATAGTGCGTGGAGTCAGTCCGCGCGGAAGAAGTGAATTTTCCACCGAAGAGCACATTTAACTACAGTTAAATCGTCTGGCTGAATGGCGCGGAATTGATAGAACTGTTATATCAAAAAAGTGCCGAAAAGTATGCAATCGATAATTTGCGTTAAACGTTTAACGCAACCTTGTTCGAAGTCGCATAAGAAGTTTCACGTAAAAAAAAAAAAAAAAATGGAGTAATGCGATAGAGCGTAGAGCCCCGGCTAATCGAGAAAGACTTTTTCTTGGCAGTGAAATTACTACCAGAGGACCTTTCAGTTCCTGGCGAAAGTGGAAAAACCATTGGATGTTCAGGGCATGCTAACAACGTCACTAGCACTAGCTCGATGTTACCAACATTGAAATTTTTAACTTATACGAGTAGGTAAAATATAGGTTATGAGAAACCCGACTTATCCTTACTGAAACCTGCGCTCATTTTTCAACTAAGGATGTTTAACCTGTCTTTGCTACTAAGCGGTATGAGTAAAGGGAAACATTTTATGTCTTTCATTTGGCTTCCTAGAAGATACCTACCTTTTAAGAATATATTGTGATAAGGCATTGAAACATTTCCAAAATTAATCTTCAACTTTAAAAGAAAATGTCAAAATACTTGTCACATCAATTCTTATATTGCCTTTCAAGTCTAAAGGGCTTCAGTAATATTTCCTAAGACTAAGCTGGTTCCGAACTATCATCTCACAACAGAACAATCTACAAAACTAAAATCTTTTTCATTTCAAATCTGTCGTGGATTTTTCTTTGAGAGCAGATAAGGACACAGCTCGCTTAATTCAAATATTGGGAGAGAAAGAAAGAAAAACTAAATGGGATGGAGGAAACCATGGGAAGTTCGAAAGTGCAGATAATACTCATTAAAGCTGAAAAGCTCTCCATAGTTCCTCTATTTTCATATACTTTTCATTCCTTTTTTTTTCGTTTGTTTTTAGCTCAACTACATACATATACACCCTTTTCATCCGCATTTAACGAAGAGATAGAGTGGAAAACTTGGTGACTATACCTGTTTTAAGCAAGAGCACTCAAAAACTATCAAAACACACATTGCTCCCTGCTGGAAGTGGAGCAAGCAGCTACGATTCAGAGCCTCTGGTTTCCTAGCAAAAAAAAAAGCAAGAAACTTTATAATTGTCGCAACGTGAGTTGCAGCTCGGCTCGGTAGCAATGGCATAGGGAGGTACGGTCGCTTTCTAGAACTTGCATCGACTTACGACCATACATACCAACTACGACGACAACGGTTGAGATGACTCTCCTTGCTTCATTGCCTCCTTTGCAGGAAACATTGCCCTTAATGGTCAATGAAAAACGAGGTCAGGACACCCGACAACACAATATTCGGCCAGGCCAAGAGGAAAACTTCGTTTCTCGTTTCTCATTTTTTATTTTTTATTAAACCCGTAATCTTGGGCTTCTCGGCACAAGATTATGCCCTACGGCATGGATAACTCTTTGTTTGCCAAAAAATGTTATCCTACTGCCGCGATTTAATGACCATACAAGAGTAAGCTCTCAACTATCAAAAGTACCTAGAGAGCACAATTGTCAGCCAATAAAAAAAAAAAGAAGAAAGAAGTGTCAACAAAAAATTAAAACCGTTATCCAATTTTGGCAGCGACCTGAAGTTTATATTTAATTAAAACAAATGGGTCGCAATTGATTTTAGAATCACTTGCAAAATGGAAAAGGTGGCTCGATGATGTTATTTTCATTCATTCACGATTATGCTTTGCCAAGATGTTAATTGATTATTGTGACTCGACTGGAGTTTGTCGCCTTCGCTGACACAAGCAGAGAATCCTAATGATTCATCTCCAATATTGACTACGAGGGTGTGGGTGGTTTTTAGGATTTTTTGGTGACCCCGACCGTGAGTCATATTTTTGTTATGGCGAATGTTATTACATGGAATTCAAAGATGGAAAATACGTGGGATGAAGTGTGTTTTGTATATACATTGCTTCACATAGCTAAATTGTTTGCAGGGGAAGTGATTTGATTTGTGTGGAACTACGCCATAGCCAGAACTATGGCGTGGCGTAGTTTCTTCCGCCTACTGAATGAATTCAAATGAAACTAACTTCGTTGTGTCGCTTCGCCATGTTTTAAATTGAAGTTCAGTTATTAAATGAATTGAAGTATGCCATTTTACATGAATAATCATACAAATGAGCTAAACGTGGTACGCTTCATTAGTTTGGAATGACGTACGCCTTAAAAATGTTTTGATTTGAAGTATTTTCTATTTATTTCAAGTATGCAGAGTCTTGACTTGTAAGTGTCGAGATGCGAATCCAAACTTTTAATAGAATATCACGAATTGCACGGATTGAGAAAGTGGTTGATTGTGTACATTTTCAAGAATGAGAGGAAATTTGGCATTGTTACAAGAAAAACGGATTGACGTGTTATATCTGAGCGGTTTTTGTTACGATTCGTCTGTCTAGGCAATGATCTGGTCAGTCTATATTAATTGATTGATGAAAGAACAGTCAGAAACACGTGCACATCGCTTCAACTTCGTTATCTTCTTTTCATTTCCGGCATTACGAGTAGTGATCTTGAAGCGATCACAACTCTCCCACTTTTCTGCTTCACACTAGTGATCCGCCTGTGGGGTACGCCGCTTTGACCTCAGAAAGCCTCCCGGTTTTGGATTGTTCCATGTCTGAGGCCAACCAAATGCTGCTGTTTTTGCATTTGCTTGTACCAGGAGTGTTTTGGCCTGCCTTTTCTTTTTCGTCGCGAATTTGTTGAAACGTTGTACGATATTGCCTTTTTGACGGGGTTCTGCTCTCCTTTGAACATGACAATACCAACTGAGCCGGTCGTGCTGAATTTTGTCCAAGATGGTGCTTTTGACATGGAGGCTTCCACGGAACTTAGTACTTCTAATTCGATCTAGCTTTGTTACTCCTGCTGTCATCCGAAGCATCTTCATTTCGGCTGCCGTCAATTTGCTCTCATACTTTTTGTACATTGTCCAACATTGTGAACCGTATGTCAGAGCTGGACGGACAACTGCTGTGTAGAGTCTTCCCTTCAGCTTAGGGGGCATTTTTCGATCACAGAAGATAGCGGAGTTTTCTCGCCACTTCATCCACCCTACGCTTACTCGATGATTGATGTCGTCATCACAAGTTGCTTCACTTTGATCATAGATCCCAGATATTTAAACTTTTCACACTTGGGAAGCACATTTCCATTCAAATAAATGTTTGGAATAGGCTTGTCCGGATCAGAAAAGGGCAGCACATGTATTCAGTTTTCTTAGCGCTAGTACGGTACCCATTTCCTTCCAGAACATCAATCCAAACGTCAAGTGCTCGTTGCAGGGATGTAGGATCCTTGCTTATGATGACTCCATCGTCAGCAAAGAATAATTGTTACACTATATTATCCGTTACTTTTCCTTCGAGCATATAATCCAGAACAGCAATAAAGAGCAGTGGACTCAAGACTTTTCCTTGATGTACACCTACTGTTATTTGGAATTCTTCGGTGACTCCAGCTGGGCATCTCACTTTTGTAACTGCTCCCATGTCCATAATTATTCGCACATAGGCTTCAGGAACTCCTCGGTGTCTGAGGGCCACCCATATCAGATCTCGTGGTTGTCGATCGAATGCTTTTTCGAAGTCAACCAACACAATATGCAAATCCTCTAAGGCATCTCGGTGTTTTTCCATAATGATCCTTATGCTTTGGATTGCGTCTGTAGTTGACTTACCCGCGACAAACCCGCATTGGTCATCAGACAGCCTTATTGTTTTCCGGAGTCGGCTATCCAAAACCCGCTCAACGATCTTCATAGTGTGGGACATCAACTTGATCGAACGATAGTTGTCACAGCTTCTGGTATCTCCCTTTCCCTTGTACATTGGAAGAAGAAAACTTTCCCTCCATTGATTAGGCAAACTGTCACCTCTTATAAGTTTGGAGATGAGAATCGTGAGCCATCTCAACCCGATGTCTCCCATATTTTTCCAAAACTCATATGGTACCTCGTCTGGCCCAATCGGTTTGCCTTTTTTGGAGTTCTTAACTGCCTCCCTAACTTCTTTGACTGTGACGTCGGATATTTCCGAAAAGTTAGGTGCAGCTGTTGGAAAGTGGCGCCGAGGAAACTGTTCATTCAAAGCTTCAACTTCGTTATAAACTGAAAAAAAGTAGGGCGGGGCAAAAGAACTATAAAAGCCCCAAAACTTAACGCATCTATAGTACCTTCAATTTCATTATGATTCTGAATGGCTAAATTTGGAGGTGTTGCCAATTTTCTTCGAAAGGTAATACCCATCTAAAAGGTAGACAAGCTAACCATTAGCCTACGGGCATCACACCACATATAGTACCACTTCGTTATAAACAGACAGATAAAAAAATATGAACCTAAGCTATTGACTTCGAGAAGATTAGATGAAGAAAAGATTGAAAAGCTTAATCAAATATTTAACTAACAACAATCGAAGCCACATACTCTATTTCAATTTCACAAATTTTTTCCTTTGTTGTACTTTCTGGGGTAAAGTTGGTTGAAAGAGATAGAAAAAGGAAGGTTATTGACTTAGTGTCCTGTTGTGAGCTGTCAGCTTGTGAACTTTCTGGACGATTTAACTCTGGTTTAAGTTTAAAGAAAAGAAGTGTCAACATGCACCCATTCCGGTGTGGGTTACACGAGCTCGTAGAGAGAAATAACAGATCGTGTAGCTCGTGTCAAATAAGGAAATAAATAGGGTGGCGCAACAGAGCGACCAGCCCCAGAGCCTAGCGCATTTTTCACAACCATGCCTTGTGAGGGAATGTAGGGGAGCTACCATTTTCTGCCGGTTCCGAACGGCTAATCGAGAAAGCGCTTTTCATGTTAATGATTTTACTAACGGAGGAGACTTGCCAATTCCTCGCGAAAGGCGATACCCGCAGATTAACACTTTTGCCTCTGTTGGGATTTAAACCACAAACCTCTGGGTTAAAATCCAAACATGCCAATCATCACGGTACTGGTACTCGCAGCTAGTGTCGGTTCGTTTAAAACGAAACGACTCAGTAATTTATGATGAAAAAGGTTCCGTATTGGTCAGTCTTAAATGAACTCAATGCGATAGAATGAGCAAAAATCTTATAATGTTGACTAAATTCGCGCTAATTTAAAGCTGTTTTGTCATTGAAATGCGAAGCTAAAAAAACGCATTTTTTTTATTATACAACTTGCAGTTAGAAAAGTTATAACATCTTCAAATAAACGTGAGATTTTCAACTCCAACACCTGCAGTGAGCTCGTTTTTAATTGACTAAATAAAAATTTTATTCAAAAATGACTAAGTGTTTTTGTTTTAAACGAACCAACACAAACAACACCGTGTAGTTTTCAATTCAATTGACTGCAATAAGCTCGTTAAAACTTAACCAGTAAGAAACGCGGTTTACTATTTTATCACAACTGGCTAATTGGTTTCGATTCAAACAAACCAACACGGATAACACGATGAATTTGTTTTATGTGTTATAGGTGCATGTAGACACATCCTTTAAGAACTCCATTCGCATGCCGCTAATTTGAACCAAATCGGTTTATTTCTGCTAAATAAATATATCGCACTGAAGGTTGCGTGAATATCAATAAATATTCAAACGATCATCTCAAAAATCTTAGTCTCAATAAACAATTTTGAATGTATTTCCAGCTCAATTCAATAGATTGTTAAGCTCTTAAGATGTCGCACGATAAATTTTATCTATACACATCCAAGACAGCATAGAATAATCAGAACAGGTCCTTTATACTTCAAAACTCCGATGAATCCAACTGAAATTAGTTACTTAGAGCGGAAAGTTAAAAACCCATTGTGTCGTCACGTGGGCGCAGGGACATAAGTCCCCAGGACATGAGTCCCATTTTTTAATTTTGGGACTTATGTCCCACTTAAGTGAGGCAAAAGTCCCAACTTCAACTTGGGAGTTATGTCCCACGCCATCATGACATAAGTCCCAACTTTTCAGGAATAGAACTTAGTAAATCGTTGTAAATTCTCCTTCTCTTCTATGCAACCAAACAATTTTTGCTTGTCATAAAGTTTTTGAACCTTGACACCTTTCTCTCAAGTGATTTTAGGTAGTGGAACCAATGACCTCTAGTTAATCTCAGAATCATTATATACTCTTTGAATTCCGTTTCGAAGGCTCTGTTCGAAATAGGTTGTAAGAGCAACAGCGATTTTTTAAATTTTATTTTCTCAAATACTCAAAAATTAAAATTTTTTAAACAAAATTTTTTTTACTAAATTCTAAAAGTAAAATAACATTTCCTAATCCCGGAAAACCATATCCTTACATTCTAATGAGTTTGCTTTTTGAAAAAAAGAAGCTTCAAGAATTTGAGAAAAACTCAGACAATTTTTCAGAAGGCTTCAGAAAAAAATGTCTTAACTTCTAAAAAGTATATTCGGAGCGACAATAGTCCCAACTTTTATTTTTGGGACTTATGTCGTATCTAAGTGAGACATAAGTCCTAAGACGGATTTGGGACTTTGGTCTCACTTGAGTGGGACATAAGTGATCCAAAAATAAAAGTTGGGACTTATGTCCCGGGGCTCGACATTCGAACCCCATCACACACATTTTTTTTTTTATGGGCATAGTATTTAATGAGAAATTAGAATTGTAGGGGCCAGAAACGCGTTAGGCACGAGTTTTGTGGCGTATTTTTTATTCTGTTTTTTCAACTAGTGCGGTGAAAAACTTGTTCCTAGCTGGAGCTCTGACTTATAAAATTTCTTAAGCCTCGCCTCTTTCACGACATCATTTATTTTTACTGAAATTAAAAACAACCGAAGCTGATATTTATTTTATTATTCTGATATTCTCTTAAGGTTGGGTTGGATTTATCATTTTATTTATTTTCTAATTAACAAGCTTATAAAAATCTGAATCAACAGAATTTAACTGCCTACAGAATTTAATGGCCTTCGACTGCTTTCAATTCTCAAAAATTAATAATTCGCAGAGAGTTTATAAGACCAAACAAAATGAAATAGAAGTAAGCACTTATTGAAACAATATATTGAAAAAAAAAATTGTCAAAACGATGGACGATGGAAGCTTTTTCGAGTCCTTTGAGGGGTAAAAAAGATGCTGTAGCTCGGTAAGTTTTGTAGTGTAAGTTTTGAATTTAGCTTCAATATAAAATTCTTACGTTGGTCTTAAACACAATGGGCCCAACGCCAGCGGTCCGAAGTGTGTCAACCGAGCTGACTGCCACTTTAACTTAGTTCGCTTTAAATAATTTTTAGTCTATTTTAAGTCGATTTCGCAACTTTTACTCAAAATTGGAAATTAATCCAACCTACGATCTTTGTTCTATTGGTGCATTTAGTGCACTTCGTACATTTAAAAGTTTTTGCACTCTCATGAATCACTTCTTCCGGCGCAGATAGTCAAAGTCCGCACTCACAAACTACTTGCATCAATAAATTTTTAATTTTTTCTGTACGCTCGCCGCTCGCCTCGTTCATAAGTGATGTGATCGCAGATGCACAGCTTAAGGGGTTTCATGGGCTTCACAGCTTCACATTATTGATTTTTAAGACACCTCGAGAGTATTATACTGAATTTTCAAGTCGATCCGAATAAAAGTTTCGGAGATATAGCCTTGGGAAGGTGCGCGCTCAAAGACGAGTAGACTCAACGCGATTCATCAGAGCAGCTGCTCGCCTATTGCCAGGATTCATCACAGACAAGAGCAAAAGGATGCCCTAAACATGGCATCTGCTGCAGATACTTTACTTTATGGCCTAGGAATTGACGATTTTTTTACCACTTTTAAAACTCAAAACTTTAAAGGCGTTTTTCTTAAAACTGTGTTTTCAAAGTCGGTTGTTAAGAGTTCTCGAAAACTACTTAACCGATCTCAATGAAATTTTGCACGGGTCTTCGAAATACAATACAAGTGTTTTAACGTAGGACTATTTTTTATTTACAACTAACGGGTGATCCAACTAGAAGTACTTTTTTCATCAGCCTTTTTTGGACAGATCACGCGTGAGTCGTGTCAAGCTGTCATAATATTTTTGTTCAGTATTGTTTGGCATTTCATCATGGAAAGACTTACGCCTGAACAAAGTTTACAAATCGTTCAACTTTATTACGAAAATTCACGTTCTATAAAGAACGCGCTTCGCTCAATTTATGTTCAACATAATCGGCTACTGAGCGTACTATTCGCAACACCATCACCCATCTTGAGAGCTTGAGACCCAGCATTCATTATTGGATAATGTTCGACCGAAAAGACCACGTCCAGCCCGGTTTGGTGTGGTCCGGTGGAATCATCGGTCCATATTTCTTCAAAAATGATGCCGGTGAGAACGTAACCGTCAATGGCGACCGTTATCGCGCCATGATAACCGACTATTTGATGCCTGAAATTGAAGCTCGTGATCTCGGCCTTGGAGCAAAACATCACGCGAGTTATTCGTCAGTTACCAGTCGAAATGCTCGAACGAGTCATCGAAAATTGGACTCAACGGATGGACCATCTGAGACGTAGCCGCGGCCAACATTTGAAAGAGATAATCTTCAAAAAATAAATGCCAAAGAATGTTCTTTCGAATGATAATAAACAATTTTCTGTGTTTTTTTCTTTAAAAAAGTAGAGAACCTCGAAATGGATCACCCGTTATTAAAAAAAAAAAAAAAAAACAGATATTGCGGAAATTCTACCAAATTTTGCATTTTTGTAAAAACGTCTGCCAAAAATCTAATTTCCACCTTTCTTCTTTTTCTTTTATCCAAACTCTAGTCTACCAAATCACGATTTTTTTTAAATTTTGGATAACCCTGTCATAAGTTCTTGTCAACGATTACCGGAAATACCGTTACAATGGCAGGGTTTTGAATATTTCTTTTTGGAAATTTCACAAATTATTTTTCAAATGTGTATCTTTTAGGCAATAACAAGTTTGAATAAAACATTTTATTTATTACATAAAAAAAATTGTAGACAATTGACTTTTTTTTTCTCCTATGAAACCCATGTAACTCCTTTATGATGAAAGAAGATTTAGTTGCCTGTCTGTTTTCAAATCAACATAAAAATAAAACAAACTTTTTACATTTTAGAAAAAATTGAGATTTCTCGAAAACGAGTTGTTATCTGTTACCAAATAAAACTCAGTCTTTAATTTACATACAAAATTCGATTTTGAAACACTATCG
Source organism: Melanostoma mellinum (assembly GCA_914767635.1). Lineage (NCBI taxonomy): Eukaryota > Metazoa > Arthropoda > Insecta > Diptera > Syrphidae > Melanostoma > Melanostoma mellinum. Next base: position 54,687,827 of record OU612059.1, on the reverse strand, counting down.
ACAAAATTACTCTGCGTTGATTTTTAGGAGAGGTGAATCACTTATAGGAACAATTTTAGATTGGGGGGAAAAATATCTTACCAGCTCTTGTATCCCTTAAATATTCTCATTGGAAAGGGTTGATTACCGTTTGAATTTATGTGAAAAACTTCAACTATGCAATTTGCATTTAAATAATCGGCAGTAAAAATGAAAACTATAACTACCGGTACCGTTTTGAAACTGGGTTGAAGAGCAAGCACGCAAGAGAATGTGAATCAGTGTAATGGTAGCTGTAGTTGATTGTCCTTTATAAAGGACACTCTGTTACTGCAGTAAATAGAGATATGAAGAGCTGTCATAAAATTGAATAAGTCATGGCATAATAACAGGGAATGGCTAATCACTTTGTGGGTAATTTGTGAATAAATAAGATACCGAGTTCTTTTCTCATGCAAACATTAGCATATGCTTTGACTTTTCCCTTAGGTCCACATCGAATCAGATATTCAAAGATACAATGAGTACGACAGATGGCAACACAAAACAATGAAATTGCCTTTACCAAACTGTAAAGCCTAAAGCAGATTCGAGAGCCTTGCAGTTTATTGAAAAAAACTAACAAATAACCAGCATTAGTCGGATATGCAAAAACGAGTTTATTCATAGGAAGTCTGATTAAACAGTGGAATTATGACGACTTGCATTCAATAGAATTGACAATTTTACAAAATAACATAATGTTTGCCAAAAATGCTATAAACTGTATGTTCACTTTCACAGGACATCAGTATCACACACATACACACAATTGTTCTTCAATTTATTACTCTTCATAAGCGACAAATCTAAGTAATGCCTTCGAAGGCCCCATTAGATTGATTTTCGAGGCGAGGGAATTCTTTGATTTAAAAATTACAACGCCAAACTACTTACATATGAAAAATTAATTGCCAAAAAGAGTTCACCAGAAAAAGTTACGACTTAGATGGCCCGGCACTAAGGCACTAATGCTTGCCATCCTAACCTAAATGGCTAGCAAATGTTCTTCAGATTTTATTAGCAAACTTATGAACACATAAATATAATTTGAATGATTGATTTAGATCATCATTGTGGAAAACATTTACCTACCCCTCAAATAAGAAACCAGACAAGACAGGTCCTCTCTTTTTACTTGTTTAGTAGTGGGCTTTCAAATTATTTTTTCATATTTCTGAATAAAAATAATGGATGTCAAAGTTTGTGTAGGTCTTCAACCACAATTTATTGCCTTGACATTTACATGTGCATGCGTAAATATGCGATGATGTAATATGTATAAATGATTTAATATTTCTCTTTTCTAAAGTTTTGAGATACATATCAATAGAATTTATGTGAAGGATGAACCAACTTCCTTGATTGAGTCCATAGTTTCGCAAATTGATTTAGAAGCAAAGAAAGTAAATAGAAAAGTGGAAAGGTGTGCTTTCTTGGCAAACATTTTTGTATGTGAAAATTGATGAAATGTCCTTAAAGTCTACATCTACCTTTTCTTCTATTTATCAAAAATTTATCTGTTGTCTATTTACATAAATATAAACAAAGGGTTGATAAAATAGAGATCGGTGAACACCTTGTGCTAGTGCATTTCGCTTAACCATACCTTGTTGGGAAAAAATGAGACCTGTTCATTTTTGCTAAATCCCAATCCTGAAATAGTTTGTTATAAGTGACAGGGTTTCTATACTCTCGGAGGACTTGGCACTTGCTCGCGATTGGCGATAGTAAGGAAATCAAAGGACACGATGAAGCTTTTTAGTAAAGGAAATCACCATGCGAAAACGAAGAATGTATCATCATTAAGGATACGAGTAATTCAAAACACCAACTCTGTAAACATCGGCTATGTAAAATCATAAGAGTCATAAAGTTCTTAATTCTCATCGTCATCATTCTAAAATGAAACTATGTAGTTTAGTAAATCATACAGCCTTGTCTGTCTCCCATCAAAAAGAAGTGAAGTTATTACTAAACTGCAAGCAACAATAATCATAGTTCTTTATTAATTTATAGGAATTCAACTTGGATGCTAATTGGTTATCCCGTTCTCCCGAATAGGAAAGAGCTAAGTGGGCAATTGGTATATGCAAAAAGATAAGTTAAAGCTCTTTACTCACTTTTCGGAGAACTTTCTTAGAGTGGTATGCTAAGAAAAAAAATACAGAGACTGAGATCGATCTCAGGCCGTGAGTTTCAATCTCAAAGTGTTGAGAACGGTCTCTAGACGAAAGCTCTGTGTGAGAAAGTTATAGTTTTGATATGCAAAAGATGAGAAAACACTCGATTCAATGAGATCGATCTCACGAATTGTTGAGCATGGGTTTGCTCTTACTCAGTTGATAAACAATTATCAAAATACCTGAGTTTCTGAATAATTTTGTTACAAATCGTGTTTATAAAATAAGAAAATGTCCAATTGGTAAAAATTTTCAAAAATTGAATGGATTTCGTAAAACAGGTGTGCAATTATGGAAACACATGGTGGTGCTTTGAATCATCAAGAAAGAATGATGATTTTTCTGCGTTATGTTGGAGATCCTGGATTTCAAAGCGGTGATGGTAAAGACATTGGTGCCAATCAATCAACGATATCTAGTGTAGTACAAGTTGTTACAGAACTTGCAAGCCGTGCAAATGATTGGATCCCATTCAAATACACTTCTGAAGAAATAGAAGAAGTCCAAAGGTTATGGAGCAATAAGTATTAGTTTCCTTACGCCTTACGTGCTCTGGATTGTGCGCATGTGCGCACAAGGATACCACTCTATCACCACGAGGAAAACAAACTCAATAAATGTACAGGCTTAGTGCAACGTGGATGAAAAATTTACAAGCATTTAAGTTTGCTGGCCAGGATCAGCCCACGACTCGCTTTTTTGAAAAAAAGTTTCATATTAAAACATATTAATAATAACTCTTCGTTAATACTTGGCGATGAAGGGTATGACATAACGCCTTGGTTGACACCTTTTAAACAAACAAGTAACGATGCCGAATGTAAATTTAATGCTGTCGGCCGGGGCCTAGCTAATTTCTCACAATCATGCCTTGTGAGGGAAGGGAGGAGACCTTCAATTTTTTGCCATTTCCAAACAGCTAATCCAGAAAGCGCTTTTTCGTGCTAATTAATTTCGAAACGGAAACACAAGAGTATATCCTGATGCTGAGATTGGAAGTTATTGGTTCTATTACCTAAAAGCACTTCAGAGAAAGGCGTAAGGGGCCAACAACCTTATGACTAGAAAAACTTGTTTGGTTGCCAAATAAAAGTGCACAACTATTTGCTATTCCTTGTCCCTGAAAAAGTAGGACCCATTTTCAACGTAATAAGTTGGCATTTATATCCCGATGTGGGGACATAACTCCCAAATCGAAGTTGGGACTTTTTTCTCACTTGAGTAGGACATAGATAAGTTCCAAAAATAAAAGTTGGGACTAACATTTGTGGGTACATATGAATGTCCCTGCGTCGAATATCATACCTTTTTACCCTACATACATATTTTTTTAACCTATTACTTTACTGTAGCTTGATAAGTAGATCAAGTAAGAGATCATGAAAGGTCATTATATTTTTTTTTTTTTATAATTAGCGCGCACATCAAGGGGTTATGAATACCCTTATAATGTTGTTAAACACAGTGCGAGCATTTAGGAAAATAGGAGAGGATTTGAAAGGAGACACCGATGCACGTTGCTTTTGAATTTTTGTGAATCGTAATGAAGGGGAAATACAGAGCCAGGTAAAGCATTCCACATTCGGGTGGTGCGACTGAAATACGAATCTCTATACTTGACTGTACGTCCGAAGCTGGGCTCAAGGTAAAACTGATGAACATTCCTAGCGAGGCGGGTGTTGCGGCTAAATTGTTTCAGGGGAGGAATGCAACTGGCTACCTCACTAGAGCACTGCTTGTGAAAAAAGCTTTTCGGTTTCTTCGATGCAGGTACCATTCATGGAAAATGGCAATGGGGGAATGTTAAGCTTCAGCGACAAGAGGCAGCATTGAGTTTTCGAAGCATTGAATTCTACTCGGTTCATAAGACCCCATGCAACAATGCTGTCAAGGTCAGAATTCAATGAGCTTATCATACGCAACCGTTCCAGTTCCACATCCGAAGAGCAGGGACGTGAATTTGGAAACGAATATGAAAAGCTGAGGGTCGAGTCGTCAGCGAAACAGTTAAGTGGATTAGAAGTTTCAGACAAGAGATCATTAATGAAAATGAGGAAGAGAGTCGGAGACACAACGGAGCCCTGAAGCACACCAGCATTTATGAAGTGGGTATCAGACTTGAAGCCATCCAACACAACTTGTATTGAACGGTCGGAAAGGTAGTTTCTAATCCAACGAAGAAGAGACTCATCGATACCAAAAGCACGCATTTTCGATAAAAGAGCCTGATGACAAACTCTATCAAATGCTTTAGAAATATCAAGCGCAATAATCTTACTTTCTCCAAAACAATGTAAAGATTGGTTCCACTTTTCGGTGAGATAAGCCATCAAATCACCAGTGGACCGTTTGCTACGAAAGCCGTACTGACGATCATTAAGAAGCTTTCGTTCTTCAAGATATTTCATAAGTTGACGATTTATCAACGTTTCCATGACCTTGGAAAGAAGGGACGTTAGGGCAATTGGACGGTAATTGGAAGGGGAGGAAGATCCACCTTTTTTAGGGACCGGCTGGACAAATGCAGTTTTCCATCTGCTCGGAAAAATCCCAGCAGAATAGGAAAGATGGAAAAGTTTGCGCAGTGGTTTTGCCAGCGTAGAAGAACACCTCTTCAGAATAACGGCGGGGATATCATCTGGACCAGCGGTTTTATGTATATTGAGATCTTTGAGGACTCTCGCAACCGAGCGAGTTCGAAAAAATATCTGCTTCATCAAACAATTTGCAGACTCGAGCTCAGGTGGAGCCCATATGCTATGAGGAAGTGTCGAGTTGGCAGCAAATTGAGCTGCCAGCAAATTGGCTTTGTCGATGGAGCTGACATACGTCATTGAAGACGAGCGTTGGGACCGATGACGTGGTCGAGTTCTTAATGTTCTTCACAAAAGACCAAAAGTTTTTACTTCCTTTAGGACACAATAGTACTTTTTGCCTTACTTTTTGGTCATGTAAAAACTTAGCCCTTTGTATCTGAGCATTATAGCTATTTCTGGCCCGTTTGAACAAATTTCGGTTTTCTACAGTAGGGTTATCTTTAAATTTGCGAAAACTTCTTTCTCGGTCCCTAATCGCCTGTTTACAGCTTGAATCAAACCACGAATTCTCTTTGGGGAAACTCAAACTTATGTCCAAACACAGCTAAGGACAAAAGTCTTTCTTTCTTCATTTCCGAGGCTTAAAACATAATTTTATCTGTATTATTTATAAATATTTGGGGGTTGTTTTTTTGATTTTGGAGGTTTTTCTGAACTGCTGATTTTTTACCATTTCATCTGAAAAGGACAGTAATTACTTAAATTATGGTTTGAAGTTATTTTTAAAAAAATTTAAACCTTCAGAAACCTTCGTTCGTAATGTTGTCGTTTACCGACAAATGTACAAAAATATTTTTCAAAACGAAGTCGGCACGAGTTGCCGTCATCGCAGTGAAGTGGATTTTGGTATACACGTAGTTTGGAATAAGTTACGCCCGAGCTCAATTGCATGGGTCAGTAAGTTCAACAATAAAAAAAAAGGATTGAAAGAAAAAAGGGATAGGTACAATTTTTCACGCCGAAAAGTTATTGTACGAGATTGCCTGAATTTAAAATTAAAAGGAAACCTCCGCTTTGAAAAATTGAAAATTCCTATTGTTTATTACACATATACAGGGTGTCCGTAATTCGTGGTACATTCTTTTGGATGGTGATTTTTGTGCATGATCTAAAAAAAAAAATATGGGAGGGTTGTCCATCTGCCTCTATTTAAGGAGGAGGGGCAGTTTTACAAATCAGCTAAGCCACTTACTACCACATACTTTAATGCTGCGTCAAATTTAAACTTTGTTCTTTTAATTTCATTTTAATTAAAGTTAATTAAGTGAATGGTTTTTGAGTAATCAAGTCTTAAAGCCACATTTTACAGCAAAAAAAAAAAAACAAATCCAGGTATTGGCCTTAAAAAAGCCCATAGTATGTGCTAGTAAACGGCTTGGTTGATTTTTAATAATATTTCCAAAAAATTAAGTATTTTTCAGAAAACTATCCCTCACGTAACAATACAGCAATCACTAATGCTGTTGATGGGCTGCTCATAGAAGAACACATCAAGAACATGATAACAACAATGCTCAGCAGCAGAATCATTAGTTCCAAATTGGGGAACTACAATACAAGCAGAATGGCCAATAGAGGAACCCCGCAGGGAGTAGTTTTATCTCCCCTACTGTGGAACCTGGTCGTTAACAAATTGTTAATTGACCTAGAAGACGAAGGTTTCAAAACCATAGCCTATGCCGATGATGTAGCAATTGCCGCTTCAGACAAGCACCCACAAACAATAGCTGAGCTGCTACAAACAGCACTTAACAAGCTTAATAATTGGGCTGTAGATTGTGGTCTGAACATCAATCCACACAAAACGGAATTTGTTCTCTTTACGAGGAAATACAAAATTCGGGACTTCAGACCCCCAACTATTAAAGGAGCAACTCTCACACTGTCAAATCAGGCTAAATATCTAGGATTTTTGACAAAAAACTGACCTGGAAAACCAATATTGAGGAAAAAGTACAGAAAGCCAACGTGGCACTCTTCTCTTGCAAAAAAAACAATTGGTGGGAAATGGGGTTTCTCCCCCCAAATCACCCATTGGCTGTTCACATTGGTAATTAGACTGATACTCACATACGGGGTGATAGTCTGGTGGACCGCACTAGACAAGATGATCAACTACAACAAGCTGGCCTAAGTTCAAAGAACGGCTGTGTATTAGTGGCGCACTGAGGACAACCCCATCGGACGCCCTCAATGTACTACTAGATCTCACACCCCTAGACATCTTCAGCAAACAAGTCGCAGCTAGCGCAGCTACTCGACTCAGAGCTGTATCAGAGTGAACCAATAATCAAATCAGCCACACTACCATTCTAGATAACTTTAGATTCCTACCGAATCGATCCGACTACACCACCCCCAAGTTGGTGTTTGACAAATATTTCCAAGTAACCATAACTTCAATGGGAAAATGGCACTCTGTTGGAAAATGAAGCACCGATGGTTCAAAAACCAGCGAAGGTGTGAGAAGTAGAATCCACTCAGAAAAACTGAATCTTAGTCTTTTCTTCCGCCAAGCGGAAATTCTGGCGATTAAGGAGGTGCTGTCTTGGCTCAAAGAAAACGTCATATCCTCCACGGATATTCGAATCTTCTCAGACAGCCAAGCTGCCCTTAAATCTCTTGCCTCTGTCTCTACAAAATCCATCACGGTCCAAAATTGTCAGATGTTTCTGAGAGAGATGTCAAATCAGTGAATGTTAACCTTTCATGGGTGCCAGGGCACAGGGACATACCAGGCAACTGTATGGCAGACGAACTAGCCAAAAAGGGCACGACCAGTTCCCTACGCTCAGAATGGAACAACATAGGTGTACCTATCGCTACATGTAAACTCCTACTTAGACAAGACGCTTCAAGGATAACAAACACTAGATGGCCTGAGAGTAACAACTGTCTTGCAACCAAAAAAGTTTGGCCGTGTGTAGACTCAAAACGCCCGAAGAGTTTACTAGCCCTGAACCGCCTGTATCTAGGGTCTACCATGGTTGTTCTTACGGGACACTGTCTAATAGGAAGACACGCCAAAAGACTTGGTGTATTTTCCAATGATTCTTGCAGAAGCTGCATGGACGAGGATGAGGAAGAAACCGTTCAACACCTTCCTTGCTCATGCCCTGCACTACTTCATAGGAGGAAAACTCATCTCGATGAATTCTTCTTCGATGATACTAGCGACTTAGCTTACATAGACCCTAAAAGTCTTTCGAAATACATTAAAAGTTCCGCGTGGTTCGACTAGCAGGTGATTAACCGGCTAGTCCCGAAATGGAAGATTAATAAGTGATCAACTCGTCAATCTTACATCGGGTTTCTGAGATCGGTAGGTGATTAACTTGCTGATCTCTGTGCTATCACAATGGGCCCTTGCGACCTGAGTGTGTCAGGCAATGTACTCATTGGCTGACAGCCACTTCCACCTAACCTAACCTAACCTAGGGTTTTTTTGATCTTGAATACTTAAAGTCTCGAAAACGCAAGTTAATAATTAAATTCTGAGCTCGTATTGTGGTAGATTCAGCGAGCCAGAACCTTTTAGAAAAATATACTATAGTATAATGCAGTTTGCTTTTAAAGGCAAAACCGCTGTTAACCAGTAAAGTAGAAAATATTGTGTCGAAGCTATTTTGGTTGTTGTGTTGTGTTCGAAAAAATCACCTCAAAGGTTAAAGTACTGGATTTCAACAGTTCCTTTTCTCAATTTTTCTATCTTTGATATTTCATTTGTATTCGTTCAATTATTTTATATCGAAAGCATTTTTATGAGCCTGGTCTTGTATAGGTTATTGTTTACCCACCCAATTTAAAAATGAAAGCTAATCCAGATTTCGGAACACGCTGCTGATTTCAAATCTTGTCTGAATTTCCTTATAGAATGTGAACAGTCAGCAAATAAAATCATTCAAAATCACACGTTCACTCTAGCGTATACTTGTCTTTTTTTTCTGTTGTCTTTTTTTCCGAACAAAAAAAAAATCCTATCCAACGCAGTTTTGAATTTAAAATAAATCCCAAGCATTTTAGCACATCTAAACTTGAATTTATTTGTTCTAGATATCCATTCCTATTCTTCACAAGACAATTGAAGAAAACAACAAAAAGGACGAAAACAGTAAATAAAATGCAGATTTGCAATCGCAATTCGCAACCAACACCAACCGTGGTTTGAAAGCACTTTCGAATTCTGCTCGTCACCGCACAACACGATGTAGCAGTTGCAGCAGTAGCAAAATTGACAATCATGAGTCCTTATTCTTTTATGAAAGTAAAATCCCATCCCAAACCCAATTGGTTATATTCCTCTCATTCATATTTTCAACATTTTTTTTGCAAATCTATTCAATGATTCTACTTGAAACCTTTTTTTGTTGTTGGTGTTTCATTCTCTTGCTGTTGTTGTTGTTGTTGTTTTTGCTCTTCTCTTTTTTTTAACGATTACACGATTATTTGTCACAAAGCGAAAACGAGCAAAAGAATCGCTTCATCTCTCGCTGTATCTAGTACGCTTATGTTTGTGTGTGTTTACATTGTTGTGCTACTGTGCCGATAATGCTACTGACCCATCTTGTTCTGATTTTTTTTCGAGTGCATCTGCACTCTCCCTTCGGTTCCCTTGTTGGGTTACTAAAACGAACACACACACACACACACGGCAGACTACTCCATACAATCACACAAAATTGTTCGACAGTGTGTGAAATTCGTGACTGTGTGTTTTTGTCGAGATAAGCACAGCACAGTACAACAGAGCACACCACACTCCTGGAGCTACAGAAAAGCTTTAAAATAAAGGTTTTCAATTTCGTCCTCCCAGTCACATTTTGTGTATAAAAATAGTATACGCTTTGTAGATGGACAAAAAAAAAAATGGAGGATACACACTCATATATGTATATGCATGGAATAAATATTTTTTCACACAGGACGTTAGTAAAAGTAAAAAATGAAAAACAAAAAAAGGAAGAATAAATAATAAAGAATTGCTAACTGAGAGCTGGTGGCTAGATAGTGGTGGAAGGTATAAAAATATGCATCTCCCTATATACCTACGACTGCGAGTATAATGTGTCCAGGTTTCGTTTTAATTAATTAAAAAAGTATATGTATGTAGGAGTAGAAGGTATGTATAGATATACTCATTTAAAAGGACAATTCAATTGCGGGTCCTTTGTGTGTCCTTATTTGTCATTCTTTTAAGTGCAAATGTCTAACTATCATTAAATTAATAAACTACAACCAGCCATGGTTGGTTGGTACGTTCGTCCAACTTAAGAGGACTCTTGTTTATTGACAGGAACATCTTCGTTTTTTCTTCGCTATGACAGATTATAAAAGTCGGTACCGAATGTCGGCCTAGTTTTGAGCAACACTGGTGTAGAGATAAATGCGATAAAATAAAAATAGACACATACCGTCAATATTTCCAATTTTTTATGTGTAACAGACGACCGCTCGGCCATATTGGGTTAAACCACGTTAACTACTGCAGCACTCATTCGTCTTGGTTGGCTAATAATCCTCATTTCATTCAGCATTAGATTCTTTTGATGGAATTTCAATTAAAACTTTTTATTTTTCTTCTTTGATGCAGAATAAGTTGCTCTTTTCTTCTTATTATTATAAGTGTAACATCTAATTAATTAATTTCCATATACTATATATGTTTAAATGTATTTGTGTGTGTGTGTATTTTCAGTGAGACGACGATGATGATACGACGACAACGACGACAACGACGATTAACTGATTAACTTAATGCCACTGAAGTTCTATTAGTTTTGGTAGTTTAAATTTTATGTAAGAAATTTTTGTTTACTCGGAGACAGTTTTTGCACAAAAAATCACAAAAATCACAGATAAATTAGACTAATTTCTTTTTTCCACTATGAATTTATTTATTTACAAATCCGCATGATTTTTTGTGTACTTTTTCTATGATATAACTATCGGCATTTGTGATGGAATATATATTATTTTTTTTTTATTTTTTTTTTTTTAAGTAGTAGAAATACAAATGAAATTACTATATGTCAGAACGAGGATCAACAACATTGCTTATAATATTTTTTATAGATTTTTCAATTCAATTTATTTAGAAAAAAATCAGACATTGGCTAGAGATTTTCTTTTTGATGTAATTTATACACACTTTAGTTTTTTTTATTTTAAATTAATATTTACAGTTTGATTTTTATACAATTAGCAGATATTTTTGCAGCATTGAATTCCTCCACTTTTATTATTCACTGATCTGGATTCTTTTTCCATTTTAATTTTCTCTCTCACAAATAACTGCAATTAAAGGCACGGAGTATTGGAAATTTTATTTTATTACCTTTTTTTCAAAAGATAATTTCAAATTTAATCAAAAGCTGTGATGTGAAAAAACGTTTAAATACAAAAATAGCCAGCACTTTGAGTGGATGACAGAGAAAAGATAAAAAATTTCACGCAGTATTTTCGTTAGTTCTTTCCTAACCGATTTCCCGATTTTCTAACGATGAAAACTGAAAAATTTTCTCTCATCAAGTTTAATTTTTCCCCAAGACTATACACTGTATACGTACGAACACCACACACACACTCAATTTTGTAAACAAATACATTTGAAAAATGAGTCTGTGTCTGTTCTGGTTTATGTAGTGCAGGTATAGCTGGGAAAACTTTGCTCCAATAACACAGTTAAGCAACTTGATTTCTAAAAAAAATGAAATGAAAAAAAAAAACAGGTGTACACGCAAAACGAAGGAATTTCAATAAAGTCACCCTCCATTCGTTAGCCGGCACAAAATATCAAAAATCCTTTTTAAATTCTCGACCAAAGGAAAAAACTACCCCAAAAATAAATTTAAAAGTAATAATAAATCAAGACATGTTTCCTTCTTCTCTCATACAAAAACTATAAGTACTCGCGGCTAAGAAGAGGAAGAGAAGACGAAGGAAGAAAGAAAAAAATATACTATCGAATGTCGGAGAAACTTAACGAGGTTTTGGGAAAGTCCCAAAAGGATGGGGAGGACATTTTGCACTCATTCCAGTCACAACCACACTCTAAAACACTTTGACCGAAATTCTCATGGTTTTCTTCAATCCATCGAACGAACCGAAAAAAAAAGAAAAAAAAATTGAACTGATTTTTCTTTGGGAAAATTTTGCAACTTTTTTTTTTCTTCCTGAAAATCTGTTTTCTTCTTCAAAATTCCTCCATATTTGTTTCACTGCTTTAAATGAAAATCCAATTTCACTTAAACTCCATTGAATTTCCTTTAAATTTATGCAAAATTTTCTATTCCTTTTTCTTTTTTCTTCATCGATGGGATTTTTTTTCCTTGGGGGCTGGAAATTTTCTTGTAGCCCCAAATTTTCAATCACACATTTTAGGGTTAAACTTTATGTATTTTGGGTAAATTTTTACTTATTTGAGATGGCACGGTATTAAATTAATGATTTTCACTATTTTTAATAACTTTTTCATTGGTTTTACCACTTTTTATTAAAATTTTCCACAGAGCTACCAATCGAGTTCGTCTAACCATTTAGGGGGGAGAAATTCAACGAACCTTACTGGTTACTTTAAAAAGCATTCTGTGTATGGCATAATCGCTTAAAGAGAGAGCACTCAGTCAGTGTAGGGGAGGTAGTGAATTTTCCATAGATTTCCAATTCTGTTCTTCATTTATTTATTTGTTTTACTTTTTTTTTGGTTTTTCGCTTTGGCTTTCCTGTGAGGGGACTTTCCCGGTATTTGACGCAAGTACAATTATGAAGTTCACACAGATATGACACAGATTGGTTAGATAGCGAGCGCGTGGGGGTGACTTCACTGGATGTTATTTAATATCTGATGATATTTTTTGATGAACCCAATGTGTTGGGGGGGTAGGGGGGTGTGAATTGGGTTTTGTTTCGCTGCTCGCGCTGATGGTCTTGTTCTTGTGTGTCGGGCTTTTGAGTGTGAGTATGAAGTGGATTGTTTGAAAAGAGAAAGTACATGTGCACTTTAAGTTTGGAGGTTTCATTTTAAGAGAAAAGAATAACTGAATTTGGTTGCGAAAAGTACCGCTAAATGAAGATTTTGGCGCTATGGACGTTTGAAAGTATTTTTCCGTAGTGATGAAGATGAAATATAAAGAAGTTGAAAGTTTAAAAACCAAGAGAATGAAGTAGTTAATTGTTAAAGATGTGTTTTATTTTAAAGTTAAAAGAAATAGAGATGAGTTGATTACAGTGATTACTGATTAGCTTTAGCTTTTCTGTCCTGATTTCAAGTAAATTAATGGAGGTCCCAACTAACAAGTTGACTTGTAAAGGGTTTTCCAATAGGTATGATATTATAATTTCGCAGTGGCATTTCGGCCATTTGTGGTAGGTCATGATCTGCCATTTGTTTTTTATTGCATTCAGAAGCGCTTACAAATTCACCATTGGACCACCACCGTTAACGTCGCGAGTTTTCTGATTTTGCCTTTGAACAACTTGAAACCGACAACGAATTTTTAAGAAAATCATCTTTACCGATGAGGCTCACTTTCATTTGACTGGTGCGGTAAATAAACAAAACTGTCAATTCTGGTGCGATGACAATCCACAAAATGTTCATGAAAAGCCTAATTTGACAGTTTGGTGTGGTTTTTGGGCTGGTGGAACCATCGGTCCAAACTTCTTTCAAAATGAAGCTGGTCACTCCATTACTGTCAATGGAGAACGGTATAGATCGCTGATAACCAACTTTTTATGGCCAAAATTGGCAAAGTTGATATTGACAACATTTGTTTTTAACAAGAAGGGACTACGTGCCACACAGCAAATGCATCAATTGAATTATTGGGATAAAAGTTTGGAGATTCGATTATTTCAAGAAATAGTGATATTGAATGACCTTCAAGAAGTTGCGATTTAACACCATTAGGCTATTTTTTGTGCGATTGTTTGATCCATTGCTCTTTCAGGATAAACCAGATTCTCTTCAAGCTCTACAAGTCAATATTTAACTTGCCATTCATGATATACGACTTGATTTAGTGGGAACAGTGCTCGAAAATTGGGTTCATCGAATTTGTTACATCAGACGAAGTTGTGGTGGCCATTTGAATGACGTTTTATTTAAAACTTAATTGTATTGATTGAACTGCACATTAAATAAAAAATATTTGAATTTCCTTAACAACAAGTGTTATTTTTTTTTAAAAAGAAATCATATCACTCTTTTTGGAAAACCCTTTATAAGGTCCAATTTCCTAAATCTGACAGGTTTGTTTATCTTTTTTAATGCCAAGTTTGAAATAAGAAATTAAAGTGGTGTTAGTAATTTCACTGATAGAATTTTATATTCAGCAGAGTACGTACATTACAGATAAATCTCGGGTTACAAAAGCAAGAATGTAAGCAAATGGAAGTTGCAAGGCAAGAGAAGTAAAGATTTTCCCTCTTGTTCTTTATTCCTCTAAGATGAGAACCTAGTGGAAAACTTTTTAAAATTTAAAACTCTGTTCACATTAATCAAATCAGCCCCGTTAACGCGTATTGGAGTGTGGAGCGGAGGGTCTCAAGTTCGATTCCCAGCCGAGTCAAGTAAGTAAACAGGGACAGCAAACGACTCCATGTTTCTTTCCGTTCTTTTGAAATTTCCCTTCAGTAATTTTAAAGTTTGCTATTTCATGATGGAAAGATATACGAGCCAACAACGAGTCGAAATTATTAAAATTTACTACCGAAATTCGGAGTCAGTGGCCTCAACGTTAAGAGCGCTACGTCCAATTTATGGTCGTCATAATCGTCCTAGCAGATCAACAATTGAGCGTCTAGTGGAAAGCTTTGAATTTACAGGTACAGTACAAAATGTTCCCGTGCCTGTGAGACAAAGAAGTTCCCGTAGTGTCGAGAATATTGCTGCCACAGAGGCTTCAATTACAGAAAGCCCAAATTTGTATCTCACACGTCATTCTCCAGCGTTGGGCATCTCTGTGACGTCGTTGTGTCGAATTTTGCGAAAAGATCTTGGCCTACATCTTTACAAGATTAAATTTACGCAAGAACTGAAGCCGTTTGACCACCAGAAGCGTCGCCGTCGTATGTTTTTGAATTGGGCTGAGCAACAACTTGAAAATGATTCGGATTTTCATCAAAAAATCATCTTCTATGGTCTATGTCAACAAGCCAGCCACGATTGATGAACGCTGCCACCCGCCGCGCCGTACGAATATTGAACGTGAAATTGCAGCAGCATCGGCCGATTTATGCTTGAAAGCCGTCGAAAATTGAGTTCAGTGTCAGGACTTCTGCAAGCGTGCCCGTGGTGGTCATGCAGCCCCGGATCTTCAATTTTTTAAAGGCGGGGCAAATACTAAAAAATGCCGTCCCCACCAATTTATTTTTGCTTTAACCTTTATAATATTTATTATTTCAGCTATCAGATTTTCACTAATTGACTGAAAACTGGACACAAGCCTTTCAGAAAAAATACTTAAACCGCTGTTTTTTCTGTTTTAATCCTATTTATTTACAGATATGTAAAAGTATATATATTTTATACACAGCACAGGATAGGATTTAAAATAAAAATTTTTATAATAAAGACAAAATCAAATTTACTATTGTATTTATCATTTGAAATTACAATTTTACTCTTGGAGCTTTTTGTTCAGCAAATAAATTTATGACCTTATCATAATTTAATTCGTGTGCGATTCGATTTTCTATCGCTAAGATTGCTGGATAAGTGTTCCTGGCTCATAGACGATCGCATATAATTTTTAATTAATTTTGGTTTGCTAACACCTCGCTCACAGCTTGCGAATGTAGTGGGAAGCGTAGAGCAAATTCGCAAGGCAACACAAATATTTGGAAAAGCATCCTGCAAATCATGCGCATAGATCTGTTGCAAGAGATAGAAACCGTTAGCTTTTTCAATGTCACTAGCTTGCAAAATGCAAATGCATAGAGCTTGCTCTTTAAAAACGTAAAGTTCCTGACAGAATTTAACGGTGCTCACATCTCGCTCATATTTTTTAGCCAGATCCGCTCCATACTTTTGCAGTTCTACAGTTGACATCATCAAAATATTATTGCCATTAAGAAAAGCGAAGTTCATATTCAGTATGGTAGCACAATCAAACCCCTTTTTTTTTTGATATGATTCGATCAAATACCATCATTATTTCTTTAGAAAAGAGTTGAACAGGTTTGAGTGTTTGTATAATTCATCTTGACATATCCCATCGTCTTTGTTTTTTATGTTTTAGAATTCGTTTGTTTTGCAAGATAGGGTCAACATCACTTTTTTCAGCCACTTTGTAGTGTCTACTACTTTGCTATTAATTACCTTAGAAATTATATGAAATACAAACGTAGTAATCAGTTGCTTAGTAACAATATTTCTATGTAAAATTGTCTAGAATATTATTCATTATAAATATAGATTTCTAACTGAAAGGTTGTTTTGCATAAATAAATCCGCATACTATACACTTCTCTAGCCTCATTTATTCAATACTCCATTGGATTTTGTCTCATTTTTTGTAAAGTTTTGAGCAGACCATCCATTATAGCGAGATTAGTGCAAGGATTATATCTTCTTTCTGAATCTTAATACTCACTCGATTGATTTCGCCGCGGAGAATATTCGCCCAAATAGTTAAATTGAGAATAATTTTAAAATTCTTAATAGCTGTTAAGATATCACCTGCCTCGTACTTAGTTTCTAGAGCATGAGAAATTTGCTAAACTTCTTCTAAGGCTTCCGCTATTTCTGGCAAATTATTCAATAGAGCATTCACAGCAACATGTTTCGCCGACCATCTCGTCTGACTACTCCCTTTTAAATTTGCCTAAACATTTTTTTCACAATGTCCCACCTAGTAGTCTAGCCAACAAAAAAGAAATATACTTTTTGAACCAGTCCAAATAGGTTGACAGCTTCCTGGCATAATGAGGCAGAATGAACACCTACAAGATTTAAGGAGTGAGCCAAGCACGGTACGAACTCGGCCAGTTCATTTCTT
Organism: Melanostoma mellinum; assembly: GCA_914767635.1. Classification (NCBI taxonomy): domain Eukaryota; kingdom Metazoa; phylum Arthropoda; class Insecta; order Diptera; family Syrphidae; genus Melanostoma; species Melanostoma mellinum. The sequence goes on along the minus strand of OU612059.1, from coordinate 54,671,030 downwards.
TCTGCAATCCTGACTTGTACTCCTTTATGGATGCCGGCCATATTGGACCTATTGTCAAAAGATTGGCCACGACATTGTCCAATATCTAAATCTTCAACAGCCAATTTGTCTAGAATCTGTTGACAAATATCCTGTCTTTTCAGCAACTTCTATGACATCAATGAAACTTTCTTTTATTTCACATACATCGCCAGTTCTTTTTACATATCGAATAACCTAGCTCATTTGTTCTGTATGGGATACATCTGGAGTGCAGTCGAACATTATCGTGTAGTATTAAGCTTCTTTGATTTCATTTAAAATGCTATTTTCAAATGTTTTTGCCATTATGTCAATTATTTCATTTTGAATTGTGTTTTAATTGAAACTTAAGAGTTGAACTATGTTTGTCGAGCAGAGAGATCAAGTTCAAGAAGTTACCTTGATTGGGCTGAGGACATTGTGTGATGAGATGAGCACAATTAGATGATCGACAAGAAAGTACAAAAACTTATAATGATAGTAAAATTCGATCTGCCCATTTGACTTCCCTTCGCTCGCAACCACAGTGGCTGTTTTGAAACCGAAAAGAAGAAAAGTTGTCCACTTCTCGGTCGCAGCAACGGATGCTGCTTTGAAACCGAAAGGTAGAAAAATAGCCCCCTAAACTTGCCGCCCGGGGCAAGTGCCCCGTCCTGCCCCCCCCCTGGATCCGGGGCTGTGATCATGCAAAAAAAATCTAGTTTCCTACATAATGGCATTGAAATTCTTTTACAGGAGTGAAAAATTTCGTTGATATCCAAAACCGTTTTTGTTTTAATTAAAAAAACTTTTGTAGCACTCTTATTAAAAAACCCGATACAAGTTTTAAATAAATTAACTGTAATAAGATTATATATAATTTTCAGATAGCCCATAGGTGAAACTTTTGATTGCATTCAAATCAAATGCACAAATAAGTAATCTAATAACAGTGTGATGAAAACAGAAAGCTATATAAAGAAATTTGTTCAATTTTTTCCATTTCGTTAAAGCTTCAGAAATAGTTTCTGTAAGAAATTAACATAACATCTTATAGAAACCAGTTTCGCAATATTTTAGCGAAACTAGTAGCTTTTAGTAGTAAACTATTACTTCGTTTATGTGACTGCTTTGATGCCTTATGCATATTGTTAATGACAATTTATTGCTTTCATATAACTTATAAGCCAAGTCCTTGTGGAAGTAAAGATAACGCAGCTTTTTTAAAGAAGGTAATAGCCCTACACAGGAAGCTATTGTTTCCTTAATTAAGTTATAATATAGTCAATAACAGCTTACTGCTTTTATAAGGCAAGCTGTATAAGTCATTTCCTCGACTTATAGAAAGTAAATAGCTTTCCAAAAGTTCGCCAAACAGGTTTCCATAAGACTTTTTAGAGTTGCTATGGAAATAAGAAAATAGCTTCTATTGGCCCTAAAGGAAGATAGATTGTTACTTGAGGTGTCTATATGCACCCAACACGAGCTTAAACTAATCATTTGGGGGAGAAAAAAGAGTTGTGTAGTTCTTTTTGTTTAACACGATCTTTTGGAGTAGTTCGAGAGAATAAAACAAGCTGTGTGACTCCTATACTGGCCAATTGGAAAAACAACAACGATAGCGAACAACTATTACTGAACAAAAATAAACCAGTTCTCAGGAGTAAACAACAGGGATGCCAAGTAAATGGTGTTTATGGTTTATAGTGGCATTAGCTATAAAATTGTCAATAAAACACACCTTAGGTCTTAATGTTCGGTCAAATTCTGGCAGCACCATGAGGTTTTGAACTCAAACGACAGCCGCTACTAAATACTCGCCGGCTGGCAGCAAATGTAGAGAATTTCGTGATCTTTGGTCACACAAAGCTGATAAGCGGCTAGCAGAAGTGGTTAACCAAATCGCCGGTGGCAACCAGGCGTGTGTGACCGGTGCATATAAAAACTTTTTTAAATTAATCACGAGATAGCAATATTATCTATATTTTTATTAGAATATATAAAAGGTATTTTGTTTTTATTAAATTATGTTTAAACATAATAATTTATTAAAAATAACTATCTTCTTAGTTTTGAAAAAATAATCAAGCAAAGTTCAATAAGTTGTAGTTGCTGTTGACATTTATTTATTAATTTCGAATGAAAATTCTTTTAACAATAACCAACTTAGATTTAAATCCTTTACTTTATTTTAATTTATCAACAATTCCTTTTCCGTAAATAGACTTTGGTTATTTAAAAATATGAATAATTTGAACATTGACTAACACTATCATAGCCACCTCTGCTGATGATATTGCAATATTGATGCCAGAAAAGTCTGCTACGAGAATTAAGGACTTGAAATAACGCTACCTGCCATACAACCTTTATGATAGTACTTATTTTTCTCGAAAACGGCTCTAACGATTTCGATTAGATTTTCTTAATGATTTTTATTATAATGTAAAAACATTTTCAGAAATAGTCCAAAAACGGTACCACCAATACTACCGTATTTTTTTAAAACCGACTTTCTCATTAATGGCTAACACGATTTTGACGAAATTTTATATTTATGAAGTCCTAGGCAGTTTGAGAAAAATTGCATATTAAAAGTTGAAATATTTAATTTTTTGATTTTTTGACTATATTTTTGAACGAATTTGATTACATTTTCTGCGTTTATATGTATTAGAAACTGCAAAAATTGTCGTTTTTATACTGTTAGTAGAAATTTTTGAAATAGTTAATTTAATTCTCTTTTCAGTATTTTGTGTGAGTTTTTCAATTTTCACAATTAATGTGTAGTCGGCAACCCTATACCACAAAATATATTCTGAAGAGCGAATTCTAAAACGTTGTACTCAGCCTCAAGATTTTTATATTGGGCTCAGCATACAATTGCAAGTTCGTGTATCCCAGTTCTGCCCATTTTTTACTCCACTCGACTTCAAGAGCAAGCTCTCGAGTCAACAAAAGTTTTAAGTGTGTGTATGTTAGAAACGAAGTTTAAAAGCATCTACTGGGCGATGTAGTAGGTATTACAATAATCTTCAATTTTTCAAAAAAAAAAAAATTTAAGGGGCTCAGCTAGTTTCTCATTTTCAAAAAATCGATTTTTTTTTCACTTTTCGATAGGAAAATATCTCAAAAATGATGTCCTAAAATATTGGAATGATATCTTGGATATTTTTGAAATGGCAGAGTATAGAAAAGAAGCACCTCGGTTGCTCGAACTCTTGCTCTCAAAACTTTAAACGCGTTTTTCTCAAAACTGCATTTTTCAAATTTGCCGCAGCTGTAACTCACGCAAATATTGACGAATCGTCTTGAAATTTTAACTGCATACTCTCCATATGTTTTAACATACAGCCATCTTCAACTTTTACGATCGGATGAAAATTGTAATTTTGGCAGCCATCGAAAGACGATTTTTTTGGCGAAATTTGGACTTTTTTTTTTTAAATTGCTGCCATTTTGTCAGTTTTCAATTCTTCACTATAATTATAGATAGCTGTATGGGAAAAAGGGTCTACTTTAACGCCATGTTTTTATTTTCTTGTTACAGGTACCAGAAAAATTCATAAAAATGCGGCAAATTGACGTCTTCTAATTTCAAGAAGTTCAAGAAATGGTCCATATCTCTCTTGGATTTCAATATTTTAACTCGAAATTTCGCGACAATTTACATGAATATATGAATAATAAACTCCTAAAATTACAGAACATTTGAAGCTATAGTTTTTTTTACACGCCTTCAAAAAATCACCTCCATTTGAGCTCGAGAAACTAGCCGAGCCCCTTAAAGACCCAAGTATCAAAATGATATTGTCTCATTATTATCTAGATAAGCATTCGAAATTTTCAAAGCCTGAAATACTTAACTCTTAAGACGGCTATAGAAAAATGTCTTAGAATGTCCAGAAAAAGTAATATCACTTTCGATGGGTTATGAAAAAAGCTTTTCTCATACCGCTGATAGTGAAGTTACATGAAACAATGTTTTGAAAATATCGACTCGACCAATGAATCACTTCAACCATTCTTTTACGACGCACTAAATTCAAGAGAGGATCGTTTTTTCGGTTTCATTACTACAATTTCTTCTTCTACGTTTTGCATGGAGCTTGTTGGATTCGTAAGTATCCACACCTTCGAGGTTCGCTATACACAAACAAAGTAAAGACTAAAGAGCCTTCCAGCATCCAGCACTGCAGACTCCAGATTTATCGAACTCAAACTTAAAAACTAACCTAAAGTGGCCTTGATTGAGTTTAAAATGATTTTTTTATAAACTCACCAGTGCCTATACTGACGATGTTCTTTAGTATATGAGTACTCCCAGTCCCTCAAACACTTCCTCTTCTGTTTTCGTTTTCCTTCTGATGCACTGAAGTTATTTTTAAGGAAACTGCCAAACCTGATAGCAAAGCTAAAGCAATTAAAGCAGTGTATGCAGCTAACACAAGTTTCAAACAAATTAACCTTTGAACACTTTCCATTGCACCTCTTTATGGGTTAGCTAATAAATATGATTAATTCAACGAGGTCACTTAAAGTGCTCTTGATCGGTTTGTTTATCAATACAAAACACTTTCGTGAGACCAAAAATTTAATAATCCAATTAAAGTAATAGAAAACGAAATTATATTCACACTGTCTGGTTGGATGCCGCGACAAAGATCACTCTCCCACAGTCAAAGTATGCACTAAACAGAAACTGAGCACAAACTGATCATCTAGCACTGGAGCTGAATTACGAATTCGAACAGCAATCCAGTAACCAGTACGTTGAGTGGGAGATACTCGTGTCGTAGTAACCCCTATTTAATAAAGCAATTCAGTCAATGAACATCGTAGCGTCTGACTTTGCTAAATTATTTTGAATACAAAAATTGATTTCTTTGAAACTGATTAAATGTAAACATTCCGTGTCGTTGACCGACTAGTGTGACAAAAGAACTTTTAAGGCTTTGGCGGCTGCTTTCAGACATTTGAACAAGATGTTTGAGATATGCCGCACTATCCAAGATCAGTCGACAGTGCTATACTTTGGGGGTATGACTTTGTTTTGATTTTGAAAATAAAATTCGGCAATTTGATAAACTGGTTTCATGGTGATGAAAGCATCATTTGCTTCGCATTTATTATCTGATTTTGTGCCGGATAAGCCACGAAGCAGGAGTAGCAAATGATACGGGCCCGAGACTTGGGGGCCCGCGCTTCAAAGCCTATCTGGCTGTAATAAAAAATATCAATATCGATAGGAGCATAAAATATCGTTCATGTCCTAAATGCGAAGCTTATTAATAGCCCAATTTTACGCTTTTATAGCTCAACAAAGTGATGCTAAGAAAGGAAAGGGACATACGTCATATTTATCAAGAACAACTTGCGACGGATTTATTCATCTAATTGCATCAAGCATCTGATTTGATCTAATCATTTGCGAAATTAAGAGACGCAAATACTGCTCAATTTCATTTAATTCTACTCCAGATATTCATATCTCATTTAGACCAACTGACTTGGATAGTGCGATATGTTCTGCCTAAGCCTTTGGAAAGCTTTGTTGAGTTCTTGGGGCATAGAAGGTCATACTGCTGAATAACTCGCTCAAAACTTATACTTGATTTCTCAACTGAAAGTAGCATTGATATCAAAGACTGTCGTTGGCAGAGCTACGATACTGTGCAACATTAGTGGGAAATACATCGGCAATGACAATTACTTGGAACGGAATCCTAGAACGTTTGCAAGCGACTAGTGAATCGCTGCAATAGTCTGATGAAGACCTTAATACGAGATACGCTCTTTGTGAATCATGCGTGGTTGACAATAATTTTTCCGCCAGAAACTTACATTTTTAAAAGTTTTTGACTCGACAAATCCAAACCTGACCAAAGAATTGCTCTTTCACATCATGTTTTCGAGATATTAGGCATTAAAGATAGAAAAAAATCCAGTTTTTGCTATTTTTGAGCTTATGTTTTAACATGAAAAATATTATGAGCAAACCATTGCTTTTCCGATGATTTGCTATTTGCTGAATCCAATTCTGGTCTCAAAATAGCTCTATTATATCAATACTCAGATTTTCAGTATCAAAAGTCGTAACAAACGGTCATGCATTATTTTGAAGATTATGTATAGTATCGAAAGGAAATTTGAATCAAGAACATTGTAAACTTTTATTCAATAACTCCTTAGAATCGTGTTTCCCTAAAGAGGGAATACGATAAGGGCACAGAACATTTCAATCATTTCACTCTGTTGAATATAGAGCAAGGTTTGCTTAAAGAACTCGATATTGAAAGCGTTATCTATAAACTTGCCCATATTAAATCCAGAAAAATTAATTTGTATTAATTTTGTTTTATGTTTTACTTTAAACTTAAGAATCTAAAGCAAACCAGGGGTCCTTTGACAGAATTTGGTACAGGCTCCGCGCTGGCTGAATCCGGCACTGTGGTTCTCTTGTGCACTCACTGTGTTTCTCATGTACACTTACTCTGCTCTGATGGAATTTGAATACTTAGGAAAAGCAGATATCAACTATGTATTAACTTTTTGTAATAGCTAAAATCTACCAACCACTATGGTAATTGTTGTGGCATAACATAAAAAAAAGCAATCAAACTGCCAAAATTTCGCAAGCATCTACTGTATCGGGAGTAGGGATTGCAATCCCGAAAGGTTTTTTTCAATCCCGGGATTTCGGGATTCTGATATGTCAATCCCGCGATCCCGGGACTAGTCCCGGGATTGGCTCAATATTTTAGACAGTTAAAAAAATTACTTGGTTGATGGCTGATTTATATTTAAATCTATTTTTTGTGGTGTTTCGATGACAAATTGGTGTGAAAACCTTTTGTGCATTGGGTTTTTGTAGTTATTTAACTAGTTTCTAACTGTTTTTTATCTAGTCATTTTATGAGGTCTTCTTATAACTAAGAAACGTAAAACATTATATGAAGGAAATGCACATAAACTAAATGGTTTTTGTTTTGAAATTAAGTTTAAATTTAGACCATCCTTGAAAACAGCGATATTAGCACTCAAAAATACAAACGAAAAAACAATGTACAAAGGGGTTTAGAAAAAGAGAAAGGATACCCAAAAACTAGTTTACTTTTTTTTTTCTTTTAAGAATAGTCAAATAGATCAAAAACAATGAAAAGAATGGAAGTCTCGAAAAACATACGACGAAACATACGATCAAGTTTGAAAGTTCTCAAAACACAATCTAGTTTTCAACCATTTTTAAGCCAATGATAAAGGTCTAGTAGATACTCAAAATATGTTCTTGCAGTTAGGAATTAGGCTAAAGTCCTTTTATAAATCGAAAATCTGCTCTCACAAATGAAAACAAGATATTTATTCACAAAGCTATTTTTATGCAATATGGATGTCCAATATGGGCTAAAGTAGCTTTTTGGAATAAAAATAAATTACAATTATCACAAAATAAAGTTTAAAAAAAATGCTAAATCTCCCTTGGTACACTTTAACCCTAGATCTCCACAGAAAAGTGAATGCTGAGTCGATTTTTGAAAGAATTGCAACTTTCGCTTAGTTTTTAGTTAATCTTATCATTTTGAATACTTCACCCTATACTGATTGTGTGTTTCGCTTTTCCTTTAAATATTATTTTCATTTTGAATATTTGAATACTATCTTCATGTGTTCTATTCATAATGTATTGCCATCATTATTATTACTTCTCTTATTATTATTATTTACTTGAGAATATTATTACGATATAAAGAGCGATACACACAGGAACGACAAACTTTTTAACTTTGTTTTGGAATACACCCAAAGGATGTATTGACAGTGAAAAAAATTGTTATTAATTACACTATGCAACAAAATTTCACGTTTTCGAATGCAACCAAAAGCAAACTATATTTTTTAAAGGTTTTTGGCTCGCTAAACTCAAATCTGGCCTCAGAATTGTTCTGTCACATCACGTTTTCGAGATATGAAGCCTTCAAAATCCAGAAAAATAGGTTTTTGGAATTTTTGAACCTATGTTTTAACATAAAAAAATGTTAACCCAAAAACAAACCATTGCTTTTCAGATGATTTGCTACCCGCTGAATCCAAATCTGATCTCAAAATGGCTCTACTACATCAAATTACTAAGATATCTAGCTTCAAAAGTTGTTATGCACGGTCACGGTTTCCAAAAAAAAAAAATAAAGCATTGATGTCTTGACTTTACTCTGGATATAATCTCAAAACACTGATGTGATAGACCAATTCTGTGAATGAATTTGAATTCAACACATCCAAAACCTTTTAAAATGTGTTTTCTGGCTCAAATTTCCTTTCGACACTAACGTTATCTTCAAAAAAAAAAAAAAAAAAAGTCCATGACCGTGTGTTACGCCTTTTGAAGCTAGATATCTCAGTAACTTGATGTAGTAGAGCCATTTTGAGATCAGATTTGGATTCAGCGGATAGCAAATCATCGGAAAAGCAATGGTTTGTTTTTGGGTTAACATTTTTTAATGTTAAAACATAGGCTCAAATTGCAAAAACCTATTTTTCTGGATTTTGATGGTCTCATATCTCGAAAACGTGAGTGACAGAACAATTCTGAGGCCAGATTTGAGTTCAGCAAGCCAAAAACCTTAAAAAATATAGTTTGCTTTTGGGTGAAAATTTTTGTTGCATAGTGTTATTATTATTTATTCAAAACCAAGTGGAATCCAATTTAAATTTTTTTTTATCGGAAAAGTTTCAATTAGATAAAAATAATATGCCAAAATAATCAACAAATCAATCCCGAAAATCCCGGGATTTTACGATTAAAATCCCTGGATTTTCGGGACCGAAAAAAGACTCGGGATCCCGGGATCCCGGGATTGCAATCCCTAATCGGGAGATAAATGATGGAAGAAAATGTGTGGAGGATTGCAAACATTGTAGTCAAAAATCTACTACAACTATCTACCCTTAGATCTCATTTTGCAAAGCTGCAACGTACTGTACAACGAAAAAGACAGTGAAATTTTCCGTTTGCGATTCCGTCTTGTCATTTTTGCATGGGATTTTTTTCCGTTTTAAGCCTAGTGCGCTGCTGAAACGAAAAGAAAAATACAAAAATGACAACACGGAATCGTAAATGAAAAATTTCACTGTCCTTTTCGTTGTGCAGTACGCTGCTGCGTATAGGTGGATAATTAAAGTAGATCTATTTACTACAATTTTTATAATTCTCCACACTTTTCCGTCTATACAATCAATGGGACAATTAATGCCTGCAAAATTTCGACAGTTCTATTGTTGTTTTCTTGTTTTGTGAATTAAGTGTACAACTTCAAATGAATTTTCTAAAATTAATAGTGGAAGAATTCCTCTTCTAAGGTATGCCCTTCAAGGATCTTTATTTGAGTTGTTGAGAAGCATTCTTGGTAAGCTAAAATTTAGCTTTGAGAGCACATAACTGAATTCTTGGACCACAAGCTAGTTAAATAGTAAGCGGAACAATTGCAGATTCTAATTGAGCCTGGTTTGGTGCAGCAGCTTTTGGATGAGAACCAGAAATAAGATGGATATTTGTTTTAATTTATTTATTTCGGAGTTTTGTTGTTGATGATCATTGATCGTTGTCAGTAAAGTTATTTGTTTGCATTTAAATAAATTAATAAATAAACAATTAAATAAATACAGACACAGTTTTGTGTGGACCTGAGACTCAACTAATAAGCCTGGCTTACACAATAATTTCAATCCATTTCAAAAGTTCTCGTAGTGTACTCGTAGGTTGATTCGCATGCAGATGCCCATATAGTTAAAATTTTGAGTGCAAAGATTACAATAATTTGTATATTATGTATAAAATACATAAAAAAAACTACTAAAAGTGCCCAAATTATTGTTTTATTCAAACAAATCTCAAAGCTAAATTTTACCCGTTTTGTATTTTTCAAGTATCATAAATTGTATGGGTTTTTGGGTACTCTTATAACTGAGTTTTTTTATTATTGTTTGGTTCATCTGTAAAAACTCTATGTTTATCAGGCGTTTTCTGAAAAAAAAAAAAAAAAAAAAAAAATACCTCAAAGTCAAAACTTTGTTTTGGGAAGAAAATTTGAACACCACTTAAAATTGAAAATCTGGCAACACTAAACCTAAAAATAAAAAAAAATAAATAGGGTGGCGCAACAGAGCGAGGAGCCCCTGGGCCTAGCGCATTTCTCACAACCATGCCTTGTGAGGGAATGGAGGGGACCTACAATTTTTTCGCCGGTTCCGAACGGCTAGTTGAGAATGCGCTTTTCATGGCAATGAATTTACTAACGGAGGACTTGCCAATTCCTCACGAAAGGCAATACCCGTGGAAAAACATTTTTGCATTTTGCCTCTGCTGGGATTCGAACCTCGAACCTCTGGGTTAGCAGGTGGACATGCTAACCATTACGCCACGGGTACCACCGGCAACACTAAACCTATGGAGTGTCAACTTAGATACAGTCTTAAAGGTGGTTGTTTTTTCAAAAAATTGAGTCTAAAATTAGGTCTCTATCATCAGTATTGACAGAGATATAGAATTTAACACAGGTCAGGGTACACCAAAGTTCGGCCTTTTTTAAATTGTCAAAAAATGATGTCAACGTTGAGAAACGAGCTTAGAATATGACCAAGAATCACACCCCAAAGGATAATAAACGAATTACGGAACACCTTGTCTATCTGTTCGCTGGTGGATATATTCACAGCTTTGTAAACGATAAAAAAAGAAAGAAATGAATGAACACCTGAACACAGAGGATGTAATTCTTTTCAACTTTTTGTACCTGAACACCGTGGGTTTGTTGGAAATTCGAAAAGAGCTCTCATCTTGAACGCGTCCTACAGAGCTGCGTTACGTTACGTTATCCACATAAGCCACTATCCCTTTGATGTTTTCATTTGTTGCTTATCAAAAGTACAGCGGTTTACTCGTATAATGTTTTTTACATTTTTTAGATAAACTATCGTTTTCCAAATTCGGAGAAATGTTTTTCAAATGAGCCCCGATCGATTGACACCAAAATTTCTCAATTTCATTGCTAAGGGTACTCCAAATTTAAAATTATTAATAACTTTTTTTTGTGGACTTTTGACATTGCCAACGTTGTTTGCCAATGGTATACACAAAAAAGCAGCTAAGAACCAGATGGCGTTCATGTGCTCACTCATGTCATAAAAAATTGCGCTTGTTTTGTAGTTTTGCGATTTATAAGTTTAGTTGCTTAGAAAACTCATAGTCGAAATACAGGCAATGAGATAGTTATTTTCTTGCTGCGAAAACGAAATTGTTGATTATAAATGGGCATTTGGCAACTATTTAATTTTTCAGTTACATGGAGAAGACTAATTTCAATTGTAAGACTTTTTGTTACTAACTGAAAATAAAAAAAAAAATAAAAAATTTTCCGGCACATCTTTCATTGTTTGTTCATATTTTGGAAAATAAAAATTTGGACATTATTGAAATTTCAACAAATTATGTGTACCAAAATCATTGTCTTCGACATTTGAATATTTCCCCAGGACATTACTGAAACTAAGGTATTCAAGAAACGGGCCTCATTTTATTTCAAAGAAGCTGCCATAAAGCTTTCAGCATGTGGGTATGTCTATGTCTACATCATCTGCAGCTTATTTTTTATATCTAAAGCCTGACAGTAGAGCTTTCATAAGCTTTGAAGGCTTTTCGACTTCGAATCTGAAATCTATAACAAGGATTAAAAAACAAAGTTTTCTTTCGCAGGGTGTGAATATGTGATTAGTGTGATTTTATAGGAAAGCTTTTATCGCCTTTTGTTGCTTTTCATACTCATTCAATATTGAAACTTGATTAACGAGTTGCTACAAAGTGTATTGAAAAGGTAATACAACTTTATTTTGCATACAAGTCAATCTGGATTAATTTGTCATCTAACTGTGGTGCAATAGTCTCGGAGCTTATCATGATAACTGTTTTGTAAACGCACAAATTTGATAAGGTAAATTTTATTTTGCTAAGATAATCTAATGTAGCTTTCCTTTGAATGTAAATACGAGTAGGTACCTACATCAAAAGCTTATATCAATGTAAATACATACCTACTCTGAATATAATTTTTAAAGAAGATTTTTTAGGCACATATAAAACACTAGGTAAAATTTAAAGGATTGCACTCACATTATATCTCCTAGTTTCAGTCTCGTTTGTATAAGGGCACAGCTTTTATGGTCACTTGTGGTTACCGCGCGTCTCCTTCGCGGTGGTATTCGTGGCACCATTTGTGGGTTTCCCCCCTCTTCTAAGCTCGTCAAAATTCCACCACTTATGCGTACCATTGGCGACGAGCCTCTACGTCTATTCGACATATGTCGACCAGCAACTCCGCCTAACATGCTGAAAATAGAAAGAGTTGTTTAAGGTTTATTAGCTAATGTCTCGTTGTGTATCAGGAAGAAAATATTAATTGTTTTAGTATGAGTAGTGTATTTTAAAGCATTACCTAGTACTCCTTTCTAATCGATGGGTGGTGCTATGTTGGCTCTACCTATGCTATCACAGATTGTAAGTTTTGGTCCTCAAAAGCCAGTATTCTTGACAGCCAGTCAACTAGCTAAGGCTTTTGACCAGATTAAAGCATAAATGTACAGCCAAACTATTCAAGGATCGGAATAGAATAGTGACATCCTTTACTACTGCTAAAAACACATCATTTTGTCTACCCCATAGGTACTTGCAAGAGGCAGACAAATTTAATTGTATTTATTTGCTACGGAGTATGGACTATCCCTTCAAATTCATTCGCTTTTCTTTTTTTCGTTTGTCTGCACGAATTTAGGATTGTGTGTCTTCTCATGGAGAATCAGAATAAAAGTGCAAATTGGTGAACAGAAACTATTGTTAAGAAATCGTGCATGCAATTGGTCTGACGACGATCTCAAATATCCCTCTATGCGTGACCGAACACTTCAATAACGATTAGGTGAGAGAATTGTTTATTTGTGTAAGTAAAAGGGGTGTGAGCAGAGGGCCAAACAAAAGCTAAGCTAGAAATAATGGTTCGTAGTGTCATAAAATACACTTTTTGGATTCTGCTGATCAAGTATAAATGGGTCAGACAGAGAAAAAGAAAGGGAAGCCAAAAGGGAGATGAGTCTTAAGTCACAAGTCAGCAGTCTTGTGAACTCATTCGGCGATAAACATCTCAGGTCAGACAGACGTTTGACATGGAAAGAGTAGATAAGATCCTGTGGAAGGGATGTACAGTATAACATCATTCCGCTAGTGCCTTATTGTGACGTGACAGCATATGTAAAGCTGGAATGACATATTGGAGGCACTGTGATATTTTGGAAGAAATTATCAAGTTTTTTTGTTCCCAGTGTAAGATCAAGTTTTATCCAAAATGACTTTGGAGTATGTTCAAGACGCTCAGCTTGAAATGGCTCGCGCAAAGTACCTACATTCGAATCAATAAAAATCGAGATCTTTTAATTGGTACTAATTATAAAACACCACGTGGCTGAAGTATGGCTGCCCGTTTGGACTGCCAGTAGCGCATTCGGTAACTCCATATTTTCAAGACCTTTTCGATGATTTCGGGTTGTGGTTCATGGATTGCTTGGATAATGTTGGCCTTTAGTGATTGAGAGCAACCAGGTCTTGGAAAGAGGAGAGAGTGCTCATAAAGCCATGACACAAGGACAACATTTTATTTTGTTCATTTTACTGCATTTTTAAAAAGGATTTGTATTTGGTCACCCTTTTCTATTATGCTACGCAAGCTAAGGCTTTATTTTAAGTACACGCAGTTCCAATCTTGGTTCTACACAGCCTGCTTTTGTGGTCATTTGAGAAAAGTCTAGTGGTGTAAGAACGTCGTTTATTAAAGCTTCTTATTCAGGGAATCTTCATCACTCACTACATGGCCACGACAAACGTGATGTCCAAGTCATCCGTACTTACAACTTGTCTTACACACACTTAATACTATGACAGTCCATATGAAACTAGCGCACTGTATAAGATTTTTTTCTAGGTCTTGAGGGACTTTTTCACCAACATCTTACGATAAAAATTTCGATTTCAGGCGAGCCCTCTCCAGTTAAGCACTCTATGTCGCTTGAGGTGTTCTGCCACTTGATTGCGCCACCTAAAACAAGGTCTTCCCCTTCCGCGATCTCCTTGCAATGTGCTTTCGAAAACCCGTCAGGCCAGAGCGTTTCCATCCGGTTTACATGGTCCAACCATCGTACAGTCATACAGCTCGTTGTTGTATCTTCTTCTCCACTTCGTCTTCGCATAAGGGACTAAAGATCAATATAATATTGTCAGGTTTTTTCCAACATCTGCCGTTATGTGAAAATTTAGTGTGTTGTGGAATTTTCTGGTCTAAAACCACATTGATATGGACCAATAAAGTTGTTGACGTGGGGTTTCAGACGTTGACATATTACAGCAGACAAGACCTTATAAGCGACGCTAACGAGGCTTATTCCTCTATAAAAACATACTTCCTTCTGACCATATAATGCAGATTAGTTGGTGCATGCTCCTTTCCAACTGATCTCCTGTTCCCTTGAAGAGTTCGACATCAAGGCCATCTGCACCTGCAGTCTTATTTGATTTAAGTTTGCATATAGCAAGCTTAACTTCTTCTAGGTCGGGAGGACGGCATTCTTGATCATCGTCCAAGCTGAATGGGGCAATCTGCCTGACAGCGGAATTTGTGTCCTCATCGCTGTTAAGCAGTCTGCAGAAATGATCTTTCCAGATCCTCAGTAGCGACTGTGACTCTATAACTATGTTTCCCTGCTGGTCTTTACAGGCTTGAGTTCGGGGCTTGCCACCCTGGCAGGATCTTTTTACCTTTTCGTAAAACTTCCGAATCTCGTTCCTGTCATGGCACCTCTCAATTTCCTCAAACGAGCGCTTCTCATGCTGCTTCTTTTTCTTTTTGAGAATTCGGTGTTCTTCCCTTCTTTTCTCTTTGTAAATCCCGTCAGCCCTTGTTCGTTTTTGCATCAGCATTTGTGGTGCTTTTTGTTTGGCTGCATTTGCCTGCCTGCATTCTTCATCCAACCATGTGTTTCGTTTTGGTGGCCGAGTGAAACCCAGAACCTCAGAGGCAACGGTTCTGATGGCTTCTTGGCATTGCTGCCACTGGTCTTCAATGCTTAATGCTGGCGGCATGGGATTCAAGGATAATTGAAGGGACACTCGGTTGGAAAAGGCATTGTCAATCTCTTGCGATTGTAGCTTTCCGACGTCATATCTCTTCACAGCGTTAGTTCGTGCAGATCGTGATCAAGATATCCTCATTCGTACCTTGGCTACAACAAGGTACTGGTCCGAGTCAAAGTTGGCCCCTCGGAAAGTTCGGACATCTAACACACTGGAAGAGTGCCTTGCGTGGATCGCAACGTGGCCAATTTGGTTGACGGTTAATTGATCTGGGGATCTCCATGTACCTTTATGAATTTTGAGATGCGGGAAGCGTGTACTACTTGCAACAAGATTTAGCCCCGCAGCAAAATCGATTAGCCTCAGTCCGTTTTCGGAGGTTTTGTCATGGAAGCTATGCTTACCGATTGTGTTTCTAAAGATGTCCTCCTACCCTAGCTTTGCGTTAAAATCGCCAAGAACGATTTTCACGTCGTGTCTAGGACACTGCTCATATGTTTCTTCGAGGAGCTCGTAGAAACAGTCTTTGGAATCGTCGTCTTTTTCTTCTGTGGGGGCGTGGGCGCATATCAGGCTAACGTTGGCGAATTTAGCCCAGATCCAGATGGTCATTATACGCTCATTAACTGAATTTTGGCTAATCACCTTATCTCTGAGTTTTCTTCTAACAACAAATCCGCACCCAAATAATCGGTGATTCTGTTGCCTGTAGCAGTCGCCATAGTAGATGTAGATGAATGTTTTTCATCTTCTTTATGCCCGGTCCACTACATCGCACTTCTTGGATGGCGGTTATGTCTGCTTTGCAGCAGTCCAGGACGTCCGCTAATTCTCCAGCTGCACGTAGTCCATTAAGAGATCTTATGTTCCACGTGCAGATCCGGAGGTCATTGTCCTTTTTTCGTTTGCTTGGGTCGTCAACTTTGAATCATTATCGTTGTCCGAGGCTATTGGTTGTTTCGGAACCAGATGTTTTTTACGTGGCTGGGTAGTTAACCCCACGCACAACCCCCAACCTGGAGGGCTAGGTCCTTTTGGATCCCTTCGGACATAAAGGGCTGGAATACCCAGGGTCAGTGCAGGGGTGTGAGTGCTGCCGTTGGCTCACCAGGAGCTCATCCACCACCATCTCTACTTCAATACCCTGTCCTAGTATTGAAAGACACTGAAAGACCTTTAAGCCAAATATGTTGGAGTAGCTCCTTCAGAGGTTTCTGCTTTTTTGACTGCTGAAGTCCACCGTTGATTCTGTCCTTCGAATTCATCCGCTGGGACATTTACACGAAAACTCTCGTAGACCACTGAGATTCGTGCAGTCAATCATTATTCGCAGAGCAAATATAGTGTTGATCACAGTTCTTTTGTTCCGTATTCAAGATCAATTGACAACCTACGTGATTTATTGTAAGAAAAATTAATTTCTTTTTGTAACTACACGTTGATATTCTTTTTAACATGGGTCTTACAAAACTATTTGCCTTCACGTACGTCCACACATGCTAAACATACGAATACACGTGTACTTAAATGCACACCTTTAATTCAGATCCTTAGTAGCTACCCTTACCATAAACATACACTTAATTAAATTAAAGTCAGGTGGGCAAGATAATTATCAACAAATCTTGATTTCAAACGGGAAAACACTTTGCGTTGTGTATGCTTAAGAAACCCTTTCATGTTTCATTAATCATTATCCTTGTTAAAGTGTTGGTTACTCAAAAGCAATATCAGCTATTTCTTGCTCATACAACTTCAATTTTACCAATTAACGTAAGTCTTTAAATAAGGGACAATTGGAAACCACAAAATACCAAACTCGAAGCACCAATCCAACTAATTCAATTCACACACACTCGAATATCCAGTATGTCAGCTTGCATCTGACTAAAATGTCAATAACATAATCAGAATCACCCATGTTTACTTGAAGCCATGAGGAAGGCTATAGGAACGTATTTACGTGTACATAATGTACATTTGTACGAAAAACGTTTTAGCTTTAAATGTCAAGCATGTGTTTGTGTATGTAGGCACTTGGAGCATTGTCCTTTGAAAGACATAAAATTATGGAAGAGAATGAATAGGATTCGGTTCAGGTAAATTGAACATTCACATTGAAGAGAGGAGTAGCATAAGATTTGCTATCACATTTAACGTCATTTCGTGAATTCAGTTCTTTTGTGCATTGGATTAGGTGCAATTAGGCATGCGGCTTGGATCAATGGATCCGAGGGAGGGAGGTTGAATTAATTTGTTGTGGAAATGATTTTTGCCTACAGAAGAAAGGATCGCAGAGCAAAAGCGTCATAAAATTTATTCAATTCTTTCTTTATTTTTAGAAATGATACAATGCCATACTATGGTAGGAAATTATCACAAACCATGTCAATACCTATACCGTATGCCGTATGCAGGAAATTGAAATTTAAAAACTCAATGAAAAAGTTTTATTTAACAAAGTTTGCTTAAAAAATAACAAACAAACTGCGACTTTTTTGGTTTATTAGCAAAAAAGAAAATAATTTGCTTTTTCCTTATAGAACTCAAAAAGTATAGTAGGTATTGACTTATTGCTTCAAAACGTGTTCAAATACTCATGTCGATAATTTTTTTCGTGGGAAACATATCCTATAAGATACTTCCAATCACGGACATTATTAAAGATATCAATACATTCTTCTAACGAAAGGAAATTGGTGGAAAAATAGAGTCTACGAATTGCCTGTATAAGATTGGAAAAAATACTATAAAGGTAAGACTTTTTCGTTCTGACCGAGTTTGCAAAGTGAGCAGATAAAATTTTAGTCAGTTTTATATAAAACTTCTGCGAGAGTATCGACAATTTACCGTCTTTAATAAGAACTCAAAAAGCCTTTTCTTAAGACCATAACAATGGCGTCGGTCTCTCAAGAAAATCGGATGATATTTAAAGTACCCAACTTTACAGTGAAACCTTGAGCCTACTTTTGGCAACTCACTTTCCTGACGGTGATCATTCCACTGATCAATAACAAATTACAAATGTGAGTTACAATATACCCAAGAGTATCATAAGAAATTTATGAAGAAAAATATTTGAAGAAGACTAGATAATATGGCAATTTCCTCCTAACAGCTTTTCAAAGCTAACGGGGAAGATGGTATCTTTCCTACTCTGGAATTGACACTCTCATTTACCCGCTTACACTTTTCCTAAGAACCCGCTTTAAACTAAGCTATATCCCTCAAAATTGGAGAAGGGTTAGGGTAATATTCATACCAAAAGCTGGCAATAGATCAAACTCAGACCAAACAGTCCCACATCTTTCTTTCTAAAGGTAATGGAAAAAGTAATTAACCTACATAATCGCAATACGGTCTAAGTAGTCAATCTTTTTAAGGTGCTCGGCTAGTTTCTCATTTTCAAAAAATGTATCTTTTTTTTTTAATTTTTCGATAGGTAAACATCTAAAAAATTATGTCCTAAAATATTGGACTGATTTCTTGGATATTCTTGAAATGGCAGAGTAGAGAAGCTTTTCGGGCGCTCCAACTCCACCCATCCCAACGCGGCGGGGCGCCCGACAGCTGCCTCGTCCTTAATGTCCTACAATTTCTTGTATTGCCTCCGGCTTAAATTTTTCAATGCTCAAGGACATCTAGATTCTTTGTACTCCCTTCCTGCTCTGAAAAATTCAAACGCGTTTTTCAAATTTGCCGCAGCTGTAACTCACGCAAATATTAACTAATCTTCTTGAAATCTTAACTGCATACTCTCCATATGTTTTTACATACAGCCAACTACAACTTTTACGATCGGATGAAAATTGTAAATTTGGCAGCCATCGAAAGACGATTTTTTTGACGAAATTTGGACCACTTTTTTTAAATTGCGGCCATTTTGTCAATTTCCTATTTTTCACTCCAATTATAGATGGCTGTATGGGAAAAAGGGTCTACTTTAACGCCATTTTTTCATATTCTTGTTACAGGTACCAGAAAAATTCAAAAAATGTGGTAAATTGACGTCTTCTAATTTTAAGGAGTTCAAGACATGGTCCATATCTATCTTGGATTTCTATATTTGAACTCGAAATTTCCTGACAATTTACATGAATACATGTATAGTAAACTCCTAAGACTACAGCGTATTTGAAGCTATATTTTTTTTCACGCCTTCAAAAAATCACCTCCATTTAACCTCGAAAAACTAGCCAAGCTCCTTAATGCTAATCAACTCGCTTATCAGACTTGCAAATCCACCGTCACATCTCTTTATCAGCTGGTCAGCAAAATTGAGAATATGCTATTGCTAAGAAAGACATCATACTCTGCCGCAAATGCCAAAGGGACACACCCACTATTGAATGGATTGACTCAATGTTAAGTGGCATAATCATCTCCGTTGTACCTAAGGAGGTGTTTTATCCCCCTTCTCTAGTCAATTGTAATAGATCAGCTCCTGAACGACCTCAATAAGTTGGACCTTGACACACAAGGCAACGTTGATGACCTGGTCACCTCCATTCAAGACAATCAAGAAGCACAGGTCTCAAACTGAATGCAAAGTTCCTTGAACAAAGTCATTTACTGGTGCAGTAGCGAAAAACCAAAATAGTCATCACTCCTCTTACGAGAAGACGTAAAATTGATCTCCAAACACGCTCTCTAAATAGTGTCCAAATTAATTTCTCCAAAGATGTCAAATTTCGGGAGGTAGCCCTGGATAGCAAACTCAATCGGAATCCACATCTAGACAAAACCATAGTAAAAGCATCTACCTAATGCGATTTGGGCTTGTGCTAGACTGTTTGGCAAAAAATGGGGACCTAGGCCTAAAATGATTTTTTGGATATACATACCTCACTATTATTACACCCATCAAAGCTTTGCAAAAACTACAAAGATAAGGCAGTGTAGGAATCACAGGATTCACAGGTGCAATGCGCCCCTGCCCAACTCTATCGCTAGATAGTGTAGTAAATGTTCTTCCGAGGATAAGAAGTATCAGATAACAGATCGTATATGAAAATGACAAAGGCAGTCGGAGGCTAAAAAGAGCCTTGCGGCACACTACAATCTATAAATCTAATGTCACACCTTAAACCATCCAATGCAACCTGGTCGGGAAAATAGTTTTTGATCCAACGAAAAAGAAAGCTTGCCGGCATCAAGCTCAAATGCCTTAGAAACATCAAGCGCAATAATCTTACTTTCTCCAAAACAGCGGAAAGAATGGTTCCACTTTTCGATGAGATATGCCATCAAGTCATTAGTGCACCTTTTGTTAAGGAAGCCGAACTGATGGTCATTGAGAAGCTTTCGTTTTCAAGATATTTCATAAGTAGACGGTTTATCAAAGTTTCCATAACATTGGAAAGAAGGGACGTGCAATTGGACGGCAGTTGGAAGAAGAGGAAGATTCGCCTTTTTAAAAAACGGGCTGGACAAATACAATTTTCCATTTGCTTGGGAGAGTCCAGAAAAACAGGAAATATAGAAAAGCTTATACGTAGTGGTTTTGCCAGCGTACAGAAGAACTCCTCTTCAGAAAAAAGATAGAGATACCATCTGGACCAGTGGATTTATGTTTATTAAGATCTTTGAGGACTCTCGCAACCGAACGAGTACGAAAAAAAAATTTTTTTCATTGCAGAATCTATATTTTCAAGGTTGTGTCGGGCTAATAGACTGTAGCGTAGGTATATGGAAGTATCGAGTTAGAGGAAACCTGGCTGCCAGTAAATTTTCTTTGTCGATAGAACTGACGGCAGTTTAATGGAAAACGAGTTTTGGGACCGATGACGTCGTAAAGCTCTTGAATTTCTTTACAAAAGACTAAAAATTTGATTTTTTGTCTTGCTCTTTTTTCATGTAAAAATTTGGTCTTATTTATGTGAGCATTACAGATATTCCTGTCCCGTTTGAATATATTTCGGTTTTCTATACTAAAAGGTGTTTTTTATACTTACAACCCTAATCTTCTCTATCTCTGATCACCTCTTTACAGCTTAAGTCAAACCACGAATTATCTCTGGGAATGATACCTAAAGTTCTGTGAGCTTGTGAGGAATAAATCCTCGTTGTTGAGGTTTGATGCATCTAAGCAAATCACTCAGTAGAATGAATTAGGCTTCAGCACAAAAACTGTTTCTTTTAACTTTAAGTAAAATTACTTTCTGGCTTGTCTATCCTCATCTTGCATCCGAGTTGTAATTGAAATCATTCTTGGCTTTCACGAATGACCAGCAATATCCTAAGTGTGTCAATATTTGCGGAAACTCCATATTCCTTGATGCCTAAACACATCACTTCAAGGACTCACATTCAACAGGCAAGAATGTACATCACAGACGCTGCCCGCCGGAGTCGATTATCCAACTGTTTATAAGTCGTTCACTAAAACCCTAACGCAATACAAAAAGCCATATTAATTTTCCGGTTTTGAAGCAAAAACTCCTTGCCCAGAGAATCCTAAAATAGGATTTCAATATGGAAGACTTAAGCAAAACAATCACTCTACCCATCTTCACACAAACATTTTTCTACACTCTCTCTGTCTTCTTCTCTCTTTCCCTTCCATTTCGTGTCTTGTTATCCTGTTTGTACTTATGTATATGCGTTTTCATAGCACAGCCTTAACATCAAACGAGGGCCTTTACTGGAACACTATAGCACCACCATCGACCTTCTGGCTAACACAACGATTCTAAGACAATGTGTCGAGGTTTAAATTGTCAGTTGATTTCATTTGCAACAGGTGACTGATGCTGCCACCCCCTTGAAGTAGACGTACATGTAATGCCCACCCCACAGGAAAATGATGGTTCCTCCACAATTTCAACTGATTCACCTACCATCCTGATTCCACAAAGAGGAAAATTCTTGTCGTTGCCGCTCATCAACCAGCCATGACGAGTCAACCAAAACCGACTGAATACCAGACGCAAACATATATAGCTCAGTTGAACGTTTGGCATGTGTGGTTTGAAATTGCATACAATAGATACAAAAGACTTTCTACAAATGTAGCTTTGTGTGGGTTGGGAAGTTTCTGATGAAGTTGGATGTACCGTACCGTAGCTCTGTCTTCTGATGGTATTTTATGGGTACAACATTTCAAACATGAGTGTGTAGTAAGTAACGTGGTTAGAGGGAAAGGACAAGCTTTGAAATTGAGGAACCTCTTCATTATATTTGGCTCTAGCAACAGCATGGGAAGTGGTCCAAATTGTTGAAAAACCTCATATACATTTTATGACTTTTGTTGAAATATTTTGAATTAAACTCCAATTTCAATTTACTAGTGTGGAATTTCGTTACTCATATCAGTCTATTGCTTTTTTTAAACTTCAAACGGTTTACGTATAATTGCCAACAATTTCATAATCCTAGAAATTTCTTGTTTCCTGCTGGTAAATTAAGGCCATCCAAAGTTTTGTGTGCTCAAAATTTTAAAGCGTAAATTGAAGAGAACTGTTCATATCTGGGGAAACTGAGGGATGTCATATAGAAAATACCCAAACTTATTTGCACAAACAATCCTTTACGACTATCACTCTGTTAAGCATCCAGTGATAGCCGTGAAGGACTGTTTTTTTTTTCAACTGCAGGAAATCCGTCAAACAATAGGTAGGGTGGCCCAACACAGCTATGAAAATCTCTGAGTCAAACGCACTTTAAATGACCTAAGATTTTATGATTATATATATGATTCTGAACGGGCGCCACAAGAACTTCGTAAAACCTTTTCGAAAACGCTGGTTTTTAAGTGTTGAGTTGTACAACTTTCAATAACTGACTCATTTTGAATAAGGTAGGCGGTAGGGAAATTCATTCGTAATATTCAAACAATAAGGATTAGACTCACCAATGCCTTTACTAAGAACTCTACTTATCCGGGCCTTGGCTCCTGGATGGCTTTGCGTTATAGTTTTGTACTGCAAGACCACAAGCTTGCTACAAAGGTGGGCCGTAGCACTTTAGGGCCAGTTTCTATAACGTTCGGCTTTAACTTAAGAAAATTTTAACAAGCTTCTTAATTTGATTTCTTGCGCTTGAAGTTCAAAGTCAACTGGTTCCTGGGATGCTATGGTTAGTATGTCTGTCTGTTAAGTTCGATTTATCAATTTTACGCCCTTTTATCAGCTTCGTGAGAAATCGTTAAGTTCTCCGAGAGCAATTAAAATGCCAAAAAGTGCTTTGCCAAATTGGGTTTCAAATGGCCAAATGGCAAACATTTGTTTTTTCCGTTCCTCAAAATGTATGGTTCAGAAAAATGCGCTGAGCCCCGAGAGTAGCATGGATGGTTAACTCATTTAACTATGGATTGAAGCCTTAATGGAAACCCATGGAAGGGTCTAACCTCATATACAAAATTACTTGTAATGGACACAAAGAAGGGACGTACAATATGGTCTATGTGGGTACAACAAGCAAAAACAAATAAACAGAATTTAAAGACGGCATAAGATCAAAACCATCACAGAAAACTGCGTTGGCAACCCATTTCATCACCAATAACCATCAACTAAATTTTAAATTAAAATTTTCCAAAGCTGATACAAAAAGGACTTCTTAAATATAAAATCTCGTTCAAAGTATTTCCAATTGGTTTTTTTTTTGGCATCATAAGAAAGAAAAGTAAGAAATTATCCTTCACATAAAATTTAATCGAAATGTTTAGAAACGGTTTTCGAGAAAAAATAAGTATTATGATATTGATTGTAGCAGGTATCGTTATTCCAAGACCATGAAACTCAGTTCCAAAACTCCTCTTTAAACTACTCCACAATTTGAAGGAAAGTAGTTCAGGCTGTAGAAAGACATACAGACAGACAAATTTGCATGACCCACTTTTTTCTAATTCTTTATCATCGTAAGTAATGTCATGTTTTAATGCAATTTTTTTCTGCACGATTGCAGAACTTGCCTCATAGCACCTAAGTATTATAGTAAGTTAAAAATTCAAAGAAGTAGCTCCCGAGTTTGGCGTTCCTCGAGCTCTATAAAACTTATTTTAGGTAAACATTTAAAAGTTAATTGAAAAGGCAGATCTCAGTTTCATTTACCAGCCAGCGTTTGGTTGAACATTGACTTGGCTTTTCAGGTCCGGAACACCGAACATCGACAAATTTCAAAATATGAAATTTTGATTTTGGTTATGAGAAGACATTTTGCTTGAGATACCAAAAATTAGGTTGTAAAAAATATCCCATATATTACGAGTCTCATACTGCGCTGAAATCCGGATTTCATCCGGATTTGAGCGAAAAAAGTAGTAAAAAGCCGAAATCTCAAAAAAATTGCTAGTTTCTCCTTACATATTTTTACATTTTTTTTACTTGAAATTCGTGATATGGAAGCAACAAAATGCTTAAGACACTTGACAGTTTTCATCCAAATTTTCTATTTTGCTGCAGTAATCGAACACCTGTCGACCTGTCGTAGTGTCAGAAAGTGTACATATATATTTTGGAAATTGTTTGTGAGGTAAGTTTGTGGTTCATTATTTTTAGTTGATTTGCTAGTCTTCAACTTGCTTGAGATGACGAAGATGTCGTCTTTGTTGATGAAGAACTTAGTTTTGTGGCGAACGACGTTGAAGTAGACGTTGTGACTGAAGAGCTTCTTGAAAAGTACCTACTACTCGATGGTGGCTGCGTAAGTGCTGTCCCAGGAATTCACTACCAGTGGCCGTAGTTTGATGTTTGGATTAAATCTTGGTAGCATTTTTAAATATCAATGTCTGAGTCTTTGATCAATGCCGATAGGCGCATAGCCTATATAGTTGCATCAGTCAAACCCATCATAATAGTTATGCTTCATTCTGATTGGCTTTTACCTTGCTTTTCAACTTCTTTGTGAGCTCCGGTTATTGCTCGGATAGTATTTATGTTGCTACCCGCCCTGCCAATAACTTGCGATATATAGCATTGAGAGGAACTTGGATATGCTTGCATGTCATCTCAGATACAGTTGAGCTGTTGAGGACGAAGTGGATTAGGAATTTGGAGAAGTTTGTTGTTGAGTCGAGCTTTTACAAACAACTCCTTCCAGCTGTCTTCGCCTCGCTTGTCAGCTTCAGAGCCACCAAAGAAAAGAAATTCATAAATTCATACCAAAGGCAATCCAAAGCAATGGCATATTTGGAGGCTCTTTCTTAGAACCTAAATGAAACTTTATGTAGATATATTCTGTTGAAGAAAAACAATCTCTTCTGTGTCTTGCAAGGCGCTGCTTGAATTAGGCCTACTCCAGCACTCCTTACATCAAAGGATGGAAGTAATGTTGAAGGCCTCTCGGTTTTCAAATTTTTTTTTTAGGTACGGACATAACTATAGACACTTTCAAAGTTTATAAAATTTGTTTATACTAGCACCTAAAATTTTTTCCACTGAAAAAAATGCTTATCTTTGTTTATTATCACAAAATTCACAAGAAAATTTGAATTAAGACCTTTGAGGTGGCAGTGTAAAATGTCAAACTAAATCTACTCTAGTATTTCGCCGGTGTGAATGGGTTGCATCTAGTACCGCCCAAATCAAAATCAAAATCAGGATTTAAGCCCGGTTTAAAAAGGGCATATGAGTAAAATCACCCCTAAAATTGTATTATGCATAAGCCATATACAGAGCCCTCGAAGATATTATCAGGAATTTTTTAATGCTGTTAGTCCTAATGAATTGCGATCTGCCAATGCCAATTGCCTCGCCAAACCTTTTTGAGCAGCAATAATATTCGTTTTTTAAACCGAATCTATTTTCCAGTTGCTGTAGCGGCAGAAACGCTATTGACAGGATTTCTATCATCGTGACAACTGCAAATGACTGATGAATTTGTCTCTCAGGCTACAGGCTTAAAAAATTAGGGTGGCGCAACAGAGCGAGGAGCCCCAGGGCCGAGCGTATTTCTCACAACAATTGCTTTGTGAAAGAATGGAGGAGACCTACAATTTTCTACCAATTCCGAACGGTTAACCGAAAAAGCGCTTTTCATGGCAATGCATTTACTAACGGTGGACTTGCCAATTCCTCTCGAAAGAGTAGGTACCCATGGAAAAACAATTTTGCATTCGTTAGGAGGCAACTGGTTTCGGTATGAATTTTTGGATTACTATAACGCACAAGTGGACTGATCAGTATTTATTATTATTTCAATCTACGATCTCTCAATCAATGGATTCTTACAAAGCAATATTCATTACAAAAATTCAATTATAACTTAATTTAGAAATGATTATTTTCCATTAGAATATTTTTAAATTGTTCTCTGGGCATGCAAACATCAACATCTTCATAGACTAAATTGAACAGCCTTACACAACGAGAGATAGGCTCACGTTGCCCCATACAAAGTTTCATGACGAACATCATATAAAAGTGGCTTTGTTCTTAAAGACTTCAAAGGAGCATAAAAATAAATAAGAGAAAGCAAACACTCAATTTTTATGGAAAAACACAAGATATCACGTATAAACATTACGCTATAAACCTTTCTTCGCCTTTCTAGAGTTTTAACTCCCAACAGTAAGCATCTCTTCTCATAACTTAAAATCGCATGATCGGTCAATGTAAAATTCCTTAAAGCGAACCGCAAAAAATTTTTTTGAACTCTTTCAAGCCGGTTGATATTTTTTAATGTACTGGGATACCAAACAATGGAACAGTATTCAAGGGTAGGATGAACTAGTGAACAAAAAAGAGATTTTACTGTATACAGAATTTTTTTTTACGAATCCCAAAAGGGAATTCGCTTTGGATACAACATAATCAATATGGAGATCAAATGACAGTTTCTTATCAAAAACTATTCCAAGGTCTTTTAAACTATCAACTCTTGATAAATTATTTCCATTGAAAACATAGTTCTTCATAATTGGATGCAAAATTGGGCCATAAGTCATAACCGCACATTTTGCAATATTGATTTCAAGATCATTAGATGTTAAATGTTATCGCTTGTATTGACGTAATTGAAAGAAAGTGTGTTTCTGAGGCTCTTATGATTTTTGGGTTGCCAGATTTTAAATTTTAAATCATTTTCTTAAAACTTTACCCATTTCGTATTTTTCCAAATATCATGAATTGTATGGTTTCTTGAGTGAACTTATTAGTGAGTTTTTTTTATTATACTTTTGTGCTTCAGAAAATATTAAGAAAAAAATGACCCGAAAGTGGAAATTTTCGCTTGGGAAAGAAAACTGGAAGTTTATTTAAAATTTTTAATCTTTCAGTTTTTTTTTTTAATTATCTTAAATCTACTTATGCGCTAGCAAAAATGTATAAAACTAGCTTAACTTAATTAACTTACTGACCCTTATCGGGTACTCTAAATTGATCAATATCTAAATGCTAATGCCTTTCGGCCCAGAGATTACTTATATGTTAACAATCTTGATTCTTGAGCTAAAGTTTAAACTAAGAAAATTTTAAAAACTTGGTTTTCTCGATAAATTTTTGTTTTGTTTTTCTTAAAAGAACTAATTAAAACTACTTTAATCTTTCAAATCTTCAAAACCTTTCAGTCTTAAGACCACATGACCGAAATTTAAATACAGTCTTTATTTTTAGTAGGAATATTAATTTGCATATTTCTACTAAAAATCTAAAATTAAGTCTCCAGAGTCAGTATTGACAGAGAGTTCGTTTTTATTATAGATTAGGGTACACCAAAGTTAATTTTTTTTAAATCGTCGAAAAGTGATGTCAAAGTTGAGAAGTGGACTTTAGAGACTGTAAAATAATTTTTTCTCAGAAAATGACCAGGAATCACTTCCAAAAATATGCAATTTAAATTACGGGACACCCTGTAGGTATATTCTTCTATGATTTAAACACTATCTGTATTGTATACTTAAATCGAAATGTGTTTTTATTGGCAAAATAAAATGGTCTACAATCGTAGATCACGCGCCAACTTGTGTTTCGGGATAAGATAAGGTCAAAGATTCCCCGCCGCATCGTAAAATCGTAAGATATTGGTTGAGCAAGAATGAAACCCAAAACTGTAATACCCATCTAAATAAGCAAGTAACCATGAGAAATTTTCAGAGAAAAAGAAGTTTTCTACTAACGTTCCCAATTCAAATAATTTCAGAAAATATCCACAATTTTTTTTTTTTTTTTCAAAATATTCAAGAACTTTTTTCTACTATCAATTTTTGTGATTGTGCTTGGAGAACAAAATCGAATTTTTCCTTCAAAATATAATTTTTGATTTAAAATCATAGCTCTTTGTTTAAAATAATAGATTCTATTACTATTTTTCCTTTTTTTTTTTTGCCTATACGTTAAAACAGTTAGAACGTCAAACAAAAAGGCTGTGAAATAAAACCTATTTTGTGCGCTCACTATCAAAATAATACTTCAAACGATTAAAAATTTATGAAAATGTTTTCTTATGAGCTTGACAACCCGCTGTAGATGCAAACTTTGAAAAGTGAGGCCCTGTCATTGAATAACTAAACCAAACCCTACTAAATTTACATTGACAGCAGTAGGTAAAAAAATAATTTCTTTAGAAAAAGCCAATTTTGGTTGTATTTTTTAACTTTTTCTTTTTTACACCTATACTGTGCTTATATTACGCTATTTTGCTAAATTACTTTTTCCGCGAAGCTGAACATGACAGAATCAGATTTATAAAAATGCGAGACTTCAAAGCAATTTTCAATCAAATATCTAAAAAAAATATCTCTTCGGGTTCCATGTACCTACTTCCATATCAGGATAATAGAAAAGATAAAAGAATTCATTGACATTCTCCTAAATATCTCAGGAATTCAGTAAGTGGAACGCTGTTCATGTACACACACATGTCTCTACTTAAACATGTTCAATTCCTAGTCAAGGAAAAACAAAAAATTAACCTCTCTATTTACATTGATGAAATAGACATGCCTACGAATGCGCCACAACCAACTCAACTATTGTTTCTGACGTGTGATTAGTTGTCACGAAGTCAATAAAGACAATAGGCAACAGTGATTCATTCTATTTAGCTTTAGCCACTGAGTGACAGGTAAAATGTAGATTGCACTTCAACAAAACTTTTGCTGGCTGTTTCTGTTGCTGTTGGTGTTATTGTTGTTGTTTTTGCTGTTGTTATTGTTGAAGAGTGTAAATTTGCTTGTTTCGCCCTCCCTTATCAACAACTTCTCGTAACTTTCTTGGGGATTCGGAATGTTATTTTTTCTTGGGTATAGTTTCAGGTATTACTTTGGAGTAAAGTATTTCGTCCTGTTGTTTATGTAGGGAAAAAAATCTCTCAGTTTAAGGAAATACGAAAATAAATTAAGAAAGTACTTAAAGTTAGGGTCTTCTTTAGGGTTGGTTTGCTGTTTACTTTGAGGATACCACTCAATTTATATGCAAAGTTTTATTGACAGAAATCAATCAACGCAAGACAATGTCATATTTTGTTTTTGTTTGGAGGATACAAGAAAATCCCTAACAACAACAAAACAAACCCACAGAACAATTGATTTTTCCTTTTTTTTTTTCTTATTATTCAACGTAGGTAGTTTCATTCGAGTGTTATAAACTTGAAGAAATAAGTTTGAAGCTCTTGAAATGGATCTTACAACATTTTGAAAGTAAACATCTCTTCAAGAAAAGGGAAATGATTTCCGATGAAATTTTTTCCTGTTCCAGAAACACTGATAGATGGACACATAATATTTAATTTTATATTTTTGTAGTTTGTTTGAAACTTTGAAAGAGCTTTTGCTATGAAAACTACAAGATTTTTGTGATAAAAGCGCTACCTTTCAGGATAAATAGACAATGTTTTTGATGATTGTGTTTGAGTAAAATTTTTCAAAGTGAAAGCTCAGACATGAGCTAGCTTTTTTCTAACACACTTTTTTAAAACTGAGAGGTGAAGATAGGCGTGGACTTTATCGAAAGCGGA
Organism: Melanostoma mellinum; assembly: GCA_914767635.1. Taxonomy (NCBI): domain Eukaryota; kingdom Metazoa; phylum Arthropoda; class Insecta; order Diptera; family Syrphidae; genus Melanostoma; species Melanostoma mellinum. The sequence continues at coordinate 54,640,969 of OU612059.1, read as the reverse complement.
TGAGGTCGTTGGTTGTTTCGAAATAAAAATTCTCCGAGTGATCTTTGGTCCCTTTGGACAATGTGTGGAGAAGAAGATAAAACAACAAGCTGTGTGAGTTGTACCGCGACTAGGGCGTAGCTGGAAAAGTACTCTTCGCGAGGCTACGATGGCTATGCCATTTAGAGCAGATAAACCCATACGGGTTTTCGAAAGCACATTGAAGGGAAATCGTGGAAAGACCTCGTCTTAGGTGGTGCAATCAAGTGGAAGAAGTCCTCAAACGACTTAGAGTACAAAACTAGAGAGAACTCGCCCGAAATAGAAATTGTTGGCGTAAGATGTTGGTGGAGGCTTATAGGTTCACCCCGATCTGTGATGCCCACCTAAGTTAGTAAGTAATCTGGGAATATCATTTGACATTCTTAAGAAACTTTTCACTTGTGTTTCGATGTAGTTCAGGCTTTAGACAAATGACAGCAGTACATGGTTGGACGTACATACGGATCTTCATCTACCCACTAACAGCCTTCAATTTGATTTAATTGCGGTGTTATGGAATTGCAAAGCCGTTGCCAACATTCTCTCAACCCTTTCTTAAGGAGTCTTACAACTTTCGGTTGGCTCCCACCAGCTTTTTGAGAAAGTAAAAGATATGATTTTTAGTTGCTGGAGGGGTTCTGATGATTGTTGTCATTGGTTTGATAATAATAGAATATTGAACTGTAAGTAGTAACATTTCTGTGAGTTTTCCACTTCAGATACTTCAAAGTCAGAACTACGCTTCCTGTTCAAATTCGCTTTGAAAAAAATAAATATGTTCATATGTTCAACATAATTGGTCCAAGGAGCAAGGAAGTAATTTGTTTCAATTTATTTATTAGATCTTAAAATTGATTGTACAGTAGGAATCAAATTCTTTTAGTTGAATGCCGTTAATAAAAGGAGGGTCTATGTGCGGAATTTTGTATTTCCAGGAGAATAGTATGCCAGTTCAGTCTTGTGAGGATTTTTTCCAAGTCTAGACTAACTGGTCCATTTTGAAAATTTGTTTAGAGCATGTGGAAGCAGTTCTTTTTGTGTGATACGAGGGCGGTTTGATAAGTTCGTGACTTTTTGAATAAAACAAACTTTTTGCGGCAAATAAACACTTTATTTTTCTACATAATCACCTTTTAGCTTGATACATTTAGTCCAGCGTTTTTATAATTTTTTTATTTCCTCCAAATAATAGGTTTTCTCAAAGCTCTCAAAATACGCGAATGTTTCGGTAATGACTTCTTCATTCGACTCAAATCTCCTACCATCAAGCCATTTCTTAAGGTTTGGAAACAGATAATAGTCGCAGGGGGGCTAAATCTGGAGAATATGCTGGATGGGGTAGCAGTTTGTATCTCAATTCGTGGATTTTGGCCATCGTGACTAGACAAATGTGCACACGTGCATTGTCTTCATGAAACAGCACTTTTTTCTTCGCCAAATGCGGCCGTTTTTGCTTCAAATCAACGTCGAATCTGTCCAAAAGCTTTGAATAATATTCGCCGGTGATTGTTTACCTTTCTCGAGGTTATCGATGTGAATGACACCGCGTGCATCTCAAAAAACTGTGGCCATGATCTTGTTGGCTGACAGACTCTGTTTGGACTTCTTGGTCCACGTTCACCCCAAGAAACCCACTGTTTCGATTGTTCCTTGGTCTCTGGCATAATGTGATGGATCCATGTTCGGTCCACAGTAACAAAACGGCTCAAAAATTTTCGCGGTCTACGGCTGAACATCGCTAAATCTCATGTCCAAATATTCGTGTAAAATATGATGTACCCGTTCAGTTAAGACACCTACAGCATGAGCCAACTCACGCACTTTCATTCTCCGATCATCCAATATCATTTCATGGATTTTATCGACGATTTCCGGCGTGATCACTTCTTTTGGGCGACCTGAATGTTCGGCGTCACTAGTGCTGGTACGACCACAACGGAACTCTGTAAACCACTTCTTTACCATTGAAATTGATGGTGCCGAGTCCCCGTAGTATTTATCAAGCCTTTCCTTAGTTTCAGTGATGGACTTTAACGTAAAAAATAATGTTTAATGAGCACACGAAATTCCATTTCTTCCATTTTCGTAAAAATTCACGAGGTTGTCTGCTCTGAATGGCTATCAAACGCCAACGGCATGATGTGGCTTGCTCAAAATTTGACAGTAGCCTACTAATAGATTACAGTTGACGGCAGTTGCATTTCGAGCAACTGCGCGAGAAATTCAAAAAGTCACTGACTTATCAAACCGCCCTCGTAAGATGCCTTCCTGTGACTGCAATGGCAACATTGTCTGCATAAGCAATAAGCCTGCAGTCATTCAGGTTTATCAGTAGTTCGTTCACTACCAAAGTCCAGAGAAGAGGATAGAGGACTCCGTCTTACGCTATTCCTCTACTTACACCTCTTTTGGTAGGAGCCTCTCCAAGTCTTGAGTTTATGAATCGACTTTCACAGAGTCTTTCAATTAACTCACCCAGTGAGGGATCCATCTTTTAGTTGTACGTGCTCGGGAGATCGCTGATGTTTTCACGGTTGTTGAAGGCGACTTCGATGTCTAGAAAAGCAACTATTGTAAACTCCTTATGTTACAACGAGTGTTCTATTGTACGGAGACGGAATAGCGTGTATAGACCCGTTTCAACTGATTTTTCCTTGCTATGCAGGTGTTGGGCTTGAGAAAGAAGTGACTTGACTCCAAATGCGGCAAATTTTGCTTGTTGACATGATATCAATCTCATTTTCGTAAACTACGACGCATTGCATGGTCGCGCGGCTCAAATTTTTGCACAAACTGGATCTTGTAAGCCAAGATCTCTGAGCAAAATCTTCCATAAAGCTGATGGACAAAGCTCAAATTGCAGTGCACGGTGGTGAATCGATTCATCCGGGTCCTCTACAACACTTTGTTCTAGAGCAGCAATTGTTTCTTCTTGCACTGTTCGACGTCTCTGCAGATGTGTATTATCATATAAAGCAAACGTTTTGCGAAAACAACTCATGGTTTAACCGAATCAATAGTTCTGATGGAAGAGTATGTATGCCATAAAATGGACGGAGCTTGCGGTAAGCTTTGCGAAATGACCCATTATTTTCGAATTAAATTTGCACGGTTTGCAAGAAGTGTTGTTCTTTTGACAACCTGTTCATGTGTTCATGATGAAATGGAAAACCAAACTGAATATAAATGACATTAAAATTGACTGATTTGACCACAAGATGCCAGTTTTATCCTTATTCAAAAAACCAATTTCTAAAAAAGACACCCGATATATTTTCCAAAGTTGATAAAACTATCTTTGTCCATCCAAAGGTCGATTTCTAGCCGAAGACGAATATTCGGCTTAACATCAAACTTCAGCCGAGGCCGAAGCCGAAGCTTCTATAACTCGAAGAATTGTCCTTTCAGATTGACAAAAAATGAAGAAAATTATGACTTTTTGGAATTTTTTCTAGAACGAACCTAGTTAGTTGAAGTTTGTGGTCGCCACAAATCTTTTTTTGAAAAACCTTAACTCGCCCGGAGTGTCAAACTGAGTATTTATTTAGCCCTGGGGTTGACCAGGGTTTTTGCTGTGGCAATTTGAGAGCTGTCAAATGGCATGAGTTTTGATTAAAATTACACAGATGTGTGGTGATTTTGTGGTTAAACCCAGGTTTTTTTCAACTCATAGGGTTGTCAAGGAAACCTGAGTCAACTCTAGTTACAGTTCAATTAACGGCATAGATTAAATTAACTTTTCAAAAATAATAAAAAATTAAACTACTAGTAGCAATATTAATATTTTATTGAAATAAAGGAAAAGAACAACAAATAACTCAACATAGTTCTACGTTCAATGAAAAACGAAATTGAGTTTTTGTTTCAGCGCCTGCCACAACGCATGACAACCAAAATCTTCGGCTTTTTAGGCCGAAGCCCAATTCGGTCGATTTTGGCCCAATCCGAAAATTTTGCCGATCGTATTTTTTTAGGCCGATTTTGACCGTCGGGCACTAAAAATTATATTAAAGGAACAAAAGAGGTTTTGACAGGTATCACCTTTCCCCTGGAATTGGTAAGTCCTCCGTTAGTAAATTCATTGCCATGAAAAGCGCTTTCTCGATAACCCATTCGGATCCGGCAGAAATTTGTAGGTCCCCTCCATTCTCATTCTCACAACATATGGTTGTGAGTAATACGCTTGGCTCTGGGGCTCCTCCCTTTGCTGCGCCACCTTATACTTGTTTTTGTTTATTTTATTATCTTTCAAAAACAGTATAGTAGGAGTGGGTTCATTGATTTTGAATAATTTTCTTAGAAAATTTAGTCCATTTTTACAGTAAATTTGCTCCACTCGTCTGAACGAAGGGCGATAGACCCACTCCCAACTGAAATTTTTGCTACCGCAACTGCAAAGTCGCTTTCGTTTCGGAAAGCCTTCAAAAATGTTTTCTCTTTCATTTTTCTTTATTATTAGGTAGGTATTCTGATGATAAATTTTTCAACTCTTCCTTTTCACAACACCCTCCCCTTCCATTCACCCTGCTCCTCGAAAACTTTCTTTGTTTTTAATCTGGTAGCCTCTACTGGATCTGTATCTACCTGAACGGAGGAAGAGCTTGTTGTTGTTCAGAATATCGGCACAACTGAAAGGAGGGAACTAAAAGCTTCACACTAAATGCGAGCGTTTGTGATGCAGCACGTTTTCAAGCTCTGGTGCTGATGCACACCACCTCGTTATGGGGACTCTTACGCTCAAGATTCAAGTGAAAACTTATTTATATGAACTTAGAGATATGAACTACGAAATAAAAAATAACGAGCAAGTAAAAAGCTGCGTGTGTGTTACGCCATATACCGAAGGATTTTTCATGTCTTCGCCGTGAAAAGAGCAGTGTCGCACAAGCTAAAACTAATCCAGCTTAAATTTTAAAAGGTTTCATCGGAAATTCAATTTTTTATTCAACTTGCACCCTTTAGACCATGCTCATAACATTTTTCCTCATCCACACCTCTGTGAAGTTTTTCCGTTAAATTTTTTAATGTCCTTATCCGGAAACATACAAAACTGGGTTCACCTATTCGGAACTGGGTAATTTCCGGGACATGAAATCAATTCCTCCATATGCTTCTTCACATTAAAAAACAGGAAACAGTAGGGAGGGAGGGGGATAACAACAATTTCAGTAATTGATGAAGTATGCACTTAAAAAAGAAGTAAAAGAACAGAGAAGGTACCAGTGTGCATTAAGAAATTAAATGCACTCTTGCCAATCCGCGTTTCAACTCCAGAGGTAATTTCTGTAAATTTTATTCTCACATAAAACTTCAATCGGAAAACATGGGAACTTCATTTCTGTGAAATTGTGAGCGAGTGCAAGCAAGCAAGACATTTTATTAATGGCAATGCTTTAAATTATGTTCAACTCGCAGCCCTTCGGCGTGGAAAATCATTCAACAGCACCTACCTAGTTGTCGTGCAATAAAATCTACCCTTTGTAGAAGCACATTACACACGCTCATGATTTTATTCAAAAGCATGGAATGGAGCCTTTTTGTGCTTAGGTGTGTGTGTGTGTTTGATATTTTTATTCCTTTTCAGCAAAACGTAACTCCGAATCTGGGAAATTGGAAATAATTTCAACAACATGTTCATATTTCATTCGGATACAAGTACCTACTTTGTATACACAAACAAATAAAGTAAATTTTATCTTTCGCCAATAAATAATAACGTTGTCCCCTGGTTGTCACACACATATGTCGGATAAATGTTAAAGTTAATACTGCTAAACAAAATCGTGCTCTTTCCCAGAGTTGCTTACTTTTTCAAACATAAATTTTATTTTGGCTGACATAAGCAGGAGTATTGTTACTCAGGAAAAAAAAGTCGAAAAACTATTTCTATAAACTCGCAAAATGTTTCAGTTTAATTTAATAAATTGGCCTCAAAGAAAGGATTTTGCTTGAAAGGACGAGTCGAGTGAATCATAAGACCACAAAGTGAGTTGCTAGTATTGGACCAAACGAGCCGAAAGTATTTCAAAGCAAACCCTTCACTTCTCCTACTTACAACGATGTGTTTTTTTCTATTTTTTGAGTCACCACGAGTTTCCATTCGAGTTGCTGTCTTCGAAAACAAAGTTAATCATAATTTGGCCTCATTAACTCTTTCAGTATTCAACTAGGAGGAGTGTCGTTGACAAATTTTTAAAGCACTTCAGCAATCGCTTTTTCATATTTGCTCTGCACCCCAACAGCTTAACATGCAAATAAACCCAATATCAAGGTATCAGCAGCGTCGTATAGCGATAAAAGCCCATTCAATTTACAAGTTACTCCCCTTATCGATGTCATTATCTCCATGGATAATTCGTAAGTGTTGACTGTTGACTCATACACATGACATTTGAGGAGGCCTGAATCTCACAGCTTTAGGCAGCCATTTTGAGTATAGGGTAGATTTATTTATAAAATTCTAATTAGGCTCTTGGCGTGGGTAATTGGCGTGGTGGTATGGAAGTGAATTTGAAAGATTGTAAATTTCAAAAACGAAAATAAAATTGATTGGTGGTGATTGCGAATCGCAATTTGCGATGTTGAGGAGGATCGATTGTTAATTTAATGGCGTGATAAAGATTTAAAGTCAAACATTGTCAATGGATGTTGACTTTCTGGTTGAGCTTAAGCCAGTGTTAACTTTTTTTTTGTCATTTTGCTAAGTGTTTACAAAATGAAGGTAAAGATAGTATGTGTGTCCAATGTCCATGACCTCGAACTGATTTTAACGAGAAGAAAAGAAAAGAAGACATAATTTCAGATTCTATACATAGTGTTTGATTACATAAGGATCTTGGATAAACTCAGAGTCTCCGACGGCTTTTAAGAAACAAAAAGTACAAGGAAATCTACATACATATAAAGGGTGGCGAAACAGAACAGACAGTCTCGGGACCTACAGCATTTCTCACACCCATGGAGAAGTATGGAGGGACCTTCAATTTTCTGCCAATTCCAAACGAATAATCGAGAAAACGCTTCTCATGGCAATGAATTTACTATCGGATGACTTGCGAATTCCACCCGGAAGGTGATACCCGTGGACAAACATTTTTAGTTTCTGTTAAAATTGAAACCACAAACCTCTCTCATTACTGGCAGACGCATGCTAACAATCACGCCACTGGAACCACTCAAGTAGGTCTACAAAGAAGAGGAGATCTACAAAGAGACGAATGCTGAGTTTTCAAAAACAAAAAGAAGCAGCATAAAGGAGCGTTCATTCGTGGAAATTGAGTGATGCCATGACAGGAATGAGGTTGGGAAGTTTTACCAAAAGGTAAAAAGATCTTACCGGGTCGGCAAAGCCCAAACTCCATTACTCATAGTAATAGAGACACAGGTGCTACTAAGGATCTGGTAAGACCACTTCTGCAGACTGTTTAACGGCAATGAAGACACTAATTTCGTTGTCAGGCAGAACACTCCATTCAACCTGGACGATGTTCAAGAATGCCGTCTTTCCGACTTGGAAGAAGCTAAGCCTGCCATATCCAAACTTCAATCAAGTAATACCTACTGCAGGTGCAGATGGATGACTCTTTTTCAAAGCAACTAAAGATTAGTAGGAGAGGCGAATGCACCAGCTGATCTGCATGATATGGTCGGCGAAAAGCATGCCTGATTAGTTGAACCTCAGCGCCAATTATAAAGAAATAAAAATAATTGCCTCGTATAACATCTTGTCTGTTGTAATATGTGAACTGCGCAAGTTTGGGGAATAAATGAGTATGATGAAATAGAAAAATTTTAAAGGCGCTTTCTGAAGAAACTGTTCAATCTTCCGATAAAAACTCCAACTTATGCTCTACATCTCTAAAAGGGCCTAGCTAAAATCTACACATACACTCTCAAGCTGCATGCAGACTACATCTTAAAGGTGATTGCTCATCCAGAAAATCGGCTAACCAAACAAATGGCATTGTACGAACTGAGAAACGCGGACTGGTGGGTGGCGAAGTGGAAAGACTTAGGAAACTATTATGGAGAAACTTTGGAACTGGATTATAGTAATTTGTTGCACTTCAAAGAACGGCTCTACAAAATAATCCGAACGCAGGAAGATATAGTAAGTATTGAATTCATTACAGAAGCTCAAAAGTCACAAGGCAGAATCCTTTATTCTCAATTGAAGCTGAACTTAATGGAAGCAAGTTGTTTTAACGATGCGTACACTTATAAGGGAATATCTCTGATTTTCAAGACAGGATGTGAAGTGCTTGGAGTTAATGGAACACCAAATAACAACAGCTTCTATTAATTTTGTTCATTGCGTAATCTAAAAACTAAAGAAGACTGCTTCCATTTCATTAGTGTATGTCCCATATTTGCACAACATCGAGTTTCATACTTCTGATAAAAATCACTTACATTACAAGAAACAATAACATTGTTAAACTATAGTGCTTGGAAAAAACTACCTCTTTTTGAAAGACATAGATATAGTAAGTAAGTAAGTAAATGTGTGATTTTATTAATCCATACAAAAGTTTGTTTTTACATAGTTTTATAAAATTCACAAAAAAAAGCATGGCATTTGCCGTCAGCCGAAAAAGAAAGAGAATATTCAAATATCAGATGGTTTTATAAGTAGAGATGCTTATATAAGTTTATAAAAATATTATTGTTATTATAATTATTATAATTTTTTATTTTTTTTTTCAAAAGCTTTCGTTTATAATCTGTCTACGATATCTTAAAGCGTTTTTTACAAAACTTACTAGCGTTGACCAGTTGCTACCATTTAGAATGCTTTGCAATTCTTCAGTAGTGAGTGTGGTTTTACTAAAGTGGAAGCGTCTGATGCCATTGAGTACTGGGCAGATTCCAATGAAATGTTTTACATCCTCTGTCGCATGTAGATTGCACAGTGTACATTCAGTAGGGCGATCATTTCGATGTGGTATATAGTTAAGGTACAAAAGCTCTCCTCTTGATTTAAAAATGGTTGATATGGTCTCAATACTGTTACTATCGTTAAAATAATTATTTTGGAGATTGTGTTCCAATGTTCGGTAGAGGATTCTGGATTCACTCCTCTTTGCGCTTTCGTGATAAATTTTAAATTGCCTCTCTTTGATTGTGTTCCACAAAAATTTTTTCCATGTAGCAGGATTGTTGCTAACTTGATCTACGTTGTTTTCTGTGCATAACCTTAACCATTCTCCAAAGAATTGGGTTTTGCGATGCATCATATGCGAAGCCACAATTTTAGGTAGTCTATGTTGGTCATACTCCAATACTTTTCTTATATAATTGAAATGCAGTTTTAGAGTGTACAAATATAGAGGCGGCAGTCCAGTTTCCAAATGAAGCATGTACGTAGGTGTGTTTTCTGGCAAACGAAAAATTTTCTTTAAGAAGTATCTCAGTAGTTTTTCTACCTCCTCGTGTTGGAAAACACCCCAAATTTGAGCTGAGTAACACATAATAGTTCTTACTACTGCTTGAAATAATTTGTATTTTACACTTGGTGCTATGTTGTTTTTTCCCAGAATTTCTTTCCAGTTGCAGTTAATTGCAATTTTAGATTCCTGGAGTTTGGAATGGAAGTGCTTCTCAAGAGAGAGTTTGGGGGTCAAAATAACTCCTAGATATTTGTACTCTCTTACCTTTTCAAGCTCCTCGCCTTCCCATGTCCATTTTTCTTCCCTGGCATATCTCCCTGAACTATTTCTAAAAATCATAATTTTTGATTTGGTGGTATTAACCTTTAAATTCCATTGACAACAGTATTGCTGCAATTTGTTGGTCATAAGTTGCATCATATTCGGTGTTTCTGCTAGCAGCACAATATCATCAGCATACATCAAACACTTGATGTTGACTCCTTCAAACACGATTCCGCCTGGGATGGAAGATGTTATATCATCTAAAAACAATGAGAAAAGTAGTGGGCTAAGTAAGCATCCTTGTTTCACGCCCTTTTTGGTATCAAACCAGTTAGATAACTGGTTACCATCCCACACTGCCGTTTGGTTGTTTTCATACAGGCTTTGTATAGTTTTTAGGTACTTAGTTGAGACACCTATATTGCTTAGTTTGAGGAAAAGAGCATTTCTGTCTACTGAATCGAAGGCCGCTTTAAAGTCTACGAAGAAGGCGTATAACTTCTTTCCTTTATCCAGATACGTTTTCGCAATGCTTGTGAGGGTGAAAATGTTATCCACGGTAGAGTATTCTCTTCGAAAGCCTGCTTGGAACTCACTGAGGAGCTTGTTTTCCGTTACCCAGTTCGTTAAGCGATTGAGAAGTACTGCTGAGAAGATTTTCATCACTGAATTCAAGAACGAAATTCCGCGATAGTTGCTAGCGATTTCAGCATTACCTTTTTTAAATATTGGAAAAATAATACTTTTTCTGAAGTTTTCGTTTACCACACCTTCGTAGAAAATGTGGTTGAAACATTTTGTGAGACCTTGTTGAAATTTTAGAGTGGAGTGTATGTAAAACTCGTAAGGTATACGGTCTTCTCCAGGCGCTTTATTGAGCTTCGCTGCATTGATAGCTTATTTTACCTCCATTAAAGTAATCGCATCATCTAGGTACTCATTTTCTATATGAGGCAGAGCGAATAGATGCAAGGTTGAGATGCTAATAGGGTTCAGCAAATTTTTAAAGTAATCCGCTAAAACTTCTGCTTTTATTTGGATTCGGGAGCGTCTTATAACGTCTTTACAGTTTATCGTTCTAGCTAACTTCCAGAAATCACGGCTGTTCTTGACCTCAGTTATTTTCCGTGAGAGATTTTGCCAATATTGCTTCTGTTTTTCCTTGCACATATTTTTATACTCTTTATTGGCTTGTTGGTAAGCTACTTTGGTAGACAGAGTTGCTGATTTTTTTGCGTCACGGAGACAGCGAAAGGATTTGTTTCTCGCCCTAAAGCAATCCGCATCATACCAAGCTTGAACTGAAGTGGTGTTTCTTCTCCCTTGTGTTTAAAAAGATGACGCCGCAACAGCGATGCAGGACAGAAGAGTGTCTATTCCATAATTGGTTTGTTCATCTTGGTTAGCAATCCTATCTAAAGCTCTGTCCAGCTCTATTTGGTATCTTTCCGTACATTTTTCATTCCATGTTTACTTTGGGAGTAGTTGTTGTCCTGTTTCTATGGGCACCTGTTCCGTGTAGAAACGAGCGGATATCAATATTGGCAAATGATCCGAGAACGGGAATTCACCTACTTCAAGATCAGTCGTGCAGTTTAACCATTCTCCTTTAATGAGACAGTAGTCTATTGTTGAGGAAGCGCTTCCTCTGAAGAAAGTATGGGATCCAAATTGATCGCCTTTTGTTCGCCCATTAAGTAGTGACAAGTTAATTGCTTCACACATTTCAATGAATTTTTTGCCATTGGTGTCTATTGTTTTGTCCATTGCCTTCCTGGTAATAAAGGTCGTATCACCCGTGAAATCTTCATGGAAGAGCCATAATTGTTTATCACCAACTCTTGCATTGCAGTCACCAACTACCATAACATTTTCTTCTTTGACTTCCAGGAGGAAGTTATACAGGCTGAGGAAATCTTGCCCCCAGCTATTACAATTCAAGTAAACTGGAATGATGAGAAAAATTTGACCACGATTTGTAATTTGCACACAGGTTCTCTCTAGTTTACTCACAAAGGAGCATTGGTTACTTTTTTTTGTACTTTTTTTCAGTCCGTAAATACATCCACCACTGGCCCTTCCATAAATCGATGTTCTCGATGCTAATATCCAGTGCAATTCATAATCCTCAAAGAGAATGGCATATGTTTCTTCGATTTCTTCAATAAAGGTTTCGAACAAGAAAAATATATCAAACTGCTTAATTAATTCAAAAAACTCTCTATGTTCTATTTTACTACGTAATCCTGCAATATTATACGAAATAATTTTTAAACTACTGTAACTATAATTTATTTCATTAATTTTATTTTCCAAGCGGTTATTAATTTCTACGTTATTTAAAAGGCTGACGGCTTCATTGTTAAATGTTGCGTTTTAGAACGCTTTCCACAGTTTGGGAGCCTCTGAGGCCTGATGATGAAGTTGAACTGTCACCCATTATCTCCTGTAGAAACGTCATTCCATTGTCATCTTCGCAAGAAAGTTCGTTGTTGACATCTAGATGGAATGCATAATTGCTGACTGTGATTTTTTCGCCTCTAATTTGAGTTTTTATGTTGTTGTCCTTCGTCAGAATTTGTTTGCGGAAATTATTTAAAATTCTCCTCTTTTCACGCGCTGCTGCTGGGTAGTCTCGATGAAGCGAGATGCCTTCTTCGCGAAGTTTTGTTGCTGGGGCATACGACGTTTTGACGATTGCATCCACATAGTCTTTTTTTTTCAGTTCCACCATAACGTTGTTTATTTTCGGGTTTTTTGACCGCAGAGGCCGAATTTCAGTTATTACTGACGAATCATTTATCTGAAGCAGGTCCATACAAATAGTTTTCGCTCTTTCTGAAACTGTTTGGCCTGTTTTTGCTGGGAGATGCATTATTACATTTTTCTCAGATGCTTTTTTTGCTAGCCATATGACCTGCTGCTCAAGGTTATTGCATTTTTGTTCCATTACATGGAGTTTGTTTTGCAATACCGTGTTGCTTTGCTTTAGATCTTGTATTTCCGAGCAAATGCCATCTAAATCCGATTTTGTTGCCATGTTTTTGAGTTTTTCATCAAGGAGCGAAGAAAGATCATTAATGGACATGCTACCTACGGCCACTTCGTTTTTTGTTGCCATTTTTTCGTGAGGAAATATAGGGGAGGTGGCAGACAGTTTTCTTTTAGTAGGTGCAGCACTGTCAGTTATTTTATTTTTTGGGTTGCTTGACTTTGGTGGTGACCTTTGTACTGACATACTTTATGATTTTTTTCAGTTTATAATTTTATGTCTTTCGAGTTCAAAATGGTTCTATTGACTCACCTCGACTATTAACTTCAGTGGTTGATCAATCTGATTGTTTTGCTTGCACTTTCAACAATTTTTTAAGGGATTTTCCAACAATTTTTTTACTTTTTCTGGGACTATGAAAAAAACACAACTTGTTTACACTCACTCTCTCTCTCTTTCTCATCTTAGACATAGATATTAAAATACAGAAAGTTACTTATAACAGAATTTGAATAGATAACTCTCCTACTATTTTTTTTTTTTTCTATTATAAATAGTAAATCCTTTTTTATTAATCTGCCAACCGAACTGACGGCAAAGCCAAGGCCTTAAATTCATTATAAATATTTGTAAATGATGTATTAATATACCAATAAAATGAATACTTTACTTACTTACTTACTTACTTACTTAATATGTGAACGTCCGAAACCCCATGTCATCTTAATCGATGACAGAAAAATTCGCAATCGATCAAATTTTCATATTACGACGCATCTTGGAAAAAATCTGGGATTCTAATATCGATACGACTCTGCAGAATGAATCTGGAGAATTAATGCTACTCCATCGAAAAAGGTGTAAGAATCACTGCATCAAAATTCATCCTTAAGTACGGTTAGCTTCAAAAATATCGCTGTTTCTTTCCAAACCCTACCCATCCTCTTTTGTCCAAAACTTTTTGTCCCGTTGTTTGCTCTTAACAAGATTGATAGTTACATAGCTTAGAGTAAATAACAAAAGCCGATAACTACCATCGAAACAGCTGACTGGCTGAGCGGTAATCATCGGTATGTCGAGCCAGTAGGTAGAAGCACTGGAGGCTCGCATACGGTACAAGGAAACAAGTATTGGAAACATACACACACAACACAACACTATATACACTAACAACATGAAAAGGTGTAAATAACACGCCACGTGCGATTTGGTCCTACGGATAAGCACCCACCCTTAACGCTAGCTTTTGGCCCAAAGCACAACATACATATAAATGACCAGAACGTAAGGTAAGAATGACTCTTTTGTGCTATTCTTTTTACCCCAAGTCTGTTCGAACGAATACCGAGTAATTTACAAAGTCGTGACGTATAATGATGAATCCTTTTTTTAGTTATCAATGTGGAGATACTGTTCGGCAAGAAATCTCCTTTTCAACTCAATTGGTTGTTTTGATAGCGACATTTTGCAAACGCTAAATTGTTTCGCAGCATTTTCGTTTTCTTGACTTTTTGAGTGGTAAGTGACGGAAAAGTGTTTGAAGCCGTTCATTCAACCGCTGAGTTGTAGGATATCAGGACGCGGTACACAGCAACTTTTGTGGGAGTTAAGAGTGTTGCTTAGATACGACAACGGATGCACTTCAATAGCCTATGAGCTAGAAGCTGCTTGAATTCTGTGACCGTATTCTACCACCGCCATCGCTATGTGGCGATCTTTGAAAGCGTAAAGACAAAAAGTCTGAATGATCGTAAAGAATACGAATAATTATTGAGTTGAGATTGTGATAATCGAAAATCGTTAGTATCAAAAAATCGAATCGTCGCTACTGAGGATCTGGATTCCGGAAAGACCACTTCTAGTGCTTAGTGGGGATGAAGACATTGATTCCGCTGTCAGGCAGAATGCTCCATTCCATTCAACCAGGACGATGTTCAAGAATGTCGCCTTCCCAACCTAGAAGAAGTTAAAGCTGCCATATGCAAATAAAACTGCAGATGCAGATGGCCTTGATGTCGAGTTTTTCAAGGCAGCAGGATTTCAGTTGCAAAGGAGCAGGCACCAACTGTTCTGCATGATATGGTCAGAAAAAAGTATGACCGATGAATGGAATCTCTGTATCGTATGCACGATCCTTAAAAAGGGAGATCCTCACAATTGCGCCAATTATAGAGGAATACGCCTTCTTAACACCGCGTATAAGATCTTGTCTGTTGTAATATGTGAACGTCTGAAACCCCACGTCAACAACTTGATAGGTCCTTAACAATGTTCGTCTTAGACCAGAAAAATCCACAACAGACCAAATTCTCACACTACGGCAGATCTTGGAAAAAATCTGCAAGTATAATATCGATACGACTCTGCAAAATGACTCTGGAGAATGAATGCTATTCCGTCAATGTGGGTAAAGAACTCACCAAGACCTCTGATATCGAAAACAGGTTTAGACAAAACGATAAGTTGCTATGCGATTTCTTTAACATCTTTTCTTTTTTAAAATTGCACGAAACAAAAACCTCAAAGAACGCAATTGATAAATAAAACCGTCTATAGAAAGACTAGGGCAACCCTTTATAGGACCTATATCAGTCTTGTCCCTTCATATGGCACGAAAGCATAAAGCGCATGACTACTCCAAAGCATTTAATGCTCAGGAAAACATTTCATTAAATCAACTTTTTTATTGGTCCTAAAAACGAAAGTCTTAAAAAGTCCGAAGAGAGCAGTCAAAGAAAGAGGGCCCAGATATGACGATTCGACTCCCCCTCCAATGTCCATGAACAAGAAGCCTAAGACGGCCAGTACAGCTGACAAAATAAGTACTGTAGTGGAATTGATAAAAGAGAGCCTTCAGGTGGGCATTATCAAAGAGGAGAGTCCAGAAAAAAGGCTAAGCCATGAAGACTAGACTCGAGTGGAAATAAGGCTACTCGAGTGCATGACTGACGAGTTCCTCACATCCTCGGGCGCGCTGTCTGATTTCGGACCCATATTGACGTTAAAAGATTTAAGATTCTCACTTGCTGTGATGAATTTACCCTGCACTGGCTAGAATCCAAGATATCCGAAAAGGCGGATTTTATAGAAGGAGCAACATTGAAAGTTGCCTCAAAGAAAGACCTCCCCACCAGTCCCAAAGTCCGAATAAACATTCCTGAACCGCGCGCTTGAAGATGTAAGCAAATGAGCTTTTCCTATACGAAAATGCCAACCCAAATTTCCCAAGTGCTGACTGGAAAGTGCTGGAAATGGAAGAACCTACGAGTACAGGCCAAGAAGTCTTAGTCATGCTCAATCATGAGTTAATGGCTATGCTTCCAGAAAGAGGATAGACTCAACATTGGCCTAAAAAAGGTTAAGGTGAAGCCGACAACGGCTGCCAACTTTCTAAACAAAAATGACGCATACAAAAGAGACAATGAAGGTGCTACAAGTAAACCTGCAGCACAGTAAGTTGGCCTCTGCCACCTTGACCACGTTGATGTCAAATAATGACATCGATTTAGCACTGATACAAGAACAATAAATAAATCATGGCCAGATCTGCGGACTAAAATCCAAAGATCATTTTCTTTTCTTTAACAAAGGGCCTACAGGAGGTAACTATCGTACTTGCATTTTGTCAAAGACAATCTCTTAAATTTCTTCCTTCTTACCTTTCAGAGTAACCCCTCTCTTTCGCACTTCACTGCTGTCAAGTGAAGTGCGAAAGAGAAGGAACGCCACCCCTGATCCTAGCCTCCGTCTACATGGCGGGCGATGCAACCTCCAACCCCCCGCCGCGCCGGCAGCTGTTGCAGAATTGGTCGCCACAACGAAAAGGAATGGCTGGGACCTTCTAATGGGCTGTGAAGCTGTGATGCAAATGGCCATCTTCTACAGTGGGGTAGTACAAACACTAACGAAAGAGGTGAGTCACTATTTGAATATATTATTGAAAATAACCTGATCAGAATAGAGGTAGCAAACCAACGCAACGTTTATAACAAAATATAATCCAATGACCGTTCTTCGTTGCAGTTGAAAAAAAAAGTGAATTTGCAAAAAAGTTACAAGGGAATTGGAATTTGCCACAATAGAATGGCAAACCAAACTGCCAATAAATCAAGTGACATCTGTCAAAAAGACCAATCAAGAATTTCCAGGTTGAAAAACACGCTTTAAATGGCTCGGTAATAGCCTATGAAGCTGAGCTGTTCGATGGAAGCTATGAAGCCTTGTAAAGAACCAGCGCGGCGTGTGATTGCAATCTATGGAACGTATCCATTTTTGTATGTACCGTGGCCTGCGTAGATTTGTATCAGTCTTCAAAGCTACTCATGATTATTTTTTAGAGAAAACGGAACGCAATCGCTGGCCGCTTTGGTTTGTGCAGGACTTAACTACTCACTAAGCCAGACTCAAGGCTGCGGAAACAAAAACCGATGTAAGGAGCATTGACAGACAGAGATGAAGACCGTTGTATCGGATCCTTAAAGTCAACCTTTTTTTTTGAAAAAAAAAAAAAATGCGATACTTTTTGCTTGAGAGGCTAAGCAAACATCACATCCGGACTCAAATAGTTTGTAACGAACAAGGTGAACTTCCATACTTCAATGATGAATTATGTATGTAATTCCTAAAGCTAAACAAGTACAAATATTATTATGTGTTGTGGACTTCTGTCCTCCATAGAAAAGTATGTTACTACTTTGAACACGACATTTTTTAAGGACTCCATTAAAGCCCAATTAATGGCTATTTATCCAAATGACGACGCTATCCACCGAAATGAAATGTTTTCATAACTTTATGAAAAAACAACAAATTAAACATACCCACATGATATGAAAAGAGAAAAGAATAAAAAACGAAAAAAACCACCCATGTGGACGCGAGTTAAGCCTTCCTTGATTTAATAGCTTAATAACGTGTAGGGCAAAGAAAATTGATTTAATTAATTTATTACTTCCAAACTGTGTTTGCAGTGAAAATGTTTTACTTCAATGGAAGAGGGTGGCTTTTGAAAATGCGTGACAATCTTTTTGATTAGTTTACTGTATTATTCACGCAAGCATAGTCATTATTTCTTTTTTATTCTCTGAGTTTGAATTTTGATTTTACGAGGAAAGGAGGTGGTGCAATTATCTCAAAATCGCCAAGGCCAAATTTAAAAATATGTGGCAGATTAATTGGGCTGAACGCGAGCTTTCATTTGGTACTAGTCTCATAGGTGTACGCTCTGGGCCCAGGCTCCATAGAAAAATGAGCCATCTCCTTTGCTTTACAAAACAAACAAGACACTTTTTTAATAACAGATTTTCAGGTCTAAATTGGAACAAATTGTACGTTTTGTTTATTTTTCTCATAACAAGAAGTATAAAAATGTGTGTGGTTTCAAACAAAAAGTCCACAGTAAATTTTTATTTAACATAAATAAAAAAAGTAAGCGAGCATAAGAAGATCAGGAAGTATACCTAACGCATAAGAAATATTTTCTTACATATTTGAAAAGAAATGTCTATGTTCACCCACTCCTGGTATGGGTTGGGTCTGGGTTGTATTACACGACCTCATAGAGGGGAAAACACAATAAAACTTAAAACACCTTAAAGTTCGTGCAAATTCTGGAAGTACTTGGGGCAAAAAATACTATTGTGTCCGGAAGGAAGCAAAAACTTTTGGTCTTTGTTGTGGCAAACATTAAGAACTCGACCACGTCATCGGTTCCAACGCTCGTTTTCATTGACTCTTAGATGTCAATTCCATCGACAAAGCCAATTAGCTTGCTGCTAAATTTTCTGCTTACTCGGCACTTCCTGATAGCATTATGGCTCCACCTGAGCTTTAATCTGCGAATTGTGATGAAGCAGATTTTTTTTCGAATTTATTCGGTTGCGAGAGTCCTTAAAGGTCTCTGCTGATCCAGATAATGTCAATGCTATGATTCTGAAGAGGTATTCTGTTGCGCTAGGAAAACCACTGTGTAACCTATTCTATCCATCCTCTTCTTCTGGCCTCTTCCCGAGTAGATGCAAAACTGCATTTGTCCTGCTCCTCCCCAATAGAACCCTCCCCTTCCAATCACCGTCTAATTGCACTAACGTCCCTTCTTTCCAAGGTCATGAAAACGATGATAAACTGTCAACTTATGAAATATCTTGAAGAACGAAAGCTTCTTAATGACAGAAAATACGACTCTCGTAACAAAAGGCTAACTGGTAATTTGATGGGGAGCGGGTCGAAATGCTGTATTTTAAAAAAATTTTAAATCAAAACACTGTATTATACTGTATGATACTGTGTATGGTTAAAATTGTAATATACACCCAACATTTAATACTAATTTCCTAATCGAAAACGTTCAACCGAAAACACAAGCGGCAACACTATAATATACATCTTATAGAAGAAGAGTGTGCAGAAATATACCGGGAGGAGAATGTGTCTAGCCATCATGGTTCATAGCTAAACTACTAGAAAAGTCTCGATGTTTCACACCCCAAGTAACATTTTTGGAGCTGCAAGTTTTAAATATGCTTTAGAAAAGCTTTAAAAGAGTTAATTCTGTGGCTACTGCTCTATTTTGAACTTTCTTGCAGCTTCTGGCAATTTTTTGTTTATTTAATGCTCTAAATGTGTGTCTTACAACATCTCAAAGCTCTTAAACTTTATAAAGCTAGTTGCTCTATAAATATGCTTTATTACAACCTTTACCGCAACACTCCACATGCCTAGTGCTCTAAATGTGTGCCTTACAACATCTCCAAGCTCTTAAACCTTATAAGGCTGGTTGCTCTATAAATATGCTTTATAACAACCTTTATCGCAACACTCTACGAGCCAAACTCATTTTAAATCTTTTTGCTCTACAAAGGCATTATA
This sequence comes from Melanostoma mellinum, assembly GCA_914767635.1. Taxonomy (NCBI): domain Eukaryota; kingdom Metazoa; phylum Arthropoda; class Insecta; order Diptera; family Syrphidae; genus Melanostoma; species Melanostoma mellinum. Next base: position 54,621,436 of record OU612059.1, on the reverse strand, counting down.
TCTGCTCGAGAGGCGTACTAAGACCTAATCGAGAGCTTAACGCTTTACAGTGCAGGTTAACTTACCTTTAAAGGAGCTTGAGAATAAAACAATTGTGTCAAAAAATAGAATAATTGAATAGTGTAGAAGTAGTGTACAGGGTGATACTCTTACATAAAATAATTTTCGTTTCTAACTTGCATTCGGAACATATTTATTGAAAAGAGAATTGTTTCACTCTACTATTTACAATATCTAAAGTTCCACTGTTATATATGTAGGTTGTTTTTCAGCTGTCAAAAGAAGGACATATATGTAAGTTCAGTTGTAATGAATATTTTTATGCGGGGAAAACAACACGAAAAATCGAATGTTTTCGACGTTCCAGGTGCGACAGGGTCAGAAAGTCAAAGTAAAGCGAAAAAATTAATATTTTAAGTCAAAAAAATTACACTGCTTTTATGACATAACAATTTGAGTTTTCACATTGAGAACATGTGACGAGATTTTTTTGACATAAAAAAATTTTTTGCTCGGGATCAAACTATTTTTGAGGTTCTAATTATGAAGTTGTCTTTGTGAAATGAGCTTCTGGAGACCTGTATTTGTGTGTAGTTTTCTCTTTTGTAAAATTTTTTATTGGCAAAAAGAACATGGAAAATGTATTTTTTGAATTTTTATTGAAAGAAAACGTTTGATTTTACATGTTTTGTGAACATAATACCTCCAAAAAAGTGGTCACAAATTAATATGTATAACTAATTTCCAAGTTTCAATTTTGTTGTGTATTGATCACTGCGAACAAATTAAACAAACATGAAACATGTGTGTAAATAATATTAAAATGTCGTCAAAAACTATTTTTCCAAAAAAAATTTTAAACGAGGCACCCTGTTTCCTGGTTATGCTGCTCTAGAAACACAACAGTGTAAGGCACTGTGGGCTGTATAGTAGCTCTAAAAGAGATGTTTTTGTGGCCTCATTTAAATGGTGGTTTTGGTAGAGACTACCAATTTTCATATCAATTTCTCCATACAATTTTTTTTGATTTTGTTTTTATTTATTACTAAAACTTAAATATTTCTAAGGCGCGTTGTAAATTTTCGAAGTGCAACATCTAAGTTTGTGATGAAAATAGAGTGGCACATGAAATCATTACTCAGCAATGTCTTTATCGTGTTATTTAATATTTCACCGTCACGATAATATGTTTCGTAGTTTTTCTATTCATTAGTTCGAACATTTTCTCTCTCTCTCAAGATTTATGAGTGTATGTTCGAAAAGTTACTTGTTGAAAAGTTTTAATACCAGCAAACAATTTTCATTGTCTTTATTAGTGTGTATTATTGTTTTTTCACTCACACTTAAGTAAACCTTTCTTATATTTCCACCTTACAGCAAAATGTGATACAACTAGCTTTTGATAAATCTTTAATAGGGCAGAGTGCTCTAAATCAAAACGCTAATGTCATTTTGTTGCTATTGTAGAGCATACAGCCATTCTGGCATCATATTTAGAGCCCTATTCGTGCATTTCAATACCATGAAAGTAGCTTTTAAGCAGCTCTAGAATGGTGATAACGCTTGCACTAATGCTACTGCAGACTACAATTGCTATACAAGAAGTGATATAGAGCTAATTCTAGCTCTCAAAGTCGAAAAAAATGCTCTTAATAAGTGTTATATCAGCTCTAGAAGCGCTTACAGAGCAACATGAATTTAATTCGGCCAGTTAACCCAGCTTTTTCAGCGCTGCAAGAGCTAATACAGAGCTAAAATTGTTACTTGGGACGTCTATATGTATAAAGAAGCCGCTGATGCAACCTGGGAGTCAGTTCTGATTAGAGTGATACTCTTAAGATTGACTTCATGTGATTATTAGTCGAGTTGAGATCGAAAAAAGTAGATATCGAATAAAAGTGGTAGGATTAAATTGAAAGGAAAATTTTTATTATTGCGAACTAAGCGCACGTTACAATATTCTGTATTTCAAAATACTGTATTTCAAAATGAAGTAGGTCAAAATTCTGTATCCGAAAATTCTTCGTCTCTAAATGCTGAATGAGCAAAACACAGCATCTCAAAAATCTGTTTGTAAGATTACTGTATTTTTGCATAATTCCGTTCTTAAATTTCCAGAACTCAATTAATGTGTTTTTCTTTTATTGAAAATCGAAACAAATGTACAACCAGAATACATTAATAAGTCATAGATAAGCAAAGTATTATAAGTAGAAACATAAACTATCGAAAGATTCCAATAAAACACACAACAAAATCACAAAATTCCTTGTACTGTAAGTCAAAATACTGCATTTCAAAATTTTGTATTTCAAAATTCTGATACAGTATTTTGACTAACAGTATTTTGATTATACGAGGGAAGTCCGATAAGTACTTAGCCTCTCCGCCCAATAGCGCCACTATCGCAAGAGAAACTTACTATAGTGTAGTACATTTTTGTAGAAGGCTACTGTCGAAATTTCAGCCAAATTGGACTCGTAGTTTCGTTTTGACTGCGTGTGGAAGCAAACGTGTCAGCGGATTTTAGAAAAATGGAAAAAGAGCAATATCGGTCAGTGATTCGATTCTTGTTTTTGGAAGGGAAATCACGCAGCGAAATCAAAGAGCGGTTGGATGCTGTGTACGGTGACTCTTCTCCTTCGATGGTGACCGTCAAAAATTGGTTCAACGAGTTTCAACGTGGTCGCAAGTCGGTTTTTGATGAGCAACGGCCAAGTGCCCCGAAAACGGCTACCGCAGAGGACAATGTGACAAAAATCCAAGATCTCGTATTGGCAGACCGCCGATTGAAGGTGCGCGAGATAGCTGAGATAGTAGGCATCTCGAAAGACCGCATGGGTCATATCCTGCATGAAATTTTGGGCATGAGAAAGCTGTCGGCGCGATGGATGCCGCGTTTGCTCACTCCAAACAACAAACACAACTGTGTGACCACTTCAGAGCCGCGGCTAAATTGGTCTAGTTGGGCTATGAACTATTGCCCCATCCACCGTATTCTCCAGATTTGGCTCCGTGCGACTTCTTTTTATTTCCAAACTTGAAAAAATCAATTGCCATACAGAAATTTGTGTCGAAATTTGAGGTCATCACCGCCTATTTTGCAGAACTCGAGAAAACGTATTTTTCAGATGATTAAAGAAGTTCGAACATCGTTCAATACAAGTTGTAGTGGATGGCTTCAAGTCTGATACCCACGTTTTAAATGCTGGTGGGCTCCGTTTGTCTCCGATTCTCTTCCTCTTTTTTATAAATGATCTCTTGGCTCAACCCTCAGCTTTTCATATTCGTTTCCAAATCCATCTTCGGATGTGGAATTGGAACGGTTGATGATTGAATTATGAACCTGACAGCATTGTTACATGGGGTAATGAAAACCAAGTAAAATTCAATGCTTCGAAAACTTAATGCTGTATTTTGTGGTTTCAACATCCCATCACTGCCATTATCTTTGAATGTTACCTGCATCAACGAAACCGAAAAACTGTCAGTACTTGGTATGTGTGTTAACGATGATCTTCTTTGGAATGACCACATATTTGAAGTCAAAATGTTACAAAGTGCTAGGAGCATAGCTCTTTTATCTGGCCAAGCAGAGCCGGATTTGGCAACCATTAATCTTGGGGCCCTTTTTCCAAATCTGTTCCCTTCTATTTCGATTAAAATAAAAACTTATAGCTTTCATAAAAATTTTATTGTCAAAATATAGTAATATGTATCAATAAAATTACGTTGTAGCTCTTTTAGCATCTTTGATTTTTTCTGATTGCGAGAAGGATCGTTTGGCAGAACAATTTGTGATCATCAATGTTAAAAAAATCCGAAGAGCTATTTCTGTGTCAGGAAATACATCGGCTAATTGATCTTCCATTAGAATCTTATACAAATGACTAAGAGTTTTCTGTAAATCAGTGTATTTGGAGAGTTCACCTAACTTTGGAATTGCTTCATTTCAATGAAAAATTCTTCCAAATCTCTAGAATAAAAACGAACCAAGTTATTATTAGCTTCGTGGAGGTCTCCATCACTAATTGTCGATGATTTCGAGGAATCCTTTAGTCCTAAAATCATCGCAAAGCGAAAACTTTTGTTCGTGATCGTTATTCTTCGGCAACCTTTCTTTTTTGCGTACCACTTAAATATGAACGAGACATTTTTTTACATAATAGCAACTTAGGTAGTTAGTTTGAGTTCGAGTTTTTACTAGTGCACTCCCGAAAAAAGATGGTCTCACTACGGTAAAGAAAGAAACGCGGACTTTAACGTGATAATAACACTTATTATACTTGTTATTCACTTATTCACTTTGCACTATGTAATTTCTTACGGTGGATATTCTCAGACTTGACTCTCCCCATATAGCGAACTCTACGTCTTATATGTATATAAATTCAAATGTTATGGAATAATATCGAAATTTCAGTCATTTATTGTTCTCGAATATTCTCGACCTTTTCATTAACTTCTATTCTCGAACATTCACGAAAAGGTAATTGTTAAATGATACTAAATGATGCATTTATTTATTTCTCATCCATCATTAATCATTCACTCATTGTAGTTGAAATTTCCGCTTGAAGGCTTCTACACCCTCTGTTCCAAAAAAAATTCGAAATTCTTCAAAATAAAAACGACCAGTGTACATTTTGATATAATTCTTTTTAATAATTTAATATACTCTCCTTTCACTTCGATACACTTCCTCGCATTCTCATATAATTAGTCAAATGTGTCGGAAATTTCCTTTTTAGGAACCTTGTCTAGTTCGTCGGTCGTCGCCTTTTGAATGGGGTCAATTGAGTTTTATTTATTTGAGTAAAACTTATTTTCAGTTCTGATTATATTTTTCGTTCACTCTCTAGAATTTTATGTTTATAAGAAAATTTTAGAAGTCTTTTTAATTTTTCGGGGCCCCCTAAAACCGGGGGCCCCAGGCAACTGCCAATTCTGCCTACTTGTTAATCCAGGTCTGTGGCCAAGTACTCCAAATATTTGATAGTTCAATAATTGTTGATACGATAGAATCTATTGGATATCTTTAAAACGTTAACAATTAAGCCGAAACACCCGCCTCGCCAGGAATGCTAATTAGTTTTACCTTGAGCCCAACTTCGGACGTACAGTAAAGTACAGAGATTCATATTTTATTCGCGCCACCCGAATGTGGAATGCTCTACCAGACTATGTCTATGTTTTCCCCCTACATTGCGATTTAGAAAAATTCAAAAGCATCTTGCATCAATGTTTCCTTATAAATCCTCTCCTATTTTACTAAATACTCGCACTATGTTTTGAAACATTATAAATGTATATTCATTAACCCCTTGATGTAAGCATTAATTTAAAAAAAAAAAAGGAAAAACTTGAGGGTTTTCTTATTGAGGTTCAGTGGGAATTTTAATGCTTTTTAGTATTAATGTTGAACTCTTACAGCCGTATCTATAAAGAACTTTTAATCATCGATTAGATTTAATTGCCATTTAAGTAACACTTAAGTAACGAATCCGTATCGATAATCAAATTTCACATTTAAGTAACCTTGCTAAGAGCCCTCTTAACTTAAATGCCAATAATGACGTTTAAAGGTCTCTTAAATCCAAATTAAAAATTCATTCTGACGATTCGGGAAAATCGGTGTCAATTTCGCTCTGTTGTTTTGGTAATAAAATGAAAATTTTCTTAAAATAAAAATATGGAAGATTTTCGTCGCGATTTAAATGTTTTCAATGTGCTAAGAATTTTTCAGATGTCATGATTAATAAATAGAAACATAAAAAGCTGGCACAAAAGCTCCACAGAGCTACAAGGCCAAACGCGTTGTTCTCGCAAAAACCATTCTCGTGCGTGCGGGTCTGAAAGGCTAAATTGGAATAGCATTCTTCAAGGCATATTTTCCTGCCTTTTGAGGTGATACCTACCAGAGAAAAATCATTTTGGATGTTTATGGTGGTCTTACGCCCACGCAGTAGTTATGCTTTATCCATTTCGCTATGGATGTCGTGTGCCTACAACCAGAGCTAAGAGATTGTCAGGGAATTGCAGTTTTGCTTGGCAAAGAAAGATTGTTACATGGTCGAGCGGTCGATTTGCTTCTCATAATAAGGGCCTAAGACCAACAATGCGTTGCGTTAGTTTTGAATGAATATTCGAAAGAAATCCTCATCACATTTTAGGTTGGTGATACTCGTACATAGTGTTTTTTTTTTTTTTTTGATAAGCAAAAAGGCACCACATCTGTTTACAAACGAATGGTTGTCAAAACGCAGTTTAAATTGGACTAGATTTTTGTTTTTACTACTTTATTTTGACACAACTATCAATTAGTTTAGCATCAGCGCAGAATCGATTATCGATAAGAATTTAATCAACCTCTTAAGTTCCAATTAAATTTTAATTGAAACTTAACTAATCGACGTCTAAGAGACGTCTTAAGAAAATCTAATAAATACGGCTGTTAGTATCTACCAATAGATCTAGCGCCTTAAGGTGGTGGTAAATGCAAAAAACAAATGAAGCTCATAAAAGTCAACATTTTCTTTAATTTTTGTACAAAAACAGTTATTTTACCTTTTTTCTTGTTGTGTAGAATGAAGAACACTTGACTCAAGCAAGATGATTCATGACCTAGAGCTCTGTCTAATCTTTCCTTCTGACTTCTGAGGTATATCGACACCCTAAGATAAGGTTTCATTTTATATCGAAGCTACCAGTATCTCTTATTTTTTCTTGCTTACAAGATGGCAAACTTCGTTGTCAGTAAGGTTCCTAATTAATTTTACCTGAAAACCCTTTCTTTGAGTACGCTTCTGGAACCAAAAGATTAACTTTGATCATAAGCGTTTTTAAATCATAAAACAAGCTAAAGTAAAATTTTTAAATAAATCACAACAGTTTAATAAAAATTGCTGTTAAAATACATTCACAAGACTCATACTTACTTTAAGTCTTTAAATTAACCTCTGCAAATTATATCCTGTCAACTGTGATAAGTGTTTCTTCTGCTATCCATCATTTGTATGAATATGTATCAATTTAGCTTGTTCCCCCATGGCAGCGCCACTTGTAGCAATGTTCGAATAGATCTTTTTATAGTCTCATATTAAATTTAACACACACACACACTCGCCGGTATTACTTTGTTATTATTTAAATTAACATAAACCATTAACAACTACTTTCTTGCAAAACACTTAATTACAAGGAAAGTCATACAACACTTTACTGCAAATAGAACCCTCATTTGCTGTGGCTAAGAAAAAACCGACGTCATCCGAATGACAGGATATTGAAAGCGTACACAAGCCAGGGAGATACAGGATATTAAAAATACAGCAATTCGCAAAAAACCAGCAACAAACAATATGCACTCGAGAATCAAAGAGGAAAACAGTTATTTTACCTTTTTTCTTGTTGTGTAGAATGAAGAACACTTGACTCAAGCAAGATGATTCATGACCTAGAGCTCTGTCTAATCTTTCCTTCTGACTTCTGAGGTATATCGACACCCTAAGATAAGGTTTCATTTTATATCGAAGCTACCAGTATCTCTTATTTTTTCTTGCTTACAAGATGGCAAACTTCGTTGTCAGTAAGGTTCCTAATTAATTTTACCTGAAAACCCTTTCTTTGAGTACGCTTCTGGAACCAAAAGATTAACTTTGATCATAAGCGTTTTTAAATCATAAAACAAGCTAAAGTAAAATTTTTAAATAAATCACAACAGTTTAATAAAAATTGCTGTTAAAATACATTCACAAGACTCATACTTACTTTAAGTCTTTAAATTAACCTCTGCAAATTATATCCTGTCAACTGTGATAAGTGTTTCTTCTGCTATCCATCATTTGTATGAATATGTATCAATTTAGCTTGTTCCCCCATGGCAGCGCCACTTGTAGCAATGTTCGAATAGATCTTTTTATAGTCTCATATTAAATTTAACACACACACACACTCGCCGGTATTACTTTGTTATTATTTAAATTAACATAAACCATTAACAACTACTTTCTTGCAAAACACTTAATTACAAGGAAAGTCATACAACACTTTACTGCAAATAGAACCCTCATTTGCTGTGGCTAAGAAAAAACCGACGTCATCCGAATGACAGGATATTGAAAGCGTACACAAGCCAGGGAGATACAGGATATTAAAAATACAGCAATTCGCAAAAAACCAGCAACAAACAATATGCACTCGAGAATCAAAGAGGATTTCACAAAGTGAGTCTCTATCTACAGTCTACACTTTCAGCATCCAGATCGAAAGTATATGGTTGCTTTGTTAACGATGCATTTCTGGCAGCAAACATCTCACTCAGTGGATATAAATTCACGAAAGTAATGATGTTGTAAGCCATTGAAGTCTCTCAAATCATTTTAATCAGATTCTTAAGATAAAATGTGTTTTTGTATTTGTGTGTGTTTTTTCTTTTCCTTTAATCCAATGGAAATGGTTTTTGCTTGACGAAACGGTATGATGTGAGATCAGTGAGAATGAAAACATTAAATTTGCATTTTACGGTGTCTAGATTTGAATACTTGACTGGGATTTGAAAGTGACGTTTGGCGACGACACGGAGACAATGTGGTTCAATGAATCCAACCAACTCTACGGAATTGAGTGTGATGTTGCCACCTTGGACTTTATTTGTGCGGAATTTGGTAGATTTTTTGTCTTCTTGAGTCTTAAATTGCTTCAGGTTTTATCGTTGGAAGGTAATTTGGAGTAATGATACTTGATTAACTTCGGTTGACGTTATCACTGAAAGACCAAGGATAGTAGAAGACGGAGAATGAGGAAGAAAGAAGGAAAACAAAGACGAAAAAGATGGAGGAGAAAATGAACACTATGAAGAAAAAGACTACATATTAAGGCGAAATGAAGAAACAGAAGAAAAGCAAGAAGATGGAGAACAAGGAGGAAGAAAAGGATGGGGAGAAAGAGGGAAGATAAAGAAAAAGAAGAAGAAAAAGAAAAAAAAGAAGAAGAAGAAGAAGAAGAAGAAGAAGAAGAAGAAGAAGAAGAAGAAGAAGAAGAAGAAGAAGAAGAAGAAGAAGAAGAAGAAGAAGAAGAAGAAGAAGAAGAAGAAGAAGAAGAAGAAGAAGAGGAAGAAGAAGAAGAAGAAGAAGAAAAAGAAAAAGAAAAAGAAAAAGAAGAAGAAGAAGAAGAAGAAGAAGAAGAAGAAGAAGAAGAAGAAGAAGAAGAAGTAGAAGAAGAAGAAGAAGAAGGTTTTTTTTCTGTTAGAGGTTTTTAAAATAGCAGCTGGAGCACACAGACCTAAATACCGGTCCATTCTACTACCAGTTATCAACCTTCTATTTGTTATAGCTTTACAGATGTTCGAAGAAAAGCCAAAAGACGCTGCCATGATAAGGAGCCTAAGTTACCAGCTCTCACCATGTCTGCGCGAGTATCTGAAACCTCGTACGAGAAAAAGCAGGACATTCACAGAGGAAGTGCTCTGCGGTGTCCTCATCTTCTCCACAAGATTCACAGAGTGTGGTATCACTTAAGCCTAACACGTTTAAATGCTTGGCAAAAGAGAAGTGCTAGCTTGCAACGCCAATAAGCTTTCTACAGTCTTTTCTGCTACGAGCTAGCAAAAATGTTGCAGTCTTCTTACTAACGTTGGGGAGCATACTTTTGGTCTGTCTGCATCCAATGGAGGCATGCCATCTACGGTTGTGCTCTTCACAGATCCAATCGTTGATTGAAGCCCTCACTGAGGACGCTGTCAGACCTATCGACGCTTCAGGTCCCGAGAAAGCTGTCTGAGATCCTTGCCTAGCAAGTTCATCAGCGATCTCATTTTCAGTTATGCTGGGATGGCCCGGAATTAAAATGAGACTCAAGGAATTTAATCCTCCAATCGCATTCAGAGAGCTCTTGCATTCCTGGATCACTTTCGAAGTGGTTAGATTGTTGAGAAGGGCCTTAAACGCAGCTTGGCTGTCGCTGCAAACACAGATACTTCTCCCCGCCCAGCCATTGTTCGTAACGAAGGTTAGAAGAAGGTTTGGTATGGTTAAAGTGGCTGTCAACTCAGATAACACATTCAGGCCCGTTGCACTCATTGTGGTACAACGGTGGATTTAATGTATCCTCATCCTAATTTAACCGTTTTGAGCTTAAAATAAAGTGGAAGAGACGCTGGGCGTCGATGTGAGTAAGATCACTAGGGTCATTAAAGAACCTACGTTTGTGAGCTAAAGTGGGTCATGAACAGAGAAGGTGGGGAATAGTTTCTTCCTCCTCCTCATCCATACAGCTCCATCAAACATCGTTTGGGGAGACTCTTAGCCCTGCGGCATGACACCTATCGTCGCACCAATGTGTTTTCTGTTGAGAGAGGTCAAGCCATTCGACCGCCTAAGATTTAGCTTGGGCCGATAATGTTTCGTTGCGTTACACGTTAAACTGCTTGAACATCTCAGATTAATTTTCTTGTATGTGTCCTGCTTGAGCAAGAGTTTGTACGTAGCGATTGGTATGTCGATACCCTCCGTTATCAGTGATATAGGGAAAAATGTTCCGTTTCTAGCGAGTTCATCTGCTTTGCACTGAAATGTCTCTATGCCCCGGCACCTAACTCAGGTGAACCGTAAACTGCTCTGACATCTCCTTGAGTGATGATCGGCAGTTAAGGGCTAGAATAGAACTGAAGGAATTCGACGCCTCACTGTCTGAGAAGATACATATATGCTTTTTGGATACCTTTTTTCTCTTAGCTAGGACAGAACCACGCTGATTGCCATGACCTGCGCTTGGAACACGCCAGAATGATCTAGAAGACGAATCGAGATGTTTAATTTCATTTCGTCTGAATTGACAAGAAGAAAGAAAAAAAGAAACGAAGATGAGGGAGTAGAGTAGTAGTAGAGAAAATGAAGAAATTCAAGCAAACTTCATATCTCCTGCCCCCATTATCTCAATTCTCGAAACAAAAGTTGGCAACCGCTGAAAATAAATTTCAATTCGTTCAAAGCGAATAAAAACACTGAAAATGTCACGTAGATTTTAACTCCATTCACAGCTTATTTGCTGTTATTGTTTGCTTTTGTTGGATTGGTACACTCACACTCACAGAAAAAGAGGAAATTAATTTGTGTTCCGTTCTTTTTTTAAGTCTTAACTCTTAACTACATTTCACATCTACATCAACTCATATGGGTGTAAGGATGCAAAAGCATTGAACATTTGTATAGAAAATATTAAACCCTTACTGGCTTTTTAAGAGGATTATTAATTCACTTATGCAAATGGAAGTTCTATAGGTAAATACATTTATGTCCTATTATACCTCTATGTGCACATATCTAAGCTCGGTTGGTTCCAATTGAATGTTCACTTTTGTCAGTCGTTGATGAATCCAACAAAAAATACTAATAAACTAACCTGTAAAGGCATATGAAGTTACATTCATTGTTTTATTTAATCCTAAATCCATTAAAATTAATCAATACAGACAGACACACAATTGTTAGTTTTAATCTAGCAAAATAGAGCAAAGAGGTTTCTTATGTAATTTCTTAGATCACAATATTCAATTAAACTATGTGAGGCTTAAGCAGAATGGTAGGTAAATGAAAAGTTCATGTTTCTTAGAAGTTTCTTGAGCGGAAGTATTGAAATGACTTTAAGAGGATTCAGTTGTAATAGTTCACATATTAAAAATTGTTTGAATTGAATGCCATTAAAAGACAGGTATGTGTCGTGTATTGAGGGCGTGGTCTAGTGAATTGTTCTGTAGAGTAGATTAGTATAGTTAAGTATTCATTGCGTATAAAGTTTCAAAACTGAAGATGCTCACGACAAAAATGTCCTTTGTTCGTAAGCTGAAGATGAATTAAAGTCTGTTGAATTTCTTTTCCTCAATAAAGAATAAACCCAATCAAATGATTTATTTTTGATTGGTGCTGGCCACAATTGTGTGGATTTCTCTTTCATTCGATTTATTTTATTCAATTTCAAGGCTTTTGTGGACATTCATTTGTCCAAAGGAAAGTTATGGTTGCCTAATCTCTATAAGAGTCTTAAAATTATTAAAATAATTTGGAAAGTTTAAAGCTTAACACACAATGCACTCAAAATGGTTCATAGATATTCCAATGCCTGCTTATGAACTGACGACTTGCAACTTGTTGGTTTATTTTCTTCTTACTGGTCTAACTAGTCTGATTCCTATAAGCTCATTCATTCGCGCTCTCTATCAGCTGATCCGCTTGAGCTTTATTTTCTGAAATTAAGTATTTTCGGCGTGAAGGAGCTCACATGTCTCAGAGCTTCTAATTTCATAACAGCTGTCGTGAACATATTCTCATACTTAAGAGCATTTTCCAACAACGTATGTGAGAGCTGAACTTACAACCGTGGGATAGAGTCATTTCAAACATCGGGAACATTTTCCGATCACTGAAGAGGAAGACAGTAAAGTACTCCCCCTAATTCATGCACCATATCTAAACGATGATTGATGCAATCATAGGATAGAATTACAAATATTTGTGCTCCTTACACATTCAAAAACATGTGTGGAACAGGCAAATCTTGATCATAAGACGTTTGGGAAAATATAAAGTCTTTTCAGATAAGTACGTTAACGACATCCTGCTAATAGGTTTATCTAGAGATGGTTGCAGGGAAAACGAATCCTCATTAATGGCGTCTCCATCACAGGCAAAGCAAATGATTTACTACAGTGGTCGGTATAGTTGACCTTCCAAATAGCCTGACTGTAATAAGAAGACTGAATACACTCTCTTGATATATAAAACTTCATTTTAATCGTTTGTCCCGTTTTCGAATAAATTAACAAAATATTAGAAATTGGGCAAAATGAAAGATGCACTCATATGGGAGATGCCATTTGAAAGGCAGTAAGTCAAGTAACTGGTAACAGAGGGTTGGGTTAGTGATTAGGGTTGGGAACCCCTACTGAACCATTTGGAACCCTGAAATAGCCTTAGAATGCTGTTCAGTGGGAGGTCAGCGTGGAGACAAAGCTAGGGCACTCACAGAGGAAGGAGAATGATCCTTCCTCTGCATCTTCGTGTTGGCTACTTCTTCATAAGTCGGTTATGTTAATGCCCATTCGCATCATGTGAATATCCAAAGGGTTGTGATCCGTGAGAGTGCCAATCAACATGATGTAAAGTCGTGGCCTGCTAAGCTGGAGCAGAAGCTCTGTTTTTTTCTTGCAAATATCTGGCCAAAGGTTTCTTTAAACTCGGCAGATGAACACCTGTCATTGGCGGTTTTTAGAAAGTTCTGTTGGCATGAGAACTGAGGTGTTTGTTTAGAGTGTTGACGCAATCTTGGCCAGCCTGTTCGCCTTTTAATTACCGGTTATGTCACGATGTTCTGGAAACAAAATTAGAGTTATGGTGTAAGTTGAGCAGGGCAGCCTTAGATTACTGCAACAGTTTCCTACTAATTCGGATTTTGTGACAATGGATGAGAAACTTTTAATGGCCGCCTGGCTGTCTATGAAGATTTTGTTCATTGAATTTTGCGTAGCCTGATGTTTTGCTGCTTCAAAAACTGCAAGTACTCTGCTTGGAAGACACTGCAAAAGTTGGGGAGCTTTAGTTATCTTTTCAGAAGAGGGTAGTTTGAGAAGATACTTGACCCTATCCCTCGTCCGTTTTGGAACAGTCTGTGAAGATGGAGATATGATTTGCTTTTTTCCTCTCAGAATTTTCTTGAACTTGAATGACTGTTTGGGTCACTGGATTGGAATCAGTATGAGGCGCACACTTGGACAGCTTCATATAGATCGTTGTTGTCACATTGAGATCTCGGGAATACAAACAAAAACTGTTACTTTGCATAAAGTATACGTTATTTCTGATACGAAAAATGCAACTTTGTTTTGTTTTTATGTTTTGCACTATTTTATTGAAGCGATCGAAAATGACTGGTTCAGTGTAAAATTTGCAATTTGGAAAAGGTGTAAAAAGTTCATACTGTTTTTTTCATATTTTTGTTATTTATTGTACGATTGAAAAACCAAAATATGTCAGAGAGAGGTTAAGCTGTGTATGTTTATATATATATATTTATTTTTTTTCAATGTAACAAATTTTTCCAAAGCTTTGTTTGAGTTTTGCCCAATGTATTCTGTTCCGGCAAAACCTTAGCAGGTCTGTTAATTGTTCATAGTTTTGACATATTGCTCAACATCAGTGTGAACGCAGAAATGCTAAACAATTGCAGGAAATAGTTTTTTTTGTCGGAAAAACTGTTAACGATTTTGAAAGAGGGCCAATCGTTGTTTTTTAAGGATATCCATTGTAACATATGCCCCCGCAATCTTACATGAAATTTTGCTTAATTATTCAAAAATAAAACAAAAATGTCAAATGAAATTTTAGATATCTCATTCTATTTTCAAGATTTTGATACTTGAAGCCGAAAATTGTTTTTGCTTATTTTTTGACTTTAAGTAGATATTAATAACTCGAAAACGAAGCGAGATATCGAGAAATTTTATGTAGCATTTTCGTTTTATTTTGGCCAAATTAAGTCAAATTCATTGTCACATTGCGGCGTCAAGTGTATCGTACTGTCCCGAAAATGAAAACCAATTTTATTTTCTCGATGTGAACTCGAAAGCTTAAATGCTAACAACTCAGCAAATACGTCTTTTTAAAATACAAAGAACCACTTTAAACTGACCAAAATAATTTTTCGTACAAAACCACTGCTTCTGCCCCACTCTGCGGCGTGGCGGGGTGTAGTCTGTTTGTATATATGTATGTTTGTTTTGTTTTATCTATGCCTAGCCTATATCAGTATAATTGACAGTGGTTCTGTGGCCTGAAATGCCTGTTTTCCAATCATTGCATTGTTTGAGTCGCAGTGTGCCATATCTTTATGAGAAGGGGTTGCGAAGCTTCAAGCTAGCGGAAGAAAAATTTCCAGAGCTGCCGTTGGTGTCGTTCTCATAGCACTGGTTGAGCCATTCTATGCAAGGCTTTGGATTAAGGTTATGGTCTTAAGGTGTGGCGCCTTCTCTAATGATGACTACCATACCAAACAGACATACATGAGGATTGGTCTTGTTATAGATGAGTATACCCAGTGAATAATTTTGGGACAAGGTTTCCATTTTTTCCTAACAATTCTACAAGCTCTGTTTTTGTAGAGATGAAATTTAGTTCACAGTCTTGGGCCCAATTGATAACTTTAATAAGAGCTCACAAAGTTGTGATTTTTCCCGAAGTCATGATGACAATGGCATCGGCATAGGCTATAACTGTTAGCAGCCAGAGTAGCGGGGATAAAACTCCTCTTAGCAGCGTACCTCTACAAGGATTGACTTTTCTGTTTCTACTATTCTTGTTTGGAGCATGGAGTCGATCCAATTTGGCTCGATTCTATGGAGCTAAGTGCCTGACAAATGGCAATGTACTCAACACTGTTGTAGGCCTTTATATGCGTTTCGGAAAAGCGTTTTTATAAGTCTTTCTCAGTGTGTGAGGGCTTACCGGCTTTGGGAATGAATATGGCTTTTCCTTCTCTCCAACTAATAGGCATAAAGAAAAGATGAGTCTTTAGACCTTTGGAGTATCATTGGAATAACGCCGCCAGGGCAGGGCCTGCAGATTTGTATGCTGAGAAAAGTCGATGGCTTTCAAAACCTTACTAATTGGTTTCCTATGTTGGAACTAACACTATCTTTAGGGTTTCTGGATTCTGAAGGTCTCATTTGAGAACACCCTGGAAAGTGGGTATTCATAAGTGACTCACATAAAACTAATACGTGCCTTTAGTGTAAGTGGTGTCAATGCCGCTGTTTGCTGTCGGAAAAACTGTAGAACCGACAGTGTGATAAGCGTTTTGAAGACAAGTGGTTTAAGGACTAATCAACTTATACAAATTAAGTCTTTAAACGAAACAGTTTTTAATCGAGATGAAAATTTTTTAAGCGCCACTAAAAGAAAAGTAGGAAAAGACGAAGTAGATGTTGAGTCTGTTATTGAAAACTAATCTTAGATGTGAGGCTACTCTGCGATATAAGGGTGAGATTTCAAAGGCATTTGATGGATTAATGACTGCAAGTTTTCAGGACATTATATACCTTTCAAACCCAAGACTATTTTATTTGATTCATTAAAAAAAGGAGACAATAAACCATAAAATCAATTGTCCCTGTTTTAAATCCAACGGCTATCTAAATTTCCAGCTTAAAAATGTTAAAGAGAAAAAGCTTTTGGAAGAAACCATTTCAGAGTGCTTCTTGTGAAGTTTGTGCATAAATAAAAATGAAGGAAGAAAGCAGAGATAACAAAATATCTTTTTTCAGTCAAAACTAATAGACTTTGTATCTATAAGTGATTTCTAACGAGAATTTGTTATGTTTCCTTTGTATTTATCAAGCATTTGCAGCTAAGGATATACACATTTTCTTCTTCTTTTCTTGCTAAATCCATGATCCATACATTTGCATACGACTCCTCATGTGGAATATTCCCGATATTTCTGGGTGCCATAAATGCAATAGGAACTTTGTCAACAACAAACGAAAAATTCAGTCCCCTGTCGTCGCGTCGCTTGTTGTGACCAAAAACAAGGCACAGCACAAGGATGGGCTGTATTCTATCATCGACAGCAACAGCGATTATGTAAAGTGAGATTATTCATCCTAAGGATGACGCAAACGAAAAACGTAAATATTATCGTTAAGGCTATCACAGCATACATAACACAAGAGCTGACAAGGCGTTTTTTAAAAAAAAGAGGCAGCATAGAGTATTGTAAAAAAGAGCTTCAAGGTTATCTCGGTAAGACGGGTCTAGTAACATAGAGACCATTTTTAAAAGATAAAACAAGCAATTTTTTCGATATCAATGTTCTATCAGAATAGGGGATTGCCGAATGGAAAGGAAATCAAATTTTTATCGAGTTTTCAGATGGCAGATTAAAGTCGTGAGAAAGCTGTCTGAAATTATAACTCTGAGGTCAATGATCAAAAATCTACAAGAGCTCATAAAAGAAAATGTATCTCGTTTCTGTAACCATAAAATTCCGCCTAGACAGTTCAACAACCCGAGTATGTTTCAGGGAACAAATAAACTTTTTGAAAGAAAGATCAAAATGACCTACAGAATATTAAACTCCGGAGAACTACAGATACCTAACAAAAACTTACTGCTGACAGTAGGAACAGATCCGGATGATGGCCACTTTATAGTGGAAGATGCACAAAGTAGAGACAGTAGGTGCTGTTATATAATGTGCATAAATGCATTCGCCCGAATTCCGACCTTGAGCCTTTGTCAGACACTTCTATCTTGAGCCGCGATCTCGCATTACCGATCTGAGAATCCTGGTTTCACTAGGTTCAATGACGACCGACTTACAAATGCAGTCATCGCCGAACAAAACGGGGATAACACCTTGTTCGAAGATGGACCACGTAGACATAAAAAAAAAACAAAATATGAAATCAGCAGAAGTAGCCGGCATAGGTACCCAATATTGTGCAGCGAAACCTCGTTTCGAAAGTGGTGGACATCTTAATCTCTTTATTTAGCAGTGCCAAGGAGAGGGTGGTTCCAATCTGGCAAATCTGAGGTCAATAAGTCTTCCTTCGAGTATCAGTAAGGTATTCCAGAAAGTTCTCAGGAGAGCACTGTTCACAGAAATATTATTCCCAAAAATAAGTTTGGATTTTTTAAGGCGGGTCATAATACCATACATGCCGCGTCTAAACTAATATCAGATATTCAAAGCAGTGTACAGGTGCATGTCTGGTTGACTTGGAGAAGGCATTTTTTTTATTTTCTATAAGTTGATTTGGTATGGCACGAGTAAACCACTTCTATGTTATTCCTTATGACATGCTTCATGATAGAGCGCTTGCTGTCAAAAGTGGCTAAATCACTTCTACCAGAACTTTCAATATTCAGAACGGTCTGCAACAGGGAGCGGTGAGTTCGCTAATTTTATTTATCATTTACAACATATCATCAGAGACAGACGACAATTGAGGGCGACAACTGAGTCCGTGGAAGCAGTGCCAAATGATTTGAGGGCTGCTTGGCTGTTTCAGAAGATTCGGATATTCACTGAGGATATCACATTTCCTTTGATCAACTATAGGATTTCTTTGATCGCCAGAACTTTTGCTTGGAACAGGCTACAATGGTTTGGGAGGCGAAATGAGAGACTAACGTTTAGTCTGTCTGAGTACACACCGCGCAACCAACCGCTTTTTCGTTTTTCGAACCGTCTGTATAGAATTAGAATAGAATCATCTCTTAGAAACTCAGGTAGAGCATTCCACATTCAGCTGGTGCAACTAAAATAAGAATCTCTATACTTGACTGTACGTCCGAAGTTGGGCTCAAGGTAAAACTGATGAACATTCTTAGCGAGGCGGGTGTTGCGGCTAAATTGTTTCAGGGGAGGAATGCAACTGGCTACCTCACTAGAGCACTGCTTGTGAAAAAAGTGATAAAAGAGAGTGAGACAGGCAACGTTTCGACGATGTTCAAGAGAATCAATTGATTCTACGATTGAACTATCACCTATAAATTTTAAGGCTCTATTTTGTACCCTATCAAGGAGGTGCAAAGATGTTTGAGAAGCACCTGACCAGATATGGGAGTTATACTCCAGTTTTGGGCGGATGAAGGCCTTATAAATTGTAACCAGATCAGAAGGGGTGAAGAAATTCCTGCATCGTCTCAAGAAGCCTAAGCATTTAGCAGCGTTTTTGGCGACTTCAAATATGTGGTCATTCCAACGAAGATCATCGTTTACACACATACCAAGTACTGACAGCTTTTTGGTTTCTTGGATGCAGGTACCATTCATGAATAATGGCAATGGGGCAATGTTAAGCTTGAACGACAAGAGACAGCTTTGAATTTTCGAAGCATTGAATTCTACTTGTTTCTTATGATCCCATGAAACAAACCTCTCAAGGCCAGAATTTAATGAGCTTATCATACAACCGTTCCAGAAGAGCAGGGACGTGAATTTGGAATCGAATATGAATAGCTGAGGGTCGAGTCGCCAGCAAAACAGTTAAGCGGATTAGAAGTTTCAGACAAGAAAACATTAATGAAAATGAGGAAGAGAGTCGGATACCAAACGGAGCCCTGGGGCACACCAGCATTTATGAGATGTGTATCAGACTTGAAGCCATCCAACACAACTTGTATTGAACGATGGGAAAGGTAGTTTTAAATCCAACGAAGAAGAGACACGTCGATACCAAAAACACGCATTTATGATAAAAGATCCTGATGCTAAACTCTATCAAATACTTTAGAAATATCAAGCGCAATAATCTTACTTTCTCCAAAACAATGTAAGGATTGGTTCCACTTTTCGGTGAGATAAGCCATCAAATCACCAGTGGACCGTTTGCTACGAAAGCCGTACTGACGGTCATTAAGAAGCTTTCGTTCTTCAAGATATTTCATAAGTTGACGGTTTATCAACGTTTCCATTACCTTGGAAAGAAGGGACGTTAGTGCAACTGGACGGTAATTGGAAGGGGAAGAAGATTCGCCTTTCTTAGGGACCGGCTGGACAAACGCAGTTTTCGATCTGCTCGGAAAAATCCCAGCAGAATAGGAAAGATGGGAAAGTTTTCGCAGTGGTTTTGCCAGCATAGAAGAACACATTTTCGGGATACAATCTGGACCAGCAGATTCTTGTATATTGAGATCTTTGAGGACTCTTGCAACCGAGCGATTTGGAAAAAATCATCACAGAATCTACAGACTCAAGCTCAGGGGGGGGCAAATGTGCTATCAGAAAGTGTCGACTTGGCAACAAATTGATCTGCCAGCAAATTGGCATTATCGATGGAGCTGACATACGGAGAGTTATTGAAAACGAGCGTTGGGACAGATGACGTGGTCGAGTTCTTAACGATCCTTGCAAAAGATCAAAAGTTTTTGCTTCCTCTTGGTTACAACAGTACTTTGCCTCTTGCAAGCTCATCGGCGACTTTTTTCAATTATTCCGAGACTTAAATGAGACTCAAGGACTCTAGTCTTTCCTGCATTCCTGGATCACTTTCGAAGTAGTTACAGGGTAGAGTGGAACCTTAAGCCCAGCTAAGCTGATACTTCTTCCCACTCAGCCATTCTTCGTGACGTATATCTAACACCTCTGTGGATACAACTCCCTATCCAAAATAATGGATTATTATAATTAACAATTTCAAATTCTTGAAACCGTTTTTTGCACCGAAAAAATTTTAAGATTTCTGATTCCCTAAAACCATAAATCAAAACAAAATTTCTGAGTGCAGACAAGCAAACGAAAATTCGGGTAACCACTTTTTCATCGTATAATTTGATTGTTACCTCGTTTTCATTTTGATTTTTTTTCTTTATCGTTGGCACACGAGCAAAGCAAAGCATTTTATACCGTTGAAACTCGGAACTCAAAACCCACACTTCTTTTACACATCTATGCCAACACATATCATAACGAACTCCCTGCAGAAAACATAACTTGTTTTTGTATTCCTATACGGTTGCAGGTTTTGATGAGTAAATCAATACCCATTCCCATGATGCACAGAATCTGTTGATACCCACATATAAATGGAAGTTGAAACCCTTAGGTACGATGGGATGGATACACATGAAGTGTAGCCCGGGCATCTTTTAAAACAATCACAAAATGGTAGGTAAGGCACTTCAATTACTAACCAATACCGAATCGTTTTAAAAATAGGACTGCAAAACGGCTCAGGCAGTGATTTTCAATAAATTCATTGTACACCACGTTAATTTTTTCCATCAGTAAGTAAAAAAGTAAAAACAGAATTGAATATTTCAATACAAAAAAGCACTCATTTTGAACCTATAGACATAAGGCAACAAAACTCGAAGTCGAATTCCATATGTTTCGAAAGTTAGTTTGAAAAATTCGGTTAAATTTTCACAAACCTCAACCAACCTTAATAGAACAACATTTTCCTTTATCGCTCGCCATTAAATATTAAAAAGATAACGACGAAAAAAACAAACCTAGTAAGTGAGAGCAATTTGGAAGAACTTTGTCAAAACAAACACCAACAATAAAAAAAGAATGGAAGAAAATTCACTTCGAAGAACCAACCCACCAACCAACAGAAACACAAAAAGTCCATTTTTTTTTTGCTTTATTGGATTTACCTATTTTAGTCACCGGAAATAAGTCACAAACATGAACAGAGAAATACCAAAAAAATTCCCCCCAAAACAGAACAGCAAAAAAAAAAAAAGAACCTGCTCGAAAAATCAACAGACAAATTTATGTCCTTTAAGGTGCGAATCAAATTCTCGATTCCCTGCAGGGGCTCCATTATACGAATTTTTTTTCTTTTTTGAGGAAATCCATCCACACAAACAAGCCTGTGTACAAACAAAAAGAAACAAAATCAGATTAATGTGAGGGAAAGTGCCAG
Organism: Melanostoma mellinum; assembly: GCA_914767635.1. NCBI lineage: Eukaryota > Metazoa > Arthropoda > Insecta > Diptera > Syrphidae > Melanostoma > Melanostoma mellinum. The sequence goes on along the minus strand of OU612059.1, from coordinate 54,600,009 downwards.
GGTTTAGATCTAGAGCAGAGTAATCCGATAAAGATATTCAAACTATACATAACAGCTCAATGAATGGTCTCTGAAATTTACCCTGTTGGATACCGACAGAAGAAAAAAAGAGAAGAAGAAAAAAATAAACAGATACTTAATTATTCCCCCCCTCTCGGTTTAATTAAACATGAACCCCCAATATACTGACAAAAAATTTAATTGCATTCGGAAACTGAGAGGGACGACGACGACGAAGCTTTGATTTTACTACATTTTGTCCTGCAATGTTTGTGTTCTATGTCAATAGTCTGACACACTCGCAGGTATACCAGCTAACCCTGTAAATTCAATATCATGATTTCACCCCCAAAATCGTTCCATATGGTTAAGACACCGTAAAATATTCCAAAAATATGCCAAAAGTAACAAAATATTGTATTTCCATTGGGAGAATAAAGGAAAATTTGTTGGTGTAACCTGACACAATGCAAATTGTGTTTTCCAGCTTTTTACCATTTTCAGACGTTCAATTATCTAAGTAATTAGAGGAGACAAGCCAGAACATTCAATGAACATCACAACAACCCAGACCACCATTAGTTGTTTCGTATCTACTCGTATATGGAAATGGTAAGGGTCTGACTGGAAAAAGTTACAAACAAGTATCATGACTCCATCAGTGTGCAGTCTATCTGTGCCCTGCTCACCCCCATCCCCCATCCCCCACACAACCCATACGGATAGGTATTTTAGTTTTTTCTTTTTATTGTGTGAAGATAGATAGATACTCCTTCTTGGTTGTTGTTGAGCCGCAGAGACAAAAAACATTTTTCACCATTTCACCTGTTGCTAAATGTGATTGATGGTATGAGTGCATAAAGGCTGGCGTAAGCGACATTTTTATTATCCTGTATCCAATGTGTTTAACTTTTTTTTTTTGTTTGACAAAAATTGGATATTTTTCTGGTTTCACTTTGCGTACCACGACCACGACGCCACCGACGACGACAATGACGACAACGACAAGTGATGATGATGATGGGTAAAAATTACGTTTCGTCTGGGGATCGGTCCTCTTTTCATGTCAAACAAGGAGATGGGGTAAATCAATTTGATTTTTTATTCCGCAAGAATATTTATGTACACCGTACAACGTTCACTATTGAAACCAATTTTCATAACTTTGAATTTGCACTTTATCAAATGAAAAATAAAGTTTCAAATAACTGCACCGAACGGACTATAAATTGACAGCGCGCGCGGCGGACGAAATTTGTTGCAGAACTACATACGTAGGTACTCGTACTCTTCTTGAAACCAACTCAAAGCTAACACTACAAAAGCAAACTAAAATCCCGGAACAAACGCACATACACGGTCCGCTGGCTCTCTGCCCAAGTAACGTTCGTTATGAACTGATAAAGATTTCCCATTTGAACGCACATCAAACCACCCACCATCATGATAAGCTGCCATATTCTACGGAACAGGGGAGAGATCGAAAAACACTCACATTAGAAGCAACAAATATCAGGCGCCAAAGGGGGCCGCGTCTAGTATAGGTATAGAAACACGAAACACCATAAATTACATTGACTGGCTAGGTGAACTTTTTCGCCGAAGGGATATTCATATCAATTCGCCGCATTTCCAGCTGACGTTTCCAGGTTTTCTTGTGTGTTGTATAAAACCGAATCGAAAGCTGAGGGTTTTGACAAACAAATTTTGGACTTTAGACTGAGAAGAAGCTCTATGACGACGCGACGTTGTCCTCGCCATATTGAAATAAATCTTAAATTTCGTGTCACGTATTGTAAATAAACGAAGATAGCGATTTTTTATAATTTTAAAGGTAGGTAGGTAGCGTTGGGTCTTCCTTCATACAGCTACTCTGCCATATCACAGTTTCTACGTGAATTAATTATATGAATTCATCAGTCTCTAGACCCTATAGATCTTCTGATGGTGCACAAAGTCGTGTGGAGAATATTATTGAGAGGAAAAGCGTTTTATTAGCTGGTGTCCTAAATCAGTGTTTTTTTTTATTTGAATGAAAGTCGTGACATTTAGCGAAAGGTTTTGAGAAGATTCAGCTAGGACGTTCATAATTGAAAGGATTATGTCAGAGGTAATATAAATCAAAGGATTAGCCGTAAACGGACACTAGGATTTTAGCATTCGTACAGATATCTAATCAAAGTATTGTATGTTCAGCAGGCATGATAGGAGGTAGTATTTTGAAGGTGAAATAAATATTTCGGTTGGTTTTGGTGGATGATTGTTTTGGAAAGTAATATTTAATAACAGGAGGCTGCATTAAATTGTTGTTTTGTTAGTGAAGTTCCATGATACCAATGCAATGGTGCAATAGTTAGAAGAATGGACCGTTGCCTGGGAACATAGATTTTTGAACATAGATGGGAGGAGGAGTAAGAAGATAAAATCCAAAATCAGGGGGGGGGGAGGGGGGGCACACTCTGATTCAAATTTTAATTTTATGTGGCCCCTACGCCTTAGTTCCGTTTCTGTGAGACTGGTATCCTCAGTTCGGAAATTCAATCATTTCTGTGGTACCCCTACGAGATATGGTAGTACCCCTGTGACGTTCTTTTAATTTCCCAGCTGGGGTAGAACTCACGGCGGCGGCGCGGCGCGGCGGGCCAAGGTCAGTGAGTAAAAACACTCAAAAATTCATTAAGGTCAGAAACTGTCTTTTATTAAGAGCTGGTGTTAAATTATTTATTATTAACAAATATACTAAAAATAAATTAAATAAATAGGGTGGCGCAACAGAGCGAGGAGCCTAGCGCATTTCCCACAACCCCATGCCTTGTGAGGGAATGGAAGGGACCTACAATTTTCTGCCGGTTCCGAACGGCAAATAGAGACAGCGGTTTTCATGGTAATGAATACTAACGGAGGACTTGCCTACTCCTCGCGAAAGGCGATACCCGTGGAAAAAACATTTTTGCCTCTGTTGGGATTCGAACTCGAACCTTTGGATTAGCGGGCGGACATGCTATCCATCACACCAAGGGTACCACAAATAATACTATTAACATGAATCAAATGATCCCTCTGCGGACAATGTGATTTGCTGGATGCTATGCGGCTATACTATGGCTCCTGCCAGCGATAGTTCGGTCAACCTAGTTATCGGACTGACTGCGGAAGAAAAGAATAACGTTTATTTAGTCTGGTTATAATTACTGCCTTCAGTGGCACAATCAGTAATTGCAATTCACCCTGTAGGTAGCCGTAGGTGAGTAGAAACACTAGACGTCCGAGGACCCTGGTAGGCAGAAACAGCGGGCGTCCGAAGACACCGGTAGGTAGAAACGGCAGGCTTCCGAAGACGACCCTAGAAGGCAGATCAACAGGCAATAGCTCTGGGGGATCGACTCCAATCCTCTTACTTTGTGCATACAAGCGGCTTCTTACTACTTGCACGGTTAATTGGATCTCTTTTTACTTCGATTGGCTTATTTTTATCTTCTTTATAAGAAAGAACTGCACCTCACTGCCGGTGCCGTCGGACAGAAATTTCTTGAGTTCAGCGTTCAGCCGCTCTATTTATACTATACTCCAATTTTACTGTGGTGCCGCGTGCATTTAACATACAACATGCATGGTTAACATATTTTGTTGCTACTCACCATCAAGCAGCAATTTAATGCACTTACCCGTACTATATGTGTATGGTTAAATGAATGCCTTGTTCGCCATAGTACTGTCCGCTCCTATTGTATTTTAATGTAGCCTATATAACACAGGTACTGCTCAAGACGGAGTTGCTCCCCATGTCAGAGTTTACATCCACAATATTAGTGTGTGTACGAGTGTACCTGCTACTCTGGTACCGGAGGTTTGTTTCTGGGACGGAAGTTCGAGTTTCCAGTTTTAAGCACAGGCAGTGGCTGGCCTATTTCGCCCATAAATGAGAAGCCAAAATGCTTCGTTACATTCCTTACTCCGTTCAAGGAGCCAAGGTAAGAAATACGTTTCTTGCTTGCTGAGCAATAACCATTGCAAGCCTACTCCAGATAGGGCTTAGGTAAATGAAACCTTCTTCTAAGGTAGGAGTTGCTTTTCAGGACAGTTTACGCGCTGCAATCGTTGACAGAATTGAGCTTGCACCATTGTCCTAGTTTCGGAAAACGCTGCACTCCTGCTACAGACATTGAAAGCACCTATGCCGTTCCATCATCCAGTAGTGGCATGGCCATCGAATTGAAGCAGTACATTGATCTGTCCATCATATCTAGAAAGAAAAATCCAACGAAATTGTGGTATCTATATTCTGTGCCTACTTGACACCAGATGCGTCTTCTATTTCATCAGAAAGAGTTTTATCTGGTAAAAGTTCATTTTTTATATTTGACAGTTATTATGTAACATTTTACTCGGTTTTAAGGGTAGTAAAATTTTGTGTGAAAATATATCGATATATGTACACATATTTCCATCTCCGACATCCTTAGAAGAACATAAATTAACGAGCTGTACCGTGACATAGGCATAGCTATGGAAGGGTATGCATCGTGAGGCTCCGATGGATGGGCCTTGTAGAGCGGATGGACCTAGACGCTGCGACTCGACGGTTTTCGAAAGCATTTTGAAGGGAAATCGCGGGGCTGGAAGTGCTTGTCTTAAGTGGCACAATCAAGTGGAAGAATACCTCAACCGACTTAGAGTGCAAAACTTGAGAGAGCTCGCTCGAAATCAAAGTTGTTGGCGTAAGATGCTGGTTGGGGCTCAGGTTCAGCCCCAACTATAATGCCCACCTAATTAAGTAAGTAAGTCCATCTTCGTTCAGGGGGATCAAATATCAACGCCCGCCATTGGCAACCCGATGAGACACAAAATAAAAACAAATAACTTTCTAATTTCGATTTAGTCAAAGTAAACATGGACAAAATAGAAATCAGAGGCAAAATATTAAGTTTGAATAAAAAAAACGTAAACATTTAGGTATTCACATATTTGTACTTTCATTTTCAATTCTCCACCTTAGTATCGGGGCGTTTGTCAGAAATGAAGCACTAGAAAGTTTCATTTAACATACGATTAAATTTAGCTAAAGGTAGACATAGATTTATGGAAAAAAAATTTTCATATATTTCTTTTAAATTTTTTTAGAAAAGTAATTTAAGAAACCAGAACCCTCTTCCTAAAATGTGAGAGCCTGAAAAAAAAGAGAGCGCAAGGATATACCACAAAGGATATCTGCAAGATTTGAATATCACGCTCCAAAAATGCGTCGGTAAGAAACAAACACAATTCTTTTATTGTGGTTTAAATAATAAAAATTGACTCACAAAGCGATTCCTCTGTCTGTCTCCCGCATCAGCCTGAAGTAACGAGTCACCAAATAATTTTTAATCGCTTAATCCAAGGACACCACCGATAACTCCTTTCATGATACAACATAAAGAAATGATATCCCTCTTCAAAAAAGAAAATCATGCTTTTTTAATATAAATAAAAAATGAGTAAAGGTATCCATCTCAGCTACACAAGTAATATCAGAGGAATTTATTTTTTGAAGGATACTTTGACTGAACTTCCTCGTCTTTGTGTTTGTGTTTTTTATTTCTTTTTTTTTTAATGATTTCAACTTTTTTGTAGACAGTGCTATGTCATGTTTATCTTTGAATGACGAAGGATGGTATAGTAATTTTTTAAATAGGCACAATCAAATATATTTGGAATGTTTCATTTGACAGTAATGGATTTTCGTTTTCAATTGATAAAAGTTCAAAAAACTTTTTCAACCAGAGTACAACAATTTCCAATTTTCAAAAGTAATAAAAAAATTACGAATACTCACCACGTGAGTCTGTGTCTTGAATTGAGATATTAGAGGTTTTACCTTGGATTCTAATTCCTTTTTTTTTGCCCAAAACTTCGTACGTTCTTAGCTTCAGCAAGTGCAATGAAATGAAGTAAAAGTCAAAACCGCACGGGTTTTCTTCGTTAATCTATGTTCATATAAGCTTCCTACATGCCGCGGCGCGGTGCACTGTGGTTTCAATTGACTTTCCTCTTGGCAAAAATCATAACTTTTGAAGGGCTATATACTTCCAAGGCTATAGAAATGGAGAGTTGGAAAAATTTGATTCACTATTTCGCAATCTTTGGATATGAAAAAAATTAATTATGGAATATAGTAAAAGTAACAATTTCTTTATTCTTAACTGTAAAGGTATGTCCACACCAAAGAAACATTTTTGAAACATTTCCGAAACATTTCAGAAACATTCCAAAAACATTTCAGAAACATTTCAGAAACATAAAAACATTTCTGAAATGTTTCAGAAATGTTTCAGAAATGTTTCAGAAATGTTTCTATAAAGTTGTTTTGGTGTGGACGCTTCGTGAAACATTTCTGAAATGTTTCTGAAATGTTTTTGGAATGTTTTTTGTTTCCCATTCTGAATGGAAAACTTTCTTTGTTTTTCTGAAACATTTGCAAATAAAGCGAGTGGAAGTGCAAAGTGGTTTCTTTTTGTTATAACAAAAATGTCGCGAAAAGTGTGGAATAACGAGGATGTTATCCAATTAATAAAATTATATGAAACAAAAAAGTGTTGTGGGATCCACAAGATGAAGATTATAAAAATAAAAACAAAAAAGCCGATGCTTTCAGTGAAATTTTAGAAAGCCTTAATTGTGAAAAGGATGAAATAGAAAAAAAAAATTCAATCACTTAAAGTGCAACACAGGCGAAAAAAAACAAATTACCAAATCCGGTATGGGAGCAAAAGAGAAGAAGACTGAATGGTTCGCTTTTAAGCACCTGCGATTTTTAGACGATCGGTATGACTGTGGCTCATCTTTATCTAATGTGGAGGTATGTACATACATAACTACTAGCATGTTATCAGTTTTTTGTTAAGCATTTAAATATATGTATACATATATATTTGTCTATTATTATTTGTTTTAGGAAAGCTGCCAGAGTGAACAAGAGCATGATACCAGCTCGATCATACACACAGAGGTAAGCACCTACCTACGTACATATGTATGTACATTGTACATATACCTATAGTTGTGTACGAATTTTTTGCATTGCTGTTGCGTAGGATAAAGATAAATCAAAATAACGACATTTGCATAATCATTACCTATTAATAATTATAGAAATACATATGTTTCCCAATGTTTCGGAGACATTATCTGAGATAAATCACACTCCCAGAACACCGGAAAAATATGAAGAACCTAAAAACCATCACCAAAAAAAAAAAGATTAAGAACAGGTATTAAAATTGAAGATGATCCGAAATTGGACGAGGCATTCGGTATAATGAAAAGTTGTTTCCTGGATTCAAAGACCAGAGACGAATATAAAATTTTTGGGGAGATGGTAGAGGGGCGAATAAGGAAGATGAAAGGTGCCAGGAGAGTTTGCTTGCTAAAGCACAATATAGAAAACCTAATTTTTGAAGCTGAAATGGAAGAAATCGAAGAGCAATCACAGCAGCCAGTAAAGGTAGTAAACATTGAAAACTCGGATCTGCAAAGCTTCATTTCATCTTTTGACACTGTAAACAACCAATAAAAACATTCATTTTATGGGTTTAATAACTACTTTTATTTATAATGAAATTTGTATTGATTTTCTTCAGAGTTATTATAAAAATTTCTTTTTTGTAATAAACATGTGTTTTATTTATTAAGCATATTTTTCTTGCCATGTTACCGAGCCTTGTGGGCTGAGAAAATACTGCTAAACGTTCTACTACACTTATGCTCGATCTGAAGTTTGTATTTTGTTTTCTAATTTTATGACCAACCAAATTAACAAGAAACTCGAAGTCCTCACTTGACATTCTAGCGAAATTTCTATATCCACTTAAACCATCAATTTTCAGTTCTTCCAATAATTTTACACCACCTGAATTATTTCTATTTTTCAAAATATTTCTTTGCCACTGTCTTGGTTTTTTTTTTTTTTTTTTTTTTTTTTTTTTTTTTTTTTTTTTTTTTTTTTTTTTTTTTTTTTTCATGATTATAAAACACGACGCTATAATTGCTACTTCCTTACAATCCATATTCAAGCACTAAACTGAGTTCGAGAACAAAAAAAAAATCCCATTAAAAATGGGAAACAAAAAACATTTCAGAAACATTTCAGAAATGTTTCAAGAAACGTCCACACCAAAAAAACATTTCAGAAACATTTCTGAAATGCTTCTGAAATGTTTCCGAAATGTTTCAAAAATGTTTTTTATACAAATGGGAAACATTTTAGAAACTTTTTTGAAACAATGTTTCTTGAAATGTTTCTCTGGTGTGGACACACCTTAATGAATAAAAAATTAAATTCAAACAATACTTCTGTTTATTCTTAATCGTTTTTGACAACAAAAAATTAAAATAATAAATAACAAATAACAAGATTATTTAATTATCTGTTTTTGTAAATTATTTTAACTTTTTGACTGGTAAGAGTTAAACTTATTGCTCATGAGTACAATAGACTATATTTCATCCTCAAATTCCCAAAGGAACGGAAATGGGAACGTCAAATAGTCACTTTATCAAACTAGATCTCTGAAAGCAACCATAACATTTAAGATTTGACAACCAATCCTTGTGAGTGAAGATTACCGCTACCTGCGCGAGAACTTTCTGTAATTTTGTGATTCTTTGTGATAGTGACATTCCAGATAATGTGCTTTTTCCAATAAATTTTTTTTTTTTTGATATTCTGTGATAGTGACAATTTGCTACTAGTTAAGCAATTTATATTGACGAGGAGAAGGCGACCTGACTAAAGAGCCCGACCCATAGAATCCGTTGCGTCCGTTCGCTGCCGGATTCACCTGACAGCTCGATTAAATACACACGATCTTATGAGAGGTGACCCATAAGCATCGGATGCAACGGACGCAACGCAAAAAGTAGCCCAACTTTTAACTTTTTGCGTCCGGCAAAAGAGAGACATGCGCAGTCATAACCAATTTGAAGTTTTCTTGTATATGGAAAAAGTGACAATGGGCGCGTTCAAGAACCTATCGGATAGCCTATCTCGAATAGCCGTATCTTGGATACCTTTTTTTTTGCTGCAGACAACAGCTGTGAAATATTTAAATTCGACTTTTGAAAACAGAAAAACTTTCAAAATATCATTGCTAGACGATTATAACTTATTTTTTTTCGATTTCCCAAACGTAAACAACAACAACAAGCTATCCGGATACGATTCTTGAACGCCCCATTTTAATTAAATTTATATGTCAAAACACCGCAACGGATTCTATGAGTCACCCCTAGCCGTTGTGTCCGGCAAAACTCACAGCTGTCAGGTGAATCCGGCAGCGAACGGACGCAACGGATTCTATGGGTCGGGCTCTTTAGGTCGAGGATCTCAATGCGACCATTCAGAAATTTCTTCCAGAACAGTTGGTTTCCTTCAAATCAATCGAAACCGTTATGAACCAGGATGACGTAGTCAACTATCCCATGGAAATTCTTAATTCACTGGGATTGCCTGGACTACCACTTCACAATTTGCAGTTAAAAGTAGGATCAGTTGTCATCATGCTGCGTAACATTAATCAACCTCGACTATGCAATGGAACAAGATTGGCTGTGAACAAGCTGATGAATAACGTCATTGAAGCAACAATCATAAAAGGACAATACAAAGGAGAGGATGCCTTGATCCCGCGAATACCGATAATTCCAACGGATTTACCATTCGATTTTAAACGGTTACAATTTCCACCACAAAACATAACAAAAAATATAGTTTATGAGAAAGCTTTAAATTGATTAACAGACTGTATAATAACAGTGTGCGTCTGTCAATATCAAATTTAAACCTTATACTGTCCAAATTTCGTATAGATCGGTGAAGATTTGCTTGAGTTATGTTTTCGGCCAGTTGAGAAAAAGAATTTTCGAGAAAAATGCGTTTAAAACTTTAAATACTATGAAATCATATGGCATACCTGAGGGGCGCTGCCGTAGGATGGAAAGTTTGGGCATTTAGACATTTTTGCCGGCATCGATCCTTTCGTATGTTATTTTTAAGACCCTAAAGTACCTTTTAAGAAAAAAATTCGGTTTTTTCAAAATTCTAGACCAGCGTCCCCCCTTAAGTGTATACTATTGACTCTGGCGTATACGTACTGTTTTTATTTTATTTAAGTTTTGTTCTGATAATAAATTGTAACTACTTTCAATACGTTTTATAATTAATAGTTCATTGAGAAAAATTTTAGTTGCTGATTGTTGCTGAACTAGTTTCGTTTGAATCAATTCAAATTCATTGAACTTATCTATATCTTCTATCTATATATATAAAAATGAATTGCTGTTCGTTAGTCTGGCTAAAACTCGAAAACGGCTGAACGGATTTATCTTATCTTGATCTTAAAATGTTCGTGTAGGTCTAGGGAAGGTTTAAAAGCTTTTATTTCATCCCTATAATCCCACGCAAACAGAAACAGGAACGGGAAAGGGAACCTCAAAGTTATTTGACAGATTCCAAAAGTTCTTTCAACTCTAGGATGTTACATTATCCCTCAGTGACATAGATCTATATTTCATTCACATATTTCTACGGGAACGAAAAATTCCCTCAGGAACGGGGCCGGAAATGGAAACTTAAAAACTATTGGACAGATTTCAAAAACTCTTTCATCACTGGGTACATACTTCATAATCCCTCAGTTACTTATTATTTCATGTCTATAATCCCACGGGAACAGAAAAAGGAACGAGAACGGGAACCTTAAAGTTAATTAACAGATTTCAAAAACTCTTTCAACTCTAGGATGTTACATTATCCCTACCCTCAGTGACTTATATTTGATTCACATATTTCTATGGGTACGGAAGATTCCCTCAGGAACAGAGAACGGGAACTTTAAAGTCATTTGACCGATTTCAAAAAATGTTTTAACTCTAGGACGTTACATTATCCCTCCAGAACGGGGTTTTAAATAGAAACTTAGAAACAACTGGGCAGATTTAAGAAATTCTTTCGGCACTATGATGCCACATAATGCCTTAGTAACTTAGCGTAGATTTCATCCCTATAATCCCACGGAAACAGAAACAACAATGAGCACGGGAGCCTTTAAACTACAGACAACGCCAGGCGGCTCAGCTAATTAAATAACAAATAGTAAGATTATTGGATTGTTTGTTTTTAAGAACTCTTTTGACTTTCGCCTGGTAAGAAGAAAGATTGAAACTTTTAGTTAAAAGTGTAACTTTTACAATAATCCAAACTTTTTTTTCATATGAACACATTGAACTTTATTTACATTCGCAAAACAAAACGAATTGATTTAAAGTGATACTATACACTTTGACATAAGCAATGATAGCGTCTTCTAGGCCTATGGTAAGGATAAGGATCTCGAAGGGATATAGGGTTCAAAATGAAGTCGAAGTTCTTTAGTTATTATGTAGTCAGGAAGAAATGAGTAAAGTTATAAAGGCTCGAATAAAATTTTATTTTTGGCTCAGACCCAATAAAAGTATTGTAAAATCGCTTGATGGTCTCTGTGACCATGTTGAACGATGCAGATGCTGACACTTTGATGTACTCAACAAGTGTCACGAGCTTCGGCAACGGCACGGGAACAACAACGTTAGCGGGAACATGGAAAATATTGAGCCAATTCCCAAAAATTTTCCAATGTTTGAATGCTTCATTGCTCCTGAGTATTGAAGACAATATTTCTTTCCCTATTCTTTCCGGAACGGAAACGGTAATGGCGAAATAACCAAGAAACTGGAAAGTACTTAAGCGATTACAAAAATTCTTTCACTGTTAGAATGCTTCATTGTCCCTGAGAATATATTTCATCACCATTCTCCCACAGGAACGGGACCGGAAATCCAAAAAAAAAAAAACACTCTACCGATTTCAATGCGTATTTCAATTTTACAGTACTGGACCGATTCCAAAAACTATGTCATCGTTAGAGTGCTTAACTGTTCCTAATAACATAAACTATATTTCATCCCCATTCTTCCACTAAAATGGAAACTTGGAAACTACTTAACTAAACTTACTTACTTCAATTAACGTAGGGCCTGAGCTACGCCGACGGGTCAGCTAGTTAGTGTATAAATATCATTTCGGACATGTGGGCGCCATGACTGGCTCAAATAAAAATATCAAAAATCGAATATCAACCCTTTTTTCGAGCAATTGGGGCCGTATGTTGGCAATAACGCCACTAATGTTGGCTTCCAAGTCCCAACGTTTCTGGTTTCTTGACATAGACGAGCGACTTCACATATCCCAAAAAAAAAAAAATTTATCCAAGCGAAATTATGCGCTCATGGAATGCTAAATCAATTGGGACGTGCTCTGTGTGGCATTCAGCGCTGCGACGTCTTGTTGGAACCACATCTCTTCCACATTCAAACCATCTAATTCGGGAACCGAATAGTCGGTTATCGTGGCTCTATACCGGTCTCCATTAACGGTAACTGGCACGTTAACATCATTTCGGAAGAAGTATGGCCCAATGACTCCAGCAGCCCATAGAGCACACCAAACAGTCCGTTTTTGTGGATGAAATGGGTTCTCAAGGTACTCATTTGGATTCTCTTCACTCCAAATAGGGCAATTTTGCTTGTTGACGTAACCATTCAACCAAAAATGAGTTTCATCAATGAACAAAATTTAGCGATGAAATTCAGCATCGAGATCAATCTCATTTTCGGCCCATACACCAAAATCACGACGAATTTGCATGGTCTTGCGGATTGAATTCTTGCACAAGCTGCAAAATCTTCCATTAAGTTGATGGACTAGTGATGCCATAAACATGTTCGCATCGAATACTACGTGGCCATCATCTGAAACTATTGTTTTCTTATATTATGGAAAGAGAAAACAAAGAAATCAATTTTTTCTGTGTTTTTTTTTTACATAAGAACAAAATTGAACCAACTTTGAAAAGCTCTGTAAGTTAAATTAAAATCAGAAAATTATTTTGTTTGTTGTTCTTAGAGCTCTGTTTATGTGTTTATTAGAAATAATAAACAAAACAATAAAACCATCGAATTTTGCATTTTTGCCAAGGATTTTGTATTTTGGACCACGAGTAGAGTAGGCTGATGGTGCTGCTTTCGACAAACCTGTGGCCTCCGTAAAGAGTTCCAATAGGTGAAAATTATAATTACAATAAATATCAGCAACAAATTTAAGAAAATACAACATAAGCCAATGCCACAAAAAACTTCAAACCCATCGCGAACCAAACGCAAAGCAGTTGCAAATCAATTGCGAACTTAATGCAGACCAATTACAAAGTATTTCGGAAATACCATATTAAGAGATAAGTTGATAGCCTCTTTCTTCCAGATTATCTACAATAACCTTGGTAAACGCTATTGTCGAGAGTTTAAATGCATCGTTTGTAATTTATTGTAATCAAGCCCATTATGTATATTGAATTTTGAATAACCACAACTTTTCCCGCAAAAGTTGCAAACCTTTTCAGCTTTAAAATTGAAAATCTTCTGCTAAATATAGAGACATCCTCTCGGGGGTTATTTCTGTTTTATTCCTTTTTGTATCTTACTCTTACAGTGACCAATCAAAAAAAAAAAAAAAAAAATAGGTACAGTTGCAACATGATAGGACTCCTATTTCGCGTTGAAAACTCATGAAGACAACTCACTAAACAAGTTAAATGAAACTGACACAAATAGTTCTAACCAAGAGGAAACTACGAAGTCATTCCTCGTTGGAGACAGAACATTTTGTTCACCAAACACTGCCACCGTTGCGTTGGCGTCGTCGTTGGTTGTCTTTTCATTGATAGTCAAGTCCTCAACTACACCTACACCAACAACAACAAATGAACACTTTAAAAATAAATTGGCTCCAAATGTCAACATACACCCACAATTGTTATGTTTTTTTCTTCTTTTCATTGCAAGAAAATTATTAAATTTGGCTTTTGGCATTAAAGCAAACAATTTTCATAACTCTCAAGTAGATTCTTACAAAAAACAAAAATAAAACAGATGAGGAAAACCCCAATCCACAACCCTCTTAGGACGGATGGATGGATTAAGTCTGGCCATGTTTACTTCGTATATGAAGTGGAAAATTGAATTTCATGAAAGGCCGACCTAGCTAGAAATTACCTTGAGCAAAAATTTAAGAAATTTGAATAAATCTTCTGGTCTTGAAGAAAAACAAATTGAAATGAAAACTTTTTCAAGTTTGATTCGCATTTTCTTTGTTTTCACCAAAAGTCAAAGAACTGATTCCTGTCCATCATCGAGACGCAAGGGTTTTGCTTTGCTTCAAACTTCTAATAATGTTTCGTTCGTTGGTGTACATGTCAGAAAAGGGTTAATCTAAATCTAGAAACATAGGTGCGTAGGTATATCTTTGCCAAACAGCATGTCGAAGGTAAACATTTATCCGTAATGTATGGAGAAGGCGATAGGGTCTGGTGTACCTTCATATAAAAAATGAGGTTGAATTTGAGCAAAGCAATAAGTGCGAGTATTTTTAGTGTACGGAGTACAAATGGGATTGGATGGTAGAATCGTGCCGAGAATAAAGTTTTAAAAATGGATAAGCAAGGGAAAGTTGTTTTTCTTTATTTTTCAATGACACGACTCTCCGACGAGCCGTTCTGTTGCATAAGGTCTAGACTTATGGCTTTAGGTCATGCTTTCGAAGTCAGAGTTATTAATTCCTGAGGTATCAGGGCTGAGTGCAAAGGGATTTGGATACCTCAAGTCTAAACTAATGATCAAAATAGCAATGGAATATGTGATTCTTATACAGGGGCGATAAAGTTAAGGTGACGGGCATATACTTGAATTATTGGGCTGATATCCTTCTCTTATGACGAACAACTATTACAGCAAACAAAAGTGGGACTGCAAACGACTGACGTAGTTCTAAACATTCACAGCTATTTATTTTCTTCTCTAGTTAACACTGTTTATTAAAAAAATAGCATCCCATTGTTCGTTATAGCAAATACTTTATTAACACTGTGCGTTCCACACATTTGGCTTCCTACTTTCACAGCACTTAAAGAACATTCTCTTATGAAGATAACTGCTTTGGTGCTAGGGATAAGATTAAACTTTCATCGAGAGGCACAGAATTCTTACCATCCTAGTTAATAGATACTACTACTTTATTGACTGACTACTTGATGCCTGACTGATGGCTGACTGAGACTGACTGATGACTGACTGATGACTGACTGATGACTGACTGATGACTGACTGATGACTGACTGATGACTGACTGATGACTGACTGATGACTGACTGATGACTGACTGATGACTGACTGATGACTCACTGATGACTGACTGATGACTGATATTTTAAACTTTTTTCATTAGTGAGGCACATTTTCATTCGACTAAATGTCTGGTATTGATCCACCTTGACAAGAAAATGGGCAGCACAAGTTCTTAGTCCTTTTTGGACCTATGCGGTCCCCACAATCTTTAAGATAAGACAATTATCCAGACGTTATGTGCTTATTAAAGATATGAAGGATCATCACTTACCTAGGCTGCATAGTCAGCAAAGAAAGTTGTCGTACTTTTATGTTCTGTGCTTATAACGAGCAAGTAGCTCAAGGCGCTTCCATGTTGTATATCTACTGTGACTTTAAATGCTTTTTTGATTCCAGCTTTACATCTAGCCTTACTCCTTCATATACACTCATACTCACACAATTAAGTCATTTTTATAAAATAAGGTTAACATATCCATATATTAAGTACAAATTACAACGAAAGCAAAATTTGTTCAAATTCTAAATATCTACAATCACAATCATTAAAAAAAGTCAAAGAAAATAAATTCTACTATAACAATAGTCATTTCTTTAACAAAAAATCAATAATATATAAAATAAGTGTTGCCATATAATTAAGTCACATGAAAAAAATAAGCAAAATATAATAAAAAAAACATAGTTTTTTTAACCGCACAGTTGATATTTCGCAGGATAGCCTTTCTGTTTCGATACGGCGGATATTCTCCTTGGCATGGAGTCCACCAAACCTTTCCATTGCTCTACGCTACTATTTTTCCACTCTTTCTGCAAAATACTCCAGAGAGTACTCTTGCTGGTTGGTTTTTTTTCCGCAACTTCTTTTTTTAAGAATGTCCCCAAATTTCCAATAGGGTTTAAGTCTGGTGACATTGCTGGCCACCCCAAAACATTCACTTTACGCTCTTCAAGGAAAAATTTCACAACTCTTTACTTGTGTTTGGGGTCATTGTCGGGCTGAAAGATCAAAGATCCATCATTGGGGTAATTGGTTCTGAGAGTCGCCAAGAAGATTTGTGTCCAGTATGTCAATACCTGTCATCTTACCGTTTATTTGACACAGCGGACCGACACACCATGGCTTGTGAAATACGCCCAAACCATTATAGAATTGCCGTCATGCCTAAAGGTCTTTTTGGTGTATCTTGGGTTCAGCTCAGCATTTCTCATCAACAAATATTGTATAAGGTGAAGGTCAACATTATGTAAATGATGGCAAACCGTTTGTTAGACGTCCCAGAAATGCTGAGCTGAACTCAAGAAAAAATGTCCTTGGGCATCGCTAATGAGCTGCTACAGACGAATTTAATGAGTCCCCGTTTTAAAGTTTCATAAATAGCCTGATTTGCATTCGCAGCCAGGACAGACATTTCTTCCAACTTCCAATATATGCTGTTAGTGCTTTTTGATTGTAGATTAACACACTTTTTCCTCGCTTCTTTCTTGTCCTGCATTTCACTTCAAGGCTAGCCTTTATATCTCTACTCTTTTTCGGGGCACTTTGACCACACCTTGAAAGCCACTGTCTTTTGACTTATCACTGCAGCTCATATGTTAAGATAAGCCATAGCTGTAACCTTATTCAACAATTTCCACATTATTCAAATATCGATATCAGTTTTGTGTATATCCCTTTGCTCAAAAGAAAATCAAAAATCATTTGTTACTGAAAAACTTTCTTTAAAAAAAGTGAAACATGATTTTTATCATTACGAGATATAAAAGAATTGCCTTGGGGTCATGGTATTTCATTAGAAAGCAGAAAAAAACAATAGGTACAGAGTCTCTTTTTTTCTTGGTTATTTTTCTTCATTATGAAACTTTGTCCTTTTGAGAGCATTTTTAGAGATGATATTTAATTAGGTCTCGACTTTTAGGCATGTAAGGCATGTTGGGACACTCTTTAATGCCAGACAGATTTCAGCTAATGTAATCATGTCGTTTAATGTTTTTTTGAAGTGAAACTTCTTATGCGACTTGCAAACATGAAAGCGTTACATGAAAGCGTTACACTCCCGTGTTACACTCCCGTGTTAACTCCACGCACTATTTTTGAAGTGAAACTTCTTATGCGACTTGCAAACATGAAAGCGTTACATGAAAGCGTTACCCTCCCGTGTTACACTCCCGTGTTAACTCCACGCACTATTTTTGAAGTGAAACTTCTTATGCGACTTGCAAACATGTAGCGTTACACTTCCGTGTTAAACATATTATCAATTGCTCAGTGAATAATCGATCAGTGTTGTGTTTTCTTTTCTTCTCCAATGAAATGATAGAAAATAGTTAATGCAGTTTCTCTTAATTTGTTTAATATATGTATGTATGTATGATGTACGTAGATAAGTGCTTACTAATTGTGTAAATCGTTAAGTTAAATTATTCTAACAGAAAATAATTTGTGAAGCTTCTCCTCGAATGTGTTGTCTGCGGAATTTTATTTGGCAGACAATATACAAATCAGAGCTTTTGGTGATAAGATGTAAGATGTTATTAGAATTTCAAGATAGTAGTGAGTATATACAAAGTAGTTAGTGGAGGCATAATCCTAACTAATATTATAAATGTGAAAGTCCCTCTGTCTGTCCGGCTTTCTATGTTACCATCTCCCGCCCAAACTACCAAATTGATTGATATGAAATTTTGTACAGAGATAGTCTAGAACCAGAGGAAGGACATAGGCTATATATTTTATCCCTAAATTCCCACGGGAACGGGAACGTATACGGGAATTTAGAAACTACAACACTGATTTCAAAAATTTTTCCACCGATAGAATACTTTACTATCCCAAAGTAACATAAACTTTAATTCAACCTTATATTCCTGCGGGAACGGGAGTCCTTACTAATATAATAAGTGCGAATGAAGCTCTGTCTGTCCGTCGTTCTATGTTACCATCTCCCGCCCAAACTAATTAACCGATTTAATTGAAATTTTGTACAAAGATTGGACTGAACTTAAAGACGGACATAGGCTTTATTTCATTCGAATATTCCCTCGGGAACCGGTCCTCACTATTATTATAAATGCAAAAGTAGCTCTGTCTGATCACCTTTCTATGTTACCATCTCCCTCCCAAACTAATGAACCGATTTACATGAAATTTTGTACAAAGATTGCTCAGAACCTTAGAAAGGACATAGGCTATATATTTTATCCCTATATTCCCACGGGAACGAAATCGTATACGGGAACTTAGAAACTCCAACACCGATCTCAAAAAATTTTCCACCGTTAGAATGCTACACTATTCCTGAGTAGCATAAACTTTAATTCATCCACATATTCCTACGGGAACGGGAGTCCTTACTAATATAATAAGTGTGAAAGAAGCTCTGTCTGTCCGTCGTTCTATGTTACCATCTCCCGCCCAAACTAATAAACCGATTTAAATGAAATTTTGTACAAAGATTGCTCAGAACCTGAGGAAGGACATAGGTTTTATATTTTATACCTATATTCCCACGGGAACGGGAACGTATACGGGAACTTAGAAACTACAACACCGATTTCAAAAATTTTTCCACCGTTAAAATGCTACACTATCCCTGAGTAACATTAACTTTAATTCATCCACATATTCCTACGGGAACGGGAGTCCTTACTAATATAAGTGTGAAAGTAGCTCTGTCTGTCCGTCGTTATATGTAACCATCTTCCGCTCAAACTAATAAACTGATTTAAATTAAATTTTTTACAAAGATTATTCAGAACCTGAGGAAGGACATACGCTATATATTTATTCCCTATATTCCCAGGGGAGCAGGAACGTATACGGGAACTTTGACACTATGGCACCGATTTCAAAAACTCTTCCACCGTTGGAATGCTCCATAGTCCCCGAGCAACATAAACTTTTATTCATCCCCATATCCCTCACGGGAACGGTCACCATGTTTCCACGGGAACGGGAGTCTTTACTGATATTATAAGTCCGAAGTTAAATCTGTCTGTCTATTTCTCTTTGTAACCATTAACTGCCCAAACCTATTTATATGAATTTTGGTACAGAGACAGTCAAGAACCTGAGGATGGACATATATGTTATGCAATATGTTTTATCCCTGTATTCCCTTGGGAACGGGAACTTGGAAAATACAGCACCCATTTCAAAAAATGTCCACCGTTAGAATACTGCACTATTCCCGACTGCATTCCTCCCTTGAAACAATTTAGCCGCAACACCCGCCTCGCTAGGAATGCTCATCAGTTCTGCCTTGAGCCCAACTTCGGGCGTACAGTCAAGTATAGAGATTCTTATTTTAGTCGCACCACCCGAATGTGGAATGCTTTACCTGGCTCTGTGTTTCCCCCGCATTACGATTTACAAAGATTCAAAAGCAACGTGCATCGGTGTCTCCTTTCAAATCCTCTCCTATTTTCCTAAATGCTCGCACTGTGTTTTTATAACATTATAAGGGTAGTCATAACCCCTTGATGTGCACGCTAATTATATATAAAAAAAAAAAATGTAAACTTCAAGTCATCCTCCGGAAACGCCCTCATGTTCCCACGGGAATGGAAGACTTTATTAACATTATAAATCCGAATTTAACTCTGTCTGTCTGTTTTTCTTTGTTTATATTTACCACCCAAACTATTGAACCGATTTATATGAATTTTGGTACAGAGATAGTCTAGAACCCGAAGATGGACATCCTTACTAATATTACAAATCCAAAATTAACTCTGTCTGTTCGTGTTTCTTTGTTACCATCTCCCGCCCAGAAAACTGATCCGATTTAAATGGAATTTAATTAAGAGATAGCCTAGAGCCTGAGGAAAGACATAGGCTTAATAAGTAATCCCTATATTTCTACGGGATCGACACCGTAAACGGGAACCTTACGACTGCTGGGTCGATAAAAGTTCTTTCACTGCGGGGTGATTTCTGTCAAACTGTCGAAAATACATTAGACCTGAGAAGAAATGTCTATCTTGATCTTCAAATAATAATTGGCAATCGGGAATGGCTGTTTGAAAGGCGATTTCGGCGCCGACTAATGAGATAGTTAACCATATAAACTAATAAAATATGTTTTACGTATTGGGGGACGTTGGCGAATGTCTATCAATAGACAATATTATGGACACTGAGCAAGTCACATCATACCCTACAGAGTTTCTCAATTTGTTAGGATTATTAGGAGTGGCAGCAAGTTGGTGTTCCAGTGCCAAAAATGAGTAATCCAGAGTTGTATACAGCTACAAATTACACATCTGGGATGCGGCATTAATAATGACTGGAACGAAAAAAGGAGAAAACGTTTCGATTCCCCGTTTTCCTTTAATTCGCACTGATTGGACATCATAAATAAGGCTCAGACGCTTTAAGTTGCAGGTGTTCGTTTAGAAAAAAATCCCATGGCAACTTTATGTGGCAGAATCACGTATATCAATCCCACAAAACCTTTTTATTTCGCAAAAGATGGAAAAAATAAGAACGTCGTGTGCAAACATATACTAAAATAAAATAAAATAACAATAAATTACTAAAACGCATGAATGTGTCTTATTTGCAAAATAAGTAGCCTAAAAAATTAAGAATGCTGCCGAAAGTCACTATTCCACGCGGACGAAGTCGCGGGCACAGCTAGTCATGTATATATAAGCAATTTCCATTTAAGCCCGTCTCAAAAATGTATGTCTAAACATGTTATCATGTCTAAAAATGTTTCATCATGTCTAAACATGTTTGTTATGTCTAAACATGTTTGGTCATGTCTAAACGTGTTTGATCATGTATAAACGTATTGATCATGTCTAAACATGTTTGTTATGTCTAAACATGTATGTAAGTGTTCTCCGTCTTCGGCTTAGATGTTAAGACTGCGGTCTTCATTAGTCTGTCAGTCAGCTTCCACTTACACTAGCCAATCAACGGTTTCAGAAAGGTTCCTGGTACTGTATTCCATACATAAGTATGGATACAATACCATACATTCTACCATACATGATACATACATCTTCAAAGTCTTTCTAATCTCCACCAAAAAATAAAAAAATTGTTCTATGAAATGGTGTTAAGTGCCTATCCCGTGAAAGTTAACTCCGATCCATTTCTTTTCTTTTTCTTTTAAAGAAACAATATGAGTTCACCAAAAATCAATTTCTACCTCTTCCTATTTTCATTTTTGGGAAGTTTCACTTCTACCGCGCGGAGGGACTCCACGCACAATTTTTTCTTCTTCTTCTTCCCTGTAGCTTTCCTTGCCTTGCTGTTTTCAAAATTCTTCATTCTTAAACTTTAACTTTTAATGATTATAATTGGGCATTCTAAGAGCACAATAAATTATGTTCCTTTGTTGTATGTATTCATTATTAAAATTAGTTACAGTATTTGTAAGGCTTTTTGATGAAATAAAATGCTGTTGTTCATTTTATATGAAGAGAGCTTCAAGTTTTGTTTTTTATCGTTGAGCTAATCTCATTTATACTTAATAAGGAACCTTTTCTTGATGTAGTTATCCTTATTAGGTGTTGAAATCATTATCATTAAAAGTACTTTGACTATCTGTTTTCGATTAGATAAATACGATTTCAACCAATTGAGAAAACCAGATTTGAAACCCAATTTCTCTAACCAAACCCCGAAACCTCCCCCCCCCTGCGTTCGCCCCTGACCAGCCTTCAAATTTATGTCTAAGTTCGTTAAACCTTCCAATACTTCTTACTCAGTGAATGAAAAGCAATCGAAGTTCAATTGTGAAAATATATTAGTGGCATGACTTTAGTGGCAACATCATCTGCATAAGCAACAACCCTGCAGCCATCCCCCTCCAGGTTAATAAAAACGAAATCATTGATCAAAATTAATTTATTAATAAATCATACGCAATTCCGAATCAGCAAAAGTAGCCCGATTTCTTTTCGACATTTTCACAATCACAATCATCGAACAAAACAATGTGTGGGTTTTTCCTCATAACGTGTGAGATGTTCACATTCTTTGCAAAACTTGCGTACTAATCATGGGATCCACATGTGTGAGCAAATCAACGCAAACTAATGTGCAGCTTTTTTGGTTAGATTTTCAACTTTTTACATGACGTCAGAACAGGTGTTATGTGTGGCCCTTTATATGCCGTCTGCAAGTAACCTTCGGCTTCGGTCAACATCTGTACCTGCTAGCTACACAAGTCACTAACGATTGGAAGAAGCTAGAATCCTGTGGTCAAACTAAACGACGAACAATAAGCATCTGCATCATAATTTGCGTACTCAATGATAGTCCCATCTTCATCGAATAGTGGATATCAGGATAAACCGAGTATAAGAACTTGTCTGCAGCTAAAGATAATCCCAGTTACATCTGAATAGCATTAAACAATCACCAGCACCAGCCCTTTTCAACTAACAAAAATATGCACGTTTTTCAGCTTTTTGTAGTTCATTATTAACGAAACTTCGATTCACCAAAAAAAAAAAAAAAACCAAAACAAATCGCCAAATTCTATAATGCCAGGGTAACCCAAAGACTATTTTCTAATCAAAGGAAATTACTTTTTGGTGACCAGGGCAACCAAATGATGGTCGAAAGCAAACTTCACTTTTAATATCACTACAAGTTGGCAACAGCCGGATATTGGTGATACGTACGTAGGCTCTTCATTAGAGAATATGAAGTAAGATAATTGCTCTCGACAGTACAGGTACGGTCTACAGTGTTGCATAGCGTTCTACTATGTCACAAAATTAAATCAGGTGATGGGAGATAGCAACAGTGCTATCGCAGTACGTGACGTGGTATCCATAAAGTTCCTTGTTGAATGTTGCAAAAAGGCGATATATTTTTTACTCTACAAACTAAGATAGCGACATAAGTCCATCCAACTAAGCTGCTGCCTTTAGCAATTCGCACTTAAAAATTATTTCCTCTCTCGGATATGGTTTTTTATTGGAGCTCTCCAAGGAAAAATGTGTGTATCTGCACTCAAGCCGTTTTGTGGATGTGGTGTTGGTGAACAGGGATGTGAATAGAAGGGGGTCCTTCTCCTACACTCCATACCTTTTCTTTTCGAAACGAACAAAGGGTGATTTTTTGAGCGTAGACTTTTCATCAAATCGAATGAAACACTCAAATTTTTATCATTTTGCCGAACACATAACTTAATGTAGGTAAATGTTGTCCGTGTCAAACGGTCCATTCGGAGAGTCCAATTTAGCGTAACTTTTCGAACACTTTGGGCTGTATTCCACGAATTACTCGTTTTATATTTTCCTTTAAGCAAAGCTTCAATCGTTTTCGGGTTGTATACATACACAAACGACTTTAGACAAGAAGTAACCAAGAGGCCTTGAATCGCATGATCTAGGCGGCAAACTCACAGGAACATTTCGATAGATAAGCTGTTTACAAAATTCATCCTTCAACATTTTCATTGTTTCGTGAGCTTTATGACATGTGGCACCATCTTGATGAAACCACATGTTAACTAAGCTCAGCTCAACCAGAACTGTGTGCCATAGTACTTTACTTCACCGTGTTTCCGGATACTCCATTCGCTAAGGTTTCCGATCAGCTGAGTTGGACTGCTACCATTCTTCTGAAACAAAAAAAGAAGAAGATGATGTAGTTGAGGAACTAGAACCCGCCACCAAGACACGGATCTCCCTTGATAAGAAATGCGCAAACACCTTGATGAGTCCGGCACACGGAGAAGTATGGATAGTTCTTTACGGTTCGTTAAGAATTTTTTCCAAAAGTAAGCTAAAAAAAAAAACTCAAATCAGCCAACTAGGAAAAATAAGGTCGCTTATCATTGTTCGATATTGCTCTCTGTTGATCGTAACGTTTCTTCCACGGTCGTCTTAGACGGAAAATGGGCCAATGATGCCACCAGCCCATAAACGACACTTAGCTGTCAATTTTTCGGGATGAATTGGTAGTTCTGGTATATGGCTTTTGGCTGTTTATCAATCCAGATCGGGCAGTTTTGCCACAAATGAACCTCGTCGCTATGAACACAATTTTTCGATACAACAGGATTTTTGTGGTGCTGTTCTAAGGGCCATTCCAAAAATTAGACTTTGTGGTAGGCCATCCTGATTCAATTCTTGCAGAAATTGTATTTTGTAGGCTTTTAAATCCGAATCAACACGTAAAATTTCTATGTGGTTAAGTAACACTTGTCCAATTGCTGAGAACGGCGACGACCCTCGTTAATAGTAACACCTACGACTGCAATATTCTCTACGGAACAGTATGGTGCGAAATTTGGTGATAATAGCACGAATTGAGGTTTCACACTATAAAAGAGAACTCAAGGAATCCATTATTTTCCCGATTCATAAGAAAGGGAGTTTATCTGAATTAACCAATTATAGAAGCATATCGTTTTTAAATGCTTCTTAAAAAATTTTCACACTAATTTAAAAAAAACGGTTGAATAAATAGGTCGAGGAATACATACTTTTTAGGGAGCTTCAGGCGGGAGTTTCAGGCTGGTTTTATACTCGACAATTGACCATATCTTCGTTCTTAAAAGAACGTTAAACGTTTAATAAACGTTTTTTATCGATTTCAAATCAGCATTCGATATGGTGAATAGGCAAGCGCTAATTTACAAGCTTTACGGTATCGGTATGTCATATAAGTTTGGAAGAGTAATCAAAAATCTATACGATGACACAACAGCAAAGGTATGGAATGGTGAAGAGCTTTCAAGAGGATTTAACAAAAAAACTGGTGTCAAACAGGGTTGTACATTGAGTCCAAGCCTATTTGCCTTATTTATTGAGGACCTTGTAGACTTCTTACCCTGTGGTATAGATTACACTGGACATTCGATAAAAGCTCTGCTATTTGCGGATGACATTGTTGTTTTGGCATCATCACCTGAACCGTTACAGTTAATGATGAATCGTCAGTATAAGTACTGCAAGCTGTGGAGTTTGATTTTAAATTTAGAGAAGTCTAAGATTTTGATTTTCCGAAGCGGAGGAGGCCAAAACTGTGTAAACGAAAAATGGCATTATAATGGTGAGTCCATTGAAGTTGTCACGCAGTTTAAGTATTAGGAGTGTACTTCATGTGAAACTTAAGTATGGAAAATCATTTAAAAGAGAAACTGCAGAAGGCTAAAGTCGCAATCAACGCAACTTGGAATAAATGTTTCCACAACAAAAGTATCACCCATAGTAGTAAGTACAAACTATTTGAGGCAATATCAAGGCTAGTTTTGTTTTACGCAGTTCAAACTTGGGGAGCGAAACAGTATGAATCCGTGGTAAAACTTCTTCGATACTATATCAACCGAATTTTTCAACTACGTGATTATGTTGGAAACAGGTTTACCTCCTCTGTTCGTCCAAACCCTAAAGATGCACGTGGATTATATCTTGAAAGTTATGAAGTAGAATAATCACCGGTTTCCAAAGATAGCAGCTTTTCAAGTTATTCGAACGAGAACCAGCTGGTATAGTGATTGGATGTAGTTAGCTAGAAACGTTGGAATGGAATTGAATCTAGACTGTTCCAATATAGATGCAATGAAAGTTGCTCTCTATCAAATCATTTCTATGGCAGACATATTATATCAAAGGGAGATATATACATATGAACGATGCCACTGGATGCATATACCGACAACTTTACTCTAAGTTAAACCACAATTTGGAAGAAAATAACTATTTTACAGACAGCAAAAGTATTGCCGAAATATCGATGATGTTAAAGCTGCGAGGGGAACTGATTCAACTTAACTTCGTGCTACATAGGGAAGACCTACCCATATGCTCATTAGGCGCGTTTTATTGAAAATTTTCTATGTACACTTAAGTGCACTTATCAATAAAACGATTTTTGGTTATATTCACTTAGCACGTCACTTTCAATTTTCCCTTTCAAAGTTGGTACCCTTTGCACTTGTTCTAAGGATAAGAAACATTAAAAACTTGCATTCTAAGGATATAAATGCATACCTTTTACTTTCCATTTCTATTTTTCTCTATTTAATTCTCGATTCTCAATTTATTTGCCGCATTTCAACTTTTTACTTTCGATGTAAACAAAACAAATGTCACTTTAATTTTTTTTTTCGCAATAGCTTCTTCTTCTTCTTTCTTCTTTTTCATTTTCGGCGTTACGAGTAGTGATCTTGAAGCGATCACAACTCTCCCACTTTTCTGCTTCACACTAGTGATCCGCCTGTGGGGTACGCCGCGTTGACCTCAGAAATCGTCGGCAAGCCTCCCGGTTTTGGATTGTTCCATGTCTGAGGCCAACCAAATGCTGCTGTTTTTGCATTTGCTTGTACCAGGAGTGTTTTGGCCTGCCTCTTCTTTTTCGTCGCGAATTTGTTGAAACGTTGTACGATATTGCCTTTTGGACGGGGTTCTGCGGATCTCTCCTTTGAACATGACAATACCAACTGAGCCGGTCGTGCTGAATTTTGTCCAAGATGGTACTTTTGACATGAAGGCTTCCACGGATCTTAGTACTTCTAATTCGATCAAGCTTTGTTACTCCTGCTGTCATCCGAAGCATCTTCATTTCGGCTGCCGTCAATTTGCTCTCATACTTTTTGTACATTGTCCAACATTGTGAACCGTATGTCAGAGCTGGACGGACAACTGCTGTGTAGAGTCTTCCCTTCAGCTTAGGGGGCATTTTTCGATCACAGAAGACAGCGGAGTTTTCTCGCCACTTCATCCACCCTACGCTTACTCGATGATTGATGTCGTCATCACAAGATGCTTCACTATTGATCATAGATCCCAGATATTTAAACTTTTCACACTTGGGAAGCACATTTCCATTCAAATAAATGTCTGGAATAGGCTTGTCTGAATCAGAAAAGGGCAGCACAGGTATTCAGTCTTTTTAGCGCTAATACGGTACCCATTTCCTTCCAGAACATCAATCCAAACGTCAAGTGCTCGTTTCAGGGATGTAGGATCCTCGCTTATGATGGCTTCATCGTCAGCAAAGAATAATTGTTTTACTTTATTGTCCGTTACTTTTCCTTCGAGCAAATAATTCAGAACAGCAATAAAGAGCAGTGGACTCAAGACACTTCCCTGATGTACACCTACTGTTATTTGGAATTCTTCGGTGACTCCAGCTGGGCATCTCACTTTTGTAACTGCTCCCTCGTACATGTCCATAATTATTCGCACATAGGCTTCAGGAACTCCTCGGTGTCTGAGGGCCACCCATATCAGATCTCGTGGTTGTCGATCGAATGCTTTGTCGAAGTCAACCAACACAATATGCAAATCCTCTAAGGCATCTCGGTGTTTTTCCATAATGATCCTTATGCTTCGGATTGCGTCTGTAGTTGACTTACCCGCGACAAACCCGCATTGGTCATCAGACAGCCTTATTATATTCCGCAGTCGGCTATCCAAAACTCGCTCAACGATCTTCATAGTGTGGGACATCAACTTGATCGAACGATAGTTGTCAAAGCTTCTGGTATCTCCCTTTCCCTTGTACATTGGAAGAAGAAAACTTTCCCTCCATTGATTAGGCAAACTGTCACCTCTTACAAGTTTGGAGATGAGAATCGTGAGCCATCTTAACCCGATGTCTCCCATATTTTTCCAAAACTCATATGGTACCTCGTCTGGCCCAATCGCTTTGCTTTTTTTGGAGTTCTTAACTGCCTCCCTAACTTCTTCGACTGTGACGTCGGATACTTCCGTAAAGTTAGGTGCAGCTGTTGGAAAGTGGCGCCGAGGAAACTGTTCATTCAAAAGATCATCACAATACTGTCGCCACCTGTGAAGAATTTTGTCGTCATCTACAAGTAGCACTCCTTGAGCATCATTGATGAACTTCGGCGAACGAATCTCCTGCGCATTTCTCCTTCTCTGAGCGGCTATTTTGAAAATGATTGCTCCCTTATTCAAGTTGCTTTGTCTTAGCTCTTGGATTGCCTGATTTGCTTCAGCAGCTGGGGCAGAAATCTCTTCCAGCTCTCGATACAGGCCCTCCGTGCTTTTTGCTTGAAGTTGGGCGCACTTTTTCTTCGCTTCTTTTCTACAGCTCTTGTATTCCATTTTGAAACGCGCTTTTTCATTTGTATTTCTTGAGGGGCACTTCGACCAAGCTTGGAAAGCTGCTTTCTTCTTTCTAATCACTGCTTTAGCTTCATCATCCCACCACCAGGTTTCTTTAACTTGTTGGTGGTGTCCTTTTGAGACTCTCTAACAGTGATTTGGCTCTCTCTAAGCAGGTTCGTTGTAGGCGATCCCACATATTTTGTGCCGTGATTGCATTTGAAACTGCGTCGATGGTATTACACAGCTGACTTTGCATATACGAAATGAATTGCTGTGCTTTGGTTTTCTCCAGATTGTACCACTTGATTCTCCTAGGAGCCTTTGTTTGTTTGACTTCCTTTACCGCATCCGTAAAAAATTCTGTTAAAAGAAGACAGTGTTGTTGAGCGGCAGCTTCTCCTAGTATCACTTTGCAGTCTTTCACCCGAGATTTCATGTAATTGGTTACCAAATGGTAATCAATCTGGGTTTCATTTCCTCCACTGCTGTAAGTGATAAGGTGTCGGTCTTGTTTGATGAACATGGTATTTAGTACGATTAGACCGTATGACTTGCACATACTTAGAATATCTTCTATATATATCTAGAATATTTTTTCGCAATAGCTGTGTTCAATAAGATTCATTTTTATTTTTAGGGTCGAATAATCGAATCGAATTAGGAAATAGGATTCAGATTTCGATGCAGGTATTTATTTCACGGTTACTAGTTGGTGAATTAAAAACTCATTAAGTCATTAGTTAGTAAGTGACTTATGAATTAAATAAGTCAAAAGCTTAAAAGGGATAAAGAACAAGAGGGAAAACCATTGCTTCTGCTGCTACCACCACCTTTTCTGACCGTGTGTGTGTGTGTGTGTGTGTGTGTGTGTTAGTAACTGTGTGTCTATTTGTGTCCCCACCAAGTCACCACCTGACTCATCTATTAGCTATTAAGTTTTTTTTTCTTTGCTGAAACAAATACAACAACTGTCAAACAGACGTTTTTCCAACCGTTGCGTTGCTGCGAATGTTTCGTTCAAGGCGTTTCTTTACTTTTAAGACAAATACGCTCTTTCAGAGAGTTTCTGAAAGAATTTTACAACCTTGCCTTAAAAAAAAAAATGTCTGTGCACAAAAAGTAAAGAAACAGACTTATTCAATCTGTTGTCGAAAATCAGAAATATGAATGAACACAACCCAAAGACTGCCATCCTCTGGGTGCCAAAAAAAGAAATTTACCAACCATTCCTGTAGTGCAGTTAGCTTACTGCGATATTTATGTGCACTTAGGCTACTGACATAAGGAGTTGTTGTTTTCCCATGAGCGATGTTTTGCTGAAGTGCACATAAGTGCACATAGAATTTCAATAAAACACGCCTATTATATAACTTGCAAAAAACTAACCTCTTTAAAAACCCCCCTTATGAAGATCGAACTTGGATCTTATGTCTAATTGGATTTTACTTAAACGTTGAACGATTAGATATAGCATTTTTGTGCTTCTTTTTCTTTGTGTTTGGCTTTCACAACTCTTAATTAGTAGTTTCCCTCCTCCGGGGTGGTCTATGCTCTTGATGAGGCGGCTTAAGTGTAATTTGCAAATGGAAAAAAGACTAGCTTTGAGGATCAAAAAGGTAACATCTTTGAGATTGAACTTTCAATTTTCCGGTCTAAATGTCAACAGACCAGTCATAACTCATAAGTCTCTCGTCGTCCAAGAATGGCAATCTTAGCTCAGCAAGATAAAGGAGTTTATGTTTGAATCTTTTGTTTTTAAATATTTGCTGCTACAGTACACTGAGCCAAAAAACATCGCCAAAGAAAAGGCTTCGAATCAAAGAAAAAAGGCAAGAAATTGAGCCCGAAGCCACTTTTTTTTTAAATCAAAAACAAAGCAACTTTGAAACGTTAACCAAAACCTTACTTCATTCAAATACGTTTTGTCTTTGAATTTCCTAATGAAGAAAAAGAAAAAAAGCAGCATTAGATATTTGGAAGAGTAACTCTCAGACACCATCCAAGAATTTATTTGTTTTTTTTTTTTGTTAACTATTATTCACAGCAGAGGCAAAAATGTTTTTCCACGGGTACAGTGCTCCCCGGTTAATTGCGTCACCTTAAATGCACAACTTTAGACGCATTTAACAGGGGAACGCAATTAAAAGAATCCCGCTTAATTGATCTGCTGTCCCATTTAGAAAAACCCCGCTTAATTGAAATGAAAACGCAATAAAGCGATTTTTTTTACGACTTTGGCAAGAAAGTCAAGAAGAACCTTTTTAATGAAAATCAAAATTTTATTGAACGGAAAATTTAACATATAATGGTAAGAGAAAAAAAAAGAACAAAACAATTTCAGCCTAGGAATGATTGAAAAGGAACAATTTTTCATAACGTACACAACACATAAATTATGAATTGGTACATAATCCGTGCGTATATCTTTAGCAAGCGTACAAGAGGGAATTAGTCAGATTTGCTTTTTATTTGGCTAGAACATTATATCATGGTAAGAATCTGTAATTTTCACCTGCATTGTTTCCTTACACATTTTCAAGATTTTAATTTGCAGTCGCTAAACTCTGATGTTTCAGCAAACAATAGGCTCGTTCATTGAACTTTACCCAGGGTTGACCCAAGTTTTCTTGACAATCTTATGAGTTGTCAAAAAAACCTGGGTTTTCCAATTCTCAAAAAACGCAAAGCCACAAAATCACCACACATCCCTGTCATTTGAATAAAAATACATGCCATTTGACAGCCCTCAACTCGCCACAGCAAAAACCTAGGGTGAGTTGAGGGAAAACCCAGGTCAACCCCAGGGCTAAAAAACACTCAATTTGACATTCAGGGCGACCTTAGGTTTCTCAAAAAAAACGCTTTGTGGCGACCCCAGGGTTTTAACGAACAAACCTAATAATAAATAGGTGTGTTTCTTTACTGAAAATTCGCACGAAATGCACCGAAATTCGGTGAAAGTCAGTCTAATCCTGTTCCAGCACAGCGATTTTTCGTAGCAGTGCACAAAGAGAGTGCTCACGAGAGAGTAAAAAATCTCACAACGATTTAAGTCATGTCAATTTGACTATTAACTTGTAGGCGCGCAACAATGCGACCAATTCATCATCAATCATTTAAGGTGTAAGCAAAAAGTGACTTCAATGATTTGGTTTTTTTCGTTCAATTAACCGGGCAATTTTGCTTCAAATTGAAAAAGGAGTTTTGATTTTTGGACCATTTAACCGGGAAACGCAATTAAGCGGATTGCATTTAAACGGGAAATTTTATGTATATTTCTTATGTGATCTTTTTTTTGTCTAGGATTCAGGTCAATTAAACGGGTAACGCAACTAAGCGGGGGGTATTTTTCCGGGGATTACTGTATCGCCTTTCGCGAGGAAATGGCAAGACCTCCGTTAGTAAATTCATTGCCATGAAAAGCGCTTTCTCATAAAGCTGTTCGGAGCGGCAGAAAATTGTAGGTTCCCTCCATTCCCTCACAAGGCATTCAGATACTCACAGTCAGTTTGATCCATGTTGCTTTTCTCCTTCGAACTGAAATATAAGAAACTTTCAATTATTTGAAAAGTAATATAATACTTGGATATAATGGTATTTGAACTCGAGTCCTTCCACACGGTAGTCAACCACTTAACGATTAGACCATGCATACGTTTACAAATTAATAATCAAAATTTGGTTCTATATTGACTCACTGTCTCAAATGTTACTTGATGTAGTTTGACCATATTATAGGCACATAAACACTTTTACGTTAACAATGACGTTACTACTCTGATTTTGTTTGGTTTAACAGTTTTCGCATTTGATTTTCTTTTAAAAGCCTTTCTCTTATATTTTTACTTTAATTTCATTACTTTTTGCGTTTTGTTTTTCATCTTTGAAGCAACTGTTTTCTCTTTGATTTAAGTGCAAAACACTTTTGATTTTTTAAATTAATAAGACTTTTATTTTTAATGATGTGAAATTTAAATATCACACGAAATTATTCCCTCAGTATAGTGACTTTAAGAACCCAATAGAAATGATGATGATGTCCATGTAGCAAAATTTTCTTTAAATAAAAAGAACCAAGTGAAAAGAATGCCAAAAATTCTTGGTTTACTTACTATCCGTATAGCAGAACTAAAGAGCTTTTAATTTTATCTATACACGGCCCTGCATTCGCTGGATGGCAGATGGCAGGCCTACCCTATTGACGGATAAGTGAAACCTCGTGCGTGTGCCTGAAGTCACAAGGTGCCTTCTCTTTACTTTTTATAGATGGACGTATACAGCCAACTGTGTCAAGCTAGGCTTTCAATTAATTTGAACTAAATAGAAGTAAACGAAGTTAAGACATCGTTCACTGTGGCAATGTTGCACAAAGAATGATGCGTGGAGTAAAAACCCATACACACTCTTAGAGTCTGATAGTCACAACAACGAAGCACCACAATTGAATTAAAGCTACATATTGTCAACGTTCATAGGAGTATGTGGATATTAGAAATACAATGTTCTTTCATACATTGTATTTCTACCATCCCATTTTATGAGACTTCTCCTTCGACCCTATTCCGCTGTGTCATTTGTGGCTCAATCAATTTGAATTAAATTTTTGTAATTGCCAACTGGGGATACTCATTAAATAACAAACAAAGCAAGTGCCTTTTGATTCACTTAAATTTGCCGTTACACTCCAAAGGACACGTTTACAAAAACAATGTCCCTCCCCCTGGGTTGGTCGACACCGCGCCGCCCACGCCGCCGTCAGACTGATTGTGTGTGCGTAGTGACTGAAAAACACACCACCCACTGTGAAAGTGGTGATGCAAAAATTGAAAAGGACTAGTTTTGCAGTAGTGAAAATTAATTAAAGTTATTTATCGCATCAGGTAATTCATTAAGTAAACATTTCTATGCAATTTTCTACTAACCATTGCCCACCCTACCTGTTGCACACAACACAGCGAGCGTTGTTGCAATTAAAAAAAAAGGATTTTCCGCTAAGATTCCCCCGGATGCTGTTAGTTAATTGTAATTTGCCTTGAAATGGGAATGGCTAGCCGGGATAGCTGCTAGGAGTTAAATGAAAGTTTGTTTTTGACTTGAAAATGGGGGAAAAAATTGTTATTTTATTTGTGAAATCAGCAACGAAACAACATTTTACTTTGAAGCAAAGGTTTCCCTTTGGTTGTTCACCAACAGTCAAACTATGAAGGTGCAACTTAATTATTGCTCTTCTTTTTGACACTTACTTTGGACACAAAATTAATTGGTGAAGTCTTTAGGAGATTAGCTGAATATTACAGAGGTAGAATAGTGAAACTCAAATAAAAAGGTTCAGCAACAACATGAAGGTGTTGTTACGAATGAATTTATGTACATAATTTGCATTGAGGGTTTTTATTAGCAAAACAGGGGTTTACTTTTAACTTTGTGTGCGCTTTTCTGAATTTGACATCCAAATTGTTTTCGTTCATAATAACCCTTTTGTGGAAACACAGCTTGAACTGAAAATATAAGAAGATTTGAGACAAGTCGGTTTTCAATTTCATACTTTAGTTAAAATGGCAGGGAAAACATAATCCTCAGTGCAATAGTTCATAGTTTTTAGGAGACTTCCAAAGTTTGAGGGCAGATAATATCAGGCCAGAACTGGAAGCTTAAGCCATCGAACGTATATACGGAACTGGACCTATGTCAAGTGGAAAAAAGGCTGGCAGTTCAAATTTTCAATCGAGACTGAACTTTTGTTTGTGGTTGCCAAGGCCAAACCCTGATAGTTAGAAATGATCCCAAAGACTCTTCAGTTTTTAGATTCGAGGATCTTATACAGATGGTCTTGATGCCGAACTTTTCAAGGCAGCTGGAGACCAGTTGGAAAGGAGCATGCACCAGCTGATCTGCATGATATGGTCGGAAGAAAGGATGCCCGATGAATGGAACCTCAGTATCGTATGCCCGATCTTAAAGAAACAAGACCCTCACAATTGCGCCAATTATAGAGGGATAAGCCTCCTTAACGTCGCTTATAAGATCTTGTCTGCTGTAATATGTGAACGTCTGAAACCCCACGTCAACAACTTGATAGGTCCTTATCAATGTGGTTTTAGACCAGAGAACCCCAATAGACCAAATTTTCACATTACGGCAGATCTTGGAAAAAACCCGAGTACGTAATATCGATATTCACCATATTTTTATCGATTTCAAGGCCGCGTATGACAGTATCTACAGAGACGAGCTGTTCAGAGCCATGTCTAGTTTCGGCATCCCTGCAAAACTCGTACGACTATGCAGGATTACTTTGGAGAATTCACACTGCTCCGTCAAGGTCGGTAAAGAACTCACCGAGACCTTTGATGTCGAAAAAGGTTTTAGGCAAGGCGACAAACTGTCATGCGATTTCTTCAACATCATACTTGAACAGATTGTAAGAAACTCAAACGTCAACACCAGAGGAACAATCTTTTAAAAGTCTGTACAATTACTCGCCTATGCAGACGATATTGATGTAATGGGAAGAAAAAAGCGTGATGTCATAGGTGCTTTTGCGAGTATTGAAACAGAAGCGGCAAAAATGGGTTTGATGGTTAATGAGGGCAAAACGAAGTATGTGTTGTCATCAAACAAGGACACAGAACATCGGCGAATTGGACAAAACGTCACAATAGACAGACATAACTTCGAGGTAGTACAGGACTTCGTCTACCTACGATCCGCTGTAGACACGGACAACAACATCAGTGCGGAGATCAAACGGAGAATAACTCTTGCCAACCGTTGCTTCTTTGGGTTAAGAAGGCAATTGAGAAACAAAACCCTCTCCAGAAAAACCAAGGCAACCTTATATAAGACCTTAATCATCCCAGTCCTGCTTTACGGCGCGGAAGCATGGACCTTATCGAAAGTGGATGAGGAAACCTTTGGTCGTTCCGAAAGAAAAATTCTCCGAATGATCTTTGGTCCCGTATGCGAAGACAATGTGTGGAGAAGAAGATACAACAACGAGCTGTATGAGCTGTACCGTGACATGGGCATAGCCAGAAAAGTACGCATCGCGAGGCTACGATTACGATGGTTGGGCCATGTAGAGCGGATGGACCCAAACGCTCCGTCTCGTCGGGTTTTCGAAAGCACATTGCAGGGAAATTGCGGAAGGGGAAGACCTCGTCTTAGGTGGCGCAATCAAATGGATGAAGACCTCAACCGACTTGGAGTGCGAAAGTGGAGTGGAGTGGAGAGCTCGCCCGAAATCAAAGTCGTTACGGAAGGATGTTGGTTGAGGCCCAGGTTCACCCCGAACTGTAATGCCCACCTAAGTAAGTAAGTAAGTTAGTAAGGATCTTATACTTGTGACCTAATGGTAAGCATGTCTGCCTATTACAGCAGAGATTCGTGGTTCGAATCCCAACGGAGGGAAACATATTTTTTCTCGGGTATAGCCTATCGCAAGGAATTAGCAAGCCGTCCGTTAGTAAATTCATTGCCAAGAAAATTAGCTGTTCGGAATCGGCAGATAATAGTAGGTCCTCTCCATTCCTTCATGTGATGTTCAAAGTAAAACACACGGTTCGTTCTCTAATGATTCTTTAATCGACCTGATTTCAATCGCCAGCTTAATAACAATGAGGTAACTTAAGCTCTATAGGTTTGACATGTGGTGTATGTACATAAAACTGCAGGCTGTGTCTTTACATAATATGATTGCCAATACCGCTAGTTGTGCGACGACAGTTTTATCTGCATACACTACCTGTCATTATAATTAATACATTACAATATTAATACACTACACTTCACAAGGTATTTGAGAAATGAGCTAGGCTCAGAAGCTCCTGCTGCTTTTCACCTGAAGTAGAAAAACCTGGAAAAAATAGTAGTTGAATGTTGAATGACTTCAAATGACACATGGATGAGCTAATTGGAAGTGTGTCATGAACTTATGATGCAAACATTATACAAGTAAGCAAAAAGTTATAAATTAATCAAGGCTCAAAATTGGATTGACTAATTGCAATTTGCTTTTTGAACTCTTTTTTTTTGCGGAAATAATACACAATTCAATTTGTAAATTATAAAAAAGCACTCATACGCCATACGCTTGCATAGTTTACTTGTTGCCTTTGTAAGATAGGAAAACTACATTTAATATGCTTGGAAAGAGATTCATTTTATTTTCAAGAATCAAATGTATTTGTTTTTTTTTTTTAAAGTAGTCTCAACATAAAATTACTGGCTGAGTTTTGAATCAAATTACCTTTCCCGTAGTAATATTTACAATACAAGATGATTGTCTCTGTAGATATGTTCTGCAAATGTCAAATAAGGTATGATTTTAGTAACCGCGAGTAATAAAATAAAAAAGGTGGTATTTGTGGCGTAATGCTAAGCATGTCTGTTAACCGGGAGTCGTGAAGCTCATAAGCCGACACTAGAGTCAAGAGAGAAAAGTCATCATTATCACATGTAAAAGGGACGACTTATTCGGCCGATATATTTCCTGGAAAATTGGACGAACTCTCGTACGAAACTTTGTAAATTTCAGCCAAAAATGATTTTTTTTTTAATATTCCGTCGAAAAGATCAGTTGCCGAATCACTGCATACGTGATCGAGTCATACCTGACTGAATTATTTGAGTTTGGCATTACTTCTCAAAGAATTGAAATCAATGAATATAGAGCGGGCTGAAAATCATAAAGCAAATTTTTAAAGAAAAATGCCACTCACTCGATCACTGATGCTGTAACTCGGCCTCTGGCTGGCAAAGTCAACGAAGCAGGCTAAATAAGCTAAATTATGACAACATAAAGCACATCTTGGGTCTTCCAGTAAAGGTAAGAAGACTGAAGCAAGTGTCAAGGCTAAATCACAACCTTCGCTCTAGTAAATAAAACCCAACCTAACCAATAGCATCATAAAGAAAAGGGCTTTAGATTTGCGAAAAGCCACAACAAGGGGCAACCTGTTATTTCCAGTAATAAAATAAATAATTTGTATCGTCAGCGTTTATTGGCCCGATTTGAGTCCTCTGAGAATAATTGCGCTGTCATGAAAAGCACTTCGTTTAGAGTTCGCATTAAATAGAAGAACCTTGAAATGCAGAGGTTTCAAAGCTGTCCCAGCTTTATTGTGCTATATGAATGAATTCATGAATGAATTTTCACTGAAAATAATTTCGCTAAAACAGCTAATGTCGTCAGCTTAATGATTAGTTACAGTTAGCCATACTGATACGTTGATACAAGAAAGCAATTCAAGCCTCATGCCTCATGCGTGCGTAATAGAGTGCGTTAACACTCGCCGTCGATGAAAATAAAAACAGGCAAAGCCAGTCAAAAAGAAAAATCATTCAATAAATCAGTTCACAAAGTCAACAATCACTCCATCATCAGGCTCATTCTCTATCAGAGCAACATCAAACGAGTTCAGTGCCACATAAAACAAGAAAATTAAAATTTTCTTACATCAGAGATCATCAGAACGACACGACACTGAAAATTTAATTAAGGCTTAGATAGGTAGGAGATGTATGTGTGTGCGCTCGTCAATACGTCATGTTCTAGACTAAAGTGCTCGATATCAATCACACTTGATCTGCTTTCAGAGTGGGGTTAATTGACATTTACCCAGCTCTGTACACAAAAAACATCCAAAAGATGCTCCAACAGTTAACAGGAAACACTTCTTCTCTTCTAATTTACTGTTGAATCCTTTTGATCTCAGAAATTAATGCAGAAACAACTTGTTGAACAATTGCAAATTGCCAACAAAAAGTCCTTATCACTCCATAGCGAGGCACAAGGCAACCGACACCATACGCGATGGTATCTATGAATTCGCTTCAAAGTTACCAAGGAGCTTTCTTCTTTAAGGGAATGGGTTGCTTTTCCAGGGCATGCGCCATCAAAATGAAAATCATTCTCCAGAAGAAGGTTTTCTGTGAATTGAAGACCCAGTCAACCAGTCGTGTTTACAACCACTCCAGGGATAGTTGGTTTGCCAACAGACAAAGGATTAAAACAGCTAAAAGCTTCAGGCAAGCAGTGCATATTGTTTTCGCATTAAAATGCACAAATGCTGTGCTGCTTTTAGCAGCAACCATCTGGGCTAGCATACTGTGACGACAGAAAGGATCAAAGCTAAATATGAACTTAACAAAAACAACTTTGATTCATATCCTGCCCAACCACCACCCCCATTGCAGGAATACTTGCAGCTTATAGCCGGATGGTATGTGTATATGGAAAATATTTTGCTTTCTCTTATCATCAAAAGGAAAAGTACTCGTGTATTTCAGAGAGAGAGGGATTTTTTTAAGGATTCTTTAAACTTCTGAGAAGTTGAAGTTGCTTTAGTCTTGGAATGAAAATCGTGCATTTAAAAACTACTCAGTAAATATTTGACATGCAGATTGGACAGGACTCACTTTCTGGCATATTTGGGGAGGCAGTTCAGTTTAACTTAAGTGTGGAGAAAAAGAAAAAAAAAACCGGATGTGGCCAATCCTGTTGGCAATTTCCATTTGAAATAAGCCAAAGTATTAAGCGCCATGTTTGTGTTCTTTTTCTTAATAGGGATTAGACATCTGTCACGCTTAAGTTGCATATGGAGACCTGTTGGAAAAAATGAAATAAACCGTTATAAAGCTTGTATGTTTCATTTGCTATAAACATTTTTCATGAAATTAGCAAATAAAATAGACGTCACCCAAACTCGAGCATCTCTTCCATTTAACTTTCGAAAATTAGTCTGTTGACAAGATTACGTAAATATGCATTAGAGAGGTAAAAGCAAAGGAGGAACACAGTACAGACATGTAATTTATCTCGTGATCATAGAGTTTCCTGATGTAGGGTGCAACGTAAATCGTGCATCTCAGGCACTAAAGATAGTATTTGCCAAGTAATAATAAGTAGGATTCTATAGAAAAGACATCGAAAGCAGAACTGCAGCTAATTGGTCACCAAGGCTTTTGAATATTTCAAAAAGAGTCTACATAGTTTGATGTCGAACCAAGTCTTATAGGCGCCAGCATCCAAGCAATTTATATGGCAAAATGTTCACCTGCCTCCTACTCGAAAGTTTCAAATCTGATTATGAACGGCACTCCAGACATAAGTGAATTTTAGTTATTAGTTTTGCAGCTTATAAGTTTAATCATCGTAGTTATGTAATTAGTCAGTGTAAGAGACACACAATTGGAAGCCAAGCACTTGTGCCAAAATTAATCAAGTTTTGATTTTGAATGGTTGACATTTAAGAAAATTATTCAGCTAAACACTGTGAAGGATTAACTGGATAGAGGGCTTTACAGTAATGTAAAACGCTATAAGAAACGTGGGTAGGTATCAAATTCAACTTCAACTTGTACGAATGCTTTCTTTCGAACTACCTCTCTCTCTCTCTCTCTCTCTCTCTCTCTCTCTCTCTCTCTCTCTCTCTCTCTCTCTCTCTCTCTCTCTCTCTCTCTCTCTCTCTCTCTCTCTCTCTCTCTCTCTCTCTCTCTCTCTCTCTCAGTCACTCTTAGTCGGATAAAATCCATCTTGCGCGATCTATGCCAAAGTCATTGTGGTCAGTGCGATCATTAGGAAAATAGGAAAGAATAAAGAAGGAGGCGTCGATGAACAATGGTTTCGAATCCTTGTATATTGTAATGCGGTAGAAAAACAGTATTATGTAAATCATTCCATATTCGAGTCGAGTGGATCTGAATCAGGGGCGAACGCAGCGTGGGGGGGGGGGTTTGTTGGTTGAAACCCAATACCCCCCCGAAATTTGTGAAATAAAAAAAATCACTACTAGTTTTTTAAAACAAAAACCAAAATATAAAACATGGAAACATAAAATTCTTCTGAAAATTTCATTCTGTCAACGAAAAAATCCTTCCAAATGCGGAAGCCATTTCTATCGATAAGTTGATTTGCAGGTACCTAGGTATTTCATATGTTTTGGAATGACTTTTTGGTTTTGGTATGTTCTTAGCATGATCACTCATTTCTAGTGTAAGTAAATTTGATATGTTGATGTGGAAATAGTATTGGGTCGTATACAACGGGACCTGCGATAGAAATATATGAAAATTCACTTTCCTACTTACTTGCAAACACATCGTATCGGTCACTCCAAAACTAACGGCAGTCGCGACCGAAATCTACGAAAATTAAAATTTTCATCACACATACTAAAAGCCAGTCGATCTGGCTCCGTATAAGAATGGGATCGACAACGGCAACTAGGAAATGGTATACTTATGTATGGATAAGCACATGCAATATGCATATCTATGAACATTGCCTGAGTCCTTGAGTATGCCAAACGAAAAACAGCCCAACAACCTTATATCTCTATATAAAACAGTTAATTGTTTTATGCAAATCGGTGCGACTCTTCCGGTATCCGTGGCTTCAAGCGAGCGATTTTCATGTCTGCGCCGATTAAAAACTTATCTGCGAGGAAGAACCAGCGAGGAGCTACTGAACGGTTTGATGGTGCAGGACATCTATAGGAGTATTGATAGCTGTGCCCGCGACTTCAACAGCGTGGAATAGTGATTTTCGGCAGCATTTTTAATTTTTCAGTAACCTATTGTTATATTATTTTACTTTAGTACATTTTTGCACATGATTTTCTTATTTTTTTCATCTTTTGCCAACTAAGTTTCCATGGGAATAATGGAACAAAGAAAAAAAAAGATTGATTTAATTTTGGAATATTAGTAACGACTCCCGTTCCCGTGGGAATATGGTGATCGTTCTCATAGAAATATGGGAATGAGTCAAGGTTTATGTTACTCGCTCGGGGATAGTGTAGCATTCTAACGGTGGAAGAATTTTTGAAATCGGTGCAGTAGTTTCTAAGTTCTCGTTTACGTTCCCGTTTCCGTAGGAATTGGGATAAAATATAAAGTCTATGTCTTTCCTCAGGTCTTAGACATCTTTTGCGACTTTTACTATAAGGTTATTCCAATGAAGGTCATCGATTACACCTATACCTAGTACTAAAAACTTTTCGGTTTCGTTGAAGCAGGTATGCATGGATAATGGAGGTAAACGTTTGCTCTAACGAAAAAAAAAACAGCTTTAAGTTTGCAAGCATTGAATTCTAAACGGTTCTTACTATTCCGTGTAGTAAGGGTGAGAATTCAACGAGCTACGATCCCGTTAACCATCTGGAGAGCTGGGACATAAAGAATCTCACTCCTAATAATATATTTGCTGGAACAGTGTTGCCAGCTACAAATTAATTTTGAAAATTGAAAAAAGTCACATTAAATTAAAAAAAAAAAAAAAATTTATTAAATATGCTAAATGTTATAAGCGGAACTCTACTCTACTCAAGACTTAGCTTCCGAGTTTTTAGAGCAGTTTAACATTCACCTGTGATGGATGCCGGGGTATAGAGACATTCCAGGAAACTACAAATCAGATGAACTCGTCGAAAATGGAACACTTCTGCCCTTCTCACTGAAAACGGAGAGTATCGGCACACCAAAAGGTACATACAAACTCTTGTTCAAGCAGAACACATACAGGAAATGGTCATGCAGTTTAATTTGTAAAGCAACGAAACAGATCTGGCCCAAATTAGATCTTAAGCGGTCGAACGGCTTGATCTCTCTCAAAAGAAAACACATTAGTGCGACAATAGGTGTTATCACTGGCGTCTTATTGAAAGACATTCCGCAAGTGTAGGAGTCATATCAAACGATTATTGCTGTGTAGTGTATATATCCAAAGTTTTTTTAAAACCGGTTTTGGATATCAATGAAATTCTTTATTCATGTGAAAGTACGTTCGATGCTATTATGTATGGAACTCGATTTCTTTTACTTGGCCACCACGGGCACGCTTGCAGAAGTTCAGACGCTGAACCCAATTTTCGACGGTTTTCAAGCATAAATCGGCCAATACTGCTGCAATTTCACGTTCCGTATTCGCACGAAGTTCATCAATCGTTGCTGGCTTGTTGGCAAAGCCCATAGACTTGACGTAGTCCCACAAGAAATAGTCTAACGATGTCAAATCACACAACCGAGACGGCCAAGCGACTGGACAATTTCGTGAGATAACACGATCTCCAAACTTGGTTGCCAATAAATTGATTGTGACATTCGCTGTGTGGCTTCTGGTGCCGTCCTGTTGGAACTACATGTCCTCCAAGACCATATCATTTAATTGGGGAAAAAATATTCGGTTATCATTGAACGGTAGCGATCCCCATTCACAGTAACGGGCCAGTCTTGATCATCACGGAAGAAGTATGACCCAAAGACGCCGACGGCGGCGGCGCGGCCCATAAACCACATCAAACCGTAATTTTTTCGTGATGCTATGATGATTCATCGAGTACGTGAGGATTTCTGCGTGACCAATAGCGCATATTTTGTTTATTGACGAAGCCATTCAGCCAGAAATGAACCTCATCGCTGAAAATGATTTTTCGATGAAAATCCGAATCATTTTCATGTTGTTGCTCAGTCCAATTCACGAATATGCGACGCTTCTGGTGGTCAAGCGGCTTCTGTTCTTGCGTCAATTTAATCTTGTAAGGATGTAGGACCAGATCTTTTCGCAGAATTAGCCACAACGACGTCACAAAGATGCCCAACGCTTGAGAACGACGAGATGTGTGAGAAGCTGAACTGAAGCCTCAGTGGCAGCAATTTTCTCGACACTACGGGCACTCCTGTGTCTCACTGGCACGGAACATTTTGTGCTGTGCTTGTGGATTCAAATTTTTCCACTAGACGCTCAATTGTTGACCTTTAGGTCGACGATTATGACGACCATAAATTGGACGTAGTGCTCTTGACGTTGAGGCTCGTACATCTTTCCATCATTAAATGGCAAACCTTACTGAAGAGAAATGCCAAAAGAGCGACAGGAAATATGGCGTCATTTGCTCACCCTGTCGGTCTACTTTTGTAGCTTTATAAGGAGGAGGAGAAAACCCGACCTTCTCTGTTCATGCCCCGCTTTAGCTCACAAACGTAAGATTCACCTGGGTTCGTGTTTCTTAAATGACCCTAGTGATCGTCCTCACATCGACGCCTTGCGACTATCCCGCTTTATGTAGGCTCAAAATGGTTTCATTACGATGGGGATGTATTAGAGCCGTCGTAGTATCAAAATGGGCCCTACAGGCTCAGCCACTTTAACCCTACCTTACCTAAGTCAAAATCTTATAACGCCTTTTCTGCAGTTGCTAATACATATCAAGGCTGAAATTTTTATCAAAGTCGTTGGAGCGGTTGTCTTTGAAACCGGTTTTTCATTTTTAAA
Organism: Melanostoma mellinum; assembly: GCA_914767635.1. Taxonomy (NCBI): domain Eukaryota; kingdom Metazoa; phylum Arthropoda; class Insecta; order Diptera; family Syrphidae; genus Melanostoma; species Melanostoma mellinum. The sequence continues at coordinate 54,556,433 of OU612059.1, read as the reverse complement.
TTTGTTTAAAAACCAGAACAACGCTATCTGCTCTCGAACTTTAAAAACCATTGCTAAAGATCCATTTTATTTCTGGCAACACCATGAGATTTTCAACTCCAACGACCTTTTATCTATCATCCGAAATGACTGAGCACAATTTGAACCTCAGTCAAGAATTTTCGGAATTTTTAAAAAAGTGGAGTAAATGCAAAATTTCCGGAGTAGATTTGGAACAAAAAGTAAATTTTACCTTTTCTTTTAAAAAAGTTTATTTAAGTTAAGGGTGGGCCATCATCTTATAGCTTCTTTTAACATTATGGGTTATTTTGACACTGACAGCTGCTTCCCTTTGTGAACTTTATGAACTTATCACAGAAAGTCAGCATCATACCTCTGCGGAACGAAAAAAGTCGCCATATGGTTAATCATAGATAAAAAATGTTGAGCAACTAATTCCGAATTTAGTGCTTTGTGTCAAGACGGTGAGTTTTTTGATAGAAGTTTTGGTTGAAGTGAAGCATCCAGCTTTTGCGAGGAACTGGCAAGTCAAGAGAATTAAATTGCCATGAAAAGCACCATCTTAAATGTTCGAATTTAGCATAAAATTGTAGACCCTTGGAATGCGCTAGGCTTTGTTGGTTTTCATTTACTTATTTACAACACAGATTTTAAATTCTTTGTTGTTTGGAGTTTAGGTATCCAAACATTTTTAAGTGAAAAAAGCAGAGTAATCGTATAAAAAATCGGAGCGTCACGTCGCCAACGGGCCCTGTGACAGTGGTGATTTTCTTCATAAAGTTCAAAAGATATACATTTTTCAATCTATTGTTCAGGACCTACTTAACAGTCACGATCTACTAAGATTAAGAAGAAGAAGATTCAAGAGCTTTTAGCAGCTGCAATTGACAAAGTACCTACCCGTGGCGTAATGGTTACCATGTCTGCCTGTTAACCGAGAAGTTTGTGGTTCAAACCCCAACTAAAGCAAAAATTTTTTTCACGGGTATCACCTTTTGCGAGGAATTGGAAAGTCCTCCGTTAGTAAGTTCATTGCCAAGAAAAGTCCTTTCTCCTATAGCCGCAAGGAGCCGACAGAAAATTTTAGGACCCTTCCATTCACTTGCAAGGCATGCTTGTGAGAAATGCGCTAGTCCCTAGGGCTAGGGCTACTCGTTGTGTCGCGCCACCCTCCTTATTTATTTTATTTATTCATTTCACCTCCAGTCTTACATTGGGGCAATAAATTGCTGCCATAAGTTGCATCCTATTAAGATCTATCTATAAAACAAAGTTGCTGTTCTTGTAACTGACAAAATATTTTTTTGGCGTTGCTGTTGCTCCTGAAGGAACTTGAGAGTCAACGGCTAAAGTTGTTGTTACGGACTAAGAAGATTCTCATCTAAGGAATAACTGCGAGGGAATGATTAAAATAAAATAAAAAATAAGTAGAGGCGTACCGAATAGCTCGGATAGCCCTGTCACCTACCAAACCTCTTTCAACCATACCTTGATGAAGAATGTTGACTTCGCCATAATGCTGGTTCGGATTCAACAGCAAATCTTCAAACCGCTGCTATATAATAATGATTAGTGTACTAATTAAGTACGCACCTCTTTTCTTTTGTAAATACAAGATAAGAGGAAAAACTATAGCACATAGATTAGAAATTCCGATGGCATTTTGAACAGGCCTATGGCAAGTAATAAGTTAACGCAGCCTCTTATCCATGTGAGACATCTGACATAACACGTCATAAGTAATTACTGTAAGGCTCGCTATTTTTGGGTTAAGTGACGTCTGACGCTGGATACTAAGAAAAGTATGCTTAACTAGAAGTTGTAAAAACTGAAACTGTTTGCGAGATTGCTTAAGAAACAGCTTCTTATTTCGCACGCAATGCGGGACTATGTGCCAATTACAATGCTTTTAAATGAATAAAACCTTTCATTTTTCCCTCCACCCAACTACACCGATGTGCTCTGTTTAAAGCATAAAAAAAAATTGAAATCATATCACAGATTCATCTACTTTATTCAAAATTTTAATTTCTTATAAACATTGACTATGCTCGGTTAAACTTTTTCAATTTATCTCTCACCATGAACATAAATAAATACCGACTTTCCCATTCGCAAAACTTATCTTAAAACAAAAAATAAAAAATAAAATAAAAAGAACATCTCGCTAAGTGTTCCGTTGTGTTTCGTAGGTTAATAATATGCAACGACAAACTATATTATAAAGGCAAAGATCCAATCGAGAAACTTTGCCACATCCGTGTAAATAACGTATTCATTTGTATTACATGACGTCTCAGTGTTGTACGATGCTGGCAAAGACGCTGACACTGTCCCCCTAAGCATCCATCGATTGTTCTTGAATATCATCAGGCCCGCACCAGAATCACCGCTGCAAGGACCATCATTGCCGTTTCGTGAGCCAGCACAGAACGTTCGGTTGGACGATAGACTACGAAATTTATTGTTTGACGTGAAGCACACTTCGTTGGAGACAATTGGCGCAGCAACCACTCGAGGGGTGGTTGTTAATGATGTTAAGTTTCTAGAGTGCATGCCCCCGGTTGCAGTGGTAGCACCCCAGCCCACTACAACACCACGTTCACCCTCAATGTATTGTGTTTCGGTTGAACTCGTCCACATGCAAGCCGGTCGGATGAAGGCGTTGTACCTGGGAGAGAAAAAAACAAAAAGAGAATAGATTTTTATTGTGGGTTGACGTTTACGCTTTATTAACTTTTTTTTATTCTTTTTATTGATAAAGTTTTGGTTTAGACGAAAGTAGGTATATCTGTCAAATATCGTATGCTTTTACCTAATAACTTAAAGGTTTTAAAAATGTTATTTTTAGCAAACCATCAGCATAAATGACGCTGTATTGGTCAAGATGGTGCGAGTTTCTCTAAATCAATTAGTAGCAAAGTTGAAGTAAGGAAGTATGTAATGGTTACTCTAAACAGCTGACTTTTGTATCAGAATATTTGACACCATAGAAGGATGAGCGTAAGCAATTTCAAATCTCTAGTTCCATTAGGCCAAAGTTGGGTCAGGTTATGTTAAAGTGATTAAGGTTAAAAAATTACCGACACACTACCGACGACAGGCCAATAACTAACTCGGTAAAAATAAATAAATGAATAGGGCCTAGCGCATTTCTCACTACCATGTCCTGTGAGGGAATAAGCCTAGCATTTTCGACCGGTTCCGAACGGCTAATGGAAAAAGCGATTTTCATTTAGTAACGGAGGACTTGTCAATTACTTGCGAAAGGCGATACCCGTAGAAAAGCATGTTAGCCTCTGTTGGGATTCGAACCACGAACCTGTGGGTAAACAGGCAGACATGCTTACCATTATGCCACGTGTACCAATGAGAATTATAAAAATTACTTCTCTATTTCAAGTTAAACCATTTTGAGCATTCTATAAAGCATGAAGCATGAGTTCAATTTCTTGCAGGGCAGTTATCCCAGAAAAGTAAAAGTAAAAATTTCCAAATTTCCAAAAGGACATTAAAAATCTTTTCGACTTCCTTGACCTTGAAAGGTTTGGTATTCAATAGATTTTGATGATGAGAGAGCATGTTCAAAGAAAGCGTAAGGGGGGCAGATTCACCGAAAACTTCAGTAATGTCGGTGGATGATCGCTGTATATTACCTTGTGTTTGTATTTTATCGCAGTTCATTTGTCAATTTCTTTTAAGTTGTTGAGAGGAACAAATCATGGATGTGACAAAATATCGATGTGTGTGTACGCTGTACGGAGGTGTCTACCATTTTGAATATATCGAAAAACACGAAGAGGAATTAGCAAATTTTCGTAGGAAGCTCATCACTTTTAAACTAAACTCACAGGTTTGTAGGACGTTACAATACTCCAGGGTCTCACAATGGATCTACATTGATCTAAGTGTGACGGTAATAAGTTCAACCGAACCGTTCTACCTAACCTGACACCTTGTGGAGCGTAAAAGGAAAGGAATACACCAATCGGGACTTCAAAAACAAAAAAAAATCAAACGCTTCTCTAAAAATATCAAGAAGTGTTTCCTTCAGCAACAAAAAGAGAAGTTCCACAAAAACTTAATACGCTGCAGACAAACTAAAGCCCTGCGCAAACCAGGGCGATCTGTACGTGCGATGCGATTGCGTTAAGTAAGCCTCCACAAGATTACATATATATATATATTTTTTTTTGATAGATATCGCATCGCACGACCGACACGCGACGTTATCACGCTGGTTTGCGCAGGGCTTAAAGGAGAGAATTGAAAAGATATATATATAGTACAAATGAATTTTTAGTCCGCAAAAGTATTACACGTAGCCTGAAAGCGAACTGCTATTGAAAGACGTTGACTGACAGGTATAGAATCTCGCATTTGAGTAGCTTCTTTTTTATTATTTTTGTATTTTTGCAATTAGCTGATCAAAGTTCAAAGGTCTCCTCATCCGATCCCAATCGAGAATTCGGAAGCCATTCAAGCCCGTATCAGCTTTTGCGAGGAGCTTTTGTCAAGCTTTTGTCAAGAGAATTTAATTGCCATGAAAAGCACCATGTACTTAAATGTTCGAATTTTGCATAAGATTATAGATCCTTGGAATGCGCTAGGTTCTGAGATTCTTAGTTTTTTTGCACTCCCTATTGCAATTTTCATTTACTTATTTACAACACAAATTTCAGAGTTCAGAAAACTACAAATTGCTTGCTCAATATGTATGGGAGACAATTGCGATAATGTGCAAGTAGCCAATATTGCAGAAGAGGACATTTTTGAAGATGTAAATATTGATTGATGTTGATATAGACCTTCACAATGTTATTGAAGAGTTATAATAGTACCTGAAGTATACACTTATTTTTAAGAAAATATAAAATAATTTTTTTGGTAACAAAAATCTTCCTTTCCATTGAGTAAAAATTTTTTTTTCCACAAAATAAAAATAAATGCAGTCAGTATAAACAGGACGACGATAAATGTCTATGCTCAAGTGACAATATATTTCGGTGAATTTCAAACATAGAAAGTTTTCTAATATAGCATTTTAAAGAAAATTTTCTCTCTACAAAAAACGTTGGAGTTGCATCAAAATTTCGCTTCGTTTTCGAGATATATTGAAAAAACGAATGAAGATGGTTTAGAACCCATATCTCCGAATTGCACCCTCTAATTTAATAGCCCTTTCGGTTTTTTCTTCAAACTCAGGCCATTAATCGATTCATGCATTAAAAATCTATTCGATTTGGAGTTCCTTAAGAAATGACATAATTAATAGATTAGAAGGGAGGAGCACTAGTTCTCAAATGAAAACTGCAGCATGAGAAGTGCTTGTTTGAGAAATAGAGAGTTGTCACGATAGGTATTAGCTTCTGAGTTTGCACCAAAAGGTAGAAAAAAGTCATGCCAGGGTAGAAAACCGCGAACACAGCCTGTAAAGACCACAAAGCATACATGGCGGTAAAACCGCAGTCACTTCTGAAGATTTGGAAAAACTCCTTTTGCAGGCTCAGCTTAGATGATGATCGAGAATGCCATACTCCTTACATTGAAGAAGTTAGGGTTACCTTCCTCGTATCTAAGCTTAAATCAAATAAAAGTGCATTTCCAGATGGCCTCCACGAGAAAATTTTCAAGGCAGCTGGAAATCGGGAGAAAGCTTGCCCAAAGAATGGAAAACCTTTCAATTGCACCAATTATAGAGTAATACGCCTCCATAACGTGCGAAGCATCTCTTGTTTCGTCTATGCGAACATCTAAAAACCCCCAACGTCATCAAAGTCTTAGAGCATTCGGGATATCTCGGAAAACCCTGCATATGACAGTATCGGCAAAAAAAAGGTGTACAGAGTCATGTCTTATTTTGCCTTTGCAAAGTTTGTACGACTATGCAGGATGCATTTGGAGAATTCACGCGGCTCAGTTAAGGTCCGATAAAAATTTCATCGGGAACTTTAATGATAAAGGAGGCTTTCCAAAAGGCGACACCCTTCCACGCCACAATTTAACGTCGTACTTGAAAAGATTGCGCAAAACTCAAAAGATCTTTTCAAAAACATTGTCTTTGATGATATTGACGAAATGGGACTAGGTAAACGTGACGCTATGCGTGCTCTGGGAGCATTGAAACAGAAGTAAATGACTTTAATAGTTAATGAAGGTAGATGAAAAAAATGCATTAAATTTATATTTTGTGCATTCAGTAATTGTGCAAAGGTACTGCAGTTCGTTCAATTTAAAACAGTAAGTTCGTTCGTATAACTTAACCCAAGATTGACCCAGCTTTCCTTGACAAACCCCATGAGTTGTCAAAAAACCTAGGTTTTCTGTTCTTAGAAAAGACTTTACCGCGATATCGAAACAAATATCGGTGAAGAAAAATACTTTCATTTGACATCACTGTTTGTCAACTGAACTATACCCACCAAAAAAATAGTTCTTCTTCGGGGCAGTTGATGGCAAACCCAGAACTTAAAAAGCACTCAGCTTGATATTTAGGGTAAGTTGAGATTTTTCAAGTAACGCATTGTGGCTAACTCAGAGCAGTCCCAGGACTTGAACGAACGAACTTATTAATGCACTTTATACATCATTTGATAAGAAAACTGCTTTATTTTTAAATTTCATGGTTGGAAACCAAAAAACTGAAGTCAGTTTATTATTTCGTTTCGTTGAAAAAATTACCAAATATAATAAAAAGTGACCATGAGGTCAATTCAAGATCTTTGAAGCTGTGAAGTGAAATAACTCGATTCTCGATGAATGAAAACCAAACCCCAAATGTCAAATTTTTTTCATATGATAAATTTCTCTTCATTTCCGTATGAGCCATTGAAAAAATTCAATTATGAAAAATGGCAGCAAAACTCAAGCGCGGAGCGGGCCTTCGAGGATCAAAAAGCATTTTCAAGCGAGAACTTCTCAGTATCCTGAATCTATTTCAAAGAAAGAAATAAAGTATAATTTCTCGCAAAAAAACACAAAATAAAACTGGAAAATGACATTAAGAACGTTTTAGAACGTTCTAGAACCTTTTAGAACACTGTTTGAGAACTACTCTTCATTTTAAGATCTGGAATCGCTTAGAATGGGTTCGAGAAGTGATAAAATGAAAAAACTGTGTGTAAACTGATATGAAATTTTTTTTACTTCACAGCTTCACAGATCAAGAATTGACCCCCATGTGACCAAGTGAAAAAGTCATGCTCACATTTGGTCATAAATGACCAAGCTGGCAACCGTGGCATACCAGCATACTCAATTGAATTCTGTAAGAATTAAAACCTGCTTCACAATGGGTTACCCACAACTCGATGTTAATATTCAACCTACCGTATGAAAAGCCTCTAAATTAATTCAATTATTTTTCAACTCAGGAGAAAGATGTCGTTTTACAAACTAACCTAGGCAAATGAACACGTACCAAAAAATAAGGAATTTCTTTATAAAAGACGCATACCAAACAATGCAAGACCAAGTACCTACTTTTTTAAAAACAATAAATTGTTTCCTTCAAAGCATATTTTGCCATTGTTTCTTATGTCTCAGAGCAGAATTTCATGTATTTGTATTGGTTAAGTCATAGAAACCACAATTGACCTTTTTAAGTCCTATTTTCTACCAGACAGACATCCTGTCGTTCCGTTTCCCTTTGAGAAAATTCTTGGATAAAGGATATGATGCGATTGTCAAACAATATTTCTCTGTCTCTCTTTCGCTAACTATATAAACCAAACCACACATTATATACGAGTATGAATGAACTCACCTTACTTCACTCTTGAGGATGACCACAGCAATATCTGCGTCATATGACTTCAACTGGCTATCATAGTCTGGATGAATGAATATGTCGTCGCACGATGCTGCCAATGAGCCCTCTTCACTCCAGTTCTTTAAATTATGTCGACCCAGGAACACCAACACCTCGTTCGGGGCATACTTTCGCTTCTTTGTGTGAAAACAATGCGCTGAGCTTATTACTATTCGGGATGAGATAAGAGTTCCACTACATTGGTATGCGAGTGATGTCAAATTATTGACATATATTGCAGCCAACCATGGCCATGCTCCACGGGTTATCATCATAGACGATGCGGGCAGGGTGTCCTCATGAAAGTCCTCCTCTCCAGCCGTTTGAATCTCTACCCCACCTATAGTTAACCGAGGACGTTGCTCACCAGTTCGGCCACAAATATTTCTTGTCTGTTTCATGGGATGTCTGAAAAACTGAAAATTTTATCATTTATCGAATGAAGTCTCCTTACGCTCTATATATACTGTCGCTCGCCATGGCATGGTATATTTACTTTTGATTTGCTGCAAACGGCAGGAACTTCGTATCGAAAGTTTCAAGAAACGAACTCTGAGGCACAACTCCTGGTCCTGATGGCTGTGACTGTAATGATTGTGATGGAGTAGGTGTCAGTGGTACTGGTGGTGGTGGTGGGGCTGGTGGTTGTAATGGGGGTGAGAATTCCTCATTAGATGGAATAAAGGTAAACTTTCTTGTGTGTTCCAATTGAATCTGTGTGACAAATATGCTATGATCTGTGGAAGAAGGAAGGAAAGAGAAATTACACACATGTATAAAGTTTGAGGATTGATATTTTTCGATTTGATAACTTGCGCACAAAGCCACCTACACACGTACATACCTGCAGTTCCAACACAGACGATTTGATTATTTGCAGCAATCTGAAGCAATTTCGGTGGAAAGGGATTTTTAGGAAATTTGATTTTATACAACACCGGTGTATCCGCTTGAAATTGGCCTCTGGTTAGAAGTTCTATCTCTCCTAAGTAGTTCTGAAATAAAAGATAAGGATTTTTATCAATTGAGTAAAGAACGAAAAATGTCACAGCAATTGATGAATGGTATTGTTTGAGTGGGGACGATATATCAAATCAGGTTTGTATTTATAGAGTTCATAAAAAAATTTACTTCGCTGGGAAAACAATGATCTTCGTTTGTCAGGTGGTCTTCAAACAGCAATTCAATTTAGTTAAACCAAATGTAAACGAAGGAGCTGATTTCCACTTTTTTTTTAGGGGTTGTTATATTTACTTGATTGGTTTTAGGACTGAATGTTGGACGAAAAGTTCTCAAGGGTGCAAAAGGAGAATGAATTAAAAACGATTAAAAAAGTAATAAAATAAGGAAAGATTATCCCTTAGCTAAATAAAACAGTAAAGAGAAGGACACGCTTTTTAAAATAGCAAAATATAAAAGCACTATCCCATCATGGTATGAACAAGAAACAAATTGGTGTTCGACTTCATTTCGAAATTAGTTTGGTATTGGAAAGGTAAAAAAGTCTCTAACGACTCTTTTCTAAAAATTATTTATCAGTGGTAACAACAAAACTAAAACGAAACTACGGTTAATAATGAGCAACAGTCTGTGTGAGGATAAAGTTAATATGATCGTTGAAGAGTTGAAGAAATCCAAGTTGCCTCACGCACGTCTGAAAAACTAAAAAGTGCACATAAAACACTCCCGTAGTCGAAAAGCAGAGGAATGCCAACCCTTGAGGTATAATTAAATATAACCTTCGGTCTAAGGCATCTGGGGCGTCGCGACGTCAAGTGTATAAATACTAACGTAAATTTTTGAAGGTAAATAAAAGAGGTAGCTCAGCGATTCGAAGAGACACCAGGCTTATCCGATGGTCCCAAAAAGGCGCGATAGTAAATTTTTTGTCCCAGCCACTTGCACTGTCTATAGGATGCTTATTTGGAGAACAACACTCAGTCTGCTTAAGACCCAGGTTTTTCCATAGGTGTACAGCAATTGTTGGTATATTTTTGCACACCACCAGATTCAACTTACCGTAGTTGGTTTTCCTCGCATGGATAGCGTCACTTTAATGTTCAACACTTGTCCTATTTCAGGATTTTTGAGTGACATTATGCCAAACCACTCTGCACCATCAAAGCGATACTGAAACATTTTTGGACACGGGCTGATTGGAACACCCTGCGTTAGGATTTTATTGAGCTGATCAAACACAATGAAAATAATTGTTGTGATGTGCAAATTCATAATTTAAGATTTTTGTTTTGCACTTTTAGTATAAAAAAACAAACAAGTAATTATTTATCAACTCACAACAACAAAAATATTAAATTTATGTCAAAACAAATTGAGTACCGGTACACGAGATTCAAGAATTTTATTTGTTTTTCACACGAAACTGGTCGACTGTCATTATGACGGAGCGCCACGCTATGAACCTTTGAATGAAAGTGATCTTGGTTTTACCCAAAAATGTAAATGCTGCACTTGTGTACCTGCAATAGATGATAGCTTCAGAGAGAGAGAGGGAAAAACATGGTAGACAGGTAGAGTAGACAATTTCAGATGGAAAAGGGTTACGGCGCGGCGCCGGTGGCAGTGTTATAAAGTACCTGGCATGTACTAATTGTTTTCAAGTGTTGCCACTGCGTCGCAGTTCTTTGAAATATTAGGTGCACTTTGCGTAAGCAAATGGTAGGAATTTCAGTCGTTGATTTATTATAATTTCAGTGTACGTAGATTTGTTTAATGGGACTTCTCAGAAGTATCCTAAGGATGAAAATTTTTTATTCATTAATCTACCTCCGAGCTTAAGGTACTTCAATATACATATATTGGATTGGTACCAGGAGAATGTAAAATTGTTATTCGAAGAACAGGAGTGTAGGTATGCTATGAACTCACTTCTTGGTTCTTGCTTTCCGAAGGTTAGGAAAAGAGTCCTTTCTTTTCATTGTCAGGATGTTGGTATATGAGGTATGACAGTTACTTCATAGGACTGGTTTCATTGTAGCGCTTGTGGTAAACCTGCGACCATCAACTTCTCTTTCCCTTGCCCTACATCCTTCCTCTCTCGATTAATAAATATTTACTATCGCTTAGCTTGTTTTATTCGCCTTCTGTGTTGAGTAGACATGGGTTGGTAGAGACTGTCAAGAAAATGGAGACTCTAACACAAGAACAAAACAGTAATTTTGAGGCAGATTATCCTCAGCGATTCATCACCGTGTTGCAACAGCCGCCTTATACGTCCGATTTGACACCCTGTGATTTTGTTTGGTCCCTAGAACAAAATTGGTGGTCCTTTTGGAGTCAATTAAGGACATCCAACCTGCCGCGACGAGGGACATCCGGTTCAGAAACAAGGTGATTACTTTGAAGGGAATGGCAGAGTTGTACAATAATTTTTAAATAAACGGATTTTATTTAATCCGTCTCATTAATTATCTGTCACACCTCTCACTCACTTCACACTCTTTTCCAGCTTAGTTTAGACAACAGAATCTTCTACTATATAGACCCGTAAAATTTATCAAAATGTTTCGCTCAATATCTTGGCTGTAGTGAATTCAACAACGAAGTAGTTTGACTTCCAGTCGAATATATTTATAAGCTTTTTGCATACATTTTCATAGTCAGGAACGAAAATGGTTGGAAGGAACTTTAAAATATCAGAGGTCTTTTGTGATTGGTGTACTTATCATGAAATGATCGCACGAACTTGTGATTGTGAATTAGGTATAGTGTCCAAATTTTAAGCTTGAGTGCAAGGTTTTATTATTCGTTATTATAATATACTTGGTGGTAGGTACAGAGTTGCCAAGTCACATTGGTTATGAAAGTTGAATAAAATCAAATGAAATATTAAAAAAACAAAAATTTAACTAATTGTTCCAAAGTCGGTTTTTTATTTTTCACTTTCTTTTAAAACAATTTTTATTAAAGTAAGGTACGCAAAGTTGTGGTACCCGTGGCATGTGGTTCTAACCGTAACAGAGGCAAAAGTGTTTTTCCACGGGTATCACCATTCGCGAGAAATTGGCAAGTCCATCGATAAATTCATTGCCATGAAAAGTACTTTTTCGATTAGCAGTTCGGAATCGCCAGAAAATTGTTGGTCCACTCCATTCCCTCACAAGGCATGATTGTGAGACACGCGCTAGACCTTGAGGCTCTTCACTCTGTTGTGCCACTCTATTTGTTTTTTTTTTTATTCAATACAAAGTTTATGGTCTTGTTAGAAGATGTTTTGACAGAAAATTTGAAAGCCAAAGATTAAAGATAAAGTTTAGATAATACTTATAACTCTAAAATTGGTACCAATCCGGAATATTCTAACCTAAAGATAGATTTGAACCACTCGCCAACGCCAATTGAATACATTTCTTTGAAAGGTTAGGAGTTTTTTCAAACAGGCTTTTGCATAAATGATTAATCTAGGCCATTTTTTGGCATCATTGCCTTAACCAGATATTTTGGATGTGTTTTAAAGGATGTACTCCGTATTCCACTAGGAAAGCATAAATGGGAGTTTTTTAAGGTAATTCTAATAATCTTCTGAATGGCTTCGTAATTTTTTCGTGTATTTGTTTCTAAAGACCTCAACTCCATTACACTTGCACACACACGTATATGCTATGGTGGTGAAATTCCGATATTTTGAAGTGAAATCGGCAAACTGAATTTTGCAAAATATATCTGCATCATGATCTAGCTTGGCCTATTACATGCAATACAACTTCATTGTGCTTCAATTTACATATCTCAACGCGTTCTTTATTGAATAGTGTTCATTATTGGAGCCCAGCTCCAAACTTTCAACGAACAAATTGCATCTATGATGTATATACAGGCTACCCTAAATCTAATTAACACCAATCTGTCAATCATCTTAAAACTAAGGTTGACCTCTTCAGAAGACGCAGAAACTTAACTGGTCAGACATAACTTACACTGAAAAGGGTCAACACCCCTTTTCAAACGAAGTCAAACATCTTGGAGTTATCCTAGTTAACAAACTTCTTTCGTCTAAGCATGTCGAGTCTAACCCCGGGGCTACACGATCAAGATATGGTAAGCCATTTACAATACATTTAAATTTTTTTACATACACAACCAAACATTTCGTTATTGAAGCCCAACTGGTATGGAATATTGAAAGCCACACGAGAAGCAGTTTCAGTAGCCAAGAAATTGACAGCATCGTCAAATATATATAGAGTAAAACTACTAAAAGGGTCCTTTTGATCTTTACGGCTATGATAAGACCAACCGTTTCATATGCGTCAGTTGTTTGGTGGAACAAGCCCTCACGTAAAAACGTTATTGCTTCGTTCACCAAACTATAAAGAACAATTTGTTTCGGCTGCACTGAGGCTTTCCCTAGCACTTTGAGTGCTGCTCCCGACGCACTGTTGAATCTTCCCCCTTGATACCTATATCATGGGGTGTACTCTCAAAACCCTTTCTCGTTTAAGGAGATGTAAAGTCTCTAGAACGATTTGCACTAGAGTTTAAAGGAACTCGCTAGCTCAAAATATTTGCTTTTTTGACTCACGTCTAATGTATATGCCGTCCGTCACGATGATTCCAAGGCTCAAACTGCGTCAAAAATACACAGTCAACTTTTATTCGGTTCAGAACTGGTTCACTTTAGAATCTGAGCCAGGAAAGGATTGCTATCGAATCCTCACAGATGGTTCCAAAACCGATGATAGATCTGACGCTGCTGCCTTTGGGGAGAACGTTGAAATACGACTGCACGCCTCTTTGCGCTCATATACGCATCCGTCCTATAAGCGAAGGTGTATACTATCCAAATGGCTTTAAGCCACGTTACGAGCAATGGCTGGATGGCGAGAAGTATCTGTGTTTGCAGCGACAGCCAACGTGTGCTCAAAAGCCCTCCTCAACCCATTATAACTACTTCGAAAGTGATCCAGGAATGCAAAAGCTCTCTGAATGCGGTTGGAAGATTAAATTCTTTGAGTCTCGTTTGGGTTCCAGGCCGTCACGGCATAAATGGAAATAAAATCACCGATGATCTTGCTAGACAAGGATCTCAGACAGTTTTGTCAGGACATGAACCGTCGTCTCTAGGTCTGCCAAGGTCCACAGTAAGGGCTTCAATCAACGATAGGATCTGTCAAGAAAGAGCACAACCGTAGATGGCATGCAGACAGACCAAACTTATGCTCCCCAACGTTGATAAGAAGACTGCAACATTTTTGCTATCCCGTAGCAGAAAAGAATGTAGAGAACTTTTTGGTGATGCAAAGGGGCACTTCTATTTTGCCAAACACTAAAACATGCTAGGCTTAAGGGATACCACACTCTGTGAATCTTGTGGAAAAAATGAGGACACTGCGGAGGACTTCCTCTGTGAATGTCCTGCTTTGGTTACAGATACTGGGTGCAGACATTTGGAGAGCTGCTAGCTTAGGCTCCTTATCATGGCAGCTTCTTTTGGCTTTTCTACGAACATCTGGAAAGATATAACAAAAAGAAGATTGCTTCAGGTAGTACAATGTACCGGTATTTAGGTCTAAGTGCTCCAGCTACTATTTCAAAAACCTCCAACAGAAAAGAAATGAAGTTTATACAATTTTATGCGGACTCCAAACTCGATGAACTGCTTTTCGTGGCAATGAGTTTATGAACTGAAAATTTGCAAATTCCTTGCGAAAGACGATACCTACCGGCGGAAAAAAATTTTCACCGAACCTCCACGTAATAGGAAGAAATGCTAACCAATATGCCAAGGCCACCACAATTATGTTTATGTTGAAGTTGAAAAATTCAGTTGCTTTTGCCCTGTCGTTTTTCCAATTATGTTGGTTTTTCAATTGACACAACTCACGTTGTTTTATATGAATGCCAATTATCGTTAATACTATGGCATAAAGATTGCTTCCCGAAACTTCGATTCCATTAATCGCTGTTTAATGAAGAGTGAAAGAACTTTTGATGTAGAATTCAATCTCATAATATACGTAAGGCTTTTGAACTCTTGGGAAAGTCCGCTATCGTCTGTGGTTGAAAAGGGAACGAAAAAGACTCTGCTTCTCAATCATATTCGGATCATAATGTTGGATAATGTGCAAAAAAAAAAAAAAACACAAGAGTAAGTTGAATGCACCTAAAAAGACGAATATCGTGCAACGAGAAAAGGAAAGCAAAACCATTTCACACACAAATATGAATACTTCAGCAAACAATGAGCACAGAACATTCAATATTCCAAAACTAAGAAGCATCCCGGAGCATTCTGAGATGAGCTCGATTGCAAGGAAGAGAAAAGAGAAAAGAACTTCACTTTTAGCGACTAAACGAAATATATTTTAGAATCATATCCCAGGTTTAGTTGAAGGGGACCGAATTGCAACACACCGCACACGTGATCGAATAATACGTGACTGAATTTTGTGTTTTTTTGATTACTTTTTCCGCTGGCCAGCACTTTAGTTCCACAGTTTTTTTTTTCACCAGTATTTTAACGAACTGAAGTGGATAAATGAACAGCAAACTGATGTTACGTAATAAAGAGCGAATTTTGAAAGAAAACATTGCTCTCTACCTCGATCACTGATGTGGTAATTAGACCCCATTAGGTTTATATGCTGCTTTTAAAAAGAAAGACAAGAGGTGTTTTTTATGTTAATAATGCACCCTTCAATGTCGAATAAATCTTCGGCCTTTGTGGTGGTCATGAAATTTTTTTAAAGAATGAAAAACTAATCCTCAGATTTACACAAAAACAAATTTGTCAAAATCTTATCCAAGAATTTGAAAGCAATTCGATTCATGTTTTTTAAGTATAGTTATAAATACAGCAAATATTTCTGTGAAAGTATTATTCTTAATTTTACAATTTTCATTAGATTGAAAGCAACCATACCTTCTTCTTCTTTTTCATTTCCGGCGTTACGAGTAGTGATCTTGAAGCGATCACAACTCTCCCACTTGGGGTACGCCGCACCATACCATACCAATCCACATAAATGCTGGCCTCATAAAAACGGCGATGACCATGCAATTAGCATCCATAATCCCCTATACCCGTAACTAGATTTAATCAATTAGTTTAGTCTGAAAAATACAGAACCATAAAACTTTAACCGTAATCCTAAGTACTTTTGTCAATTTAAGTCCTTTCGATCTGCCACTTCTTCGAAAATTGCACCTGCTTACTTCTAGCCTGGCATAAGATAACCGAAATGAAACTCCTCTTCCTTCTTTTATTGCACTAAAAACGTAATTTCAGCTTCGACCTGGATTTGTGATCTCTGATCCTTGTCGTAAAAATATTACTGAAGGTTTTTCCCAATTCTACCTGAATGAAATCAGGTATTGGGTATATTTAGGAAAAACCCTCATCGAGTATAATTTTAGTGTTCTACGAGCTATTGTCCTGTTAACATCAGATAAAATCGATTATTTAGTTTTGACAAAACAAAAGCAGTTTTCACCATGAAGAGTCGAGTCGTTTTGCTTATCTTCGTTTCTTACTTTTGCTTCGGCAGCGTAAAATCGTGCAACGAATTCGTTTGTGGATCTGTGGTGTCGAAGTGTCTGCTAACGCAAAGTTGCCAGTGTAAATTAACAGACTGTTATTGTTGCAAAGATTGTTTGAACTGCTTGGGTGAATTATACACAGAATGTTGTAGCTGCTTAGAGATGTGTCCAACGCAGAACGCCTCACAAGCAGCCCTGTCACCGAAATCACAAATTGGCGATTTCGATGGTATTGCCGAACTCTTTGATACCTTGACAGATGTCGACGATGACAAGTGGACAATTTATCGGTTTCCAATCAAAGCTGGTTTGAAGAGACAGTTTGCAGCAACTAGCCAATTGAGAGATGACATCGACCGAGAAGCATTGGAGACCAAGAAGCAACCAAAACTGCCAGTTGTTAATTGTACGGTGATATTTTTGAACACATGTACTTCCAACAAGAAGTGCATGCAATATTGTGAGAGTATGGGTGCGAATAGCTATCGATGGTTCCATGACGGATGTTGCGAATGCGTTGGATCAGAGTGTATTAACTATGGCATCAATGAGAGTAAATGTGAAGAATGTCCGGAGCCCGAAGAGGACGAAGAGATTAAGGATCCGTTTGAAGATGACTACGAGAATGAAGATCTGTGGGACTATGGAGAAGATGAGCTTAACTATAATTAATAGGATTTCGTAAAGTTGTAATTATTGTACAAAGTCTTAATGTAAATAAATTAAAATTTATATAATATTGAAATTTTTTCTAAATACTTTAACATATTACTATTAACGGTGTAACTTTCATGAAAAGTGAGTCGTTGTTCAAATTTTTGCATAAATAAAAAATCAAGAAATCAATAGCCGTGATGGCAATTCTTTTTTAAAGGGACGTGTGCTATATGTGCAGATGTGCACCCACGGTGTGAGTCGTGTAAGGTTGCGTAAAACGATCTCAATCAAGTGACTCGAGAGGGAAATCATCGTTGGACTCGTGTTGTTTCGTGGAAACACTCAATCACAGTTTGAAAAACCTTGCTCCGATCGCAGCAAATTTGCTCCACTTTTAAAAGAAAAACAAAATCTACTCCGACGCGTTTTAGCGATTTCGGACTACGAATGTCAAATAGAAATGACTTAAGACATCTTCGTAATGAACCCTGGGCAAAAGATATTTATAACTTGTTAATAACTTTATTAATAGTAATTTTGTGGCAAAACATTCACAACAAGGGCGTCTGTGATGCTTCCATTTTGGTATTCGTAGTCCGAAATTGCACCGTCAACGTATTGGTAACTCCCCTCAGCTGAAATTCTTAAGGTTACTGCAGGGGTCAATATGATTGGAATTTATGACGAACGATGCCGAATCCTTATTATAGCATTTACTCCATTCAACAAATGCTTGAACGCTTCTTTCGACAATATAAAGAAATGCTTCAATCTTTTGAAACGTACAAAATTAAAAACCACCATTACGTTAAATATATGAACTCACTTTAAATTAGCCAAGTAGAATAGATTCGAATTTTGCCGTATCTGTTTTCTTTTTAAAATTAATTTTTCTTTCCGGATGAAAGTCTTCTTCATCATTGTCACTTTCAGTACTTGTGTTGTAATATATTTCTACACTTCTAATTTTGATATTCTTTTTATTTAGGTGCTCATAAATACACGAGTACATCCGCATTTGAGCAGAGAGTAATGATTTTCCATTTAAACTTCAACTTCAATTTCTTTTGATTTTAACAGATGATTCCTAGTTTTTAGTCTTTTTAAAATATATTACGTATCTTTCGTATCGAAGAAGCTAAAGTCATTTAAAAAAGGTCACGACAGAGAAACCGAGAGTTGACGACAGAACGAGACGAGATCGATTATAGGGATGATTCATCTTCGTCTCCTCTTCGGGCATTTGTAGTCATCTCGTCAATCTGGAGTTTGAATTGCTTTGCCATGTTTGAATGCTCAAACATACTTTGTTTGTGATGCCTCTCCAAAGCTTATTCTAGACGACAAAACAAAACAACATTAGTTTGCGAAAACGTCCCATCCATAGACTTCCGTCCTGAACTAAATGAACTAACTCCACGCAATCACACGGCTTCCTGTTACACATTGCTAAACACTTCCATCTTTACACTTCCGTCCAGCACATTTCCGTCCATTTTAAAGAATTCATTCTTACAAATATAAAAATTAATAAAGAGGGTGCCTCATCAGAGCTGGGAACCCAGGACCCAGCGCCATTCTGAGAACTATGCCCGTAAGAGAATGGAGTGGAAGTTCGATTTTCTACCTATTCCGAATGTCTTATCGAGAAAGCGCTTTCCATGGCAATGTATTTGATATAGTAGGACTTGCCAGTTCCTTACAAAAGATGGTACCCGTGGAAAAACACTTTTTGGTTTCTATTGGGACTCGAACCACAGACCTCCCGGTTAACAGGCAGACATGATAACGAGCGGCTAGAGTTGACCATCAGGGTTGCAAAAGCTTAAGCTAATTTATAGCTTAAGTGTGGATTTAAGTCACAAACAAATGAATTATTAATTGCAAAATAATTAATTCACCTGCTAGCTTATGAGTTTTCTGAACTATGCATTAGAAAATATTCAATTCACCAGCTAGTTTCTGAGTTACGAATAGGTTGAAATTCGAAAAGTTATGGTTCTCACAGTTATTGCCTGAAGTCCTCATTAGGAATAGAATTCGATTGATTCGTCATGTTTATCCTGACGATAGTAAAATCATTAGTAACATTAAAGCAGGTGAAATTAATTGCAGCAAAAAATTAGTTTTTCTAAATCGACAAGTTGGAAAAAAATTGCAAAACAATTATCAAAAAGATAGCAAATATTGAATAGACCAATAGACCGTTCAATCAATAACAGATTACAAATATACATGCAATAACCGCTGTTTGTTCTTCAAGTAAATGTAAGTTGACAAAGGCGTCGAGATAGACAAGCAGCAGTGGGACTGTTTTCTTCATTGCAGTGTCTTGTTCGATTAAGTTGAATGAAACGTTTTTTTCAGCTATGGAAAAGACGCAGGTAATTAAATTATATATATAAATAATAAAATAATTTATAAACGGTATGTATTTTCGTGAAGCTAAATGGCTCTGAAGCACAGAACTTTTGGGGAACAAGTAGCCCCTAGTGTGATGTGCCTGTGGATCGTAAAAAGGCAGAGGTTAGTTTCAGCAAAGCTAAGTAACGGTACTTAACGCCGGTTCGGCTGCTATGAATGCATTCCAGTAATTATTTTGTCACAAAGTTTTTCGTTTTCGTTGAGCATACACGTTGGTGATATTTAATTTGATTATTAATTTTATAAAAGTGAATTTTCAAAGTGAACATAAATCAGTGCTAGTGAAGTGATAAGGTATTCATTGGTTTTAATTAGATAACGAATCGATAATTACACTATTCCACAAAATTTTTGAATTTTTATGTCACATTGAGCAAATTATGTTTTTTTTTTTTTTGAAATCTGGCCTGAGAATTTGTGACAATACGTTTTCGAGATATTGAGCCTTCGAAACCAAAAAAAACACAGTATTTTTGACACTATAATTCAATATGAAAAAAATGTTGGCCAAAAAACAAGCAATTGCTTTCCGTATAATTTACTATCCGCTAAATCCAAATTGGCTTTAGTACATCAATTAACTGAGATATTTAGCTTCAAAAGTTGTACCACATAGATTATTTCGAAGCCTAGGGAAAGTCTCGAAAGAAAATTTGAATCAGATAAAATATTGCTTAAAGTTGTAAGTGCGCTGAATTTTAATGCCTACAATTATTGAAGAGGTCTTCAACGCAAATGGGAATGCTATCGATGATGTCCCTAACGACGCGACGGGACGTAGCTGATCTTCTAGAATCTAGACGAAGAGGAGGAAATTGTAAATGAGTCTCTTTCCCTACAACTCTCATACAAATTGTGATGTGTCAGCAATACACTTAATTAAGCTGCAAGCACAGATGCAACATTGACACATTTAAGTGTCGTGGCAAAATGCGAAGCTTTGGAAGTGTTTGGGATCGTCAATGCTTCCCAATGGAACAGTTTGTTCGATTGCGTGAAGCACACTTTTGATTTGAAGGGAAACCTCATGGCGTTCGAAATGATGAGCTTATCAAATATCATTATAATGTTTGAGGACAGCGACTTCGACTATACAGCTAAATACCTGATTTGGTCTGCTCCTTTAACAAAAACTGCAAGGAGAATATAACTGTCACTTTTGTTGTTTTCTACCAACCCTTCTCACAATAAAACAGAAGTGTGAGTATCTGCTGAGGAACAACCAATGTGGAAAAATTGAAGGTTTCTTTAAAAAGGCGGTTCGAAGAGAATTTTGAGTAAAGGGATAAAGGTGAGTGCACAGCAATAGCTTCGTTGACCCATCTCAGGTTCAAAATTGCTTGGATCAATTTGTTTGATTCCGAAAAACAGGAAAAGATTAAGTGTCTTGCACAATCACTGACCCGAAGGCCAGTTGCACGTAATGGACTAAATAAAAATGTTAAAAAACAGTGATGATTTTTTTGATTTCAGTGATTTATCGACCAATCACGTCATATCTTCACTCACTCGTCAAGCAACTGCGCCACTTTGGACGATTTGGAAGCACCGTTTGGAAGGCATCCTTTATTGAGTACAATTCTACTTTGCCATCTTTTGCAGCTGTTGACAGATTTTTTTCGTACATTGCGTTGTTGGATTTGCCGACAGAACAAATTGTACGTTTCTTTTCCCATTCTGGAGCATTACGACGCTTACCAAATGTCATACTGTTTAGCACTTTCATTTTGTTGTGAAGTTGTTCAAAGTCGTTTTCGATCTTTCATGAGCGTAAAATGACTAATAACCGATTTTTCATTTCCTCACTATCTGAGGGAACAAAATATCCCATAGATAAACAAACAAATAAGTGATTTCTATTTTTCAATAAATGAATATCCGTAGTATGAATGTTCAATGAATGTCTAAAATACGCCCTGGCAAAATATGCCACAGCTCAAAATTGAATTGGGCATTTCCAATTAAATTTTAATTGATTTTGCCTTGTAGGATCAGATAAATTTATTTCTCTCGCAAAGTATTTGTATCTAGGAATAACACATTCTGACTGTTCAAAAACAGATTTTAGCGTATCAAAGGAATAAACTCTATGAAATGTCTATCAGACGTTTATCTGGGGGAAAGATAAGCCCTTAATCAAACAAATAAATCCAATAAATTAAAAAATAAATAAATAAATAAGATGGAGAAGTAAGAAAGCACTTTTTATAGCAATAAAAGACACTGCCTAGTTTTTCATTATTCTTTTATTTTCTTTGTCTTTAAAAATCCCATTAAGTTTTCTTTCGTACAACATTAAATTTTAGGGTTTCTTCTTATCATTTAAAAATATAAATACAATAAACTTACAATTCAACTCATATAAACATACAATTTTTAAAATTAAAACAAAACAAAAACGAACAGTACATTAATCATATTTTATATTAATTAATAAGAGAAAATCATCACACTAAATATTTACATAATTACATAAAAACTACTTTAGTTTTATGAGCGATTAGTCGTTATAATTTTTAATTTTTATTTATATTTATTAAATGAGAACGATAGTTAGTTTCTCGTTTTGTTTCGCTTTTGAATAGGTTTGAACCTGGTAGTGGTTCGATTTCATTTAAGATAACTTTATGGTCACAGTATCTTATAACAAAAATTTGGCTCAGTCAAACAACATTAACAACACACACATTCTACAGACTCAATCTGTGGCATTTGTTTCTCCTTTGAATGTAAGGTTACGTGTATTTCTTAGTTTTTTATTCATTTAATGTCCTCATCTAACAGAAATGCCATTTATTGTTATTACATTCCCCACTGTTGGTTCAGGCTCGTAAACTTCTTCGTTTGTTCGCATCTCATACGGAGCATCGTAGAACTGTTCACTTGGTATTTGGTCATAGATGTTCTCTAAAAATATAAAAAAAAATATAAACATTTAATTTTGTAATCAATTTTATAATGAGATCCTTTTAAGATAGTAAATAAAGGTTATGTTGAATGCAATCAACAAAAGTAACAACGGATAGATCTGACTGGGATTCAATAAACTATGAATAAAGGTTGGGTACGGGAAGACGTAATCTACTTCGTAAGAAGGTGCGAAATTCTGAGAGAAACAATAAGATGTATTTTTGTCCTCTCATCGAAGGACCAAGTTCTTATGAAGCTGGGTGAGATGAATATAAGTTAACGACAATTATGCTGAATACGAATATGACGAAAACTAACACCTCACAACAGTCAACAACAAGTCTGGAATACAACACCTTCCATGAGAACAACACAAAGCCGACATCGCAAATTCCATTACGTACGCGATGCGATGCAACCTGTGGGAACTGGGATGTGTCAGCATAAAAATAGTATTTAAACTCTAGAAATTAAGTTCACTTTGTCAATTGTATCAAAGCAGGCGGAAACGCTGCTCGTCTAAAAAATAAAGTTTTTTTTAATGAAAAAGTGTTAATAAAATATTTACTTATACAATACAAGGCTATATGAGTACTGTCAAAAACTTTTTTCAATCCAGACTGGAAATGCATATCGAGAAGAATTAAGAACTAATACAAATCGAAATTAAGGCGTTGCTGCAATGTCATTCTCTTAATATTTGTACTTATCAGGGTAGTTTCTATAAAAAATTACATTTTTACATCGGCCGGATTCTATTTAATCAAATACCAGCTCCCAACAATAATTGAATATCTTATACCTATAGTCAGTAAAACCTGTAACGAAGCGCTATATAGTCGTGTAGACATTTTATTTTAAAGGGTCCGCCAAATAACTTCTTTTTTTGAAAATGCTATAAAAAAACTACTGAATATTTTCTCAAATTTCTTTTTTTGTTTGAAACTAGCGACCCGCCCGTCTTCGCAAATGTACAATGTAAATAATGAAAAACAATTCCCCTTTCCCTATACCATGAAGACTTTCTCCTATCTTTGGAGCTTTTTAACTTTTTACATTAGTAAATAACCCATATTTTTTTGTAATACGTAAAAGTTAAAAATGGTTACTGTGGGTTATCCTTAGGAGATAAATATATGCTTTCGCGAACTTTTTTATTCATCTTTTTAAGATATACAATTCCGAAGCACATAAATTTGATCTATCTCGTAAGGTTTAGCCAGCGTTTGCAATTTAAGCTCAGAAAAATATGTTTCTTACGACATCACATTACAAATCTTTAATTTTATTGGCTTTTCGCTACTATAATATGCATGTATTATACACATAAACCTTCCTCTTGAAGTACTCTATTCATTAAAAAAAAACGCATCAAAATCCGTTGCGAAGTCTTAAAAATCTAAGCATACATAGAGACATAAGGACAGAGAAAGCGACTTTGTTTTATACTATGTAGTGATGATAGTAAAGTACAATCCTTCCGCTTAGTAAAATAATTTCATTGGCTGTCTTGGCTGGCTATGCTGTCCAATTTTCAGGCACATTATCGATTGTGTGCAGATGTATTTCAGCAATGTCTTCACGAATATAGTCCTTTAAAGCGTCAATTGTCTCTGGCTTGTCGGCTTAACACTTATCTTTTACGGCACCCCACAAATAATAGCCCAACGGTGTCAAATCGCAGCTACGATTTGGCCAAACGACATCAGCTCTGCGGCTGATAGTGCGATCTTTAAAACCAGGGCGCGAAACATCGAGTGTAGCTTCGGCTATGTGGCACGTAGCGCCGACCTGTTGAAATCAAATGATGCCAATATCCTCCTCTTCAATTTTTGTGAACAAAAATTCGTTCAATATGGCCTGATAACGATCGCCATTGACTGTAACGGCCACTCCTTGCTCATTTTCGAAGAATGCCTCTGGACCAAAATCCGCACCAAACAGTGACTCGTTTTGGGTGTATCGGCTTTTCAATGTATGCGTGGGGGGTTTCTGTGCCCCAAATGCGACAATTTTGCTTGTTGACATACCTGCCAAGATCAAAATGAGCTTCATAAATGATTTTTTTTGGCAAAATCGGCATCGGATTTTCAAAGTAGTGTCGCCATATTTTCCAGCGTATACACAAGAATATTCGTTCAGCGGAAGGATAAAACTACGAGGGCGGCTTGATAAGACCGTGTCTTTTTGAATAACTTTTTGCGGCATATAAACATTTTATTTTTCTACATAATCACCTTTTAGCTCGATACATTAAGTCAAGCCTTTTTTTATTCCCTCCAAATAATAGGTTTTCTCAAGGCTCTCAGAACACGAGTTTGTTTCGGTAATGACTTCTTCAATCGACTCAAATCTCTTACCACCCAGCCATTTCTTTAGGTTTGAAAACAGATAATAGTCGCAGGGGACTAAATCTGGAGAATATGCTGGATGGGGTAGCAGTTCGTATCTCAATTCGTGGATTTTGGCCATTTTTTTGGATTGAGTTTATGGTCGAGTGTAAGCAATCGCGGCACCCATCTCGCGGAGATATTATGTACAGAAGGTATATCTACCTACAGCATGAGCCAACTCACGCACTTTTATTCTCCGATCATCCAATATCATTTCATGGTTTTTATCGACGATTTCCAGCGTGATCACTGCTTTTGGGCGACCTGAACGTTCGGCGTCACTAGTGCTGGTACGACCACAACGAAACTCTGTAAACCATTTCTCTATCATTAAAATTGATGATACCGAGGCCCCGTAGTATTTATCAACTGATGGACTTTTTACGTAAAAAGTAATGTTTAATGAGCACACGAAAATCTCTTTTTCCCATTTTCGTAAAAACTCAAGAGGTTGAGGTGAATGGATATCAAACACCAACGTAGCTTGCTCAAAATGTGACTACTAATAGATTACAGTTGACGGCAGCACTGTTGCATTTGGAGTAACTGCGCAAGAAATTCAAAAAGTCACTGACTTATCAAACCGGCCTCATAATTATCTGTCAAATCAGACATGAGCTAAGTCTTACCATTCACGAATAAGCAATAGTTGAAAAAAAACGTTAGATGGCGGACCCTTTACAAATTTTCCGATGTAACAAAAACTTGCAAACCAAGGCCTTCATGGTGTGATCAAGCTGAAGATGAACTTATCGAAATGGTAATGCAAAAAATAGTTGAAACCCCTGAAGATTGAATTGCCGAAATACTATGCCAGATGGCGCTTTTCATGGCCGAAATACTATGCCAGATGGCGCTTTTCATGGCAGTGTAACTCCTCTCGGAGAACTTGGTTATTCCTCCAGAAAGTTGACAAATCTATTTTGCTGCCTTGGATTTTGAGCCTCGGATTGCATGACACGCTAACTATTTCTCCCTGAAACACTACGTTATTAAGTAAGATTCAACCAGAAAACTATGGGAAGCTAAAAAAGCAGTTTTAGCTATTTAGCTTATTTGATTTTGAAAAAAAAGAATGATTACTTTTTTAACTAACCTGTCGATCGATTTGTTTCATTTCCATTAGCTCTACTGCCGTGGAAAGTATTGAATGTAGCTGGCGGTGATGTATCCAATGGTATCCTGTTGTTAGCTTCCAAAGTCGAATACGACATAACAGCGGCATTTCGATCTTCCTTAGACTCAGCCGCTTGAACATTTTCCGTATTCTTCACCGGTCTTGCTTTGTTCCTATGAAGGAATATCAATCCGAGTATGAGAAGTAAGACAATTATGACCGTCGCTCCAATTGCAATTCCTGTGCCAATGCCAGAACCCTCTTGAGTTTCGGTAGTAGCTATTTCACATCGGGGCTCATCACCGCTCCATTTACCATCCTCCATGCACTTCCGAAGATATTGACCAATTCGATTGAAACTAGGAATGCAATGGTATTCGGCTGAACCACCATAGATTGTTGAGTCATTGACTACTATGACTCGTCCGTTTTCGATGGGCAATGGACGACCACAGTCGATCGCTAAAAGTATCACAATTGAAATACCCGCCGATATTCGTATGCCAATCTATACTTACGTTTGCATGTCGGTGACTTTCCAGCCCATTTGCCATTCTTCAGACACAATCGAGTATCGTTTCCGATTAAATATCGACCCTTCGGACACTTAAAGTAAGCATTTGATCCAACTGCGCGTGCACCAGGCTCAACGATTAAGTTTTCACTTATATCAGGCTCACTGCAAGTGATTTCCACGCAACTGGGAGTTTCGTGGCTCCACGTTCCATCTTCGGTACACAATCGTCGTGAAACACCGTCCAACTTGAAATTGGGATCACATTCGTAGAGAACGGCAGCTCCGTAGTAAGTGACATTCGTCGCAAGAGTGACTTTGCCATGTGTAATGTTGAGCGGTTGGCCGCATTCGACATCTACAAATATAAGGCAGTTTTAAAAAACATTTTAATTTCCTTTTATGGATGAGTACTTACAGACACATTCTGGAACATGGCCACTCCATTGTCCAGTGTCCTCGCATGTGACCAGAGCTTCACCGATGATTTTGTAACCACGTTCGCAACGGTATTTTGCCAGTGCTCCAATTCTTTAGAAAGAGATGCGATATTAGAAGGAACATTCAAAACCACAAAAAAATGTACCTGTAAGTTTGCGCACTGTTGGCTGCCGACTCCGATGTTCGAATCAGTGTTCGACCGTACATACGATCATTTCCTGTCACCGAGAGAAGACTATGTGGCGCTAGCACGGGTTCCGAGCAACGAATCTCTGTCGAAAAAAAGGTGAAATTTAATATTGATCAGTGCATCCCACGTAGGATCTCATTCAATGTGAGAACCTGACCACCTCTTACCTTCGCATTTGGGTGTTGCATCGCTCCACACGCCAGACTCCAAGCACGTCCGTTTGGGAACACCGGTCAGCTTATGTGAGGGTGAGCAACTAAACACTACTTCTGATCCGACATAAGTTGTGTTCTTGACATATTTGTGGCTGCCATAGGGAAGTGGTGTAATCGACCCACAATCGATATCTGGAGAGAAAATTACATGTCAAAATGTTATCACAATCAACATTGCCAAGTTACATTCGCAGAAAGGTGCTTCAGCATTCCACTCTCCATTGTCCATGCACTCCAGGATAGGATTTCCTCTAAGAACGTGTCCTGGATCGCAGTGATACTCAATAGTTGATCGAACATTGTAATCGTATCCAACAACATACGATCCCGATGGAACATGTGGAGTGTCACAGGTGACCAATTCACAAACCGGAGCATCGCCCGACCATTTTCCTTCTTTTGTGCAAAATAATTCGGATGGACCCACTAACCAGTAGTCATCATCACATTCATATTTCACCATTGTACCGACAGTTGTCGAGGAGTTCACCAAATGGGCAGTGCCCCGATCAGGTCGGGCTGGAGCTCCGCAGTCAACAAACCTGCAGGACGGTGGTTTGCTAGACCATTCGCCTCCAAGACCGCACGAGATAACCTGAAAAACAATTTTTACTTGAAATTGTCTATTTCTCTTCATCATGAACTTCACTTACAGGTTCTCCAACTAAAACGTATCCAGGTTCACATTTGTATGTGGCAGTTGTTCCTGCACGCTTATCACTGACCATCACTACTCCTCCTGGAATCTTTGGTGGCTCCGGACACCAATCAACCAAACATTCTGGGTGCTTGCCCGTCCAGCCGTTCATGCCACAAGTTCGATTCTCGTGACCAATAAGTGTGTAGTTCTCGTGACAACTGAAAGTAGCCTGAACACCAAAATATGTTTCATTATCCGACAAAATAATCGAGCCATGTTCAAGATTCTCCAGAGGTCCACAGTCAACATCTAAGAGAGTACAATCAAATGAATAAAATAACCTCAAATGAAAGTCGAAATTTGAAGAATTACATTTGCAAGTTGGAGCCTTTCCACTCCAGCTTCCATCGCTCAAACATGTTCGATTTGAGTCTCCGATGAGTGCGTGTCCCTTGGGGCAGTTGTATTGAATTGCACCACCAACGGTATGGTTTTTTCCAACTACTGTTGTGTTTTGCAATGAGTCCGGTGAACCGCATGATAAAGGAGCTGCGCAATAGTTGGATATAGATTAATATAAGAAATTTGTGGAGGCAGCAATGATGGTCTTACCATGTTGACAAATAAAATGAAGGTAGTCTAGATTACAACCGACGTCGTTCCATAGCCAGTTGCGTCCTCCATCCAACACAACACAGTTTTGTTCACCGTTGTAGTTATTTGGCTGATCTTTGCCCCACGCAGGTTGAAGCACAACTTCATCTGCAAAATAAGTGCGAGTTAGTCAAAGAAACAGGAAAAGGTTATTTTTTTTTTTGTGGTCTCTAGAATTTTCTAGAACATCTTAGTCCAAACCGATGCAAGAGCTTCAAATTGAATTTATTTAAATCATCAATACTCATAGTTTCGAGTCTTTAGCTGAGGGTCAAAAATACTTTGCTCTTAGAAAATTCAGCGGTAGCAGACTAACTTCAAGAATCAGTCAATTGCAAGAACGCTCCTTAAATAGCTTACTGACCGTAATATAGACAATTCTAACAACTGTAACGAATGGCGGTGCTTCTTCTTTTACTGAAGACGGAGAAGCATAAGATGAGGATGAGGATGATTCAGCCTTACATTTTCTACCAGAGCTTTTGTTATTGGTTAACTCTTTTTTTTATTAGCCAAGTGTTTGGTTTTGCTGGACTAGCCTTAAAAATCATTTTAGGATCTGTGTTTTTGCTTTTGTGGTCTCCTGGTCAAGTTTTATTGCTTTCTGTTAAAGATTTATTTATTTTTTCGTGTTTTCTTACCTTTTACGCCAATTGGCTCAAATAGTGAATTTAAGTAATACCAATGGAAAGCAACATTAAACAACCGCAACTTAAACAAAGCACTGGTTTTTGACATATAGACGGAAGCCTATGTAAGTGGTCATTCATACAAAAGTCAGAAGCCCTGATGATGATATTTTGTAAGCTAACTAATGTTAAATAGAAGAGCTTAAAAGCAGTTGCAAGAAATAGCCTTCCCTCTAATATTTCAACATGAGCCCTCAATCAACCAATAGGAGTGTGCTTAACTAAAAACACACTCAGCCGAATGCGAAAGGATCTTAGGTTGCACTGTAATGACACGAAATTTTCTTAAGAACTATGTAAAACCTTTCAATCACATGTAAACCTCAGAGTCTATGTACTCGTATATGAAACGAGAGATAGCTATCCTATCCATTCAAATGTGTCGCCGTGTCATTTAAAAATATTGGGTTCAACCTGCCCAGAGTTGACATATAAGCGACGTTTAAAAAGAAAGATCAAAGAGATATGTAATACTAGAAATGAGGTTCAGAAGTCTAGGTCACAAGTAAAAAGAAAAAGAAATAGAAAGATTTGCAAGCTACTGACCACTGTCAGGACGATCTATTAACGTTTCAAAAATTCCAAAAGATGCTGAAGATATGGAGAAATTATATCTCCAGTGTTGGGGCTGCCATTTAGGCAGAATAATTTAAAATAGAAGACGCTAGCCTTAAACGCTTAGCCGAACAAACTTCATGCGGAATAACAAAAGATTCAACTAAGTTTAAATAAAAAGAAATAAGTTGACGCAACAGAGCGGTGACCCCCAGGGCCTAGCGCATTTCTCCAAACCATCATGTATTGTGATGGAATGGAGGAGACCTACGATTTTCTTCCCGTTCCGATCGGCTGTTCGAGAAAACTCTTTTCATGGCAATGAATTTACTAACGAAGGAAAAACATTTTGCTTGGCGACAGTCATCATGGATAAATATTTTACAGATGATATCACCTCATCCGCGAAATAAGATCGGGAAAAAAGCATGTCCTAGGCCACGGAATGAAACAATGGCACCTATTATAATTTTCTGTCTGGTTCTCGGGGACAACTACAGAGGCATGCGCATATAAGATACTCACTAATGTATTGGGTAAGCCCCTGAAGACACTTGCCAACAATAGCGCCATATCAGTTAGGATCTTACTTACTTACTTAAGGTGGCGCTACAGTCCGGGTCGGACCAGGGCCTCAACCAACATGCTTCTCCAGCCAGCTCGGACCCTAGCTAGCTGCCTCCAGTTTTGCACGCCAAGTTAGTTGAGGTCCTCTCCTACTTGTGTGCGCCACCTGAGTCGCGGTCTTCCTCTACTGCGCCGTCCCTCGAAATTGGATTCGGTGACTTTCCAGGCCGGAGCGTTAGAGTCCATTCGCTCTACATGACCCAGTCATCTAAGCCGCTGGACCTTGACTCGTTTGACCAAACAGTGTCGCTGTACATCCCGTACAGTTCGTGGTTAAATCTTCTTCTCCACTCTCCATCTATGCAGATGGGACCAAAAATCACCCGAAGAACTTTTCTCTCGAAGCATCCTAAAGCGTTCTCGTCTACCTTTGACAAGGTCCATGCCTCTGCACCATATATAAGAACCGGGATGATAAGTGTCTTATACAGGGACATTTTAGTTGTTCGAGAGAGGACATTACTACTCAATTGCCTTCTTAGTCCGAAGAAACAGCGATTGGTAAGAGTTATTCTTCGTTTGATTTCAGCGCTGGTGTCGTTGTCTGAATTAATAGCGGCGCCTAGGTAGACAAAGTCCTTAACTACCTCAAAGATATAGCTGTCTATCGTGACATTCTGTCCAAGACGTCGGTGTTGGGTGTCCTTTTTTGATGACAGCATATACTTGGTCTTGCCCTCATTGACCACTAAACCCATCTTCTTTGCTTCCGTCTCAATGCTCATAAACACGCCATTGACATCACGCTGCGTTCTTTCAATTATGTCAATATCGTCGGCATATCCGACCAATTGACCGGATCTTTGAAAGATTGTGCCTCTTGTGTTGACTTGGGAGTTTTGCACAATTCTTTCAAGAACGATATTGAAGATGTCGCACGACAGTGCATCGCCTTGCCTAAAACCTTTTTTGAAATCGAATGTATCGGTGAGACCTTTTCCGATCCTGATGGAGCAGCGTGAGTTCTCCATCGTCATCCTACACAATCGGACAAGTTTGGACATGGCTCTATATAACTCCTCTCTATAGATGCTGTCATACGCGGCCTTAAAATCGATAAAAAGGTGGTAGGTATCGATTTGAAGCTCCTGGGTTTTTTCTAAGATCTGCCGTAGTGTAAAGATGATATACCTATCAAAAATCTAGTCCAAAAATTTTTTTACTACATATACATTTTTTTCCTTCCGACAAAAATCAGACATCACCGATGGGCTTAAATGGCTCAAAACCATCACAGGCAGCAGGAAGTGAACAGGCTGGTTTGGAGGGAAAGTTATCGTCGTTTAAAGTACAAAGGAAAGGGAGTAACGCGAAATTTCGACAGTAACCGATCATTAAATCTGATATTCCACATCAACAATAGAACAACATGGTGATTACTTAGGGGACCTGCAGGCTGTGCTGGTTGAGTCAGAAAAGCATTTGATCAACTACTACGAGATCTTAAACGGGCACTCCTCAAGCAAACGAATAGTTCCGGAGGCCTTAATGAGGATGACCGATGACATATCGGAAGAAGAAAAAACAAATGCATGGTTTTCCGATGGAATTGCCAAAGAATTATAGGTCACTGTAAACGTACACCAAGGAAGTGTCTTGGTGGTTGATTGACTCAGCCACTAACACCTCATTTGGATGTCAGGAATCCATTGTGCTCCTCTGGATTATAGGGG
The DNA here is from genome assembly GCA_914767635.1 of Melanostoma mellinum. Taxonomy (NCBI): domain Eukaryota; kingdom Metazoa; phylum Arthropoda; class Insecta; order Diptera; family Syrphidae; genus Melanostoma; species Melanostoma mellinum. Next base: position 54,524,425 of record OU612059.1, on the reverse strand, counting down.
ATGAGGTAGTGGAAAGGTCGGGGAAACAGGGTAGGAGGTGATGAATAGAAAAGGACTGAGTTGGTGACATGAAAATAGGGGGTGAGAACCCTTACTGAATCATTTGGAGCCCTGATTGGACTTCAGAAAGCTGTTCAGTGGAAGATTAGAGATGTTACCCAGTTCGTCGAAGGAGGATTCTCCAAGGGCTTTTTACCTGCATAGGCACTCCCAAGAAAAGTGTTCCTTCCTCTGCCTCTTTGTCAATGCACTCCCTGCTAATGTCCATTTTTATTCTTTGGCTACCCAACGAGTTGCTACCCGTGAAAATGTCAATCAACTGAGAAAGCCGATGCCTTCTAAGGTGGAATAGAAATTCTGTGTTTTTTTTTTTTTTGGAAATATATGGCATAAGTTTCTGGAAACCCTTTAAAAATGTCACCCTGTCATTAGCTGTTTGGTTTCTATTATTTTCTTGCTCTAGACTTTTGTTCGCCCACTTTTGAATACGCCTGCAAGTCTGGTCTGGTGGTTTTTTTTTCCAACAAGTTCGCATTTCCAGAATTAAACATATTCAGCCCCTTTTTCTTCGATTTGCTCTTAGAGGTCTTACTTGGTGTTGTGACAACAAATGCAAACGACCGAATTCTACACTATAAACTAAGTAAGCAACAGCAGGTGAATGACCAACAAGTTAATGAACGACACCACCAGTTGGCATGTGCATTGTATTTTATTGCCTGCATTGCATTTCTTTCATTTATGTATACATTGTTTGTTTCTTTTCGTTGCAATATAATCCACGATCCTATTACAATTCTTTTCCCGCAAAACTAAATTATTGATGAATTGCATTTATGTAAATTAGTATAAATACTCATAATAAGTTAAGAATAAAGTCACTTATCATTCACAAGTCAAAAGGTTGTTTTCTATTGTTACCCCGCACCAGTCGTAAGGAGCAATTAGTAAGAACCATCTCAACAAGGTTTGCTTGTTATTGTTACTTGCTAGTAAACCAGCGAGCAAAACGACATTTAAGTTTTTTTCATTGACTTCCTCCCACCAGCGGCAAGGAGTTAATTAACAACTTATTTTTGTCAATTATTCACTTGGAATGATCCCTTGATTCTCCCTTGATTCTCTTCTTTCCAAGATCGCATCAAGTTTAACATCATGAACACGTAGAAAGATCGAAGAGGAATTTTCGATATTCTCTTCATTCACCGTGACTTTTCGGGAACCGTTGACTGCGCAACTCATTACCACTCTATCTTCCTTGACACAAATCCTCGCAACATACGGGATCCTCGCTCCTTTTACCTACCCTCTCATCGAACGTGATATGGCTCAAATGACCCTTTCTCCCGAATGCTGAGTAATGTTAACTCAAGATTTCACACTTTTGACTTTAACCTCAGCAACCTTTGCCTAACACTCCATCTTCTAGATCACCCTCCCCATTAACGCTAGCTACTAGTTTTTTAGTTTTTTAAGTTAGATTAAAATTAGTTTGTATTAAGCCGAATAAATGGGGGGTTGGCCCCACCAAAATTAAAATTAGTCGCTTCAGTACAGAGGTGTTGGTTTCGCTTGGTTCGACTGATGACCCGATTTTGGCCAGCTTATACGCCATTTCTTTATCAGTTATGCTACAGTGTCTTTGACCCCAAATTAAAGTCTAGGTCATTGCGATGAGCAGTATTTTATGTAAGTGCGACCGCTATCTACTTTTTTCGATTTTGTCACTATGGATGAGTTACTCTAATGAGCCAGGTGGCCATTAAAGTAAAGGTGGTCTGTGAAGAAGTCGATATTTTTGTTGATAAATTTTTGTGACATGTTTTGCGGCTCCACACACTGCAAATATTTCTCCTTGGAATACACTGCACAAGTCTGGGAGCCTCGTTCATTTATTTATGCGAGAATAATCTGAGAAGGTGCTTGACCCTACCAACTCATCTGTTTTGGAACCGCCTGTAAAGATGGAGACATGATTTGCTTTCATAGCACTGCTCCCCCCCCCCCCCCCCAGGCATTTTCTCGTAAGAACGCTAATGACACTTTCTGTTTCAATGTCAATCTCAGTATAATTCATTACAACTAGCTCTGTGGCCTGATGGGCTAGTTCTATTGCCTTATTTTAGCCGCAGCACGCGTTTGGCTGCCATCTTCTTGGAGAAGAGATCAATGACAGTCAGCGTATGAAAAGAGCTGCAGCTGGTGTCGGTTTTTTGGAAATGGTTAAGCCAATGTGGGCAGGTCTTTGGATTTTGCTCATGGCCTTGCAGTTTGGGTTCTTCTCTAATGATCACCACCATAAAGGAAAATGTCTTGAGCCTCCCTTTTTTTGTTGCAGCCTCTGGCTACCTGCCAAAGGCAAAGTATTGAACACTGCACATCAATTATGCTGACTATGGAGCCGTTTTAAGCAGCGAAGATCCTGCAACGAACACTTTCGTCATTGGTAGATGTTTTAAAAAGTAGTGGCTACCTTATATTAGTTCAAAAAAAACTTCATATTTGCGCTACCATTTTCTTATCCAGACGTACCTGTTGCAGATACATATATTATTTTAATGGATATGAGCTCCACAAGCGAGAATGGCTTAAATACCTGTCTTCATCTATGATCAATAGTAAAAGAACTTCTGATAACACCATCAACCATCGGAAAACCCTTGTGAATGAAGAAGCGGGAAATCAACTCCGTCTTCTTTGATCGAAAAGTGCCCTCCAGGTACCAAGGGAGGGAAAACTATGCACCCTTGAGCTTTCTTCCAAAAAAAGTTATATTAACATAGGCTTGAGTGTGTACAAAACCTGGTAAACAAGATATTTGAAATTTTTCTGAGCTAAGAAATCGAACTTGAGCTACTGCAACAACATTGAATAACCATCACCCGAAATAAAACTTATACAGAGCTTACACAAAAATTGATAAGCTACCATGACTCTTCAAATTGAAAAAAAAAAAAAAAAAACATAAAAAGGCGCACGTTATGACTATTCATATTTACTATCGTCTTCTCAACACATTCAACACCATAAAAACTTTTAGCAAAGTAAAATGAAACGTCTGGATTCGAATAGAATAAACAGAAGAATAATAATTTATTGAAACATATTTTCTTTAGACATTAATATCGAAACTAGATTACTTCGAAATTTTGGTCGCAAGTATAAACTTAACAAGTGTTTCAACACTCCCCCTCGAACAAAATTTACCTCAAATATAAACCCATGTTGTTGCAACAGAATTTATGTTTTTCAGCTGGAACAGGTTTTGTTAAATTATCTGCAACCATAAGTTCAGTTCCAATTCCAGTGAAAGTGATAATATTCATGTTCTTTTTTTCACGTACAAAATGATGTCGAACATCAATATGTTTGGATCTTGATAAGTACTTGCTTGTCGATGCCAGATGAATTGCACTTTTGCTGTCGCAATATATATTCATGGCCGAGTTATTAAAATGTGGATTCAGTTCATTCTCGAGGCCACGAATCCACATTGCTTCTTGAGTTGAGGCCGAAAGAGCCATATATTCGGCTTCTGTTGAGGATAAAGCAACAGTTGGCTGATGCTTTGTTGCCCAAGACACAGCGCCTCCTTGTAAGATACAAGCGTAGCCTGTGACAGATCTTCTTTCATCGCAATCACTTGCCCAATCTGAATCAGAATAAACTTTGAACGCAGAAAAGCCATCTCTTGAAAATTTTAATTTGGCTGCTTTTGTTCCCTTGAGATATCTGAATACTCTCTTCACAGCAGCCCAATGTTCTTTACCAGGACAGTTATTAAATTTGCTCAATTTGTTTACTGCGAAGCATATGTCCGGTCGCGTACACTGTGCTGCAAACAATAAACTTCCGATTGCTTGCTGGTAAGGAATTTTAGCCATTTCTTTTTCTTCTTCTGGAGTTTTGGGTGACATCTCTTTTGTTAGTTTTATGTTGATATCCATAGGAGTTGCTACAGGATTTGATTCATTCATGTTAAATTTTATTAGCATCTCAGATATGTAATTTTCTTGATTTAGATAAATTGCATCTTTGTCACGAGAAATCTGAATACCTAAACAATTCTTCGCAGTTCCCAAGAACTTCATTTTGAACTCCTTCATCAAGTTCAGCTTCAAATTTTCAGAAAATGTCGTTTCGTTAGTGAAGATAAGGATATCGTCAACATAAACTGCTAAAAATGTCATGCTTCTGTTCTTTCGATGAAAGTAGATACAAGGATCCACTTGTGAACGCTTCATTCCAAACTTTTGAAGAACTCGATCCAACTTAGTGTTCCAAACTAAACTTGACTGCTTAAGACCATAAACAGCTTTATTGAGTTTCATCACTTGGCCTTCTCTTCCTATCGAAAGTCCCTTCGGTTTCTCAACATAGATGTCTTCACTTAACTCACCTTGGAGAAACGCAGTAATAGCATCCATTTGTTGAATTTGAAGATTGTACTTCGCTGATAATGCTATCAAATATCGAATAGAAGAGTACCTCACGACAGGTGAATAGGTTTCTTCATAATCAATACCTCTCTTCTGTGTAAAACCTTTCACCACTAATCGAGCCTTGTACCGTACAACATCATTTTCATCCTTCTTCGTCTTGAATACCCATTTTGTCTTAATAATGTTGGCTCCAGCGGGCTTGTCTACACTTTTCCAGGTATCATTTTCTTCAAATGACCTCATTTCACACTGCATTGCTTCTATCCATTTTTCTTTGTCACTTCTGGATAAAGCATCTTCCAAATCTTCAGGATCTTCAAAAACATTTACCTTCTCAACGTTGTATACAACCTTACGCAACTTTGAGATTCTTTCGCTTCGGCGGTTCATGATGGATTCTGGAGCTTCTTGTAATTGTGTCGTAACGTCATCTTCCTCCTCATTCTCCAAATTGGGATAAGAATCTGCTGTCGAAGGAAAATAATGATCAACTGGTGACGTTGTCAAAAGTACATCTTCTTCGTTATCCCCCACTACGTCATCAGCTTCCAGATTTGATAAAAGTGACTCAACATCGATATTCACAGCTGGAATTTCCTGGTTCTTGATTGGATTAACCCCCACTACAGCAGTATACGTTGGAACTTGCTTGGTATTTTCATTTTTCATGTTCTTATAGTGAAAATTATCTTCATGAAAAACTACATCACGGCTTATAAAAACATCCTTCTTTTGTAAACTGTAGAGACGATACCCTTTTGAAGTACTTGAATAGCCAATGAAAATGCATTTTTCAGACTTCGAGTCTAGCTTACGACGTTTTTGTTTGGGAATGTGTGACATCGCTGTGCAACCAAATACACGAAAACAACTAACATCTGGTTTACGATTACTCCATAACTCTTCAGGCGTTTTTTCAAGCTTTCTATGAGGCGAACGGTTAACTATGTAGCTAGCACAATTAATTGCTTCAGCCCAAAAAAATTTTGGCATATTAGCGTCACACAACATAGCTCGAGCCTTTTCTATAAGTGTTCGGTTCATCCTTTCTGATAAACCGTTTTGTTCTGGAGTATAGGGTACTGTTGTTTGATGAACAATGCCGGACTTTTTCAACTCGAGTTCCATAGCTTTGTTCGTAAATTCTTTGCCGTTGTCCGTTCTTAAAATTTTTATTTTTGAATCTTGTTGATTCTCGACTTCGGCCTTGAATTCACGAAAGCAATTCAATACATCATCTTTGGTCTTCATGAAGTATACAAATACTTTTCGCGTGAAATCATCTATAAAAGTAACGAAATATTTACTTCCCTTAATAGATTTCACTTCCATGGGACCACACACATCTGAGTGGATTATATGAAGAACTTTTGATGACCTTGACCCCTCTGATGGAAAACTGTTCCGATGCTGCTTTCCTTCGGCACATGACTGACAAGTCGAAAGAGAATCCAGGTTGGAATCAATACCCTTAACTAAGCCTCGTGTAAGTATCTTCATATTTTCTTGGCCCAAATGACCAAATCTTCGATGCCAAATATTGTCCAGGTTACTTTTAGCAACCAAAGCGTTCTGATCTGTGGCAATATCCAACTTGTACAACCCATTTGAAGATTTACCCTTTGCTATGACTTCTTTCGAAGAATTCATGACACGACATCCATCTTTGTCAAAAATGACGACATTCCCATGATCCACAATCTTCTTTATGGATAGCAAGTTGACTTCCAATTCGGGGACATAGAGAACATCATGAACTACGATATCACACCTTCCTTTGGGAGTTAAAACTGCCAACGATATGTCGCCTTTATTAATAGCTTCCATTGTCATGTTATTCGCTGTCTTGATTTTACCCTGGAATGGCTTAAGTTCTTTGAAAAAATTTTTGTTAGACGTCATATGATCGGTTGCACCGCTATCAAAACACCATTCATGATTACTGGACTCTGCTTGAAACGCTGCAAACATTGAACCACCTTTTCCTGGGTTGAAATCTTGCCCTTTTAACTTAGATGGACAATCTGAAGCAAAATGTCCAACGCCATTACAGTTAAAACAACGAGATTTGGCTTTTTTGTTATGCTTGGGTTTCATTTTCTTATGAAAATTCGAAAAATTTCCTCTATTTGACATAAGCGCACTGTTAGATGATGTCGGATTAAATTTAACATCTTGCAGCAATTTCATTTTGATGGAATCTGCTGTTATTTGCTTTCCACTGCAACCGATGCTCATGATCATGGGCTTATATTCATCAGGAAGACCCTTCAGCAATAAACTTCCAACCCATTCATCGTTTACTGCGAATCCAATTTCGTTCAACTTCTGGGCTGTTGAAATGATTTGACTTACATAATCTTCTACTGAGGAACATTCTGCCAGGACCACAGAGCATAATTTTTGAAGCAAGCCAATACGCCGGTCCAAGCCTGAGTCTTGAAAAAGATTTTGCATTGATGTCCAAACATCTTTGGAAGTTGTTGCGTTCCTAACATGAACGTATAGACTCTTGTCGATAGCTAAGATCATCTTACAACGAGCAATCTTGTCCTTAGCAACATCCAACTCTTCGCCTGGAACATTCTCGATACATTTCCAAGTATCTTCAAGCTCTAATTGGGTTTTCATCGCAAAGCTCCATGTTGACCAATTTTCTGAACCAGTCAGCTTCTCCATTTGATGGATTCCCAAATTCTGTGAAAAAGACATTTTTCTTTTAAAGCAATTTCTGTAATTATATTTTCAATCCGTTATTGGTCTGGGCCCATAACCTTTTAGCAAAGTAAAATGAAACGTCTGGATTCGAATAGAATAAACAGAAGAATAATAATTTATTGAAACATATTTTCTTTAGACATTAATATCGAAACTAGATTACTTCGAAATTTTGGTCGCAAGTATAAACTTAACAAGTGTTTCAACAAAAACAATCATTGACCTTTACATCGCCACAAATCAGAGAAGTTCAGCATTGAAATGCGTGGATAAAACAAAGCCTTAAGTTTCACTTCCAATGTGACCCAAATTTATACCACGCTGAGCTCTCTAGACACACAAAAGTTTTTTTTTGAATCACACCTCTTGACCCTGAACTTAGACAGAATTTCGGTAACAATCGCGTCGGAACAAGCTTATGATGACTGACAATTTCTATTTATCCGCGGACATTAAATTGATTATGATTAATGAGTCAGTTAACACTCACTCAAAAGCACCAAAGACTTACCATTCACCCATTTCCAGGTTCGTGATGTAATGCCAGGTTCTTTTTGTGCTCCGATCCAAACGAGTTGTGTCTTAAGCTCTGATTTACGTCGTTCCAGTTCTGTGAGAATGTAGTCACTAGCTGGGCCACGAAATTCATGCACAAGATCTCCACCTGTTCGTTTCAAGAAAAAAAAAAGACAATTGGCTAAGTATGATGGGTTTGAGATATACTTTTTTGTTTTACCAGTTGATTTGCACATTTGTCGCGCCTTTTCGAAACTCTCACCACGTGTTACGTGGAATTCATAGCATGTCTTGGAAAAAGTCGATAGAACAGTGTCTACACTTAGTTTGGGGCTAACACAGCGTTCAACGGAGAACTCCTCATTAGTAAAGACTTCGACTTCACAAAGACTTAAGCTGCCTTCAACGCCCACTAATTGAATTGCGACGTATTGGCCGACAAGTTGACGTGCACAAGTGAATGTTTTTGTTATACCTTCATCTAGCGTACCCGGATACCAGGCACAAAGTGGGTTTCGCTGAAGATCGGCACTGCTGTTGCCTACTCTTATTTCTAAGTCCTGTAATGGCTGGTGGCCACAGCAACCACGTGTTGTTATTCTAACCACACGCACTGCTTGTGGTGTGAGAAGATCGACTCGCCACCAAGGTGAAGGTTCTTTTTGTGTTTCGGAGCATTCCTGTCCATCTGGATTCTGGAAATCATAAGAAATGTTATTTGGACCAAAAAAGGAAAGTGTGTTGTGTAAGCTGCTAAATAAAACAATTTTCCCACCTGATTCCCTTGGTTTCCATCATTCGCATAGCCTGCTGGTCCAGCCCTGGTATACGAGCTCTGATTGACTGGTTTTCGGTAGGCCACATTTGTTCCGCAAAATGGGAGCTCCTTTTCCCAACCAGATTTTGGATCACATTTGATGGTTCGTGGTCCAAATAACTCGTAGCCCGAATCGCATTCGTAAGTTGCTTCCAAGATTCCACTGGTTCCGGACACTGTCTGCACTTTCGCATTGAGCGGGACAGCTGGAGTTCCGCAGACTGCAAAGAAGAAGATGAAGAAGAAGTGTTTTAGACTGGAGTCATGTTAGGATAATGCTTAAATTTCAATAATTTAAACAAACTGTTTCCCACAAACAAACAAAAACAAAGACACTACTAATTTGCACCAGCAATTGAGTGCTGCCTTTCTTTTTTTAGCACAAAGGGTATTGATCTTACTACCAACAATACTGTTTGTTTGTTTGTATTTGAATAAAATATGTACATTTCATTTGAAAATCCATCTACAGTTGGTCTATTTGGCATGATCATGATAATTGTTCATCCCAATAGTACAAGAGTGTAACGGTACGCAAGTTTTGTGGTTGAAGTTGGTGTTGGCAGAGTCAATTGAGTTTAGGTTCATTGGGAACTTATGTTTAATGCATAGCCACCAGCATCGGTTGATTTAAGTGCGAAACTCAATCAGTGAAAGACAATGATTTTTGTGTGTTCAATTGGAAAATGAAGCACGTACGTATCTACTTGCTACAGAAATACACAAACACTAAATGATTTGCAACTCGTTACTTGCTACATGATTTTTATTCAAGTTTTAAAAAGATCTCTTGTAACGCAACTAAAGAGGTGAAATTGCTGACGGGTATTTCATAAGGTTCGTATAATGCAAGTCAAATAAAATGATGTTTTTCGTTAGAAATTGCTAAGATCAAAAATGCAAACTGAAATGATGAGGAAAAAGTCCAAAGTTGGTTGATTTTTTAATAACTGGCAATTGTATGTATTTAGACAAGTTTTGCAATTCCTAATTTAAAAGGTCTGGGAGATGACCTAACAAGTGTCCTAAACAGAAAATAATACCAAAATGTAACCGACAAGAATTTCTTAACAAACTGACAGTTTTTTCTTCGCTGAATCTAAACCTGGAGTCGGAATTGCTTTGTCACGTGGTTTTTTCGAAGTATTAAACCCTCCAAAGTCCAAATCTCAAAAATTATTTTCTTGTTATCTTCTAACGAGTCCATAGCTCAATATGAAAGAATTTCAAACCAAAAACTAAACATTGCTTTGGCGAAGTTGTTTTTTTTTTTGTACGCTGAATTAAACCTCTCCAGGTTGGGAATTGTGCATAGGGTTAACTACCATACCACGTAAAAAAAATGCCAGTTCCGAAACAACCAAAAGCCTCGGATAGGCCAGGTTCACCCCGAACTGGTAAGTAAGAATCAAAAACTGGTCTCAAAATGGAACTTTAACATCAAATTACTTAAATACTCAACGTTAAAAGTTAAAATGCATGGTTATTCCTTATTTCAAAGCCTTAATAGATTCTCGGATGAGAATTGGAATCAGTTAACACTTTCTTGAAGGGTCTTGCGCTGAATCCAAATCCAGTCATAAAAATGCTCTATTACGTCAGATTTTTGAGGAATAAATTATTAATTTCTAGATCTTCAATTTCAAGGGTGGCCGTGGTGCAGTGGTAGAGTGTTCAGGAGGTAGGCCGGACGCGTGGGTTCGAATCCTCTGGGCATCTACTTTTCTTTCAGCCTCCCAGTTTCATCTGGACGCCACCCTTGAGGTTATATGCGAAATTACATCCACCTTACTTCAAGCTTACTGCACCACAAAAAAAGAAAGGGCTGCTACCCTGGTAGTACAATGGACCGGTAATTAGGTCTGAGTTCTCCAGGTTAGCAAAAGCCTACTCTTTTATATATATATATATATATATATATATATATATATTAGAGTGGTCCTTATTTCACTTTTTTGCGAAAATTGAGTGCGACGCCCCCTAAATCGGTTCTAAAAAATTAAAAATAAATTACTGAATTTTTTCATATTTTTATCTCAAACCCTTCCTGGCCCTATTTTCCTGTCATTTTTGAACTAATTAACGGAAAGACTTCGAATAAGGCTCAAATGAAGCGTCTCTGAACACTCTACAGCCACGTGTATGTTTGATAAAATTAAGATCATTTGCTTATACTCTATTGTTAATAAACAAAAAGGCTGATTTCTTATCTCGCTCAATCTGCCAAAAGTAAGCAACATTTTGATATGGATTATTTTTTCAAAGATATCTACGGCAATTTAAATGATATAACATTAAATAAAATTTTTTTAATTTATTATTTCATTTGTTATTATCATGTTATTAACAAAAAGTCGATTAACAATTTTTTTATAACAGCAGCCGTCTTTGAACGGATGATCGAAAAAACAAAAACTTTTTAATGAAATAGGGTCGGGAAGGGCTAGGAATAAAAATTTGAAAAAATTAGGGAATTTTTTTTTCCTGATTTAGAACCAACCTGGGGGGCGTCCCAAATTTTTTTTTCCTAAGGACCACTCTAATATATATATATATATTAGAGTGGGTCAAAAAAGTCGATTATGCTTTTTTTTACAAATGCTACGGAAAAATGGGTTGCTAGACACCTTAAAAAAAATCTCAAAAAGTATGAGCTCTTAATTTTAATATTTAGATCCTCCGCATCGCAGTTCTGTATATTTTTGTCAGTCCAATAGAAAAAAATTCATACCTCATCATTTATCGATTGAACAGAAAAGTGTTTCAAGAAAATATTTTAGGAAATTTAACGTTCTTCAAAAAAGGTTTCTTGTGTTTTTTCCGTTAACCTCACCATTTGAATGATATTAAGGATTTAATTTTGATTATTTTAAGATAAATTTCATTTTTGTTTATGAATTTTATAACTCTACAATAAATGACCTTTACAAAATGCGCAATAGAAATTTTTAGTGGAAATTAACAGCTCTATAAAAATGGTGTTTTATGTTTTAGCGCTGAAATTAACCGTTCAAAAGTTATTCATCATCAAACTTTCATGTGTACGGATTTTTAAAATTTTTTGATGAGATATTCGAAAAATTTCAATTTAATTTATGAATTTTATATGAATTTCAATTCTTGTCATTAATATGAGTATTATTTTAGTTTTATTTTCACAATTCAAACAGATGAAATGAAATACAAAACAGAAATTCTCTAGAAGAGAAATTTTTCCTAAAATCGTGATTTCTAATGATTAAAAATAAAATGTTTAGAATAATTGAAGAAAAATTTTGATAATTGTGAAAATAAAATTCAAATAATACTCATATTAATGACAAGAATTGAAATTCATATAAAATTCATAAATTAAATTGAAATTTTTCGAATATCTCATCAAAAACTTTAAAAATCCGTACACATGAAAGTTTGATGATGAATAACTTTTGAACGGTTAATTTCAGCGCTAAAACATAAAACACCATTTTTATAGAGCAGTTAATTTCCACTAAAAATTTTTATTGCGCATTTTCTAAAAGTCATTTTTTGTCGAGTTATAAAATTCATAAACAAAAATGAAATTTATCTTAAAATAATCAAAATTAAATCCTTAATATCTTTCAAATGGTGAGGTTAACGGAAAAAACACAAGAACCCTTTTTTGAAGAGCGTTAAATTTCCTAAAATATTCTCCTGCAACACTTTTCTGTTCAATCGATAAATGATGAGGTATGAATTTTTTTCAATTGGACTGACAAAAATATACAAAACTGCGATGCGGAGGATCTAAATATCTGAAGTGGCGAGAAAACCATACCATCTTCTGTATTGGAAAAATACTCCTAATGGCTGAGCGCTGAGTGGAGAGGACTCTCGCATACGATTTTAAAAAGTTAAAATAATTTTATTTTATAGTATCTTTCGGCGCGAATCGCTCTGATTTAAAAATGAAGCTGTTTAACTTTTCATTTCAATGACAAACCTAATAACACATGAGACTAGCGTGAATTCTGGCAATGCCATAATTTAAACGGCAGCAATAATATTCAAATATTCAAACGAACCAACAATAATCCTAAACTACCTTTTTTGAGTGCATATGAACGCTCCTGATCAAAAATGGAAAAAATTAAAGAAATTAGACGTGCTTTTTAACCACGATAACTTAAGTCGTTTTAGACAATTGAATACATTTATCAAAACTTAAATAAAAGAAGAAATACGCGAACACCGACATGAGTCAAACTATTCTAAGCAATGCTATGGCCCTATTCTGCGGCACAAAGGAAGCCAAAACACACACACAACTTCACCAGATAATATATTATGACATCAAGACGAAAAAAGGTATAAAACGGTAACTGGCCGGAAAAAGACAGAAGCAAAGTCAGGAAAGCATTTAATGGAAAACAAGGCTACCAGAAACACGAAGTCCAGCACTCTAAAATGTAAAGCTTACCCAATTTTCAGAAAAATTGTTCAAAAATGTAAGAATCACTTCGATTTTCTTGCAAGCTACAAATTAGGCGGAAGAATTTTGCTGAAAAGATGAACTTCAAAAGGAACACATTGAAGCGAAATAAAAAGCCATTTACCCTCAATTCATCGGTCTTCATGTTTAACAATAGCTGAACATCATTCAGCGCAGGGAAGGTATTTATTAGTTGATATGAACCGAACTGTATGAACTATAGCTGAGGACATAGTACCAAAGGGTGGTTCTGAGTTTCGTGTTGCACAGTAAATAGCTTTGAAACTTTTCAAGGAGTGACAATGCGAGAGATCTCACTTCGACTCTTGCGTAGTTGTTGGCTATAGTAACAACCTTGGCTTTGTAGACTAAGTCGGTGATATTTATTTAATGCCATGTAATACTTCTGCAACAAAACAAGTGTGTGTCGTCGTATTGTAAGCATTGTGAATCTTCCTAGATCTGGAAGATGTTGTGTATTATAAAGAACAGAAAAAAATTGGTTGCAGGCTTTAAACTACGAGGAAGTCAAGAACATAACCAACTTTGGCTCGAAGGAATTAAAAAGGCAAAAAATATAAACTATTTTATTGTAGTCGAAATATAAGATAGACACAGCGCAGCTTCATTCGTACAGTTGAAATTTCTAGGAACTTTTTTGAATATAAAGTTTTCTTCAAACTTACACCATCCACCAAATTTGAGACAGACCAGCATGCATTTTATTAAAAGTATGCTGTCTAAAAAGATCCCTGAAAAGTTACTTTAGAAGTTGATAAGAAAATTTTATTTTGGAACTTGAACAACCTCGGTCTTCCTCTACTGACCAACCCTGAAACTTTATCCACTTTGACCAACTCTCAATCATTGTAGAACTGGAAACTATTTGTACCTCTGCCTTGACCTTAACTAGATTGTTTATTGTTTCTATTTTCAAGCATTGACATATCGTCGTTAAGATGCGGCAATTAAATCCACAACCAATAGCAGTTTACTTTTGGATCTCAGAAAATTAGTTTTACTCGAAACTTTGAAACTAACTAAAGAGGTCGACTTTTGAAGTAGAGTGAAAGAGAGAGGAAACAAATTTACTTAAAAACCATTTAGCGCCCTAATTTACACTTTTAATCTCAAGCATTTTGAAAATCGGAATAACTTACTCGCTATTTGAATAACGGAATAATTAAATCACGTCAAAAGTTAAGAGGCCGACCACCTACAAACTCGATAAAACCAACTAAATACATTTTTCTTTATAAAAGCGAGTTCCACACGCATACGTTGAAGGTCATTTGGACCCTGTTGTAACTTTTAAATTAATTTTATTTTATCTCAGAATGTTATAAGAACTCAAAAGCCAGTTCCGAGTTCCGAACTCTAGTCGATAATGAGTCTATCTATTTTCAGCTGTTATGCAAAACAAAACACACAATACAAAATTTTCAATTAAACAACTTTTCTCATTCACCAGTAAAACTAGTTTTGCACTAACCTAAACCGGGGTAGAACAAAATTGCATCCATTCACAATACATGTACAGTATGGACTCGGTTTGCGCAACCCTCGATTCGCGCAACTCCTCGATTTTCGCAACACTAAAATCTTAACACGTCTTGACTCTATAAGTGCAACTTTTCAAAAAAGCTACCTCGATAAGTGCAACTTCATGTGTTTATTTATCCGTTTTCTATATTCACGTTCTTCTTTTGATTCTTTATTCCTGTGCCGTTATTTTACAGTTAGTTTGTCTGAATAATATTTCTTGCAGAACATGAAAATAACATAATGCATCTGTGTTTATTTGAGTGTTTAGGGGCGTTCAGGCTATCAAATTTGTTTGTCAAATTTGTTGGATGAATAGTTTGACGGAAAATACCCATAGCGTACTAATCAAACAAATCGTCAAACTCCCTTCTGATTTGAATTTTCACCATGGAGGACAAAGTAGGAGCAGCGCTTATAAGAAATGACATTTTAAAAATGTAAGTAAAACAAAAGAAAGTGTATTGGGACTTAAGGTTAATTCCACTTTCAATGTACCCAGCAAAGAAAAAATAGTCTTTCCGTGCGATGTGCAGTACTTGAAATTATTTGGGAAATGAAATTTCTTGCAAGTTTGACGAGTAGCGTTCACATTCGTCAAACTTGTTGTCCAACTTGCAAAAATATCAAAAAAATTTGAAATGCATCCAACAAATTTGACAAGCCACTTGATGGAGAGTTCACACTAACAAATTTGCTTGACAAACTCGACGCCTGACAAACAAATTGTATAGTCTGAACGCCTCTTTTACTAAAAATTCATACAGAAAATATGACCCAGTAAGTGCAACAACCTCGGTTACTGCAACTGCCCGAATTTCTATTAGTTGCGTTAATCGAGTCCGTACTGTAATTAAATTAGAACTGGAAACAAACTCCCCTCTCCAATCAAGTCCGACGTCTCGTGTATGTGTTTGGAATGATACCAACAGTCTTTTCCAATAGACTTTTCACTTTCAAACGCCTCAAGCCAAAACATAAATCGAATACCTGTTTGAGCGGTGGGTAAGTTTCTCACAATCACTTGCACTTGCAAACAAACAGATCCAGCAATACTAAGCTCAAGACTACACGGAATAAAAAGGAAATTCAAGCACAAATGTGGAGACATGGAGCGGAGAGTGAAAAAAATAAAAGTGAAACTGAGGAAGTAGTCACGCCAAGCCACAAGTACAAGAAGTCACCAACCCAACCAGTCGGTAATCAATATACCGCTTGAAACGAACAAAAAAATAAAAGGAAAAACAAACAACCAACGTAATTCGTCAACGATGGGAAAAATCACAACGAAAAGAGGAGAACGAACCCATGTGACCAAAGACCAAACTTGTCACTAATTTGACACAACCGTAATTAATTTGCTGCGCTACCATATTCAGTTGGGCATAAAAACCGTCTCGAACATGTTATTAGTACTTAAACAAGTTGCGATTTGCGAAACAGAATGGGATGCGTCACGAGTCTGCTTTTTGGCATGGATGATGAGTCTTTTCTGAGACGCCCTCCATATTCTTTGCTTTGAAATTTGAAGACTTTTCAGTAGTAAAAAATAAATATGGTTGCGCTACAGAGGGAGGAGCCATTTTTCTCAACCATACCCTGCGAGTTAATGGAAGGGACCTACAATTTTTTGCCGGTTCCGAACGATTAATCGAGAAAGCACTTTTCATGGCAATGAATTTACCATATGGGAGGACTTTCCCATTTTTCGCGAAAGGTGATACCCGTGGAAAAACTTTTTATTTTCTGTTGGGAATCGACAAACGAATATCTGGGTTAACAGAAGACATGCTAACCATCGCGCCAGGGGTACCATTTGTCAGTAATGGAAACTTGAAGTTTGTATAAACACTCAACTAAAGAAAAATCTCAAATTTTAAATTTATGCCGTTTTCGTTATTTTGGAGGAAAACGCACTCGAATCTTTATTTCATTTCATTTATTTATTCAGTTCATTTAGCCTTAAGATTGGAGTCTTATTTTGGCTTAAAATTAACAATATATAATTATAATAAATTGTTCAATTATTCATATATGTATAAATTAATGTATGGTAGGAAAAATTTACATTAAGAGAAAGCCACATTAGAGTTAAGGAGAGAATAAAGTTACAACTAATAAAAAGTAAGTTAAACTAATCAACAAAAATCGAGTGGAGACGTAAGGCAGTGTCTGGGTTTCGTAAATGGGAAGTGGTAGAGGCTGTAAATTTGTTAAGATTAGATAAATTCTTGATTTCGACGGGCAAGGCATTCTAGATTTTAGCAGCTAAAGCAAAAAAGGATCTTCGTGTTTTTGGTGTAAAAGTTTTAATAATATTTAAATTTAGAGTACGACGCGACAGTGAAAAATTCAGCTTATCGAATAAATAGATTGGCATCTTTGAGCGAATTAAACTAAAAACATATTTGCAAATTTCTAGAACGAAGTACGACATGAGTGGCATATTAAAGATACAGTTAGACAAGTGGGATATATGGTCAAACTTTCTAAGAGCGTATATAAAACGGACACAAGAATTGAAAGCAACATTTAGTTTTTGTTTACTTATTGAGTCCATCCCAGCAAAAAGAGGTAAACCATAAGTTATAAGTGAAGCTATTACAGATTTTAATAGCATTAGCCTAGTTTGTTGAGGTACAAAGTTAGAAATCCTCCACAAGCGCCTTAGGCAAAGATAAATTGAACCGATAATTTTATTGACATGATTATTCCAAGTCAGAGCTTTATTTAAAATAATTCCCAAGTCCCTCACAGCTGACTTGTAAGGAATAACATGATTGTTTAAAAAGACATAGGAAAAATAAGACTCATCTAAACTCTTTTTGTAAATAATAATTGATTGAGATTTACTCGGGTTATTTTCAACGGACCACTGATATAAGCTATTCATATCTTCATTCAGATTAAGTATCCCATTTTCCAGCAGCCCTAAATGAAAGTGTAAGTAAATTTCAAGATCATTTGCATATAGGTGGAACTAAATTTGACTACATCAACAATATCATTAATGAACATGCTGAAAAGAATGGGGCCTAACAAGTATCCTTGCGGCATTCCACAAAGAACTTGAGCAGGTTGAGATACTTTTGCACCTATGACGACTGTTTGTAAACGATTGCTCAAAAAACTATTTATTTAACTGATGGAAGACGAAGAAAAATTGTATTTATATTTTAATTTATGATGAGAAAATTGTGACCAAGAGATCCAAAGGCATTAGAAAAGTCTAACAAACTTAAAACTGTGACTTTATCCTCGTCAATAGCCACCCTGATATCATCAGATACTTTTAGAACTGTGGAAACGCAACTATGGTTTTTCCGAAAACCCGACTGAAATGGAGATAACAAATTGTAAGACTCAGTGTAATTCCTAATTTGGTTGAGCATTAACTTTTCTAATCCCTTGGAGAGGAAAGGTAGAATACTGATTGGTCAGTAATTTGTTAACTCCTGTTCACAACCTTTTTTCGAATGGGTATAACTTTTGCATGCTTCCAAGAATTTGGAAATACTGATTTTGTAAGACATTCATTCAGTGCAAAAGCACTGGTAAAAGGAGGCGAATAAATTTTGGAGATATTTGATCAATAGCCAAAGCATCTGATTTAATGGAGTGTAAGGCGAAAGTACAATCTGCTAAAGAAACAGTATTAAAAAAAAAATGAGCCTTCATAGATTAGAAATTCTCGGGAAATGTTTGATGAAGTTGCAGGTGTATGTATAAAAGATTTATTAAACTTGTTCGCAAAATCGATATCAACATATTGAACTTGATTGGCCGTTTTAGTAGCACCTTACTTTTTTAAATTGTTCCAAATAATTTTAGTTGAGTTGTTGGTCACGTCTAAGAGATTGGAATAGATGCATTTTTTGGCATCCCTAATTGCTTTGACTAGAATGTTTCTACAGGCTTTATATCTGTCCCAATCAGTTACTCACCGTGAACGTTTGAAGATGTTATACAGAAAGTTGCGCTCACAAAGAAGATTAGCGATATGAGATGACATCCAAGGGCAATCATTATACTTAAGTTTCTCCTTTAATGGAATATATTTGCCATATAAATATTTGATGATATTATTCTGAAAATCAACTTTAAAATTAACTGATGGAGAAGATTAAAGGGGAAGCAGGTTCATACCTGAGAACTCATTAAACATTTCGTTTGTGTTTTTGAAATCACAATAAAATATAAAGTCGCTACTTTGAGTAGTTATGCGTGTAGGTAAATAGCTGACAATGCTGATACTGTTTGAATCAAAACTATTTTGTAAGTGTATGGAAGCACTAGTTTTGTTGGACATGGCCACGTTAAGATCCCCACACAAGATGATGTTTTCATAAATCGGACTATACTTGGATAAAAAAGTTTCAAAATCATCAAAAGGGAACCTACTAGGGTGTCTATATGTACAACTAACTCTATGTGACACGATTTTTCTAACATATATAAGATGACGTGTTTTGAATTCCTTATTCTATTGTTGAAAACATTGTCTATATATATGGGTGACTAACACGTCACGTTTCTAAGTAATAGTGTCAAAATGGTTCTAAAGCTTACTTGAAAGCAGTATTACTCCACAATGGCAGCCGATATCCTTCCATACCTATTGCATATTCAGTGATTTTGAAAGAAACATATGAAAACATAAAACTTATTTAAGACTTAACCAAATACAAAGAATACAACTGGAAAGTATGTGCTGATTTAAAAGTTGTTTCACTAGAGAAAAAGTTAATATTTCATCATTTTCTTTTGGAATATTTGGTTTATTTTTTATATTGATCACTTACACCTAAGCTATTTTGATTCGTTTTCACTTATATATAATATATTTTTTTGTGTAAAATTAATAATTTAAATAAAAAATGTAATGTAAATGTACAATTTTGATACTGTCTTTATTTATTTATAGTACATCAATTTATCATAACTTTAAAATGAAACGTGTTACAAAATAACTATTTATGTTTTTGTGTTAAGCAGGTCTATTTTGATAAAAAAAATAGCCTTTTCATTTAATGTAAGAGCACAAAAGATTAATTTGCAACGCAGTGTAATTAACACTTTCTCATTTGGTAGGTTTATTTCGACAAGAATACATTGAATATCGTCAAGATTAAGAAAGTCCGAACATCTAGCTAACAAACCCTTATGAACATAAACTACCACACCACAAGCACCACCACTACCATCCAATCTAAAAATTCGATAGCCGTCAATTGAGATCATGTTATCATTAATACTTGCATTTAACCATGTTTAAGAGCAACCGATAATATTTATTGACTTAGGAGACAGACTTATTTTTAATCCATCAATTTTTGATAATAGGCTACATACGTTTACATAAATCTTTCGAGATAACTTACCAACCTTCCATTTCAATTCCTCTTTGGTCGATTTTGTGACAAATGAACCTTTGAACATTAAAACCAATCTCCCGAAGGTCGATGGCCCCCGTTTTTTTTCCTCTCCATAACCAACCCCAAACTCTCATCGGTGAAATTTATCAGAGCAATAAACAGTTGCTATCCCGAGATAATCATCTTGAACATCGAAGGCCAGACCAACGCAATTTTCGCAATTACACAAATATTTGTTATTATTTTTGGCATATTCTTGGCTCCAAAATCTCTCTTATAAAGATTACCATAACCGTAATTGAGTGGTTTCTGGCGTCATCTAAGTTAATAAGAGACTGAAGTATAGCGGGGCGTTGCGTTGTAATCAAATTTGGTAAACGACGCGGAGCAACGATCTGGAAAACTATATTTGCCTTAACATTAATGCACAGACCGAGAGAAGATGATGCTATGCTTGCTCACTGACATAAAACGAAGATACATTTGCACAAGTACTCGCCGTAAAAAAAAAATTATGGAATAAAGAGTTCATTTTATTTGGTGTGAAGTGATTGTGGCACATTGAGTAACGAGTGCATTGTTGTCAAACTAACTTGGAATCATTTGACAAAAGTCGTTTATTATGTGCCCGTTTTTTTCTTCTACTAAATAAACTTCTCATGATTATATCGTAATTAGATATTTTATGTTTCTAACGAGAGAGTGCAGGTGACACTTTGACAGCGTGCGACTGTTAGTGCGTTTTTAAATAGAATGGGGAAAGTAATAACATAAGTCTTATGGCTGCACATTGAAAAGGTGTTTATTAAAGTTTTTCACTTACCATTTAAGTCTAACTTGATAGATAGCTAATTGAATAGGAAACTTTTACTTTTGCTGTGAAGAACTTTTATTCCTACATGATTAACATGTTTAATTTCCATATAATGAAGGCCTTTGTAACTGTTTGTTGTGCACAGTTCTGCAATCAACAGGTGGTATAAAATGAATTAAAATACTAATCGTTTCTTCATACCTAGTTGGTGAGGTTTTCAGAGTAACGAGTGCATTGTTCCTTTAAAGGATTACCTCAGAAGTCTGACAGTAATTTGGCGTCTTTTTTAAGCAGGAGGCTGAAGTACTTAGAAGATGGAAGTAAGGTGATTGGTGGTGCAACAGAGATCGGAAAGCCTCCTGAAATTGTATGCCACATACGAACGGCTAAGTTGTCATTATCATAATTCTCGTAGGACTTGCCCATTCCTAGCAAAATGCAACAGACATGGAAAAACAATGGTCGGAATTTCATTTGCAGCCTTTTGGTAGCGGAAGGATATGGAACAGTGAAGAGAGTTCTTGCTACAAGTTCAATTTATATCGTTGTGGTTTTCAATATCAAAAAAAGTAGTTTCTCGTACTTATCATTGATTTCTTGAATTGAATTCTTCAACATCGTCAATATTGTGCACTTTTCACAGCAACTGCCTGATCTAGAATAAATCAGGAAAGCCACATACATAAGACTTCTATTTTTTTTTTTAAATCACCTAATAGTGTTCCTCAATAAAATAAAAACAAATAAATAATTAAATAAAAAGGGTGTCTCAACAGAGCGAAGAGCCCCAGAGCTTATTGCATTTCTCACAACCATGCCTTGTGATGAATGGAGGGGACCTACAATATTCTGTCGGTTCCGAACAGTTAATCGAGAAAGCCGTTTTCATGACAATGAATCTACTGTCGGAGGACATGCCAATTCTTCGCGAAAGGCGAAACCCGTGGAAAAGCTCGCTCCAGTTTTGCACTCTAAGTCGGTTGAGGTCCTCTTCTACTTGATTGCGCCACCTAAGACGAGGTCTTCCCCTTCTGCGACTTCCCTGCAATGTGCTTTCGAAAACCCGTCGAGCCGGAGCGTTTGGGTCAATCCGTTCTACATGACCCAACCATCGTAGCCTCGCGATGCGTACTCTTCTGGCTATGCCCATGTCGCGCTACAGCTCATACAGCTCGTTGTTGTATATTCTTCTCCACACATTGTCTTCGCATACGGAACCAAAGATCATTCGGAGAATTTTTCTTTCGAAACGACCAAGAGTTTCCTCATCCGCTTTCGATAAGGTCCATGCTTCCGCGCCGTACAGCAGGGCTGGGATGATCAAGGTCTTATACAAGGTCACCTTGGTTTTTCTGGAGAGGGTTTTGTTTCTCAATTGCCTTCTTAACAGTGATGCCAGATGAGATTTTGAAAATCCCCCAAAATCCAAAAAAAATCCCACCGTATTTGTACTACAAGGAAAAAAAAACCACCAAAGCAGAAGTTAAAAGAAAAAACTTATTTTAACAAAGAAATGCGAATCAATACTTGCTTCTACTGATTTCAAGCAAGCAAGCTATAAATAAGGTCCTTATTATGAGTAGCGAATCGAACGTTCGATTGGAAGCGAATGTTTTTGCGAGCTTCTTTTTTAGCGGTATTATGGGTTGTAGAAACAAAAACTTTGTAGAAAACTTTTTTTTTCGACGTTTAAGGTATGTCAGATAAGAGAATGGACGAAGTTTAATGATAATAATCCAATAAATGAGTTTCTCTGAAACATTCGCTTCCAGTCGAACGTTCGATGCGCTACTCATAACACGGACCTCTAAGTCTTGCAAAAGAACAAATACCACAAGAAAACAAACACTTTTGAGAGCGAAAGGTTTTTATTAAACTATTAAACAAATTTAAATCTAACTAAAAATGACAAATAAAATAAATAAAATTAAATCAGACTTTCTCCGTTAGTTTTTAAAAGAAATTGGTAATATTATCATGTTATATAAATTTACATTTAGTGTAACAAAGTACGCTCATCAAACAAGTCGTCAAACTTCATTCTGATTTGAATTTGAACCATGAAGGACATAGCAGTAGCAGTGCTTATTTGGGATGAAATTTTAGAAAAGCAATAAAAACAAAAGAAAGTTTGTAGGGACTAAAGAGGTGCACCGCCTGAAACCATCGTAAATTCCAGTTTCAATGTACCCAGCAAAGAAAAAATAGTCTTTTCGTGCGATGTACTCTGCTTGAAATTATTTGGGAAATGAAATTTCATGCAAGTTTGGCGAGTAGCGTTCACATTTGTCAAACTTGTTGTCTAACTTGCATTATACAGTGTGAACTCGGCTATTAACAAATTTGCTTGACAAACCCGATGCTTGACAAACAAATTGGATAGTCTGAACCCTGCTAAATATATACATTTATACATGCATAAATAAAAATGAGAAGAGTACAGTACAGATCGAAAAAGAATAGGCAATGAACAAAGTCGAAAGATTTCTATGTACATAGAGAAAGTTCACGAATATGATAAAAATTATTTTAACACCATATAAAAAGTTTTTCAAATATTTTCCCACCATAAATCCCACCATCAATTTATTCCCACCATTTTGCCCACCAAACAGGATAAATCCCACCATTTTGGTGGGAAAAACCACCAATCTGGGAACACTGCTTCTTAACCCAAACATAGCAACGGTTGGCAAGAGTTATTCTCCGTTTGATTTCCGCCCTGATGTTGTTGTCCGTGTCTACAGCGGATCCTAGGTAGACGAATTCCTGTAATACCTCGAAGTTATGTCTGTCTATTGTGACGTTTTGTCCAATTTGTCGATGTTCTGTGTCCTTGTTTGATGACAGCATATACTTCGTTTTGCCCTCATTAACCATCAAACCCATTTTTGCCGCTTCTGTTTCAATACTCGCAAAAGCACCTATGACATCACGCTTTTTTCTTCCCATTACGTCAATATCGTCTGCGTAGGCGAGTAATTGTACAGACTTTTGAAAAATTGTTCCTCTTGTGTTGACGTTTGAGTTTTTTACAATCTGTTCAAGTATGATGTTGAAGAAATCGCATTAAAGTTTGTCGCCTTGCCTAAAGCCTTTTTCGACATCAAAGGTCTCGGTGAGTTCTTTACCGACCTTGACGGAGCAGCGTGAATTCTCCAAAGTCATCCTGCATAGTCGGACAAGTTTTGCAGGGATGCCGAAACTAGACATGGCTCTGTACAGCTCGTCTCTGTAGATACTGTCATACGCGGCCTTGAAATCGATAATAAGATGGTGAATATCGATATTATGTTCTCGGGTTTTTCCCAAGATCTACCGTAATGTGAAAATTTGGTCTATTGTGGACTTCTCTGGTCTAAAACCACATTGATAAGGACCTATCAAGTTGTTGACGTGGAGTTTCATACGTTCACATTTTACAGCAGACAAGATCTTATAAGCGACGACGTTAAGAAGGCTTATCCCTCTATAATTGGCGCAATTGTGAGGGTCTCCTTTCTTTAGGATCGGGCATACGATACTGAGGTTCCATTCATCGGGCATGCTTTCTTCCGACCATATCATGCAGATCAGCTGGTGCCTGCTCCTTTCCAACTGGTCTCCAGCTGCCTTGAAAAGTTCGGCATCAAGGCCATCTACACCTTATTTGATTTGAGTTTGCATATGGCAAGCTTAACTTCTTCTAGGTCGGAAGGACGGCATTCTTGATCATCGTCCAAGCTGAATGGGGCAATCTACCTTATTACAGAATTTGTGTCTTCTTCGCCGCTAAGCAGTCTGCAGAAGTGTTCTTTCCATATCCTCAGTAGCGACTGACTGCGGTTCTGTTACGATGCTTCTCTGCTGCTCTTACAGGCTTAAGTTCGGGCTTTGCCACCTTGGCAGGATCTTTCTACCTTTTCGTAAAACTTCCGAATCTCGTTCCTGTCATGGCAACTCTCTATTTCCTCAAACGAGCGCTTCTCATGCTGCTTCTATTTCTTTTTGAGAAGTCGGTGTTCTTTCCTTCTTTTCTCCTTGTATATCTCCTTATACTGATCGTAAGCAGCCCTCGTTCGTGTTTGCATCAGCATTTGTCGTGCTTTTTGTTGGGCTGCATTTGCCTGCCTGCATTCTTCATCGAACCATGGGTTTCGTTTTGGCGGCCGAGTGAAACACAGAACCTCAGAGGCAGCGGTTCTGATGGCTTCTTGTCATTGCTGCCACTGGTCTTCAATGCTTTAAGCTGGCGGAATAAGATTCAGGGACATTTGTAGGGATACGCGATTAGAGAAGGCCCTAGCAATCTCCTGCGATTGTAGCTTTCCGACGTCATAACTCTTCACAGCGTTAGCTCGTGCGAGTCGTGAACAAAATATCCTCATTCGTTTTGGCTACAACAAGGTAGTGGTCCGACTCAAAGTTGGCCCCTCGGAAATGGGACATCTATCATACTGAAAGAGTATCTTGTATCTACCTTGCGCCGATCGCAACATGGTCAATTTGGTTGACGGTAGATTAATCTGAGGATCGCCATGTAACCATAAGAATTTTGAGATGCGCGAGGCGCGTACTACTAACTACAAGATTTAGCCCCGCAGCAAAATCGATTAGTTTGAGTCAGTTTTCATATGTTTTTCCATACAGGCTATTCTTACCCGTTGTATTTTCAAACAACAGCTGAAAGCTGGCCGTCAAATGGCACACACGCAATGACAAACGAAGTGCATTTTTTTGTTGCCATCCCATTGGTTACGAAAAAATGACTTTTTGAAAGTGCTTTTGTAAATCCCAATGGAAAACGACATGAGTCTTGCCTTAAAGCGCGTTTGCCAAACAACAGCTTTGATCGTATTTTGATTATACATAAATATTTGCAGATGTGTTTCTGTAGACAAGAAAACCCTTTCAAGCCCACTAAGTAATCAAATCAAAATCCTAAATTTGATTTGCTTTACCCATATGCAAATTTCAAGCTTCAACTGCCTGTACCTACGAGAATTGTTTCCAATTCGAAGCTACATTGAGAGACTCAGGAATGCATTCGCACACACTCTTAGCTTATTTTACTCCTTCTCCACAATTCCAACCAGCATGTACCTCACATTCAAACATGCAATCATCAGCTTGTCAGTTGATATTAAAAATAAAAACCCCGCATGCAACAATCTTGAGCCACACCTTTGCATAGCAATTCCTTTTGATTCTGTTATTTAATAGGAAAAGACCACAACGACGACTCGAATTAGGCTACAGATACCATTTCGAAGTGCAATCGAATAAAAATCGATTTAAATTCACCTGAGAGTTACTTTGCGCAATTATGTCAGCGTTGTGTAGCAGCAAGCAAACTACAAACAACACGATAAGGCTTTAATGTGTTGGTTGATTGTTTCGCTAATAGTTTCAAAATTTGCCAAACAAAAACGGTATAAGCGATTTTAAATAGCACGCGTGGTAGGGACATCTGTAGTAGCGTTGGTAGACGAACAAGTTGCAGGAAAACAATTTGGTTCAATCAAAAAATCTATACACAGTACCTACCGACTACGTTGTGGCAAAATCCCATACAAAATGTTCAACCAGTAACAATTGGTTATACAGAACGACACACAATACGTGACAGGAATCGAAAAAGTTTATAGGTAGGTTCATTTTATAGGTAAGTTCGTTGGGGGAAAAAAATTTAATTGGAGCAGTGCATGGGAAGGAATTTCTGAATAGGTTGGGATTGGATTATATATTTTGTAAAAAAAGGTTCTGTTTGAATTTAGTTCGACTAGCGGATTGTAACCGGTTCGATTTGCAATTTATGCATAGTAGATGCGGGGTGGGAGTAAAAAATAAAGACTTCAGTTGTTTTTGAGGAAGAATCGTTACTGTATATGAGTTTCTTTTAGGTAAATAGCATTTCCATTGTTAATTTTTGCACCTTACTTGGGGTGGGGGTAAATTAATCTACAAAAGTGGGAAAAAACAGTAATTTTCTTACAGCGTGTGCAAACGATTTGTTGTCCAAACGCTACATAAATCAGACAGCAGCAACTTGTACCAATATCAAAAATTTACTATGAACATCGAGCAAAGAAATTCTGAACTACAAGTTTATTGAAAAATCCCGTAATTAAGAGAAAAAAACGATTGATGATATTTTGCTGTGCCTCAAACTAGGTTTAATTCTAGGATAGTTTCAGGTAACCTAGTAGTGTTTCCATCTAAAAAAAAAACATCTTTTGAACTGATGTCCGACGCGACGTATGCGAATACCATTCTCTTTCCATTTACTTCCACTCTCTTGAACGTTAAATTTACTGGAATATAGTAAAATAGTCCGTTCAGCGCAGTTGGTTTCAATTAGATTGAGTTGAAAGTTGAAACCCACTAACTGAGATGGTTATATTTTGAATGGAAATCCGCATAGTTGTCATGAAGGTTTGAGATAGTTCTGAGCTATGCTATGTCCCCACTTGAAGTTATACTAGGTTTCATTCCGGGATGGTTTGAGTTAACCTTGTAGAGTTTCCATACGAAAAAAAAGTTGTGCGTGGAGTCTTTCCGCGAGGAAGAAGTGAAACTTCACTTCTATAAAAAAATCTATAGGCATTAAATATTTTCTATTATTTCATTTGAGGAGAAAAGAAAACACAAAACATACAGCGTAGTTGATTTCAAGGAAGTTTAAATAAATCCCAGTTACTAAAAAGTTTTCATTTTTGGTGGCAGTCCGCGTAGCTGTCATGAAGGTTTGAGATAGTTCTGAGTTAAAGTTGTTAAACCCTTGTTAACCTTTTACATCCCAGGAGTCTATTTGGACCCAAGAGTTTGAATGAATACTCGTAACTTTTTTGCTCTTCATTTTTTCGAGGTGGGATGAACATTCAGTGAAAAAAAAAATTTTTTTCTTACGTAAAAATGATTGTTACATATTTTTCTGAGATTTTCTTTCGGGGAAAAACTCATAAGCCTGAACTGCGGTCAGATTAAATCTTGGTTATCGAGTGAGTGAGTGGCTTCAGTGATCGAGTGTCCTATATTTTTATTTCAAGAACAAATCAGTGACCACTTCATGCGTCGAATGAAAATCCTTTCGATTGCTGACTTCACGAGTTATTCGGATAATGTGTGCCGTACTTTGGTTCATGGGATTCGTTTAGGCCCCACTACTGAAATTCTATGAAAAATTAGAAATATTTTATTACAAAAAGAGCTTAGCTTAGGTGCAATACCGATTTAGCTTGAAGTTGTGGGCAGTTCTGGAAGACATTTTACACAAAAGATTTTTTTTTGGCATAGGCAAACTTCTACTCTTGGACAAAGGTGACATCTGCCTCTTTTTGTTTTTGTTATTCTGGGTAAACTCTCCCTAAAATACGGAGGGCATCCAATGCAGATTTTGCATTGTGTTTTGTGTTAGAGGTTGTGAACGGTTATTCAATTCTGACTCCATAATTTCCTCTGCCAGTTCGATAAACTTATCATTTTCGTTTCTTCTAGGTTATGAATGGCTGTTGGTTAAGAAGGCAATTGAGAAACAAATCCATCTTCAGAAAAACCAAGGTAACCCTGTATAAGACCTTGATCATCCCAGTTCTGCTTTACGGCGCGGAACCATGGACCTTATCGAAAGTGGATGAGGGAACCCATAGTCGTTTCGAAAGACAAAATTCTCCGTGTGGAGAAGAAGATACGAAAGCGAGCCATATGAGCTGTACTGCGACATGGGCATGGGCATAGCCAGAAGAGCACATAACGCGAGGCTACAATTAATGGTTGGGTCATGTAAAGCGGACCACATACATAGCAGGGAAATCGTGAAAGGGGAAGACCTCGTCTTAGGTGGCGTGGAAGAAGACCTCAACCGACTTAGAGTGCAAAACTGGAGAGAGCTCCTCCGAAATCGAAGATGTAATAGAAGGATGTTGGTTGAGGTCCAGGTTACCCCGAACTGTAAAGTCCAACTATGTAAGTAAGAATGGATGTTGTTAGGGCTGCTAAACCCAGTAAGTTGCAGAGTTCAACCATCAGCCAGCGTTTTTTTTGACGTGTACAAGAATAAATCGAACCCATTTGGTCGAATACAACAACTCAGCTGCGGTCATAGTCTAGTATCATGGCAGGTTAATTTTTATAACCGGAAGTAGCTTTCTCACAAATGTATTGTATTGATGGTAAAGCCACTTGCTGGTTTGGTTTTGGGACATAGTTCTGAAAATCCAAGGGTGAATGATTAAACTGGACGATACTGACTTTTGCTATTGGCTGTTTTGAATTTTTTTTTTCCGGACTGTGCCAACTATGATGATCTTCCTACCCAGCAACCTCAATACCAAATTTACCGATCTAAGGAAATTATCAATAGGAAAGTTGCGTTTAGAGTTAAAAATTGATGAAATCATTGATATCACGGCTATGTAAGTTGCAAAAACAACACTACAACTGGCAGGCAGGCTTGCTTGGCATGTATTGGCAACATTTTCAGAGGCTGCGGAATGCTTACTTTTCATTAATATTTAAATTTTCAGATGGATTGTATAGTTCGTTGGTAAGGTCTGGGACAATTCGCCCAAATTTAACTGACGTAGCGAGAGCAGATTGCAATTTCCTGAAGTTTTTCCGTGGTGGTCAAGTGAATCGTCAAAACGTTGAAAGGTATTGATCATTTCAAATTGTTCATCATTTTGTTCAGTCATTACTTAAAACCGATATTTGAAAAGGGTTAAAAGGAAATCCCAGATTTGCGAATTTAGGCAATTTTTAACGATTTTAAAGTCGAAGTATCTTATTGATGACCCAGAATCGGGGGTAAGACAGAGGCGTGCCTTGAGCCCAGTACTTTTTTCGCTTTTTATTGATGATTTACTCGATGAACTTCTTGGATGTGTGGAGTGGGGTGGAACGCGTACCAAGGGCCTAATGTTTGCGGACGATGTGGTTTTTCTGTCTAGTACACCAGAATCCTTGCAGCTAATGATCAATCGCCTTTATGACTACTGTAAGCTCTGGGATATAAAATCCAAAATAATGATTTGTAAGAAAAGTGGAGGAAGGCGCAGTAGAAAGGAAAGATGGTACTATAATGATGTAGAATTAGAAGTGGTAGCGGAATATAAGTACTCAGGTGTTCTGCTCACCAACGGCTTTACCTTGCAAAAGCATCTTAAAGAAAAATTAGCAAAGTCTAAAAACGCAATAAACGCAACGTGGAAAGGATGTTTTGGAAATCGTTTCATTTCACATAGCAGCAAATACATATAAAGTTTTTGAAGCAGTTGCAGAGTCTGTGATATTCTATGCTGCGCAGGTAGATATGGGGACATAAATAATATGAAGAGGTCGAGAAACTTCTAAGGTTTTATATCAAAAGAATTTTCCATATTCCTTCAAACGCCCCAAACTATTTACTCATGGTTGAAACGGGACTTTCACCTCTGTTTATTAAGACCTTAAACTGCAGGTAGACTATATCTTTAAAGTGATGAAAATGTCTAATGAGCGTCTACCAAAAAAAAGCAGCTCTAAAAAATATTGCGGATGGAACAAGTTGGTACGCGGAATGGTTAGATCTGGCACTACAGTGCGACATAAGTCTAGGAAATAAAGACAACTATGGAAAAACGAGATGTATAGGCTGATACAGAAGGTGAATGAGCTATTATGCAATTGAATACAGGCAAGATGCTGAATTATTAGTTTTTAGATCTATTTACAGTCGTTTAGATCATAATTTGGGAGAGAAAAACTATTTTCATGACAACAACAGCATACAAGAAATATCCATGATGATAAGGTTGAGAGGAGAACTTTTGAGCCTAAATTATGTGCCACACAGAGATGATTTACCATGCCTTTGCGAATTGTGTAATTTGAAAGAACGCGAAGATGTCCTGCACTTTACTGGAAAATGAAAATGTATACTACAGGAAACAAGATTGCATGTCTTTGAAAAAAGTTTTCTAACGGATGAAGATTGCTTTAATGTTTTGAATCAATTCGATATGAAGAAACTGTTTTTATTTTCCAAAATCGCTCTTGCATACAGAAAAAGAATTGTGACCGAAAGTTTCTGAAATTTTAAATTAAATGCTTTTTTACTTTTTATTAGTTCTTTTTAAAATTGTCAATCTGGCAGACGGCAAAAGCCAAGTCCATTTGTTTTTGTTAAATTTTGAAAAAAGCACTTGTGATTTAATAAAACCAACTGAACTAAAACTAAACTAAAACTAATTTTACGAAAATTCAAAAATACTCGTATAACAAAAGTGTTCAAAGTCAAGATCATTGCAGTTATATGGAAGATTTCACTTCTCTCATTAAGTATGTTGCAGATTAGTGCTGTAAGCCTTGAAAGACGAACGCCTGACCTATGATCCTAAAATCGCCTGTCTCTTTCCATCCGCTCCGTTCCAAGTGTTTTTCATCCTATACCAAATGACTAATTGTCTGAGTAATTATAAAAAGAAAACAAACACTGACTTGACGTCCACTTCCTCATACACCATCACATAATCAAAACATTCCTTCTAAATATAGTGCCATGTATTTTACATAGAAAACAATCATAGCTCTCGATTTCAACTCATGACTAATAGACTTCTGTCCGAACACAGAACCAGCAGTTGTTCCACTTCTCAAAGTCAACATTCTCTCAACTGTTTAGCCCACTTCGGACCAATTTACAAAAGAAATACAAATAAAAAAAAAATACGTTTTGGTGTACCCAAAATTGTGTCGACTTTCTCCATAAACGGAAATTATATTTCTCATAACTTCTGGAATTAAAAATATTGTTCACTTCACTGAAGCTGGCAGTCACACCCAAATACTTTCGCATAGAGTGAGTTCCACGTTTTTCTAACTTGGCGTTAACTCGTTAACATCTGGAAAAACATTCGTTACTTCGTGACTATTCTGTAGAACATGAACTTCATTAGCAGGTGAAATGTGTGTTGTCACTACAACAACGTAGCCGCATTTGAGTTCGTTCATCTTGAAAGTATTGTTTGTGTCGTCTAGTGCATTAATTTTGTTATCGGAGATGATTGTAAACAATGAAGTGACTTTATGGCTCATCACCAAATAGGGAAAAATCGTCTGGTAATAAAAATAAAATGATTGGACGGAAGATTTGTTATTTGTTTTGAATAAACTGATCATATGTGGTTCATGAGTCACAACTTGCGTACAAATGTTATTAATTTGTACTTTTTGAATCCCTTCATTTTTTAGTTGTGGTTAAAGGTGCTCCGTTCTCGGTTCCGCAAAACAGTTTTCATTTGCTTCAGAGACTTTCTTGAAGCAATAACAGTAAAAATACAAAAATTATTTATGTCGAAATGTAATTGTAAATATTTTTGGGCAAAAACAAAAATCTTTGACGATTATATTGCAATGCTTGTTACATGTTTTTTTTTTTTATTAAAAATTTGCTCATCTACAAACTTCTTCGACAAATAACAAAACTTGCCGAAAAAATTCAATAAATTGTAAAATTGTGCTATTTATAGTGATATGTGTAAGTGATGGATCTAAACACAAAGGCTAATTCGAAGATCAAAGAATTCTGTCAAAGCATGGAAACACTCAATGAAGCTATATATGACTTGTCAAAGCTCTAAAAAGGAGCAAGGTAAACAAAATAGAAAAGTCTAAAGCAGAGACACTCAGTTTTATGCTGGAAACTCATTTTCCAGAAAACCAGGTATTAATCGGACCACAACAGTCTATTTTCCTCAGATCAAGTGAATCCGATAAATCCACTCGACGTAGCTGGTACCTACACGTCATCGTTAGTTGTTACTAAAGAGGGCATCAAATATGCCGTGGCATCTTCTAACAGCTTCAAGTAACCTGAAACTGACGGTGTTGGAAGAAAGTATAAACGTTTTGGTATCTACTTTAAAATATATTTTCATTGGCTGTTTAACTCTAGCGTATATTCCAACTCCGTGGAAAGTGTTAGGCCTCGGCCACGCTGTAAGCGGCTGAGCGGCAGCTCTAAGCGACGTATGGCCAATCACTGAGCGACTGCTTTTGAGCGACTAGTAGTTTTTGCAGTAGATTGCAAAGACAAAATTAACATTTCAATATTTACTTTGGCCATCTTTACTGTTTGCCGCTCAGAACATTACTAAAAATTAAAACAGGTTTGGTTGCTGAGCGGCGCCGCTTAGACGCTCAGAATTTTGTTTCGCCGCTCGCTCATAGCGTGGCCGCTTCTGTGTGATTACATATGTTTTATTTTTATTTTTCCGCTCAGCCACTCAGCCGCTTACTGCGTGGCCGAGGCCTTAGATTCGCTTTGACACCAAATTTCGGTAAGCAAGACTATTCACTCGCCAAGAGGCTTAGACCCATCAGTTTTACCTCCTTCCTCGTTAAAACGCTGGACGGAATAATTGAGATTTTTATTCGTTAAAACTCACTCCAAATACACCCTCTGTCTCAGATGCAACATGCCTTCCAAAAAGGAAAATCTTGCGCGATCGCAATCCAAAATCTTGTTAGCAGAATTAAATGCGCGCTTGACAGGAAAGAAGTTGCGGTAGGCATTTTCATGGACATTCACGGTGCTTTTGACAATGCTAGCTTCGATGGTATGTGTAATGCTGCCAGAGAACACGTTAGTGTTGTGGATTAAAGCAATGCTATAGTGAATAGAACCGTGGTCGTTGAAGCAGAGTGTGGACAATATGTTGCAACAGGAGTATATAAGGGCTGTCCACAAGGTGGCGTTTTATATCCTCTTCTGTGGTCCATGTTGATCGACTTTCTACTTGTAATGCTCAATGGATCTAACGTTCACCCCCAAGCATATGCAGCCGAAGTCACCGTGTTCTCTGTTGGTTCCAAACTCCTAGCTGTCTTGTTAACAGAGAAACGACCGATCAGTTAGAAGTACAATTCAAGAGTGAGTTTTATTATACGTTCATCTTCATACATAGATTTGATTGACATATGTATATTGGAAAGAAACTGGAAAGTGAGAGAGAGCATAAGAAAGTGTGTTCACATATCGACTGTATAAGAGTTGTTATTTACTTAAGTAATAATGAATGCATTCAACACTCCCACTTTCATTTATATTTAAAGTAAATGCAGATTTCTCTTTTACTGATTTCAAAAATTTATATAAGCACAAAAGTTTTAATGAAAAATGAAAATTCAAAAAATTAATTTACACCAATAAGTTTTCGCAATAATTCAAATTTGGTTCTTGGCAAAGGTTTTGTAAAAATGTCGGCTAGTTGATCATCAGTCGGAATGTAGGAAAGTTCAAAAACATCTTCAGAAAATTTCTCTCGAATAAAATGAAATTTAACCTCGATATGCTTACTGCGCTTGTGATACTCAGGATTTTTTACTAGACGAATGGCACTTTGATTGTCTAAATAAAGTATCGGTTTACTGCTTCCACCAGACAATAGTTCTTTCAGAAGCCGGTTAAGCCAGATCATCTCCTTGACTGCCTGTGCACCTGCCATATATTCGGCTTCCATTGTGGAGAGAGCCACACACTGTTGACGTTGAGACGACCACGAAATCGGTGACTCTCCAAGCAAAAACAGAAAACCACTTGTAGAGCGTCTTGTTTCAGTGTCACCAGCATAGTCCGAGTCACTGAAACAACTTGAAATTAATTTGTTATTTGATTTAAAAAGTATACCCATAAGCTTTGTTCCTTTAACATAGCGTATAATACGCTTGACAGCCGCAACATCTTGATTGGTCGGTTTTTCCAAGTGTCGACTAACAACACCCAGAGCAAATGAAATGTCTGGTCTGCTGCCAATCGCCAAATACATTAAACTGCCAACAGCTTCTCTATATGGAAATTTCGGTAAATTCGTGTCGTTTTCTTTGTATATTAGACTTTCTGCCGGTGTGGTCACAGGATTAGCATCAGTCATCTTAAATCTCGTTAAAATTTTATCAGTATATCGAGTCTGCGTCAGATGAATTGACCCATCTGAAGCTCGATCTAACTCCAAACCCAGAAAACACTGCGCTTCAAAGACTTTGACCTCGAAATTTTCCTTCAGGTAGTTCATTAGCTGATCGATGTCGTCCTTGCTCCCTGCTACAAGCCCATCATCGATGTAAAGCGCCATCATGACATTTCTTCCAACAAAAACACAAGGGTCTGCTTCCGTCGCTTTTAGTTCAAATGAACACAGGAACTTTGTGAACTTAATGTTCCAGCATCTCGAAGCCTGTTTGAGCCCGTAAAGGCTTTTCTTAAGTTTACACACCCGGCCAGATCCATCATCAAATCCCTCAGGCTGTCGCATGTACACTTCGTCCTCCAAGTCCCCATTCAGAAAAGCAGTTTTGACGTCAAATTGTTTTAACATCAAATTCTTACTCGCAGCAATAGCGAGGATAGCTCTTATTGATCCAAATTTAGCAACTGGGCTAAAAGTCTCGGTATAGTCAATACCAAACTGTTGAGAAAATCCTCTTGCGACCAATCTCGCCCTAAATCTTTCCGGATCATTAGCATTAAGTTGTTTTATTTTATAGACCCATCTATTATCCACAACCTTTTTTCCAGTTGGAAGCTCAACGAGATCCCACGTCGCATTTTTGTCGAACGCTTCTATTTCTTCACGCATAGCAACTTGCCACTTCTCTTTATTCCTAGATTTGAAAACATCGTCGTAGTGTATTGGTTCAGAAAATGAAGCAATAAACGCCTCACTGTCCAAGTATGCCACAGCAGATTCCGAATGATATCTACTTCTCAAACGCGAACTGATAGGCTGATTTAAATTTACTTCTTGTGTGGAGT
This sequence comes from Melanostoma mellinum, assembly GCA_914767635.1. Lineage (NCBI taxonomy): Eukaryota > Metazoa > Arthropoda > Insecta > Diptera > Syrphidae > Melanostoma > Melanostoma mellinum. Next base: position 54,488,978 of record OU612059.1, on the reverse strand, counting down.
CTTCTTTACCTTCATTAACAGTATTTGGTTCGTCTTTTATTCTGGCTGTCTCATCTTCCTCATCACATTTATGTTCTTCTTGTTGGCTAACATTTTTACTAAGAACTTGAACACATCTCTGATCTGAAGAGGGCACATTTTTAAAAACCACATCTCGACTAACCTCAACTTTGCTGCTTCCAGGAAAGTAGATCCGATATCCTTTAGTATTTTCTGGATATCCTACAAATATACCTGGCTTCGACTTTGCGTTCCATTTACGTCGTTTCTGTGAAGGTATGAGCGCATAACAATCTGTTCCAAACAGTTTAAAATCACAAAAAACTATCTTTTGCGCCTTTGCATGCCACAAGTCTGCTGGACTTTTCCCAACAATGTCTGTGGGTGCCGTAGCATTTAAAACAAACACAGAAAAATTTACAGCTTCTGCCCACAATGCCAAAGGTAAACCTCTTCCATGAATTAGAGTTCTTGCCGCCTCGACGATGGTACGCATTTCCCTTTCCGCCCTGCCATTCTGTTGTGGAGTGTATGGCACTGAAGTTTGATGCTGTATATGCTCTTTACCAAGCAACGACCTTACACCAGCGTTCACGAACTCAAGCCCATTGTCTGTCCGGACGACTTTAAGTTTCGTCTCTGCCTCCACCGCTATTTTGTTAATAAAGGCCTTAAAACAATCTAGAACTTCTGTTTTCTCTTTAATGAAAAAGACAACTCTAAATCGGGAATAATCGTCTTTAAATAAGATGAAATATTTGGATCCACCTATTGAAGTATGCTGCATAGGGCCGCACAGGTCTGCATGAACAAGTTCACCTACCATGCTTGCTCTGCTAGTACTTTTATCGAATGGCAATCTATGGAGTTTTCCTAAGGCACAAGCATCACAGAAGAAATTGTCTTCATCGAGAAAAACTATACCATGCTGTTTAAGAAAGCTCCGGACATAGTGAGCACTTTGATGAGCTAACCTTTCATGCCACGTGTGAATGGATTCCACTTTCGTACTGGCACATGCGATAGCAGGTTCTTCCATCTTGAATTTCATCTTAAACAATGAAGCATGTCGTACTCCCACTGCAACGACACATCCGTCCTGTAGAAACTCGCACTTTGATCTGTCCGAAACCAAATTTAAGTTCTTATCCATCGCAGCGTTTGACGAGAATAAATTTATATGGATGTCGGGTACGAATAACACGTGAGTAATACGTCTTGGCAACCAATCTTTGTTGTTAAAAGAAAGAATATTGACTGTCCCTTTTCCAAACGCCCTTATAGTTTCTCCGTTCCCAACTCTAACAAATTGTGCATGATCAAACTCGGTATAATCACTAAACCAATCCTTGCGAAAGGTCATATGATCACTGGCCCCTGAATCCAGAAACCATTCATGTGATTTTGCTTCACTAGTAGCTACCAAAGTACACACAAAAGCATCACGTGCATGGCTAAATGATTCCTTCTGAGCAAAATTACCATATCGAGATGGACAGTCCTTCTTCCAATGCCCAAATTTTTTGCATACAAAACATTTGCCTGGTTTCCCCTTCAACTTGCTTGAATTGTGTTTGAAACTAGAATTGTGTGACCGCATGTTTCTACCAGCCACCAAAGCACTAACTGTACCTTCTTTGCTAGATTGAGAACCCAAACGGGACTCCTCCATAATCAAACGTGCCGTTAAGTTTTCAATCGTCCTATTTATCGATGCCGTTGATTCCCAAGCAGAATAAAAATGATTATATTCTGACGGTAGAGTCATAAGAACCTTTGTAATGAGCATGTTAGGTGATATCGACTCGCCACAGTCACTTAATTGTTGGGCTATCGATTCAAGCTTCGAAATATGAGTGGCGATATCATCAGTCGGATCTTTACAGAAGCTATAAAATCTCTGCTGGATGAGATGAATATTGGTTTGAGCCTTTTGTTCAAACACAGATTCTAATTTTTTCCACATGCCATGTGACGTAGTGCAGTTCATTACGTGAACAAGAACTTGCTGACCCAAGCTCATCACAATTATTTTCTGCGCTCTCCTGTCCATTTTCTGCCACTCCAACACCTTATCGACCTGATCTGTTGATGGACACGACTTGACACCTGTTACCACATCAAAAATATCCCCAGCATTAAGCATTACTCTTATTTGAAACTTCCATGTGCTCCACTGATCGGCGCTGAGAAGCTTATCAATTTTAATTAGATCACTTTCCATAATATTACCTATACCTCTTTCTTCTTTGAATATTATTCTTCAAGTTACGAAAAAGAAAAAAATCAACTTTAATCCGCAACTAAATAACAGGATGCTTTACTGTGAAAAAATTAAGAGTACCGGTAAACTATATACTTTTGCCTGGGCCCATAACCTGTTAACAGAGAAACGACCGATCAGTTAGAAGTACAATTCAAGAGTGAGTTTTATTATACGTTCATCTTCATACATAGATTTGATTGACATATGTATATTGGAAAGAAACTGGAAAGTGAGAGAGAGCATAAGAAAGTGTGTTCACATATCGACTGTATAAGAGTTGTTATTTACTTAAGTAATAATGAATGCATTCAACATGTCTGTTCCAGAGCACACACTACGCTTTATATGATTGACACCTGGTGTGTTAGAAACGATCTGTCCGTCAATCCTCTTAAAACTGAGGCTGTCCACTTCACGAGACATAGAAAATTTGCTGATCTGACTAAACTATAACTAGCACTTGAAGGCGTCAACATCCTCTTTTCAAAGCACTATCAGTCTTCCGGCAATGAAAGGGAGCCTTTGGTGAGTCATGGGTCTTTCACCGAAAATGGTCCTTTTGGATCTATACGGCTATGATAAGACCAATCGTCCCCTATGCGTCAGTTGTTTGGTGGAATAAGCTCTCACGTAAATACGTTATTGCCTCGTTCGCCAAACTTCGAAGAACAATTTGTATCGGCTGTACTGGGGCCTTCCCCAGCATTCCGGGTGCTGCTGTCGGCGCACTGTAGACTCTCAAGACCATTTCTCGTTATAAGAGATGTGATCTTTTGCACAATTCGCACTGGAGCTTTGAGCAACTCGCAAGCAGCATATCTTTTGACTCGCATCTAATGGATATATGCCGTCTGACACGATGATCCCAAGGCTCAAACTGCTTCAAAAATACTCAGTCAACTTGCCTTCAAGACTTTAAGACCTGCCCACTCCCGCATCTGAGCCTGGAAAGGGTTGTTATCAAATCGTCACAGACGGTTCAAAACCGATTATGAATCTGGCGCTGGTGCCTTTGTGGAGAACGATGACATACAACTGCACACCTCTTTAGGGTTTAGGCACATACGCACACGAAGGAGTATGCCATTCAAATGGCTTTGAGCCACGTTACGAACAATGGTTGGACGGGGAGAAGTATCTGTGCTTGCAGCGACAGCCAAGCTGTGCTTAAAGCTCTTTTCAACCATCTTACTACTTCGGAAGAGATCCAGGAATGCAAGAGCTCTCTAAGTGCGGTCGGAATATTAAATTCTTTGAGTCTCATTTGGCATCTAGGACATCATGGCATTACTGGAAATAAGATCGCTGATGAACTTGCTAGACAAGAATCTCAGACAGCTTTCTCGGGACCTGAAGCGTCGATAGGTCTGACAGCGTCCTCAGTGAGGGCTTCAATCAACGATTGGATCTGTCAAGAGCAGAACCGTAGATGGCATGCCTCTATTGGATGCAGACAAACCAAACGTATGCTCCCCAACGTTAATAAGAAGACTGCAACATTTTTGCTAGCTCATAGCAGTAAAGGCTGTAGAAAGCTTATTGGCGTGCACTTCTCTTTTGCAAACACTTAAACGTATTTGGCTTAAGTGGTACTACACTCTGTGAATCTTGTGGGGAAGATGAGGACACCGCAGACCACTTCCTCTGTGAATATCCTGCTTTTTTTCGCATGAGGTTACAGATACTCGGCGCAGGCATGGTGAGTGAGAGCTGGTAACTTAGGCTCCTTATCATGGCAGCGTCTTTTGTCTTTTCTCCGAACATCTGGAAACATGAGAAAGTTGCTATCTGGTAGTACAATGGATCGGTATTTAGGTATGAAAGAGCCAGCTGGTATTTTAAGAACCTCCAACAGAAAAACAAATTGGAAAGGTTCAAGGAGCCATCGCTATGCACTTGTATTAAAAAGAAACCCCAAAGTTCTGGTGAAGCTCATCTATCGTTTCAAGAAGAGTTATTTTCTCAAGTCAGGATTGTTCAAACAAGTACGCTAGCGAAATATCTACTGTGGAATAGTCTATTCTAAGTCCAGCTTGAAATTCATTTAGAGTTTTTTCATTTCTAATCCACTGGGTAAGCCTCTTGAAAATAGGTGTATTAAAGGGTTTGACAGAATTATTCGAAAACGAAATTCCTCTATAATTTTCCGGTACGTGATAGGATCCATTTTTATGCAATGGGAATATTTTTTTTTTTGCATCTCAGAGACTAAGTCGCACAGAGTTTAGAGCAAACTCATTTGTACGTACTTATCTACGCTCTTCATCATAAATGCAAGTGTTAGAGATTAGTAAACACCAACACCAGCACAAAGAGAACGTATAGAAAATATATTATATATATAAAAAAAAAAAAAAAAATATAAAAAAATACAGATAGTGACATACAATATGGAACACCTAACATGAATTACAATAATAATTAAATAAACTACTAGAAATGAAATAAAACATAAGCTACAAACTAAGAAACATTGAACAAAAATCATGCATGTGGAGCACTGGTTTTAAATTTTTGTTTTAGACAATTTTTATTAACATTGAAATCTATAAGTAGGGAATTAGAATTGTATAGCCTACTCATGCGCGATAGCGGCTCATGCATGCCGTAGTTGGTTCTATGATGGTGGATATGAATCAACTCTAAATTACGCAAGTGGTGAGATCCTCCGCGGTAGTTAAAACTTATGGACGAGAGCAAGTAGGGAGCATCAATAAAGCCAGTCATAAGCTGATGGAAAAATATTAGGTCATTGTTGATACGTCTTTGACTAAGGGTTTGCAATTGCAAAAGTTGAATTCGATGTTCATAAGGAGGTAGATTGAATGGATCTTCCCAAGGAAGACCCTTCAAAGCAAAACGTATAAATTTGTGTTGTACTGCCTCAATACGATGTTTATGAATTTCATATAAGGGAGACCAAACTTGTGAGGCGTACTCGAGATGAGGGCGAACGTAGCAGTTATACAAAGATAGTGTTACATAAGGATCATCAAATTCTCTTGACCACCTCTTTATGAAACCCAGCATAGAATTTGCTTTCCTAACAATTGAGTTTATGTGCTCACTGAATTCAAGGTTAATATTGAAGTAAACACCTAAGTCACGAAAACTTGAGACATTACACAATGAATGGCCAGACATTAAATACATAGCTCTACTGGGTTCACGTTTTTTCGAGAAAGTCATAGTTTGGCACTTCGAAGGGTTAAGACTAAGACCATTCTTTTCACACCATGTTCCAAAGCTATCGATATCTTTTTGAAGAAGTACGCGATCAGTAGTATTTTGAATGGATTTAAAAATTTTCATATCATCTGCGAAAATCAGAATTTCACTATACGAAATGCATGAAACAACGTCATTGATTGCGATAATGAAAAGCAAAGGCCCAAGGTGACTGCCTTGGGGTACACCCGACAGAGCATTGAAGGGACTCGAAAAGCTGTTACGAAATTTTACTTGGTACGTTCTATTTTCGAGATAAGAGCAAATCCATGCAATAAATATTTTTGGAAATCCAAAAGCTTTGAGCTTATATAATATTACATCATGAGAGAGTTGATCGAATGCTTTGGAAAAATCAGTGTAAATACAGTCGAGCTCATACCCATTTTCAAGGGCATTAGAACATATGTGAAGAAAAGAAAGAAGGTTTGTTACCGTAGATCTTTTCTGCATAAAGCCATGCTGCTGTCTGCAAATAATATTTCTTGTAAAGAATGAGAGGCTGTCGCAAACAACCTGTTCAAAGAGTTTGGGGATGCAAGATAGCTTGGGTATAGGCCTGTAGTTTTTTATTTCTATCTTATCACCCTTTTTAAAAACCGGAGTGATAAAGGACTTTTTCCAAAGACTAGGAAAAACCCCTGTTTTGATTGAAAGCTGAAAGAGATATTGAAGTGGGAACATTATTACGGAACGGCATTTCTTTAACAGAACTGGCGGGATTCCATCCGGACCGGACGAAAAGTCATCTTGCAGAAGTGATAAATATTTTAAAATGTTGTCACTATGAACAGGGATATTATTAAAATTTACTTGAGAGCAGTTAAGTATATACGTAAAGTAGTTTTCATCTATTACTATGGAGGTATCACAGAAAGAGCTTCGAAAATGATTAGCGAAGGCATTACATATATCGTTAGTATTCTCTAGCGGAGTATCACCAGAAATAAAGTTCACTGGGTACCCATCAGATTTTTTCTTTGAATTAACAAATCGCCAAAAACTTTTTGGGTCATCCCTTAAAGAGAAAGACATCTGTCTTAGGTAGTTGGAGTAAAGAGTTTTGGAGAGCATGTTAAAGTTTTCAAAAAAACTAATATAAACACTATAGTCAGTTGTAGAATGAGTTTTAATGTAGGCTTTCCAGGCTTTATTTCTCTTATTTCGCAGAATCTTTAGTTCTTTGGTATACCAAGGCTGATTAAAGCAGGAATTTTTAAGGATTTTTCGGGGAATAATTTTGTTCATACAATTTTCCAAGATCAAGTAAAAGCATTTGACTGCATCGTCGATATTATCAGAAGCTGATACATTATCTATACCGGCTCTGGTGAGTTCTTCGGAAAGCAAATCGAAATTCGCTCTCCGAAAGTCAAAAGTGTATGAACAGTCAAATGAGTTACTATGAACATATAAATCAGAACTTAAATCCAGAAAAATATCTAAAGGTGGGTGAAGATCATCTAAGTTAGTAATGCCATACTTAGATTTAAGAACAACAGTACTAACTGCGTCAGATGAAAAAACTAAATCGAGCATGCGATTCATAAAGTTTCTAATACAGCTTATTTGCTGTAAGTCTGAGGAAATGATATTGTCAAGTAAACGAAGCTCTTGCTGAGACGAAGTCAAAGATGCAACTTGAAAGGATCCGTCTTTAGAAGGGACCCAATTCACTTCTGGCAAATTAAAATCGCCCAACAATAAAATATAGCTTTTCATACAACACAATTCCATTACATAATCTAAAACTAAAGAGAGCTCAGTATAAGCTGAGACAGGACTCTTTGGAGGAATATAGACGTTTACGACATATATACTATTTAACTGTACGGATACTTTGACACATAATACATCAATTGTAAAGGAAAAAGGAAAAGTGATTTGAGACGACATATAAATATTTCTTACAGAAATCAATGCACCACCTCCCACATCTTCTGGCTTATCGTAATGACGGTCTTTACGATAAACTGAAAAGTCCTGACTAAAGAGCTCGGTGTCCAAATGACTTGAATTGAGCCAGGTTTCAGTTAAGACAAATATGTCATGCGAGAAGACTTGAGAGTTAAGGTAAAGATCCGTAATTTTAGTACGAAGCCCTCTTACATTTTGGTAGAAGAGGGCAATTCTATTTAGTTTTTTGGTACAGGTATCCGTTCAGTTCTAACTGCTTTTTTCTTGCGTAATGTAAACTCTTTAATGAGTGTACCATCAGGCCAAGAACCACTATTCAGTATAGAATTAGAGAGGGAGGGAGGAACAACTAACTTAAATGAAGAAACAAAGCTATTGTTCTTACTGATTTTATTACATTTAATTGACGTAACAGAGGGGATACTCTTTTTGTCAACCAAATGACGCAAAACATCATCTGGCGTGATTTCTGGTCTAAGTCGTGAGACAAAAAGGGATCTAGGTTTGGGAACTGCTTCCATAAGGACATTTATTCCCAGAGAAACAGGTTCAATTACATCCTGCGTGTCCATAGAAAGCGAGTTTTCGATAATTGGTGTAGTGGATTCTATTGCATCCAGGTTATTATTAGAGGTTTTATTAGGATTTTTACTCACTGACGCATTGGACTCAGGAAGAACGAGTAAACTATTCAGTTGATCTTTGTTCGTATTGCTCCTCAGTGTTTTGCGCTTTGGAGGAGGACTAGAAACTTGATTAGCTACTGCACCATCGCGATTTTTTTTTTTGAGTTTTTGGATAATGCTATGGCCGAGCTGGTAGCTAAGGAAGTCGGTTGCGATTGAAGGTCTACTAACAATTGGGGTTTCTCAATGATTAAAGGCCACAAATCATCAGTTGAGGTTGAAGTATCAACGGAACTATAAGGAGATGAAAATGAAGCAAGGTTAGAAACACTGTCATTGAAAACCTTAAGAAGTTCCTCAAAGCCTTTCGACAGCTTCAAAATGTCTAGTTTAAAATTGGACATTTTAATAGCCAGTAGGTACAGGGATATCTTTTTGCATTCTGAGCAATACCAACAAGCAATCTTTGACGCACTTATTTTATCCAAAAATGCATTGCTTGAGCCGATACACTTGGAATGGAAGACATTCCCGCAAGGCCCATAGCATTCAAAGAGAGGCGCACTGGCGTTTTCGATGCATTTACCCGCTGCACAAGCCATGTTAAAAATGTAATTAAAAAAATTAAATTAATTTGCAAGTGCAATAAAAATAAGGTGAAATCAAAATGATAATTATTAACAAAAAAAAAAAAAAAAGTGACCCCAATGGGATTTGAACTTGTGTCCCGGGAGTTGAATTGTACTAAAAATGCTGGTCTGCTAGACGATCGCACCACCAAGCAGATAATTTAGAGAAAGTTTTTATTTTTGATATACAAAATTAAATTGGAATATACTTAATTTAGACAAAGATGATAGTTAAGATTTACAATATAATAGAAAGAGAAGAGAAAGTTTATTGAAATCACTCAAAACACACTCAAACGGAACAGAAAAATAAGAAAAAAAATCTGTTTCTCACCAAACACAATGAATGCAGAGCGACAAACAAATAAAACTAATTCACTACAAAAATGCAGGAAACAAACAATTTTAATTGATTTAATTGATTTGAAACACTTCAAAACACTAAAACTATTCACAATGATATTAAAATCAATAGAAATACTGAAATGAAATGAAATTTTTGACAGAGCTAAATTAAGCAAGACTAATAACACATAAACCAGTGCTGCCACTTGATTGATTGTTGCATTCTGAAATCTTTTCGGAACATCTGCCGGTGGTGGAGGAGTATAACAGGCAAAAAGTGAAGAATACATAACATGTTATAAGTAAATAAAGTCACGCAGTTAAGCTCCGAAGTCTCTCATAGGTCATAGCCCATCATACTTCAAGGACCTTCAATTTTTTCCCGACTCTGAATGGATAACCAAGAAAATGTTGTTCATGGTAGTGCAGTTTTTTATTTTTAAAAGGCTTGGCTATGCCTAAAAAAAGGCGATGCCCTTAACTGAATCTTGAACTTCGAAACGGTCAAATAAGCCTTCCCTGACGCCACGAGTTCCACACCACAATTTAGAATTAAGATCCCCAATTTTTGGGGTGACATAAGATTCTTTTGAAGTAAGTGTAAGGGCAAAATCGTAACATAACTAGGGTTGCAACATCGTTGTAAAAAACATCGATGTTGGAAAGCATCGATGGTCTCCGACTAACATCGATGTCAAAAAAACATCGATGTCAACAACGATACATCGATGTTTTTCCGATGTTTTGCCGATTTTTTAATTATCTTGTCAATAATGAAAAAAAATTGGCTTTATTTACGTGCACTGTAGCTAAACATATAAATTTACTGGTCTTACCAGTTCCAAATTCAAATCGACAGGATTCATTTGCAAATTGCGATAAGAAACATTTATTTGAACGTAATTAATATTACAAATATTCAAATTTTTTGATCAAATCCAAGAATTTTGAGATCGAATCAAAAGAAGCTCGGATAGTCTTGTCCCCAGAAGTCTATTTCTGTCCTGAGTAATTCTTGACAGACGTGGCAACGATGGGAAGATAAAGCATTACCATTTTTGCATGCTTTTTAAAAACAGATTTCATATGATCTTCTTTGAATATACTTATGTCGCTTTCCATTGGTTTCACTCGGGGAACCACTCATTTTAAAAACCAATAGAACACCCAAAATTGTGTCTATTCAGTTTAACGTAATTTCCTTTGTGTGAGTAAAACACCTATGGCTCTTAAAAAATATTCCTTGAAGAAAATTTTCTTTTTGACATTTGAGTTGGTGCTTCTTGAGTCGATTCTCACTTCAAATCGAGAAGCGGCTGTCACTCCTCATGAGAAGTGTAACGTAACTTTGACAACTCGCAAGTCGCAACTCAAACGAAACATGAATGAAGTACTTTGCACTTCTCTATTTCTGCCGACAATTGAAAAGGAATAGTGCACTCATTTAATAATTAAACAACAATTGTCCCCAGTTACGTCTTATGTCTGTGTGAATAAATCCTTGAGCCGATTCTTACAAAAATATTTTTCACTGAACGGGTTGCCCTTTTCTTAGAATTAATTTTCATATGTAGGTACTAACTAACAAAACATTTACAGGCTCTTGATTATGTTATTTTTTGTTTGTAGGTAGATTGTTGTTGCAATTCCGTGATAAAAAAAAACGTTTTTGTTTAAGAATAACACTTTACACGTGTAGGGAATGTTCAAGGAAATGAATGTGCGATGCCGATGTTTTTGCCGATGTTTTCAGTTTTGCCTTCGATGTATCGGCGATGTATCGTTTTTCAAAACATCGATGTCAACATCGATGTCTATGACCAAAACATCGATTTTTTGAAAACATCGATGTATCGTTTGCAACCCTAAACATAACGCCACACTAGAAAATTATTTGTAGTTGAATTTCTCTCAGTTTCATAACATTTTAATGTCACAAGTACAAATATGCCGAGACACATAAATCTATGCTTACCTTACACAAAGGTAATCAGCGGTAGAAAGGGCTTGTGACACCCTGGCCGCCACTTTTAAGTCTAAAATTTCTGTTTAAATCTCACGTTCTACAAATTATGAAAATATATTAACAAATTTATGTAATGCTCAAAGCCCTGCACAGCCTTAAGACCACTAACAAAAAAAAAAAACTATACTGGCAACAAACAATTTACACTCATTCAGCATTATTTTGGAGCCTTGGACATGATGAATTTCCGCTCTGTGTGTGAAAACGTTTGGCAACTTAAGTTAAGCCGTTAACTAATCCGGATTACTTTAAAAATTGACTGTTATTGTAATGTTTGTTTGTGTTCAACAAAGAGAAACAAACTGGATCCAATTTAAGTTTCAGCTTCGAAGAAGAATGGAGTCACTTATTTCAACAGATGAGAATAAAAAGTTCAAATGCATGCATTACTTAAGTACTTGTTAGACAAATGGCTCACATTACCCCGTTAAGTCGCCATTGTTAAAATAATCAAACACACCACAGTCCGGCGCTTTCGCCCTTTTTGCACGCGTTGTTACATACCAAACTTTTAGTCGAAGCTAAGACCTATAAAAATTCCCAGCAAATAGTTGGTGCCTTAGAAAACAGCCAACATCAACATAGAAACACAGACAACTTCCGTTGCATTGTTAAGAGACCACGGCTTAAATGATCATCAACAACATCAACAACCAACCACCAACCACACCGTGACCATGCAAGTAACCGGTTAATCCAGAGCACTAGTCACCATTTATTCGCTGCTGCCTACAATCACGCCTGCCATATACGATTAAGTTTCGCGCCAGCAGCCAACAGTGCTCCACAAATAACTAGTTGACCTTTTTGCCCACCAACTTTGGAAAAGTGTATGGAAAAAAAACTCTTGAAACTCGAGCACTGCTAGAGCAAAAAAAAAAGAGAAGTTAAAATTACCATTTCTGCTAACGTCCGTCGTCGGGTTGGTATAACACATAACGGCATACAGTTACCGCATTGCAAAAGCCCGTATGTGCATACTGATTGGCTTAAATCCCACAAAGATGTGACTAAAATTTAAGTGCCAACTAACGACACTTATAAACCTGACTTGGATAAAGCTTACGCATTCTATTCACCCCGGCATCGGCAAGTGCATTTTTAGTGATTCCTATCAGAGTTATATGGACACCCTCAAAATTATGTCCAATATGAAGGCTTTGTGCATAGTAATCAATGACAAGCCGGGGGAGTGTTGTGTCTTGTCTCTTGTGTGCCTTTGGGAAAAGTGAACACAAAAGAATGCGCGTGCTTAATAAGAATTTTCCAGTGGTTCTAATCCACAACAATGGCTAATTGAGAAATTGTTAGATTGTAGCAGAGGTCAGGAAAGATCCGACCAGGTCAGCTGGTATCTCATGGCTCTGTTTCAAGTCAGGTCGACGATTGTATGAAACAGCGGCATAGTTCCCGCACGTGATGTCACGTTAGCGTTGGCTTCCACAAAATATCTTCACTTCACATTGATGGGAGGAAAGTGTGTCATCGGCTTGACGGTCGGCCAAAAGAAATTACAACTTCAAAGAGTTTCTTCTTTCCATCTGGGATGGCGTCGTCGGTCGTCGCCATCGAAATCGTTGCGTTTTCATTTTCAGTGTTGCAATCGAGTTTGAATAGTATACGGCTAGCTTTTCAAACAAAACTCAAAACAATGGAAATATGGGAACTGAAAATGAAACTTATTCATTGGTGTCATGCGTAGATGTGTGTCGTCGGCGGCGTCGCGTCGCTCGGTCAACACATCGTTTTTAAGCACAGCTATTCATACCTGTGTTAAGTAGCGGTTGTCTTGTTTTCATTTTTATTTTTAAATTCGAATTTAATTTCGCGATATTTATTGGACTTGAGTGCAAAGGTATCAAAAAAACCGGCTTGGTGACTTATATCAAAACAGATTTCCGACTTCGGAGAGGTTTATTGCTTGTGTAGGTATTGGGAATACGATTTAGTTGATTTATCCATTTCGGGCATGAACTGGGGTACTCGTATATGAATTTACAAAGTTACGAGTATGTTTGTTGAATAAGATCGAATTACCTTGAACTGTTTTAAATAATTTGACATTTTCAATAAGAAATTGGATTTATAATGTTGGTTGATAAAATGTGAGAACCAATTCAAGTTTTAACTCACAGGGAAGTACATTGTAAGAGTACCTTCATGTCAAAAGCTTAAGCCTTTTGTCACTTATCCGCAGTGCCTTTGACTGGAATTGTTCATTCCAAAACTTGCTCATTCGCATTTTAAAATTTTTATTTCATAAACTGCATAAGTATAGGATACCAGTTAACTATTTCCTCAAACTCAGAGGGGATTTCTCATAAATTTTTGACAAAATCTTGTTTTTGGCCATAAAATCCGTTGATAAATGAGGTTTGACTTGGGTATGAATTGATTAACAGGTAGACAATGTTGTGAGGATCAGAAAAAAGATAATTTACTAATAACTACACAAAAGGACACCACCAACAAGCTAAAGAAACCTGGTGGTGGGATGATGAAGCTAAAGCAGTGATTAGAAAGAAGAAAGCAGCTTTCCAAGCTTGGTCGAAGTGCCCCTCAAGGAATACAAATGAAAAAGCGCGTTTCAAAATGGAATACAAGAGCTGCAGAAAAGAAGCGAAGAAAAAGTGCGCCCAACTTCAAGCAAAAAGCACGGAGGGCCTGTATCGAGAGCTGGAAGAGATTTCTGCCCCAGCTGCTGAAGCAAATCAGGCAATCCAAGAGCTAAGACAAAGCAACTTGAATAAGGGAGCAACCATTTTCAAAATAGCCGCTCAGAGAAGGAGAAATGCGCAGGAGATTCGTTCGCCGAAGTTCATCGATGATACTCAAGGAGTGCTACTTGTGGATGACGACAAAATTCTTCACAGGTGGCGACAGTATTGTGATGATCTTTTGAATGAACAGTTTCCTCGGCGCCACTTTCCAACAGCTGCACCTAACTTAGCAGAAGTATCCGACGTCACAGTCGAAGAAGTTAGGGAGGCAGTTAAGAACTCCAAAAAAGGCAAAGCGATTGGGCCAGACGAGGTACGATATGAGTTTTGGAAAAATATGAGAGACATCGGGTTGAGATGGCTCACGATTCTCATCTCCAAACTTATAAGAGGTGAGAGTTTGCCTTATCAATGTAGGGAAAGTTTTCTTCTTCCAATGTACAAGGCAAAGGGACCAGAAGCTGTTGAGCGGGTTTTGGATAACCGACTGCGAAAAATAATAAGGCTGTCTGATGACCAATGCGTGTTTGTCGCGGGTAAGTCAACTACAGACGCAATCCAATGTATAAGGACCATTATGGAAAAACACCGAGATGCCTTAGAGGATTTGCACAGTGTTGGCTGACTTCGAAAAAGCATTCGATCGACAACCACGAGATCTGATATGGGTGGCCCTCAGACACCGAGGAGTTCCTGATGCCTATATGCGAATAATTATGAACATGTTCGAGGGAGCAGTTACAAAAGTGAGATGCCCAGTTGGAGTCACCGAAGAATTCCAAATAACAGTAGGTGTACATCAGGGAAGTGTCTTGAGCCCACTGCTCTTTATTGCTGTTCTGGATTATTTGCTCGAAGGAAAAGTAACGGACAATAAAGAACAACAATTATTCTTTGCTGACGATGGAGCCATCATTAGCGAGTATCCTACATCCCTGCAACGAGCACTTGACGTTTGGATTAATGTTCTGGAAGGAAATGGGTACCGTATTAGCGCGAAAAAGACTGAATACCTGTGCTGCCCTTTTTCTAATCCAGACAAGCCTAATCCAGACATTTATTTGAATGGAAATCTGCTTCCCAAGTGTGAAAAGTTTAAATATCTGGGATCTATGATCAATAATGAAGCAACTTGGGATGACGACATCAATCATCGAGTAAGCGTAGGGTGGACGAAGTGGCGAGAAAACTCCGCTATCTTCTGCGATCGAATTATGCCCTCTAAGCTGAAGGGAAGACTCTACACAGTAATTGTTCGTCCAGCTCTGACATAAGGTTCACAATGTTGGACAATGTACAAAAAGTATGAGAGCAAATTGACGGCAGCCGAAATGAAGATGCTTCGGATGACAGCAGGAGTAACAAAGCTTGATCGAATTAGAAGTACTAAGATCCGTGGAAGCCTTCATGTCAAAAGTACCATCTTGGACAAAATTCAGCACGACCGGCTCAGTTGGTACTGTCATGTTCAAAGGAGAGATCCGCAGAACCCCGTCCAAAAGGGAATATCGTACAACGTTTCAACAAATTCGCGACGAAAAAGAAGAGGCAGGCCAAAACACTCCTGGTGCAAGCAAATTCAAAAACAGCAGCATTTGGTTGGCCTCAGACATGGAACAATCCAAAACCGGGAGGCTTGCCGACGCTTTCTGAGGTCAACGCGGCGTACCCCACAGGCGGATCACTAGTGTGAAGCAGAAAAGTGGGAGAGTTGTGATCGCTTCAAGATCACTACTCGTAACGCCAGAAATGAAAAAGAAGAAGAAGAAAAACTACACAAAAGTGTGTATACTACATAAAGTGAATGTTTCTATTCCCTTTCTTAGGGGATACAACGAAACTTTGAAACAGTCTGTCTCTTTTGACAATATGTGCCAACTGTGGTTGCAACAGTTTTCTTCCCTTTTTCTTTCCCATTTACCACTCTACGAGTATTATGATCTCAAAGTGACCCGTGGTATTCCCATCGATAAATTTGTGAAAGCGTCACCAAGCCTTCTGGTCTTAAATTTTCCCAAGGCAAAAGCCAATCAATGCTGGTGTCTTGACATTTGCATGTTACAGAGATGATTTGATTTGTATTTCCTTTTAAATTTCTAATGAAGGGTGTCCTCGGAATGTTGCAAAAGGTGTTTTTGAGACATGTGGTTTTCAAAAAGACATAAAACACAAGTAATTTATGGTTATGACCAAAAACTTTGTTTTATTATAAAGAGATTTTTGGAGATGATTTCGGGCAAGTCCGTGGCTGGCTTGAATAGACTCTAGCCGAGAGGTTCTATTTTCAATAACTTTTCACACCAATAACCATCCGCCGAATATTTTCTTCCAGGGCGTCAAGTTTCGTGCTAATCAGCTTAGACTAGTGACTTTTCGTAACTCTACAAAACATAGTCCAACGGGTTAAATCACATGATTTTGGAGGTCACGCCAAAAGCTCACGACGCGAGGTAATGCGCTCACCAAAAGTTTCCTTCAACAAATTGATTGTTTCGTTGTTTGTTTGGCATGTAGCGCCATCTTTTTGGAACCAAAGCTTTGATTATTGACGTACCATTCAACTAAAAGTGAACTTCATCGGTGAAAATAAATTTTCTTGTGTAAATCAGGATCGGTGGCCATTTCGTTTTGGGCCCATTAACCGAACGAGGGACGCTCTTGATTCAATTCTTGCAAATTAAAGCAAACTAAGATCCTTTCACAATATCTTCCATAAAGAGGATGAGCCCAGATCTAAGGGTGGCGCGCGATGATGGATGAACTTTGCTCCACAGCTGCAATTGCGCCTTCAGTGCACACTAAACGGTATCTTTGAGGATGCGCAATATTCATTAAAGTAAACGTGGTGCAAAACTGACCCATGGTTGCTCGAATTGCTAACCCTGCCGGACGATTATATCGACCATATTTTGAACTCAGAGGCCGAAGCATAATTTTGGTAATAAGTTTAAACAATTTGCAACCCTTCTTCCAAAACAAATCTTTTTATTATGAAATGGCGAATTGATTACATAACATAAATCGAATAACAAAACCAACTTTGAATAAAATATTGCCAAACTGAAAACTACTTGTCTAAAAAATACATTTTATAAAAAGAGCCAAGAGCATTCGGGCCGGTCGTGCTTTAATTTCTTCAGGATGGTATAATCGACTTAAAGTATTTTTTTTCTTCAAATTTTATTATGGCTTCATCATCAATAAACAATGGTTGATGCACTTTGATATTGTACACTTATCGTCCAGCAACCAGTCAAGGCCTGTAATAAAAAGCAGAGGACTCATGACGCTTCCTTGGTGTACACCAATTGCGAATACTTCGGTGACCCCAGCAGGTCATGAACTTGCATTGGTCATCAAACTGATTTATTGTTTTTAAAAATCAGCTTCTCAATACCAACTCAACGAAGCTTGATGCAACGGTAACTATTTCAACTTTGTGCTTCTCCCTTTCCTTTGAACATTGGTAGAAGTTTATCGAAAAAAATCAAAAAGACTTTAAGACATGAGATCCAAAGAAATTTAGTTTAGTTACGACAGTGGCCTCATCAGTTGCTGTAGAAACTTTCTAAGATGCAAATTTATTGGTCGAATTGTATCGACACTTGAAAATTCAATGCGTTAACGTGCTGTGCACAGCCCTTTTACAATTTTTGGAGGACTCAGTTGCGCCACTAGTTTCGTCGAATGCGGGTATTTTTAGGTTCAGATTCTAGAAAAGCTATTTTATACGATAGAACTGTTTGACTTGCAAATACTTCTGATATCTTTCCTCGGAGAAACGGTTCATGAAGCGGTCCAAATTCAATATTGTGCAGAACTTATGGGCTTCGTTCATAATAAACAGTATTTGTTCATCATTTATAAACTTTAGCCAATGGGTCCCTGACCATTTGTCTCTCTTTGATCTTCTTTTCTGAATATGGTTGCCCCTCAATCAACTTGCTTTGGAGTATTTTTTGAAGAGCTTGATTTGCATCAGCAGCCGAATCAGCCATTTCTTCTAGCTTCCAATGCATGCCATTCGTGCTCATCGCTTGGGGTTGGACTCATTTCTTTCTTGTTGCTTCTTCGAGGCGGACCTTTTCATATCTATTATTGAAGGGACACTTAGACTATGAGAGCTACATTATTCCTAATCATCACAACTTTAGTTTCATCACTCTACCACCAATTTTCTGTAGGTTATTGGTTGTGTCGCTTGAAATCCCTAGTTTTCCAAGTTCGGTGCAAGTAGTCCCGCGTACTCGGTGGTTTGCTCCTAGCATTTGGGACTGTTTTGATGGCGTTACACACATTGATATGCATAAATCTAAAATGAACTGCTCCCTCTTTTCTTTTGATTAAATTATACCATTTGATTCTTTCATAGTAGCCCTTGTTGGTTTGATTTCCACCAATGCCTCCGTAAAAAGCTGTCATCGAAAGACACATTGAATTTTTGCAATCTTTCATATATTTGGCTACTGATTAGTTTCCACCACTTCTGTAGGTGAAAAAATGGTGGTCTTATTTGATGAACATGATGAACGATAAGACTGTTGGACATAGATTTCAGGAAAGTGTTAAGCGACCTTTTGAATGCTAAAAATTTGTTTTTGAGCAGGCTCAAGGTCAACCTTGAGCCTGCTCAAAAACAAATTTATTAACTGTTGGACTTGCAAATACTTTGGATATTTTCACCTATAATGTTCCTGGTACGGTATCATATGGCTCCATCGCATTCTTCATAGTCACCGTTTGTTAACACGAAAATATTCGCTCAAATATTCAACAACACACAAAATATTTTCTTTTGGGGTATTCTTAAGTGGACTGTGGAAATCTAGCTCAAATGCATCATCTTCCTCGAGTTACAAACTAGGAAAGCAAAAATGCACTGACAAAATGTCTCTTCTTTCATCACAACACCAATTTAGGAGACATTAAACAGTCTTCGAAATGATTAACACGCTGCCAAGTGACCATTCTTCAAGTACGATACCGATCCCACTTTTACACGTTGCTGAACATCTTATAGATTATTTCGCTTCTCCGCTTCTTGGACAAATAAGATGTCAACTTGCATCCTTTTTATCATACTCCTTGCCAATCTTAAATTTCAACAAATCTGCCAAATTTCTTTGCTAGACCCCAGATTCAGTTTAGCTCTCACCCGTATCATTATCGGTAGCATACATAGCAACGGTAGTGCCTGACAGGGTAGCAGGGACGGCAGAAGATATGGGGTGGGTGGGGTATAGACCCCACCTAACTTTTCTAAGCATGGGGTGCACCCCACCTTCTGGTCTTGGAAATATACCAATTTTTTTTAGTTAAATGATGCAAAAAAATGTTATGCAATTATGAATATTGTTATACCTACTAATTTTTGCTTGATTGAGACTGACCAAGTGATTTTAATCATTTATTTATCGGTCATAGACTCAACGTTATGCATTATTTCTTATCCTTTTTTTCTCCTGGATTTATTTATTTATTATTTATTTGTTTATTTAACCTACGAGCAATGAACTCAACAGATTATACATCATTACAAAATAGGTTTCAATTTCTTAAAAATAAGTAATACAATTCATTTCGAAATTTATCTCTAGAGAAGGCTTAATCAATATGACCACAAATTTCATTAAACTCTCTAACTGATCTTGAAATTGGTTCACTCATGCCATAATTAGTTATGTGCCTTGATTGAAAAAGAAGATTTCTATCCCTCAACGGCCTCTCTGGAGCATAAATACAAATTAAGGACAACAAGGAAGGACACTTTATACATATGATAACATAAAATGTCTCGCACAAAAACTATGTCATGACTAGTTCTACGTGATTTGAGCGACTGCAAACCTTGAAGACTCTGCCTAGCTGTGGAATTTGGATGATAGTACCATCGCATTTTGTAAAATGCATACTTCGTAAACCTATTCTGAACTTTCTGAATTCGATCGGAAAAACATTGTTGGTGATGGTTCCAGATGATATCTGCATACTCTAGGTTGGGTCTTACTAGCGAGGTATAAAGAGACACACACACAAGGGTGCAGGGCTTAGTAAAGTCTGTTGAATTTCTTTTGATGAATCCTTACATTGAGTTAGCTTTTGATACTATAGCTTCTATATGTGGTGTAAAAGTGAATTTGGAGTCAAAAAATACGCCTAAATCCTTAAATTTTTCTGTTCTCTGAAGAGGGCTGCAATCAAGATAATATGAAAACTCTTGCATATGATTCTTTCTTGAGAGAGAAATCACAAAACATTTTGTTGGCGTTAAGATTCAAGCGGTTTAACACACACCAGCGAGATAGATTATCAAGATCCAATTGGAGTTTTTGGCAATCACTAATAGAGGTTACTTTCAGAAAAAGTTTCAGATCGTCTGCGTATATGAGGCATTTGCTGAAGTTGTTAACAGTTAACAACATCATTAATAAATATGATAAAAAGTAGAGGACCTAGATGACTACCCTGTGGAACACCAGAGGTACAATTTATGTGCCTTGAGATGAATTCGTCAATTTTGACTTTTTGAACCCTTTTTATGAGAAAGGAACAGATCCATTGAAGGAGGCTTGAGTGGACACCAAATGATTCTAATTTTTAAAGCAGTATTTTGTGACAAACCGAATCAAACGTTTTGCTAAAATCGGTATAAATAACATCCCCTTGATCTTTACTTTCAATAGGGTCAACAACGAAAGAAGAGAAACATGTTAAATTGGTGAATGTTGATCTTCCCGAGATGAACCCATGTTGGGCGTCACTTATGTGTTCCTTCACTAGGAAACCAAGTTTTTTTTTTGACAAGGCTTTCAAAAAACTTAGGAATTGCAGATAGTTTACAAATACCTCTGTAGTTCTCTACATTGTTTTGGTACCCGATTTAAAAATTGGAATCAAGAAAGAGGATTTCCATTCATCTAAGAACAGTCCAGATGACAATGAAGAATTAAAAATGATAAGTAATGGAAGAGCCAGAGAACTAGAACATCTTTTCAAAATTATCGCAGGAATACCATCAACGCCAGGTTTAGCGTTTGGCTTAAGATCATGCAATCCTTCTAAGACATCATTAAGATCTAACTGTAAGGATCTTATACTTACTTTAGGATTATAACCAGAAAGGCGAACTAGAGAGGCGAGAATTTACTTACCACATTGAACTCCCTGCGAAGATTACAAAACTGTATTTGGTCAGCCAAATCATTTGATTTCTTAAACTTAGCGAAAGATTTATTTTTTAAATTTTTAAGGTGTGTCAGCCTGTCATACCATGGAGGTTTGGAAATATTCTTTTTCTTTTTGTGTAGCACTAATTGATTGAAAGCATTATTTAAAATCTGCGAAAAGCGATCAAACATATTTTGTAAATCTAAGTTTAAAATTTCAGTTTTCTAGTCAATACTTTCAAGATAATTATCAAGTTCATTAAAATTGGCCTTTAAAAAGTTAAATGATAATGAATTGTTACTATTAATTTTTAAATAAGTGTATAATTGAATTTCAATATATAATTCTTTATGATTGATAGAATCGTTTAATAATGACAAAGGAAGCGTTTCATACACTGAACGCTTGAATTCATCATGTGGTATGAAAAAAAGATCAAGAATATTATTCAAGCTATTTACAACGCTCCTGATTTGACATAAGTTTAGAGCAAATAAATGGTCAACAAAAGTTATTTTGATAGCACTTTTTGATTTACAGGGAATAAGCATATTTTCATTAGAAGAATAAGACCATTTCACATCAGTCAGGTTAAAATCACCTATTACAAAAACCTTCGCGGACAGTCATTCAAATTACTTACAAAATCAATGTTAGCAAGGTGCTTTTCATAAATTTCAATGGGACTTCTAAGTGGTATGTAGCTTGTGATGATATACACGGAAATACCTATTCCGAGACGAAGTGACACGCATAATTTTTCGATGTCAATGATTGGCAGCGATATTATATGGGATGGGAAGCATGAACGAACCGCCAATAGTAGACCACCTCCGCGATCTTCAGCAGTAATACATCGATCTCGTCGGAAGACTATATATGAACCGCCGTTGACAGTTTCAGAATCGGGGATTCCACTCCAAAGCCAGGTTTCAACAATAACGATAATATCGTAGTCTACGTGGGTAGATGAATGGTATAAGACAGGTAGTTTGGTTCGAATTCCACTTGCATTATGATAATAGATTTTGAGGCAACCAGCGTTCATGAAGCTATCATTGTTTCGCTCGTGAGAATGTATCAACGAGGCCCTTTCAGCTGTTGTTGGGTCGTCGCTTCTTGCTGCGAAAAAAATCATGGACCACAGTATGCAAAGGCCAAAAAGACCTATTGCATAGTAAATTGTAGAGCTCGAACTTTGATCTCGAAAGAAGAATATTCCTTTTCTGGTGTCATGACGAATTTTCGAATGAAAAAATTAGATACACAAACCGATGAACTATTTTTAAGAATATAATTGTGAACTAAATCTTCACACGTTGATGGAGAAAGACGAGAAACAAAAATACTCCTCACAGGTGGTAAAGCGGTGAGTTCTTCGATATTAGATTGGTTTGACATAGAGTTAGTTACAGTGGACAAAGTTGCTACCGAGTTGGAGCACCCCTCATCCGTGATGGAAGCTGTTGGGGTTGCCAGTGGCTTTATAGCATTAAATCCACTGGAAGTGCTGGGCTTTATGTAAGAAGAGTCACTTAGTCATTCACTTTAGTCATTCTTTTTTAAAAATATGTATAATATTCATATATATGTATATTGTATATATATGTATATATATGCATATATAAAACTACCATACCTTATTTTATTCTATCATGCTCCCCACCTAAAAAAATAGTGTTCTGCCGCCCCTGCAGGGTAGTGAAATCAATACTTCCGAGTCTTTTCACTAAGCTCGCAATTTCTCGAAATTAGGTTCTAAGCTATTTGTTGAATGCCAGTGTTCATAAGCAGAATGAAAAATCAGACTTAAGCAAACTAAAAGAAGAATTCAACTTGTTTCAAAAATATATAAACTCCTAGAAAATTGCATAACAACAAACAAGTGCATTTATCACTCCCTCATTCCCATCACAGACAGATAGATATCCACGCTACTGCCAACCTTATATTGGTAAGTGCATTGTGAATATTGAAAAAGTGCTCCACTATGGCATCGTGCCTCATTCAATTCGTACTTTTTTTACATAAACTGGTTAAGTATTGATTTGATAGAAATCTACAAAGGTGACGAGCGTGTACCTACTCTTGATTGTCTGGCCTTATACCTTTGACAAGTTAAATAAAACTGAATTTTTTTACATGGTTATGAGCTATGAGTATAGAATGGAATGTTGGGTGCGGTCGGAATTGCAACCTGCATCAGCGTGTGAATTAGTTTGACACAGTAAAATACTTACAACGACAATCTTAGACCTGTATTGAGTTCTTGAACTTAGCTTTTAATTCCAAAGTTCAATTCATCCAAAGAGAAGGTCACAGAATAGCCACGTTTCAATATCAACAACATTTCGATATGCTTTTAGTGCTCTCGAAAAAATAATTACTGCTCTGATTGCCACGTCTCTGACCGAAAGCTAATCACACAGATATGGCCTATTCAATTAAATTAGCCATAAACGTTCATGAGACTTTGCTATAAAGTTGGCCAGGCGATGTCATGGCCAGCAGACTGATACTTAAATAATTACGTCCACATACTCACTTAGAAGACCCAAAATCATGAATATACTTCATTTACAGACGTAGTATTTTTATTGTTCTGCTTTTTGCGGAATTGAAAACCCTATAATTAATGCGTGTTAACAAGAAAAAGAGGCTTAAAATGGGAGTTAATTTAACGCTATAAAGATACATCGTAAAGTAGTGGGAAAAGAATAGCTCTTTTGAACTCGAAAGACATGTAGGTAGGTATAGAACAGAATTTCCTAATTTTTTCGTTTTTTATTTTTTATTTTCTCTACCAAGACCCACAGTGATGATGATGACATTAAAACCAGAAAAACCACAAGCGTGAAGGTAACGCCAGTATACGTATTGCATTGACGGAAACATAAATCAACACTGCGTGCAAAAGTTCGAAAACCGGACTCTTGTTAGAGAGCAGTTTTTTGGATTTATTTAAGTTATACTCCTAGAGAACGAAAAAAAAAATGATAGCTAATTGTTTTCTCTAACCACTAACAAGTTAAGCAATCTGTCATGCGATCAGTTGGAGCTTATTTAGTAGGCTAACCTCATGAATTTTCGCGAATGTCTTCATTTTAACAATTCGAAGGAACGGATTCAATTAGAAGTTATTACCCCACGCCATCGAGTTAGTCGGTGTTTGCTGAAAAGCGGACGTGAGATGGGAAAATTACCCACCATTGTCTCATCATCGGCAAGATCACTTGATCAGTCTTTTCACTTGGTAAATATTTATTCCTCTATTGGCGGCTACCAAACGGGTTGTATCCATTTTTCTAGTTTTTCCATGATTATGTGAAAATAGTTTCAATTTGAAACTAAAAAAAAGGAAAATGCAATTGAAAATGTACTCGGAGAAAAAAACAAATGTTCCGGGGACAGAAATACAAATTGTCGGCGCCTTCCTACACCGACGAAAACAAAGGAGGCGACTTTGTTGCCAACACATTTCTCACTTTCTTTCATTTGTTTGGCAAAAACAGTCGTTTTTGTGTGAGACTTGTTCAGGTTCATTACGAGATTAAGATAAAGACTAATTTCTGCGGGCGAAGGCAAAATTTAATTGAAACAAAGGAAAAGATGGAGCATATGTTTTCCTTGTGAAAACTCAAGTAGAACACGTGGTTTAGTGCAGTCTGAAGTTGCTACTTTCACTTAATTAAAAGCTGGGAAAGTAAATGGGACTTTTTTGTAAAGGAGACAGCTAGCTTTCCGCACTTTCTGGTTTTTGTATTTGAATTACGCTATAGTTATATGAAAGAGGAAAGTGTTTTATTCCAAGGATGTGTCACTGTAAAGTTAATTCAACGCTATACCTATTCCAATGTTCCGGGAATCTAAGCTAATGAGCCGATATCAGGGGTTGAATTACCGCACACGTGATCGAGTAATACGTGACTGAATTATGTGTTTTTGGGACTCCTAAATGAACACCTGACTCAAGTTGTATAAAATGGAGCGAATTTAGAAATAAAAACAGTGCTCACTCACTCGATCACTGATAATTCTGCGGTAATTCGGCTCCAGAGGACTTTTTCAAAATTTAACCGCTGTAAAAAGGAAAAACATATTTGGTTTTCTAACGGAAGTCTATTTTAAGAACGGTTTGCAACAACATATTTAAAACTTGCCAATGGCTAAGTGTCACAGAAAGCCTCGATTTATGGCCCGACGACATCGAAATTTCCGCATTGTATTACTAAAATAAAAAATTCGCAGACAAAATAAGAGACCGATCACTAGCAGTAAACTGTAAACAATGTGTTTTTGTCATCCCAAAGTCAATATTTCTAGTGCTAGATTTGAATTTTGCAAATCTAAAATATGTATTTTCAATTACGTTTCTCAAAAACTAAAAACACATCACTCAACTCATAAGGCGTTGGTCATCCGAAATTGTCTATGTCGACTATGTTGTCAATTAGACGCTTCATGTAGCTGCACTAACAGGGCTTAGATAAGGGATTTGATATTTTTTTTTTTTTGCATTTTTTTAAATTGATGAATAATGTCTCAAGATCATCCTGTCAAAGTTTCAAATCGATCGGGACAAATTTTGCCACGTTATTCCTGCTCAATCTGAACGCGTTATTGATACCTGGCAGCCCTAAAGCGTTTTTAAACTCGGTGCTTTTTAAACTTTGAACACCATTTCTGTACATGATTTACGAAGTAACGCAGCAGAGTTTCGTAAGACTTGATTATACTCCTTATTTAACAATAACAAATGGGAACTTTTACCCTCAAAGTGTTCCCAAGAAATGTGTAAGATTGCAATTTCTCCCAGCATTACTTGGGGAATACTATTATAATAAACCATTTGACCTTGTGAGGGAATGTATAGGACCAACAATTTTCTGACGAACTGTTATGGAGAAAGCACTTTTCATTGCAATGAATTTATTATCGGAGGGCTTGTCAATTCCTATCCACGATCCTCTCGTTTACAGGTGGTTTAATTCACATACAACCTCGAAGGCGGCTTGTATATGAAAATGTGAGGCTGAGAAAAGTGTATCCTCAGAGTGACGACAGTATAGTCGTCATCATAAAATATACGAGATCTTTGCGCTGTTCGACTGCCCTAACTTGAAATTAAGTACCTGGGGTCGAATCACCGCACACGTGATCGAGTGATACGTGACTGAATTATTTATAATGCTAAATATATTTATATTTGGAATTATGTCTCACGTTATCGTGCACAATTTAACAGACTTTTATCAGCATCTGAACGAAAATCGATAAAAGGATGACAAACTGACAATCTGCAATTTAAAGTGAATTTTGAAAGAAAAACGGCACTAACTCGCTCGATCACTGATCACTGATCACATCCGTCATATTACTATTTTGGCGCTTTGTTAATATTAGGTGAGTTTTCACAACAGATCGTGATGGCCATGCCAGTACTGTAATGGTTAGCGTGTCTGCCTGTTATGTGGGAGGTTCGATGTTCGAATCCTAGAAAACCAAGGAAAAAATATTTCCACCTATATCGTGAATGATCAATTCTGCTCACAGTCATATCAAACCACGATCCATCCAAGAATATGCAGGTCGACCGATCTCATGATAAAGTTTCCATGGCTGGACAAGAAAACTAACCATTCAGCAAACCGATAATGCTAACAATTCCTAGTAACTTCCCATGAGACTGGAACCAGCTGGTGACTTCTTTCTCACTCCTTGTCTGATCACCATTATAGAGTTATAAATGGGGCAGCAATTTGGTGTGGCTTAAGAGCGAGGATGTGTAAATTTATACCTAAATCGTTCAGAATTCAAACTTCTCAAAACTAATCAGGCAATCGAGATTTAATGATAACTTCCTTACAATGCAATGTTCATTCATTTTCAGGGACTTATCAAAGCTTACAAAGCGGTGATAATATCACAAACTTAAATAAAAATCTTTTGTATTTTTAACTTTCGTTCCAAGAAAAAATTGGTCTTTTTTGCCAGCACACTTACAGGAGTGCGACAAGCTGTATGATTATCACCGAACCAATGCGTCCTTCAAAGTTTCAAAACTCAAAGCACCGACGAGTCGATCGCCAAAAGTTGCCATCCTCAGCTGATAAAGCTGCTGGTAACAAAGTAACAAAGCTTCTTTTTAATGAGCCTTCCAACACTACGGCTTCAAAATGCATTAATGGAAATCAAATGGCAAAAATCACCATTCGCAATCTCTGCCAGGAAGAAAACGTCGCCGTCGCCATTTTATTCGAAAATCAAGTACTAAAATGTCTTTAATAAGTCAAGTGGTGCACTGCGGTTGCCTTGTCCTCCTTTGGAAACATTCCAGAAAAGTCAATACGGGCTTTGTGCCATCCCGATACAAGGACAATTATTCTGATTCCAGGTTCTGTCATCTATTTTCGAGTGCGGGGGAGCGAGAAGCTGTTAGTAGAGTTGCTGCCTGATTACCATAGTTCTTAACAGGAGTTGAGAAACCAAGAAATCAAGCGTGGCACCGTTAGCTCACAAGAGCCTACCAATAAGCTACGAACAAAAAAAAATAGTTTTGATTTTGGAAAATTAGAAAACAACCCTTCAATGATTCCGAACTTAATGTCATCCTCAGAGGATTAAGTTGGAAGGTATTCCGGATTTTATGACATTCACTTGGTTCAAGGCTCTAAGGGGTATACTTCAATCATCGGCTTAACATGACAACGCCTTATATGCTAACAAACTACTTATCAAATGAATTTTTCCAGAAACTGATGATTGTCGACTAACCTGAATCTTTGACGTATTTAGAATACTTTTTTAATGACTAGGTACAGCAGCGAAGCTTACCACAATGAGAAATCAAACGATATCAAAGAAAATATCGCTGTAAGTTTATCCTGCAGCGCCAGAAGAACACAGAAATACGGTAGCAGAGAATAGTCAGAAATCTTTTTGAACAAAAAGTGAAGAGAAGTTTGTTCAGAATATTAGATGCAAGTGGCTAGACCATGTCCGAAAACGGCAAAAGTTATGAAAATTAAAGATGGCAATAGTAAAAAATTAATTTTTCATTTATAAAAAAGCTTCTTACGTTTCTGCAATCTTCGTTTCTTTTTATCTTACTTCCTTTTAGAACTTTGGTCAGTTTTTAGAGGTGCCTTTAACTTTTGTCCATGGTTGCATAAATAGTAAGGGAAGTTTGCAATTTAGATCAACATCAAAATACTTTAGCCACAGTACAGCAATGATGAACGCAGGAATTTATTCAGATATGAATCGCGAAGTCCCAACAAAAACTTTCTTTGCTTACTGAAAACGTAGTTTTGTTTAAAATGGCTTCGAAATCTCATTTTAGTCTTTGGATTTGTTTAAATTGATAAAATTATAACAGAAAAAATGTTTCTTTACAGTACCACTAAGCTTTGAGTTCCAAGTTCCTCAGTCTATTTACTCTCAAAAATCCATTATTCAGAAACAAATAATGCGTTCTTAGAATAGATCTATGAACTTCCACAAATGGTTGCACAGCAAAAAAAAAACCATAATCAGCCATCACAACAATTAGTTTAGAAGTTACGACTGTTAAATCGGAAACAAACGAGTCTTTCAACTAACTTTTTGCTACAAACAGCTCACACAAATTTGTAAATAACCTCTTCTTTACAAATAGAGTTACGAAATAGTTAGCGGTCAATAAACTTTTTATGTATTTGTTTGCCTTAAACAGGAATACGCTCACCACAAAAAAAAAATTATTTGAGAAAATTTTCGTAAGACGAAGAAGTAAAAATTACGCGTCAGGGAAAAATTTCGGCTTGATGTGGCTAAGCTTCGCAACTCTTTTTGGAATAGATAAAAACAACGAAAAGAAGAACTGTTATTTAGTATTGCCATAACCGCAGATTACTTTAATTGGACTTGCCGAGCCAGTAGGCTTTTTATAAGATGACAACTGTCTCTGTGTCATTCAATAAATCGCTTTTCGAAAGTTTCTTCTTTTTTATACTTTGTTGTTATCGTGTTAACTTTGAAATGAGTTATGTTCATACAGGACAAACGAATTATGAAATCAGATAAAAAGTATATGCTCCACCATGAGTTAATGATTCAATTTAACTGTTTCAATTAAAAACAAATTATAAATTCTTGGACAGACTCACAACAACCTAACGAATTCCCACCGTGCGTTGCCATACACACAACACAGAGGAAGAAAACTAAAAACCTTAGCTTGTTAGCCATTAAAAGGTTCAAAGGAATGCTAGTGAAGCTATTAAAAAGTTGTTGCACTGCAAGATGGAAAATGGCCATTTTCTTTCCCGCCTCAATTGAGTACCAATACGTACATATGAGCGCATACAAACTTATAAGCAAAAACTTAAGTAGGAAATGTCAACAAAGTAAAATAACGTCTCTTAATTTGTCTTTACGGGTCGTTAAAGTCATAGATATAGCTGACAGGCGACATTATTTGCTTTTGTACAAAGTTTTGAGCTTGATTTCTCTTCAACTAAGATTTTTACCATTTAGTTTTGAGTGAGGAGCGAACTTTGTTCTTTTAAACTTTTAAGTCTGTTTTGGGCGTGATGCCAGTGGCGTATAGGATAGCATGTCTGTTTGCTACGCGGGATGTTCGTGGTTAGAATCTTAATAAGAACCGAAAATGTTTTTCCACGGGTATCACCTTTCGCAAGGAATTGGCAAGTCCACCATTGCCCTGAAAAGTGCTTTCTCCATTAGCTATTCAGATCCGGTAGAAAATTGTAGGTCTTCTTCATTCCCTCACAGGACGTGGTTGTGAGAAAAGTGTGATAGATTGAAATATTTTGAGCTGTTGTTATAATAAAAATGAGGTATGAAATAATATCTCGGAAAGCAAAAAGGTACTTTGATCTATTAATTAAAAAGCGTGATGTCAAAGGTGCTTTTGCGAGCATTGAAACAGAAGCGACAAAAATGGTTTTGATGGTTAATGGGGGTAAAATGAAATCTATGTTGCCAACAAACAAGGACATCGAACATCAACGAATTGAACAAAACATCACAATAGTCAGACATAGCTTCCAGAACTTCCTCCACCTGCTAGGACCCGTAATAGACACGGAAAACAACATCAGTGCGGAGATCAAACTGAGACTATATCTTGCCAACCGTTGCTGCAATTGAAAAACAAAATCATCTCCAGAAAAGCCAAGATAACCCTGTATAAGGCCTTGATTATCCCAGAGCTCGCCCGAACTCGAAATTGTAGGCGAGAAATGTTGGTTGAGGCTCAATTGTACCCCTAACTGTAATACCTACCGTAGTAAATAAATAAATTTGATGATTCCTAATTAAAATTAGTCCAAATTTCGAAAGAAAACATGTATGTCTGTTATTTTGCCACAAGAAAGTTCAAATCTTTTCTTCGTTCGATTGCATACGTGTGTATGTCATTGAAATCCTCCTGAACGGCTTGAACGATTTAAATGAATTTTTCTGTATGCGTTTGAGTGGCGCTGCAGTTGCAGTTGCTGTTCGTTAGTCAGGCTAAAACTCGAGAACGGCTGAACGGATTTATCTTATCTTGATCTTGAAATGTTCGTGTAGGTCTAGGGAAGGACTTATTTCATTCCTATAATCCCACGGGAATAGAAATGGGAACGAGAACGGGAACCTTTAAGTAACTTGACAATTTCCAAAAATTATTTCAATTCCAGGATGTTACATTATCCCTCAGTGACATAGACTTATATTTCATTCACATATTTCCACGGGAACGGAAGATTCCCTCAGGAACGGGGTTGGAAATGGAAACTTAGAAACTACTGGACAGATTTCAAAAATTCTTTCGGCACTGGGATGCCACATAATCCCTCAGAAAAAGCGTAGATTTCATCCCTATAATCCCACGGGAATAGAAACAGGAATGAGAACGGAAGAATTAAAACTACAGACCCGAGCAACACCCGGGCGGCTCAGATAATTAAATAACAAATAGTAAGATTATTGGATTGTTTGTTTTTAAGAACTCTTTTGATTTTCGACTGGCAAGAATAGAGATTGAAATTTTTTTTAGTTTAATGTGTTACTTTTACAATAATCCAAGCTAAAGGGTTTTTCAATAGGTATGATATGATTTCGCACTGGCGTTTCGGCCGTTTGTAGTATGTCATGATCTCTCATTTGTTTTTTAATGCATTCAGAAGTGTTTACATTTCACCACCGTAAACGTCATGAACTTTCTGATTTTGTCTTGGAACAACTTGAAATCGATAACAATTTTTTTTAAGAAAATCATCTTTTACGTAGATGCTTACTTTTATTTGACTTGTGCGTTAAATAAACAAAACCGGCGAAATCCACAGAATATTCATAAAAAACAATTACCTTCACCTAAATTGACAGTTTGGTGTGGTTTTTGGGCTGGTGGAATCATCGATCCCTACTTCTTTCAAAATGAAGCTGGTAACACCATTACTGTCAATGGAGAGCGGTATAGATCGATGATAGGCAACTTTTTATGAGCGAAATTAGAAGAAATTGATTCTGACAACATTTGGTTTCACCAAGACGGGGCTACTTGTCACACAGCAAATGCAACAATTGAATTATTGCGAGAAAATTTAGAGATTCGATTATTTCAAGAAATGCTGATATTGAATAGCCTCCAAGAAGTCGTGATTTAACACCATTAGACTATTTCTTGTAGGTTTATTTGAAGTCATTGGTCTCTCAAAATAAACCAGATTCTCCTCAAGCCTTACAAGTCAATATACTGAACGTGCCATTCATGTTATACGACTTGATTTAGTGAAAAAATGCTCGAAAATTGAGTTCATCGAATTTGTTGCAGCAGAAGAAGTTGTGGTGTTCATTTGAATGACGTTTTATTTAAAACTTAATTGTATTGATTAAATTGCACATTGAATAAAAAGTATTTGAATTTCCTTAACAAAAAGCGTGTTTTTTTCAAAAAGAAATCATATCACTCTTATTGGAAAACCCTTTATTTTTTTATATATGACCGCACATTAAACTTGATCTATATTCGCAAAACAAAAGGAATTTATTCAATGTGATACTATGACAGCGTCTTCTAGGCCTTTGATATTGGATTCGAATGCAAATGAAGTGGAAGTTCTTTGGTTATCATGTAGACACGAAGAAATGAATAAAGTAACAAAGGCTCGAAGAAAATTTTAATTTTAGCTCAGACGCAATAAGGGTTTTGTAAAACCACATGGCGGTCTCCGTGATGCACTCAACAAGAAGTGTCAAGAGCTTCAGCAACGATACGGGAACAACAACATTAGCGGGAAATTGGAAAATATTGGACCAATTCCCAAAAATGTTTCCATGTGAGTATTAAAGACAAGATTTCCTTCCCATATTCTCTGGGAAACGGAGAAGGGAATGGCGAAATAACCAGGAAACAGGAAAGTACTGAACCGATTACAAAAATTCTTTCACTGTTAGAATGCTTCATCGTGCCTGAGAAATCTAAACCACATTTCGTCACCATTTTAGTACATGAACGGGAACAGTAATTGAAAAAAAAACCAACTGTACCAATGTATAATAAAAATGAGGTATGAAGTAATATCTCGGATAGGAAAAAGGTACTTTTATCTATTAAATAAAAAGCGTGATGTCATAGGTGCTTTTGCGAGTATTGAAACAGAAGCGGCAAAAATGGGTTTGATGGTTCATGAGGGCAAAACGAAGTATATGCTGTCATCAAACAGGGACACAGAACATCGACGAATTGAACAAAACGTCACAATAGACAGATATAACTTAGAGGTAGTACAGGACTTCGTCTACCTAGGATCCGCTGCAGACACGAACAACAACATCAGTGTGGAGATCAAACGTAGAATAACTCTTGCCAACCGTTGCTTCTTTGGGTTAAGAAGGCAATTGAGAAACAGAACCCTCTCTAGAAAAACCAAGGTGACCTTGTATAAGATCATCTCAGAGCTCGCTCGTTAACCCCTAACTGTAATACCCACCTTAGTAAGTAAGTAAAGTTTATAATTCCTAATTAAAATTAATTAAAATTTCGAAAGACAAACAAACGTAAATATGTACATCTGTTATTTTGCCACAAGAAAGTTCAAATCTTTGTTTCGTTCCATTACATACAACTATAAAAATGTAAATTAACAAACTACAAAGTTTTCTTTCATTTGAATATAATAACAGTTTATTGGTGACAGTCAATTGAAACAAAAAGAGACACTAACACTTTCATTTCGATGACATCAATCTCATTAAAATTAAAACAAAAATATTCACACTCACAGTGTTTAAAGTCATAAGCCATCCGTTTTAATTTATTCATTTGCTCACCTAAATTCTATATTGCCCAGCCAACTTTCCATTTCATATGACTGGTAGAACAACTCATCGGAATTAATTAAGGCTTCGATATTAATGCCATTTCAGATTTCATTTTCGTGTAACCCTGTTTACCGGCTAAGATTGTATTTCGATTTCATTTGACCAGTGTGGTTCTCGTGTTGTGTTAATTTTGGACTTCCAAATAAATTTGTGTGGCTTCATGAAGAATTTATTTGCATAACAAATGTTATAAATATATCGCATCAATGCCTATGAAGGTGGCTTGTTAGAATTTATTTTTATACTTTTTATATTTGAATGAAACCACATTTGTTGGGTTAAATCGAGGAAGAACACAGCGAACAAGTGGTTGACATTTGGGAAGTGTAAAATACCCTATATCAATCGGACTTTTGAATGCACAAAGTATGAGTTCTTTCTTGATTTCCCATAAAGCGGATTGGTTGTGCATAGCTTTTAATTAACTAATGGGCAAGTTCTCAGGAAATTGAAAGCAATGAAGCAATGAAAATAAATGCTTGAGCTAAAGGATAGATCTGTTCAAATATAACTCCGAGATCGAATAAAAAATTGAACCAATTTCAGTAAACTTAGAACTATGCATTGTATTGGGGGCAGAATAAATTTGCACTTCACTGTTAAAAATGCAAATTTATTTGCACCATGTTTTTAAGAAATAAAATAGTACAATAATACAAAAAAATAAGGAATTTCAATAGAAATCCACTCTGTTCAAATATTTTAATTAAAGACAAAATCAAGATGGAGCTAGCTATGTTGGCCTCGTTTGTTCATTTCGAAAATGTGTCTAGTTCTAGATAATCGAAGTAGGTTTTTCCTAGTAGTTGAAGACCTATCCTTTGAAATGCAATTTTAATTCAGAAATATCTCATTTTGTTAGTCATTGTGTAGCTTTTGCAGTAGATGTTAAAGGCAGGGTTATTTGGATTTAATTTTTCTTTCATAATTAGCGCACACATCAAGGGGCTATGAATTCCCTTACAATGTTATGAAACACAGTGCGACCATTTAGGAAAAAAGCAGAGACTCGTGGTAAAACTCATGACATGAGCATTCCTAGCGAGGCCGGTATAGTGGCCAAATTGTTTAAGAAAGAAATGCAACTGGCTGTTTCACTAGATCACTGTTTGTGAATTTAGCGATAAAAGAGAGTGAAACCGGTAATATTTCAATCAAGACAATCAATAGATTCCACAATTCAACTATCACCTATCAGTCTTCACTCTTTTGAGATGCGAAGAAAAGCTATGATAGCACTGTATTCGTGTAACAGGATTTTTTGCAAAAGCTGGGGACCACACCCAAAATCATCACGTTGTTGAATACTTCCATTGTTATAACTATTTCTATCTCATGGCAATTTGGTCTGGTGGAAGGCGCTGAAAAAGTACACGCATTTAAAAACCCTAACCAAAGTTCAAAGAACAG
Organism: Melanostoma mellinum; assembly: GCA_914767635.1. Classification (NCBI taxonomy): domain Eukaryota; kingdom Metazoa; phylum Arthropoda; class Insecta; order Diptera; family Syrphidae; genus Melanostoma; species Melanostoma mellinum. The sequence goes on along the minus strand of OU612059.1, from coordinate 54,454,272 downwards.
CTTGTATTTGCGAAACTGGTGCAATGAGAACTACATCAACCGAAAGCTTGAAAAATCCTTAATGTCACACCTTGATCTCTACGTTCAAGAGTCGGCAGCAAACAGCGCACTTAGACTAAATCAGTGTAATGTCTAGAAAACCAGCCAAATAGGACACGCACAGATTTTATCACGATACGTAGACAACAATACATTACATAACTCCATACCTGTGCTTCAAAAAATCCCTCTCAACCAGGTTCCCCAATAGACAGGATTGGGAGAATGGAACACCTCATACGAACGAGACGTATATATCAATCTACAACGACCACCGCTCGAAAGTGAAAGTTGGAACAGCTGCAGGTTTCTTTTCAGAAAGCCTGAAACTAGCCAAATCATTCAGACTTACAAATCACAGCAGCGTCTTCTAAGCCGTGATCTTGGCAGTAACAAATGCTGCAAAACAGGTGTCCATGATGGTGCTATCACATGCTGATATCTGTTTTTTCATTGATAGCCAAGCAGCAATAAACGCCTCTCAGACACTCTTGTCAAATCAAAGCTTATTTTTTGCTGTCGCGAAGAGCTTAGGTTTCTTGGCACATATCATAGCATTAGACTCTGCTGAGTTCCCGGTCATAGTGGTATACCGAGAAACGAAAAAGCTGACGAATTAGCGAGAAAGGGCTCAGCAACTGGCCTTTTTCTCACTGATCAATCAATCAGGGTCCCACTCTGTGAAGCAGATCATTGGTAACAAAATAATACAAAAATTCAATGAAATATGGGAATGCTTAGAATACAGGTGTTACTTCCAGGAAACTCTGGTCAAAATAAATAAAAAAATAGGCCTTCAATGCTATCGCTTATAAATATCATAACAGGATACAAACTACTAGGCTACCACAAAAAAAGAAAATGGGTCTTTGCACCGATGACCTATGCAGAGGATGCAATGACAAAGATGAACATGAGGATACCACTCACTCCCTTTGCCTGCCCAGCAATCTGCCACACCAAGAAAAAATTTCTAGGCAATTACTGTTTCAATGAACAATGAAGAATTTATCAGACACTTCAAGAAACAGTCTGTTGAACTTCATTAAAGTCACAAAATGGTTAAAAACTGACCGAACATAAACTCATAAGTATTTAGGACGTTACAATACTCCAGGGTATCACAATGGGTCTACATTAATCTAAGTGCGGCGGAAATAATACCACCCGTCTGCCCATCCAACCTTATCTTACTTTAACCTATCAGTCTTAACGCTCTGTTTTGTACCCCACCAAGTAGGCGCAAAGATTTTTGCGGACCACCTGACCAGATATGGGATGTAGGCTTTATAAATAGTAGCCAGATCACAAGGGGTGAAAAATGTCCTGCATCCTCTTAAGAAACCTAAGCTTTTAGCAGAATTTTTTGATACTTCAAATATGTGGTCATTCCAACGAAGATCATCGTTTACAAATACAACAAGTACTGACAACTTTTCCGTTTCTTGGATGTAGGTATACCATTGAAAATGTTAAGCTTCAACGATAAAAGACAACATTGAGTTTTCGAAGCATTGAATTCTACTCGGTTCTTAAGACTCCATGTAACAATGCTGTCAAGGTCAAAATTCAATGAACTTATTATACGCAACCGTTTCAGTTCCACGTCTGAAAAGCAGGGACGTGAATTTGGAAACGAATATGAAAAGCTGATGTTTGCATCGTCAGAAAATCAATTGAAAGGACTAGAAGTTTCAGATAAGAGATCATTAATAAACATTCCTTATCTCGAGAGTCAGAGACAAAACGGAGCCCTGGGTCACAGAAGCATTTATAAGGTGAGTATCGAACTTCCCAGCAGAGGCAAAAATGTTCTTTCACGGGTACCGCCTTTCGCTAGAAATTGGCAAGTCCTCCATTGGTAGATTCATTGCCATGAAAAGCGCTTTCTCAATTAGCCGTTCAGAACCGGCAGAAAATTGTTGGTCCCCTCCATTTCCTCACAAGGCATGGTTGTGAGAAATTCGCTAGGCCCAGGGGGTCTGGCTCTGTTGTGCCACCCTGTTTTTTTTTAATTTTTTTTATGGGATTTGAAACCATCAAACACAACTTGTATTGAAATTACCTTATGCTACTAGAAAGCCGTACTGTCCTGTCATAAAGAAGCTTTAGTTCATCATGATATTTCATTAATTGACGAAAGATCAACGTTTCCATGACCTTGGGAAGAAGGGACGTCGCTGCTATGGATAAGCCCAAAAGAATAGGTAAAAAAGCTTAAGCTGTGGTTTCGCCAGCGTAGAAGAAAATCTGTTCAGGATAACGGCGAGGATACGATCAGGGCTAACGAATTTATGTATGTTGAGATCTTTGAGGACTCTCGCACGTTGTTCCACGATAAAATGACAAACTAAATATGAACATAAATCAAGTTGCAAAAAGACCAACTCCGAAGAAAATACTGCCTGATCTGAAAACCACACATCTAAAAAACATCCTTTATCAAAGTCATTTGATGTATTGCAGCTGTGTCAACGACATACAAGTACTTTTGAGTACTCATGTAATGCTGGATGTAGTTGGTGTTATGTTAATCGGTATAAGTTTAGTATGAAGAAGGCTTTGTTTAAGCTTAATCACACTTCAAGGTTCAAGTACCCAAGTTTTTGGTGTTCAAGTCAAGTGGTATTTAATGAAGGATCCTGGTAAAAGCAGCCATTGGACTGCTTCGAAATGTCCTCGTTACGTTTTGCCGCAGCAATCTATCCTCCGAACTCTTAAAGCTTTTCATGCTATAAACTTTTTTCAGTGTGGTCCCCAGACTAAAAAGTTGTAAATAAGATTGGGACGTGTGCAACTTATGCGTGGGAGCATAAAATTATCATTGCATTATACGGAATCCTTAAAAACGAACCCAAAAACAAATATGAAACCAATTAAGGTGTGCTCGCATCTAAAACATTCATTAGCTACGCATTTCTTGTTTTAAAAAAAAACTATGTTTACTACCCGACTTAAGTATGTGTTGTGAATTTGCCATTTTTTTTTTTTTTTTTTTTTTTTTTTTTTTATGTCGTATGTAAATATGGCATGCTATAGAACCAGACGTGTGTTTGAATTTATTAGTTTTTGATAAAATCTTGATCCCTAATTCACAAATAAAAGCATATGTTCCAACTGTCCCATTCATCATTGCCGAGCAGATTCGATGATATTCAACGGTTTCGACATCTAAAAAAAAAAGAACCTTAAAATAAAATCAAACGGGAATTATTCCAAAAACTGGTTACATTTCTGATGCAGCGACTTTAAAGGTTTGCTCAAAATGTTATACACTCCTTTCTTATTAGCACTTATCACATCTTTTCTCGATATGTAGGTACACCAGGTTTGTTTGTTTGGTTTTTTTTTTTTTGTGCTTTTATTGTTCAAGTAGCACAGAACCAACTGAACCCAAATTAAAGGCCAAGTCAATTTCACGTAAGAACTGATTTGCTTCTTCAAAATTCGATTTCGTAATTATACCTGGAAGCCCACTTTTTGCATGCTGCTTTTATTTCCAAGTCGTGTTTTATTTTTATATGAGAATGGAGAACTAAGTGTTACGAATGGCAACTTAAACCATTCGTGTTTTGAAGAGTCATAGAATTACGCAGTAGTTATTTATGTCTCTCTTTGAAATATATCCTTTAAAATAAGAGAAAAGGGTAGTTTTTTAGTTTTGTTCTGTCCGGCAGATAGACAAGACGTGTATTGCTTTTTGTTAAACCGGAGAAAATAAATTGTGTGTTTTTTGTATATTTTTCACACAAACAAAATTCTTACCGTGTTTTATTTTAATAAGAGTGATATACATTTTGGTCCTTCGAGCCGGATGTGTTTTCAAAAAAAAAAAAAAAAAAACCCGAGTGAAAAGTGTAAATAATATTAAAACCAGCGCCAGGAGGTACAAGGAACAAATTGTGCAAAAGAATTTACGCAGGAGCGCAACAAATGGAAGCACGCGAACAGATGGTTTGTAAGTGGTGAGTAACACTGCATTTAGGGATATTTGCAGCTAACAAGCAGCATCTATTTATTTGGAACAAAAATAATATTCATTTACAAAAATAAATAAACTTTTCGGTTCATCATAACCATCATTTCCAGCATTTTTCGGTGATTTATAGGTATATATATTCATATATTCATTTACAACCACCACATCTCGCTAGGTAGTTATCTAAGTTACCTATATGTAGTACATTGGTATTCATTTCTATATTCATTACCACAGCGTAGCGTCTCAATATGCAGTTTTTTTTTATGTACTCAGCGGAGCTACATTGCGAACAAAATGTTGTTCAACAGGAAAAAAGGGGTAAATTCAAAAGTAGGTACATACATGGTAAAAAGAAGAGAAAAAGTGAACAAAATATTAAGTGCATTAATTGAGTGGTGTGTGATTGTAGGGTTAGGATAGGAAGTGCGTGAAAAAATAATCTTTGGATATCAAGATCACACTAGGAAGTGCTTGAATTGAATTTTATTTTAAAAACAATTTTTTGGGTAAAATGTGATGATCAGGGCGAGTACAGTGACGCGTCGATCACATAACATACACATACTCTAGGAACAATTAAGGAATATTCTAAAGGATTAGAAATGGAAGTTCTAGCGCTAGAAAAGGAAGAAAGTGTTACGTGCGAGCATTTACATATGGTGCCATGACCGCTAGCACAAAGCAAAAATTTAATTTCTTGGGGACAAGTCATAACATTTCCAGGAGGAAATAAGTAAATAAATGAGAATTGCCGAGGACGGCGGGAGAAAAAATTCAGGAGAAATATGACAACTATTTAGTATGTGTATGTAGGTAGGAAGGAAAAGGAAAAGTGTTCAGGTCGAACTCTAGTTGTCATAACAGCTCATTCAGCTTGTATGTTCTGGGAAGAATAGAAAATTTATTTAAATGAAAATAATGGAACTCAAGTTTCCCGGAGATCAAGTAAAAATCGCAAAGATAAGAGATTTCCTTCATCTTGAGGACAAGATATATAAACGTTTTTCTCCTTTCTCTTGCGGAAAAGAGAAAATGGATATATGGTTTTTTTGAAGACAAAATATTTTTTAAGTAATTCCTTTCTCTCTTGAGGACAAGAGAGTAGGAATGTATTGTGTTCAAATTCAAATTTCAAACTCATTTTTTTCTCTTTCACACACACTCATATTGCACGCCAGTTAACAATCGAGGAGATAGACACAGTGGAAAAATTTATTCACAGACGAATATACATACAAATATCAATTGCTAGGAAGCTGAGGAATTCTGTGTCTCTGTCTATACACAGTGGAAAAATATATTCTCATACGAATATATGATCAAGGGCTAGGAGACTAGGAAAATAGTGTTCATAAACACAGTATAAAATATATTCTCAAACCAATATAATCTTAATTGCTAAGAAGCTTGTGAAACACAGTGAAAAACTTATTCGCAAATGAATGAATGAATTGTGGCTAGGCGACAGAGAGCTGTTCATAAGCACTGGGAAAATATGATAAGAAAACCAAATTAAATTCAGCTAGGAAGTGAAATTTCCATAAACACAGAGGAAAATATTTATAAATATATAAGCAAATCGAATAGAGAGATTTAACAAGGAGGGTTATAAAGAATATTTATAAATATAAATTGGGACTTGGAAGATATACTAGGAAGAATTAAATTTGAAGTCATGTTTGGAAACAAGAAATAATATTCTAGGAAGGATAAGGAAATTTTCCCAGATAATTAGGAGCGGATAGATGTTTAGCGCGCACACAGAGATGCCATGATCGCTAGCATTAATTGAGCAAAAGAAAATTTTTTTTTGCGTTTTCTTTCAACATGAATCTAGAAAGGTTTTGTGCAAAGTGTTCTCTATTTTCCTTGCAGAGAAGGGAGAATAGTCAGGAGAATATTTTTTTTTTAAATAATTTTTAAATTTTCAGGAGAAAATGGAAATAAGATTTATTAGTCAAAGGAAATGTAACTTGATTGATTGATTTCTTTTGTACCCGCATAAACAAACATACGTTAATTTCTACTAAATCTTAGGCAGGAAATATTTCAGGTTCAGGTTTTTCGTTAGCCAAAGACAAAAAAAAAAAAAAAAACGGAATGTAGGAGCAGACCGCTCCAGCAACCAGCGAGTCAGGAGACAAACAATCGATATCGCTCCAACGGGCAATCAAAAGATCACTGACATTTGCTGAATCGAAGGATTTGAGTTCGGTGTCTCAGGAGGAACACTAATATTGATTCGAATGGATAGACTCCTACAAAATTGGGAGAAGGCCAACCAACTTTTCTGAGAAAAAACAGCTTAAGGAATAAGCAAGGCAGGAACAAACGCCGGTACCAACGAATGAGGAGGGTACAAAAAATAAAATTAATGTCAGTCTGACGCTCCTTTAAATACGTGGCCAAAGCTTTGGAACACAGAGGATCGATGCAATACAGCTTGGAAACAACAGCAGAAGCTAGGTCTCTAGGTGACTATAGGAGATCGGTACAGTCGTCCCAGCCAGGAGTTTCATTAAGGCCATTGACACCACAAGGACTTTGCGAAGGATGTGGGATAGAGACGCATCCACTGTACCACTGCCCGGAGTTCAGTGCCTTGAGTTATAATGCAACGAGGGATTTGTGTTCCGACGCAACATCTGCCCTAATTGTTTGAAAAAGGGCATCGGAAAGAACAATGCACTGCTTTAAAGTGCAGGAACGATCAATGCCGGAAGGATCCAAACCACAACAGTATGCTGTGTCCAAGTAAGCAAGCTAGAGTAGACAACATGCAGGGGAAAATGAAACCCTGACTCGTCGAAAGATCGATAAAACGCAGGAGGCTGCAGGACGCAGAACCGGAAGACAAAAGTCAAGCTAACCTTGGAATAGGAAGAAAAAGGGATGTTGAAGTTTGAGAATAATCTTTTTATTTTTTTATTTTTTTATCACACGCAAATTTATTCTTACTTTTCTATTTTTATTTTTTTCATTTCTTTTCGATCTTATTATTATTATTTTTCGAGTTTATTATTATGGCAACTTTTGCAGTGGGTATTGAGGTAGAAGGAGTTAGATATGGTCCAATAAGAGGTTTCTTGATAATGGGTCACAACCAAATATTTTAAGTCACAGAATAGTACAGGAGTACAAGCTCTCAACGTTGTCCACTAGCAGGAAGGCTGTAGGTATCAACGGGGCACCCTTTTTTAAAATTACGAAAAGGATTAAACTAAAGATAATTCCTTAGTATAACTCACAAAGACATGAGGACCTGGAAGGAATTTTTTGGGTTTTACCCAAACATTGTAATTGAGAACTAATTGTACCATCCTGAATTTTAGATCCCGAGTTGGTTCATAATCCAACTGACATTCCCAGGGGGGATCCAGAATTTTGGAAACCAGATCCGATTCATTTAATCTTTGGCTTGGGATTTTTTGCAAAGGTGGTATAGTCAGTTATATTGGGAGATATGAGGGATATAACGTTAATACAATCTTAGGCAGGGGTTATGATATTTGGAGCTCATGCGGATCTGGTGAATGATCTGACTCGACAGTCAATATCATGTATCCAATATAAAGAGGAGAGCAACTGGATAAACTCTAGGAATAAATACATGTCCACAATGGACCGAAGAGGAAATGTTAGTTGAAAACCTTTTAAAAATACTTTCAAACGGGATGAATCAGGAAGATTTGTGGTATAAATTCCGTTGAGAGAAAGAATCAAAGAGCTAGGAAGTTCTAGGGAAATTGCTTTAAGACACTTTTTGTGTTTAAAAATACGTCTTGTTAAAAATCAGGAGATAAAAGAAATTTACGTTGCTAAAATGAGGGAGAGTTTGCAAATCGGACATCTTGTTTTTAGCCACGGAAAAGATAAGATCAATGGAAATAGTATATAACATACCGCATCATTGTAGTCCGAAGGATAATAGGATTGTTTTCGACGCAAATTGGAAAACGGACACAAGTTTGTAACAAATTATTCAAATGCTGGAACCGACGTCGCCGACGCGACCCTTCAAAGAGATTTACACGAAACTATTATGCGATTCCGTAGGCATAAAGTTGCTATAATGGCGGACTTTAGATAGTTGTTTAGTCAGATAGGGCTGGATAGGAGTCAATGGAACTTGCAAAGAATTTTTTGGAGAGAGAACTTTTCACAAATATTACAGAAGTATTGGCAAACATTAGCCACTTTTGGATTAACGGCATCACCATTCTGTGCCGTCTGGTCGGCCATAGAGACTGCCAAGAGGGCAGAAGAAGAATATACAATTGCAGCTAAAGCAATAAAAGAGGATTTTACATGGATGATTGTGTGACAGGAGCATCGTCAGAAGCAGCTATCAAATTGGCAAAGAAAATCGATTGCATCTTAAAGACTGTAAAATTTTAGTTGCTCAAATGAAAATCAAACACTCAGGAGGTTGTTAAGGCAATGGATGCTACACCTGAAAAATCTTTGATATTTTCAGAGGGGGAAGGTACAATCATTTTAGAACTGAAATGGTTGCGAGATGAGGACATATTTACTTTGGTGGTCAAAACCCCTAAATTTGATGACAAATAACAACAGAAGGATTGTGAGTCATGGGGTACAATTATAATGACCCAAATGGATATATTTCTCCGTTAACAATTATTGGGAGAATTTGAGTTAAGAAAATTAAAAGCTTATTGGGATAGTAGACCGCTTTTGTATCTGGAGAGCAGGTGGATGGAACTCTATTGTTTATTTAGAATATTTTTAAAATAGACAGATGGCTGGGGACAGCAAGGAATCCAAGGGTTCAAATCCACTAATTATCGGATAGCATAGAGTCAGCATTAGGTGCTGTAATTTATATTAGGAGGTTAGAAATGAAATAAAGATATTTTCTATCTCACTTTTAGAGGAAATAGTATACACAAGACTTAACAGTAGTCACTCTAGTGTATCAATACTGGAATACAGAAATCAATTAGAGAGAAAAGTTAACATTCTCAATTATGTCGGGAGATATGTGGTAAACTGGATTAAACAGAGAAAGGAACGAAACAAAAACTCTAAAGAAATAGAGAGGAGATTTAAAAAAAGAAGGATCGAACCGAAGTGTCGCCACTTACTTTAACGGAACAAGTGACAGCTATGATATATTGGATCAAGAAAAATCAATAAGAATACTATAGCCTGAAAATTACGGCTTTAAGTCCTGGAAGGCGTTGGTCAGATAAAAGTTTGTTGATAGGCTTACAAACTATAATGGATGTGCAAGGATGCTGATGTTAGGGGGAAGATTAGGTAGGTCGGAATTCGATTACGAGATGAAACATTCAGTAATCATTGCAAATTGATTAGGATTATCTATCAAAGTTGATAATTGATTATCAATATTTATATATTTATATTTTAGTGTAATTTAAATTACCTTTTATTTATCTTCAGTTTTACAGAGCAATAATTTCCAACATTTTTGATTTTTAAAAAACTTTATGGTATAAAAATAATTTAAGTTGGCAATGGCGTTGTCGTCTGCCTAATTGATTATTCTCAGCGGAGCATGGAGGCGTCCAAGTAATAATGCAATTTATAAGACAATTACATTGAATACCGAAATTACGTAGTGGACTACGAAATCACATTCATAAATGTGTAGTTTGCGTGCGTTTGATAGCAAAGATGGAAGGGCCAGGTCCAGGTTAGGAAATCAGTTTTTGGCCACAGGAGTGGATTACGCGGGTCCATTTGAATTAAAGGTGTCAAGCGGGATTAAAAGTAAAAATATGAGAAAGTGTTAGGTGGCAATATTTGTTTCATAACCAGGTTGGTTCATATTGACATTGTATCAGATTTGCACTCCATGGCTTTTATGCTTTGAAAGGTTTATCGCCAGGAGGGGTAAATGGGAAAAAATGTTTAGCGACAACGGAACAGCTTTCGTTGGAGCTTCAAAAGAACTAACTAAGGCTTTAAGCATATTTTCAGATGAAGAAACAGTACATCATTTACATCTAAGAGACACGGAGTTGCATTTTATGACCCCAGCGCCAGCGGCACCTCACCAAGGAAGGATATATGAGGCTGCTGTCAAATCGATGAAGTTTCATCTGAGAAGTATAGTGGGGCAAAGGACGTTGCCCTACGAGGAGTTTGGAGCATTAATCACCTAGAGAGAGGCTATCTTCAATTTTCGTCCTCTGTACCTATTGAGCGACGATCTTTCGGACGTTCAGGCGCTGACGCCGGGACATTTTTTGGTAGGTGAACTATTAATTTTATTTCTTACTTTCAGATTTGACGGAAGGTAAGGGAAGACAGGAGTTAAACTTTAGAAGGAAAAAGGTCAGATGGTCCAGCATTTCTAGGAGCGATGGCATCCCGAATATCTGACTACCCTGCAGAAGTGGAAAAAATGGAGAGTACAAAGGTGGAATTTAAGAACCAGTCAACTCGTAGTTCTCAGGAACGAGAATTTCTCACCAGCTAGTTGGCCGATGGGCCGAATATGCGAGCTGTTTCCAGGAAAGGATGGCTGCGTAAGAAATGTCATTGTCCAGACGGCCATTAACAAACTGAGCCGTCCAGTTCAAAAAATCTGTATCTTACCGGTTAGTCAGGAGACACTCAGCTTGAAGACCACCGATCAGGAGATCATCAATTAAGATACAGGAGTATAAAAACAGAGGTTTTTAGCTGGGACTGTTACGAATGGCAACTTAAACCATTCGTGTTTTGAAGAGTCATAGAATTACGCAGTAGTTATTTATGTCTCTCTTTGAAATATATCCTTTAAAATAAGAGAAAAGGGTAGTTTTTTAGTTTTGTTCTGTCCGGCAGATAGACAAGACGTGTATTGCTTTTTGTTAAACCGGAGAAAATAAATTGTGTGTTTTTTGTATATTTTTCACACAAACAAAATTCTTACCGTGTTTTATTTTAATAAGAGTGATATACACTAATAGTCCACTGAAATTAGTAAAAAAAAAGGCCAAACTGCGGAATAATTCATACAAAAGGTATAAGGGTGTTTTTAGGTACATATTGGTGCCCCGAATAACCCCTCAAAAGTCCCCTACGATATCTTGTACGCATAACAATTGGCAACAAAGTAAAGATCGTAAAAAACGGTTTTTCGGATTTTTCTCGTTAATTATTGATTTTACGATAAATATACCTCTATACAAAATGAAAGAAGAGATAATTATACACAAAAAAGGTCCCATAACATTTTTTTGTCCGAGCAATATTTCTAATGATAAGCTCCGCTGAAATTTTTGAAAAAAAAAAAAAAAAAAATTTCGCCTGTTTTTTTACAATATAGGGTTTAAATATTTAAAAAAACAACAATTATTTTTCTGAAAATCATGAATAAAAATTTATTACATAATTATACATCTATTTGTTTATTATTTATTGATCTTCATCCTCTGGCTGCACATTAATACTTTGCTCAAGAAAATCTGCCGGATTAACTTCATCCAAATCTTGAATTTCGATGTCGTCGGCTTGTTGCTCAGATTGATCATCCTCAATTGGTTCTGTATTAGAACAAGACAGACCATGAATGAGACCCATGGAATGGAATGTATTCAAACCGTCGAGAGAAGCAACATTGTGATCTGCATTGTCGCAAACATACTGCGTAAAACACCCTTCTTGTGGGGGAGAAATAAGAGGCTGGGGGTGAAATAAACTTGAAGCTTCATACAATGATGCTTCTTTGTATGATACACATACACCAAGGTTTGATAAAATATCAACTAAACGTTGTGATGCAAATTGTCGGTGACAATATACGGCCAACCCGAGTTGCAGAGGAGATCGGAATGACCGAGGACGGAGTGCAGACATAATCATGTGACAAATCGTTTGGCATACCCTTCTTTTTGACTCGAGATTTCCTTTTTTATTTTTCAAAAGAAGTTTTTCCACAAAAAAAACCAACGTTTCAGGAATATTTTCATTTAAATCATTGAACAAGCTTGTGCTAGGCGGATAAACACTTGTTTCGTAAATGTTAGTGTGTATATCTTGACGTAAAATATCTGCAGATGTTTTAAGAAGCCTGCGTCGTTCTTCATTAGGATCAGTTTTTTTCTTTTCGTACCATGCTTGATTCAAAATATTTATATGAGTTTCTCGAAAAGAAATAATTGTAAATCCTGTTTTTTTACTGGTAATAACGATTCTGTCTCCGTATTTCTCTTCAAGTTTTTTTTTTATCGTTTTGTCATCGGGTATATAATCAGACGCAATAACTTCCATTAATTCCTTCAATGTAAACTGGGAATCTTCATTGTCTTCAATAAAGGAAAAAATTTTCTCCATTGATGCTGTGATATTTTCATTTGTAGGACGACCGGATTTTTTTTCTCGAGATACTGGTAGATTAAATTTATTCAAACAGGTTTGGTGATATTTTGCTTCAGCTGCAACTAAATCTGTGTTTATTAATATACGTTTCTGAACAGCTTTGGCCCACTCATCTCCTCTTGCTTTAGCTTTATCAATGATATTTGTTTTAAAATCAAGAGTAGAGACATGACAGATTTTTAAACGAAGATCTTTTCGTTTTTTATTTTCCTTTTTCTCATCTGCATCTTTTCCACAAATAAAACAACAATTTTTGAAATTAAAATCTGATTGATTTGACCTCATTCTCTTTTTCAAAGGACTCGTTGAAGCTCCCGCTTCTTCTTCATTCTCTCTTTTTTTTTTATAAGCGTTGATACTCGATGGACGTGTATACTCTTTACGGCACTGAACATGAACTGTCGTTGAAGTTAAATTTTCCAATTGTTTGTGTTTTCCATCACCTCTTTCAACACTGGCATTTATTAACTTGTCTAATCCACGCTCAACGTCGACAGTAGAACCCTCGCCAAGCGATTGATCACAAATAAAACACTGGGAATCACTTTTACTCATTTTTTAACAGATCCTTCACATACGATAGTAAAATACGTTCGCATGCGACAAGGGACTATTCAGTACTGATGAATTCCTGTCCCGTGCTAGCTAGAGACATACATACACATACATATGCTACCCAGGTATACCTGAATCGACAAATAAAGAGAAAACGATCCTGCACAAGCGGGTTTAGTCTGGAAGATTGAGGGGAGGAGCAGATGTTTAGTTCAAGGTTCTTTTCGAAGTAATCGGCCTTTGTAGTAGTGTAAATGTGCCGGCATCGATTCATAAGTAAAAAAAAACTATCAAATCTTATGCATAATATCTATCTAATACATTAAAAATTCTTAAAATGAATCTACGCTAATTTTTTTAAATATTTAAACCCTATATTGTAAAAAAACAGGCGAAATTTTTTTTTTTTTTTTTTTCAAAAATTTCAGCGGAGCTTATCATTAGAAATATTGCTCGGACAAAAAAATGTTATGGGACCTTTTTTGTGTATAATTATCTCTTCTTTCATTTTGTATAGAGGTATATTTATCGTAAAATCAATAATTAACGAGAAAAATCCGAAAAACCGTTTTTTACGATCTTTACTTTGTTGCCAATTGTTATGCGTACAAGATATCGTAGGGGACTTTTGAGGGGTTATTCGGGGCACCAATATATACCTAAAAACACCCTAATACCTTTTGTATGAATTATTCCGTATCAAAATCCTAATTTCTGTGGACTATAAGTGTACGACTTACAAAAAAAAAGACCTCCACTCGCCAATATTGCACGCGGAACCTTGTTATAAGATTATATTCTCATGATATATGAGTAGATATGTGAAGCATCTCGGTAACAAAAAAACAATGCAATTAACATAACAATAAAAATTAAAGTATAAAATAACGCCACAATGATGCTCACCTTGACCATTGACGTGCGTTGCAAGTGATAAAGACATAATTGTCATCACAACAAACACCAGAACATTCGAAAATGATCTTCCAGACCTTCGTCTATCACTATTTGATGGAGTTATCCAGCTTGAATTTGTAAACATCTGTAAAAGTCCATTTGGTTTGTATCTGCAGATTTCTCCGATTTGCATTTCGCAGATTGTTGTTTCCAATTTCGATAAGGTTGTCTGTTTTGGCATCGTTGTGCTTTTAATTACAGCGCTTTAGGCAGCAACTGAATTGATGAAAAAATTGTTGATCTATGGATGTGAACGAAAGGTTTCTTTTCTGATTTATTTTGCAATATTTTTTTTTTCACTGAGGCATTTTCACCGCCAATTGGACAGCGTTATCGTTATTTCCACTTCCACTTTACTTAAATTGAGTAAGAGGCAAGTTAATTGACCACCGAATTGATAATTTTCTTCGTTTAAACTATTTTTTGCTTAATTTTATTTAATTTATGCACACACACTCGCATACAGGAATCTTATCCCCCACAAAGAAACCGATTTCTGGTGCGAAGTGACCACAGACAACAACAGCAGGTTTTCAACTCAGCTCTTTTGTTTAAATTTGCATTTGAGTTTCTCCCTTAGACATTGAAAATAGGAGGTTGTAACCACTCCAACGCAAATAATTCAGAAATTAAATCAATAAATTTAAACACACAAACTACGAAAGACAGCAAAATATAATATAATCCTTTCTCTTTGTAAGTGCAATTATTTAAAAAAAAAAAAAGTTGCTGACCTCGCTACAGTTTCACAAGACCGACCGACGGTATGTATATCGAAGAAAGCGAATGTGTTTATATTACAACTCCACTCTAGACACGGTTGGGTGAGTGCAAAAGGGTATCTTGGATGCGGAAATTCATCCTTCGGGATTTGTGTGAACGAACGAACCAGGTGCGCGCAACTGGAGTATTCCCTTCAAGCAATCGAATGGGGGAATAACTTTATTTGAAAGAAACTCGCGCAATGGCAACTGGATCTACATCACCAAGGTAAAGACAGACGATAAATAGTAAAACGAAGTCGAAACGTCAGCTCAAGATGAAAGTTAACTCGAAACTGGTTGCTGGCTGAATTGAATGGCCGACCATCGGTAAGCTGTTGGTAACTTGAACATTTCTACAGTGGTAGTTGTAAATGTGATGTGTCTTTTTGTTTCTACGCTTGTGTACAGCGGACTGGTTATTTGGTGTATTAAGTTGAGTCTGATGTGCAATATAACTGGAGAATGGTTATTATCAGATGTCAACTTGAATGGAGAGTACAAGTATATATTTTGGAGACTTGAATGATTTTTACTAACTTATTTATTTATAAGACGAACGGTTAACCATACGCTGTCAGCTAGACTTTATAAAATTGATATAATAAAAACAACTATCATTTAAAAGTTGATTAATATCAAATGTCAATTTGTCAAAATTCGATTGCATGTATCCAATTTCAAATCAGACAATCCTCTTTGGGAGAAGACGATGCGAAGACACCACGATTAATAACCGTGGGATATTCTTTTAAAGTTTAACTGGCAAGTATTGCGGAACTACTTTAAAATTTAAATTAAGGTGCTGAATGCAGTGGTGTATTCCGTGTGATAGCTATTCCATGTCGCAGAGCAACATTTTAACAAAAAGAGGTTTTTACATTGTTTTAAGATAAAGGAACTCCCCAGTCAACCTTGAAAGTTTGGAATGCATTTCTTGGCAATATATTCATATATTTAAAACTCAATACAGAATCATTGGAATTGAATTTTTTTTATAAATGAAGACTTGTCATTTTTTTTTTTTTTGACTAAGTGGGAAAAGTAACACAATCAAAATTGACTATATGCAAGATATGATCCAATTATAGCCCAACAATTTGAGCGCAGAATCATCTACTCACAACTCAATCAAAACCTTCTAAATTACTTCCAAGACACATTCAGTTAAATGGAAATATCGCTGACATTCAAAGCGAGATCGGAGATTCTAAACCCTTGAATGGTTGTTCAAACAAGGGAAATTTTCAGCAACCTTGCACACTTATGCATATCAGAGTAATGAATGACTGCTGCCATTTTATGAGTATTTCCCCAGTATTATATTTCGAAGGCAAACATTTTTTCGGGAAAAACAACTTTATAATTCAATGAACAACAGAATTGAGGGGCTTGGAAGATGAAGGTGCTGTGACGACTCCCTTCTCAAAATGTTTTTGGAAATACCTTTCCAAGGCTTCGAAAACTGGATCAGTATCAAGAAACTCTAGGTTAACATTTTTAGCATTTTCTGAAAAAAAAAATACCTCAAAATCCAAACTTTGCTTGAGGAAGAAAATTTGAACACCGTTTAAAATTGAAAATCTGGCAATTCTAAGCATATATGAGCTCAACTTAAATACAGTTTTAAAGATTATTATTTCTACAAAAAATTAAGTCTAAAATTAAGACTCTACCATCAGTATTGACAGAGCAATCGAATTTAACATGGGTCAAGGTACACCCAAGTAAGCCTTTTTTTAAGTTGTCAAAAAGTGAATTTTTTTCTTAGAATATGACCAAGAATCACATCCCAGAACGGGTAACACTGTATTTAATTAAAAACATTTTATTTAAATATTGAAGAAATAAGATGAATTACTTACTTACTTACTTACCTCCAAACTAACTTATACCTTATTTATCCCACATTTCTTTTTCATGGTGTTTTTAAACTTATCGAAAGGTAATATGATGTTTGTTGTGTTGAGGAGATCTAGCTTTTGGCTATAGCATTTTAAAAACCAAGGTTTCACACTTTGCAAGTCGTTTACCCTGAAACGGTTCAATAATAGTCAGGTAAGATTCCTTACCTTACCTCTTCTATTTGTATAAATCGAGACATAATAATTAGTTCCTTTCAAGCATTACTGTGGGATCACTGAGCACAGCTGAAGACTTGCACACAGCATTGTAGTTTTAGTTTTCGCAGTCATCTGTAAGGAATAGATAAACGAAAATTACAACTCTGCATGGCTCATAATATTACACAGATTTGTGTGAAATTTTTCCAAAGTATTTAAACACTTTTATTTTGCTATACAAATTCATTTTAAGTGCATCCTTATTCATAGAATCAAATAATGACTTCATTTTTATATTTGCATTTGTATCACATTAATAATTACAAGGGTAAAGCAATATTTAATCTTTTAAAGTTTCGAAATTGTAAATCAAGTATTTATAAAAAACAATACGCTTATGATAATAATAATAATAATATTAATAATGGAAAAAAGTTAAAAGGTATGACAAACAAAAAAATTAATGAAGAATTGAATGACTAATTATAGTAAAATTAAAGTTTGATTAAATGTCAACAAATAATTAAATAATTTCTTCATAAAAAAGGTTGGTGAGATAATTCTCTGTAATTCAAATGGAAGCCATTCCACAATCGATTACTTTTTTGGAAAAAAGACCTTTCGGCAATAGTCTGTGCAAAACGAATTCATCGTAGTCCTCATTGAGTTTTGCGATTCGGAGTATCTCACCTAAATATTCAGGACTTCTATTATAAATGGACATGCTCAGAAGATGGAGGTGCTAACTGCTAAGTGACATTTTCAAAAATTTTAATAAAATGCGTTCAAAGTTTATTGCCACTTTGCATGTATGTAGCACTTTAAGCTTTAGTTAAATGTCCTTTTTAGACATGGTAGAGAATAATGGTTGAGACATAAACTTAATTTTTAGCATAGAAACTTCATCTAAAAAAAACGAAAATTACAAGAGAAGAGATGTCACTTAGCACCTCCATCTTCTAAGCCCTTAAATTGTACTGTTAAGCGTTGCGGAACAGTGAATATTTATTAAAATTAAGTCCTATTAATTTTAATTAATTTCACTTCATCTAGGAATATACATGGTTCAATATTGTAGACAATCATTAAATGCGATGATGTTCGAGAAAGACCATAGATAACGTGAACTGATTCAATCGCGTCTTATGGATTTGGAGATATAGTCGCAACAAGTAATTTTGCTATTGATTTCGGAGCCAAAATATTTTACTTTTGAGAAAACGTCAAAAACTTGAGAGTTTAACATAATTTTGGGAAAGATTTAAAGATTAACTTCACTTCTAGAGCTCACTTCGATTGGCTCAGCTGTAGTTTATTTTGAAGCACCCGCTTTTGAATATTCATAAGATCTTCGTTAACCCGGTCAATGCGATCATCCATTAAGCTTATTGTTCCCTAATAATATAAAGAAACACACCGTCTGCATACATGTGGATGCAACCTGGAAGATCATTTATTAAAAGCCAAAAAGGAAACTACTGACCCTTGAGGAACCTTACGATTAACAAAAAAGGGGCTAGAAAAAACTTGATCATTGGCTACTATATAAACTCTTTTACAGAGATAATTGCTTTAAAGTCATAATGCAATGTTTGAAAATTGGATCTTGCTTAGTTTTGAAACCTGCACTTGATAGTTCACACATTCGAAGGCTTTTGAAGATAAATGGAAAACTCGTGAAGTTTGCTTTTTTTTTTTTTTGGTTCCAATAATTGAAAATAAATCAATCGGAATCTAAATAAAAGCCAGTTTCATCACTACAATTTCAGTTCGTGTTTTGGACCTTGAGAAATCAGCAATTTCGAATAAAATGTCAGGACTCTTTACTTCGATTGAAAGAACTCAAATTGAAGAGTTTGATGAAAAAATCCTTTAGCAGAAATTCAACCCGTTGTAATCACAGTCAATTTGCAGAGTAATTTTGGCATAACTTTCACTGAAGAAACATGCACTGATGCGGTTCTAATTTCAGAACAGAATCTCTTTTGTATCGTTTTTGAAGCTTAAGCAAATGGTTTAAGACTTGGGAAACACAAGGTTAGTCGCTTGCATGATTTAAGGCTTTTCTTAAGCTTTCTATGTATGTACAATGTACATAGTAGAAGTGAAATAGTAGTAAATTTACAAAACCCTGCACCGGTTTTCTTATTTTAGATCGAATTACAGACGAAACTGTGGTGCAACTCGTCCTTCTGAAATAGAAGAATGTACATTTGAAAAGTTAAGGAAAATCCGTGTTTTGTCAGTATATTCAATAAAATTTCGAATAAAATGGGCTTAGCATCTGACTTTTGACCCTGTGAATGATGAAAACCCTAAATCCACGTTAATATCACAGGTTAATTTTACTTCAAGTTCGTTTGCATATTTCACTAACGTTTAATGAAATCCAATAAAACGCAAATAAGGAGTCACACACCTTTTCTCAAGATGACATAGCACCATTCCTTAATCCGGCGTCACACCATTTCTCAAGATGGTGTCACTACTCACGAGTGGTATTGAAATCTTCAAACTTCTCCTTTTGAGTAGCATTAGCCTTTGAATACTAAGCTTACTTTATAACCGATATCCTTAATAAATTTTTAGCACGACAAAAATAGAACGAAGCGAACATCTTTTCGAACTTGCGGAAATACTCTCTCTGTTATGAAATTACTTGTGCAGAAAAGATGAAAGTAGGTTTGATGCTTTTTGTCTGCTAGAACTGCTAGAAATTTAGCTCTCTCCTATGTCCCTAAACTACACAACGGATTTTGATGCGGTTTTTTTTTAATGAATAGAGTGATTCAAGAGGAAGGAATACATTCATATTATGGCAGAGAAAAGTCTAGAAATTCAAAGATTTGTAATGTGATGTCGTAACAAACATATTTTTCTGCGCTTAAATTGCAAACTCTGGCTAAACCTTACGAGATATGTAGATCAAATTTTTGTACTAAAACAAAAAACACAGTCCTTTTCAGGGCTAAAAACTATATTTCAAATATAATTTCATTTGGAGATATTGTTAAAATTTTTGTGGAAATTTCTTCGCAATCACAGGGATGTAGTGTTTTTCCGCTGTTTAAGAATCTTTCTAATATTATATTTATAATGTCTTGACGATGTTTATCTAAGAGGCTACCGTTTTTCTCGCGAAAAGAAATTACTGCTTTGCCTTTGTCCGTTTGTTGTAGTATATCGAATAAATTCTAAAATAAATAATGGCACAGTATTTAGGTAGGCTCGTAAAACTAAATTTTTCCTTACTTACATCTGCTAAACTGAAAGAACTTGTTGATGTTTCTGGAAATTTTACATTTAACATGCAATCAGATACTTCAGTGCCGACAGAAATTGTTGTACCGTCGATATTAAACTGCAAACGTTAATCAAAATGATTTATACAGATTACTATTCAGGTTATTCTAGTGATATCAGTGAATACCTACCTTTTCTTTCTTCCATATAAAAAGCCTTTCCCTAAATTCAGCCCTGGGGCCAACTTTTGGAATTAGATCCTTAATATCTTCTGTAGAAAGAAATTTAAGTCTCTCTATCGTAACTTCGCTTTCTAAAAAAATGTTAAAATGAATGAATTGAAGTTTTATTTTGATATCAGATGC
Source organism: Melanostoma mellinum (assembly GCA_914767635.1). Lineage (NCBI taxonomy): Eukaryota > Metazoa > Arthropoda > Insecta > Diptera > Syrphidae > Melanostoma > Melanostoma mellinum. The sequence goes on along the minus strand of OU612059.1, from coordinate 54,433,952 downwards.
TGCTGGTTCCTAGATATTCAAGAAAAAAAATATAAAAAAAACGAAAAAAAATTATATGATAAATTTTAGGCGTAAAGATAAACAAACGGGTAAACGAAAATAATGCTTTATCACAAAAATTTAATACGTTCAACATAATTGTAAGAACTTGTACTCACCATGGAGAAGAGGAAACAACGAAATTAAGTTCCACTCCTCAAATAAATCCCCCAATCCTTTACAGTCTGGATGCACAGAAGCTGGGTCAATTATAAATACAGTATTTCCCCATTTGACTTTTTCCGAAAATCACCTTATAAAATCACTTGAAATCAAGTTGGACAGAATAATCACTTAGATTTAACTTGGCGGAAAAAAGACCTGCGCGCACGACAATCCTTATTCGTTTGACTTTTTCAATGGTAACGCCAAGCAGCTTTAGACAACTACAGTTATCTTTTTACTTCGTTTGAGTTCAATTCAAATAGATTCAAGTTCAAACGTAACATTTTCTATACAATTTTTTTCTTTTGTAAATATTTTGTCTTCGTTCATATTTGAGCAAACTCGTTCATGTTTGTGTTATGTTAAATTATTTACGTTCTTACCTCATTTGAGTTCAACTTAAATAGATTCAAGTTTGAATGTAACTTTTCTTAGTTTGTTTCTTTTGTAAATATTTCAACTTCGTTCATGTTTGAATCAAACTAGTTCATGTTTGTTTTAAATTAAATTTTGGGTGTCCCCTCTTTGTTTGAGTTCAATTCAAAAAGATTTATGTTTGAATTATAATATTGCTTATTTTTTTTTCTTCTTATGTTAATATTTAAACTGCGTTCATGTTGAAAACAAACTCGTTCATATTTAAAAACTTTTAAATAAGTAAAATAAATAACACCCTTTTCAAAAATCAAACAGGGATTATTTTGATTTAAACCGACTTTACCTTGAAAAATAGTTTTTTCGGATCTAAATAGATTTTAATTCGGTTTAAACAGAATTCTATTTGTACTGATTTAAACATACAGTTAAACATGCTTCTATTTAAAAAAATCATGGTTCAATTTTCTCAGTGTACGGTATCTTAAAAAGTTGAATTAAAAAGTTATTTCCTAAGGATAACCCACAGTAACCATTTTTTGTTTTACTTATTACAAAAAAAAAAATATGGGTTATCTACCAAGCTATTCTAAACGATACAGTATCATTCCTTATCCAATTAAATACATTACATACGTTGTGCATTTCGTGAAGATCAAGCATGTGATTTAAATGAATATATCCAAAGATATTAGGTATAGATTTAAAAATTGCGAGGTAAAAATGTAAAAAGTAAATAAGTAAAATTGTTGTGTATGAATATTCCAAGGATAGCAGGAAATCTTCAAGGTATAGGGAAAGAGGAACTGTTTAACTCCAAATTTAAATATTCACAGTTTTTGGAGTGTATTTAGTATCAGCAATGTACCCGTGGGAAGCCGTGGCGGTTCACTAGTATTACATATTTTGAAAGTATAATATTCAAAGAATGTTGTAACCAAAGGAAAAGTAGTAACATAGAATAGATGCAGAGTTATTGCATTTATAGCGCGAGAACAACATCCGGTTGGGTGACGATTCAGATAGCTCAGGCCGTTGGAGGAGGAGCGACCTTTGCTTCACAATGCCCTATACTGTTGACTTTTTGTAAAGTCATGCAGCTGTTTCAGGGAAGGAGGTCGATGGTCTATTGTACGCGATAACTTTCTTATGGTGAAACCTAAAACGCAATTATCTCAAAACTACTCTTTCTAAAGCTGCTCTTGTTGTAGCTCAAAAAGTTAGCGACCGATTTAGAAGAAATTTTGGGACGTTACTCTCAGTAATATTATTGGAAGGATATACCTAACGTTTGAAAGGTATCGTGTAAATAGATATGTTTTCTGCTATCACATATGTCGAAAAAGTTGTCGAAATTCAAATTTTGCAGTAAAAAGGCTCCCAAATTTAGATTTTTGCTCTTTTTCATGTTGCAGCAGTTTTCGATGTCGCCGGAAACAAGCACCCGGAAAACTTCAATAACGCCACCATTTTGTTGGTCATCGAATAGATAAAAATGTTTTTGAATACTTGACAGCTCTAATTACCATTTCTCTTAAATTTGAAAATGATTATAGGTTATTTTATTCCCTCTAAAAAAAATCCCAAAAAAAACTGTTTTTTACGCTCCTAAAGTGGTCTCCCCCCTTAATAAAATGTAGGGTCTGACCTTAAGATGGGTGAATTGTTTATCAATGTGCTGTCGTTTCATATTCGGCAGATCTTTTCAGGCGCCTATAAATACAGAAAACCAGTTCATATCGTGGATTCAAATCATGAAAAGTATATTTTCTCAATAAACTATTTCAATCAATAAATTTCTATACACCCTAATAAAGTGCGGTGGGCTATAATACCTACCCAAAAGTATTAACTGACAAGTTAATGCTATTGAAGTTGAAAATTGAATTAAGACGCACATACATACTTAGATAATTATGTTCACTCAGTCTGTTCGACTTGGTAGACATTTCATAATGTGATAAGAAATCATAATCAATTACTTTGCTTATTAAGATAATTATGAAGATTGGAGCGCTGCCTAAGAACACATCACAAAAGAAACTTAATTGAATCGTATTCCAAAACAATCTATTGAGAGTCTGTGACCTCTCATCCGCATTCCTTAATTAATACCCACTGAAACTCATAACAATCTGTTTGACCACTTAAAGAATAATGTGTTTAGAATGTGAGAAGCAAGGAGTAGACGTTAAAATAGGTCAGTCGGCTATTAATCGGGATGAAAAAAAAAAAAACAAAGAAAAAAAACGAACCCATTCCTGGCTTCACCATAAACAATTTGCTACCTGAAGTAGTGGAGTTGCACTTTGTGTACGTTTGCTTCCATCAACAAGCATAAGCCTAACATGGAACCAAATGAAAAGTATCTATGCAATCGTTTTATGATGGTGTGTAGAGTGGAGAGTTAGAGCTTTCTGTTGTGAATCTTTTGAGAAAGCTCTTTTAATGCAACACATAGACATTAAACATAGGAATGGGACTTAGGGAAAATAAAGATCATATGTCTATGTTAAATTATTTTTAATGCTTTTACTTTTCTATTGTCTTATATTGAAAAGAATAAGAAGACATTTATAAATGAAACAATATTTAACAAAAACCTGAAAAAGTGTTCAGAATTGCATCGTTTTTCTTGTCGTTTGATCAAAATTTGAGTTGAAATGAAGCAAATCATTTAAAATTTTTGATTTTCATTTTCAATGTATTCCACTGTATTCCTGTATGAGTCACAGGAATCTTTTTTGTTAAATATATAAAAAGGGTGGTGCAACAGAGCAACGAAACCCAGAGCGGTGCGCATTTCTGCATTGTGAGGGAATGAAAAGGACATACAATTTTCTGTCGATTCCGAACGGCTAATCGAGAAATGGCTTTTCATGGCAATGGTTTAACTAACGGAGGACTTACCAATTCCTTGCGAAAGCCGTTACCCATGGAAATTCATTTTTGACTCTGTTGAGATACAAACCGTAAACTTCTGAATTAACAGACGGTATAAACAAAACTAGTTGATTGTCAATGACTGTAAGGAGTTGACAAATGGCAACTGACAACTTTTTTCTGTTTCTGCTACGATCGCTCATCAGTAAAAAGAAATAGATTCTGTTTGCATTTACCAACTTACCTTTTCTGATGTCTTTTTTTATCGCTACAACTGGCTTTTTATTGTAACGTTACCTTAAGCTCGAAAGGTTTTCTACTTCTCGTTTGTACTTTATAACACAGCTTTTCCATTTCATATTACACCAATTTGTAGCTTATTTTTCCAATTTACACGTCACCAATTCAAAAAAAATAACTATCTCAGTCTTTGTCAACGGCTTTATATCTGCAGAATCATAACCCGTTCATGGAATTTTCATGACCAGAACAGAGAACAGTCAGTGTACCCCACCAGTGTATCACTAGTGAGCAGAAGTTAAGTGGAAAATTTGTGGTCCTTTCAAGATCTCTATGCTCGAAAAGCCGAAAAAAGCAAGAAGAACTAGAACCATAGAAAGCAAAATTACCTAGGCCGAATCACGGCACTGATGCCGAGTGAATGAGAGACGATTTTCTTTTAAATTTTTTTCAAAATTAATTAATTTCAGGCGGTTGTTCATCTATCGAACTAAATTCCGTTCGATCAATAATCGGAGAACATCAAATTTTGTTAGTCAAGCAATCGATAATGTGAGTGATATGGCCATACTCGCGTAATTCAGTCACGTATCACCACTCACCACTGTATATAGAAACTATAGCAAGTTCAAAAACCGTTTTAACAATCTTATGAAGTGGAAGACACCGGCGGCAAAGCGATCGCTTCTATACACACAATGGTAAGATCAATAGCTTGGAACGGAGACTGCAAAGTGGAACCGGACAAAATGGGTTTTGCCACTAGTCCAAAAGTATACACAATCCTAATTATAAGCCGTAATTATTGGGAGTTTTGTAGTCATCTTCACAACTAGTCTCTATAAGGCGCTGTACTCACTAAAACAACTTTATTCCATGAACTCCATTTACCAGCCATCCCTGTTGTTCACTTCTGCAAGTGACTTATTTTTGTTCGTTTATCGTTGTTCACTAATCGTTAGCCGAGTTTTATTGGGAATTTCTATATTCACTTATATTCACTTCACTTGCGAGTCTCAATAAAACGCTTTATATGGCTATATTCACTTACCAAGTTCACTTTCACAAACTCCATTTACCAACCATCCCTGTTGTTCACTTCGGCAAGTGAGTTATTTTTGTCCACTTACGCTTTTCATTTATATTCACTTAAGAATTGTTGTTTTTCCATGAGCGATGTTTTGCGATGTTTTGTTTAAGCGAATATAAGTGAATATAGATTCCCAATAAAACTCGGCTGTTGTTGGTTTCCAATGTGCGATGTTTTGTGATGTTTTCTTGAAGTTTCCTAATTGTTGTTTGTTCACTAATCGTGGCTATTTTCCCAATAAAACACGGCTATAGTTTCTATCTGCAATGGTATCATTTGATAATGTGTGCGGCAATATACCAATAGTTCCCTTGGTTTCGGAACTATTTTGCCATCGGAACTTTTTTCTTGTGGCCTATTTCTAGGCGCATTCAAATTAGACTGCACACAACTTTTCTTTCAAGATCATTGGCTGTACTTAACATTTATTTTATGTATAGACTAGTATAAGGCTGACGGATTTTTGTTTGTCTGTTTGTTTATTTGTTTTCATTAAGCTTTTATACTATTGAGTTGATTTTGATGAAATATGAAACAGAGATGGTCTAGAGCCTTCAGAAACGGAAAGAGAAAGGAAACGAGAACTAAGAGTTTGAATAGAATAGCCTCCTAACTACTTAGCTGATTTGAATGATATTCGTTACAAAGATGGTCTAGAGTTTTAGAAGTAAACTATGCTTTATTTCATCCCAACATTTCAACGAAGAAGGTAACTTCGAAAGTACTGAATCGATTTCAAAAATTAGAAAAATAGAGTGCTTCATTATTCCCGAGTAGCATGCTCATGTTCCCATGCTCACGTCTTATATCTTATGTGTAGGTATGCTGGATTTACATGCATCTGCTAGTACAGAAGTGCAGAAAAGTAAAGCGGGACGGATATAGATGATGGAACACAAAAGTTAAAAAGAGGAGCTCGATATCACTTTTCGAAGATGCTATAGTCACTTAGAGCTTGTTGGCAGCTTAGGATTTGAAAACTTAATGTTTTTGTTTTGCAATTTTATATGAAATTTACTCAATTTTTTAAAAAATTATTAAAAATCAACTAAGCCACTTACTTTCTCATACTTTAGGTTTTTGAAAACTATTGGTTTTTTCTTTAATAAAATTTTTAATTTGCGTTCATTTAATGCAAAGTTTTTGAGAGATCAAGCCTCAAAGTCAAAATTTTGAAAAAAAAAATATTTTTTCTTAATTAATTTTTTTTTACATAGTTTTGCCCCATTAAGGGTAATTTTTGTTCCATATTCAATGCTTTTATTACCTCGCTGGTGGTACACGTGGTGTGATGGATAGCATGTCCGCCTGTTAATCCATAGGTCCGTGGTCTGAATCCCAACAGAGGCAAAAATGTTTTTCCACGGGTATCGCCTTTCGCGAGCATTTGGCAAGTCCTCCGTTAGTATTCATTGCCATGAAAAGCGCTTTCTCGATTAGCCGTTCGGAACCGGCAGAAAATTGTAGGTACCTTCCATTCCCTCACAAGGCATGGTTGTGAGAAATGCGCTAGGCCCAGAAGCTCCTCGCTCTATTGAGCCACCCTATTTATTTTATTTTTTTATTTATTAATTTTTACTCCAAAGCAAAAAACCGAACCAAAAAATTTTTCTTGGTTTAAGAGAATCTAAAAAACCAAAGGTAATTTTTCCAGAAAATAAAATGTCGTTAATGTTCTCCTAATTGAACTTTATTCCCGGAAGTGAGATAACAAATGAGTTTCAAAAAGCATATTAAAAAATTTTAAAAAAATTTCTTGTGATCTTAATTTAAATATAAATTATAAATAAATATAAAAATTTTAGAGCTGTCTTTTAATTATATTAGTTTCTCTCAAAAACTTTTCATTAAGTGAACTCAAATTAAAATTTTTACTAAAGAACAAAGCATAAGCTGTCAAAAACACTTATGTAAATAAGAGAAGGGAAGAACTTAGTTGATTTATAATAATTTTTACAAAAATTTAATCAATAAAATTGACCCTCGCGCCCATTCTGAGTCCTATAAACAGCCCCTCCTATACAATTTTTTTCTTGTCTTGGACCGACCTATCTATCCTGAGTCTTTGGCAAACGGTATCTAAAACACCCTACATAAATAAAATAAAATTCCGAAAGTTAATATTTAATTATAACAATAATTAAAAAATTGAGAGCAGTGAAATTTTTTCTAACTTTTTACTATGCGCTTATCAAAATATATTGACGAAAATTTCAGGAAAATCGATGGGCTGGCCCTGGATTCCTAGGTTTTGTCATTTTTATGTCTAACGGCCCTCCACTACAAACAATTTTTATTTATTTTTTATTTTTCTATTTGAACAATTTTTCAATAGATTTACTGGCACCTGAACGAATAAAATTATAAAACATGTTCATCTGCACCCATAACTAAGGAAAGGAAGTGCGGACTTGGCCTTCCCCCTCTATTAGACAAGTATGAATTTAACATCTTGTGTCTATTTCCTTTTTTCATATACACTACAGAGTACAGATGCACGTATAAGTCCACCAATATATTGAAAAATGTTGAAAAAAAAATTATAACCTAGCTACTTTTGAGTAACGAATGGCTTCATATACCGAACAAGAGTGCGCCTAAAACTATACTCAGCAACACTTAGGAGCCCACGCAGATTTACCAGCGAAAACACTGCGCCAACTTAAAAATAATCGTGAATCTCATTAAATTTATTTATCGGCTGATATCTGATAGTTGTGTTGCATGCATTGCCATACATTCCATTACTGATTAGAGCCCCATTAAACTGTCTGTCGACTAAAAGTCTGAAGTCTCCGGGGGCTCTAAGACATTGACCGACAGATGGTAACATCCGATTCTCGGCAGCCTATTCCTCTTACCGTCAATATAACCAAAATTATTACACAATAAATATTCATGCTGCAGCAGGTTTCAGTCTACAAATAATTTTCCAAAAGTATGTTTTCCCACAGAAAGACTCAAAATATTGGCCAATAAATCTCAAGCACCACTGTTACCTTGTCCCATTCTAAATCTTTTTTCCTTTTATAATTTTTCATTCATAAATCCATTCGACTTTACTCCACTACTCCATTCTTCATCAAGCATGTACCTACCCGGTCTCGTGTTCGTGTGCTATATTCCTACATGATGCTCTTTCATCTCAATATGTAGGTAGATACAGAAAACATAAAACAAGATGGAAACAAACTTACTCGACATACAATAAAAAGAAAAAAACACACTTCCTTCAATCGCTTCACTTCCTCACCTTGTCTTCGAGACTACAATTTTCCATGGAATGTAGCTTTAAATGCAAACAACACTTCGGTCATTGTAGAATGAAATATTCTTTTTGGTCGGTTGCAACGACAAGATGGCCAAGCCCACATGCCACATCCCATAGGCTGCTATGGAGCCGTGCCGCCAACGTTGTAGACCTTCAACAATATATAACCTGGACTTGGTCATAGTTGTTCTCTTGTGCTGCTCCCGTGATCTCATCCCAAAAATATCTTCGCTCTCAAACTCCATAACTGTTGAATACTGATTAGTTGCCTCACTGAAGCATAACCCCACTACCACAGCACTGCGTCTGTCTTTTTACCCCTCTCAGGTGTGCTGCTTCAGAGAAGACAGAACTAGAGAAAACAATTTTCACCACACTGAAATCGCTCTGAGGCAGATAATACCCCGCTGTTGGACGTTGGAGTGTTGGCTGTTGGTACTTAGCTGGGACGGCAACGGCACAACGGCAGTGTACAAGCTACAAGATCGGGATCGAGACCGAGAGCCACAAGGTGAGAAATTTTATTTCACTTCAAGCCCACAATGTGAGAGGCACAATCGGTGGCGCGGAAATTCTCACACAATCGATGTGAAAACAAAACAACTTTGCTGTTCATTTTCTTACCCTTCTGCTAGTCTCACTACGTTCTCAGAAATAATAGTGAAAACCTGTTGTTCTGTTTGTATAGTATCAGTGTGACCATTCCATACTAATTTTTATTTTTATATATTTTTTTCATGTGACTTAAGCAATGAATCGCTATGTGTGAGTGTCAGGAATACAAAACAAAAATAATTTAGGAAGGAAAACTATCTAGCTACACAAGAACGAGCAAGAGTGTTGATGCTGTAACTTAAGGCGATTGTGTAGCTTCAATGCTCACCCCAAAAAAATAAAATAATAAATAGAATAGCGCAACAGATCGAAGAGAACATCTGACTGATGAAATCAATTGCCGTACCTGGGCGAAACGCAATATGGAGTTGAGGTGATCTTTTCGTCTACATCTAAAAAAAAAATTCTTTTCTTTTTAAAATGCTCTGTAAGAATTCAGATCGAAGATTCCCGGGACCTAGTTCATTTCTCACAACCATGCCTTGTAAGGGATTGGAGGGGACCAAGAATTTTCTGCCGAATCCGAACGTTTAATGGAAAAAACCCTTTTCGTGGCAATGAATTTAGTATCGGAGGACTTGATAATTGCTCGCTAAAGCCGATATCCATGAGGAAGCATTTTTGCTTCTGCTGTGATTCGAATCACACACCTCATAATTTACAGGCAGTCATGCTTACCATCACACCACGGGTACCAATACTAACCCCAAAACAAAGCGACACAGTAACGTGGAGTGTTTTCATCGTTTGCAATGGCTGCTACGACAGAACTGCTGTCGACAATGTTTCTGCCGCTATCACGATTCCGAAACCGCTTAGGTTAGGTTAGGTTTAAAATGGCTGTCGGGGAAAAATAACTTCATCGGCTTTGCAGTTACCCACGATATCTTTGTGCCCCGGCACCCAAATAAGGTAAATATTGAACTGTTCAGCCCTCTCCTTAAGAGATAAGCGACAATTAAGGGCGGTTACTGAGTTTGTAGAAACAGCGCCGAGTGATTTGAGGGCTTTGAGGATATCACGGTTTCTTTTAGCCATGATAGGACCTCTTTGATCGACAGAATTTCCGTTTGGAACACGCTACAATGGTTTGGAAGGCGGAACGAGAGACTTACGTTAAGTCGGTTTGAGTACACTCCACAGCCTACCCGTTCTTCGGTTTTTGAACCATCTGTATAGAAATGAATTGAATCATCTCTCAAAAATTCTTCGTCTTCCCAGGTCGTTCTCGGTGGGATTGAGACTTGGAACTTATTATCAAAAACCAATTGGGGGATGGTGTAGTCGGAGTGGCAAGGGATTGATCCAAATAAATTCAGGATTGTAGCGTGACCGATATTATTTACGGTCTATTGGAAGATAGCTCTCATACGTATGGTTGCACTGGCGGCCATTTGTTTGCTGGAGATATATAGTGGTGTGAGGCTAAGAAGTGTATTTAGGGCACAAACAGGCTGTTCGTTGGACCTTGCTTAGATTATCGCAGTAGGGCCTTTTATCAAGAGCGGTTCACCATACCACTACCTCGTATGTGAGTATTGGCCTGATGACCGCAGTGTAGAGCCAGTGAGTGATTTGGGGGGAGAAAACCCATTTATTACCAATGGCTTTTTTACAGGAAAATAAGGCTACGGTGGATTTCCTGATTTTTTGCTGAATATTGGCTTTCCAATTTAGATTTTTGTCTAGATATTTGGCGGGATCGGTTTATTACCTGCTTGGAAAAACTGTAATACATGACTATGTGGTCTTGTAGTAGCTGAATGTACTTTATAGAAAGTTCTTGTATAAGGTACAAAATGTTCTTTTCCACGTTTTATAAATCCATTTTTAAGTTCATATTCATAATTTGCAACTGGAATTCCAACAGCTTGATTAATTAAAAATTAATGTACTTTTCCATCCATACGTTCACTACCTTTATTATGAATAATATACTGTGGAAATTTAGTTGTGTCTGGACTTTTTTTCCCTATTCCATTCATGAACAAAATATTGTTCTATAGGTGTTGGTACACAGAGAGATGGAATATGTTTATAATATTTTTCATAAAGTTCTTTAACATCAATATTTTGCAGTCCTGTAACTTCCATTGGATCTGTACCATGAGAAGTATATTTAATATTTTTACCATAGAATTTTTTATTTAGGCCCTCTGCCACTAATCCAATTGGAACAAATTCAGATGTTGCTGTTCCAGATATCGAAGATCCAACATCAAAAGCTGTACGAGTATCTAAAGGTGTTACAGTTCAAGACACTTTCATTACTTCTACTGTAGTAGGTAACATATCAAATTCAGCTTCACTCAAGTAAAATGGAATAAAATCAACAGGAATTAGTGCCATAGGTATAGATATTTGATCTATAGTTTCGGATGTTTGTATATTTTCAGTGCTATATCCATAACTATTTAATATTCTACTTTTAGAAAATTTCATATTATTATTTTCACACGGTGTACTAGGTCTTATCGATGTCATACTGGAAGTAGGGGAATCTCCACTTCCTGTCGCACCTGACCTCGCCCCCGTATTCGGCCCACGACTCGAACAACTTTGATACCTAGACATTTGGCTTCGATTGAAAGTTTAAGTGGGACTCCATTAATTGATGGAGTGGTTAGTTGAGGAATTTTGTATTTCCTGGTGAAGAGAACGAGTTCAATTTTCTGAGGGTTGGCTCCTCGATCACATTTTCCCGCCTATTTTAATATTTTACTTAGAGCGGTTTGCATCAGATCCGTAAGGACGTGGGTATGTTTGCCAGATACCGCAATGAGACGTCATCTGCATATGCAATCACTTTAAATCCCTCAGGTTCTAAGTCAACTAGAAGTTCATTGACGACTAGATTCCATAGAAGAGGGGATAGGACTCCGCCTTGTGGTGTTCCTCTACCGACGGATCACTTTGCAGAGAAGTCTCCTAGAGTGGACTTGATTCTCCTGCTTTAAAGCATTAGATTTATCAATTCCAATATGAAACCATCTACGCGAAACCGCTTTGTTTTGTAAGATTTTTTAATAAATTGTTGACGCAATACGCGACAGAACGAGAAGCCTAGGGCTTAGCGCTTTCCTCACAACCATGATTTATAAGGGAATGGAGGGGACCTGAAGAATTTACTATCGGACTTAGGACTTGCAGATTCCTCGCGAAAAACGATACCTTTTTTGGTTTTCTGTTTGGGATTCTAACCACGAATCTCCAGCGTCACAATCAGACCCGCTAACTATTACGCTACGGGCACCACGCAAGAGATCTTTTACTCTGTTTGTATACAACTTTGAAGTATTTGGAGTGATTTTGAAAGATTCTCTGTGAATGAAAAGTAAGGACGATGGATTCCAAAAACATTTACGGAACTTCCTTCGATTATCAGTGTCACCCTTATTTTTTTTTTTTTTTTTTGCATAATCGAGCACATATTTGCAAAATCGAGCACTTTAGAGCCACAATTTTTGATTTTCTTATCAGTTTTTGGACGAGTTGAAGTTGAGTAGCAAACTGATGTTGTGTAGTATAGCTGTATAGATAGAATTTGGAAAGAAAAAAATTACTCACTCACTCCAGCAATGGTGCGATAATTCGACCAGTAAACACAAAAGGTGAGGCTTATGTTAGAATCGCTAAAAGCTAAGATGAGCAGTTCATGCAACATCTAGCAACTAAGCTCCAATCGTGCGAAATTTTTTTAACCAATTGTTTTTTAAATAGCCCATTTTCTCATTTTCAAAGCATCTGCTGAAACAATCTGCTTCGCGATTTTCTTAATTAAAATGACCAAAAAACGTTTTTCGTTTTTGCGAACAACTTGCGACATTGTCTATGGCACTTATACAAAAAAAAAATTACAAAATCTGGCCCAGATTTAATGAAATCAAATCCTAAACGCTGGTCACACTGTCAGGGAGTGTAATCCACGGACCACGGGAGAGGCATTTTTCGCTGATCGCGCATCTCTCACTCGCGTTCGCGTCTCCCCTCCCAATCTTCAAAATCACAAAACAATTCACAAACACAACACAACAAAAACAAAATTAAAAAATTAAGCTCTCCCCAAACTGAAAGCGAAGCGATCGAGAAACGAGAAGAAAGCCAACTCACCTCAAAAGCAGTTTTTAGTCGATTGTAGCTTTTCTCGGTGAATGAACGTGTGCGATTAGAGATTGGATCCGATTTCAAATTATCCCGAAAATGTGTTAACTTTTCTTTTAATGTTTGCTTAGTTTGAAGCAGTAAAATAATTTTCTCCTCATTCTGAGTTAATTTTACGAGTTAATTACGTGCTTTCTCGTGTTTAACTTTAGTTGCATCGAAGCGATCGCGCTGCCAACAAGCAAAAAAGCAGCAGTAATATGATCAAGTGATTTCATTTACCTTCCAGTGATTGTATTCGTATAAATTATCTGTTGTTCAAGTTAATTAACGTATTCACCTGGTGAAGTATTGGATTACCACGAGTAGCACCGCCATTCCATATGTAACATCAAGCTGTTTTGCCCGCTAGAGAGGACAGGCAAAAAGACAACTATAACTTTGAAGACGACCTAAGAGTTGTGTTAAACAATACAAAAAAAAAAATACAAAAAGCACACCAGCAACTAGAACAACACCCCAGAGAGGAAAATACTGGCCGTGCCCGTGTCTCCGTGGTGTGGAATAAAAATTCAAAGTGAGTTCAATTTTATTTTTTCAGTTGTTGTTCCCCTTTTTTTTTTTTTTGTTATTTTCTTTGATTCGAGCGAAGTTGGAATATTTCTGTGGTCATTGGTTTTCAGAAAAAATCGGTTTTTTTCTTTACCTAGTTCCCCGGGAAAAACTTTCTTTCAGATACATGAAAGAGTGTCTTATTTGGCATTGTCTAAGGCTTGTCACGCAATTGTACATTGCTGAGAAGAGATCCGTTTTGAGTATTGAGTGGTGCAGTTAACACGCAAGTGGGAGTGGGCTTCCTACTGTCTGGAGAAAGGCAAAAAATGATCAACTCTGTTAACTCCAGCAGTTATAATAAAAGTAATAATGTTGATGATTAAGTGGGAAAATGTCGTCATTGTCGGCAACTTTGTGGGCGATTTGGTTTTTTTTACTTTTTACCTGGGCTCTGTAAAATAAGAAAAAAAGCAGAATCCAATAATATTTTTTTTTAATACCTTCCACGGTGTACGAAAAACGAGTTGCAGTATGGAGATTCTTTTTACGGCACTGTCGTGGGTAGTTTATAAAAGGCAAGTCTGTTTTAAGACTGAGCTTGGATAATATTTTTTGTGGATGATTGATAGTACGATTGCGATATTCCAAAAAGTATGAACGATCAAAGAAAATAGTATTTTCAAATACATTAAACGGTTTCTCCTTAACTTGTAAACAAAAAGCTGCCTTTTTAAAATTTATTGATATTAAATCTCTTCGAAAACTTTTAGACATTATAATTAACTCTTATATCACAGCCTGGAAGCTCTGAGAGTTACAGCATTTCTCTCAGCCTAGAGGGGACCTATACATTTTTGTCAATTTTGAGTGGATTAGCGAGGAAGCGCTTTTCATGGCAGTATAATTACTCATAGTTTTGTAAGACTGTCGTTTTCCTTGTAAAAACTTACACTACACCTGTGACAAAACCATTTTGTTTCATGGACTCGAACCCCGAATAGGCAAGCTTGCCAATCATTACGCCATCGACAGCAATACAATAATGAAAGATGAAGCAGCTAGTCTGGACAAATTAGGTTTCTATCTTAAGAAAAAATTAAATACAATGGTTTTTTTGTTTCACCATCACTGCGCCACCGGTGCCGGTGTCCTCCGGTCCATAAGATTGTTAGATCGCCTTTTGAACTTAATATATGCAATGCCTCCCTTTATGTGTTTTTTCATGATAAAGGTTTTTATATTCTCCATTTTGATGTAACTCAACTCTAGATGGATCTGTACGTTAAGAACTTTCTATATAAAATAACCGATCACTATTAAAATTCGTGTATAAGTGTATCTTATTTCAAGTACCTGGATGACCGAGCTTGTCTCGGTATTTCTTCTAAATTGTCTTGGCCGTATGAAGCTACAAAATTTGTTTGAGTTTGATGTTGATTTTCTTCAAGGTGTTCTTGGGACGAGTCGCGGCTTCCTGCAGTATTATTTATAATCGTTTTTTTAATGATCTTTTAGGCACCCTAAAATGAAATACGTGAATTGAAAATACACATATTTTCTTTTTCTAACCTCATCACACTGAATATTTGTTGACTTACTTTCAACAACGCCATCTGCTGTCAAGCTGTCGAAAACGTTGAAACCGTTTCCAAGATCTTGTGAATTGCTCGTGTAAAGATAAGATGAAATGTGTGTGCATCTTTTCATCAGATAATAGGTATGATGTTACATACTTACCAAAGGTACTTTTAAGCGGTTACAACCAATTTTCATCATGATCGACCGCCATCCGAGAGCCACTGGGAGACCTGTAGTTCAAGATCAGTCAGATGATTTTATGCCTTTTTAAATTTCTTAAACTCATGAAAAGTCAATGTTACAAACTGTACATCAATCAAAACTTCAAAACGCTGTCATATTCATAAGTGCAGTGTGAATACAAACAAATACAAACCTTTCAAGTCTGAGCATTTAACTTTGATCCAATTGCAAGGGTCCATTTTCTTAAGAAATTAAAATTAATGTTGCAAAAGAAAATCTTTTGACGAAATGTAGGTAATGTAACCTAAGAAAATGTGAATTGCGTTGTGTTTGCTCAATTCACACCCAAACCATTTAATTAAAAAATAACGTCAAAATATTTTTGTTTTCAAAGCTGCGCTGTTGCCAATGGCTTCGACTGATGGAAAAGATGTTTCTTACAAAACTGTTCCCCATTTAATTTTCATTAAAATGTGCTACCTTTCGAGTATTTTACAAAATAATGAAGAAAAACTAAAATCAATTGACCAGCAGTTCACTCTGATACGTCAAACTACAAAAACAGTTGTGCCATTGACTAGCCTATTAATTTTGAGTAGTTTTTTTATTGGCCCTCGGCCCCCCATCAAAACCCATGCAGCAATGTAAAAGTTCTCATAATTAAAAACAAATTCCCACGTACATATATTGATGAATGTCGGATATTTTCTTAAAAACATATATGATGTATTTGCACAGTTTCTACGTATTTGGAATCTTCAGATTAATGTCGTCTCAAATTTCATCAAAGAAAGGACAAAGGTGAGGATTTAGCAATGATTTTGTATGAAAAAGCCAAATTCTTGGAATTGAGGCATTTGATTCAAATCGACATTAGCCAAATGTAAAAGAACATGACACAGATAAGGGCTAGAAGAAGAGCAGTTCGGTATAACCACCAATAGTCTACTTATTTTTCTAGTTTCTTTGCTTGGCAAAAAAGTACTCATACGCCACAGTAATTTGGAAAAAATAAAACGAATGCAAATATGTTTATAATAAGTAAACTCATATTCAGCAAGTGTCTTAGCTAAGGAAAGCGATATACTCTATGAAGCTATTGAATCCTTAAATTTTCATCTTTCACCTCTGCAACAAGCACTTACAACGACTGCTTAGCTTGTTTGCGTACGATCAAAGGACCTTAGTCGCACTATGAAACCCCTTTTGTGTTACAACTCGCTTTTAAGCTAATCAACTACAAAATATTTGTTTGAAGGTTCTCTTTGGATTGTATTACTAGGTAAGTTTTGCTTTCTCCGAGGCGAAGTTACGGCACGTTAGTGATGTCTAAAAATCTACGCAATCGGGGCAATGATTTCTGGAAGCTGTTTGCCACCTTCCAGTTATCGTCATATTGTAATATCTTACTGAATTCATACTGCTGGTGATATCTGATGGCCGTTATCTATCATCCTGTTTTTCCCACAGTAAAGTAAGTGTTCAGTGTACGCCATGACATGGTTAAGAGATTCAATTCAATCGCTGCTGTAAAGTCAAATCCGGATGTTGTATTCAGTGCTTAATATGCTACAAACCACTTTCAATGCCGAAAATGATGGTTGATAAAAGTCATATTTGTGGTACCCGTGACGTGATGATTAGCATGTCCGCCTGTTAACCCAGAAGTTCGTGGTTCGAATCTAAACAGAGGCATAAATGTTTTTCGACGGTTATCGCTTTTCAGAACGAAGTGGGAAGCCCTCCGTTAGTAAATTCAATGCCATGATGCTTATACCGTATCGGATGTGATATGTGAGAACAGCTTAAATTAAGGGTCACTGAATAAACCTAAATAAATAGCATCGAATATCGTATGTCTTCACCTGATTGCTTATGCAAGTTGCTTTACGCGTTAAAAATCATCTTCAGGTCGACAACTCACTTATTTCTCCACTGATTTTGAGTTTGTTCATTTTGAGCTTCTGTCATTTCCTGCTTTGAAGACTAACCAACTTCCTAACAAAACAACTTAAAGTCTTTGCCCACGCGAACACGGTTTTTGGGATCTAATTTGACCGAAATTTGGCGCACTTCGTTTTCATCTTGTTTCTTAAGCAAATGATGGACCAACGGCAGTTTCTAATAAAGGCGTGTGCAGTATTTATTTGCTATACAGAATAAACCATCATAAATGCTTTAGTTGTCTCTAATTTAGTGTCATTTAAATTCAACACATAAAATATTCCGACACTAAAGATAAGGCCATATCTCAGTTAATGGCAACATATTATGTTTTATAGATATCAACACATCAAACTAAAATTATGTTTTCACTAATTTTCCGATAACTTTATCACATTAGAGTATATCAGGTGTACTTTTTTTGGACTTTTTTTTATCAATTGAACCCATTAATCACTATACGAAGATAACAATAGTTTTACTAGGTCACGTATCTGATGACCTTCATACTTTAAAATGGTAACCAAGGCTGCTTTTTATGTAACATATTGGATGCGATGTGCTCTATTTACGGTAATTTAGGTTCCAAAACTTTGTGTATGTCTCGTCAGTGGTATGAATAATGTTGGTACGAGGACGGTTTTGATAGTTTATTGGCTTTTTGAATAGAAACAAGATTTTTTTCCCAAATAAACATTTTATTTTTCAACAAAATCTAATTTAAGCTCAATACATTTAGTTCAACGGTTTTCCAATATTTTTATTCCTAACAAATAAAAGGCTTCCTCATGGTCCTCTAAATAGCCAATTGTTTTAGTGATAACCTCTTCATTTGACGTAAATCTCCTACCACCAATCCATTTCTTCAGATTTGGAAATAGGAAATAGTCACAGAAGGGGTAACAGTTCGTAGCCTAATTTATGGATTTTGCCATGATGACTACACACGTTTGCACCCGTCGTTAAAGCCAAGTCTAAGCAATAGCGTCAGCCGTTGCGCGGGTAGCTGTTTCATGTAAAAATATTATGTTAAATGTGATGTACCCGCTCAGCTGAGATGCATACAGTCATAGCCACCTCACGCACTTTCATTCTCCGATCGTCGAATATCAGCATATAGATTTTATTGACGGTAAAAAGAGTTTAAGTATTGCCAAGCTTATTTACCTAGGTCCTAGAATATGAGAGTTATACTCAATGTAAGCTCTAAGCTGCCCACGAAGCTGTGTGTTTCATGTCACTTGTTTTAGGAAGTAAGGCTCAAATTGAGAGAGTATTCGGTGGATGTGATTGACCTGTTAGCATCACGATAAATCATAGATCGGTAGCGCTGCTGACCACATTTTGAAGACTCATGAATATTTGTTAAATGGATATATCAACTTCAAGTACGTCTAATCTAATCACTCTACACTATTCAGTCGTCGTAGTCTCGCGGTATGTAGCTTCACAGCTCATACAGTTCACTGTTGAATCTTCATCTCTAGAAAGATCATTCGGAGTATTTTTTTTTTTTTTTTACACCGCCAAAGTTTCTTCATCCACTTTTTAAGGATTCCGCGCCAGCACCACATAGCAGGGCTGGAATATTCAAGGTGGCCTTATAAAGGGTTAGCCTTTCTAAAGAAAAACAAGGCCCTTTTAACCAAAAACAAGGAGCTATTGATATGAACAATTTTCCTTTCGATTTATGGTGTTGTTTTGAGTGTGTCCAGCGGATCCTGGGTTGACGAAGTCCTGTACTTCCTCGAAGCTATGTCTGTTTATTTTTATTGCAACGTTTTGTCCAATTCGTTGATATTCTCTGTCCTATGACAACATAAACTTCGTTTTGCTTGCCTCGACCATTAACCTTGTTCTTGTTGCGTCTACTTCAGTGCTTACTTCCTCCCATTACGATTCGAGAGACGAGCCTTATTATATTATATTCCCTGGTTTTTTCAGGGTCTACGTTCGGGGTGGACTTTTCTAACCTAAAGTCATAATCATAAGGTCCCATCAAGTTGTTGTAGTGGGGTCTCAAACGTTCACATATTACAGCGGTCAAGGTTTCAAATGAAACTCTAGGAGTTCTTACTTTTGCATAGTTGGAGAAACTGTGGGGTTTATTATTTTAAGGATCGGACATACGATATTGATGTTCGAGTCATTGGGCATGTTTTCTTCCGACTATATCATGCAGATCAGCTAATGCATACTAATTTGTAACTGATCTTGAGTTGCCTTGAAAAAATCTGCCTCAATGACATCGGTACCTGCTGTTTTGTTTGATGTCAAGTTTTCATATGGCAAGTTTGACTTCTCCTCGGTTGGAAATATTGTTTTCTTGATCAGCGTCCAAGTTGAATTGGGTATTCTGCCAGACAGCGAAATTTGTGTCTTCGTCGCTGCTAAAAACCTGCAGAAGTGGTCTTTCTAAATCCTCAGAAGCGACTGCGATTATATCACTTTCTTTCCCTGCAGTGGCATAGATGGGCTTGAGATTGGTCCTTACTTAATGATAAAGCTTTTGAATTTTATTCCTTTCAAAGATTCTCTCAATTTTCTGAAGAGAGCGCTTCTCAAGCTGATTCCTCTTTTTGGTGAATATGGCGTTTTTCCCACTTCTTCTTATCCTGGTCATAGGCTCCCCTTAGCAAACTATTGGTTTATCGAATTCTATACTTTTAATTTGTTTACTCTGGATTTTGAATTTCTTTGTTAGAAAAGGTCCTTCTTTGGGCCACTTTGTATTAGAGCATCACGCACATTCCTTTGAACTTGTCTCTTTTTTCACAGATAATTAGATAGATAGATAGTGGTAAGTGGAGTACCTTTTAAACATTAGAGTTATTAACACAGATAAAAGCTGAGAACAGAAATACTTTATTCTTTGGCTTTGACCAAACTCCAGTGTTAGAGGATATTACCATTTTGAGCATTATAAGAGTAATTTAATGACAGATCTGCTTTTTCTGAGAAGGTATACATGTGATAGAGCCTGTAAGGCAAATAATCGTTCTCATTGAAAAGTCAACCATTATAATTCTGAGTGCCTCATATTTCTATCACCTTTTTATACGCTTAGCATAATGCTGAAATCAACCAGAGTCTGGATCCAGAAGCTTACCTCAGCCTGGATTCCAGGTTCAAACCAAAGAACTTTCAGCGGCAGGTTTCATTTTTTATTCCAATTGAATTCTTTTTATTTGAATAATTTTTATAATATTATCTCACACTTGTGATCAATTAAGAGAACTTTGGACTTTCACCAGGACCCTACATTAACAAAAAAGGCTTCTTTACTGCTGCCGTTTAATTATGGTGGGGGCAAAACCTCCATTTTTGTTGGCTAAATACAAGCTTTTTCTTAATCTAACTCAAAAACTAAGAAACTTAATAGCTGAGTCTTGAATTAACTAGTTGGAAGGTTAGGAGACGAAGTCTTAGGAAGGGAGTACTGATATTAAAGTCAAAACAAGAAGAGTGAGATTTGACAATCCTCAGCATTCGGAAGATGGGTTCATTTGCAAAAAAAATATGATGGGTGAGAAGATAAAAGAGGAGGGAATTATGAGTGTAACGAGGGTAAGATGATTCGTTATGGGCTGTGCAGTCAATATGGTACCTGTAAAGATTCGGTGAATGAAGAAAATGTCAAATATTTCTCTTCGATCTTTCAGCGTATTCAGGTTGAGAAGTTTGATTCGGTCTTGATGAGGAAGTAATATTAAAGGATTACTCCAATTAAGACCACGAAGAGCAAATCGAAGGAAACGGCGTTGTATGCTCTCAATTCTGGCAATGTGCACTTGTTGGAAAGGCGACCAGACTTGACAAGCGTTTTCAAGAAACGGACGAACAAATGATATATAAAGGGATCGGGTAACGTAGGGTCTGCAAAATTTCTAGGTCCATCGTTTCATGAAGCCAACTAATGAATTTTCCTTAAGAATCATATCGTCGATATGTTTGAGGAAATTCAGTTCACGGTTGCAAATAATCCCAAGGTCCCCGATCACCTGATTAGATAATAGAGACGAGGAGGAGATTTGATGTTAATGTGAGAAGGTTATTGATTGGCACTAGGAAACATTTAGCTCAAGGCAGTTTTTGGAGCACCATATTGAAAAATTGTCGAGATCCTGTTCGAGGTGGGTAGAGTCTTCAGAAGAAGAAATGACACGGTAAAACTTAGTATCGTCCGCAAAGAGAGAAATAGAGCAGTTTTTGATGATCATTTCAATGTCGATAATACTAAGAATAAAGAGGAGAGGGCCTAAATGGTTGCCTTGGGGAACACCGGATGTAGTAAAAAACGGCTTAATAAAGCGGATCTGAACTGAGCGCTGCAAAACCGGTTTTCTAAGAAGAAATCTATCTCAACAGAATTGGTTCAAAGCCGAGGGTGAAAGGTTTAAAAAGAATAAGTTTATGGGAGATTTTAAAGAAAGCTTCATTAAATTTTCTTTCTCCAAGGCTGAGAGGGAAAATGTAGCAAAGTCAACGCGGTTTGTTAGTGTTGACCTGCCAATGAAAAACCCGTGTTGTCTAGGAGAAATGAGAGATTTCCAATTAAAACTCAGTTGCATTTTAAAACTCATTACATGATTTTTTAAAACAGAGTTTATGTTTTTAAAGTTGTATATTTTTAATTTAATAAATAAAAGATTAATTAAATTAACTGTTTTAAAATTAATAAATTTTTTATTTAAAACAGAGTTTTTATAAAAAAAACGTCATTTGAACTTTAAATAAAACCGTGAACGAAATCCCATTTCGTGATCTTCAATGTGAGTTCTTGCTTCGACTTACAAACAATATTGTATGATGGCAGAGCTATGTTAACAAGTTGTGGACTTATGATAGTTATTTTCCTAACATACTATCGTAGATTACTTAATTGCCCTTTTAAATGTAGGTACCTAAGTGGAGGTGAATTTGAAGGTTACTCCTTTCAACCAGTGCCATGCAACTTCGATGTTTCGACCAATGGTTAATTATCATATTCATAAATCAGCATTCGTATTCATATTCTTCGTAATTATGAAAAAAGCTTAGTAAATTTTCAGCTATAAATCGTATTTTGACCAAAAGTATTACAGCCCCTGGCTGCAGCAGTATTTTTTTCAGGAATGTTCAGCGTAGGCTTTCGAGAACACAAAAATATAACAGCTCCCATAAAATTAGTCTAAGCCTCTATTGTCTTCTATAGCAATAGGTAACCAAACAAAAGAAATACCTTCTCCTAAATAGTCTTCTGAGGTGTAGGCACATACAAATGGCTTCTCTTTGTTAAAGCACCTGTTCATTTGACACTCCATAGCTTTTGTCTCGTTGAGAGCCCTTTACAAGTCATCAACTCAATTTGACTAATAAACTTTAATCGCATCTGATGGGTCTCCTTCCGTGGGCGGGCGTAGTCTGGAAAGTTTGAATAAAAATTCCATCTACTTAACTCGCAAAGTAATGAGAAAATTTATTTAAAGACTCATTAAAACTCTTAAGTTTTACGTCTTCTAAACCGCCATCACCACAGCACGCAATATGCATATGCATACCATGCATCTTCCCGCCTCCATTCCGTCTCTGGCATCTGCCACATCATAAAAATACCATAAAAGAGTTTCTTTTGATTGCCCCGTTGTTTTATGGGGCCAGAAACGTTGCAAGTGAAAACAATAAGGAAAATGAAAATTTTATAAACGAATTCATTCACCTGTTTGACCAGTCGACAGCGGTAGTTGCTGTCAGATAGTGCCATGCCTATTTCACTATCCCCGCTTTAGCACAGACTCACCGCACTGAGGCATCCGTTGGCGGATAGTGTAGTAGGTATTGCTGCATCTTTTGTATTATAAACATTCTCACAACAGTGCCGCTTATGGCCTTTTGCGGATTCCAAGTGAAATTTGTTTTTCTTTTTTATAGCCTCAAAATGCCGTTTCTGGTTGATTGAGAGAATAAAAAAACTGGAAATTTAATTTTTCGCCATCAATAGCTGCGGAAGTAAAATTACGATAAGACTCACATTGAATTGTTGGTAGGTTTCAATTTTACCCCTCGGAAAGCTGGTATTACAATTTTATTATTTGTAATTTAATTTAATAGGTGCTGCTGATTAGCAGATTGTCAATGAGTTCGGGCTGGTGACTTTGTTTTGAGAAACAAAAGTCTAGTGCATTGTCTCATCGTAATCGGGCAGTAGCGAATATCACAAAGCATGTGTAAGTTGTATTGAAATTAATACCTTATCTTATGATTTTTCGAGCATGACTTAAGCTTTGTAGGGAGTAAGTAGAATGACTCAATCCCGCACGTGGATCTCTTATGTATACGAATAGAATCAAGTGTTGCTCCCTAGTCCGTCCGTATGGTGCGATGATAGGCAAAACCTTAACTCTGATTGCGCCATTCAACTCTGGGATACTAAATTTCAAAACAAATAAGCTTTGCAGGTATTCAGTTCCGATGACAAACAAATTATTGAACATGTATCATTACCAGGGATAGGATTTTACTAACTTTGCATTTTTTTTTTTTTTTTGGTTAAACGGAATATGAAATAGACTTTCGACAAACATGTTTCAAGCCCTGGTGCTTGCAAACATATGTATTTTATTTTGCCTTTTTTTGCCTTTTCATACCATAATTGCCTTTTTTTGCCTTTCTTCGCCATTGTTGCCTTTTTCTGTCTTTTTTGCTTTTTATATATCTAATAATTAGTTTAGCATTAAGAACAAATGCGAACATTTTCGTTTGCCGTTGAGAACCTTTCGTTAAAAATCTTGTACAGCTTCAAGCAATTATTAATGTTTATCAGCGCAAACATGATTGGTACTTCTTCCTCACCTTCGTAAAATGCATACTAGCGTTAACAGAATGTTGGCATGTATGGCATGTTTTTCTACGCAGCCATGCTCGGTGCTTCTTCCTCGCAGCGTAAAATGCATACCTGCATCAACATTTAGAACGTTCTTGACTGTTCGGAGAAATGATTGAAGATGAAGAACTTTCAAGCGCAGCTGGCGTACATTAAAGTCAATTTTGAGTTTTTAGTCGATCTGAAAAAACACATTTTCAAAGACCTACTTAAAACAGGAACCTCAATTGGTGAAGTGCTGCCCGTTTTGAAAGACATTGAGGAAGTCGTGAAGAAGATTACTGCCGTTTCCAATGGAAACATAGGCCTAAAAATGATTGTGCAGATAAATTCTGTAATAAACGGCGAAGTGGTTCCAAACTCCCAGGAAACATTGAAGTGAATAATGTTGAAAGTTTTAGATGGGCTCCTCTCGTTTCAGCTGAAGCTGAGAGATCATTTAGCTCCTTCGAAGCCCTTTTTAAGGACAGCCGAAGAAGATTGCTTCCTGGCAACTTAAAAAAAACTCTTGGTAGTCCGATGCTACTACAATTAAATGTATTTTTGTTTATTTTCCTTGTATCCTACTAATATTATAAACGTGAAAGTTTGTATGTTTGGATGTATGTTTGTTCCTCTTTCACGCAAAAACTACTGAATGGATTTCAATTAAACTTTCCAATAATATAGCTTATACATCAGAATAACACATAGGCTATATTTTATCCCTAAATTCCCACGGGAACGGGAACGTATACGGGAATTTAGAAACTACAACACCGATTTCAAAAATTTTTCCACTGTTAGAATGCTTCATTATCCCCGAGTAACATAAAAACTAATTCATCCCCATATTCCTACGGTTCCCTATATTCCCACGGGAGCAGGAACGTATACGGGAACTTTGACACTACAGCACCGATTTCAAAAATTCTTTCACCGTTAGAATGCTACACTATCCCCGAGAAACATAAAAACTAATTCATCCCCATATTCCTACGGTTCCCAAAATTCCCACGGGAGTAGGAACGTATACGGGAACTTTGACACTACAGCACCGATTTCAAAAATTCTTTCACCGTTAGAATGCTACACTATCCCCAAGAAACATAAAAACTAATTCAGCCCCATATTCCTACGGTTCCCTATATTCCCACGGGAGCAGGAACGTATACGGGAACTTTGACACTACAGCACCGTTTTCAAAAATTCTTTCACCGTTAGAATGCTACACTATCCCCGAGAAACATAAAAACTAATTCATCCCCATATTCCTACGGTTCCCAAAATTCCCACGGGAGTAGGAACGTATACGGGAACTTTGACACTACAGCACCAATTTCAAAAATTCTTTCACCGTTAGAATGCTACACTATCCCCAAGAAACATAAAAACTAATTCAGCCCCATATTCCTACGGTTCACTATATTCCCACGGGAGCAGGAACGTATACGGGAACTTTGACACTACAGCACCGATTTCAAAAATTCTTTCACCGTTAGAATGCTACACTATCCCCAAGAAACATAAAAACTAATTCAGCCCCATATTCCTACGGTTCCCTATATTCCCACGGGAGCAGGAACGTATACGGGAACTTTGACACTACAGCACCGATTTCAAAAATTCTTTCACCGTTAGAATGCTACACTATCCCCGAGAAACATAAAAACTAATTCATCCCCATATTCCTACGGTTCCCTATACTCCCACGGGAGCAGGAACATATACGGGAACTTTGACACTACAGCACCGATTTCAAAAATTCTTTCACCGTTAGAATGCTACACTATCCCCGAGAAACATAAAAACTAATTCAGTCCCATATTCCTACGGTTCCCTATACTCCCACGGGAGCAGGAACGTATACGGGAACTTTGACACTACAGCACCGATTTCAAAAATTCTTTCACCGTTAGAATGCTACACTATCCCCGACTAACATAAAAACTAATTCATCCCCATATTCCTACGGTTCCCTATATTGCCACGGGAGCAGGAACGTATACGGGAACTTTGACACTACAGCACCGATTTCAAAAATTCATCCACCGTTAGAATGCTACACTATCCCCGAGTAACAAAAACTTTAACTCATCCCCATATTCCTACGGGAACGGTCACCATATTCCCACGGGAACGAGAGTCTTTACTGATATTGAAAATGCGAATGTAGCTATGTCGGTATGTTTTTCGTATGTCTCCCGTTCACAGAACCTGAGGAAAGACATAGACTATATATTTCTTCCCTATATTCCCACGGGAGCAGGAACGTATACGGGAACTTTGACACTACAGCACCGATTTCAAAAATTCATCCACCGTTGGATTGCTCCATAATCCCGGAGTAACATTAACTTTAACTTATCCACATATTCCCACGAAAACGGGAACCATGTTTCCACGGGAACGGGAGTCTTAACTAATATTGAAAATGCGAATGTAGCTATGTTGGTATGTTTTTCGTATGTCTCCCGTTCAAACTGCTAAACAGATTTTATTAAATTAGCTACAGAGATGGTCTAGAACATGCGGAAGGATAAAGGCTATATATCTATCCTTATATTCCCACGGGAACGGAAATGGGAATTCAAAAACTACGGTCTCAAAAGTATTTTTAACAGGGCTACAAGGTGTTGAAATAGGGGTTGAATGTTTTTTTTTGGAAATATGTACCGCCATTTTTAAGGCTAGAAGTTTTGTTTCCTAAAAAGTTAAAAATGCTGCTGAAAGTCACTATTCCACGCGGACGAAGTCGCGGGCACAGCTAGTTTTTTAATAAATGCCTTTTCTTTGCCTTTTTAAGTGTTTTGTTTTGCCTTTTTCCAATTTTTTAGGTCAACAAAATCCTAACCCTGGTCATTACAAACCGCAAACCGCACGAGACAAGTGGGTTCTACCTGCAGAATCAAAATAGTTGCTAACTCTTTTTATTTAAATATTTTTTTCTGAAATCCCCTTTATTCACTAAAATGAAGCGGAAGTGGACAATTTTGAAAACTAATGGCAATAATTCTGAGCAGTACTGCTCAGCCAGACAGCAGCAGTACCAGCAGTACAGTCTACCAGAGTAAGAATGACCAATCATTTAAATATAATTTGAGGTGTTAGGTTAGGTGGTTAGGTTTAAATGGCTGTCAGGAAAACACTTAGACCAATGTTAGGTCCATTGTGATACCATAGAAATTATGCGAGGGAGTACCTCGCTTAACAAAACCATTTGGAGCTTTTAATAAAGCGAAGGAGATGCAGGGGATCTGTGTGTGCGAGATCGCTTGGATCACCAAAAAAATATTTCCGTTTTCTTTTAAAAGAGAGTGCAGGACATGAGCAGAGGAGGTGTGGGATTGTCTCCTCCTCCTCCTCATCTAAGCAACTTCTGCAGAAGTCATGAGGTGTTGGTGCTGCAAAAAAATGCCAGAGGTGCTTTTGCTTTAATGAGGTTTCGAAATTTTTCAAGTCACAAATTATGAAAAACACATCACTGGAAGAAGTTGCCTTTTATAAGAAAGGCACTAGAATAAACCAGCTCGAAATAAAGGAAGCACAAAAATGAGGAGCATAAAACTGTTTTGGATACGTTCATAAATCATACGTTCTAAATGAGGAAAATAGAATCTTTGTCTTTTTTAAAAGAATTATAAGTGTGAGAGGTATCGTAGGAGTGAAATGAAGGAAGGGTC
Source organism: Melanostoma mellinum (assembly GCA_914767635.1). Classification (NCBI taxonomy): domain Eukaryota; kingdom Metazoa; phylum Arthropoda; class Insecta; order Diptera; family Syrphidae; genus Melanostoma; species Melanostoma mellinum. Next base: position 54,406,389 of record OU612059.1, on the reverse strand, counting down.
ATAGAACTTAGGAATCATATTCTGCAAATAAGTAAAATTTTTGCCACAGATCAGCAGTTTTACTATCAGCTCAGATACTTTACAGTGCAAACAAAAACATATCACTACTGAGCTAAAAGTGCTCAGTATTGATTTGAGTGTAGATAGGATAGCTGTGTTGCGGTAAAAACGAATGATAAATTGATTGAAGGGATCGGCATAAAAAATATTTTTGACTAAAACGTCAAACATTTATTTATTTATTTATTTATTATCCATCTATTGAGTTCATAACTCTTCTAGACTTAACAATATTTTCATAAACTATATTTAGAAAAGTAAGAGCAAATATTAAACAATAAGTAGCAAAAAGAATTATCTTACATATGTACATGTACATATATATACAAACATGCTACGATACTAGACTCAAAACGATAGTTTTGAAAACCTCTCTGCTTAAACATATGTCTATATTTTGATAAATGCAATTAAATTCATGACTAGAACGTGAAATCGGATCTGATCTACCGTAGTTTGTATAAGATCGGGGAACAAAAAACAGAATCGGCCTCGTCCTCAACTGTCTTGAAGGAGCATATAAAGAAAAAAAAGAGAGAAGTTTAGGACAATCAATTCGATTACAGAGAACATCTCTAGCAAGCATAACTAAATAATACTTCCTCCTAGCTTCGAGAGTCTTTAAATCTATTAACAGACATCTTACATTGTAGCTAGGTAAAATATTATCAACCCAATTTAGTTTACGCAAAGCGTACCTCGAAATTTTTTTTGAACGGTTTCAATACGATTTATACCCACCCTATACAATGGACACCATATACAACATGCATACTCAAGAAGTGATCTTACAAGTGAAATATATAAAGATTTAATCGTGTAAGGATCCACAAATTGTTTTGAGTTTCGCATGATGAATCCAACTAATTTATTAGCCTTAGAAATAACGTAGTCCATATGCAAGTTAAAGGATAGCTTTGAATCGAAAATAACGCCTAGGTCTTTTTGTCTATCCACTGATTCAAGTTGAATGTCAGAAATGACGTATAAATGATCTATAAAATTAGGCGACCTGGTAAGGGTAATGCTCTTACACTTTGCTATATTCAAAAATAATCGATTTTCAACACACCAAGCTGACACTTCATCTATATCACGTTGAAGTCGATAACAATCCAATTCACACTTAATTGGCCTAAAAAGCTTAAGATCATCTGCAAAAAGCTAACATTCCGAATATCGAATTCTTGGTGGTAGATCGTTTATAAATAATATAAAGAGGAGAGGTCCTAAATGACTCCCTTGAGGAACACCTGAGTGATTAAAAATTTCTTTTGAAACAACCGTTCCAATTTAGTTGTAAATTCGAAGTTTATGCCATTATTTTCTTAAGTACAGTCCTGCGACTATTGGGTCGCTTACCTCCAGTTTAACTACGAAGAGGTGCTGAAATGAAGGCTTGCTTCTCGGCGCATTACGACTTTTTTCGTTGTAAAAATCTTAGCTCCTAGGCAAATTAAGATGTAATAATTTTTTTCTGTTTGAAGGGAGATTCCAAAGCTATTAATTCTGTGAGTTTCTGGAAAAAATAATCACAGTGAATTTCTGAATTTCCAGCTGAAATACAACCTTCTCCCAATATTAAATGGACTCAATATTTAACCTCAATAAACGTCAAAAATTAATGACAGTAAAAAACAGGGAGCCTTCAAGCCAAACAAAGTTACAGTGGTGCATAAAAGTAAGCAAACTATAAATTTTTTTAAATAATTGCCATTTTTATAATTTTTCTGCATACTATAGAGTAAAAATATAGTAACATTTTAGGTCAAAGAAAGTTTGTAAATTGTCTTGAAATAATAAAATTCATGAAAAATCCTTCACAGTGTGTCCCAGAATTTCATGTTAAGAAATATATAGAATTATTTGTATACGGTGCGAAGAAAAACTCAGGTCAAATAGGTTTGAGTCAGGACAAGAAAAAAATTGTATAACAGGGGGTCTTTACTCTCCGATCAAGTGGAAAGGGCATTTATATAATAAAAACTTGATTAATCTTTTATTAAAAAATATTAAAAATCAATTAAGCCGCTTACTGTCACATCACATAGTGTTTTTCAAACTTAAATGTCAAAAACATTAGCTTTCAAAAACATTAAAGTATGAGCTATTCGATTCTTAATATTTTAATATTAGAAAATTAAGTAATTTTTTTTTGTAAAATTGTCCTACTCGCCAAAACGGAAGGAGATAAGCCCCCCCTACATGAAATTTCTCCTGCCCTGGAGTTTTAATTTTTTAAAACATGAAGTTGAAGTGTTCTGGAAGCCGACACATACGTTTGAACTAAAAGGGTTGTGACGAAGCGTCACAATTTCTTTTCCCTACCTCCTACCAAAATGTCGCACCAAAACGGTGCAGTACTTATTTCTAATAAAATCCCCCACGCGTAATTAAATTAGAAAATAAATGCCTATCGCAAGGCCAATCATTGTTTACTTCTCCGTGCCTTATCACTTCTTGTGCATTTCCTTATTAGGGAATACATTGGCAATACCCCTCCAATTTTTTTCATACAAAATTGTCACTGACCGGTGATAGCTCACATTTGGTTTCTGTGACAAAGTTAATGAATAGAGGTGAATCACCAAAAACCTGACATCCATCCACTAATGCGAAAGAACAACGGACATAGCCAGAAGACGACTTCTCTACTAGCAGCTCATTCGGCCTGTAATCACGTACTGTTTTCTTACTTGGTACACGGCAACAAAAACCCACATGAACAAGCTGGCAGTTCTCGAGCGGAAGATCCTGCGGATCTGCACTGGACTACACTATGACAGAATACGAAGGAAGCACGTCAGCAACTGGAGACTCTACGAAGAAGCGAAAATAATAAATTTAATTGAAATTAAACCTGCCGTTCCGCGTATTCATTTTGAGAAGTTGGACCGCCGAAACCCAAGTCTTACGAAGCTTCCTTGGGTAGACCCTGGGCACCCTGAGTCATACCCCAGCCTTTGAAAAAGAAGCATCACTGTGTTGAAGTAAAAAAAATCATTTGAAATGTTATCCAATGAAAACTTTTCACGTCAGAAATTATTCAGTGGCTATATTTTGCTTTTATTTCTGGTTTCCCGGATGATACATATTAGACGACCGTAATCGGTACCAGTTTTCCTTAATTTCTTAAACGACTGTCGTAGAGTATGTTTGGCAACTTCAAATGTTATAAAGTTGAGAATTGTATGTTTAATTTTACTTTGTGTTGCAATAACCAGTAGCACTTAATTCCCAGCCCAAATATTTTCATAGAAACTTCCATCTTGAATTACTGTACTTAGTAAAATTATAACATAAATAAGAAATTATCTCCAGTTCCCAGAGTATGTCAACACATGATATTTTTTCCCCCAAAAGCTTAACTAAGAAGACTTTATCTATTTGAATTGTAGACGGGCATTGACCTTGCATCTTTCAACAAATTTAAACAAAAAGCGATCGAATTGAATTCTGAACAAAAAAAAAAAAAACCATGACTAACAAACCAAATAGAGACTGGCAATCAATTAGTGTTCGCCGAAAAGAACGATTGCGTTTTGATTATTAAAAGCCTATGTTCCAATGTACAGTTAACCATGAACTCTATCATCAACCTTTCAAATTTAAATCACTCATTTCATCCGAACAATCAATACCCGTCATTGGGACCAAGAAGATATAGGCCCTTGTGCGGAAGCACCATGCCCGGCATAAACAGCGTTACCCTCATAAACATGCCTTAATGTGAACCACTAAAGTGTGTTTCGGTTCAACTGTCATCCAATCAAATCGGCTGCCATATCGAAATTATAAAACACATTGCGGGTGCGGAGTGTGCGTTTCACATAGTTTCACATAAACACAACCAATAGCTCCCAAATCAATCATCAAGCTCTGAGTTTTCAACGAATGCTAAAAATTGAGGGCGACTGAGGGCTTCTAATTAACTTAATTAAACTACAATAAGTCGGTATAAACCAAATGCCAACATCCATAGATCCACACGTTTGGATAATGGATACTTATTAATAGATACTCGGTCTCATGTGTGGGAGATAGTGTCAGTGTTTGGTAACTATTTACTCTTTTATTTTCATTTTAAGTTTACGTGAAAACGTGTGCTTCGCACAAACAGTACTCTGTTTACCCGCTCGGCAAAGATAAACACGCAGAATTGGCGTTGTTTTCCGCACGAAAGCGGGTCATAGCGGACCGAGAACACAAAGCTAAATGTTTTGTATTTTCACTATAAGATCTTAAAAAAGTAATTGCATCCATAGCCGGAAGTTGTAGGCCTGTTAATCTATTTGACAATTGATTACGTCAACATTGTAAAAGAGTCGCCGTGTGTAGAGATGGTAACTCTAAATGGTCACACATTCGGGTCAGGTGTACACTAAGGCTTGAAAAGGAAAGAGAGGAGGAAAAAAGGAAACTAATTTAGAAATTATACATGTAAACATATTTTACGACTCCATTGCCTCCAAATGTCAAACATGATGGCAGGTTTTATTTTTGGTGGGCGTCCAAACAACGGATAAAGACTTCAGTCTGGAGTGTTACGACGGCAAAAGTATTGTGGTCGGGAATTGTTGATATTTCTTTCACCCAAAAGAGGTGGATGGTGCGTGGGTAGTCCAAGTATGGGGGCCATTTAAACGTGTTTACTAGAGCTGTTGTTGTTGTTGTTATTGGGCTTGCTTACAATGTTCATCCATAATAAAATTTACCATCCGGAGGCGGGTGGCTTAAGTAAAATATGCTCTTTTCATGAATCTCGATACTAGGCCAAGAATAGGTTTTCTAGCCGCCCACATAGATCGTTGACCAGATTTGTTTGAACTTTGACAGTGGTTATGGTGATGCGTGATGGTATTTTACTAATTAATTCATTCATCCGATTGCGTGTTGCTGTTGAGTGTTATGGTGGCGATACTTCAATGAAAGCCAAGTCGAAATTATTTGAATGAATGAAAAGAGGGAGCCATAAAGTGTTCTGTAAATAATACGCACATGTGTGTATGTGCCCACTTTTTGTTGTGTTTTATATTTTAATGAGTCGTTAACACTTCAAGGGCCATGTTTTATGGAGTTCATGTTTGGGATAAGTGAGTTGTCCGTAGTCGCGGGACATATTAAAACTCTTTTGTCTTTTAGTGTGAGGTTGTCTTCTCGTTAAAGACAAAAGTCTTCAAAACAGGTCAATGTGCAAACAAAACAGGAACTAGAAACCCATAAAAACGTCTATCCAGTTTGTCCTTCTGAAGACAAGAAACATTTCTTTAATCATTGAAAAGAGATTGGAATTGAAACGTTTTTACTTCGATTTGATGAAGGCTTCTTGGGAGAGTCAAATGTCTGAAAATAAGTAGGTATACATTTCATTCTTTAGTGAAACAAAGAGTGCAACATGAATTTAGTAAATAAGCTAATTCTTGGCAGAAAAAAGTTACTCTAAACTGTGTGCTTTAGCGTATTTTTTTTCAACATGTTGCCTCAAAATGATACTACTTAATTCAGAGCCGGAAAGGTGTGGAGGCCTCTGGGCAGCGAAGTAGTGGAGGCCCCAAATTATATTCCAAACTAGGTGTACCAGCGACTTCGTCCGCAAGAATTGGCATAACTTTTTTATTTATCAACCGATTGACATGAAATAAAAACTAAATGTTAAGTGAAGCTTGCCACAATATATTACTGAAAACCCCATCTAGATAGAATAAGCCGTTTTAGAGATTAGCGTGCACAAACAAACAAACTGTTACGTTTTTATTATATGTATAGATATAGATAGATAGATAGATAGATAGATAGAAGATAGATATAGATATAGATAGATAAAATAAAATGAACAATTTTTTTCAATCTAGTTTTCCTATAAATAATTTATTGTGAAACCAAGTATAGATTATTTTATTATTCAACGAACAAATAAATATAATCGGGAACAAGAACTATCTAATGTCGATTTCCTTCCACCCATTTGCATTCGACTGCAGTCGCTACTAAATCCGATTCTTTTTTGGGTATTTAGGAAGGTAAAACTGTAGCGATACTTTTTTTAAGAATGTATGTGTGTCCAACTGACTGATGGAGAAAAACAAACACCAAGGAACAAAAAATTAACATTCATATTGTTAAGCACACAATTTTTATATTTTTTTTCACCAAATGTTTTCCAAATTCACAACTAAACACAGAACAGTTTTCTTTTCTTTAATTTTTTTTACACGCCGATATTTTTGTTTGCCGTTTTCGATCTGTCAAAATTGTTTGTGTGTGAAAATCTGTGTGCGAATCCGTCTCAAAAAAGAGATCGACTGTAGTTGATTTTTTTACTCCTAAACGAATTCCTTTCAAAAAAGATTTTTTTTTTTTTTTAATACAAAATAAAACTAAATTCGGAACTTTCCGAAAAATCATCTCGGTTAGAGAAACAGATAACTGGTCGACCTCCTCCTTTCCCTAGGTGACAGATTTACGTCTTGTGCTTTCACGTAATCGAGCGGATTCAGCCTCACATTTCTCGTCCTGGTACATGCTTGTACGTATTCGTCAGTCTGAGATATTTTTTTTTGGCAGCTTCCTCGTATTTATCAAAATCGTTTCTTTTAAATTCCACAAATGATTTCAATGATATTAATGCACGCATTGGCGATTCAAGAACCAGTTTTGGGTACTGCAACATCTTGCTTGTAGCGTTGAATTGCTCCAAGAAGACGTTCCGAAACATTGTCAATAAAGCGGTTTCGAGACCACGCATCTTCTGTAGAAGGTGCGCTGCTTCATTCCTCGTGATGTCTTTTTGCTCTTTATCGGAAGATATGCTGGTTAGAGCTTCTTAGATTTCCGAATAGCCGTCAACTATGGCCTTCGTAGCTTCAGCTTGACAAGACCAACGAGTGTCACTAAGCTTTTTCAAGACGTAAAACTGTCCGTTTTTTTTTTTTTTTTGCTTCGATAATTTCTTGGTCAGAATTTCGTATCGTTCTGTACTTGCTGTGAAAAACGTATATATACTCTGAACGAAATCAAGGAATTGTACAGCTGATGGACAAGAATTGGCACCTGCCTTTCCAACTAAAATAAGAGAATGACCACAACAACATGATTTTTCTCCAATTTAACAATTTTTTTTTTTTTTAGTACTTGGATATTTTTTTCCTTAAGATTTCATTATTTTTTGTAAAAAATCAATTTTTGATTCTTAGCAATAATGGCTCAACGTGTACTTGGCGCACATTTTTACAGTGAAACTGTTTTTGAGGGATTTTTTTATACCCAAAAATATTTGAGCTAATGTAAATTACGTTGCTAGTCCGCTACAAAGGGTAAGTAGACTAAAAAAAAACCTTATGTGTGCAGAGTTGAGATGGTTTTATCCGCTTTATCCGCCGCGCGACCCACGTGCAAGCGAGTCATCGAAAATTGGAAGTGTTTATCAGGGCCATTTGAGATTTTGATATTTTAATGACTGCGTGATTAAAGAGAGCAAATATTTATGTAGATCGATGATTTCTGTTAATCTTCTATATATATAAAAGAAAGTCGTGTTAGTTACACCACTCATAACTCAAGAACGGCTGAACCGATTTGTCTGAAAATTGGTGAGGAGGGAGCTTAGGACCCGGAGACGGACATAGGATACTTTTTATCCCTATATCCCTATGGGAATGACATCAATGCAATGCGTTAGTTTTCCTTATATACAAAACACTGTACTGTAAAAAAAACCAAAAAAAAATTGACTTATAGTGAGAAATAAATTTGATTTTTGTATAAAATCAATCCTAACTAATATTATAAATGTGAAAGTCCCTCTGTCTGTCCGGCTTTCTATGTTACCATCTCCCGCACAAACTACTGAACCGATTCAAATAAAATTTGATACAGATATAGTCTAAAACTTGAGGAAGGACATAGGCTATATATTTTATCCCTAAATTCCCACGGGAACGGGAACGTATACGGGAATTTAGAAACTACAACACCGATTTCAAAAATTTTTCCACCGATAGAATGCTACACTATCCGCGAGTAACATAAAAACTAATTCATCCCCATATTCCTACGGTTCCCTACATTCCCACGGGAGCAGGAACGTATACGGGAACTTTGACACTACAACACCGATTTCAAAAATTCTTTCACCGTTAGAATGCTACACTATCCCCGAGTAACATAAAAACTAATTCATCCCCATATTCCTATGGTTCCCTACATTCCCACGGGAGCAGGAACGTATACGGGAACTTTGACACTACAACACCGATTTCAAAAATTCTTCCACCGTTAGAATGCTACACTATTCCTGTGTAACATTAACTTTAATTCATCCACATATTCCCACGGGAACGGGAGTCCTTACTAATATAATTAGTGTGAAAGGAGCTCTGTCTGTCCGTCGTTCTATGTTACGATCTCCCGCCCAAAATAATAAACCTATTTAAATGAAATTTTGTACAAAGATTGTTCAGAACCTGAGGAAGGACATAGGCTATATATTTTTTCCTTATATTCCGACGGGAGCAGGAACGTAAACCGGAACTCTTACACTACAGCACCGATTTCAAAAATTCTTCCACCGTTGGAATGCTCCATAATCCCGGAGTAACATTAACTTTAACTTATCCACATATTCCCACGAAAACGGTCACCATATTCCCACGGGAACGGGAGTTTTTACTAATATTGAGAATGCGAATGTAGCTATGTCGATATGTTTTTCGTATATCTCCCGTTCAAACTGCTAAACAGATTTTATTAAATTAGCTACAGAGATGGTCTAGATTCTAGAACATGCGGAAGGATAAAGACTATACATATATCTATCCTTATATTCCCACGGGAACGGAAATGGGAATTCAAAAACTACGGTCTCAAAAGTATTTTTAACAGGGCTACAAGGTGTTGAAATAGGGGTTGAATGTTTTTTTTGGAAATATGTACCGCCATTTTTAAGGCTAGAAGTTTTATTTCCTAAAAAGTTAAAAATGCTGCTGAAAGTCACTATTCCACGCGGACGAAGTCGCGGGCACAGCTAGTATTTAATATTATCATGTTTGTACAAAGTACTGTAAATAAAGCTACAACGCAACTGCCAAAGCTGGGCAGACGGCAGTAATGCCATGCTCTAATTTATTCAATTTATTAAAGCGCAAATGCAAATGTAACTTTTTTAAGGAATGAATAAAAATATCTATCTATCTATCTATCTAAAGCTACAACGCGAAAAAAATGTAAAAGGAAAAGTTGTTTACTAATGCTTACTAGTCTGAATTTGAAAAAAAAAAAATCCCGAAGTCTCTATTGTCGGGGCCCCTATTTTGTGGAGGCCCGGGGCTGTTGCCCTGGTTGCCCTTCCTTAAATCGAATTGATACTACTTATAGCCCGAAGAAACCTGGTGGTGGAATAATGAAGCAGAAAACGTGACAAGTAAGAGATGATAACCTGCCTTTTGCTATTTACAGTTGCGATCAAAATAATAGTAGTGTGAGTAAAAGCATTGCACAGATTGGTATTTTTTCACTTTGCATTGCGTTGATAGTGAAAACCCGTTATGCTAGGTTTCCACTTGCCATTTTTTAAATGATGAATGACCTAGTTTTCTGTCATTGAGAAAAATGACAAGTGGAAATTGCAAAAATTGACAGTCATTCAACTGACGAACAGCGTCGGTAATTTTTTGGCAGTAAATTTGAATGACAAGTGGAAATTGGCTAATTGACAAACAAAATGTCACTCCATCATGCACCGACGTCGAAATTTTTTTTGGCATCGTGTTGAATCTTTTGTCAATGAAGTGACAAAAAATAACACGAGAAAACATAAATAAATAGTATTATCGTATGGAAAAAATTCAAAAGGAAAAAAAAATCGAAGGCAGAGGAAATCAACGACTGATTGGAGTGTTGAATCCTCCATAAAAATTGTAATCAAAAAGGAGGTGTTGTGTTTGAAACCCTTTGGAACTCCAACAGCAAGTTCTATAAGAATCGGGACATGAAATATAATTCATGGGAAAGCATTTCTCTGGCTGTTGAAGTTCCAAAGGCTGAAGCGAACTCTCTAATCGAGCTTGCGTTTGATGCGATACGGCGCCATAAATCAGCACACTCATTTCCAACAGGACCAGTGATAGCTGAACCTTTTATTTCACCTTTGTTGTTGAATGTTCAGCCCGGCATTATCCTCACAAAGTATACAAACACCCCGTCCCTCCTCCTGAAAAGTTTTCTTTGCCTTATGACCACAGCAGGCAAAAAAATAAATAAATTTTTATTTTATTTTCATTTCACACAATTTAATTTATTAATTAAAAAAGATGACAACTTTGCAACACAAAACAAAAATTCGATGAAGCAAGGAGGCAAATAATTTTCAGTGACAATACACTAGCAGTTGAGAAATGACAACACAAATGGAAATAGCGCTCATTGAGTTGACAAAACATTTTGTCAAAATTTCTTTATCAATGAAATGACAAACAATTTCTTGACAGTAAATGACACAAGTGGAAATGAACTGGCAATTGTATCAATACTGACAAGTTTTTGATCTGTCAAACTATGTCATTTTAGTGACATGTGGAAACCCAGCATTACACTTTAATTGTTTTAAGGGGTGGAAAAGGATCTCGTCCAGGGGCGGCAGAACACTATTTTTTTAGGTGGGGAGCATGATAGAATAAAATAAGGTATGGTAGTTTTATATACCTATGCATATATATACATATATATACAATATACAAATATATGAATATTCCGTGAAACTACGTTTTATTATACATATTTTCAAAAAAGAATGACTAAAATCAAGGAGAAAAAAAGGATAAGAAATAATGCATAACGTTGAGTCTATGACCGAAAAATAAATGATTCAAATCACTTGGTCAGTCTCAATCAACCAAAAATTAGTAGGTATAACAATATTCATGATTTCATAAATTTTTTTTTTGCCTCATTTAACTAAAAAAAATTGGTATATTTCCAAGGCCAGAAGGTGGGGTGCACCCCATGCTCAGAAAAGTTAGGTGAGGTCTATACCCCACCTACCCCATATCTTCTGCCGTCCCTGATCTCGTCAATATGTAAGAAGACCTCCAAACACCGAATATAATCCACACTTTACAATCATAATGGTATGGGCATGTTTTTTCGTCTACGGAGTTGGACCCATAATGCGGATTGAAAGGCATTATGGATCAGCATCTCTATGTTAGGATAATGCAGGAAGTAATGCTACCGTAAATGAAGTTGCTTCTTGCTGAAATGGATCTTTCAGCAAGAAGCAATGGTTCCAGGAAAGTAAAGTAGATGTGATGGAGTGGCCCGCACAGTCTTCGGACTTTAATCCCATTGAAAACCTATGAAGCGCTGTAAGAAAATATGGTTCTAGATGTAAACTAAGCAACAACACAGTCCTTTGCGAAGCGTTACAGCAATCATGGAGTTCGATAAGCACAGGAAGGTGTGGAAACCTGATAAACTCTATTTAACGTCTTTGTACTGCTGTTATAGCTAACAAGGGACATGCAACTAAATAATAATTAAAGGTACGAACACTCAGCCACATATTGTAATAAAAATTTTGACCTAATTTTTCGATTTCGTAACATTTCAAGGTAGATTTTCCTATCACTACTATTTTTTTGACCGCTGAATTTCAACATCTGTTCAATAAACTTGCAACTATCGGATAGTAATATTAAACTAATGTTTTTTTTTTTTTTTTGTAAATAAAAGCTTAAAACTCCACTTTGAAAATCACGTTATTGGTTTCTTAAATTAGAATTGACGGATAAGTTTTTTTTTCAATTTTGTTGTTTCTTAAGCTCTATACTACTATTATTTTGATCGCAGCTGTATGTGCGAAACTGCGAACTTGTGCATTTTGGCAATTTTTCACAATTTTCACAATCTAGAGATGAAAGACTGGTTTCGAAGTGGAATACAGAATCTACATGAAAGAATCGAAGAAGAAGTGCGCTAAACTCCAAGCAAAGAGCACGGAGAGCTAGAAAAAGTGTCTACCCCGGCTGCTGATTCAAAGACAAACTAAGCTATTCAAGAAATGTGGCATAAGAACTTGAATAAGTTGGCAGCCATCTTGAAAATAGCCGCTCAATAAAAAGACTCAAGAGATTCGAGTAGGGTGGCATATTAGACCAGGGAACAACGGGGCCTAGCGCATTTCTCATAACCATACCCTGTGAGGAATGAAGCGTACCTACAAAATTTTTACTGATTCCCAAGGGACAATGAAGGAAGCGCTTTTCATATGGCAGTGAAATAACTATCGGAGGACTTGCTAATTATAAATAATGACGACAAAATTCTACACAGGTGGCGAAAGTACAGCGATGGAATAATGTACGATCAGTTCCGTAGATTGTACTTTTCGAAAGCTGCATTATATTTTACGTAAATACCCGATATCAAGAAATTAGTGTAGCAGATAAAAGCTTCAAAAAAGTGTTGTGCCAGACGAAGCACTTAATATGATTCTTCGATGAAAAGCCACATCACGATGTTATGGACGACTTTCGGTGGGTCTAAGTTCTCAAAGTCCTATGCAAAATTATGTACAATGTCTGTTTTGATAGGCCCAATGTGAAAGATCGATAAGAAATTGACAGACCTGGGGTTTCATCTACACCATGTTCTACGATAGGGAGAAAGTGCTTCAAAAGCTCTCAGAGAACGATTTTTCGACAATCTGGGTGACATCTCTAACCTCCCATTAAACAGCATCCTTAAATTCATTCAGGGCTTACAATGGTTCAATGGGGGTTCAAAACAGGGAGCTGCAGTGAATGTCTCGTTTTGTGAATGCATTCACTTATTCATTGCCTTACACACCATTCACCCACCATTCATCTACTGTGTACGGCTTGTTTTTCCGGGGGATGATTCGAAAGCGCAAGTGATTGCCGTCATGCAGTTCTCTGGTTTCCAACCCAAATACATAACTCAATTACCAATAATCCGCTGCCAGCCCTTTCTTCTTTCCTCATCCACTGTTGTCCGGAGAGCACAATGGATCATTGCGGAATATTTGAAATAAATCTTAACCTAACCCTAAACCTGGCACAATAGGTTTCATTCAGACACCGCAGCGCTCAGAGCTGAGCAAGCTCTACCAGTCCCCTAAATCTAACCTTATACCTAAAGCAGATAGCACAGGAAAAACTTCCAGATTTGTTATCATGAGACTCCGGATGAGTTACGACAAAGATCACTTCTTTTACAACTTCAGTCTTGGGAGTTCCTTATATCTGACAATGGAGTCTCAGAACTAGGCCAAGAGCATTATCCGGGCTTTGCCGATTTGCCAAATATGTATAAATGGGAGGAACTAGGTCGGTTTCAAAAAAAGCGATTCAGTGACATGCCACACCTCTCTTTAATTTATTTTAAATAATTTTTGAACATCCAAAAAACAACAATTGCGAAAGTACCACTCAAGGAGGTTATGATATCGCACTGATATAGCTCTATCCTTTTTCTATTCTTTCAATTTTTGCCTGCTTCATACAATGTGTTCCCAATACATTTCAAAAATCCTGTGTATCATCTCCTCCCTGGTACACAACTGAGTTCAAAAATATCCGTAACATTAGAAACAGGCTATGAAAAACATTTAAAGTCCCAGACCCCTATCAACTACTATTACTACCAACAGGCCTCTTCTAACTTCTCACCTTTATGCCAATCTCTATACCAAACCTATTTTGATAAAATGCAATTCTCTCTAATCACTGATCCAAAGCGTTTTTACTAATTTATTAACGTCAAGAGAAAATCTGACGGTCTTCCTTCAACGCTTAATTTCCTTGACAAATCTTCCGATGACCCCAAAGTAATTGTTAATCACTTTGCTACCTTTTTCAGACAATCATATGTCAATGATCAGAATGATCATGATCTTGACTATCACAGGTTTCTGATGAATAGCCCGCAAACATCTCTTGTCTTTCTTAATGTTAGTCCTCAGACTGTTTGTGATAAATTAAGGTTACTGGATGACGATTTTTCACCTCGTCCAGACGGCCGGCGTTCAGGTAATTTTCCTTAGAAAGTGCGCATAAGTGCTCTATCAACCCCTTGCTAATATTTTTCAACTTTCTCTTTTCCAGGCAGTTATCCCCTCAATTTTCAAAAAGGTTGTAATTTTTGCTGTAAAACCAAATCTTGAACTATATATAGCTGAGCTTTCCGCCATCCCTAAACTTTTCGAAAGTATTGTGTACGACTCTCTGTATTTTCATTGTAAACCAATTGTCTCTTCACTTCAGCATGCCTTCCTAAATGGAAGGTCTACTACGACTAACCTTACACAACTCGTACCAAAGACTCTCTTGGCTATGGAGGGTGGCAACGAGATCGATGTTATTACTACTGACTTTAGTAAAGCATTCGACAAAATTAACCATCAAATTATCTATCTCAAACTCAAAGCCTTTGGCTTAGAACCCTCAATTATCGAATGGGTCAAATCATACCTAGAAATTCATGTTTATAGAGTAGTTCTTAGAGAAGCAGTTTCTAACCCAATATTTGCTCCTTCTGGCGTTCCCCAAGGTAGCCATCTAGGTCCACTCCTGTTTCTGCTTGCAATAAATGACGTCGCTAGTGTTATTTCTTTCTCTGATCGGTCTATTATTACACTTATACACATGGCATTGAAATTAAAAAAGTCATGTCCTCTTCATATCCCCTCATATCCCCATATGAAAGCCGTTTGCGACTAATTGACATGGTCACCCTTTTAAACGTCGTCGTATCGCCGACATAATTTTCGTCCATCAGATCATGACCAGTACCATAGACTCCGCGGAATTACTTGAGCTGATATACATGAACACTAATCCACGTAACCTACGTTCGGTCCCCTTCTTCCGCCTTCCTACTCTCCCAACAAATTACGGTTATTTCAATCCCATATGTGGAATGCTGCGTTCAGCAATTGCAGCAGGATATACCTTTGACTTTTTCCTAAGTTCCTCTTCTCTCAGAAAAAATCTATAGTCTTCTTCCCCTTTCAACTTCTATCCCTATCACTTCAACTAAGAACAAAGCATTGTATATTTGTACATATATTTATTTGTTTATATTTTTAAGTTTAATAAATATGACCTTATAAAAAAAATTACTAAAAGCTTCCAGTTTGTCCATAACTTCAAGTATTGTACTTAGCCCATAAGAGCGAGTTCGCACGATATTTTGTTCATGACATCGCAGCGGATTGATTCCTGTTGGCTAGCTCACTCTATCAGCGAAAGATAGCAAACGTTGATGGATATAATGACTTAACTAAACTAACGATCTAGCAAAGCTTTTTGGTGCCGTATGCCGTTCCATTTGAAATATCTCGATTCCCTTCAACTTTCTTGTTTAACAATTCACAAAATATACCTACTTCATATTTCTTTTTGATCTCTGTCTAAATGGTGCAGCGCTTATCTCTATTCAAACAAAATAAATTGACAAAGCTTAGTGTTTTCTATTTGACGATCATTAAGAGAATGTTATTCATTCTTTAGTGCGTTCTTCAAACGAAAAAAAAAGAAACACCAATTAAAAATTTTGTTTGGGTGCCAGTGATGCTGATGGCATTGCAACTGGCGCTATACCATACCGCACAATACATCATCAACCTACAAAATCATTTTTTTTATTTCCGTGTCCCTGTGAAGTTCATCAAGAAAAACATTTTTCAAAATAATAATTCTCACAAAATACATTAGAAGACACCACAGTATAAGCCCATAGTCGCACGTTGCGGTCGCCATATGTTACCAAACTTTCTTCTGCTGTCCCATATTAATGAGTTTTATTTTTAAATCAAAGGTTCTGTGTTTTTCTTTTTGTTTATAAACAATTATGTGATCTTCACCTTTTCTTTTTTGTTTTTGTTTGAATCATTTTTTGTTTTGTTTTGTTTTCCCACTTCCGCTTTTATAATTCTGTTTTTCTTTTTTTTTTTCTCAAACTAATTTTAAACGCCTGTCGTAAATTTAGATTTTTTTTTTACTTGAGACTTTGTGAGAGGTTAAGCACTTTCGATAAGAATTTAAATGTATAGGCCTCTAAAGAGTTGTCAATTGATTTTAAGATTTAAGTGAACAAATTTAGAAAATGAGGAATTCAATCCGACAAATAGGTTTTCTTTTTTATTTTTATGTGTCGATAAACTGAGATTAATTGGTTTTAGTTCTTTGATTTTTTTTTAAAGAGGTGTAAAAAGATTTTCTTAGATGTTTCAATTTAAGATAGGAATTTGGAGATATGTATGAATGAACTCGAGGATGCCAAAAAATACAATATTTATTTTTACAATGTTCAAGGTTGTGACTAACCTTCCTCTTTATGTCATTGACATGGATTAAAAAATTTGAAAGAAGAAGAACGCCATAATTATTAAGATGTTTTCTACTTTTGAGCGATGTAAACAAAAAGTAGGCAGATATTGTAAAGGGTGTTTTTTTAGAAGTTTGGTTCTCAAATGAGCAACTTGTGACTGTTAGTTTAACGATTGGTACTGTATTTGTGGTTAGTACGTTTTGACATTGGGACACTCACAGAGGAAGTAGAATGATCCCTCCTTTGCCTCTTTGTCCTGGGATCCCCTTCATAAGTAGGATGTGCTAATGCCCATTCACATCATGTGGGTACGCAATGAGTCGAGACCTGCTAAGCTGGAGCAAGAATTCTGTTTTTTTTTTTCTTGGAAATATCTGGCCATAGGTTTCTGGAGAGCCGGCAGAGGCATGTTTCTAAAGATGACAACCTGTCAGTGGCGGTTTTTAGAAAGTTATGTTTGATTCTGTTTTTTTCTTGTTCGAGTGGCTTTAGAACTGAGGTGTTCGCTTTGATGGATTCGAGTGGTGACCCGATTTTTGCCAGCTAATCCGCCATTTCGTTTCCTTTTATGTCACGATGTCCTGGCACCCAGAGCTCAGCAGTTTTCAATTGCTTCAACAGCTTTCTACGAATTTGAATTTTGTGACAATGGATGTGAAAGCTTAAATGGCCCTCTGGCTGTCTATGAGGATGTCAATATTTCTGTTGATCAAGTTTTGCGGCTTCACAGACTGCAAGTAATTCCGCGTGGAAGACACTGGGGAGCTTTGTTAATCTGTTCTTAAGAGAGTAGTCTGAGAAGATACCTGACGCTACCCCTTCGTACGTTTTGGAACCTTCTGTGAAGACTAATGCGTGATTTTCTTTTATAACCCTGTTTTCCCCAGTGAATTATCTTTTAGGAATGACAGTTAGGGCCACTGGATTGAAATCAGTAGGCGTGGGGTGTAAGTCTGCTTGATTGTCTATATCAGAATGATTCATAATGGTTCTGATATTTCTGTTTTCCAATTATTTCAGTGTTTGAGTCGCAGTGCGGCTTTGGCCGTCTCTTTAGTGAAAAGGTCTAGGAGAGCTAGCGACAGGAAGGTTTCTAGAGCTGCCGTTGGTTTTGTTCTCATGGCACTAGTTGAGCCAATGGATTTTGGTTATGGTTTTAAGATTTGGCGCCTTCTCTGATGATGGCCACCAGCTATCAGCTATAGATACTTAAGGGGTACAGAGGGACAAACAATGCAAAAAGTGTAAAATTGGCCCACAGAGCTCTAATCACACCGATCAAAACATGGAAATGCATTACACCCCACCTTGCATTGATTTCAACTTAGTCCTTTACAGACTTTCCGCCTGCAGAACATTGCTAGAAAAAGGGGGTTGCAAAACGTGACTCTGTTTTCAAAGACGGTTCCAAATCGCTCGAAGGGGTAGAGCCAGGTAACTTTTCGAAGTGTCGTCTTATAAAAATTTAAATAAAGCTCCCCGACTCTTACAGCGTCTTCCAGCAGAAGTACATTTTCATGATTACTTACTTACTTACTTATTACTTTCAATTTCATAGACAGCCAAGAGGCTAAAAAGGTAAATCTTCAATGGACATAAAATCGAAATTCGAAAATGATAAAAAATTACTAATTCACTTAGGTGAACATTACAAATCGGTGTAAAATAGGACCTCTACCAACATCTTACGCCAACAATTCCTGTTTCGGGCAAGCTCTCTTCAGTTTTGCATTGTCAGATGTCTTTTTCCACTTGATTGCGCCACCTAAGACGTGGTGTTCACCTTCATCGGTTTCTCTGCAATGTACTTCCAAACACCAGTGGAGCATGAGTTTCGATGTCCTTCCGCTCTACGTTTCCCAGTCTTCGTTATCTCATGATGTATACTCCTCTTCCTGTGCCCATGTTGTGCTATATATAGCTCATAAAGTTCGTTGACGAATCTTCTTCTCCACAAATTGCCTTCGCATATTGGACCAAAAATCATTCCGCACTATATTGCAGGACTGGGATGATTAAGGTTATATGAAGGGTTTCACTGTAGAAAGTTTTATTTCTCAATTTTTTTATTAATTTCAATTTTTCAATTTAATTTTGGTGGGGCTAGCTAATTAAAACTTATCAAAACTAAATTAAACTACAAGGATCAGAAACGATTAAAAAGGAGGACTTTCAGACAGGGACTTGGAAGATTGAGGTCGGAAAGAAAAGGAACAGAATTAATCTTACTCATCATGCGGGTTAAGGGTTCGTTGAGACCAAAGGATGTACGATGAGCAGGAAGGAAAAAAAATCGGGATGATCTTTCGTTTCGGGGATTAGTGTTGAAGGAGATAAGGTCTAAAAGGAGGGAGCAGTCAGTGTTATGTACCAGTAAGAAGTCGGTAAATGAATATGATGTCAACGACATTCCTTCTGTTTTCTATGGAGTGGAGATTAATGATTGCGAGACGTTCGCGGTATGGAGGCAGGGTGAGAAAGTTGCTAACGTCGCCGTCGTAGAGATCTCAAATGGCAAAGAGCAGAAAACGACGTTGAACACTTTCAATCCTTGAGATATGAGCCGGTTGATATGGAGCCCACACTTGCGATGCATACTCTAAGAGAGGGCGAACATAGGCAATTTAGAGGGAAAGTGAGATAGAAGAATATTGGATGATCTTTTTGACATCATTAATGACAACGATAAAAATGAGAGGTCCAAGATGGCTGCCTTGGGGCACACTGGAGGTAGCCACAAATGGAACTGAAAGAGTAGAACTTAGTAGGATAGGGCTGAATCCGAGGAAGGAAAGTTTAAAGAGGATTAAAGTGGGAGAGAGTGTTTTGTCGAAAGCCTTGCTGAAATCAGTGTTAATGACGTCTACTTCGTTTCCTTTTTCCATCGCAGAGAGAGAGAGAAGGAAACAAACTAAACTAGATTAGTAGTTGTAGATCTTCCCTTACAGAAACCATGCTGCTTGGAGGATATCATTGATTTGCACTGGAAAGAAAGTATTTCATACAGAATGCTTTCGAAAAGCTTAGGGATATGAGAGAGTTTAGCTATGGGTCTACAGTTGTAAAAATTGGTTTTTTGGTGCTTTTTTATGGGTAGGTGAAATAACGGATATTTTCCATTAGTCCGGGAAGACTCCACTTGAAAGGGATAGTTTGAACAGGTAAGTGATGGGAAGGGTTAAGCTGTAGCAACATTTCTTGAGCAAAATGGCAGGAATGCCATATGGACCCGGATTATACTCGTCTTTCAGTTTGAGGAGTCCATTAAGAACAGTTGTTTTATTAAAGCTTAGATTGAAAAGGCCTGTAGAGAAATGGCGAAGATAGGAAAAGTAAGTATGGTCTAGATCTGCGGTTTTTTAAGCAAAACACAGTTTAAAGTAACTTGCAAAAAAAAATTTGCGATTGTTGTTGGTACGTAAGAAGATTGGCTTTCGTACTGAAGAGAAGGAGGGAAACCATCATTTTTCTTTTTTTTAACCAAC
This sequence comes from Melanostoma mellinum, assembly GCA_914767635.1. Classification (NCBI taxonomy): domain Eukaryota; kingdom Metazoa; phylum Arthropoda; class Insecta; order Diptera; family Syrphidae; genus Melanostoma; species Melanostoma mellinum. Next base: position 54,386,497 of record OU612059.1, on the reverse strand, counting down.
AGAAGCAGCGATAAGCAAGACTGATTCTTCCTTTGATCTCGGCACTGATGTTATTTTCTGTGTCTATAGCGGATATAGGTAGACGAAGTCCTGTACTACCTCGAAGTTGTGTCAATCTATTGTGAAGTTTTGGTGTTGTTTTCTGCCCATGGTTAACGACAGCATACACTTCGTTTTACCCTCATAAACCGTTGAACCCATGTTTGCCGCTTCTGTTTCAATGCACGGATAAGCACCTGACATTTTGCTTTCTTCTTCCCAATTCCCATTACGTCAGTATTGTCTGCAAGATCATGTCATTGTATAGGCTTTTGAAAGATTATGAATATTAATCATGTCAATTATTGACATATTCGACATCAAAGATCAAGTTTAAATTTGGCTCTTGGTTTAAGCAAAAACTATGATAAAAAATTTTTATTGTGGAGCCATTTCTTCAGTGACTTTCGTTGTTTCGAGTCCCAGTATCACCTTATAAATCTTACGTTAGCCTTACAAGACGCAGGTACTAGAATACCACACCCTTGCTTAGTACTTTTAACTCCCACTTTGCAATCGAACTAAAATTTGAGTTGGACCTGAAAAACATGTACAGCCGGGCTGTGCACATCATCTCGTACATTGAGATACATATGCGTGATGTGCATCCGCATTTCAAATATGATGCAACATATTTTCTAAAGTGTATTCAAGCAAGAAAGGCTTTCAAAGAGTTGCGTCCTGTATACTTAAAGCAGCAATTTTTTGTCGATAGCACCTGCTTTTGTTTTGATCACAGTCACTATTTCCCCTGTAGTTGAATTTTACAATAACTAAGTATTTAAGTATTTAAATTTTCTTACTTGCAGATCAACCCAAACCCATCGAAACTACAACCTCTACATGAAGCCGTCCAAATTAGCCAGCAATCAATATGGCTACAACTGACGATCGCCCAATAAGTGTTTATGACAATTTAAATGCAATCTTGCCCAATTCACAGAATAATTCACCTAAAACTCCCAACGTCACAATGAATACCACAAACACAATGTCACCCTACGCCGACATCTCATTCAAATTTGATGCATCAAGAGCAAATCAACAACAACAACAACAACAACAACCAAATGTCACAAGTACTCCAAATCAGATCAACAATCAAAGTTCAATTAAATCATCATCACCCATTCAACATTATACACCAAGTAATAACAACAATAGTCCATACAGCCAAGTGAATAAAACAAACTCTCAGTCAAACCGTCCGCTTAGTCAACATTCAGATACAAACGGATATAGTGGTATAGCTGCCGTCAAAGCGGCTCTCAATGATGCAAAATCAAAGTTTTTCGGTTTGAATGGGAATAGCAACAGCGACTCAGTTGATGCCATTCAAGAATCCCTCCTGCCCAATGCTAGTGCAGTTCAGGCAGATCACAAGCCAAAAATTCTACCAAAATCTCAACCGAAGTATCAGAATATTCCGGAAAACAGTGCAATCTTCAAAGGTGTGCAGGTGAGCCCTCAACCACCGCCACCACCACCACCACCACCACCACCACCGCCACCTTCACAACAACCATCAACACTCCCATCAGCCTTCGATTCAAGCAAATCCAGTTCACCGGAAACAAGTAGACCCAGTACAACTTACTCATCGAACTCTTCACCCATATCGTCCACGGGTCAAAATTCGAGAATCAAAGATTCACCGACCTCAGTACAATATTCCACTATTCAACATAAGCCAATCGCACCTGATATGGACTTTGGCATAAGTTCACAACCTTCCCAGGTAAGTCGATATTAAGTGCGGTTTGACATGTGATGTGATGCATTTTGAATGGAATTTGTATGCATTAATTTGTATAGGAACTGAAATATGTAATTAGTTTGTGGATTTGTACGTTGTTTGAAATGATTAAATTCCAATCGAAAAATATCTATGTACACTTCTTAACTCCGAGTGTGAAATTGATGAAAAGGCAATGCATTAACAATTGTGTATATTAATGCTAACTAAATGGCTCTTTGATGAGGGAAATGGAAAGACGTTTCCGTAAGAGAGCTATTGGTTTTGATTCGGTAGTGTAGCCTAAATGGTTATATGTGACTCCTGAGGCTTGGTGCTTGGTTTAATCTGTCCAAGCCTGTCCAAAAGACGTATGCACAGTTGAAGAGCTTAGCTGTTGGGATTTAATAAAATTTCAAAACTTCTTTCTTCGCAAAAACATTTACAAGACAACTATGACAAACGATAGCAAGAAGTTGGCAACTAGCTTATCTATTCAAGTTAGCTACACTATGTGATCGAATTGAGACACATGTTTATAATAACTCTTCGGGAATTGAAAACTGCTATTTAAAACTAATAGACAATATTACAGGGCTTAAGCTTGGCGTTTTTTTGTAATTGTTAACCGACAAACTAGTTTCAGTTAATTTGATTGTTAGCGATGAATTTTAATTTGCTTATTGCTCAGTTAAATATGATACGATCTAAATTCCTTCTTTTTGTTGACGTTCTTGACGAGGCCAGCGAACAATCTTATTTATAAGCGTTTAAAAGATTTAACAATGTTTACATATTTGCAATACAACACAGCTTGATTAATTAGAAGTGTTAAGACCCGCTTACTCTCTCACTTAATAAAACACGACCGGCTCACTTGGTAATACACTTGGGAAGCACTAAATGCCTGAATGTCCCGGTCCGCATCAAACAACGGGCACCACATTTACTTAGTTTTTCGAACTAATAAGTTACCCCCTTCCCTCAAAAACGCGTATGTACAGCAAAAAGTCATTGAACGCACCAATAGAACACATTTCCAACAGAGCAACCAGGTCCGCATGGACTTAAAAAACTGGGATCTTAAACGTACCGCCTCCTATATCAAGGATACGTCACATAAAAAAACTTAGAAACCTTTATTATGCGCTTGGATCTAATTATTCCAGTGTACAACTTCAAACTCAACTCCCCCTTAGGGAAGACTGGGAGAACGAAAAACCCTTCTAGGCAAGATATGGTCTGGTATACTGACGGCTCAAAAATGGAAACTGGTACGGGTTCCAACATTTTTAGCGACTATCCTAGAACGAACTTTTTAGTAAATCTTGGTAGTCACTCGTTCTTTTACAAAGTTGAGTTCTTTGTCATTAACAAATGTTCGAATATTCATCGAACTCGAAAAACAAAACAGGAGAACTGCTCTGAAGCTTCACATAGTTTTATACAGAAGGTCTCATTCAGACACCGCAGCGTCTAGAGCTGTGCAAGCTCAAGTAAACCGTTCAAAATCGGCATAAAATCGTTGGTCCTAGCAATACGTTAGGCCCCTGGGCTTTCATAGCGCCACTTTAATTATTTGCTTCATTAAGAATCAGTTTTATAAAGTGCTTCCGAGGAACTGTCGCACATACTTATAGTTTTATAGTCATGACCTTGAGAATCGTTAATGAACTTCGGAGGACGAACTCAATTGAGCAATTCTCCTTCTTTAAGCAGCAGTTTTGAAGATGGCTGCTCTCTTATTCAAGATCTTCTGTCGTTTTTTTTTTATTAGCTTGATTTGTCTTTGAATCAGCAGCTGCCGATCCATGTTTTCCATGCCCTTTGCTTGGAGTGGTGCACTTTTTCTTCGTTTCTTTCTCGCAGGTTCTATGCCTTCTTCGAGGCGACCCTTCCCATCTCTATTATTCGACCATATTATCAAAGCCTCTTTCTCCTTTTCCACTACCAGTGGTCGAATTACTGCATCAGTAATCGAGTGAGTGAGTATTTTTTATATTTCAAAACTCCTTCTATAATACACAACATCAGTTTACTGTTCATTTTTCGACGTCAACTCTCTCAAACACTGATGATAGAATATCGAATTGTGGTACTTAAGTCTTCGATAACGAGAGAAAAAATTACAAAAACACATAATTCAGTCACTTATTATCGATCTCGGGGGCGTTAATTCGGCCCCAGATTTCTTTGTCTTGTTTTTGAAAGTGTCCATTTGAAACCACTAGCAATAATTTGGCTGTTTTTATGCGATTTTGTGGTGGGCATCTGGGCATTGTCCTACCTGCGTTCTCCTTCTAGCTTTTGCTTTTTTTTTCATTTTCTTTACAAACCTGCATAAAAATTTAGTCAGCTGTCAGCAGAAGAGCTGTCAGTAGACTGGTTCAAAATTGTTTTCAATCTGAGTCTGCTTTTCTACCATTGCTGTAAGTGAATTTGTTGTCTTTAAACATCGATTATTATCAAAATGGCGCAGTTCAGTACTAACTGGAGTTCAGTTACTAGTTTTCCTGAATACGCCTCCTTTCCTACCTTCGACATCGTCGATATCTTAACAACAAATGACAGAGATTCCGTAACACGAACGTTAGGTATGCTATTTTATTTAACCAATCGATCTTAAAAATGGTTTGATGGGTGATCTTTTAAATTAACAAAGCTATTAGGGACAATTAGGTAGCTGTAAAATTACCATGATGGGGATTCCTTATCGGTAGCTTTTCAAAAAAGCTATAGAAAGTTAATTGTTGGTTTCTTATCAGTGTAAATGTTGATTGCTTCAAATTCAAAAAGGGACTAGAATCAATTTCAGCTTTTAAAAATGTAGTTTGCTATTGAAATATTCATGGTCAAGTGCAAAAAATCTTTTCTCATTCAAAGGTCAATGTAGATATTAAAGGAGATTGAGTTGAACCAATTAAGCAAATTATTACCATAAAGCTAACAGATCTTCGGGTTGGTGGCAAAAACAAAAACATTTTCAAGCCGATCGGTTGGGCGTTTAGAAAAAAAAAAATTTAATTGTTTTATCTCGTTATTTTATTGATTCATTCGCTAAAATTCTTAATTCATGATTTGCTATAACCTTCACAATTTTTTTTTTTTTTTTTTTGAGAATGTATAGAGAGCACATAGGAGTATTTTTTCACTTGCAGTTGACTCTAAACTTATGGATATGGATTTTTTATTTAACTTGTCTATTCAAATTTTTTCACTCGAAGTTCAGAGTCAGCTCTGACTTTTAGAAGTAAATAAATAATAAAAAAAATCCAAAAGGTAATGGGTTTTCAAAATATCAGATTCACACTGAATAAAGTCTTTTAAATGTTGTGTGAAGGTCCATTTATCATAACCTTAGTTATAGGGCTGGTACCTTTTGTCCAATCACATATTTTTGCTTTCTTAACATCTTACATTATGCACTCGTACAACAATGTACAGATATCAATGAGTAATAAACATTTAAACGCTCGCTATGTGTTCAATGCACTTCTTGACACTCCTTCCGTTTCCATAAAAATTAGTCTATTTTAGACTGAGCATAAAATTGAAGTTATCTCGACAGTAGATGACGCACTTCCTAATGCACGTTGAAACGATCTAGTCGTTAAAAATAATGGTCACAAGAGTTGAATCACTTTTAAGTTTAATTGATTTTTCGTTGAATTTGTATAATTTGTATGAGCGTTGCTTAATAACTAGATTTTCATTATAAATTGATGAGTATAGTCCTTCTTAAGGGCCAAATAATGCACTTTGCCGAGCTTACGCATACTTACGCGAAGGAGCCAATACACTATTTTATATGACACTTACTATAATAGACGTTCACTCAGTTTCGTTAAATTTCGTGACGGTTTTGTTCTTAAGCTCTGATGCAGATATGCACTAAAAATCAAATCATAAAAAACCTGGAACTAGCTGGTTGTGTCGAAAGACAAAAATTCGCAGACTTTTTTTTAGTGCTCAGAGTCAAAATAAATTTGGCAAAAAAAAAGAGTTAAGATCAACGGAAGCACGTACATAAAGGTTTTGTAGTTCGTTAAATACCTAATCCTTTGTGAATTTCAATTGAACTCAAGTCTTCCCAAAGACTAGAGTGCATGATAAGGTGCTCCCAAAAATTTTTCGTTGGTATATCTTTACTTTTTTGCATGCCAATATTGCATAATACTGAATTTTGAGGGAAGTAAAGTGTTTGGTGAGAATAGGTAGACATAATTTAAACATGTTTACCAATTAATACATTTGAAGTTCCTAGATGATAAAGGCGTTAACTTAAACAATAGTGATAGTGAAAGGGATAGCCGAAGAGATAGCGATAGCAAAAAAACAAAATCGACAATGAAAGCGATGCCGAAAGTGACAGTGAAGCGATAGCGGAACCGATAGTGAGAGCGATAGCAAAAGCGACAGCCTCAGTGGCAGCGACAGCACGAACCATACCGAACGCCAAAGCCATCAAACCATATTTCTTTGTCTTATCCTATCAATACCAATGATGAAGTTCGGCTTTAATTTGATATCTATAGAACATGGGGGGGGGGACAAATCTTGTGCAAAATGTGATAAGAAAAGAATTCGTTCAGGTATTACGCTACGCAATTTTTTAAGATCTTCTTTAGGCAAATCGGACCATTGTGTCATATCGGTAGATTTTTCGTTTTCCGTCACTGTAAAAAAAGATATAGTCTTTAAAAGAACTGTGTGGCAATTCGAGAAAGCCAATTGGGACGGCCTGAATATTTTCTTTCGAAATTTTAATTGGTCATTGTGCTTTCTTGACGGAAACGTTGATGCATCAGCTGATATGATATCTAACGTAATTCTCAACGGCATGAGAAATTTCGTTCCTCATAGAACAAAAAGTATCATCCCCAAAGAGAATTCGTGGTTTGATTCAAGCTGTAAAGAGGCGATTAGGGATCGAGAAAGTAGTTTTCGAAAATTTAAAGATAACCCTACTGTAGTAAACCGAAATCTGTTCAAACGGGCCAGAAATATCTGCAATGCTCATATACAAAAGGCTAAGTTTTTACATGACCAAAAAGTAAGGCAAAAAATACTGATGTGTCCAAAAGGAAGTAAAAACTTTTGGTCTTTTGTCAAGAACATTAAGAACTCGACCACGTCATCAGTCCCAACGCTCGTCTTCAATGACTCTCCGTATGTCAGCTCCATCGACAAAGCCAATTTGCTGGCAGCTCAATTTGCTGCCAACTCGACACTTCCGCATATTGGCTCCACCTGAGCTCGAGTCTGCAAATTCTTTGATGAAGCAGTTATTTTTTCGAACTCGCTCGGTTGCGAGAGTCCTCAAAGATCTCAATATACACAAATCCGCTGGTCCAGATGGTATCCCCGCCATTATTCTGAAGAGGTGTTCTTCTACGCTGGCAAAACCACTGCGTAAACTTTTCCATCTTTCCTATTCTGCTTTGATTTTTCCGAGCAGATGGAAAACTGAATTTGTCCAGCCGGTCCCTAAAAAAGGCGAATCTTCCTCCTCATCCAATTACCGTCCAATTGCACTAACGTCCCTTCTTTCCAAGGTCATGTAAACGTTGATAAACCGTCAACTTATGAAATATCTTGAAGAACGAAAGCTTCTTAATGACCGTTAGTACGGCTTTCGGAGCAAACGGTCCACTGGTGATTTGATGACTTATCTCACCGAAAAGTGGAACCAATCTTTACATTGTTTTGGAGAAAGTAAGATTATTGCGCTTGATATTTCTAAAGCATTTGATAGAGTCTGGCACCAGGCTCTTTTATCGAAAATGCGTGCTTTTGGTATCGATGAGTCTTCTTCTTCTTTGAAGTCGCCAAAAACGCTGTTAAATGCTTAGGTTTCTTAAGACGATGCAGGAAGTTCTTCACCCCTTCTGATCTGGCTACAATTTATAAGGCCTTCATCCGCCCAAAACTGGAGTATAACTACCATATCTGGTCAGGTGCATCTCAAACATCTTTGCGCCTACTTGATAGGATACAAAATAGAGCGTTAAAATTGATAGGTGATAGTTCAATAGTAGAATCGATTGATTCTCTTGAACATCGTCGAAACGTCACCTGTCTCACTCTCTTTTATCGCTTTTTTCACAAACAGTGCTCTAGTGAAATAGCCAGTTGCATTCCTCCCCTGAAACAATTTAGCCGCAACACTCGCCTCGCTAGGAATGCTCATCAGTTTTACCTTGAGCCCAACTTCGGACGTACAGTCAAGTATAGAGATTCGTATTTCAGTCGCACCACCCGAATGTGGAATGCTTTACCTGGCTCTGTATTTCCCCTTCATTACGATTCACAAAAATTCAAAAGCAACGTGCATCGGTGTCTCCTTTCAAATCCTCTCCTATTTTCCTAAATGCCCGCACTGTATTTTTATAACATTATAAGGGTAGTCATAACCCCTTGATGTGCGCGTTAATTATAAAAAAAAAAAAAAAATGATCCTTTGTCTTGCAGACTAGGTATCACGAGGATGATTTGTGTTTGACGAATTTGGCAAGGTGGCCGTATGAAAGTATCCGGAAGGACGGACTTTAATGCACTTCTCGATCGGCAACAGCAGGATTCAGCCGCGCATTTAACAACTTGCAACAAATATTGTGAGCGCTATACCACCCTAGATTAGGCTCTGACAGATCCCGCAAGCTTTCTTCAGGCTTTCTATATACTGCCGAAATATAAATGGGTGGTTCCCCAAAAGCATAAACATAAACGAAAAGAATTGGCAGCTATGAAAATCTTCATTCCCTAGCCCCTCCCCACTGAAACGCATCGTACCGCTTTATAGACCTCCCCCAATGGCGTTGCGTATAGTAGTTGAACGCCCCCAAACATGGAAATCTGTGCTAAGCCCACTTTTCTGAGACGCAGAACCTTTTTTTTTTTCTTTGCAAAAATAAGCCAATTTTACTAAATCCTAAAACTATAATTAGCATTAATGTACGCTTCTCATTTTGAATCCGTCGAATGTGAATTTTCTGTTTTAAATCAAACTAGCTGGTACCTACTCAAGCATCGAAGAAATTGATATTAAACAACTTCGTTAACTTTCAATTAAAATTTACTCGATAAACTCACAAATTAAAAAACCACTTGATTTTTGAAAGGTATTGTTTTTTTTTTATAAAATCAGTACATCATGTGTACTAACCAATAAACAAAAAAAAGCCATCAAAATCGGATCATCCGTTTTTGTCGCGTTCCCACAAAAAAACAACGTGGTTTAATGTGCCTATAATAAAGATAATTAAAAATAAATTTAACATTGAATTTTTTCAGGCTGTTTATATGGCAACAACTGTACCACAAAATATAAAAGGAAGCAAAATTGCCGGCAGGCACACACCAACAAGGAACAGCTTACGTCACAGTAGAATGCTTGTGGTGAACAAAACGTATCAAGGTGATTTTACTTTCTTTAGTGTTTCTAACTAACGTAAATTATTTATTATTTATTTGTTTACCTATATCAGGCTCTACTCATCCAAATCCAATGGGCTTCCGATACCCAAGACTGACAAGGGTTCTTCTCATCTTGGAAGTTATCACAGGGATTTTGATAACTTTTTTGGGCGTATGGATTCTATTGCTCGCCCCTCATACGGATATTCAAGACAATCCCTACTGGAGTGGGTTAGGGGTAGGTTCATTGTTGTCAATCCACAAATAAGTTTGAAAAATAAAAATCTAACTCATTACTCTTAGCTCCTACTTGCTGGTATTCTGGGGCTTGTTCTTGTACGCTACAAGCGTATGAAACGTCACAAACTCCGTGAAAATTGCTTTATTTTCATCAGAATGGATTCCTATATTCTTGCAATACTAGCAACTCTCCTGTGTGCTCTAGCTTTCGTTTGCGCCGCTATTCATATCATCAAACTAACAGCAAGTGACACTAAGTGCATATCATCAGATATTTTACTTGAACACGCTGCGTGTCAGTGCACATTCAAAACAAACACCATACCAGTCTCAAATGGTACACTTAGTGATCTTAATCCGATTCCAGACCGGAGTTATTCAGTTTACTATAGGTAATACCTTTCTCACCTTTTTTTACAAATATCAATTTAATAACGATTTCTTTACTTTGTAGCGAACTAAGTTGCAGCGAGGTTAGAGGTGTCTGGATGTCAATTCTAAGTGCGTCATTAGTCTTAAATTGTATAGGATTTTTTCTTGCGTTCATCTATTTGATATTATTAATTTTTTGCCGATATCGAGAAGCTTATTCATCTGTGCAAACGAGTGTTTTTTAAGAATTTACATAGATAGGGAATTTTAAAACTAATTGTAAGATATTTTATACCACTTTTTTATCACTATACATTTTACTGTACCTTTTGACACCTTTGTACTTAAAACTTTATTATTTTAGAATTAATACTTTATTGCCACTGTACATAAAAAAAAAAAACATATAATTTCGATATGTTTACAAAATGATAAACATAAATTGAATTGAAGTTCATACAATAAAATATTAACAAACTTAAAGAATTGAACTCGTTTTTCTTATTCAACAATGCGTGTCTTAGTGGTCGTCAATGCATTCTGCTCATTAGATTAGTGAACAATTGAACTAATAAAGGATAGGGCTCATTCAATTGTATATATGTTACTCCAACCTCTTTTAGGAACTCTATTGAACGATAATAAGTATCAAATCGATTAAAAGGTTTATAAGCTCTAAGAAAAGTTGCATATATCCATACGTAGAGGTATTTCATTAAGGATCGACTTTTCAGTTCAGCTAGTTTCATAGTCTCTCATGATTTGGAGCAGGGTTCACCCAAATTTCCTTGACAACAAAGCAGGGTTTTCAGCTCTCAAAAAACACTAACCCGTAAAATTTCCACATCCCTTTCATTTGAACAAAAATTAAAGCCATTTAACAGCCCTGTTCAATACCTGAAATCCTCCCAACAAAATATTAGTGCTACGTTAGGGCGAGTTAAGGACAAACCCAGGGCTCAAAAAAACACTTAACATTCAGGGCGAGTTGAAGCATTTTAAAAAACGATCTGTAATGACCACAGGGCAAATTCAGGGCTTCAAAGAACAAACCTAAATGTATCTTAAAAACTATTTTCATTTTTTTATAAGGAATGAATATTTTTACGGATAAATCATATGATATTTATATATTATTTATTAAATTTATTTAATTTTTAAAAAGAGAGTGTGCCCACTCACCCTTATTACGAATGGCGTTTAAATAAAATGCTCTAGATGCCACAATTACCGTTATAATAAGGGAAGGGAAGGGATGGAATGCTAAGAGCAATGAGGAACAGATAGAGGGCTGAATTTATATTTTTATGAAAACAAAAATTATGGCGGCTGGAGCTCTGTCATTTCTTAGGGGTTTTAGTGAAAAGTCAATCGCAATGAGGGTGATAATAATATAAACCAACATCAGCCAAATGGGCAAAACGGCTCGCTTACATGAAGTGTTTCATCACCAGTTCGAGCTTAGCTGTATATCCTCGAAATTTAACGAGTTTCTTCTTTGACGTGGTGAATCGGTGGTGATCCACAGTCGCTTCATCTTGTCTTATCTTCCACGTAGCCCAAACAAACAAATTCAAAAGGTGCTGTAAACTACTGATTCATCCATCATCGTCTATTCGAGAAATCACGGCCAGAAAACTTTTCTCGTAACAATGGGATGGCAACGTTTTTGGTTTGACATTTAGCTCAATATTTTTGGAAACAAACATCCTTTACAGCAATATCTTCCAACACCAACCAAACCAAAGCATTATTAGGTTTTTTTTTGTTGAAGAACCACAGCCAGTTTGAAAAACCTAAACTTGTCCTGAATTTTTAACTGAGTGCTTTTGAACCCAGGGTGTGCCTTCAACTCGCCTTGAAAAAATCATAGGTTTTTGCTGAGGTGACTTCGGGTAATGAACAGGGCTGTCAAATTGTGTTTTTTTTACTTTAAATGACATTGATTTTGTGGTTTAACCTTTTTTCAGTACTGAAAACCCAGTTTTTTAACAACTCATAAATAGGCAAAGTGCAAATAAGGAACCTATAAATCGTTCGATAGCGCCGTCTACTAACTGTAATGCGTGCTTCAGCTTCATTTTTGAGAAAGTAATGTCCGATAACCCCGCTGAATCAAAAACCGCACGAAATAGTAACATGAAGAGGATGAGAGAGCCTTTTCAACAACAATTCTTGGGTTTTCCCAGCTCTAAATTCAACAATTCCGCTAGCTAGTTAACGTAGACTTCGAAACAAAAAAAAGGTCCCATTTTCATGCATTTCAAGGAACAATTTAGTAAAGACAACACGTTGTTCATAGTCGGCCTTGACAGCCTTAAGACTTTTGGTTAAAACTCGGTATAATCCCGACGAAGGGGAAATGGAAGAACCAAGATTTTCCTCAAAGATATATGTAGGTAATATTCTCAGTAATTCTTGAGTGACTTTCACGTGTTTCATTCTTCACACTAATAATCGAAGTCCACAGCTCAAGACATCGATCTAGATAAGAATGCTTTAATTTTGCGAAACGTAGATTTTTAACCGTCATATCGGTCCGTTTCAGTCAGTAGCTTGTCATTTGTTAAGTAGTGACTGTTTAAGTATGTAATGACAGAAAAAATAAATAGGGTGGCGCAACAAATCCATTTCAAGCACCAAAAAATACTTTCGGCATCTAATAAATGGTAGGACTCGAGTTTCGTCGGGCGAGTCAGCTAATTTCTGATAATGCCATATTCTTGCTAGTCTTCAAAGCGGCTTCAAAGTCATCAGCACAATCTAATTTAGTATTGTAAAAGGTATTTTAGGTTAGATGTGGCTGTCGGTGCACGGATACCGACACACTTAGACCACAAACGAGACGGTCTATTGTGATACCACTGAAGCCAGAAGATTGATCACTGGTTCCCATCTAGGGGGCTAAGGAGTTGAAGCATCTCTAGTCGAACCTGGACTAACGAGTTGATCACCAGTTAGTCAAACCATCCAGAATTTCGTATGAAAAGGGAGATACTTTTTGGGTCTTTATTAGCTAAATCGCTGGTGTCGTCGAAAAGTAATCACCTAGTGCAGTACAGGGCATGAGCAAAGGAGATGTTGGACTGTCTCCTCTTTCTCCTCTTCCATGCAGCTTCTGCAGAAGTCATTTGAGTAGACACCAAGTCTTTGGGCGTGTCTGTCTACCTATTAGGCAGTGTCCTATAAGGACCCCTATAGTGGAAAAAATGTGCAGACGTTTCGAGCTCACACATGGCTAGATTTAATTAGTAGTAAGACATGTATTGCTCTGCGTACATCTAGTGCTCATCTTCTCAGAGGCGTCCTGCATTAGCAAAAATTTACATGTAGGAAAAGGTATACCTATATTGTTCTTTTCAAGTCGAAGATGACAAGTGGTTTTTTTTTTGGAGGGTTCTCTGCCATGCAGTTGATTGGTATATCCCTGTGACCCGGCACCCATGAAAGGTGAAAGTTGAATTGTTCCGACATCTCCTTTAGAGACGTGCGACAGTTTTGGACCTTATAAGAATTTGTAGAGACAGACACAAAAGCTTTGAGAGCAGCCAGGAGATGACTTCTTTCATCTCCAGAATTTCCGCTTGGAACACGCTGCAGTAGTCTGGTACACGAAAGAAAAGGCATAATTTCGGCTCTTTCGAGAAAATTCCACTACATCACTGGTTTTGGATCCGTCAGTGTAGAAGTGTAAGGCTTCATTATACAACAGAATACAATTCTCCCAAGCTTCTCTTGACGGTATGGTTATTTGAAAATTATTATCAAATACCAACTTAGGGATGGTGTAGTCTAATCGATCCGGAATGAATCTTAAGTTGTCTAAAATCTTTATGTGACCAATCTGATTGTTCATCCACTGTGAGTTAGCTTTTAGTCGAGTAGCTGAGTTCGCTGCTGACTGTTTGCCGAAAATGTCTAGGGGTGTAAGGTTCAGTAGTATGTCTAGGGAGTGCGCCGCTGATGCACATACTTCCCGTTCATTAACGTCCAAGTTCCAGAGAAGGGGGGAGAGTACTTCTCCTTGTGGAGTTCCTCTATTGGTGGTTCTACTAGTCCCGTAGTCACTCATTTTCGACTTGATGATTTTGCTACACAGTATTGAATCAATAATATTTTTGATGGGGCCTTCTATGTTTACATTATCAAGAGCACTCGTGATCGCTGAGTTTCTCACATTGTTGAAGGCACCTTCTATGTCTAAGAAGGCGACCAGAGTGTAGTGTAGGGAATTTTCAATGGCGCATGTCAGAGAATGTAATGCCGTTTCCAGTGTTTTTAGTAGGAAAGATGTCAAACTAATAGGTTTTAAGTCCTTTGGGGTTACGTGAGAGCATTTTTTGCCGGGCTTTGGAATAAGGACCACCTTAGCTTCTCTCCAGGTAAAAGGTAAGGAAACCAAAAAATTGATTATTATTCTTATGCAAAGTAAATGCACAAGAAAAATATTTGTAAATGTTTTGATAAAGTATACAGTATACACACTTAAAGTAAAGTGTTTTATGAGAAAAGTTTATGTAGCCTTGATTAAAATGAATATTTTTGATCAATTGATTTCACAACCAAGCTGATTTAACAAACAAGAAATCGTCATTAGGAAATCGTTTCGATTGTTTCTTAAGGAAAGGAACGAGAAAAAGAAAGAAAAACCTTTTAGGATGTTTTAAGATCCTTTGCGCTTCCGTGGGTTGTAACGCGCTTTCGTTGTCCAGCCGGGGTAAAAGTCGCGACTCGCCAAGTTTAGGCTTAGCACTGTGATGTGTTTTTGGTTTCCAGCCGGGTTAAAACTCGCGGCTGGCCAGGGTGAGTAAAATAAACACAAGAAAAATTTACAATGGTCAGAAACTCTCTTTAATAGAACTTCCTTTAAGAAATGTATTAGAAATTACAACTGATTGTTACATATATGTATTCTTTGTATATATATTTTTACTGGCGTTCGGTAAAATCTGGTACCTCCGAATGTATCGGGCAGACGTCGTATTCTGGTATAGGTAACCCTAGGATTTGGGGCGGCTCAAGTGTACTCCGTATAGTAGGTCGTCACTCTGGTAGTCTTGTCACCTAGGAGAAGAGAAACGTCTGGTTATTTATTCGGCCACCAGTGGCACGGCAAACGTGGCGATACGCCCTATAGGTAGCCGCACCCGAAGGCCTTGCGGGGGTAGAAACAACAAGCACCACGAGGGCCTTGGTAGGGTAGAAACAACAAGCACCGCGACGGCCTTGGTAGGGTAGAAACAACAAGCACCACGAGGGCCATGGTAGGGTAGAAACAACAAGCACCACGAGGGCCTTGGTAGGGTAGAAACAACAAGCACCACGAGGGCCTTGGTAGGGTAGAAACAACAAGCACCATGAGGGCCTTGGTAGGGTAGAAACTCAAGCTATGGTCGGTCGGATCTACGGGTATTATTCTCTGCCCCCTGTGGCACAATACTTAATAAATATATATTTTAATTATTTTACCTTTTACCTTACTAGCTGCCTTATTACTTCTTCTAAACGACTTGTGCTGTTGGGACTGTGCCGGCGGACTGATGACTTTCCATCATTTGGCTGCCCTATTTATACTCGTTTTCATTCTGTGTGCCGTGCGCACTTCATATAAAAAAAATACTACACGGTGAGATTGCCATGCTGCTGCTTAACACGAACAACAATTTGATTACCTCGTCACAGCCAAACCATATAAATGTGTGTTCATCGCTGCAATGTAGTGTGCAGCCCATAAGCAATGTACATTGTTGTTTACCATTAAGCTACATATCTTTTAGATAATAATAATTATTTTATTGAATTATATACAGGGTGATTCGCATAAGGTGTGACAAAAAGATAGGGTGTGTAGGTTGGACCTAGACAAGCAAAAAATCGTATGGGAGGGGGGGGTCCATTTTCCCCCGTTTAGGCGGGAGGGGCAATTTAAGAAAAAAATCACTAAAAATGGGAAAAAATTTATTTTAAAAGAACGGTAATACCTACAGAGTAGTGCTATAGCATTTTGAAAAGCCAAAAACCTATACATTTATTTAAATTTTGAAATAAGTTGTTCAAATGAATAGTTTTTGAAATATTAATTTTCAAAGTCAAAATTTTGAAAAAAAAAACATAATTTTTTTTTTCAAACCATTTTTTTTCAAAATTTTACATTATTAAGTAGTATTTTTCTGGCTTATTTTCAATGCTCTTATTTATTTTTGATCAAACACAAAAAACCGGATGTCAAAATAACCTGTAGTTTTTGAGAAAACCAAAAATTACAAAAACGACTTTTTAAAATTTTTTGTTTTTTTAAAGTTTTTTTTTCGTTATTGGATTTTTAAATGAATTCTCAATAAAAAAAGGAAAGAGAAAATTCATCCTTTATTTCGTAAGTTCACTTAAGAATCCAATAACGAAAAAAAAACTTTAAAAAAACAAAAAATTTAAAAAAGTCGTTTTTGTAATTTTTGGTTTTCTCAAAAACTACAGGTTATTTTGACATCCGGTTTTTTGTGTTTGATCAAAAATAAATAAGAGCATTGAAAATAAGCCAGAAAAATACTACTTAATTATGTAAAATTTTGAAAAAAAATGGTTTGAAAAAAAAAATTATGTTTTTTTTTTCAAAATTTTGACTTTGAAAATTAATATTTCAAAAACTATTCATTTGAACAACTTATTTTAAAATTTTAATAAATGTATAGGTTTTTGGCTTTTCAAAATGCTATAGCACGACTCTGTAGGTATTACCGTTCTTTTAAAATAATTTTTTTCCCATTTTTAGTGATTTTTTTCTTAAATTGCCCCTCCCGCCTAAGCGGGGGAAAATGGACCCCCCCCCTCCCATACTATTTTTTGCTTGTCTAGGTCAAACCTACACACCCTATCTTTTTGTCACACCTTATGCGAATCACCCTGTATAATACAATTGATACTTATACTAGATAATTTTAGAATTTAAAAAATGATAATGTAAGAATGTTGGCATATAGGGGGCCTAACGAAATACTTTGTCTAGAATTGAAATAATAACTTAATATTATATAGCTGAAAAGAAAACAAAAGTCTTAATTATAAGTTGACTTGGGTGATCTCGGGATGTTCCGTCCCGGTTGTCGCTGGCGTCCCTCTGCATGGGTGCTACATATTTCCCCATTGCCATTTAGCTATGCTGTGTGTATTCTGCTTGGTACACAGCTGTTGTCGTCTATACTCTATAGCACAGCCTACCTCGCTGTGGTATACCTCAGCACCATATTATGGGTGAGTGCCTCGGCTATCTGTTTGTATGGTGACTTGCCGGTGGTTGGTGACTCGGATGATATCTTTGATTTCGGACACTAGAGGATGGTATTAAGCAATTTACTGCTGCATACTTCAAGCATGTGACGAAGCCACAAATGCTTTGTTACAGCACTAGAAAATTCACAAAGGTCAGAAACTCTCTTTTATTAGGAACTTTTCTAATGTATTGTATAATTAACAAATGTACAACTTTATTGACAACTGAGATAACAATGTAATCCACGGTATTGGTACAACAATTGGTATTTCGCCTAGTGCGTTTATAATCCCGCAGTCTCCTAAGAAAAGAACAGAAGATAAACAGGTAGGTTCCACATTTCAATTTCACGTGAAGTGAAATCAAAATCGATCGAAATTAGGATTTGGTGTTCTGCATTTCACTTTCAAAAATTGTGCTCAAAGATCCATGAAAGGAGATCGTGTCATCACATATTCTTTGAGGGAAAGAAAGACACAGCTGGGTGGAAAAAAAAGTCAGCAATAATAAAAATAATCATTTTAAACAAATTTATCAATGAAATCATGAAAATACTTCAATTTCGCTTGCCACATTTCAATACACACGTTGCATTTGTAATTTCTAATGGATTGCATTTAACAATGTTAACAATGTAAGCAATCACTATTGCTCTTTATGGGCTGCTCATAGAAGAACACACCAAGAACATGATAACAACAATGCTCAGCGGCAGAATCATTAGTTCAAAATTAGGGAACTACAAAACAAGCAGAATGGCCAACAGAGGAACCCCGCAGGGAGGAGTTCTATCTCCCCTACTGTGGAATCTGGTCGTTAACAAGATCGTTAACTGGATCGACTCCATGCTCCAAACGAGAATAGTAAAAGCAGAAATGGGTGAAAGTACCCTAAAAGTCAAAACTTGTAGAGGTACACCTCAAGGAGGAGTGTTATCCCCGCTACTCTGGATCCTAGTAGTTAACCAAATCCTGGTTAAACTCGACAGGAGCGGAATAAAAGCAGTAGCCTATGCCGATGACATCGTCATCATGACTTCGGGAAAATTCACAACCACCCTTTGTGAACTTCTTCAGACAGCTCTAAACAAGCTCACCAGCTGGGCGAAAAACTGTGGGCTGAACGTCAACCCTACAAAAACAGAACTTGTTCTGTTTACGAGAAAACGTAACATTCCAGATATACTTCCTCCCTCCATTAATGGAATACCAATAAACTTATCTGGTACGGCAAAATATCTCGGAATTGTCCTTGATCGTAAACTTAACTGGAAAGAAAATTTAAAAGAAAGAGAAAGGAAAGCTCAAATCACTTTCTACACTTGTAGTAGAATTTTTGGTAAAAAATGGGGACCTGGTCCCAAAACCATTCACTGGATGTATACATCCATAATAAGACCAATCCTCACATATGCCTGTCTAGTCTGGTGGCCATCATTAGAGAAGGCTTCAAACCTTAAGACCATGACCAAAATCCAAAGGCTTGCATGCATTGGCTCAACTAGTGCTATGAGAACAACACCAACTGCAGCTCTGGAAACCTTCCTGTCGCTAGCCCCCCTAGATCTCTTTACTAAGGAGATGGCGGCCAAAAGCGCACTGCGACTCAAACAATGCAACAATTGGAAAACAGGCATATCAGGCCATAGAACCATCATGAACCATACAGTACAGATATAGACATCCAAACAGACTATACCCCCCCCCCCCCCCCCCCGCATATTGATTTCAATCCAGTGGCCCTAACAGTCTTTCCGACTAGAGAAAGCTGGGAGGAAAACAGGGTTATAAAAGAAAATCACATTTCCCTCTTCACAGATGGTTCCAAAACGGACGAAGGGGTAGGATCAGGTATCTTCTCAGACTACCCCACCATGAATAGATCAATAAAGCTTCCCGACTTCTGCAGTGTCTTTCAAGCAGAAGTACTCGCAGTGTACGAAGCCGCGAAGCACCTTGCTACGCAAAACTTGATCAACAAAAATATTGACTTTTTTGTAGACAGTCAGGCGGCCATTAAAGCTATCTCATCCATTATCACAAAATCCAGGCTAGTAGACAGCTGTCGCAGTATGCTTAGACTGCTCAGTGAGACAAACACAGTTAGTTTAACCTGGGTTCCAGGACATCGTGACATTATCGGTAATGAAATGGCGGATAAGCTGGCAAAAATCGGGTCAGCACTCGAATCCAGCGAAGCGAACACTTCAGTTCTAAAGCCACTAGAGCAAGGAAAAAGCAGAATCAAACACAATTTTCTAAAAATCGGCAGTGACAGGTGGTCATCTTTAGAAACATGCCGAGTCTCTAGAAACCTTTGGCCAGATATTTCCAAGAAAAAAACAGAATTTCTACTCCGCAGCTAAGCAGACCTCGGCTCTCTCTGTTGATTGGCATTCTCACGGGTCACAACTCGTTGGGTACCCACATGATGAGAATGGACATTAGCACATCCGACTTATGTAGAGGATGCCAAGATGAGGAGGCAGAGGAGGGATCTTTTCACTTCCTCTGTGAGTGTCCTAGCTTAGCCCACACTCGGAAAAAAACCCTCGGAGAATACTTCTTCCACGAACTGGGCGACATCTCTAACCTCCCACTGAGCAACGTCCTGAAATTTACTCAGGGCTCCAAATGGTTCAGTGGGAGTTCCCTACCACAATAACCATCCACCTCTCCAATCCTCCCATTTCCTCATCCTCTGATTTCCCGGGGAGCACAATGGATCCTCGAGATCCGAGTGAGGTGTTGCCACTTGTGACTGCACCCCCCATTCAACCTAACCTAGAGGACGAAGGTTTCAAAACCATAGCCTATGCCGATGATGTAGCAATTGCCGTCTCAGGCAAGCACCCACAAACCCTAGCTGAGCTGCTACAAAAACGGCACTTAACAAGCTTAATAATTGGGCTGTAGATTGTGGTCTGAACATCAATCCACACAAAACGGAATTAGCTCTCTTTACGAGGACATACAAAATTCCGAACTTCAGACCCCAAGGGTTAACTCTCACACTGTCAAATCAGGCTAAATATCTAGGTCTCATGTTTGACAAAAAACTGACCTGGAAAACTAATATTGAGGAAAGAATTAATAAAGCCAACGTGGCACTCTTCTCCTGAAAAAAGCCGTTGGTGGGAAATGGGGTTTTTCCCACCAAATCACCCATTGGCTGTTTACCTCGGTAATTAGACCGATACTCACATACGGGGTGATAGTCTAGTGTACCGCACTAGACAAGATGATCAACTACAACAAGCTTGCCAAAGTTCAAAGAACGGGTAGTCTATGTATTAGTGGCGCACTGAGGACAACCCCATTGGACGCCTTCAATGTACTACTAGATCTCACACCCCTAGATATCTTCAGCAAAAAAGTCGCAGCTAGCTCAGCTACTTGACTCAGAGCTACATCACAGTGGACCAATAAAATCAAATCGGCCACACTACCATTCTAGATAACTTTAGATTCTTACCAAATCGATCCCAATGTTGGTGTTTGACAACAATTTCCAAGTAACCATACCTTCAAGAGAAGCTTGGGAAAATGGCACTCTTTTTGGAAAATGAAGCACCGATGGTTCAAAAACCAGCGAAGGTGTGGGAAGTAGAATCCACTCAGAAAAACTGAATCTTAGTCTTTTCTTCCGCCAAGCGGAAATTCTGGCGATTAAGGAGGTGCTGTCTTGGCTCAAAGAAAACGTCATATCCTCCACGGATATTCGAATCTTCTCGGACAGCCAAGCTGCCCTTAAATCTCTTTCCTCTGTCTCTACAAAATCCATCACGGTCCAAAATTGTCAGATGTCTCTGAGGGAGATGTCAAATCAGTTCAACATTCACCTTTCATGGGTGCCAGGGTACAGGGACATACCAGGCAACTGTATGGCAGACGAACTAGCCAAAAAGGGCACGACCACTTCCCTACGCTCAGGATGGAACAACATAGGTTCACCTGCCGCTGCATGTAAACTCCTACTTAAACAAGACGCTTCAAGGATAACAAACACTAGATGGACTGAGAGTAATAACTGCCTTGCAACCAAAAAAGTTTGGCCGTGTGTAGACTCAAAACGATCGAAGAGTTTGTTAGCCCTGAACCACCTCTATCTAGGTTCTTTCATATGTGCTCTTACGGGACACTGTCTAAAAGGAAGACATGACAAAAGACTTGGTGTGTTTTCCAATGATCTCTGCAGAAGCTGCATGGACGAGGAGGAGGCAGAAACCGTTCAACACCTTCTGTGCTGATGCCCAGCACAACTTCGTAGGAGGAAAACTCATCTCGGTGAATTCCTCTTCGATAATACTAGCGACTTAGCTTACGTAGACCCTAAAAGTTTTTCGAAATACATTAAAAGTCCCGCGTGGTTCAACTAGCGGGTGATTAGCTGGCTGGTCCAGTAATGGAAGATTAATAAGTGATCAACTCGTTAATCTTACATCGGGTTTCTGAGATCAGTAGGTGATTAACTTGCTGATCTCTGTGGTATCACAATGGGCCCTTGCGGCCTAAGTGTGTCAGGCAATGTACTCATTGGCTGACAGCTACTTCCACCTAACCTTACCTAATGGATTAGAAATGACTCAATCTATATCTTTTTATTTTCTCTGTCGCATACCTATCTTTTCTTTTTGATTTCCAAAACCGAAGCAATAAGAACAGCACTCGTATTTAATTCACTAACCAATGAACTCAAGAAACTATTGAAATCAAATAAATTGAGTTTCAGATGGAAGGTATCAGCTGTTTTCAATTTCACTTGAAGTGATTTCGAAAAGTTTTCCAACTGATGAAATCGATCGAACTGCAGAACACTGTAAATAAATTCCCTCGATTTGCAGTTTCGGTTTCGATTTCATTTCACTCGATTTCTGGAACCTAGCTGAAAGCGTTAGGTCTGATTACTTACCGAATACTGCGCGACCGTGTTCCTCCGGTCCAAAGAATTGTTAAATCGATTCATGTTTCTTTATATGTACAATGATAGAACTCCTTCCTTTTTTTTTTTGCTTTCGTTCTCTTTCAATTCTCCATACTGATAACGCCACAAAAACAAATTTTTTTCAATGTATATTTATTGTTTTTTTTATGTAATTACAACTAAACAAAAAAAATTCCTTCTCGGTAGCAAAAAAAAAAATCTCCTTAACAAAAAATAAGGTATTTCTTAAAAAAACAATCGACTCCTGTCGCTTACGGGTCAAAGATGACCTTTTTTACTAGTCCAGTCTCACTATGCCGCAAAACCGCCACTCCTTTCTTGATGATACGACAGTCGATTACACCATTCCTCCTTTTGAAGAAAAACCGCTGGCGACGTCTCCCGGAGCGGTATAAATGGTGCTTTTTGATGTCAATACCTGAGAACGGGCCGTCCAGTTGCTTAGTTCGAGACGCCTCTGATGACCGCCACGGTATCTCCTTGCCGCATATGCTCATTCGGAAGTCTGCGTCCCCCAGAATGTCCACCCCGATCACCATTTCATCGGTGAGGTCTTTCATGTAGGTCACCATTCCGTTAACGACTTGGCCTCCTATAGTCATAGCCAGCGGATAGTGCTCATAACTGGCCACTGCTTCACCATTAGCCAAGTGGGTACGGTGATGCCGATGTTGTACGGGGGCATTATGGCGGCGTAGCAACTGGCGTGTGCTTGCATTTATGAATGATTTTGTGGCCCCGGTGTCTAACAACGCCCTGATTTTTTGGCCACACAATTTGACGGATACATAGCACCTTGGATCAGTCTGCTCTTCCATAGCCTCTGGCTGAATTGGTACCGGTGTAGTCTTGGTAAAAGCAATAACCGTAGTGCCTTGTTTTCTAGGTTTACCTTGGTGAGTGTCCATGACAGCAGCTCTGTGCGGATGACCCTGGTAGAATAGAAACACAGGCGCCCGAAGACCCTGGTAGGTTAGAAACACAGAAGGTAGCTGGTCGGATCAACAGGTATTAGTCCCGGCCCCAGGTGGCACGAAATATAATCAAATATAATAATAATAATACCTTACCAAACTTACTCCAAATGGCGAGAACTGCTCCCTTTATAGCTGGTGCCGGCAGACTGACAATTCCTTGCAATGCTAAACTTACTCCAATGGAGAGAACTGCACCCTTTGGCCGGTGCCGGCTGACTGATAATTTCTTTCGTTCGGCTGTCCTATTTATACTTGCACTCTACCGTGGTGAAATGCGCATTCCATATAAAAATAATGCAAGGTGAAATTATGATGTCGCTGTTCACCACTAAGCAGCAATTTAATAATACCGTTGCCAATGCCAATGCCAATGCCAACCCTATCTGCGTGTGTCGCTGTGGTGCCGTGTCCACCCATTAATCCTTATGCAGTGTACATGGTGTAATTTTATTACTGCTTTGCTTACCATCGTGTCGTTCCCCATTGCCATTTAATGTAGTATCTAGTATGTAGTCCACCATCCACCTATTGCCGTGTATGACTGGTATACCCATTACCCATGTCGCTGTTTACCACATTGCTTACCACGGCCAGAGGCTTTGTTCTTTGTATGTGACTTCGGCAGAGGTTGACGGCGCAGATGTTATGTTTTCAGCTTTGGCCGTTAGATGGTGTTGCTTAGCAACTTTTTATTGCATACTTCACTAGGGCAAACATTCATTTAAAAACCAATGGAACACCTAACATTTTTTCTATTCAGTTTAACCAGTTTAACGTAATTGCCTTTGTTTGAGTGAAACATCTGTGGCTCTTAAAAAATATTCCTTGAAGAAAATTTTCTTTTTGACATTTAAGAAACAATAAAGTATTAGCTATTAGGCTTTACGCAAACCAACGCGGTGAGTGCGTGCGATGCGATTGCGTTAAGTCAAATCTCTATGTAATCTAATGGACGTTTGACTTAAAGCATAGAGATTTGACTTACCGCAATCGCAGCGCACGCACTCACCGCGTTGGTTTGCGCAAAGCTTAAGTAGTGCTTCTTGAGTTGATTCCCACTTCAAATCGAGAAGTGGCTGATGGCTGTCGCTCCTCAGCGTAGCATAGGTGGCACCTGGGGTGGCAATTATGTTGTCACCCCCAGAATGTAAAACAGTAAAATAAATGAAATTCCGCTAATCCATATATGGCGATTTCTTTATTTAAATTCAAATAAAAAAGGAGAACAAAAATTAATGCATCTTTCTACATATTCACATTGTCAAAAGAAAAACAGAAAACAATAATGAAACGTCTTCTTCCCAGCTTTTAAAGCCGACAATTCGCCCGCAAGTAGTTTTTAAATAATTAATTTAAAAGAAAAAAAGAAAAGATTTTGCAAAGTCCCATTCAAGGATTAATTTCATAAAGACTTATTAGATGATGTCACTCTAGCCACTTTCAAATAATTTTCAACTTTGGTATCTCTGAGAGAAGTTCTGACTCTGACACCTCATCATAAGCACTACCAAATTTTGAAACAGCTATTTTCAAATCATAGATGTTTGCTAAAAGTAAAGTATTCGCCTGTACAACTTCAAACAATGAAGCCACCTCCTTAACAGACTCTGTTCTTGTTCGAAGTTCAGTGATGAATGAATCAAGGCACTCGAACGTCGAACATGTCTTTCCATAGTTCAGCGCTCATTGCCTGCATCAGTTGCCAGCTTAACAGCCATTCGCTTTCTACGACGAATTATTCTTTCTATTGGAATTTCGTATTTCTCCGATGTTTTTATACCAAGGTTTATTGCATCTTCTACGAGCATGCCTCAAATACAATTGCGAGTTTTATTCTTCCAGATCACCAACATACTGGCCATCGGATACTAGTAAAATACCAGACCTTGTTGACTTTTTCATAGTTGAAGGTATCAAACGAAACCATATAAGTGTCGAAGGTAATTACCTATGACTTATCATCAGGTCATACACCGGTGATTTAATCACTTAATGAATCAGAGATAATGGAAAAAAGTAATTGTAAATAATAAAACAAACTGGAGTGAATTCAGAGAAAAGCTTGAAAGCTATATAAATCTCAGATTCTCTATGGAAACAAAAGAGCAAATCGACCTTGAAGTAGAACAATTCATTGCCGATGTTCAACAAGCTGCAGAAGAAAGTACACCAACTTACTCGAGTAGGAAGCAAACTGAAACAAAATACCCTGCCGAGATAAGAGAGTTGATATTGGAGAAGAGAAGAGCTCGAAGAAAATGGAAAAAACTAGATTTCCAGACGACAAAACAGCGTCTAACCGGCTAAGCAACGAACTGAAAAAAACAAATCTACGAATTCAGAAATGATTCATTAAGTAGATTCCTGAAAAATTTAACGACTGATGCTTCAACCGATTATTCGCTCTGGAAAGCAGCGAAGCGCCTTAAAAGACCGCAGTTACAAAACCCTGTGTCGAAATCAACTGTCGAACAAAAAATCACCTGGGTACGATCTAGTAACTGCTCAGGTCATAATAGAAATGCCATCAAAAGCCTTCATTAAACTCCAATTCATAATGAATGCATGGCTAAAGACCCAATTTTCCAATATTGGAAAATTGCTGAAGTAATTGTTATACCAAAGCAAGGTAAGCCACCAACAGAAGTGCCGTCTTACAGACCAATATCGCTTATACCAATAATGGCAAAAGTCTTTGAAGAATTGCTACTGAAAAGACTAAGCAAAGTCATAGAAGAAAGAAATATAGTCCCAAATCATCAGTTTGAATTTAGAAATAAACATTCCACGATAGACCAAGTTTATAGAATAACGGATGCAGTTGAAAAAGCATTAGAAGAAAAACAAGCATGTTCGGCTATATTTTTAGATGTTGCTCAAGCATTCGACAAGGTATGGCATGAGGGGCTAGAGAACAAACTACAAAGGGACCTAGACCTACCCAGGCAGTACTACGAAATACTAAAATCTTATATCTCAAACCGGCTCTTCAGAGTAGGTACGGTATGATCAAGAATATTCAAAGCTATGTAATATACAAGCCGGTGTTCCACAAGTAAGCGTCCTAGGACCTACGCTGTATTTGCTTTATACAAGGGATATTCCAATGGATAACAACACCATTATGGCTACTTTTGCGGATGAGACCGCAGTTTTGGCATCCAGTAAGTGCGTCGTCAAGGCTGCTAAGAAATTGCAAAATACCGTCAGCACCGTTAGTGATTGGACCAAAAAATGGCGTATCAATCTCAATGAAGCTAAATCTGCACATATAAACTATACAAATAAAAAGTTAAGCTACGTTCAAATATTCATCAACAATCAAGCTGTACCTTACGCCAATACGGCCAAATACCTTAGGATGAATTTGGATGCAAAGCTACATAAAATGGAAAGAGCATATTAAAAAGAAAAGGGAAGAGCTCAACTTGAAATATAGAAAAATGTACTGGCTACTCGCTACTCGGTAGAAATTCGGACTTATCTTTCGAAAATAAAATAATGCTTTATAAACAAGTACTTAGACCTGTTTGGACCTATGGAATCCAATTATGGGGCTGTACAAAGAAAACAAATACTGAAATCATCCAAAAGTTCCAAAACAAAGTCCTTCGTGGAATAGTTAATGCACCATGGTATTGTAACGTGCGCTTAGTTCGCACAAATAAAACTCTACTTTTCAATTTAATTCTACCACTTTATTCAGTATCTACTTTCGATATACACTTTATTCGAACTCAACTCGACTTTTGGACTATCACTTGTATTTACTCTTAACTTTATCACTCTATAAACAAAACTGCCCTCTGGTTGCCTCGGGTGGGCTATTTATATCGAATGACATGCCATCTAGAATTCTCCAGTAACTTCCACATGGTCTGCAACTCTCCACTGTTTTGGCTGTCAAACATTTTCTCTCCTACAATTTCTACACTTACACTAGTGCTCCCAGATGTGTTTTTCGGTTGAACGTTTTCGATTAGGAAATCAGCATGAAATGTTGGGTTCACGTTACAGTATATAAGAAATATCGATTTACATCGTGACCTACAAATAGAAACTGTTACAGAAGTTGTAAGAAAACATGCTGTATCACACAATCAGCCGACTGCATAGTCATATCAACTCTGAAATGGAGTCCGTATTAAATACGAGGGGCAATGTTCAGAGATTAAGAAGAACCAAGCCACACGAGCTAATGGGCTAAAAGTCATGAGAAGCATTAAAAGTTTAAGCTTCCCTTAAAGCGATTATACTCGTATTATTGAGAAAGAAAAATCTGTTGTCGATCGTTCATAGATTGGTTCTGATTACGAGGAGTTTTTAGTGAGGTAAGAATCCCACACTAGTTGGTGTCGAATACTGCCAAGTGTCTTTTGAAGATTTCCTCTTGACAGAAAAAAAAAAAAATTCTGCGATCTATAACGCCACATCATACTCCTTGGTAGCTTTTGTGTGTCATCCCCAAATGGGTGACACCAGGGGCGGTCCGCCACACCACGATTCTACCCCTTTGCTACGCCACTGCTCCTCAGAATCATGAGAAGCGATCTTTTTGCACCGATACTCCAGGACGGTTCTTTTCGTCCAATGGAAAGTGACATTAGGAAAGCAGGTGACGAAGCCACCTTTGCTTCGTTACAGGGTGAGTACACAAATATGAAAATGGAAATCATATTCCAAAACTTTTTTTAAATATGTCAGATTTTTTTTACAAAAGTGTAAACTATCTTTTTATTTCTTATTTTAGCACAATATTTATAAATACAACTATAAAGTTTAATATAATTATTTAAAAATTATAAAGAATACCATTGTCATAATAAAATAGAATGAAAACTTCAAGGGCAAGTAAAATATAAGAATATTAAAAAATGACAACTTGATTACTGTGCATATTTTATGAATGTATAAATGAATACGATGTGCAAATAGAGCTTCGTATTTTTTGGTATCACATAATTTTACACTAATTACAAAGTTAATAAAAAGAAGTTTTTTGAATGACAAACACTCAATTCGACTATTTCATTATTATTTCAGCTGGCGGCAGTATACTATCACCATACAAACTATACCAAATACTTGAAAACCAAATGGTTTTGTCAACCCATTCACTTCCGGCTACCACATGACCGATAAATGGCGAATCGCGAGACCTTTAAAAAAAGAAAAAACAAATATTTAATATTTCCTGTGTAATGCTTCTTTAAAAAACCATACCGTAAGATTTGTTTCTTATTACTTTCGACAAAAGTAATGGCCCAACTCCACTGGGAGTCTCGTTTCTTTTCACAACCCAAATAGGCAGTAACGCCTTGAAGGAATATTTCTCTTACAATTGTCAAGGCGCCACTTTTTTCTCGTTTCAATATAACTACTTTGCCATCTCTCAGCTCAACGTGGTACGATTTGAAGGACTTGGTCTTGTTATCGGCAAACCTCAACTCTTTACCGGGCGTCACTGTTGCCAAGTTTTTAACTGCTCTCTGGACATCTTTAAGTATATCGATAGGTTTTAAAACTAAATTATTGTGCTTGCGGTCCTCTTCAGGCCAATATGACCAGCTAAGAACTGCGTCGAACACTTTTGTGTCATGATGAAGTGGTCGTTCTAGGTTTCCATTGAGTATAACTTCATAGAGTGTTACTTCGTGGGTGGAAGCATTCATTTTCGGTGCTAGCTCGCGGCAAATTTCATATGCAGTTTTAGTTGGCGTAATTGTTACATTCACTTGGTCCTTTTCCTGCAAAAAAAAAAAAAAACACATTTTTTAAAGACACAAAAATAGGTAGTAAGACTTAATAGTGTAGGAAGGAGACACCGAAGTGGTGAATTTCCATGTATCACAAAGTGTTCATAGCCAAAATCTATAAATCACAAATTCAGAAACAAACTCGTGAGTCTTTTAAAACGATTAAACGATCCAAGAACGTAGTTACAAAAATGGAAATTCTAACTTGAAACCTCCGGCTCCCTACCTCCTCGTCTACATCGTTGAACGAAAGGATGTAGCTCGTGGATAGGTATTTGAAATAATGGACCTAGCGAAGTAGACCATCCTCTGAGATTTTTGATTCACCCTGAACCTGATCTCGGTTTACTTTACTATGGCCAGAAGTGAAATAATTGTTTATCTTACCTCTGCCTCCGATGTACTCGAATTGTCTGAATTGGTGTTGAGAGTTATCCACATTTTGAGATCACCAGACTTTTTAACAGCATCAGTGAGTGTCTCTGCCGAAGAGTAATACTTTTGAAGACAAACAAGCATGTCTTGCTCTCTTTTCTGTAATAAAAAAGAATAAACAACACTTTTAGAACCAAAACAAAAAGAAATAAGAAAAAAAAACCTACCACTTCCTCTTCTGTAAATGGGAATAGGTTCTTGTACAGATTGACTAAATCTACAACCACATCAGCCTCTTTCTGAGAGTAAGTCATTTCTTCCACCTTGAGATAGTTTTCAGTTATTATTTAGAAAAACGACTAAAAATTTTAGAATTTACCGCATTTTGTAACAGTGTTGGCCCCCATATCATTGCCAAGTTGTTCACACCCATTTTATTCTTTAGCTTCATCGAATTAATGAACGCCAAGTGACCAATGATCTTCTTCAAGGTTTCCCTTTCGATAACATGCAACCGATTCAACAGTTCTTTATAAGCTTCAATCTTCGTAGCGTTAGAATCCAGGGCAGTTATGCTGATAAAGCTCTCTGAAGTTTTTCCCAGTAATCGAACTGGCAAATCTCGCATAAAACGTTTCAAGGCATTTGCAACATCATGTTCATTGAATTCGTTTCGTGTTATCTCAACACTGAAGGCATCAGAACGAAAATGAGATAGCAGCTTTAGTATTGAATTCTCTGAACCAGACTTCCGATAAATTCCTTCAGACATGGAACCATGAATGTAAACAAAGTTGATGCACTTATCAACCAAAACCGGAACATCAAATTTAGTCAACTGTTGTTCATCGAGCGATGGGCCATTATTATGTGCAACTTCGCGAATAATGTGACGCCAGATTTTTGTTTCTCTGGCTGATGTCATAATCATATACACTGTATATGGTGGGCAATCGATCATCAAAATTGGACCTTTCTCAACGTGAAGGTTTTCTATAGACTCGTCGTTTTCTTTCAACACTGGCAAATTGACAATAGGTTAGAGTTTTTTTTTATCTTTGATTTGTAATAGGCGTGTTTAATGAAAAAAAGAGCGGAGCAGCGTAGCTCAGAGCAGAGCAAGAAATGAGATAAATGTCAGGCAATTTAGAGCAGAACAGCTGATGTCAAAAGTCAGCTGATAAGAAAGCAACAAACATTTTGTGACCTTAGCTAGTTTGCAAAATTATGTTTGGTATGCTATTATAATAAAAATCTATATGCGGAAACATTAGAATCAAAACTAAACTAACACGCGATGTTAATTCAATTGATTTTAAGTTAAATTCGATTTCAAATAGATTGCAAAACGCAAAATATAAACAAAAATATTTGAATCAAATGTCAACAGCTGACTTTGACACTTTTGCTAAACTCTTACTCAAAAGCAAGTGCAGAAAATGCTGCTCTAAAAGCTCTAGAGCAGGTCATTAAACACAAAAAGTTCTTGCTCGGAGTAGAAAAATTTGTCATTTAACACCCAAAAGCTGCTTTTTTCTGCTCTAGACCGATCTAGAGCAGGTCATTAATATAAAACCTACCAATGCATCGAGCTTTACGTAAATCCATTTTTTCAATATTCTGGTTCGTTTCACTCACAAAGAGTAATCGGCGTTTCGTCTTTTTCAAAAGAAGCCATGATGGACTCCATTCGGATGTTATCGAGCTCTGTAAAAACAATGGAAAATTAAGATTAAGATTTTGATTTATTTTCAATGAAATTATAAAAATACCTTCAAATAGCACCAGCCAGCTCGGTAGTAATGACAAGTGTACTTGGTTGGGAAAACATTTGTCAAGCTTTCCATAATCTTTTGCATCCATACTGATCTGGTTTTAAAATGAAAAGAAAAGAATTAAATTAAATTAGTTTCTATTCTTAAAAGTAGTTCCAATTTGTTGTTAAAAATATACTCATGAGCGAAAGCATAAATGAGAAATTTTTAATATTGTCATGACTTAGTTCTTAGAGTCTAGTTTGGTTCAAGGAATGGTACATTAAATCAACTAAAAATAACTAAATATCGTGGCGCAACAGAACGAGCAACGCCAGATCCTAGCGCATTTCTCACAACCATACCTTGAGAGGGAATGGAGGGGACCTACAATTTTCTGCCGGTTCCGACTAATCGAGAAAGCACTTTTCATGGCAATGAATTTTCTGTGAGGACTTGCCATTTGCCCGCGAAAGGCGATACCCTTGGAAAAACATTTTTGCCTCAGTTGGGATTCGAATTACGAATCTCTGGCTTAACAGCAGACATGGTAACCATCACGCCACGAGTACCACACATGAAATCAACTATTTTCATATGAAAATAATCTTTTTTTTCTAACGGCGCTATTATCACAATGATCTTGCCGTTACAAAACATATAGCATCTCCTCTTTTCTCACTCAAATATAAAAATGGGCTGCGTATTTCGTCTTGATGACATCTTACAGATTGTAACTATGAAGACTTTTAAAGACTGTTATGTAACTAAAGCGATCTGGATACCTTTCGTGTCATTGTAATCCTCTGTTCAAAACATCTGATAGCAATCGAGAGGAAAGTGATTTAAGGGTATCCTAAAAAATTTGGTACACATATTCAACCAACTGACGACAAATTTTAAGAATAGCTAAATTCTGGGCACGTTCAAGAACCTATTGAACATACTATCCCGTTTACCACTTTTTAGATACCTTCTTGAACGATTGAGATATCTTTTAACAGATTGCTGCTGCCCACAACAGCTGTGAAATACAGGAAAACATTCAAGATATTGTGCTAAGCGAAAAACTATTGGAATCCGTTTTTTTTAATCCATCAGCTTATAACTTGAATAGAAAGGTATACCGAAAATTCTCGAATACCTTTATATATATTTTGAGTGTATGCCTCTGCTAAAAGCTTAGCACGTAAACAACAACAAAAAGCTATCCGGATACGATTATTGAACGCCCCCACTATACATATATGATCTGACAACAAATGTGTTTTTTGTTCACAATCGTTAATGAATGGGAATGTATACGTTCAAGAACCTATCAGAGAGGGGATCCCGAATACCCGTGTTTCAACGATTCAGGTATTCTGTTCCATATTGCTGCGGATAACAGCTATGAAATAAGAGGCCTCAAAATCAGTAGTGGCGTAACTCTAAATTTATAGAATTGAAATATTTGCGATTAATGATTTCAAGGAAAAACAAAAGCATTCTATTTGTTTCCTTGAAAGGATAAAAAAGAAAAAAATTAAGTACATTAAAAATAGTTTTAAGTTAGCACAAAAACATCAAATAAAGGATTTCTTGTGGTGTAACCACTTATATTTTCTCTATTTTTGAACCTTTATAGGAAACATGTGGGTTACACCAGTAAATAAAGAAAAATTAGGTTCATTTGTTGAACTTTAGTCAGGTTGCATTGACAACTTAATAAAAACTAGATTTTCGGTTCTTAAAAACCGGTAAATCACCACACGTTTGTGTCATTTGAAGAGTAAAAGCCAACATGAAAAGGAACAAAACGAATACGCTATCAGCTGATCACTTATGGGGAGTTGGTGGTCTAGTGGCGTAACATTTAAATAATTAAAAAAAAAAAATTATGTATGAAGGTAATAAATAATGCTTTCAAAAATGTTTTCAACTTAAACGATGGACTTGAAATCTCCCACTCTAAAAAATTCAATTCTCTGCTGAGAAGTGATTTATCTTTCCCTCTGATTTGAAATAAAAAAAAGGTGACCAATTTTGAATCAAAATAAATATAGCCATAGCAAGAACTAGAACAAAAAAAATTAACAAAATGGCGGGAAGTTAAACGTAAAAATTTGAAAACGACCGGTTTTTCAAATCAAAATAGTAAAAAAAAAAAATATAAAATATTTAAAGGAAACTATTTGTTCCTGCGAAAGCTAGAACTGTGCAGAACAACTTATTAATTATTGTTTTTGAAATACTCGGAATTTCGTCATTAAATTTAATTTTAATTTTAACAGAACAGACTCTATGCTTAAAAAAAACTTCTAAATTCTAGACCACCAACCTTCCTTAAAGAGAAAGGTATACTAAAAATTCGCACATAGACAGCTTTTTCGTAGAAATGGGTTTATGCCTGTGCTAAATTTGTGGCCGTAAAACCTAGTACGCTGCTGATGCGGATCGGAATTTTTCGTTGGACTCTACAACCCACATATAAGTTATGTAACAACAATCAGCGGAAAATGTTTGCGTAGAGTTCTATCAGCTGTTTAGAAAAAGGTAAAAGTTACACAAGAAGAAATAAAATAACTTTTTTCAGCAAGAAAAAAAATTCCTTCAATTCGAGTCAGCACATTTCTTCAGCAAAGACAAACGTAAGGACGTTTTATACCTTAGCCCCGTAACCGCAACACTCTTTTTTTGAAATTTATTTTCAAGTCTCCAAATTGACTCCTTTATTTACACTTAAGAAGTCAATTTATTTTTGCCGTCCGAGTTTAGATCGGATTTTTTTTTGTATTTTGCTAAGTCTTCTTTACTCCTGTTCTGTAGATAACTATCGCATCGATAACATCGATCGAGAAACATGGAGAACCGGAACGAAATCCTCCTAAATTCATAGAATTTCGTTATAATTTCCACCGTTTATCACCAGCTTTTATCGATGCGATAGCACTGGATCGAGTTCATGTGGAGAATTTTAAAAATTGTAGTAAAAAAAATTACTATAATTATCCACTTTTACTATCCATTTCAAAAAGCAGCTGGGTAGTGGTAAACGGAAAGGAGATCGAAAACAAAAAGCTATCCGGATACGACTATTAACTGCCATAAAAACAAAGGAACCATGACTATCCTATTTCCTATTATTAACGTTAAATTTGACATTATGTGAGGTTCTTATTGGGTTAGCATAGTTTACATAATAAATCAATTCAAATCAGGCGCCGCATTGCCGCATCAGTGATCAAGTGAGTGAGTGCCATTTTCTTTTCCAAAATTCCCTTTAAATTGCACACTCCCAGTCTGCTACCCATTTATTAATTCCAATTCGTTAAATTGCAAATGAAGGAATGTTAAATTATGGTACTAAAAAGTGCTCGATAACGTGAGAAATTATGCCAAACTCAAAAAATTCAGTCTTCGGTCAGATTAATGGCTCCTTTCCCATGCTTCTTTTCTTTGCTAGTATTTTGACCTCGAAGGGATAACAACTCTCATCTTCTGCTTCAAACTAGTGATCCACACAAGAAGTAGAAATAAGGTACACAGTAAAACTGTTTTTGGATTCATTCGTTTTTACGCCCGCCCACATAAACATGGAACAGTTGGTAATTAAACTGCGTTTCAACACAAGCAAGCCCACATAAATAGGTAACAGTTAGGCATCACTTGCACGTGATGCTGGTAACTCTACGCAGAGCAAAATACTGGAAGGCACAAGGCATATTAAACCTAACACTAAAAAACATCATCCCTTCTCTCTATCCATTCCTTTAAATATATCGGGAGCACAATGGATACAATATGATCCGAATGAGTTTTTGCGTATAAGGAAAAAGGGTCCCTCTGTAAAATTGTTAGGGCCATCAAAAGCTGGCAAAGTCTCTGCTATAGAAACGGTGTGTTGAAGAAAAATCTATGTGTTAATCTATGAGTTAAGATTGAAAGTCAGGAGACGAAACGTTAAAGTCCTTTCCTACAAAATACCGGGGTCGTTCCAAGTTTTTGAACTGTTGCTATCCGGTAGTTGAAAACCACAAATTGCAGCACGCTCCATTTCCATTCTTTTTCATCATAAAAAAACCAATTTCTTCCCCTTTGATGAAATTTGAAATTGATGAACAAAAGAAAAACAAAAAAAAAAACTAAACTTAGATCTACGAAAAGTTGTTAAGATATCGACTTCTCTTTTGTCTGAACCTGGGCTTGCCGTTGACTGTCCGTCTTGACCGTCTGACTGTACTTACTAACTGCAGGTAGCTACTTAAAAGCCTACGTTCTAATTTGCTTCTGTAGTTAATGGACTTATTTTTAACTTAATTCACTTTAAGCTTCACAAAAAGAATGACATAATGATAAATTGAATCAGGCTTACCTCTCTGATTCCTTTCCGACTCCGTACAAATGGCATACCCTTGACATTTTGCAATTGCCCGATGTTCCACTGCTCATTATAATATTCGGATTGGACATCTGTATCTGGGACGATTGATTCTTTGGAATCGCTGTCGTCATTTCAAAACAATAGAAATGTGTCGAATTATCCGTCACACGACTATTGCTGACACACTGCAATGTTGTAATGTGTTCCAGAGGAATTGTTTCTTTCGGAGTTTTCATCTCATGATCGAGATAGGTTTGAAACTGTCTATCTCGAAGAATGGCCTTTCGGTTCTGAATTTCTTTGAGAATATCTTCCACGACTCCACTGGGGAAACGAATCAGTGGACCTTCATACCGCACCAAGTATGGTGACAGTGTTGGTCTTGGAATCATAGCAATAGGCACCTTCACGTCCATGGAACGACTTGCTCGGAAACTAGTCTTTCGTTTGAGAGCATCAACACGAATTTTCATATTTGAAAGCATGCTCTTTGAAAACCTGGCTGTTCTTGACTTTAGTTCAGCAGGTGAATATGATGATGAAGGTTTGGCATCAGAACCAGAAATTGCTTCAAGATATGTTGGAGGGCTTTCGCCCTCAAAGTGCTGTAGCTTGTCAAAGGGATTAGATCGAGTTGTTGGGGAGGATTTTTCGTCATTTAAAAACCAACTTGTTTGCTTTTGTGAAGGACGCGAAATGTCGGGGTTGCTGGTAGATATAGGCGTCTCATCAACTCGTGAAAGATACTCTTGAGCTTCACATTCTTCAACAATATTTTCCATGCTATCTACTCGAAGATTTGGGTTCTGATGAATTATTTGAACTTTGCTGGTAGGTGAGGTTGGGGTTGGAGGGGGAGTTGTCCGGATGTTAGCTTTCTTTGGACTCGTTGCCAGACATGCTTCGGAGGGGAAACTTGCAGCCGATGTACTCGCCACATTACTGTTGTCTTCTTCCGATGTGCAAATACTTTGTTCGTCAGCAGATTGGGCATCGTTAGACAAGCGACCATAAGTTTCCTCTTGCAACATATGCTCCAAGAGAAGGAGTTGGTTACTTTTATTACTCTCATTTATTGAAGACGAATGATTCAAGGTGAGAGGATCAAACTCACTGAGAACGTCCTTAGCAGCTATATGATTAGGATTGCGACTAGCACGATATGAAAATAGTGGGGGCCTTGGAGGAGCGTTATTTGATTTTCTCATTTGCGGAGTTAAAATATCTTTACAACTTGACTCCATTTCAAAAAGCTTGCCGTAAGTTGCTTCTTGATTGGCATACAAAGGCTCTGGAGATGAAGAGCCATCGTCTTCTATTTCCTCGTGATATTCCCAGGACTCACTTCTATCGGGCTTCGGTGTAGCTGCTTCTTCCAAGCGGATCAATTCTTTAAGTTTCATTGATTCAAGACGACAGGCTTCTTCCTGCTCCCGGATGCGAATCTCTAAAGAATCAACAGTTGCCCTTGTAGAGGAAGGAACTTCATCAACACGTCGCAACTCGATCGCCTCGTAGTTTTTCCTTCGTTTTTGTCTCGCCGGAGGCACTATTGGTTTCAGTTTACCATAGATCACTTCGTCCTTTGATTCATTTGATGGCGGTGGTGGTGGTGGAGGTGGAAATTTAGGCATTGGCTTTGAGAGCTCCACCGAACTTCGGTTTTCGTCTGTCAAATTTGGATTACTTTTTTGTTTGCTTATAATCGGAATAGCGGGTGATTCAGCGGAGGGTCGCGGAACAATCAAAGACTTTGAAGAGGCTGTATTTCTTGGGAATGACGATGATGCGGTAGAGGTGCTAACAGCATCTTCATATGAAGGGCAGGGATATTCTACTTTCAACGACTGAACCTTAATACTTCGGGGTACTTCGTAAGAACCATCATCAACATCATCTCCATTAGTTAAATCAGCAACTCCATTCGTTTTATTCATAGGACTGCTAAAGGATATCGACTTAAAAACTGGGTCATTTGGAGGAACTGTTTGAGGACGTTCAGCATCAAATTCGTCAGCTGATGATGTTTTCTTTTTGTCCTTTTTTGTTAAAGTGAAATTGTTTCCGATTGTATTGATTTTCTTGCCCACACTCTTCAGACGGATGGAAGCATCTGCACTCAAATTGTTGATCAGGTCTTGAGAAGTCTTAAAGTTTTTGTCCAGCTTGTGCTTAGCACCTTTTGCCTTCATTGCAACTCGTTCACTAATCGATTCGGTAAGAAGCTTCGACGTGGTTCCAATTGATTTTAGCAAATCGCTGCAATTGAAGGAAACTCAGTTAGTTGTTGTATAAGGCTGTGTGTTGTGTTATTAACAGAATTGTAAGTAGGTACATCAGGGTGTGTTTGCAAAAAAATGTGTGCCGTGTAAAGTTTGAAATTCTTGTTGGAACAGAATAAATTTAAAAATACATTAAATTTCGACATACAACATTACAAAACAAACGAAATAGTCAGGCTTCCTATTCCTTACTGGATTCATTTAGTAAAATGCACTCGATCCTGTCCAGCCTAAGAGTTAATAAAATAAGTTAATAGGGTAGCACAACAGAGCTCGTACAGCCCCGAAAACTTGCGTTTTTTTCTCAACCATATCATGTTTAAGAATGGAAGGAACCTTCAATTTTTTCCGATAACAACAGCGAAGTGAGCGCTTTGAATAGCAGTTTATTCCTCGCAAAAGGAGAAACTCGTGGACAAATAATTGGATGTTTCTGTAAATTGAACGTAAAACTCCCTAGTAACAGGACTGCCTGTGTGTTAACCTTTACGCAATCTCTGAGAGTATTGACCATAAATATTAATTTTATTTTTCACGTATATTTGTCAAAAACAAGATAGTCTCATTAAGAGTTTAGAGATTTTGTTGCAGAAAAAATTATCCTCGACGGGGCTATTTCGTTGTCAGTAATAGGGATCATAAAAAGAAGTGAACCTAAGTGACTGCCCTAGGGCACACCAGAAGTAGCTACCAAAGGCCTTGATAAGGCCTTAAAATATATGATGGCTAAAAGTTGGTTTTGCATAGTTTAAAATAGACTGTTGATCCTTTTCCAAGGCTATCACGATATGGGATACAGATTTCTCGCTGTAGACCTATATTATACATGATTATCCAAAAACTAGTTATCACAGACTGTTTGTCTAGGAGTCTACAGCACTGTTTGTGAAAAAAGCGAAAGAAAATGAAGACAGAACCACACCACAGGCAGATCACTATGTATGAAGCAGATAAATGAGAGAGCTGTTATCCCTTCAAGACCACGATGGTCGTGGAGCCGTTAAAGAAAAAGAGGAAGAACAAGTAGGCTCAAAGATGTTTGGGAGCATTTGACCACTCACAGGGATTTTAACAATCTATGTTTTGGATGAAAGCTTCATTAATTTACAACACACTACATAGAGGTTGAAAAATGCAGAACATTTTCGTTTTAGGAAAGCAAGGAAATTTGCTGCATTTGAAGCGACTTCAAATATGTGGTCATTCCAGCGAAGGTCGTCATTTGCACACATACCGAATTCGGATAGCTTTTTGATTTCATTGGAGCCGGTATCAGTTTCAGTTTTAATTCATTTTTATTTTTTTTTCTTAAATCTACTTAGGAGCTAGCAAAAATGTATAAAACTAGCTTATAACTATAACAACTTAACTAACTTACTGACCCTAAGCGGGTACTCTAAATTACTCAATATCTTAATTCTAATGCCGTTCGGCCTAAAGATAACTTACGGATTTACAAACTAGAACTATGGTTAAAAACTAAGAAAATTTAACTTAAATCTATTTAAATCTACTTAAACCTAGAGCAGCCACAGTAGCTTTTTTTTTTGTTTTCTGTTTCGTATTTTTTAAAATATTTATTAGGGTGTGTCATTTTTGGGCAACTTTTTTTTTCAATGATTAAACAGGCTAAATACTTTCAGGAAGGTATAAAACGAAGCCTCTCAAAATTTGGGCTCATAATATTAACATTTAGAGGTGCCTGTTTTTAAATTTCTATTTTCCATACAAATTACATGGAAAAAAAATTAAATTTTTTTCTTATTTTTATAGCTTGACATTTGAGCATTGTAGAAATAAACTGACAAATTATTTAAATAGGAAATTGATTGTTCTACAAAAAAGCTCATAATAATTTTTTTCATAGAGGCAACCGTTCTGAAGATATTCAAACTCAAAGTTGGAAATGTATGAAATTATGACTTTTATTTTATTAAACTCATTCTGATGACTTTTTTTATGACTTAAAAATTATTTTTCATGGGAAAATTAAACTTTGTGTGCTAATTTTCTTAGAAAGCTAAAATAAAAATAAATTAACGTTTTAAATATTGTTTTATTATTTGATTAAGTGTTAAACAAATACAATTATCAATTAGATTTAGTACAATTATTATTTATTATTAAATATTTATTATTAAAAGAAAATTCTAAACTATTAGTATACTAGAATCTTGAAACTTGATAGAAATTATAATGATATTCAGAAGAAAGTAATGATACAACAATCCTTAAGCCTGAACCCTGAACTCCATCGAAGCGCAAAGTAAAAAGTTTCTTAAGGGGGGACGCTGGTCTAGAGCGTTAAAAAATGGGCATAATAAATGAATTTTTTATGACTCAACAAAAGGATCTATCGAAAATCTGTGAAAGAGGTCTTATAGTCTAAATTTAGTATACAAATACAAATTTTTTCGTGTCAATCAAATTCAAAATGGCGGCTGTTCAGCATTTCTTCGGAGGCACCTCATTTTTTAGATGGGTCCATGGCCGAAAATGTAACCTCCTTAATTTTGATCCTGGAATAAAATCCCGAAAATTTTTAGTTTCTATATAACAACAGCAAGAGCCGTACGTAGAATTTTTTCGATATTTTGTTTTTTGGCGAAATGGCGCACGTTTGAACAAAAAGTTCAAATATTCACTAAAAAAAAACCACAAAATTGTTGATTAAAAAAAACTATGCAATATAAAGAAGAAATCCTACGTACGGCTCTGGAGAAAGGTATTTTGAATGTACTGTCAAAATTTCGTATAGATCGGTGAAGATTTGCTCGAGTTATGTTTTCGGCCAGTCAAAAAAAAGTGATTTCGAGAAAAACGCGTTTAAAGTTTTAAATACTATAAAATCATACCGCATACCAGAGGGGCGTTGCCGTAGAATGGAAAGTTTGGGCATTTAGACATTTTTGCCGGCATCCATCCTTCGGTATGTTATTTTCAAGACCCTAAAGTACCTTTTCAGACAAAAAAAAAATTCGGTTTCTTCAAAACTCTAGAACAGCGTCCCCCCTTAAAAAAATCAAATGATATTCCGAACTCCTCTCTCAAAAACAAATTCGTATCTCTTCTTCTCATGCTACCACATGTCGGAGCTTTCCCTTTAATCAATTTTTTGATCAAAGCTTTTCAGAGTTTTTCTAATGCACCTAACAGGTGTCACGCAGTAATATGTGTGTATTTTGAAAGCTTTAACTGTATTTTTTTTTTCTTACGTTTTTCTTTTTTGCACTTTGTTTTTTGATGTAGTTCAGTTATTTTTTTTTTTTCTACACAAAAATAGTAATTTGTTCTTGAAAATAATTTTTAAGTCATAAAAAAAGTCATCAGAATGAGTTTAATAAAATAAAAGTCATAATTTCATACATTTCCAACTTTGAGTTTGAATATCTTCAGAACGGTTGCCTCTATGAAAAAAATTAATTTGAGCTCAATTTCCTATTAAAATATTTTGTCAGTTTATTTCTACAACGCTCAAATGTCAAGCTATAAGAATAAGAAAAAATTTTAATTTTTTTCCATGTAATTTGTATGGAAAATAGAAACTTAAAAACAGGCACCTCTAAATGTTAATATTATGAGCTCAAATTTTGAGAGGCTTCGTTTTATACCTTCCTGATAGTATTTAGCCTGTTTTATCGTTGAAAAAAAAAAGTTGCCCAAAAATGACACACCCTAGTATTTATGTTTTATTATTTTTTTTTTTTTTTGATTTTTGTACTTTTTTTTTGGTTTTTAAATTTAGATTTTTTTTTTTGCCACTGTGCCCACCCCCTATACCCTAAGACTTGCACGCTAAACCTGTGTAAAGCCAGCCATTGGCGACTCGCTATCAATATCAATTTGAGTTTCGTGCTCAGACAACCACCAGAACATATTTGACATTTTAACAACGTCACAACGATCGCGATCTGAGACCGCCCTACTGAACCGAAGGAGCTCTTCAACGTCTCCGCCTACTGCGGTAACGTCTCGGTTATAAAGGAGCCGCCGTTCCACGGACTTACGCCAGACGTGGTAGATTAGCGGAACCGCCAACCTATCCTGAATCAGCCCTTCCATATCATAATAGAGGAAAGCCTCCGGTGGGACAAATCCACTGAAGCGTGTTCTTTCCAAATACTCTCTGTTGGGGTAATAAGCCCCAAAAATCAGGCCATTGGTCGAGGTCATCGCTCTTATCGTGTGACCACGAGTCAGTTTTATAATGAAGTTGTCGATCCTGTTTATTTGAGCCCTGTTGTAAAGGACCTCATTAGGATAATATTTTCTGTACTCTGACTCTGGTGTTCTGTGCAATCCGAGACAGGTACGCAGACACTGTCTCTCAAACACCCGAATTTTTTCCATTTGAGACGCTGGCTGGAGCCGGTATAATTCATGGAGAATGACAATTGCAAAAGACAGCATTATTTCATTGAACCATTGAACTCTACTGGCATTTATTACACCATGTAACAATGCTGTCAAGGTCAGAATTCATTTGGCTAATTATACGCATCCATTTCCGATCCACATCCAATGAGAAGAGAAGTTAAAAATTGATCCCACTTTGATATACCCGTGGCGTAATGGTTAGCATGTCCACCTGCTAACCCAGAGGTCCGAGGTTCGAATCCCAGCAGAGGCAAAATGCAAAAACAGTAGACCGAAGAAGCCGTACTATCGGTCAGCAGACATTTCAAGACGGTTTGTCAATATGTAAAATAAAAATAAAATAAATAGAGAGGCGCAACAGAGCGATGTGCCCCAGGGCCTAGCACATTTCTCACAACCATTCCTTGTCAGGGAATAGAGGGGACCTACAATTTTCTGCCGGTTCCAAACGGCTACGCTAATTGAGAAAGCGTTTTTCATGACAGTGAATTTATTAACGGAAGACTTGCCAAAGGCGATAACCGTGGAAAAACATTTTTGCCTCTGTTGGAATTCGTACCACGAACCTCTGAGTTAACAAGCGGACATGCCGCATCACAGCATCACGCCGCAAGTACCACAATATTTACGTGATCTAGGGAAAAGGTAACTTTAGTGCAATTGGACGGACAGAAAAATTCGCCTTCCTATAGACATGTTGGACAATGGACAAATACTGTTTTCCATTCGTCCGCCAAAGGCACAAACGAAAAGAATATAAAGAAAAACATGCGCATGGTTTTGCCAGTTTACTTTTGAGCCCAATTTCGGACGTACTGTCAAACACTTCCTTTTTCAGCCATACCATATGAATGTGGAATGCATTACTAAGAAGTATTTTTTCTTTTCATTCCTGAAGCCGCACGTCAACAATTTGATAGGTCCGTATCAATACGGCCTTAGACCAGAAAAGACCACAATCCGAAAAAAACCCGAGAACACAATTTCGATATACACCTTCTTTTAATCGATTTCAAGGCCGTGTATGACAGTATTTACATAAACTAGCTATACAGAGCCATTTCTAGTGATGGCACTTCTGTAAAACTCTTACGACTATA
Source organism: Melanostoma mellinum (assembly GCA_914767635.1). Classification (NCBI taxonomy): domain Eukaryota; kingdom Metazoa; phylum Arthropoda; class Insecta; order Diptera; family Syrphidae; genus Melanostoma; species Melanostoma mellinum. The sequence goes on along the minus strand of OU612059.1, from coordinate 54,343,500 downwards.
CAGGATGGTTTTGGACACTGCTCTGTCTAGGTCGGTCGTAAGTGAAGTCTTTGGCAGACGATATTGACGCAATGGCAGGAAGCAAGGCGAGACTACGATGGCTAAAAAATGAAGAGCGGATGGACACTGACGCTAGGGCTAGACGGATTAGCAAAAGAAAATGGCAATGAAATCGCGGAATGGAAAACCTCGTTTAAGGTGGCGCAATCAAGCGGAAGAAGAGCTTAACCGACTAATAACGCCAAACTGAGGAGAGCTCGCCCGAAAACGAAGTTCTCATCGAAAGATGTTGGTTGAGGCGCAGCTAGTAAGTAAAATGCAAATAAGTTTAAGTGAAAATAAAGGCATGAAATATTAAAAATGTTTATAATTAAAACTTTAAAGCATTAATAAATTTAAACTTTCGTTTATTGGTAGCACCACAATTCTCTTTTATTTATAGGGAGCTCAGTTTTTGATGCATGATGTCTTTGTACTACAAAACGTGTCGAATAGACTCTGGGTTTAGACTCTACTACTTTTGATATCGATTAAAGTAATGACATAATCAATCTAGAGCTAGGGTAAAATAAACTACTGAGCTTACCAACTGTGTAAGGCTATATACATGAATTCTTGTACTTGGCACTTTGACAAAAAATTTAATGGTACTTCTACTGATTGAAGTCAACTAAAGTTTATATTTTTGAGAGCCCAAGAAATCGTTAACAGAAACACCAACACACGCCGACTTCAAGATAAACACTAAATTCTAATTCTTAGAATAACATTCTCAAACTATGAACACGCATCCTCGAAAATTCTTATATTCATGTCTTTCAGCCCCCAATTCTATGCCACGATCATACTGCATCTCATCAAACAACTCCATAAGGAAACAGAGTTCTAAATTTGGAATATCACCCCATAATTGGAATCTTTCACAGCTGAAGATTTTCCGAGGAGCGTGTGCCCCTTTGGAAGTGACAAAGCCGCAAACGCGTGCATATAGGGGAGGATGATGGATGCGCATTTCCACATTTTTATTTTCTTTCCAAAATAAAAGTCAGTCCATGTAAGTGTGCTTCATACACTTTCTATTTATACCTACATACTCGTACATGCAATGTGTAATGCATAAAGAATGAATTGTCCTAGACCCAAGAGCCTAGAGTTATGACTGTGAGTAATTGTTTTAGATGCGAGTGCGTGCAAGAAGCCAGGTAGGAATTTCTAAGTGAAAAGTGTAGCAGAAGCTATGTATTCTTTACTTTTGGAATATATAAATGTTTACATTGAAATGAAGGAAGATGTCACTCATTTAGTCATTTCTCACCTTACACCTTAAGATGCATATATATGTGTTAAGAGCGGAAACTAAACAACACAAAAATGAGGGTGAGGTTCTTTATTATAAATACAAGTTCGTAACATGCTTCTTGTTGAAATTATTTTGGTGATTGTTGTGTTATCAGAAAAGCCATGTATTCATTCATTTTTTTTTTTTATTTATCTGCTTAAAACAACAAAAGCTTGATATTAGTGACATTTTTATCTTTTTTCAGATAGTATTATCATCAGTTATGATTCCGATTAATAGGCAATATAAAGTTAATAATTGTTAGTTGATTTTTCAAGCTGCAAAATAAAAATTACAACAATTTTAGATTTTTTACAAATTAAAAATTACATCAAAATAGTAAAAGACTAGGTATGCAGTCGGCACTTCGGCAGTATCTACATATTCAAAATGGAGTAACTCGTTCCGTTCATTTGTTTTATTTAGGATTAAATTGCTTAACCCTGCGGCTACATAATCAAGATATGGCAAGCAACATTTATACAATCTATCGAATTCCTATTCGTGTTTCGGATGTGACGTAGCCGACTTACAGTTTCAAAGGCGATTGGCTTCCAAGCAATTTGTTGTTATTAATTTTCGAGATACTGGTAGCAAAAAATCGATTTAAAGCTGTTTTTTAGCAGTCTTTTTGCTTTCAAAGCTTTTTTCCTGACTCTTCCACGATTTGGTTAAACTGAAATTTTTCTTGAATGACCTGGAATATTCCATTGGTTGTGTATGCAAAAAAGTTTAAGTCTATATTGTTAATATTGATAATGCAGCCACATGGTAATGTAACCTTAAGTCGAAAAAAGATGTGATGAGAACTTCGCAGTTTACGAAAAATCACTTTAAGGCCTATATCGAAACACAAGGTTCAAAATTTCGTAAGAAAATGAAATGACATTCGCAACTGCTACAGCAAAACCAAATTTGTATCTCTATCTCTCTATCTCTATCGCTGCTATCTTAGTTTGAGAAGGCTATTGAGAAATAAGGAAACTTTTAGAAGAACAAGACCTTGATTATATAGCAGGACTGGGCTGCTATGCGATATGAGCATGAGCTAGAAGAGTACGCATCGCTAACTACGAAGGCTTGGACATGTAGAGCGGTTGTTCATTACCGCTCCGCCCGACGGGTTTTCGTAAGCACATTGCAGCAAAGTCGCTAAAAAGAAGGCCTCGCCTTAGGTGCCGCATTAAAGAGGAAGAGGACTTTAACCAACTTAGAGTACAAAACCGAAAAAAGCTCGCCTGAAATCAAATTTTGGTGTAAGATGTTGATTTCTAGATTCACTCCGAAATGTAAAACCTACTTAAGTGTATTTTGAACTTAATAAGATTCCTATAGCCCATATTTACTGCATTTGGCTTCGATCAATCTTATTGATATGCATCTTTCTTCACATTTTGTAAGAGGCTAAAAAACTGTAAATAATGTCGTTTTTTGCTCAATTTAACACTTTTTTGGGGTGGTAGTGCTCACTAGACGCTCCAAGTCAACACACATCTAATGAAAAGCTAAATTTTTTTTTGTTTTCGCGACAAATTAACGACAAAAGAGCAACAATCAATTGTATTTTCGTTCTTTTCTTTGAAACCAAAGCCTGGCGATTTGAACAAAGGTGAATTTTAAAAAAATTTTAAATGGAGAACGCCAATTTTTTTGATTTAACGATAAATTAGTGAAAGTAAATCGAATGAAACACGTATAATGCTAACTCGACGAACATTATGGAGAATCATTAAAATAAAGGCCGGCGATGTTGACATAAATCTCACTATTATGCAGAATTCCAAATAAACTTTAACTAAGCAATGGTCAGAATGTCAACTTGGAAAATAAAGCTACATGCATTGAAACCAAGCTTTTTAAGCCACAACATCATATACAACAGGTGATCTGCATGATATTTTCCGAACAGATTATGGACGTGGAATAGAATCTTTTTTGTTGACGAAACCAACTTATATTACATACTGGAGGCAGTGGTAACAAAGACCATCGGTTGATACACCCACAGGAGACACAAAAGGGCGATTATTCACCCGATTCTAAAAAAAAGAGGGCTTCACAAATTCGCCAATTAGAAGAAAAGAATCCGCAAGTAGGTTGGCAATTTGATAAGTTCTTATTGATGTGGTCTTAGACCACAAATCACTTAAAACTTCATGACTTTGAGGTAGTCTAGAACTAGAAGAATATAAGCACGGAAAATAGCATAACTGCGTGCGTAGATCAACTGAAGATTTGTTCTGGCTGCTTGTTTCTGTAAAGAAGACAATTGAGAAAAACTTCTTTCGAAAAGCCAAGGTAGCTTTTTATACAAGCCTGATAATACGATGCAGAAGCATGGAACTTTCTAAAACGTATGTTATTATAACACTTTTGGTCGTTTCGAATAAAATATATTTCGAGTAAATTTTGTGGTACCGTTCAGTAGAAAGTGGTGCCCGTGGTGTAATGGTTATCATGTCTGCCATTCACGAGTGAGGTTCGATGTTCAAATCCCAACAGAAATCAAAAAAAAAAAAAAAAAATAATAAACGGATATCGTCTTTTGTGAGAAAATGGCAAATCCTTCGATAGTAATTTAATTGCCATGAAAAGCACTTTTGCGAGTAGCCGTTCGGAACCGGCACTAATTGTAGGTTCCTTCCATTCCCTCACAAGGCATGGTGGTGAGAAGTTCGGTAGGTCCCAGGCTCCTCGCTCTGTTGCGACACCCTATTTTTTTTTATTATATTTGTCTCACTATAGCTTTTAAAATCAGGCTTAGTTTTTAAGACCTTTATCTCAGATTGAAAATTACACAGTTATGAAGTATAATAAACCTATTTGGATTGGTCTTTAGCCGTTTGCCAGGTTGAAGTTGGCTCACTTTGTACTCTAGATCTCGATTGCACAGGCCTTTTAATGTCTCAAAACTGCTTCGACTTCAAAGTCAGACGTCTTAGATGGTTCTTCCCTCGACAAACTTAAATCAGTCATATCTAACTCATACAATATTGAATGATTATTATCTTTTGCAATTCTTAAATAACAATAAATGAAATTACACAAAAAAGAAAGGATGACTATATGAGAAAGCAACGAAAATAAAAGAAAGATATGATATGCTGTGTTTTGGTGGAAAACAGAGTTCAATAATGGCACACCTTAAGCTCATTCATAACGATTACAATAGTCCTTCAATAAAGTAGACTGTCGTCCATAAAGCAGGCCGGATTACCACACAGTAAAATCACTAGGTTAAACTTAACTTAATTAACTTTAGTCCTAGATTGATATACACTAATTGTCTTTAGGCCGAAAGGCACTAAGATATTTAGTAACTTAGAGTACCCTCTAGGGGTCAGTAAGTAAGTTAAGTTAAATAAGCTAGTTTCAAAAATTTTTGTTAGCAAGTAATTAGTTATTAGAATTGAAAAAAGAAATCTTTCAAGATAAAAAAAGTTGATGGAAACAATAAGAGCTATAAAAGAATGCATTCTTATCTTTTCAATATTTTGACTTCATGTTACTTGTTAACTCTAATCAAAAATTCCCAGTTAATTCTAAATTCTTTAGTAAGCCGCTCGTCTAGAGAAGTTAAAAGACTTGAAGTAAAAAAATGCAGTTAAAAGACTTTAACCAGTCAAAAGACTCCAAAGCAGCCAAATGACTGCATTACTTTCAATGCAATCAAATGACATCATGTCTGCAAAGAATGTAAAAGACCTTCAAAAGACCAAGATTGCAACCAATTAAAAAGTATTGGCTTCTTCTGACTTGAAGTCTTTTGACTGCTCTAAACGATTGGTTTACTAAAGAGTTAACAATTAGCTGCGACTAATTTTTGTAATCTGAAGTAGGTACTGCGATAAGGAATGTGAATGCATTCCGAGTATTTAGTTAAACGAATGGGACTTTTTGAATTGCATTACCAAATGAATGCATCCATTTACAGCTCTGGAAACAATTTTTTTTATTTTTCTGCGGTGAAAAAAGTTTTTTTCTTGGCCGGTATTTTCTTGCATGATAGGCGATAACTTGTGTTAAATTGTAAAAACAATACGTACGGTAGTACCGTAGAAAAAAAAAGGACGTCACGCCGGGCGGTAGCCGTAGCCATTTCAGGAAAACCAACCGTGTTACGGTAAAATTTCCCGGAACAAAAACTACTCTTGCTGTTGCTTTATTTTCATTCTTCTCATCCTCTCTTTTCCACTTAACCTTCCCATCCTTTTTTTTTTTGACCCCACCATTATTCCGTTGTTTGCTCTTAGCAGTGTGAATGTAACATCGCTTTGAGCAAATAACAAAAGCAGGTAGCCCTAATCAGCGGATGAGCTGAGGTATTGATCAGTATGTCGAGTTAGAAGGACTCTGGAGAGTCACATACAAACCTATAGCACAAAAGCGTCAACATAAAATACACCATACACACACCACACAAAAATTCACTTTACACAACATCACACAGAATACACATCATACATGATCTAATGAGCTCATAATTGCGAAGGACAAAACATCATCTTTTGAAACAACGTAAAGTAGTATGGCGTTAAGCCCACCCTAAATATCTATGGCAAGGTATAAAAAGGTTGGAACGATAAGTGTTCGTCCCCTCATCCTTTAATCTGCAAAAGGGTCCACCAGAGTCAGGTTAGGGTCCGCGATATAAAAGATTTCCTCCTCCTATAGGTTTCCTCAAAAGAATTTGTTATTCAGAAAAAAAATTAGTAAATTGATCTTTAGTCTTCTTAGATTCACTTTTCACGCTTAGTAGAGTAACTGAGAAAATGCTCAGATTCAACTTGTTTTCAATTTAGTCAATTTCGATGTTTTCTCAAAATGGTTTTGATATAGGGTTTTAGGTGCTCTGGACTCACCCATCAAGTTTGGCAAGTGTTGGATGACACCAACCACTTGTCGAACTTTCGAACTTGGTGATTGGCAAGAGAACGGCAAGTTTTGGACGACACCAACAACTTGTCGAACTCTATGAATGTGTGTGTACACTTTTGTTGGTATTCGACAGCGATGGCTCAGCACGCCAACGGTGGCTGATGTCGAGACACTGAATCCACAAAAGTGATCGGATGAGTGTATGAATGTATGCGTGCATGAGAGCGGGGTTGAGGCCAGGCATAAAGCTAGGCTTGAAGTGGGAGACACTTCTTGGCTAGCTGACAAGCGAATGAGAGGTTTTTTTTTTTTAATACTGTGAGAAAGTTCAGAAATTGAAAAAAATTGAAAACAAGTTTTTTTTATTCTTTTGAGTTTTTAGCAAGTTTTTTTTAACAAGTTCTTTTTGGAATATTTTTGAAAAGTGAGTTTAGGTAGAAGAAAGGAGCAAGGAAAGGAATCGTCAGGACGGGACGATAATTTGGGAAGAAAATACGAAGGAAAAGATAGGAGGAGGACATCTTGGAAAGATAAGTAGAGTGTGTTACCTATAAAAATATATATTTGAGTGACTAGTTTAGCGATAGTTTTTTTAAACACTTTTATTTTCTGTGTGGACCTTTTTTTTTATTTTCCGAATTTACCAGAAGATTGTCTGGCACGCGCCCCTATTAATTTCAACCCCATTTTGGAGTTTTTTTTTCGGGACCGAATTTTAACGGTCCAATCTTTTGTACCTTCTTTGTTCTTGAAAGACATTTGAACTTTTATATACATATATACTGTTGTCTCTATTAATTTCTATTTACTTCTTTTAATCCTGTAAAAAACAACTTTATTTTTCTTAAAAGATTTGGGTTTTTAATCCTGGTTCGTCAAGGTTTTCCCAACAATAAAATCATTAAACAAATCTTTCTTTCTTTCTTTTAATTTCATTTCCCTTCTTATTTAATATTTTTCAGTCAAGGTTTGGAAATTCCATCCTTTTAAAAATTTCCTGGCGCCCATTAAAATCTAGGACACCCTGTCCTGATTTATCAATAAAAATAATTCCATCATACTTTTTTAATCATATACCTTTTTTTTACCACGCACACTTTTTTAGACACGATCATTTTCTAGCTACTGTGAACCCAGCCCAGCTGAGTAGCCGTGGAGTAGCCGCATATCATTTTTTATTGCAGCTTATTGCACTTTTTTTTGCTTACCCCGTCGAGTTTGACAGTTGTCCTTCTCGACTTTCCTTTTTCGCGGCACCGGTTGTGCTTTTTTATTTACTTCGTTTAATTTATTTTATTTTGCATTATTTGGATACGTATATCCATAGTACCGCGGTTTATTAGTTTCGTATCATCCTAAATAATAGTCTAAATTAATTGAGAAAAAAAAGTGTAATAACCGGCATGAGATGATTAGTGCTGTTCGGTATAGTGTGGATGCACCTTAACGACTGACCGTTCTTGACTTCTTTTTGGGTTAACTATGCACAGTTTTAAAGGGCCCAAGCCCATAGAATCTGTTGCGTCCGTTGGCTGACGGATTCAACTGACAGCTCGATTAAATACACACGGTCTTATAAGAGGCGACTCATAAGCATCAGATGCAACGGACGCAACGGAAAAAGTAGACCTACTTTTGACTTTTTGTGTCCAACAGAACTGATGACATTAGCTGTCCAAACCAATATGAAGTTTCTTTTTCTGCTAGTTATGGAATGGGTAAATCCGATACCTCAAAGATGTGACTTACTTTTAGTTTTTATTGCTACTGAAATAACAATATAGGTAACATTTTCGATCGGATTTTAATTATAAAAATAGTTTGAAAAGCCGAAAAATATATGTATCCATTTTTATTGGAGATTTGGAGATTTGGGAAATAAATTCACTATTGATGACAAAGTTCACATAGCTCGATTTGTTGAAGCAGCAAATCGACCAAAATGATTACATTATTTAACCAATCGAACGTAAATCAATACCGACAAATTGGTTTGACAAAGAAGGAGAACAAGAAAACCATCGCTCTATTCGCACGAATTTTCAATCAATTCCTCGACATTTTCCTATTGGGACTCATCCACAGTGACACGTGGCTATTCAAAGAAGTTCATTGAGACCTTTCAAAACATTTGCATTTTGCATTTGTTTGGTGCAAAATATTCCAATTTTAGTTTTCGTTTCTCTTCTGGAAGCTGGGTTGGTTGGTAAATTGAAGCAATTAATCAAGTGGTTTTTTCCTGAATAAAATTCTCCTCTTCTGGGGCCCAACTATGTAATTCGATTCTATAATAAAAATGTTCGAATTCGAGAAATTCGAACTATGTAATTCTATAAGAACGTTTCAATATACTACAATCGAACAGCACAAGTAATACCAACTATGTTTTTGTGTACTTTCGGATATTCGAGGAACTACCAATCGCGAAAGTAGAAGGCAAATCGAGTAAGAACATTCGATATCAAATGTGTTTGCGAGTAGAGCTAAAAAGCTTTGTCTGCCTCAAAAAACTAACTACCCAACTATCTTTACTTTTTATACTTTTTATTTACACCACGCAATGACAATTTGAAATGCTGGTCAGTTACATGATTGTTCATCGGGACCTCCTGTTTTCAAAAACTTCAATGCTGCTGAAAGCATAATCATATTCGAAGCGGATTTTATCTTTCTGCAAATATTCACATGCGAAGATATATCTGTCTCTAATTCCTTTACGTTTAATTTGCTCCTTTCGTTCCCGATTTTCATATAAATCAAACCAAATCGCAACGCTGTTCATTTTTGTAATTATTAGTTTTATGTTTGTTTCTTATTTTGAGAATGTGTACTGTCAGACAGCTCGAGGATCGTTCGAAAATCGAACATTTGTTGAAAAATAGTTGGCATTACCGGCATTTGATTCTTATTTCATACGTAGTGCCAGTTGAAAGTAGAATCGCAAATGGTTTTCGAATAGAATCAAAAGTAGAATAGAGTTACATAGTTGGCCCCCTGTTCTTAGAGAGTTACTTTTATAAAAACCTTTCAAAGTTCTACATATACCACCTCAAAAAAAATTCAACTAAGAAAAATCTAATGAAAAAGCTCACTCATCTCTAGTGACGGTTGGCTCATCGACTCATCTCTAATTTCTGTTAGTCATTTTGACTTATTTATATCTGTCAAAACATCGCAATGGATTCTATAAGTCACCCCTATGTCCCCTATTATACGATGTCTCACGAGACATGTCTCATTTTTGACGTTCCTTTTAAATTTCCATCCAAATGAAAAAACATTCAGATGACGCTCATTTGGCCAACACAAAAAATACATTAAAGCAACACAGCAAAAACGAATATGGGAAAAGAGAAACGTCAATATGAGACTGCTAAAAATCGGCACGGTACTCATCGGGAATTTTTTTGTGCATCTCATTTCCTCACATCTCCTTTCTTTTTCGCACTCATGTGAGACTGGGCTCGTGAGACATCATGTAATAGGGGACTATGCGTTGTGTCCGGCGAAACTCACAGCTGTCAGTTGAATCCGGCATCGGACGGACGCAATGGATTCGGCATTGGACGGACGCAAAGGATTCTATGGGCCGGTGCCTTAAAAGTTAATTTCGTAAACGACCAAGGGTTTTTCAAAAAAAAAAAAAAAAAAAAAATACCGCGAATATATTCACAGCTCTAATAACTTACCCCACAATAACTTTACCCGCTTGGAAAACAAATTAGTTTTTAAAGTTTTTGAATTTATTTTTGAACTCATTTCCTTCCTCTTATATTTCTCTTATATTCTCTACGATGTTTCGTGTTTCAACCCAAAAGAGTGCTGTTGTGGCATCACACGCCTGTTTTAATTTGCATTCAAGAATCTATTTTTATTTTTTACTTTACTTTTAAACAAAGAAATATTTATTTTGAAAAACAAGTGATTAATTTCAACAAAGCTGATGACTCCACTCTCAACAGATGAAACGGTTTCCGCTTTTCAAATTTGCTGTTAAATTGAGAATTCCATCACGAAACAGAATTTATTGCGTTTTTAACAAATGAATCTCCTCTATTATTACTTTGGAATGCTTTCAGAGGGGTTAGAAACATGGCTACAAAAACAAAAGCGAAATGCATTTTACTAAACATAAAACAAACTCACAACGTTCTTGTATCTCGACTCGCTAAATTTCAAGAAATCCAACACTTTACAGTTTACACTTTGCGAATTGCAAAATTCACACGAAGAAAACTTGTTACATATTTTCAAAAAGCACAATATGAAATTTTAACACATCCAGATGTACACACAAAAACTACTTACAAAACCCCAACAATAAAATTTTAAACAAATAAAAATGAAAACAAAAAAAAAAAAACAAAAAATAAGCTGTGCAATCGATATTAGGATAGAAAATTAAAATGAATTTTGCATTACTTTGGATCGCTGCTGTCGCATGACTCTGATGGATGTGTTGGAGGAAGTGGTGGTACATACCCTGGCCGTGGTGATTTGTATTTAGAATTTTCACTGCTGCCGGTCGCCGATTCTTCCATCGAAGAATTCAATGTCGTACTCGAGGATGACTTCGTGTTTTTTAAGTTTTCAAAAACAGAATCGTTGATTTCCGAAGCAAAACTTGATTCACTTCCAATGGAATAACGCGACGGTTTCGTCGTTCGATCTAGATAAGTCTTTGGCGGTATATCCGGTGCCCTTCGTTTTACCGGTGTTTCTTTGCTGGTAGCCCCAGTTGGTCGTGGTGAGAGAGGAATATTTTCATAAACCTCATCTGTATCTGGATTTTCTTCATCGTTTGAAGATTTTCGTGGAGCTGGAATGGGTATAGTGTTAGTAATTTGTGGCGGTGGTGTCTTCACAGATTCTGGTATGTTTTGATTTTCGTCCTCTTTGTTGAGGTTGTTTATTTCGATTAGGGGTTCTTTGGAAGTCTCTGTTGAGTCATCTGGCACTTGGAAGATTTTATTATTAGGACACTTGTCTACAGCCTTGGTTTGAATGTTTTCCGAATTGATACTTAAGTTTTTGTTGATCAAATCGATTGTTACGTTTTCGTATTCACTTTTTCGTGGATCCGGTATAAAGCGACGGGGCATCGGGACCGGTCTTTTTCCCTCACCCTCCATTACGTTCATCTGCAATAAAAAAAAAGAAAACAATGACTTGTCATTCAATTTGTTCCGCAAAGTTCATACATTTTGCAAAAATGATTTTCCTCTTTTCAATAAAACTTAAATACATAATTTGAATCAATTGACACAAATAGAGCCCACCCATACCATCGATACTTTTCTTTTCGCAGCAGGCCCCGTCACAAATTGGAATTCAATTTTAATTGGAAACTGCCATATGACAAGGGACTTACGAAACAAAAGCGAGAGTGCCCAATACAGAAACTTTGATATGAAACTGAAATTGCGAATTCAGTTCTCTCTGCCCACCTTATTGACACCCATTCTTTTTTTTTCCTCATTTCTACCATTCGCGTCTTTTTAAAATTGCTTTTTTTGTGTCAAGTTGTGTTGAAAACTTTCACTTTATTTATAAACATTGTATTTTTGAACATATGGCGCATATTAAGCGGCGGGAAATTGGCGTGGTCTTATATTTCAGTTATACACCAAAATATTATATTATCCAAGCAATTTCAATTTGTTTTGATTCCAATTCCAATTTGCTTTAAAGAAATTGGCAACTGGAAAGTTTTACTGGACGTCTCTCACTATCAGTTAGGTAAGGTTAGGTGGAAGTGGCTGTCAGCCAATAAGTAATGCCTACGTACCTACATTGCTTGACACACTTAGTCCACAATTGCCCATTGTGATACCACAGAGATCAGCAAGTTAATCACCTACTGAACTCAGAAACCCGATGTAAGATTAACGATTTGACCACCCATTAATCTTCCATTACGGGATTAGCCGGTTAATCACCCGCTAGTCGAACCACGTGAAACTTTTAATGTATTTTGAAAGACTTTTAATGTCTATTTAAGCTAAGTCGTTAGTATCATCAAAGAAGAATTCACCGATATGAGTTTTCCTCCTATGAAATAGTGCAGGGCATGAGCAAAGAAGGTGGTAAACGGTTTCTTCCTGTTCTTCGTCTATGCAGCTTCTGCAGAAATCATTGGAAAAAACACCAAGTCTTTTGGCGTGTCTTCCTTTTAGACAATGTCCCGATAGAAACCTATGGTAGAACTTAGATACAGGTGGTTGAAGGCTAAAAAAACTCTTTGAGCGGTTTGAGTGGACACACGGCCAAAATTTTCACTATCGGACTTCGGACCACAGACATACTTAATTATACATTTAACAAATGCGGTCTCCATAACAATTTAGTAACAAAGAGTCCCAAAAAACCAATTGGACAGTTTTCAATGATGAGCTCAGTCAGTAATCTTAAAGCATCTCTGCCTAAGTTCTCAACATTCAACAAAGTAGAAAGCTTTATTAATACAAATTGCCCCTTCACGAAGAATCTTTGACTTTGCATGTCCAGCTAGACCAGTGCTGCGTTTCTTGGTGAAACACTGAACTAGAGATACTTTTTAGGGAAACAAGAAGTTCTCTGAACAGGACGCTTGAGACCACTTTAGAGGGCAGCTTAAACCTGTGCCGATCAAAACTGAGGGATTTTTTTAAATGTGATTACGAAGATCAAAGAATACCTCCTTCATTCAAAGAATTCTGTGAAACCATCGAAGCACTCAGCGAGCCCTGTAAGCTGCCCGAAGTACTTAAAAGGAGCAATTTAAACAAACTGGAAACACTTGGGAAATCAAAGGGTTTTTATTCCGAGCCAAAATCAGGGACACAGTCTTACGCTCATTTCTCATTTTCAAGGGAACCAGGAGCTGAATTACGGCATCAGTGATCGATTGAGTGAGTGAGTGCTACTTTTCCTTCAAAATTCACGCTAAATAACACAACATCAGCCTGCTGTTCGTTTATTGATTTCAATTCTTTCTAATTTTGAAGAAAGAATGCCAAATTGTGATCGATAACGTGAGCAGTAATGTCAAACTCATATAATTCAGTCACGTATTACTCTATCACGAACGGGGTAATTCAGCCCCAGGTATCCATCGGCTCACAACAATATTTTTCATCCAGCTCCAGACGCAGCTGGTACATGTCGTAGTTAGTTCTTACTGGAGAGGCCATCGAATATGCTGTGGAATCCTTTGGCAGCTTCAAGTGGCAGCTATGTTTGCAGGGAAGTATAAACCTTTTGCTACCTACTTTGAAAAAAATAGTCACTGGTTTAAAAAACCAGCCCCTTGGCGTAGTGTTAGAGTCACTTTTTATACCAAAAATCGGGAAGCAAGACAATTCACTCGCCAAGAGCTTAAGATCCATCAGTCATACTTGCTTCCTCCTTTAAACGCTGTAAGGAGTGGTTCATGTTTTATTCGAAAAACCTCTCAGATGCAACATGTAAACCAACGGTAAAAAACTTCTGAGACCACACTTTAAAGTATTGTCAGCAGGGTTGAATATGCTTTTGACAAGAAGGATATTGTGTTGAGCATATTCTTCGACATAGATGGTGCTTTTGGCAATCCTAGCTTTGATGGAATTTGTAACGGTGCAGAGAACATGGTGTGGACGAATCATTAGTCTTGTTGGTCAAATCAATGCTTATAAATTGAACCGTGACAGTTGGAGCAAAAAGTGTGTGAACAATATGTTCAACAGAAGTGCATATCCACAAGGTGGTGTTCTATCTCCACTTCTGTGGTGCATGCCGACTCTCTACATGTAATGCTTAATGGATCACGCCCAAGCATATGCCGACAATCTAGTTGTGCTCTCGGTTGGATACAGCCTCCAAGCTTTCTGTTTCAAAGTACAGGCTGCGTATAATCTGGATGACATCTGGTTTGTAAGAAACGGTCTCTTCGTTAATCCTCTTAAAAGCGAGGTTGTCCTCTTTACGTGACGCAGAAAATTTACCGGTCAGACCCAACTTACACTTGAAGAAGTCATCAACATCCCATTTTCAAATTAAGTCAAACATCTTAGAGTAATCATAGATAACCAACCAGCTTCTTTGTTCTAAACATGTAGAGTTGAAGACTGCTAAAGCACTGTCAGTCTTCTGGGAGCCTTTGGCAAGACATGGGGTCTTTTACCGAAGAGGGTCTTTTGGCTATGATATAACCAATCATCTCATATGGCTCAGTAGTTTGGTGAAACAAACTGTCACTTAGATTCGTTATTGCCTCGTTCTCCAAATTTGAAACAACGATATGACTTGGCTCTACTGAGGCCTTCCCCAGGACTTCGATAACTGTGCGCCGAGCTTAAGCTAATATCACTTTACCGAGAGTGAGTGAATTGAGTCACTTTCCATTGAAAATCGATTAAGCTAAAGGAATGCAGTGAGTGAGTTAGTGCAATTGGCTGTCAAATTATTCACTTAGCATTTCAGCAGTGACTCTACTCACTCACTTTCTGGAAAGTGAAATTGTCTAAATCTCGGCACTGCTCTTGACGTCAAGGGCGTCCTCCCCTTGAAACCTACATCATGGGATGTACTCTTTAGACCATCCTGTTTTAAAGGAAGTGGTGTCACGCACCATTCGTTCTGAAGCTTTGGGAATCTCACAAGCAACATATATTTTGCCTCACGTCTAATACGATGATACGGCGATATTTACTTTCAAACTACATCAAAAAAACACGGTCAACTTTGCTCTAGAATCTGAGCCAGGAAAGGATTGTTATCGTATCTTCACGGATGGTTCCAAAACCGGTGATGAATTTTTCGCTGGTGTCTTTGTGGAGAGCGATAACATACTACTGCACGCCTCGTTATGCAAATACGCGTCCGTCTTCCAAGCGGAGATGTGCGCTATCTAAATGGCTATAAGCTATGTAACGAAGAATTGCTGGATGGGTAGAAGTATTTCTGTCTGCATCAACAGCGAAACTATACTTAAAACTTTACTCAACTACTTCGAACTTCGAAGGTGATTGAGGAATGTAAGCGTTTTCTGAATGCGTTCGAGACTGAATTCTAAACTTTTTTGGATTCTAAGTCATCAAGACATAACTTGAAACGAGATCACTAGTAAGCTTACAAGACTAGGATCTCAAACAGGACATTAACCAGCGCTCGGTTTTTCAGTGAGGGCTTGAACCATTCGATCTGTTAAGAACATTACTGTTTTTGGCATACTTCATTGAAGACAGATAAACTAAAGGTATGCTCCCCAAATCTCAACGTTAAAAAGAAAGTCGGAACATATTTCTAGAAAAATGGCTGGCACTGCCCCGAAGCTCTTCTCTTTCGCCAAGCATTTGATGGTGTTAGGCCTTAGTGATAAAACACACTCTGAATTCTGTGGTGAAGATGGCGATACCAAGGAGCACTTTCTCTGTAAAAGTTCTGCATTTTCTCGAATCCTTAGTTAATCACCCCTATCACAGGGCCCGTCGTAACAATTTCGGACTACGAATGTCAAATAGAAATGACTAAAAACATCTTCGTAATGAACGCTTGGCAAAAGATATTTATACCTTGTTAATAACTTTATTAATAGTAACAAATGTTGTGACAAAACATTCACTACATGGTCATCTGTGATGCTTCATTTTGCATTTTGGTATTGGTAGTCCGAAATCGATACGACGGGCCTTGTGATAAGGGCCAATATCACAGTATCTATTATATGTATATCCTTTTTGCCCGGGCCTTCTAGAGATTTATCTCCGACTTTTTCTATAAATAATCGATGCTAAATAAAGCTTGCTATATGCAAACTTAAATCAAATAAGACTACAGGTATAGATGGCCTTAATGCCGAACTTTTCAAGGCATTAGCAGATCAGTTGGAAAGGAGCATGCACCTGCATGACATAGTCGGAATAAAGCATGTCCGAACCTCAGTATTGTATGCCCGATCCTAAAGAAGGGAGACCCCCACAATTGCGCCAAGAAGGATAAGCCTCCTTAACGTCGCTTATAAGATCTTGTCTGCTATAATATGTGAACGTCTGAAACCCTACGTCAGCAACTTGATAGGTCCTTAGACCAGAAAAGTCCACAATAGACCAAATTTTCACATTACGGCAGATCTTGGAAAATACCCGATATTCACCATCTCTTTATCGATTTCAAGGCCGCGTATGATAGTATTTACAGAGACGAGCTGTACAGAGCCATGTCTAGTTTCGGCATCCCTGGAAAGCTCGTACGACTATGCAGGATGACTTTGGAGAATTCACGCTGCTCCGTCAAGGTCGGTAAAGAACTCACCGAGACCTTTGATGTCGAAAAAGGTTTTAGGTTTCAACATCAAACTTGAACAGATTGTAAGAAACTCAAACGTCAACACCAGAGGAACAATCTTTCAAAGTCTGTACAATTACTCGCCTACGCAGACGATATTGACGTAACGGGAAGAAAAAAGCGTGATGTCATAGGTGCTTTTGCGAGTATCGAAACAGAAGCGGAAAAAATGGGTTTGATGGTTAATGAGGGCAAAACGAAGTACATATATGCTGTCATCAGATAAGGACACAGAACATCGACGAATTGGACAAAACGTCACAATAGACAGACATAACTTCGAGGTAGTACAGGACTTCGTCTACCTAGGATCCACTGTAGACACGGACAACAACATCAGTGCGGAGATCAAATGGAGAATAACTATTGCCAACCGTTGCTTCTTTTGGTTAAGAAGGCAAGTTGAGAAATAAAGCCCTCTCCAGAAAAACCAAGGTAACCTTGTATAAGACCATGATCATCTCAGTCCTGCTTTACGGCGCGGAAGCATGGACCTTATCGAAAGCGGATGAGGAAACCATTGGTCGTTTTGAAACGAAAATTCTCCGATTGATCTTTGGTCCCGTATGCGAAAACAATGTGTGGAGAAAAAGATACAACAACGAGCTGTATGAGATTTACCGCGACATGGGCATAGCCAGAAGAGTACCCGTCGCGAGGCTACGATGGTTGGACCATGTAGAGCGGATGGACCCAAACGCTCCGGCTCGTCGGGTGTTCGAAAGCACATTGCAGGGAAATCGCGAAAAGGGAAGACCTCGTCTTAGGTGGCGCAATCAAGTGGAAGAAGACCTCAGCCGACTTAGAGTGCAAAACTGGAGAGAGCCCGCCGGAAATCGAAATTTTTGGCGTTAGATGTTGGTTGAGGCTCAAGTTCACCCCGAACTGGCAATGCCCACCTAAGTAAGAAAGATGCTAAACAAAGTCAGTATAGTTTGGTTATCAATCGGTTGGTTGTAATGGCAGTGTTTTTACTCACGAGTAAGAACATAACACACTTTTCTGCTGTACTGGTTATATACATAAACTTTGAACACTTACTAGAAAGAAACAACACTTTTTGTTTGATTTTTTTAATTACCTAACATGCGATGAAAAACTACCTATCAATGAACGCTACACGTGATGTAATGATCTACAAAAAAATTTCAATAGAACGTTACACAGCAACAGGGGATTAATGGGAATCTCACGAACATTCGAAACCGGAAGAGGCCATCATATCGCAAGTCTTGCAAAAATAAAAACAAAATTATTAATTCATTTTTATTACGCAAAATATTTGCTTTAGGCGATGATTTGAATAAACCGATTGATCGTAGACAATCAATGAAGATTTTTCAATTAATTTAGCGAGCGTCAGTGTGTGCCTTTAGAGTTGTGTGGTTCTTTGCTATTTTTACCCGCAAACCACACTTTTTTGTTTTATCCAAAAGAAAACGGAAATATTGATAAGTGTTGAGGTTTTCTTGTCTAACGACCTACACAAAGGTTAACTTTCTCTAATTTCAAACATTTAATGACTTTTCAAACAATAACGAAAGTTATGCTAAATACTTTCTTTATACAACTCACTCAACATCGTACTCAATATCAATAACAAAAGGTCTGCTATTTCTTTCATAACCCTTTTGTGCATACTAATATTTAAAAATCAACGATCTTGAACTATAAACACACACTCACAATGCTGCAGTCAACAGTGTGGAAAGTGGAAATGATTATATTTGAAAATCGTCCAAGTGACACATCTTCACGATCGCACTCAGCACTAGTAGAAATTATTCAAACACAATGTTTAAAAAAAAAGAGGAAGAAATGTTTATAAAAACTTAAGTGACAGCACAGCCGTCGTCGGTCGGCGTCCCGTCACAAGACTTTCACGCGTAATTTAAGTTCAACTGCACTGCATTCTAAACACTGTTACTCTACTAAAGTTCGTTCATCTTTCAACACAATAAAAATGTTTGTATGTGTCTTTTGTCATAGTCTCAGTAGTGAAATTAAGTTTATTATGTATACAAAAACACAACATAAACAAGATCGAGTCTGCTTTTGCTGCTGACGCAGCGCAGCGGACAAAACAGCTCCGTCCGCCTGGTTTGGTTGTCAATTGGGTACATTGCATTTTAGAGCGGTCCTTCACTCAGCGAATTTATGTCGAGCGTGTGTCTTCTTCTAGAATTTCAATTCAACAACAACGAACGTATTTACTAAAGCCCTCAAGTGCTCGAGTTGATTAAAGTGACTCATATAACGAATCAAGTTTTGTTATACATGAATACTTATTTTTTGATGTTCAGGCTTCTTTGTCTATTAGTTGTCATTTTTGCCGCTCAATGAGTTGCCTCATCTATTGCAATGTAAATCGCCATAAATTCATTTGCTCTAGATCTGGATTCCAAATGAGAGTTATTAAAATGACAGTTCACGCTAGAGTGGTTTTACCTGGAAAGAATGATTTAAAAAATGTTTATCGCTAATCATCATCATAATACTAATTTGTATGCGTTGGTGCGTGGGACGCCAAGCCGCACCAACCTAAGTACTTATGTATGTAATCGATTTAAAAACTCAGTTTTTGTGACACTCGCAAGTGCTTCATGTTGAAAAAAAAATAGGTATAGCGCTTTAAGATCATCGACTGACTAAGGTACGATGTTTATCCAGCTTTTGTTTGCTTTAGTTATTTTTCAGCTAAGATATGAATTGCTGAGTAAAGTAATACGTGGGTTGATATTTAAATTATCTTCCAACCACTGCCGAGCAGAAAATAGGTATCTCAACACAATCTGAGTTCACTTACTAGTGGGTAGCTATTTTTTTCCGGCGATCTATTTCTGTGGTTGATAAGATAATGGCATGCAACTCATATTGGCTATCGGCATATATAAAATTTAGAACTTTTTTCAATGCGCGAAGCACTTTGTAGACTTCTGTAATAATCATCTGTGGAGCAGTATATGACAATATGGAAATCGGTATTCGAAAGAACAGCCGTTCAATGCCAAGTTTATAAGTAATCGCTTTTTATTAAAACAAAACAATAAACGAATTTACATTCTCAAGAAGTAGTCTTAGTACCTAGGGAAAAATTCTACAGGATTCAATTACTGATCAAGTAAAAATAAATATACACACTACAGCATTTACAAAGACCTTTCATTGATAAGGGCAATCCATGCATACTCATAATTCTATAAACTTTTTTTTATTTCAATTTTTATGCAGTCGCGTAAGCAAAAAATGATACTGGGTCGCGCGAACTTGCGATATCACAATCTTAAGGCTGAGCACAAGGTTTTAGCACCCGATCTTTATAATGATTTGGTTCGTGCTGGGTCTCCAACTACACATCAATTATGAAAATTGAATAAAGTTACATAGAATATTGAAAACAATTAAACTAAGTAACTAAGGGCCAGTTGCTCAATCGAATCATAAATTTAAGTTCTACATAAAGTTCTACTTTAGTATGGGGATTTTTTGTAGAACTTAAGAATTCCGGAACGTCTCATACAAAAATGAAAACTTTATGTAGAACTTAAATTTATGATTCGATTGAGCAACTGGCCCTAAGCCATTAAAAAAAAAGTAGGTTTTGAAAAAAAACCGTAGGTACTATGCGGGTACCATTTTTAGACCTTTCTAAAAATAAAAGAAATAGTCCCACACATAAAATTTTATCGAAATCGTTTAAGTCATTTTCGAGAAAGAATAAGTATTATCATGTAGACTGTATTTCAGGTAACGGTATCTCAAGACCTAGAGGTCTAGTTCCAAAAATCCTTTTGTAGACTGCCCTGCAGACGCTAGTTGCAAATTTAGAACAAAATCGGCTGTAGACCCATATACGGACAGACAGACAGACAGACAGACAGAATTGCACAACCCACTTTGTTTATATTCTCTACCATCTTAAAGTCTTATTTAATTGCTATAGCAAAATTTTTTTATCCTGCACGATTGCAAAATAGTACCTATAACCGCAAGTAAAAAGTTTGTTGTTATCGAACGTGTCTTGGAGAAGTTGCAAGGATGAAGAGAAAAAAGAAGTAGTTCTCAAGTTTCTATTTCATTGGGGGCGTTCGGATTTTTACCTAAGACGAACTAGATTCCTTTCGTGACATTTGTTGTTAGTGTAATCCCATGTTAAAAAGCAGCTGACTGCAAAACATCTTTTGAGGGGAAAGCGATCCAAAGGTCCTTAAAAATCATGGTATAGCAAGCTACCCAATTTTGAAATTTGAAAACAGCTGACTTGGATTCATTTTGTTTTGCTTTCTGTCATAGTGCTTTGTTGCAAAATTGTTTTTTGTAAACTTAAATTTAAAATATGGTGCTCCTAATTAGTCTAAACGACGTTGTTTACGATAGATTTACAGTTACCTAATCTTAGTCGTTCGAAAACTTACCCGGATACAAAGGTATCCTAGTTATGCTACCCATTTTTTTCGAACGCACCCATTGCGAAAATGGGGATGAAATATAGGCAATATTATATTCAGGGGCAATGAAGCACTCCAAGGCGCTGTTCAGACTGGGGCAAGTTAACCGAGCAATTTTGACATTCCGCCACCCCGTCGTGTTCAGACTGAAACTAAATGTGAACGCGGTGGATTTATTTTGACGATTTATTTGCCTTCAGATTTGGGAAAAAAAACTCAGAAATTAAACTGAACTGAAAAAATAATTTTTTTTTTTTTTTCGAATTTTTGCTTCAGGAACAAGAAAAAGAACATTTGTTTTTCAAACAACAGCGTCTTTTACTCGGGGGAAAAAATACAAGTGTCACAACAAAGAAATGTCAAAACTCAACCAAGAAAATTTTAATTTTTTTAAAAACTCCAGCGCAAAACCATGTCTCTTTCTTACAACTATGTGGGAAAGAGAAAAAAACACATAGACGTCAAATTTGCCCGGTTGACTTACCACAGTCTGAACAGGGTCTAAGAATGAAAGATATTTTGGAATCGGTACAGAATTTTCCAAGTTCCCGGTTATGATGGTACTGGGATGTAGTCTATATTGCTTGGGGATAAACCGAACTGTCCGAGTGAAAATATTTCGAAATTGGTTCAGTGGATTTTGATCTAATAATTTAAAAAAAAAACGCATCAAAATCCTCTGTTAAATTTTAAAGATCTAAGCATACAGACAGACAGCGAAAAGCGACTTCGTTTTTCATTATATAAGGAAGCTACATATTTATATGTACCTATCAGGTAGATACAATAAAGCTTGGAGAATGGAGAGCCCCAAGGCCTAAAATATTTTTCTCAACCATACCTTTGGAGGAATACAGGAGACCTATGAATTATTTACAATTCGAATTCCCGATTGCCTAATCGCGAAAGGTGATACCCGTGAAAAAAAAACTTTCAAAAATTCTGGAAGCCGAACCTCAAACTCCCACGAAAGAGGCATACCATTGCGCCATTGGCACCAACACTGTCCGCTAACGCTCCAAAAACCTGAAATCAAAGTCTTCATTCTTCAAGGACAGCTATTCCACGTCAGCGAACAAAATTGATGTAATAATGTAAAATTATGATTTTTTTCAACCAACGCAACGGTGGCACAACAAATTGAAAATTAACAAATAATTTTCCATTACATAAAGTTTGACAGTACAAATGTTTTTGCATGTTAGCGTGAATTCAGAGTAGATCTTCCAACCTAATGGGAGTAGATCTTTGGCGTTTAGAGTAACTCCGGATCTACTCTTTTTTCAATGAAACATGAAAAATCTAAAGGAGAAAATCTTTTCGTCAATGAAAAACGATATAAGATTTTGTTTGGTTTAGGCTTGCATTTGAAGGTGGTGGAAGAAAAGAATAAGAATGTAAGTCTAACATTTTGCTTCTTTTAACTCAAAAGAAAAAAGATCTTTTAACATAAAAATAATATTATTTTGTGGTAGGTAAGTTTTCACTGGTTTATTTTATCTTTCAAACTCGATCAAAACCGCAATATTGTGGCATTCAAACAATTCTAACGCAAAAAAAAAACCAACGCAATTTGATAAGCCACCCGGTAGAAACAAGTTTTTGCGTAGTTTGCTTTCCGCATTTGATGTGGTTAATTAAAGAAAATAAAACAAAATGATCACCGAACACTGTTTTGTTTATGATACTGTTTTATTGTAATTGATCATTGAGAGGCAAGTTTATACAGGGTGTTTTCGATCTCAATGTGATATGTGGTTCTGTAGAGTGTAGACATATGAAAATGAGACGTGATTTACTTTGGAACTTAATAAAAAAGTTCACCCTACCCATAAAAGCGACGAGGATATTATAATTCCATTCTCTTTTCAAATTAATTCTAAACTAAGTACCTAGGTAGTTCCATACTTTTGTGTATGTATATTGCACAGTTCAATGAAACAGAAAAAAATCAGTAGTAAAAAATATCTGTGGCGTAAATTAATTGGTTTCAGTTTACACTTTTTAAATTTGTGAACGACAGGAAAGCAGTGCCATACCTACATTTATTGACAGTTTGAAACGCTAGACGCTGCAGAGGCTAAAAAATGCCTTTGGGCGAGAATGAAGTCATCACATTTTTAGGATATATTTTTATTTTAGCAATAAAACGCCAAAGTCACAAAAATAAAAACAAAACCGGAAAGCAATCATATTTTTTCGCAATGTCAGCGACAATGTTTCGCGCGAAAAAAAAAATCCTGCATATTAGGCATGAAAACAAAAATTCACGATTTTTACGTGAAATGCAAAGCTCTTTTTTGCAAATATTAGTCCTATAAGAAATAAATGTAGCTTTTTTCGAAATAAAAACAAAAACGCCATGAAAAAACTACTTCCCGCGCATTTTTTCCTATTCAGAGATGATTCTGCTGTTTTCGACACACATCAATACCTCAACTAATAAGGTATCATTTAAAGCTGTTCAGTGACATACTTTTATTTGTAGTTCGAAATTGAAACATTTGCACACTCAATTTCCAATGCGTGTGCGGCTAAGCCGGCACAGAAAAAAAAAATACCAACAACAACTGTAAAAATGCCGGACATATTTAAATAGTGAAATAAAACTGAAACAATTTAAAACTGGTGACAATCTGGCTACAATTTGAACCACGAACAAAGAATGATGATGTAATTAAAATGCTAATGGTCATCGCAATGCCATTCGTATATACATATGTTTTTACAAATGAACCTACATTTTGAAGGTAGAATTTCTCTCATACTACGCAAGTTGTATGTAGAGATAACATTTTGTTGACTGGAAAAGGTTTCACAATTCAATAAGCTGGGAACGAATAATTGAGTAACTACAGAGGACCGTTTAGCGTTGTTGTTTGTTGTTTGGTAAATAAGATGAATCATTTTTTAAAGAATACACATATCGGAAAACATAAAAAACAAATCAACGTTTTCGCATTGAATCACGTTCCACTTTGAATGAATTAATTTCCAGAAAATTTATGTGTAATGTATAAGCATGAGTGTGATCAAAGTATAAAAAAAAAAAAAACATCTTCATCGCTTTGAACGATATTTGCAATAAAGTGACAACTTCAAATGGGGATGTAAGAAACCAAGGAAATACCAGAATCAAACCCAAATTGCATATCATTAGAACGAAAAGTTGAAAGTTGAAGTCCTGAATTATATTTGAGTATACCTAGACCTACTTAAGTTGTTATTTGATGAAAACGCATTGAAGAATTAGTACTTAAAAAGGACGTGTTTTCAAGAAGAGCTTAGTCTAGAATAGAAGACTCTTTGGTTCGACTTCGACCACTTATGAACTCTCGCCTGAATAGTGTTTTTGAGGAACTAAAAATGAGTGATAATTATTATCACATAAGTCTCCGAGACATATAAAGGGCTTTCCAATAGGTATGATATGATTTTGCAGAGGCGTTTCGGCCATTTGTATATGCCATGATCTGTCATTTGTTTTTTATTGCATTCAGAAAATCTTACAATTTCAAAATGCAGAAGTATACGTAAGAACAACGGTTACAAGTTATTCAATTTTACTATCAAAATAATCGTTCTCTAATTGCAACTTTTTTTTTTTTTTTGTTTTAAGAAAATCATATTTTCCGATGAGGCTCGTTTTCATTTAACTGGTGCGATAAATAAACAAAACTGTCGATTCTGGTGCGATGAAAATGCACAAAATATTCATGAAAAACCGTTACATTCACCTAAATTGACAGTTTGGTGTGGTTTTTGGCTGGTGGAATCATCAGTCCGTACTTCTTTAAAAATGAAGCTGGTAACACCGTTACTGTCAAAGGAGAGCGGTATAGGTCGATGATAACCAACTTTTGCAAGTGCAACAATTGAATAACTGCGAGAGAAGTTTAGTGATTCGATTATTTCAAAAAATGGTGATATTGAATGACCTCTAAGAAGTTGTGTTTCAACACCATCAGACTATTTTTTGTGGGGTTATTTGAAGTCATTGGTCTTTCAGGATAAACCAGATTCTCTTCAAGCCTTACAAGTCAATATTGAACGTGCCATTCATGATATACGACTTGATTTAGTGGAAAAAGTGATCGAAAATTGGGTTCATCTCATTTGTTGCTGCAAAAGAAGTCGTGGTGGCCATTTCAATGACGTTTTATTTAAAACAAAATGCCAAAATGGTAATGATTGAACTGCACATTGAATAAAAAATATTTGAATTTCCTTAATAAAAAGTGTGTTTTTTTTAAAAAAAGAAATCACATCACTCTTATTGGAAAACCCTTTATAAGTCCTAAATTTCGCCTTTGAAACTTATGTCCCACTTGGGGGAGACAAAAGTCCCAACTTCGATTTGAGAGTTATGTTTTACACCACAAGTTCCATCTTTTTATGCATAGGGTTTAGCAAATCGTTGTGCATTTCTATTAAACAACCAAACAATTTTTTCTTGCCATAAAGTTGTTGGTTCTTGACGCCTTTCTTTCAAGTTCTTTAAGGTAATGGAACCAATAACCTCTAATCTCTGCATCAGGATATTATAATCTTTGAATTTCGTTTCGAAGGCTCTGTTCGAAACAGGTTCTAAACGCAGCGGGCGTGAATGGAAAATGTAAGTATACTTAAATTAGTTGAAGAATGTGTGTGCATATAGTTCCTCCTACTTTCTACATATGAGAAAGTAGAGATATGGTTTTCCGGAATTTGGAGATATCATTTTATTCTTAGAAGTAAGTAAAATTCGAAAAAATTTAGTTTTTAAGAATTTGAGAAAATAAAAGCGAAAAAAACAGAAACAAAAACTTTATTAATTTTTGGTATTTTTGTCTCGTCTAAGTAAGACATAAGTCCTTAAACGAAAAGCATTTTTACTGTGAGAGGGCGTCTATATCCCCCCGTTCAGGTGGTAGGGGCAATTTTATAAAAATTGACTTAAAATCTAAAAAAAAAATATTTAAAAAGAACGGCAAGTGCGGATGAGGAAACTCTTGATCGTTTCGAAAGAAAAATTCTCCGAATGATCTTTGGTCCCGTATGCGAAGACAATGTGTGGAGAAGAAGATACAACGAGCTATATGAGCTCTACCGCGACATGGGCATAGCCAGAAGAGTACGCATCGCGAGGCTACGATGGTTGGGTCATGTAGAGCGGATGGACCCAAACGCTCCGGCTCGTCGGGTGTTCGATTGCACATTGCAGGGAAATCGCGGAAGGGGAAGACCTCGTCTTAGGTGGCGCAATCAAGTGGATGAAGACCTCAACCGACTTGGAGTGCGAAACTGGAGAGAGCTCGCCCGAAATCGTTATAGAAGGATGTTGGTTGAGGCCCAGATTCACCCCGAACTGTAATGCCCACCTAAGTAAGTAAGTAAGTGTTGCAGTACAGTTAAGAATTATATCTTTTTCAAAAGCCAGAAGTCTGCCCCCTTTATAATTTATTTTAAATAAAGTTGTTTCGATCAACAGTTTTTGAAAAAATTGACTTCAAAGTCAACATTTACGAAAAAGTTTAAAAAAAATCACTACAAGTACTATTTATCTCATTATTTTAAATAGCAATAAAGAAATAATTGATGTAGTTACCTGGTCTAATTAATTTTTTAATAAACATTGAAAAAACTTTTTTATGTCTTCTAGTATTTGAGATAATTGAAAAATAGTAAACTATATTTGTTCTTTAAACCCAAAAGTTTCTTAAATTTTAAAGAAATTTTGTAAAATAAGGTATAAGTTAATGCTGTTTCAAGCACAATTTAAATACCAAATAGTTCCATATACATATGCAAAAACATAGAATCACTTATGGCTCTTCGTCGCTCTCATTGATATCAACAACTTACTTTCATTAGGAGAAAGAACAGATGGGTTTTTAAGCAAATTTATCGCTTTTATCGGCAAATGTTGCATTTTCTTCTTCGGAATTCTTCGCATACCTGGTAACACTGGATCTGATGACAGCAACAAAAATGGAATATGAATGTTTTAGTGTTTTAGCGACCATTTTTACGAGATGATACTCCCTATATCTTTTAAAGCTCTTATTACGGACGTCTTGGGCACCTTCACTTAATTGTCCGATGGTTAGAAGTGAGCTAATGAAATTATCTCAATTCCATGTATTAAATGTTTATGGACGATTGGTGGATGGTGGCATATAATATCACGGATATTTTTCTACCAAATTATTTTATACTGATATCAGGAGAGATTCGCCTCAATGATCAATGACAATGCTTCTTCTTCAGTCATTGAAGTTGACTCAGTAAATTAATTTAATGCGTTCAAACATTTTTGGGCTTATGTTGGAAGAGTCTTGACTTCACGAACTAAATTGGCAGTACACCAACTCCGAAGCAGATGTTGACCTCCTCAACTGTTCCGTTTTGTACCGTTTTGTTCTTTCTGAACCTTTTTCAAAAGAAATTTTTGGACAACCTCGTCTGGTATTTGAAGAAGATTTGTATGTACCTAGATACCTAAATACTTAACAAGTTGGTTTTGATATGAGTTTTTGTGATAAGGTACATACTGACATAGGTATGTATAATACGAAAGTTTTTTTTGCTTTAAGAATTTTTCTTTCTTCTTTTCGCGGTTTTTATTGAATGTGATCCATTTTCTTTTCCTTTTTCGACGTTTCTTGATTTTGAAGGGGTCACAGCTCTCTCACTTATCTGCTTCACTCTAGTGATCCGCTCGGAATGTATCTTCTTTTCCTTAAACTACGGTATTTTTAACAGATAACAGTTTTTTTCTCTTAAACGGTGATGGTGGCTTGGTAATCTATTCGTAAGCCGGCAGCGCGTGTTTGAACTCGCCTTGACAAGCCTCATGGCTTCCGACTATTCCATCCCTGAGGACAACTCTTTGCTGGTGTATTCGCAATTGCTTGTGATAGAAATATTTTTTTTTGCTGTCTTCTTTCTTAATTGCGATCGTGTCAGAACCTTGTAGGAGCACAAACTTTTTTGACAGAGTCTTTCCTTTGCTCTATTGGTGTTTTCAACGTGAAAGATTTTTACTTCTCATTCTATGGCGTTAAGGTATGCCTATTGCCGAATACGAAGCATCTTCATCTAAGCTACTCAACTTATTTTCATACTTTATGACAATCATTTAAAAAACAAAACTAACTGAAGCCTGTCGACAACGGAGATCATTTTTTTTCCAAAAAAATCTGCAAGTAGTGGTGAACATGTTTTCGCACTATTGTTTTCAATCTGCTAATGAGTGGCTGCTCGCAGCATATTTAAACTTCAAGTTGGTTAACGTCCTTTCCCACTTGCACCATCTTAGACAAGTATATTCCCACTGTTGGACATTTTCTATTGGCTTCCGACTGACGACTACCAATTGAATTTCAATATTCGACGTTTCAACAGAGTAGACAACTAATGAACTTGTTTTGCTTGCAAATTATGCTGAGAATTCTAAAACTTCAAATGTAAATCAACAGCTTTTGCAAAGTTAAGGCAAGGAAAGTATGGGTCCTCATTGAGAATTCAACATACATACCTTCTTGAATATATTAAGGCGGTCATAGATCTACAACAAAACGCATATTTCGCTCATCACGAAAATTTTTTTCTTTCTTAGCTGAGAGTTAAAAATTAAAAAGTAATCGAACTTGGTCTTTAAGGAATAATAAAAACCTGAGCCTTAAACGAAGCGAAAAAAAAAGAGAGAAAAAACAATCTTGCGAGTTATGATTCCTATGAAATGATTGACTGGCATGACAATCAACTTCTGTTAACAGAAGCACCATTTTACTTCAGTTTTTAGACATCCGAACTTGAAAGAATATTAAACGACGATGAAAATGTGAAGAAATTTGACTTTGTTAAGTTTCCACACAAACAAATGAAAATGGGAATTACGATTGAAGCAGTCTATTATGTTACAGGGAACAAACGTGTCATATAACCAATGACAAGTTGGCTAAAAATACCTTCTATGTTTTCTTGTTTCAAAATTCATTTCAATAACACAACCATTACTTCACCTAGTTAGCTTTGTGAGGTAGGTCCTACAGACTACATAATAAATAAAGGCAGTACCTATTTAGGTCAATGAAACTTAACGATGAGTAATAGGTAAGTGAAGAGGCATTTAAATTGCTGATGTAGGTATAAACCTACTCTTCATACGTAAGACGTCCTCCCACATCATCACTTCATTTACCCCAAAAAAGGAATGTATCTACATACGTAGAGGTAGGTACCTACTTCTAACCTTAAAGTAGCAAAAAGATCACATGAAAGTAAGAAAACACATCCAAACATACAGACACGGAGTTCGATTTATTTACAAAGCTCACAGTGTGGGTATGGTTTTGTGCAAAATAAATAAAGAAAATCGAAACCAGTTAACGAAATCCAAACGGAGTCTACCATCTTATAACCAGAAAACACTCCTGGCTTACATCACCGTAGCTGGAGTTCGATGTTATAAAACTAACTTACATACCTACTCACTTCGGACTCAAACTCTTTTACTTCGGATTACGTTGCTTAAACAGGTTTTTTTATCTTTTCATTTCAATAGGTAGGTACATAATGTACGTACTATACTCGGTGTATTGTGACTGCAATAGATTTTATTATGATTTCCTTTGAACAATTACACTGTCACTACAAAACCGGTATGGTCACAACACTTGAATGCACAAGGGCATTCGAGCTTTGATGAGATGCTTATTTTAAATAACATCAAAGAATGTTAGAAGCTAAAGGAAAATCATTGCAATACTCTCACCACTCATTTGTTAACTGAAGTAAGACTAAGTTCTTGGTTAAAACGAATAACCAGGTCGTTAGAATGGAAGACTTTTGAACCGAAAATAACTAAAACTTGATTCAGAAAAAGTAAACAAGATTCAAGAGAAGTTGATAGATGAATTTCACCAGTTCGATATTTGTAGATATTAGTTTTCAAGGCTGAGATGAAAAGTTTATCAAATGGATTTCTAAGGCTGCGGCCACATGCTAAAGAAATTAGTAGCGAAAAAGTTGAATATGCACCAGCGAAAATACAACATCTGGCAGCATCAAGTAACATACTAAGGGTAAAAGTGACCTTTTCTGCACAATTGTATAAATCTGTATACATTTCACACTAAAAGCGGTCGCAATTATATTTTTTTTAATCTAAACAATAAGTGGAAAATTATCTCGTTACTCATTTGCTTCCCTTATCTTTTAGTTCGTGGCTGATACCTTAAAGGTTATCGAGCAAAGATAAATAAAAGAAAAAATAAATAAATCATCTTTGCTTCATTCTAGCACCTTCGAGCAACCTAGTTTAGAACTCGTTTTGATTTGAAAAGTCACGACAGACAGGTGCGAACTTTCAGTTTGTAATTCATAGCCCCATTTTATAACGTAAGAAACGTGTGAGGTTTACACAAACAGACAACCTTAAAGACCTTCTAAAATTCTTCTTTACATTCAAACAACAAACACCAAATTTTGTAGTGCGGTGAGAGCAAGTTGAAGTTGGAGTAAGCAAGCTCAAAATATGTGATGGCGAAAGGAAAGTAAAAGACATACATACATTTGAAGTCAGAAAACGTACTTCCTGCTTGTTGTTAAACATGGTGGGTCGTTGATAATAATTTGGGGATATTTTTCAAGAGCGAGCTCGGATTTAGTGCAATCGAAATGTCATCGAAATTGCGGACTACTCAAGTGATCTTTTTATTAATTTGAAGAGCTAGTTGAAGGACAATAGCCGGGAGTAAAAACTAAGAGCATTAAAAGCAGACAACGCGGTTAATATGGACCATCAGCTTTTATCACTTATGTTTTAAAGTTCATTTTTTTTAATTTTTGGCAAAATCCAACTTATGGAATGGAGAATTGCTATTAAAGTTCTATGCAATATTAGAATTCAAGATTCTCATAAAAGATTTTTTCTTCTTTAGAGTTTTGCTCCGTCTTCGTGGTTGGGCATCTTGAGGAAACTCCAGAAAAGACTAGTCCCGATGTGTGTACTTGTACTTACTTACTTACTTAGGTGGGCATTACAGTTCGGGGCGAACCTGGGCCTCAACCAACATCCTTCTATAATGACTTCGATTTCGGGCGAGCTCTCTCCAGTTTCGCACTCCCAGTCGGTTGAAGTCTTCATCCACTTGATTGCGCCACCTAAGACGAGGTCTTCCCCTTCCACGATTTCCCTGCAATGTGCTTTCGAAAACCCGTCGAGCCGGAGCGTTTGGGTCCATCCGCTCTACATGGCCCAACCATTGTAGCCTCGCGATGCGTACTCTTTTGGCTGTGCCATGTCGCGGTAAAGCTCATACAGCTCGCTGTTGTATTTTCTTCTCTACACATTCGTCTTCGGATACGGGACCAAAGATCATTCGGAGAATTTTTCTTTCGAAACGACCAACGGTTTCCTCATCCGCTTTCGATAAGGTCCATGCTTCAGCGCCGTAAAGCAGGACTGGGATGATGAGGTCTTGAAGGTTACCTTGGTTTTTCTGGAGAAGGTTTTGTTTCTCAACTATGCCTTCTTAACCCAAAGAAGCAAGGCAAGAAGATTGGCAAGAGTTATTCTCCGTTTGATCTCCGCACTGATGTTGTTTTCCGTGTCTATAGCGGATCCTAGGTAGACGAAGTCCTGGGGCCAGATTCTATAAAAAGCGAAGCGAAAGCGATCAAACGTTTTTCAATAAGAAAAGAAAGACATGCAAATCGTTCGCACACACGAAAACGTTTGTTCGCTTTTTACTTACAGAATGTCACCCCTGTACTACCTCGGAGGTATGTTACTTTTTCAATGCTAGCAAAAGCACCTATGAGCTATGACTTCACGCTTCCTTCTTCCCACTACGTCAATTTCGTCTGCGTAGCGAGTACAGACTTTCGAAAGTTTGTTCCTCTGGTGTGACGTTTGGGTTTTGTACAATCTCTTCAAGTATGATGTTGAAGAAATCGCATGACAGTTTGTCGCCTTGCCTTAAGCCTTTTCGACATCAAAGGTTTCGTTGAGTTCTTTACTGACCTTGACGGAGCAGCGTGAATTCTTCAAAGTCATCCTGCATAACCGTACGAGTTTTGCAGAGATGCTGATCCTACACATGGCTCTGTACAGCTCATCTCTATAAATACTGGCCTTGAAATCGATAAAAAGATGATTCCAAGATCTGCCGAAATGTGAAAATTTGGTCTATTGTGGACTTCTCTGGTCTTAAACCCCATTGATAAGGACCTATCAAGTTGTTGACGTGGTGTTTCAGACGTTCACATATTACAGCAGTCAAGATCTTATAAGCGACGTTAAGGAGACTTATCCCTCTATAATTGGCACAATTGTGAGGGTCTCCCTTCTTTAGGACCGGGCATACGATACTTGCTTTTTCATACATATTCTTGATAACTCGAAGGCTACTGGAACTTCACCTTTAATGTGGGCCGCCTCCATATAGTGCTTTACCGATTACCGAAGTCAACCAGGTACAGGTTGAGTTAGGATTAGATGGCTGTTACGAAAACTACTGAAGCACTTGAACCAATATTAGGTCCATTGCGATACCATTCAAGAAGTGTGTATCTGTGTTCGCCAGATCGATTGGATCATCAAGCAAATATTTTCCTTGATGCAGTTTTTTTTTTAAGGGAGAGTGCAGGACATGAGCAGAGGAGGTGTGGGATTGTCTCTTCCTCATCCTCATCTAAGCAGCTTCTGCAGAAGTCATTAGAGGAAACGCCGAGTCTTATGGCGTGTCTTTCTATCAGACAATGTCCGGTAATGACATTGATTACGGAGCTAACGTCCAATCTGGTTATGGATAACAAATGTCTTGTGCGTTTTAGATCTAGCTCTGGCCATATATGTTTTGTTGCCACACACGTAGTGATATTGTTCAGCCTATTATTTGTTCTATCCATTGCCTCTTGCTTTAGCAGAAGTTTGCATCTAGCGAATGATATACCAATATTCAGCCTGCTGGTTTAGATCGGTAGAACGGTTCCTTTTCTGGCGTGGCGAGTTCATTGGCTTTGCAGTTACCTAGGATGTCTCTCTACCCCGGTGTGCCCAAATAAGGTGATTTTTGAACTGTTCAGCCATCTCCTTAAGAGATAGGCGACAGTTGAGGGCAGTTAGTGAGTCCGTAGAAACAGCGCCGAGTGATTTGCGGGTGACTGTCTGAGAAGGTCACTGAGGGTATTACGTTTTCTTTTAGTCACGATATGACCTCTTTGATATCCAAAATTTCCGTTTGGAACACGCTACAGTAATTTGGAAGGCGGAATGAGAGATCTACATTGAGTCTGTCTGAGTACACTCCGTAGCCTATAGTGCAGTCAATGAAGCATTTTAGGTCCGAATTTTTTTACTGTGAACCGATTTGCATGAAATTTTGGAATTAGGCTCATCTTACCCTTAACTTCAAAAGTGAAAATGATTTGAACACCGCCGCCACCCCTTTTGGGGGGCGAATTTTTTTTTTCTTCAAAATAACATCGGATATCGATAAAAAGCCTAATTTTAAGCAAAAAATCAAATACAAAGTTTTTCATTAAGTCCAATACTTTTCGAGTTATTGGCAATTGAAAATTCGCAGTTTTTTCACGTTTTTCATCTATTTATTGCAAATATCTCCAAAACTATACGTTTTATCGAAAATTTTATAAAGAACAAAATTGTAGCAGGTAAAACAATGAACAATTTGGTTTTTTATAAAGTATTCTAAGAACAATATTAAGCTAGATATAAAAGATCAAAGCCATTTTTTATTTTGTCTGAAATTTAATCGTTGTGGTCAATGCCATTTAGCGGCGAGCAGATGCATTTTATGCATTCTAATACCAAAAGATATTTTGTAGTGCTTGAAATAAGCTTTAAAATGAGCACTATTAAAAGTCTTTTGCACGTTAAATAAGTGAGCTGTAGTGCAAATATGCAGAGCATCTAATGTTTTTTTCTTTTAAATCAATGAGTTTTTGGACCATAACTCCTTCAATTTAATGCTATCACAACTTATAAAAAGCCATAGTAAAAGTAATTAAGAGAGCTACAACATGCTTTATTGCAATATGTAGTAAACAACCTTTTGCTAAAACGGTGAAGGGTTAAAGGACTAGAGAAGAGGCTGCGTTTGCTCTGCCACGCGCTCTTTTAACAATCATATCTCCATCAATTTTTGTCTGACTGAAAAAACTAAAAGACAAAATTGTTTGTCAGAAAAATACCTAAATTTTTTATTTTTACCTTTTTATACGTATCTGTCGTCATTTTTGAGATATTATGAACAAAGTGGGTTTTTTAAAAACTTTAAAATTTGTTGTTTTTTTTTTTAATCGTGACTTTTTTGAAAAATATGTGTCCTGAAGCATCCAAACTGATTCTATCTATCAAATTCTTCATAACAAACTTAATTTTAGGCGGAATACGATTAAATTTAATTTTAGTGGAAATGGCACTTATGAAACCCAGTAATTTAAAAGAAAAAAAACATTAGATGCTCTCCTTATTTGCACTACAGCTCACTTATTTTACGTGCAAAAGACTTTTAATAGTGCTCATTTTAAAGCTTATTTCAAGCACTACAAAATATCTTTTGGTATTAGAATGCATAAAATGCATCTGCTCGCCGCTAAATGGCATTGACCACAGCGATTAAATTTCAGACAAAATAAAAAATGGCTTTGATCTTTTATATCTAGCTTAATAATGTTCTTAGAATACTTTATAATAAACCAAATTGTTCATTGTTTTGTCTGCTACAATTTTGTTCTTTATAAAATTTTCGATAAAACGTATAGTAGTTTTGGAGATATTTGCAATAAATAGATGAAAAACGTGAAAAAATTGCGAATTTTCAATTGCCAATAACTCGAAAAGTATTGGACTTAAAGAAAAACTTTATATTTGATTTTTTGCTTAAAATTAGGCCATTTATCGATATCCGAGGTTATTTTGAAGAAAAAAAATTCACCCCCTAAAAGGGGTGGCAACCACCCCAAGGGTGGTGGCGGTGTTCAAATCATTTTCACTTTTGAAGTTAAGGGTGAGATGAGCCTAATTCCAAAATTTCATGCAAATCGGTTCACAGTAAAAAAATTCGGAGGTAAGGCCATATTTTTCGCTTCATTGACTGCACTACTACCCCTTCTTCGGTTTTTGAACAATCTGTATAGAAATCAATTGAATCATCTCTCAAGAATTTTTCATCTTCCCAGATAGTTTTCGGTGAGATCAAAACTTGGAACTTGTTTATCAAAAACCAATTGGGGGATGGCGTAGTCGGAGTGACAAAGGATTGATTTGAACAGATTCAGGATTGTAACGTGACCAATGTTAGAATTTGTCTATTGGGAGATAGCTCTTATACGAATGGCTGTATTGGTGCGGTCAAGTCAAGTCAACCAGCATTAAAAGCAAATCCTTTAGGAAGTCACGTCACGATATTTTCCATTAGGATACTAATACTTTCGGCTTCTTTTGTTGCTGACCAAACCGCAACAAACATGCAGCTTCGCCGTATCTTCCCTTCGTACATTGGTTGAAGGCAACTTTATCTCCACTGCTTAGGCAGACTATCTTCTCATATTAGCTTGGAGAGGAAAACCGTGAGCCATCCTAGCCTGATGTCTTTCATCTTTCTACAAAACTCATATGACAATACATATGAACCAGTATCGTTGCTTTTTTTTAGAACTTCATCACTGGCATTTGCGTGTAGTTAGGTTCAGCTTCTGAAAAGAACTTACGAGGAAACTGTTCTTTTCGTAGGGCTTCGCAATAATTTCGTACATTCAGAATTTTGTCATCATTAGTAAGAAGTTGCTTTTAAGCAACTTAATGAACTATGGTACCCGTGGCTGCCTGTCAAACGTAGTTCCGATCATAACAGAAATCCTATTAACGCTTATCGCGTGAGAGAAATCAGCAGTTCCTCCGATATTAAATTGATTGCTATGATAAGCGCTTTCTCGATTAGTGGTTCGGAATCGGCAGAAAATTGTAGGTCCCCTCCATTCTCTCAAAAATGCAATGTTTATGAGAAATCCCCTAGGCCCCGGGGATCCTCGACTATTGCGCCAATCTGTTATATTTATAATGAGCTGTAAACTAAGGCGATAGAATCCTCAGAGCACTTCTTCCTCTTTGAGCTGCCATTTCATAAATTTTTTATATACTCTAGTTGTTTTGTCGTAATTCTTGAATAGCTTAGTTTGCATCAGTAGTTCAGTAGTCGGGCAGAAATTTCCTCCAGCTCCCGATACATGGGCTTGAGCGCACTTCTTCTTCACTACTGCAGCGTCTATATTCCATTGTAAAGCTTTTCTTTTCATCTCTTATATTTGTGCTAAAGTTCCAATTTTTTCTTATTTATCAATATCTAACTTCATTATTCAACCTCCGTGCTCCTTTGGCTTGCCGATGGTATCCTTTTAGCAGTTCTCCCGGCTCCCGGTTTGGACTGTGTAAATGGTTTACATAAATAACTTTGAGTATTCGAAATGTGTTTATTGTTCGCCTTTTCCTTTGTTTAAATCTTATCACTTGGTTTTCCTTAGTCTATCCTTGTGTGATTTCCTCTGCCGCCTAAAATATTCGAATAGTCCAACAAACCAAATTGCGGAATATAGTGTTCTGCTATTTGGTTTGTCGAATTCTTCTAACCATCTTTTAATGTTCCAGACTTCAACCAGTCACACTTCCAACGCTTCAACTTGCTCCTCTTAAATTTCGTCCCATACGTCGGACTTTTTGTTAGCTATCGAAATTGGTGTAGCTCTGACACGGGCACTTCTGCTCATTCCAATATCAGAACTTTTAAGCAGAAGTAGGTAGGTAGGTTCCATCTGGCGGGGGTAGTGTCATTAACGTTTTCAAGTACCTACATAGGTACTAGGCACCCTAACATTCGAAATTTTACGAAAATTCACAAAACGTACTTCCGTTGGTCGACGCGGGCATTCTCCTTTTTGCAATTCGACTTCTCTTTTATGGGTGTCGCTAGACTCAATTTGATGTTAATTGTCTAGATTCTTTATGCGTTTCGCCAGAAACAATGGGCTCATCAGTTAGATGTTGTTTGTACCTTTCTAAGACGCAATGTTTGGTCGATGTTTGTAGACACCTATATAAAGTTTACAGTGCAAACACACTATGATATTCTAAGCAATCACTGCAGAGCTCAACGGACTCTCCTTTTATTTCAGGCGCAAGCCCGCAAGTTCTATTGTTCATCCAACTTTCAGATTTTTTGTGTTGTCGATGCCGTGTTTACAATTTATTTTAAGCAAAGTTTAGTGAGTGAAACAAAATCAGTTAAGAAAACAAGTGTGATCCATATACTGAACAGTTACATCTCGTATACTGGAGAAATTCATACAAAAAATATTTGAAGAATTTCAGCTGATTTCAATACCTGTTTTGCACATGCTGTTTTGCTTATTCTATTAGATAATAAAATCGTCATCAAAACCACGTACATATTTGGTAGCTGAGAAACAGGACTTGGAATTCGCAAAGGAGACAGGACTGGAACGAAGCCAAGTACTGGATTGTCATAAATTCCGTGTTATTTAACGATGAAAGAACACACACTATTGCATGCCTTTCAAAATACCGGCAGGGCGGCAGGTAGACTTTTATGGTTGTAGTTAAGTAAACACATATCCAAGCGAATACGTATGCATACACACCTCTAAAAAGACAGGATGACAGGAAGGAATGATGACTGCAGCAAAACAACAAATAGCCTTTTCGCCTTTTGAGAATTTATGCTTTCAATAAATAGTATTCAAGAAATGTATGGATATTTCTTTTTCTTCATAGAAATTAACTTGCGCAACATTAAAACTTTAGATACTTTTCAATTATTATTTTGCACACACTTCACTTTAAAAATTGCACTTCATTTTGCCTGCGTTCTATCCTTCTGTTCACACAACTACGACACTAAACAACCAACACAAAGATGCAACACCGACAAACTTCTTTGTTATCATAATTTTTTATAGCCAGCAGTAACCCGGTTGCTTTTTTTCAACATTCGAACTATGTATCTTTGAGATACATAATTGACCGAGTATATAGGAGTGAATTCATCAACCACTGCACGCGATAATGCAACTTAAAACCGAATCTTCTGTTTTAAAGCACAATTGTATAGATTAGAGACGTCAGCGATTTTTCGAAGATGAATCACAAAAAAAATTTCAACAGAACACACCCGATAGATACAGATACAGTCCCTACATACAAGTGCACAAACGAATAAAAAAAAATCTCTTTTAATATAATCGTTCAATAGAGAAATTAATACACACAAACATGCGGAAAGTAATTCAACGTGTAATTATAGAAGCGACGCCACCAGTGTCGACGGTCGAAAGATTCGAGATTGACTGACTCAACTGTTCGACTTTAATAATGGATCGACTAGTCTGTTCTCTGTTGTGGAAGTATTCGACTGAAAAAGTGTGTTATCTCTGTTGGCGGTGTCAGTCGTCAGTGCTGGCGTATTCAGTTCACTACAATTGAGGAAAGACGTACTCTCTGGTGTATTTTTCGTCTACAAAGAAAGGTATTATTTGTACTACAGAGTAGGTTAATACTCTTCTGTTATTAACAGTACACCACGGATAAAAGAACACCTTTTTTGTTTTGAATGTGGAGGGTAAATTTTGGGGAATGTCGCTGGCGCAAATGGGGTAAAAGAAGATGTACAACCCTCGAATGATGAATTCTTCCTGGAAAATCTGGCAACACTGGCCGGGGAATTGAAGATATCCCAACGACCCTAAATAAAGATAGATATTGGGAACTCATGATTGGATTGGAAAAGCATTATTTTTGAAATCAATGGCACCTAGTGCAACTGGGTAAAGGTGGAGATAATGATCCCTCCGAGGGTGGGGTCATTTTCTCCACCTTCAACGTGCATTTGATAGGTACGATTTATCTGTTATCCTCACCTCTAAAAAAAATGAACATGCTTTTAAAAGACTCGGTTATAAAAATGTAAAGAGAAAAAGGGAAGACCAGAGAAGCCCAGAACAAAGTAAAAACCATGATAAATGGAGGCGTCCAATAATC
The DNA here is from genome assembly GCA_914767635.1 of Melanostoma mellinum. Lineage (NCBI taxonomy): Eukaryota > Metazoa > Arthropoda > Insecta > Diptera > Syrphidae > Melanostoma > Melanostoma mellinum. The sequence continues at coordinate 54,304,466 of OU612059.1, read as the reverse complement.
GTATCCGTATAGTTTTGAATTATTTACAAGTTCAACATTTAGCAAAGACACGTACCCATTAATATCGAAAAGCCTTTAAATCAACACTTTTCATCACACGCGAGCTGAATTGTTATTTACAGATTTGGGTTCTCTGTTGAAGCCCTATGGTTGCCCTGGGGTCGCCACAGAGACGACTTAAGGTTGAGAAACCTAAAGTCGTCCTGTCGAGTGTCAAATTGAATGTTTTTGAGCCCTAGGGTTGACTTAGGTTTTCCTTCAACTCGCCCTAGGCTTTTGCTGTGGCGAGTTAGAGGCTGTCGAATGGCATGTATTTTTTTTAAATGACAGGGATGTTTTTTTAAAAAGTACGTTGAATTTTTATTTCTTAAAAACTAAGAATGATTTTAACGCTTAAAAGTGGCAGGCGATGACCTGGTCAGGAGTATGCACCAGCTCATTAGCAAAATATGGTTGGAAAAAAGCATGCCCGATGAATAGAACCTCAGCATTGTTTCCCCGGTCCTCAAAAAAGGAGACCCTCTGAACTGCGCCAACTACAGAGGTATCAGTCTTCTCAATATCGCATATACAAGATCCTCTCTGCCGTATTGTGTGAGCGTCTGAGGCCATTCGTCAAAAACCTGATAGATCCTTATCAGTGCGGCTTTAGACCAGGAAAGTCCACCATAGACCAAATCTTCACACTATACGGCAGATCTTGGAAAAAACCCAGGAGCTTCAAATCGATACCTACCACCTTTTTATCGATTTTAAGGCCGCGTATGACAGCATCTATAGAGAGGAGTTATATAGAGCCATGTCTAGTTTTGGCATCCCTACCAAACTTGTCCGATTGTGTAGGATGACGATGGAGAACGCACGCTACTCCATTAGGGTCGGAAAAGATCTCACCGTTACATTCGATGTCAAAAAAGTTTTTAGGCAAGGCGATGCACTGTCATGCGACTTCTTCAACATCGTTCTTGAAAGAATAGTGCAAAACTCCCACGTCAACACAAGAAACACAATCTTTCAAAGATCCGTCCAATTACTCGGATATGCCGACGATATTGACATAATTGGAAGAACGCAGCATGATGTCAATGGCGCGTTTATGAGCGTTGAGACGGAAGCAAAGAAGATGGGTTTAGTGGTTAATGAGGGCAAGACCAAGTATATGCTGTCATCAAGAAAGGACACCCAACACCGACGTCTTGGACAGAATGTCACGATAGACAGCTATATCTTTGAGGTAATTAAGGACTTTGTCTACCTAGGCGCCGATATTAAATCAGACAACGACACCAGCGCTGAAATCAAACGAAGAATAGGTTTGTTCTTTGAACTTTCCCCAGGGTTGGCCCAGGTTTTCTTGACAACCCTATGAGTTGTCAAAAAAATCTGGGTTTTCCACTCCTCAAAAAACGCTAAACCACAAATCACCACACATCCCTGTCATAAAAAAAAATACATGCCATTTGACAGCCCTCAAATCGCCACAGCAAAAAGCTAGGGCGAGTTTGGGGAAAACCTATGGCAAACCTGTGGCTCAAAAAACACTTAATTTGACATTCAGGGTGAATTTAGATTTCTCAAACAACGCTTTGTGGCGAACCTAGTGCAACCCCAGGGCTTCAACGAACAGACCTAATAACTCTTACCAATCGCTGTTTCTTCGGACTAAGAAGGCATTTGAGTAGTAAAGTCCTCTCTCGAGCAACTAAAGTGTCCCTGTATAAGACACTTATCATCCCGGTTCTTATATATGGCGCAGAGGCATGGACCTTGTCAAAGGTAGACTAGAACGCTTTAGGATGCTTCGAGAGAAAAGTTCTTCGGGTGATTTTTGGTCCCGTCTGTATAGATGGAGAGTGGAGAAGAAGATTTAACCATGAACTGTACGGGATGTACAGCGACACTGATCTGGTCAAACGAGTCAAGGTTCAGCGGCTTAGATGACTGGGTCATGTAGAGCGAATGGACACCAACGCTCCAGCCCGGAAAGTCTTCGAATCCAACCACGAGGGACGGCTCGGCGCATTAGAGGAATACCGCGACTCAGGTGGCGCACGCAAGTAGGAGAGGACCTCAACCAGCTTGGGGTGCAAAACTGGAGGCAGTTAGCTATAGGGACCGAGCTGGCTGGAGAAGCATGTTGGTTGAGGCCCTAGTCCGACCCGGACTGTAGCGCCACCTTAAGTAAGGTTTTTAAGTTCGGTCTTTTGTGCTTGACTAAGGACTTTTAAAATATTTAAAAAAAAACAAGGCAAAAATTTACAGAAACTTTATTTTAAGAAAGAAATTTTTTCAAAATTTTGACTTGGAGACTTGATGACTAAATAACCATTAACTTAATTTGCTAAACTTTAATTTTTATCAAAAGAACAAAGTATTATTATTAAGTAAGAATCTTCCTCGCTCTCTAACTATCGCCCAACAGCACTTATTTCCCTTCTACCTAAGGTCATGGAAACGCTGCTTAATTATCAGCTTAAGAAATATCTTGAACAACGAAAGCTTTTTAATGACCGGCAGTATGGCTTTCGTTGCAATAGGTCCATTGGTAATTTGATGGTATTTCTCACCGAACAGTGACACATGTCTTTACATCGATTTGGAGAAAGATTATTGCGCTTGATATTTCAAAAGCATTCGATAGAGTTTGGCATCAAGCTCTTTTATCTAAAGTGCGTGCATTTGGTTTCGATGAGTCTCTTCTTCGCTGGATTAGTAGCTACCTTTCTAACCGTTCATTACAAGTTGTTTTGGACGGCTATAAATCTGAAACCCACAAAATAAATGCTGGTGTGCCCCAGGGCTCCGTTTTGTCTCTGACACTTTTTCTCATTTTCATTAACGATCTTCTGTCTGAAACTACTAATTTACTAAATTGTTTTGCCGACGATAGTAGCCTCAGCTTTTCATATTCGTTCTTAGGTTCACATCCCTCCTGGTCGGATGTGGAACCATTGTATATAGAAACTATAGGAAGTTCAAAACACGATTTACCAATGCTTTGGACGGGAGGAGCACGGTGGCGCAGCATTCACTTCTCTACACACAATGGTGAAACAAAAGGCTTGGAACGGAGACTGCTAAGTTGAACCGGAGAAAATAGGTTCGCTACCAGTAGTTTCTATATACAATGGTGGAACTAGGGCGGCAACGTATATTAAGCTCATTAAATTCTGATCTAGACAGCATTGTCCAATGGGGAATAAAAAAACCGAAATGCTTCAAACTCATTGCTGTCTTTTGTCGTTGAAGCGAAACTTACCGCCCTTACCACTATCCATGAGTGGCTATCTTGTATCGTCGAAAGAGAACAGCTTGCAATTATCGGTATGTGCATTACCCACCACCTCTTGTGGAATAACCATACACTTGACATCGCCGAAAATGCTGTAAAGTGCTTAGGTTTTCTTCGACGATGCAGGAAAATTTTTTCACCCAATGACCTGGCAGTGTTCTAGAAAACGTACATTCGTCCGAAGATGGAATATAACTCTCATATTTGGGCAGGTGCTCCTTCAACTCATTTGAGAAGAGCTTAAACTTAAAATGAAGAGCATTGAAACTTTTAAGACACTCGAACATCGTCGTAATGTTTCTTGTCTCTTCTTATTTAATCGTTTTTTTTTTACAGACAGTGCTCTAGTGAGATTGCCAGTTGCATTCCTCCCCTTAAACAATTCAACCGTAATACTCGCGCTTTTAGGTATGCCCATCAGTTTACCCTTGAGTCCAATTTCGGATGTACTATTAAACATAGAGATTCCTTCTTCAGCCGTACTAAGGCTGCAACGAACAAACCTATTAGATTAGTTCGTTGAAGCTCTACGGTCGACCTGGGGTCCCCACAAAGCGTTTTTTGAAAAACTTAAATTCGCCCTGATTGTCTAACTGAGTGTTGTTTGAGCCCTAGGGTTGACCTGGGTTCGTCCTCAACTCGCCCTAGGTTTTAGGTTTGGCGATTTGAGGCCTGTCATATGGCATGTATTTTTTTCAAATGAAAGGGATTTGTGGTGATTTTGCGGCTTAGCGTTTTTTGAGGACTGGAAAACCCACCTTTTTGACAATTCATATTGTTATCACAGAAACCTGGGTCAACCCTGGGTAAAGTTCAACGAACGAACCTACTATCTCGGAAACCGTGACACCACAAAATTTTCACACATCCCTTTCATTTGAAAGAAATTACATGGCACTTCACAGCCCTCTATTCCCTTAAACTCACTCCCACAAAAACTTAGTGCTTCGAGGGCGAGTTGAAGGTAAACCCAGGATTCAAAACATTCCTAGTATATTCAAAGCTAATTGAAGTTATTCACCCTTATTACGAATGGCGTTTTAATAAAACGCCAATAAGATGACTTATCTCTAGGTGCCACATTAGTCGTTAAAATAAAATAACTTTTGAGGGAATGGTAAGAGCAATGAGGAACAGATAGAGGGCTCAACTTATCTCTGTCATTTTTCAGGCGTTTTAGTGAAATGTCTATCGCAATAAGGGTGATTGCAACCCATGCCTTTATAGAACGAAGCTTTTATAACCTATGCGAAGTTTACGATGAGTTATAAGTCGGAAATACATACCCCATAATTTGTCCAACAGAAAATATGAAAAAAGGTCCTTTCTTTATTGTGGTTCTTTTCATTTCTCTCACTTCTTTTATCATTTAACCATTTTATGAGGAAAAACGTAAGCAGTTAGTCTTCCACTTTAACCGTTGATAGGTTTCAAGCAAAAAAAAACAAAATATCTTAGCAAATATGACACTAAACTTGTATTATTTTAATATGACGGTTACATTTGTGTCTTTATCAATATCCTTTTCTATGTTAAAGGGAGACATCCCGGTCTTACAACAAATCTCATCAAAGTTACAAAGACCTGTGTACAATTTCTGTCGCCCCGATGGCACCGAACCAGTAAATACAGGATATTTGTGAATACACCGAATAAAATTATGTTGCATTCCAAACACCACCAATTTCCTCTCATCAATATTATGATTTTGTGGACACAATCGCTGACAGATTGCACGCAGGGTAATGCCGTGCGTCATAGAGGCATAAAATTGAAATATTTTCTGTATTGGTGGCTTGCATTTTTCTTTTTCTGGATTCAGTGAGACGTACTCACGACAAGCTTTGGTCAACTCTGAGCTCTGGATAAGGGTTTTCAGGTGTTGAGTGCACATGTAAACATTGCTATATTTCAAAATTGGCAGCAGGTGGACAACACCGTAGTAAGCAAGATTTTGAATGCACGACTTGACTAGGTTTGTTTCAACATCGGCTTCTGCTGCTATTTGGGCTATGTGGTTGATGCCGTTTATGTACGGAAGTATCTACAGAAAAGAAAAAAAGCATAATTTAAAAAAAAAACAGTAGTGTTTTTGATGTTGTTACCTGTTGAGTTGTGAGGTCCCAGCTTTCGTTGGGTATGGTTTTGTATTGCTGAGTTAGGAGTGGTACCATGTGGTCTTTAACAACAGGTGGATCAGGTTTGTGGGTTACTATTTTTAGGTATATTGTCGTGTCTCCCTCTATGGGTTTACAAAACAGAAAAGAATTCAGATTTAATATAGTGAACAATGGCCAAGCTCCGTTCTTGAAAAAATATTCAAAAAATAAACAAAACCTACCAACAATTGTAGTAACTTTGTTTTTGTTCAAATCATGAATAACCGTTGCGAAGAGTTCCTGCAATCGTTGTTTATTATCATCCTCCTTCGATAGAAAACAAGTCTCCTCCTCCATCATTATCTGCAATGTACTCAGTTAATAACAGCGCTTCTACGACTGATCTTGACTCGATTATGGATTCTTACCAAGTACTCGGAAAGCTTTTTTACAACGGGTTCATACTGAATAGATCTCGCCCAGGCATCGCATACGAAGCAAAGATTAAAATGAAATGCATTTCGGGCATACTTTTGATGTTCAATCCGAACTGGATAACCCACTATCTTGAGTCGTAAAGCGTTTACAGTCAATATACACCGTTGCAGTTGTGGTTTGGGGATTATGTAAACATTAATGGCATCAAATATCTTCTTTGAGACATAATCTTCTGGCATCTTTAGAAAAGTATTCGAATTTGATAGAATTTGAAAATTGTATTCCTATTTAAACATTTTAGAACCTACTTGGCAGCTTATTTTACACCCAGCTGTGGGATGGAATTCGCTAAGGAAAATGCATCTAATTAGACCTTCCTTATCACAACCCTCGAAATCGGTATTGTGGTTCATATTGCCATAAAAAGATTATTTTGGGCAAGAAATATTACACTGTTTACTGAAACTTTAAACTTTAATACTTTATTGCAATCAAAACAAATTTAATTTATGATATGAAGTTTTAACAAGAAAATAACCAGCTGTTTTTGACATACGTATCTTCAGCTGGTTTGCTGAATTCTGAATTCATGGAGAAAATAGAGGTGAAAAAAAAATAAAGGCAGCATTCAGGAAAATATAAAGGTTGGCAATAGAGAAATTCAGTGGATGCATTCAAGGATCTGTTGGAAAAATTTTTATAGGTTTTTATTCTTGTGGGCTGGACTATTGACATGAGCACGACCAACGAACGACGAATAAATCAAGAAATTGGATTTTAAGTACCTAACTAGCATAAATTCCTCACGAATTTTTTAGGAAATGATGGAAATATAGTTCATACTTTTATTTATGTGAATAAACTCTTACCGCCGTATTAATAAACGCGGAATAGCCTTATTCCATGGATTAAGTTACCATTATACCATTTTCCATTTAATTAAAGTTACCATTATACCATTTTCCACTTAATCCATGGAACCCAGCTATTCCGCGTTTATTAATACGGCGGTTGTTATTGTACTTCAAATTAGAAAAATAGACAAAAAAATTATTCGTTACGTATAAATACCTAGTAGGTACGAACTGTCAGACTTTATTCTCGTTCCACATACAATCCACACTCTAACGAATAAATTTTTCGCGTGTGACGAATGTAAAACACATAATGTGAATGAAATGTCAAAATCAACGAATATTCGTACATTCGTTATTCGTTGGTCGTTCTCATGTGAAAAGTACTTTAGAGGAATAAAGGACAAGAGGGAAAACCATTACTTCTCTTGCCTCGCAACTTCCATTTGCTTACATTGTTGCTTTTGTAATACTAGATCCATCTGTGATACACGTATTAGACGAAGTGCACATTGGTCGATTTGTTTAAGCTTCGTGCGAATAAATGCGATTGTTTTCTTGTTCTCCTTCTCTGTTACACCAATTTGTCGGTATTGGCTTGCGGTCGATTCGTTGAACAATGTGAACATTTTGGTCGATTTGTTGCTTCAACAAATCGACCAGTATGAACATCGCCTTAGCCCTGTTCACACTGTATAATTAGTTGGACAGACTTAGGTTTGAACGACCAATGCTTGATAGTGTGAACCCTTCATACGATCGCTTGTCCAACTTGTTGGATGGTTTTCAAAAATTTTTGAAAAACTAGAAGTTGGACGGAGTGGAAGGGTATGTGACATAAAGTTGGACGACAAGCTTGATAAGAAGTGTGAACGAAAACTACATCAGACCATCCAACTTCCATCAAACGAAGACTGTTCAACTAATTCTACAGTGTGAACAGGGCTATTAAGCTGAATATAAAGCTGTGTCAGTGAATTTACTAATTCCACTTTATTTTCGGATTTCAGGTTTTGAAAGCTGAAATAAAGGTGGTGTTAGTGAAGTCAGTTCGTGGGCAAATGCCGTGGTTTGTGTGTGGTTTTCCCTCTTGTTCTTTATTCCTCTAAGCTTGTGGGTAATGGTGGGCTTATATGCATCTGCAAGTGCAGATGAGAAAAGATAAAAGACATAAGATGTAAAATTCATACTTGTCTGGTAGAGAGGGAAGGCACCGTATGCATTCTTCCTTAGGGCCCCGACCAATAGAATCCGTTGCGTCCGTTCGCTGCCAGATTCAACTGACAGCATTGAGGGTGGTATTCACCAAGAAATCTTAAACTAAGTGCCTCATAAACCTATTCACCGACCACTATTAGTGCAGATTTATGAGCGCTCATAACACTTAAGAGTGGTCGCTACCACTCTTAAGTTATGAGCGGTTGTTGTTTTAAATAACCTCGAAAATTCGAAATTTACTGACAGCGTCATTTGTGGTTGATACTCAAAAATGATAAATAACTGTTGAAAAAAATAAGAAATTCGAATTATGGTTTGCAATACAGAGAATGAATTAATTTTACGCTCTACCATTTCCTAAATTTCCGATAATTTTTTCTGTTTTTGACTGATTTTGACAATTGACACTGAAATTTTCGAAGTAGTTCGAAAAGTGTGCGTTCAGAGACTCTAAAACCTTATTTTTCGAATATTCGAATTAGCTTAGACTAGACCCTATTATTGCTTGGTGAATAGCACATCCAAATTTAAAACTAAGAGCCTCTTAGCTTTAAGAGCGCTCTTAAGATTGTTTGGTGAATACCACCCTGAGTTTTACCGGACACAACGGATTGGGGTGACCCATAGAATCCGTTGCGGTGTGAAGAGAAAACTTCAAATTGGTTTTGACTGCGCATGTCATCAATTCTGCCGCACGCAAAAGTTAATAGTTGGGCTACTTTTTGCGTTGCGTCCATTGCATCCGATGCTTATGGGTCAACTCTCAATAGATCGTGTGTATTTAATCGAGCTGTCAGTTGAATCCGGCAGCGAACGGACGCAACGGATTCTATGGATCGGAGCCTTTAGTTATAAGATGCGGATGAACTATGAACATGTTCATCTGTACCGATAATTTTTCATTTGCTGCCATAATTCCATTCGTTTCTTCAGTAAAAAAACGCATTAAAAAATATATTTGACTAAAATAGTACCAAAATCACAAATTTCATGAACTGTTTTGGTTTTTCAAATTCAATCAAGCTTTTTTCAAACTAAAAAAAACTAGTTTTGTATTTGGAAAGGTGTAGAGAAAAAGTTATTAGCGTTTTAGTTGTAAGAACTCGATTTTCCATTAAAAAATTTACAGTCCCTTATCAGTATTAAGTTTTTTTTTGCATTTTTTAGCCAAACTGTAAATTTTCAAATTCGGAAAAGTGTTTTTCAAATTTTTCCAAATTGTCCCCGATCGATTGATACCAAAATTTCTCAATTTCATTGCTAGCGCTGCCAAGTCTACGTCAAATTTTAAATTGCTAAAATTATTTCCACAAAAAAATCGAATTTCGTGTTATAGCGCTGCCAAGTTGACAGAGGTCATATCTTTACTTGCTCTTTAAAATGTGGATGCTTAGCCGAGTTTCATTCTGTAACTATTGCCTCGAAAAAAGCAGGCAATAAACGGTGGAAAATGGAACCAAATTCTATTTTAAATTCTTTTTAAAAGGATTTCGTTCCATTTTCCACCGTTTGTCGCCTGCTTTTATCGAGGCGATAGTACAGAACAGGGGCATTGTATACACTTCAGCAAAACATCGCCCATGGAAAAACAGCCTCTCTAAAGTGAACAACGATTTAGTAAACAAAAATAAGTCACTTGCAAAATGGTGATGACAAAATGATGGCTGGTAAATGGAGTTTAGGGAATGAAGTTTTATAAGTGAGTACAGCGTTTCATTGAGCGCCTAAGTGAAGTGAATATGAAAATTCCTTATAAAACTCGGCTTCTCTTGGTAAAAGGATATCCCAAACCAAATCGATTTTTTGATTGCAACAGCAGCAAATACTGCTTTCACTTGCTTATGATTTTTATTTCAGAACTGCTTAGCCCGACATCTATGTTTTGCTGATGTAACTTTTAGGGTGGTATTCACCAAACAATCTTAAGAGCGCTCTTAAAGCTAAGAGGCTCTTAGTTTTAAATTTGGATGTGCTATTCACCAAGCAATAATAGGGTCTAGTCTAAGCTAATTCGAATATTCGAAAAATAAGGTTTTTGAGTCTCTGAACGCACACTTTTCGAACTACTTCGAAAATATCAGTGTCAATTGTCAAAATCGGTCGAAAACAGAAAAAATTATCGGAAATTTAAGAAATGGTAGAGCGTAAAATTAATTCATTCTCTGTATTGCAAACCATAATTCGAATTTCTTATTTTTTTCAACAGTTATTTATGATTTTTGAATAACAACCACAAATGACGCTGTCAGTAAATCTCGAATTTTCGAAGTTATTTAAAACAACAACCGCTCATAACTTAAGAGTGGTAGCGACCACTCTTAAGTGTTATGAGCGCTCATAAATCTGCACTAATAGTGGTCGGTGAATAGGTTTATGAGGCTCTTAGGGTGGTATTCACCAAGAAATCTTAAACTAAGTGCCTCATAAACCTATTCACCGACCACTATTAGTGCAGATTTATGAGCGCTCATAACACTTAAGAGTGGTCGCTACCACTCTTAAGTTATGAGCGGTTGTTGTTTTAAATAACTTCGAAAATTCGAAATTTACTGACAGCGTCATTTGTGGTTGTTATTCAAAAATCATAAATAACTGTTGAAAAAAATAAGAAATTCGAATTATGGTTTGCAATACAGAGAATGAATTAATTTTACGCTCTACCATTTCTTAAATTTCCGATAATTTTTTCTGTTTTTGACTGATTTTGACAATTGACACTGAAATTTTCGAAGTAGTTCGAAAAGTGTGCGTTCAGAGACTCAAAAACCTTATTTTTCGAATATTCGAATTAGCTTAGACTAGACCCTATTATTGCTTGGTGAATAGCACATCCAAATTTAAAACTAAGAGCCTCTTAGCTTTAAGAGCGCTCTTAAGATTGTTTGGTGAATACCACCCTTAGTTTAAGATTTCTTGGTGAATACCACCCTTAATGATTTCACGATTGCCAAAAAATTGTTTGACCATCCCTGCCTAATTTTTCACACTCTTCGAGAATGTCAGACGGAGAAGAAGAAGAAATTAGAATGGATAGCACAAAAGAAAATGTCAGATTAAAATTTTCAAGTCGTCTCCAGTTCGCTCGGATTGACTGAATATATTTTTTTCACTGTGCAAGAAAACTATTTAATTGTGTATCTTTTCTAATTAAAATAAATACTCAACCAAAGTTACTCTACAACAGTGCGCATAATGTCTTAAGGTATGCTAAAGTCTCATTTTAACAAATAGTTTATGCGACAGAATATTTTTTCCGGCTGTGTTTTTGTAGACATGGCTGGATTATTGATTTTTTCCTTTCCAAAAAGATTTCGTCCACAAAGGACGATTCTTTTTTTTTTTTTTTTTCCTGCCTTTACCATAATCTGCGGAACTCGAAAACAAAGTCCTTTGTATGAATTTTGAAAAAAATATGTGCTTTGAATTTTGAAAAGCATTCGGTCGAAGTTGGTGGTTTAATTCGTTCCTTGCGCTAGTGCAACCTCTTCGGGGAGAGGGCGTGAACACCACCCAATCGCCTTGGCCGTGTATGCCTTTTCTCTTGAATTAAGTGTTCAGTGTCATTTTTATTGAGACCTTTTTTTTCTATTCTTTTCTATTTTTGCATGATTGAACCAACAAGCTGTAGGAAGCTGGATTGCCGTTGTAGTGCGCTCGATAGAAGAAAGACGCTCAACAGTCAAGTGCTTGTTTTGTGTTCAAGTGTGTATGTGCCCACCTCTCAAATTCAAGAAATCAATCGTCTAAGTATTCTAAACAAAAATGAACTCGGACAGCAGTGAAAAGGGCAGCTCGATCATTCGAGGACGGCCATATCCAAAGATGAGTGCAGCTGTTGATGGAGATTTTGAGAAATTTGAAAAGCCTCAAGAGCGTTATGTGTGGGAAATGCGGACACGAAGTCCTAATACTACTCCGGCAAGCACGGTTTTGAATTCACCCGATTTGGCTGAAGTGCAATACACCCAGCATCATAGTCGTCAACATCAGATTCGTGTTGGGCGCAGTCCAGTTAGCCAAGTGGATGGTATTTTACCTCAAGGACTGACTAGTCCTGGGTCCCCTACTGATGTTGGCAAAGCCGGTGGGCATTGTGTTCGCGATGGAGAAATTGTCGTCTTCGATGACATTGATACTAACTGGATTAAGTCTCGGGGGAAAGACGGAAACGCCGATGATGTCCTTAAAGTGACAAAAATGATTGGTCAGCTCCCAATTACTGAGTACGAGGGTTCACCTCGTCGCATTGGCAATCAACAGCAGGGTTTTAGTCTTCAACCGGGAAGTTTTAAGATTGTAAGCGCTACATCAGGTGGTCTCCCTACTCGTCCGCCAGGATTCCCGCAACGTGTTTCGGATCATGCATCCATAGGCACACTTGAAGCAAAGGACACCAATCATCGATCGGAGAATCTAATTGACATCGATGATGGCGGCGGTGGTAGTGGCGGTAATGGTGACAATAGAAACGACTCAAATGATGTCGATGAGTCACTACCAAAAACACCGACATTTGATTATTTGTATGAGTTTTCCGAGACAAGAAAGGTCCTCGAAGAATTTTTCAAAGGAGCCAATACAGACGAGAAGCAGTTTGCTGACTTTACGGAGAGTGATGATCTTGGAAGCTGTGTAAGTACATATAATTAAGGTGTTCAATTGTAATTGATATTCCTCCCACCGACCTTGATTAGTCAAAGTTAATTTATTCGTTAATCTTGTCAATGTTTCCGCTGTGCGATGATGCACTGTATTAGTTTATCTGTCGAATAAAATGAGTCAACGGAAGAATAGATGCAGTCTAGCCATCATAGACTATTTTTGAAATTCTATCAACTTGTCATTTTTTTTAAGTCAACTCCTACCCACACTTTGAGTGTTGCTTGTTGCATTTGTAAGCATTTATAATTGGCGTGAGATAATTGTAATTTTAGGGCCTTGTCGTTTCGAACATGCATATAGTTTAAGGTGTTTTTTCTAATAATCTCGAGTGGGTGGGTCGTTGTTAGGTCAGAGTAACATTTTTTTTACTAACGAAAATCAAATGCTTTAAAATATTAACCTTCTTCATTATTTTCGAATGGTCAGAGCCTAAACTTTATTCTTACGAGGAAAACAAACCTCATCAGGAAGCTTGTTTCGATGTCGCAGGATTTATGAAATTTTATTAATCCGTTCCAGAGATTTCTTTACTTGAGGGATTGAATTGTTTTTCTAATTATTTTATTTTATGGAATTTTTATTTTTTTAATTTTATGTGATTTTTAATTATTTTGTTTATTAATTTTTAATTGTAAGTTTTTATTATTATTATCTTTATTAGTTATAAAATAACTTTAAAATTTACAAAAAATTACTACATAGTAAACTTATTTTTTTTTTTTTTTTTTTAATTTTTAAAGAAAAATCGATTACTTTATCAAATTAGTTATTGAGATTTTACATATTGAGTTACAAGTTTCTTGAAGCAATACAAATTTGTCTCGTTTTTTATGTTAGCTGGCAAAGTATTAAACAGTTGTAATCCACGGTACATCACTGAGTTTTGTGTGCTGCTTAGGTTGTATCTCTGTGTCTGTAGTCTAAAGTCAGATGCTGATCGAAGATTGTACGGCTGCGCTTCATGTACATATTGTAGATTTTCAGACAGATATACAGGAAAGCGATTGTATTTGACTTTAAAAATGAAAATCAGTACTTTCAAGCAAAGGCGTTGTCTTACATTTAACCACTGTAGAGCTTCTAACATAAACACTGTTCTGGTATACACATTACACTTAAGCAAGGATCGCATTGCTCTGTTTTGTAGAACTTGAAGTCTAAATTTTGTCTCTTCATTACACATAAACAAAATACATGAACAATAATCGAAATGGGGAAGAATAATTGTATATATCATTACTAGCAAAACCCCGCCCGCTTCGCAGGGGGAAAATAAAAAGCAAAATATTCCCTTTTTTTGGTGTTTTATTGAATATTCTTGTTTTCAATACTTTTTGATAGGAAATATTTTTGGTTTTTCCATAGTTGGTCGTATAAATGAATAAAGCAGATGGTTTTCCAACACGTGAACAACCAACATAAAGTTGGCCATGAGAAAAAATTAGATGTTCCAAATGAATACCACAGATTTTAAACGTTTGGCATTGAGATTTATTAATTGTCATTCCAATAGCAATTCGAATAGGCAACTGCAAACGCTTAAATTCAAATTAAGACATCTTTGCCTTTGAGTTTACCAGTTAAAATTTTCGCTTCAATAACATATTCATTAATCGTTTAACTACTAATCTGGTGCCAATACATAATCTTGGATGATTTAGATATCTTAACATTATACATAATTGGAATACCTACTTTTAATTGTAAATAGTAAGGCGGAATACTTGGTAGTTCCAATTAATTTTAAAATTCGATTGGATAGTTCACAGTCTCATCCGGATTCATGACGGTGTCAATAGATTTATAAGCAACGCTTACACCAGGTATTTTGTTCATAACTTCCACATTGATACTTATAACATCTCTATTGGTAAATGCCAATATTCATCTTTGGCTTAACCAATCTTATGTCGATTTCCAGTGGTGCACAAAAGCACTTTTAAAAGTGCTTTTTTGCTCGAAATACGTTACATGTAGACACCAGATCACTTTTTTTTTGCCCCGAAAAAGCACTTTTACGAATCTCGATTCAGAGGCAAGATTTATACGCACTTGCACGTACACCAACGCAAGACATTTGACGTTTACCAGTTTGCAGTTTGATTATTTTGCATTTTTGGTTAAAGGACTGTGAAAGAGAGATAATTAAAATAAATAATAAACTATTTTGTGAAAATGGATCGCTCAATTTTAGCTGAAATTATCAAAATATTTATCAGTCGTCATCTAGTTCTGATTCCAACAAAGAAGTGTTTGAAATTCTGAAATTCCTTACACAAAACGAAAGGCATTCTGTGAATAATATTGTTCAAAGTGTTGTGTACAATTATTCGGATGAGGAGGTTTCTTCCTAGTGCATTTATTAATAAAGTTTCGAAAACATTCTTTCTATATAAATTGCAGAACAAAACAAACGGGAATAGTTGGCTGTCAAAAATAGCACACATACAATGATAAAAAAAGAATTTTGTCTTTTCTGTTCCAGTGAGCACGAAAAAAAAGTACTTTTTAAGAGTGCTTTTGTTTTTGCAAAGGAAATCGACATTAATTTCGGTAATTAGTTACAATATTAGGAAACAAACTCTGTATTTACGCAGCATTCGATTCTGATAACGAACAAAAATTATTTGGCAATCTTATTTGACCATCAATATCAAGAAGTAATTAACCATTTCGAATTCTCAATAATTGCTTGAAAAATTCTGCAGCTGTTAAATCATTCTGCAATAACACTCTTATATTTGAGAGAAAGCTTTTTCATATATTTCCAAAACGTTATGAAGATTTCATTCTACTGCTTTATTCGTCAGCAGCAGTAGATCGAGGAATAACCGGAAGTGTTTGACGGAAGTCACCAGCAAATAACACCAATGCACCACCGAAAAGACCTCTCAATTCTTGTATTGTAATGTACGATTGAATGCTTCTAATGATTTCTTGTGTGCCATGGTGGATTCGTCCCAAATAATTATTTTATACTGCTGCAATACTTTTGCCATTCCTGATCTTTTTGAAATGTTACATGTTGGCGCTTCCATTCATTATACACTGGTCTACAAAATTGAACTTTTTGGTTGTTGCCAAAAGCAAGCTTTATTATTTTAAAGGTTTTTGCTTCTAAATGCTAACAGCTCACGTTTCTGAGATATTGGGCGTTCAAAATCGAAAAAATCCAGTTTTTGCTATCTTTGAGCCTCTGTTTTAACATGAAAAATATGTTAGCCCAAAAACAAACCATTGCTTTTCCGATGATTTGGTATCAAATTTTTGAGATATTTGGCTTCAAAAGTTGCAATACAGGGTCATACATTATTTTGAGGCCTAAGTGCAGCCTCGAAAGGAAACTGGAATTAGAAAACAATTTTTTTTTTAAGTCTCGACATAAAAGAAAGTTGAAGAAAATGTACCACTTCACTTACTTTTTTCTGTGGCCAACTAAATAAAAAAATACGAAAAATAACACAATTTGAAACCAAGCGTCAAAACCTGATTTATGTTCTATTCAATGCGTTACATTGTGCTAAGAAAAGTTTCGTTTGTTTGGTTTTTGGTGCCTTGTGAAATATTATATTTCAGCACAAAATTGAACTCACGGACAAATACGAATCCCTTCAATGAGTGAAAGGAGGCCAAAATTTTTAATATAGTAACCCTTTTGGACCATCGCAAATGTCAAAATGAAACGCAATAGGTTTTCACAGCAAATACCATTTATCTTCGATCATTAGATAGGTACATGAACGGATTTTTTTTTTCGTTTGATTTTTTTATGATTTTACTATGATTTTATCTTTAATCTGTTTCTCCTAGAAATACAAAAACACCATGTTTGGCAAAGTATAGAATTTTTTTTGCTTCTTTTTTTAAGGTTTGTTTGATAGCCGCAAAATGAAGTAAGGAATACATCTAGGAGGAATTACAATTAAATAACGATCACCTTAAATTGATTTAACCGGACAAGATTAACGTACAACACTTAAACGAAAATTGCTTTAGCTTTACACGTTAACATACCTTGTATGCATTTCGAAACACATTCGTTTCATCATCAGCAATGCACTAACTGAAGCGTTGAATGTTTTTTTGTTTTTTGGATTAAAGCGAGATGAATCATCGATTGATAACCGGACACAAATTACGCACACAGCTTTTATATTTTGGCAAAGAGAACCGATTCTACATTGCCGTTGTCTTGATTTAAAAGATTGCTACTCTTTTGTATGAAAAAACTTTCATAAGCATCCAATTGCATTTCATTGCGCACTTCTCTTATCAAGCGTATATTTTCTATGCTAACACTATGGTTCTCTTCTAATACGTGTGCTGCTACAGCCGATCGTGAGGGTTGGTTTAAACGTATGCAGGTTAAATGGTCATTAAATCTTCTTTTTATACTTTTTTTTTTGTCCGATGTATTCTCTATCACAAATATTGCACTTGACAGAATAAATTCCTGATTTATCTAGCTTCTCTGTTTTATCTTTAGTTGATCCTAGATAGTTGCTTAGTTTATTGTTATTTTTGTAAACAATGTCATATCCATGTTCTTTGAATTTCGTTTTGAGTTTATTTGTTATTTGTGGTAGAAAGGTTATGGGTACTCTTTGGTTTTTAATTTTTTCTTGTTGTGAAAATAAAGTTGTTAGATTAGAGTTTCTTGCTTTTCTTGAATGATAGCGAATAAGTTCGTCAATCATTGACTCTTCATAACCATTTACTGTAGCTGTCTTTTTTATGTAGTCATACTCTCTTTTGAAGTTCGTTACTGATAATGGTAAATTACAAAGTCTGTAAACTAGCGAATGGTATGCTGCTTTTTTATGTTGAATGGGAGCATGTGAGTCTGATGTTATTGTTCTCATTGTGGTTGTTGGTTTATGATAGATTCCAACTTCAATATTTTCACCAAAACGTTTTAGTTCTAAGTCTAAAAATGGTAGCTTCCCATCTTCCTCCTCTTCAAAAGTAAATTTTATTGAACTATTTTGGGAATTAAGAAGATCGAGGGTTTTTGTAACGTTTTTTCTTTCGACGATTGCAAAAACATCATCAACATATCTCCACCAAACCCGTGGAAAGTGACCTTTTTCGTTTAAACTTACTTCTAGGAGGAATTGTATTAAAATACATAGAAAGCATTGTGAGCATCTAGGCTGATTGTATTGTAATTTTACATGGGAAAATAATTGAAATTTAATTATTTTTTTTTTATCTAACTTCCTTTATTTGAAAAAAAATTTTTTTTTGTCCTAGACCTTCTACTCATACTCTTCTTTAATTAAAAAAAAAAAAAGTAAGAAAATCGGTCAATCGGTTTGGCTGGTTAGCGAACGAACACAAAACCAAACTTTAATTTATATATATAGATAGAATTCTGAAAATTCAAGCTCTTTCTTATCCGACCAAAGAATCCAATTTTTTTACTTATTTTCGACGTTATATAGTTCGCATGTTCTTTAAAGTTCAGTTTATTATCAATTATTGCACCAAGATATTTAATTACCACCACTTGTGCTATTCTTTAACTTCCCATTTTAATGTTTATTTCTTCTGAAGATTTTATTACTGAGCCATTTAGTTTTTTCAATGTTTATCTTTAACTTATTCATGCACAACCACTCAAATAAACTATCCAGATCTTCTTGTAAATGAATTTGCATATCTTTTAAATTTTTTCCCTCAATATAAATTAAAGTATCATCTGCAAATAGTCCAATTTTACACCACTTTAAGCACTGAAAATGTCATTTATATATATCAAAAACAGATCTACACCCAAATTAGAACCTTGGGGTACTCCAAGGTCAATATTCGCCTCTGCAGATTCCGACTCATTAATTCTTGTTTTTTGCCTTCTGTTAGAAAGATATGACCTAAACCACATCAGCTCTCTTCCAGTAACCCCGTATGCTTCCAATTTTGTTATTAATATGTCTCTACAAATTGTTTCGAAAGGAATTGGCAAATCCTCCGTTAGTAAATTTATTGACATGAAAAGCGCATTCTCAATTAGCCGTTCGGAACCGGCGAAAAATTATAGGTCCCTCCATTCCCTCACAAGGTATGGTTGTGAGAAATGCGCTAGGCCCAGGGGCTCCTCGCTCTGTTGCGCCACCCTATTTATTCATTTATTTTTATACTGTTAACAAAGAAAATATTAAGGTGGTTAGCTATTGCATTTAAATTTCGTTCTATCACTCCGTTTATCATTATTTCATTGATTTCTTCTTTGTTAGATCTTAATACTAGCTCTTTTATTGCACGCCATAGTCCCTTTTGATCACCGGTCTTTGAAGATATTGTATATTGCACGTATTGATTTTTGGCTTTATTGACCTCAGTCTTATAAATATTGCGTAAAGTCTTATAGTTATTCCAGTCTTCAGTATTCTCACTTATCACAGCTTTTTGGTATAATATCACTTTTTCTTTTTTTCTTTCTGCTAACATTGGGGTAAACCACGGATTTTGATCATTGTATCGAATAGTTTTTTGAAATGTTAACTCATTCATTGTATGTCACACCTTATTATGCATAATTTCTGTATTATTATTTATGTTCCCCAAACTTGTTTGTAGATAGGGACGATTACTAACTAACCACGAATGCCCGAAAGCCTCTTTTGAATATCTGATTTTTTTAATAACTCTCATAGAACTTGTTTTTTTATTTTCACACTGTATAACAATTCTTATTCCTTCATGATCCGCAATATTTATTGTTTTATCCACTTTTACTTTCACATTATTATTTATTTCATTCGTAACAACATAGTCAATAAGTGTATTCGAGTTGATTGTGTTTATTGTAGGTTCAGTTACTAATTGTTTAAGAAGTCGATCACTAAACAGTTTACATATTTTTCCTTTATCACACGACTCTACTAAAAAAATCTATATTTACATCACCAACAAAAAGAAGGTTATCACATTGAGATATATTACCCTCAAACCAGCTGTTTAGGGTGGAAATAAAGTCATTTACCGATGAATTCGGTGATCTATAGACAGCTGTTATTTTCCAAGGAACCCCATTTAGCCACGTTTTAACTGCTACAAGCCACATTTTGTAATCACTTCTTATTTCTCCCACAAATTCATATTGAACACCTTTACTGATGTATATTGAAGCACCTCCTGTATGTCTAGAGTTTGACTCACTTTGAATGATGTTATAGTTTGTTAGGTTCAAACATGTCGAATTGAGAGCTAAGGACTGTCAGTTTTCTGGTAATGTAAGGGAACTTTTGTCAAGACATATGGTCTGTCGCCGAAAAGAATCTATACGACCAATCATCTCATATGCATCACTTGTTTGATGGAACAAACTTTCATATAAATACTTTATTGCCTCCTTTGTCAAATTTGAAAGATCATTATGACTTGGTTGTACTGGCGCCTTCCACAGCACTCCGAGAATATTGCTCCCGTTGATACCTACATTATGGGATGTGCCCTTTCCCTTTCCTAATTAAAAAGAAGTGGTCTCTGACACAGTTTGAACTAGAGTTTTGATGATTTCGCAAGGAGCACGAATCTAATAAAAAAAAGTCTAATAGATAGATAGAATAGATATACGAAAAGTCTTATAGATATGCCGCCCGATAAGAAGTTTTCAAGACTCAAACTGTGACAACAATACACAGTCAACTTACCGTCGGCTCAGAACTGGACCACTCTAGAATCTGAACCGGGGAAGGATTGTTAACGTGTCTTCACAGATATTTCTAAAACCGATAATGGATTTCGTTTTTGTGGAGAACGATTACATACGACTGCACGACTCATTCGGCACATACGCGTCCATCTTTTAAGAGGAGACGTTCGTTATTCGAGTGGCTATAAGCTACATTACGAAGAATGGCTGGATAGAGAGAAGTATTTGTGTCTGTACCAACAGCTAAGCTGTGCTGAAGGCAACCCTCTAATTACAATTGAAAGTGATCCCGTGCATGACCTCCCTAAGCGGTTGGAAGAGTTTCTTGAAGTTTCGTTTGGGACATCACGGCATAACTGGAAACAAGATCGTAGATGAATTTGCAAGACAAAAATGACTTAGGATCTGAACCAGCACTTGGTCTGCCTGGGTACTCGGTGAGGGTTTCAATCTTTGATTATATCACAACCTTAGAATGTATGTTGGATACAGACAGACTAAAATTACACTTCTTAACGTTAGTAGAAAACTGTACCCTTTTTGTTACCCTTGCAGTAAAGTTTATTTATTATTGCTGCAACGGGGAACTTTTATTAAGCTAAACATTAAAACATTAGTCCTGTGGAGAGAATGATGACATATCGGAGCACTTCTGGATCCTCATTACAGACACTCGACGCAAACACGGTGAGAGGTTGTAACCGAGGCTCTTTATCACAGATGCGTCGACGTGATAAGTGTGAGATTCGAGTTTCGAATCCCATCAAAAAAATGTTCTTCTACGGGTTTCACCTTTGCGAGAAATTGGGAAGTCCTTCGATAGTAAATTCGTTGCTATGAAAAGCTCTTTCTAGACGTTTGAAATCGACAAAAAATTGTATGTCTCCTTCTGTGAGAAATACTCCAATACCGGGCTCGACTCACTGTTGGGTTACTCTATATTAATTTAGTCTTCTGACCTTTTTTTAGGTATCTAGAAAGTTATAACAAGAGAAGGTGTTTATCTGGTGGTACAATGTACCGTGATATTGATGTGATTTCTCCAGTAAGTGTTTTAACTACCTCCCACAGAAAAAAATTATTTTTTGACAGAATTTCTCGTGTTTGTTTAAAATTGGTCTATTTGCATAAAAACAGACTGACTTAAATTAAAAATAGTTTTAATAAAACTATTCCTAATTTTGCTGCATATTTCTTTTAAAAATTAAATTTTAAATAATAACTTAAAAAGGAATAATTTTTCTTTAAAAATAAATTTAAAAATCAAGATGTGGAAAAAAATTCAAGTACAAATATTGGAAATTGAACAAGGCACAGTGTTTTCGTTGGTATATCGTTCTTTTTATCAGTGAATTTAAGCGGCTTCCGATTTCATCAGCTTCCTTGCAGCCCTTTGAGAACTGCTTGTTTGGAAGAATTTCCTTAGCTGTTACTAAACTATTTACTGAGGATGATAGCTAAAAAGACTATGACTGCTTGCGGGAACTTCTTGAAAACAACATTGTAACTGTTGATTATTCTGATTATCTATTAAGATCTTCAGCTAGATGACTTGTCACTAATAATCGTTCTTTCCATGTTACACAGCAGGGTCTTTTTTATGAATTCGTAAATTTCTCAAAAAAAATTGTGTAAATTGTTTAAAGTGTATTCTCGCGTGTATTTGATACTTCATTGTTATTGGTGATTGAGGTTTTCTGACCAATATGACAAAAATAAAAATAAAAAAATTGGGTGGTGCAAAAATGCTATTAGAACTTCGGTGACTAAAGCCTACGATTTTTTGCCAATTCCGAACGCCTAAGTTTGAACATGTCAGTGTTTAACTACTTTCGAAATATTTGCGGATTCCTTGAGAAAGGGATTTGAATCTCCCGCGTAATAGGCAGATATTTTAACCATTACTCCACAGTTATGTTAAATAATTAAATATGGTGGTTCTGGAGCGGGGAGCTCTAAGGCCTATCACATTTCTCACAACAATGCATTTTAAGGCATTGGAGAGGACCTACATTTTCTGCCTATTCTTATCAATACTTTTGGAAGACTTAATTCTCGAGAAAGGCGATATCCGTGGAAAAACATTTTTTGTTTTCTGTTGGAATTTGAACCACATACTTCCCGCGTAACTAGCGAAATGCTAACCATTATGTCGGTACCACAAATAAATCGGTTGATGTTCCTAAATGCATCGGGTCCTTGGAAACTGGTTGTTACTAACGCGCCTATCACAAGACGGAACGGAACAATTCAGACTACGAGTGCTAGAAAAAGCATTATAGACGCCATAGTAGTGAATTTTTTGCTACGAAATTTGTTACTTTCGATAAAACTACAAGTTTAAATAACTATTGCAAACCATTCATTGCGAGTTATTCTTTCTTGACATTGCTAGATCAAAATTGTTACGACGGGCGGAATGGTGTATATTACTGGATGTCGTTCCGGAGTATGATATCGTAGCATTGCATTTCGCTTCACACTGTTTGGAAACTGTTTTTGATCGCGTTGAGCTCTTTGCAGGGTTACCTCTGAAAATTTTTGGAAGGAGTCAGAAAAAATGATGTATCCGTTCAGTACCATTGTTTGTGTTTTAGTATACGAGTACAACAACTAAAAGGCTCTGAAGCAGTGTGGCGTATGATTTGAACAAGACCAAAAAAACAGCTGATTTGACTTTGTGTTACAGCTTTTCCAAGTCCCATAAAATGAAGAAATTTGTGCAATTTATAAATGAAATTGTTGAAAGTAGTGTTTTTGCACCTCAAATTACTTATTTCTTTCAATCTTAACAATCATAACAGTGTTTTATAACATGTTCATCAAAATTGTTTTTTGTTGTATCAATGGTCACTTTAGCCATAGTTTAGACAACCAATTTCAGTGTCTAAAGTTAGACATTTCTTAGACAGCGATGAAAGTGTTTATAAATACGATTGGGACTTGGGCACTATTCTAAGAGCTGTCCAAAGTTAAACATACTTTGGAATGGGATTTTAAATACGACTGAACATTTCTTATAATCAATCATTTTTTAATTAAATTATAGAAAGGAAAACAAATATAAATTATTGCTTACCAAACATAAACAAATTCAGTTATTTTTCAATTAAAAGAATTTGTTTGTAGGTATCTCATTACTCATGTGTCATATCTATTACAAGCAAAGAAAACATGCTTTTACCTTATTGACATTAACTTTTATGGCTGAATTCAAAATAGGATATAAACAAAAGCAGAACAAATGTATTCGACGGAAATGTTGTATTAAAAAAAAAATATTTCAGTTCTTAAAGAGTCCTCGATTTGTAAAAGAAGTCCGAATTCAATGATTTTTAAATAGTGGCGTCCTGGAGTCCAGACCTTAAAAAAGAGTCAAAAGGACGCAAAAGAGTCCCAAAGGTAACCCTGCCTGTTGGTGATGGATCTATTTAGACTCTTCCTTAAACGTTGTCTATGCGCATGAAGCTTCTGTATCTACTTTTTCAGGATGGTGCTGATAAGAAGGTATAATCCTCATAAACAATTTTTAAAAAGAGAGGCAAGACATTATCAAATGTTGGTCGAAGGATCACCTAAAACATCATATTTTCTGTCTACAAATTTGGGTTTTTATTAAAAATGACGAAAAGTACACTAGTTTTACTTCCTTAAAATTCTTCCTATTTCTATTCGTAATGAATTGCTGTTAATTAAAATTTAAAAACATAAAAATCGACATACTATTTGCATAAGTGGTTAAAATAAATATAATTGAAGCATTCGCAAAACAAAATTTTTACAATGTTTCGGTAGGATTGCAAAAGCAGTAATACAAAGGTTGGTTTGTAAATATTCATAAGTTGCCTGATGCCACCTTCCATTCATAACTGTTTGCCCATCAATACATGAACTTATGAAAGCTTAAGCAATGGGTAGTTCTAAAATCCTAAGCTAATTCTAACTTTACGATTTTCCTCAGAAATTCTTTCTACATTCAACTATAATTGGGATAATCGTGCATAAGCTAATTTCGAGCAACACAAATGTAAACAAATGATAAGATGTTATTTTTCAACTTATTTGCTACTCTTTTCCAAAAATTTTATATCGGATTTGCCTGTTGAAATATCTTTTGCCTGTGCTTTTTAAAGTGAACGAACGACTTTATTCAAGTCCTTAGCATCGACAGATGGGCAAAAGATACAAATAAGGGTACTTTAGATCTTATTAATGATTGGTTCTATTTAAAACACGATATGTCTTTAACATCTTTTTCTCTATGCTCACACTTTTAATAGTAGCTTGTTTGTTCGCCAGGAAGAACTTAATATGCAAAGCAAGAAGTTGTTTTGAAAATTTGTGTTATTCTTAAAATTTAGCTGACTATGTGTTGTTTAACAGAAATCATTTCTAAACTATCATTCATTTAAATAAAATATTTATCTGCAAAATTTCTTTTACTTATCACGAGCGCCTATTCCGATTATCAAGTTCTATTTATTACTGTCCTCATTAATTCAATGATTCAATATCCAATTGCAATGAATATGAAACCAAATTCAATACTCTCGGAGCTGTTTATGATAAGAACTTTTTTATGACCTGCAATATGCAAACAGTGAAACTTATTATGGGCGTGTAAACTTTTCCAAACATAAATAGAGCCACAACGAAAGTTATGCCTAGCAAAACAAATTAAGGTTTGAGTGTTGTTCATATGTAGCTTGTAGCTGATGAATAGGTTTGATTCATTAAAAGTTTTATAGTTACTCGTATACGCAAGCTACTTCCGTGTATATGAAAGAATAACCGCATTTAAATGCACACTCTTTCATTGGAAAATTCAGAGCATCTTTAATTGAGATTATAATTTGATTGTAGCGCCTATCGTCGGTCGTTTTATTTAGTTATCTTTGTTTTGTAAGTCACATTTTTGTGTAACTTTATTTGAAGTGTTGTGAACTTTAGCGTATAGCCGCCTCCTGTGTAGAGTTAATTTGTCTAAAGGGTAAGCCAAATAAATGCTTTCCACGTATTATGGCTTTTTGTTAGTGGGAGCAAACTTTCCCATTGTTTATAAAACGTTCAAGTTACTCCCTCGGATGGTTTCACAGTAGCACATTTTGTCACTCCAATTTCACAAGACCTTGTTAATTTTTGGCTGTATCATGAATTGCTTGGATGATATCGGCTTTGAGTACCCACAAAATAAAATAATTCCAAAGGGGTCAAATTGCTGTGCCAAAACCGTCACTTGGGTTGAATGCTTCATTTCGTCCAAAACTTCTTTTTAAAAAACATTCTGTTTGGGCTATACAGCACTTAGTTTTTTAAAACAAGTTTTCAATGTTTCCCAACGCCGTTCAAGCGTAAAGTGACTCATGTCGTGTCGAGGTGGTATGATACCGCCTTTCTGTCAAGACTTCGAGCAGGAAGCAGGTGTCAGTGTCAAAATAACTTATGATTTAATTAGAAACCACTAAGCTGGCCCCATGAAAGTTGTTTTTCGAAGTAAAGCTGGGGTATTTATCATTCATAATAATTTCTTTTTAGGACACTCATCAAGAGTATGAACGCGAAGAAGATAAGAAAGCCGAGCAAGCTTACATTGGTCAGAGACTAGCTAGGATTCCAAAAGAAGAACTTTATATGGTCCATCGTTCGCCTAGAAAACAAGTAAGCAAATCAAATTTAAAAGTTACAGTTATACAATTTGTTTGTATACAATTTGTTTGTGATTCAAGCACTTCGATAACTACAACGAGCAGAATGACATTGAACTTTACATCGACTCGAATAGTCGTAGCTCGGGTGAACTTGCCGATACTGAATTAGAAGCAAATTTACGGCGGCATTCGCGTAATTTCACCCTTTCGCCAGAAACAACGGACTACGATTCGAATTGTGGTGACCTGGATAGTCTATCGAATGATATAAATATGCAAACCGATTTTGGTAAACTATACACGAGTATGCCAGTTCTAGAGGATGGTCTATCAAGTGGTCATGCCTCGGATACAGAGAACAACATTTCTGTTGTTATTGATAAGAAGTTTTTGGAATGCAACAATTTGAGCGTTACAGCATTGGATGACGTTGAGGATAATAGCGTCATAAACAATTGTCCTGATGAATCTGAAATCGAGGTAAAAGAGGTGATAAATGATGTAGCAACAAGTGACAGTGGTTGCTGCAATGCAGCTACTACCAATGGTGAATCTAAGGAATGTACTACTAATTATGACGCTGTTTATGCAACAAGTGAGTTTTCCATAAATGTGTATGCGATTGTGTAAAGGATTGTATATTTCAGACATTCCACAAAATACTCCCCCACCTCCACCCGCACCAGTTCCACATCGTCAGACAATAACGGATGCAGAGTCTCAGGATATTCAAGAGGCAATGAAAGATATTCGATCGGCTTTGCAGCGTGCAAAAACTCTTCCTGAAAAGGCAAAATTCTGCGATGAGGTATTACCCGCCGGACGTGAGTCACCAATATGGGTACCACGAACTAATTCTCATGAAAATTCTTCCATTGACGTTATGCACAAGGGCCAGTGTCATACCGAAGAGGAAGAACACGATACTGATTTAGAAACTGACCGACTGTTGGGACAGCAACGTCTCGATGACCAAGGGTTTTATGACGATAAGGTATTTTAACAAAAACTGAATCACAAAACATTTTTTTATTAACGTCTCACTTTGCAGCAACTCTGGTCAAAGAACTCAGCAACTCATTCACCAACAACGTCAGATATTACAATGCTCAATAACACAACAAGTGTCAAACCTCAAACGTTTTCTTCCGCAACCATACGGCAAGGTATTGGAACAGCACTTACACCAACTTCACCTGAACACTGTCAAATAATTGGCACTGGTGATGTCACTATAACTTCACCTGAAAAAATACAATACTCCAAGAGTCCCACTGGTTCAATCAAATCTCTGAAAGACTCAACAAATAGTGATAAGAAGGCGAAAACTCGAAACAAAGAAGGTAAGTCGATAAGAATGAGTTTTTCGTGTTTGTTTTTCCCACAACCTGGTTTGGTTTTCAATTGAAAACTACATTTAATTGTTTATTTTATATTTCACGCTTTCGTGTCATGCAATTGCAATACAAAAATGTTGCAAACAAACTTTTCAAATGTCCCCCCATAAATTTGTTGCACTCAAAACACACATGTAAGTCCTGTAACTGGTTGTTGTTTTGAGTTTTCTTTTTTGGTTTCATTGTATAATACTAACAGTTTTCACGTTGTTTTTTTTTGTTTGTTTTTACATTGTAAAAGACATAATTTGAAATCCTTAATCATTCCCCTTAACCGTTTTATCGACCTAAATTATCAGTCCAACTATTTTAAGTCTTAACTAAAAATAGAAAATGATAACTTGATAAAATGTCTTTTGAAGATGATGGTAAAATAGTACGAAAAAATGCTTTAAACATGAGCTCCGTTGTCAATTCTTGAAAATGTGGTCTACAGAGAGCTAACAATTTTTCGTATTGCATCAAACTTCTTGTTTTGCGTACAGACAAAGTATTTCCTTAAGTTTTACTTTGGGACAGTTTGAACTTACAATGTTGCGAAAAGTATTTTCGATTGAATAGTATTTAAGTGTCTTTGGCCAAGAAAGCATTTGCATCTTGCATAGCCAATTTAGATACGTTCGGGCGATTTTTTAGTAGTGAGTTGAGAGCATTGACAGATTTTTTTTTCTCAGCGGTACGGAACTTATAGGAAGCTCATTTGTACACACTTATCTACGCTCTTTATCATTAATGCAAGTGTTAGTGGTTACTAAATAAGAACAACACAAGTACAAAGAGAACGTATACGAGGAAAAATAAAAGACATTACAAAATATAACAAAGAAAAAAGTTAAATTAACATAGAATAAACTAAACTAGTAAAACATTACTAAAAAAAATCTATAAATAAAAAATGAAATTAAATTACAGTAATAAAATAACTTAATATCTAAGCATGAATCATGCAGATGGTAAACTAGTTCTTATGTCGTTTTCCAGTGGTACACAAAAGCACTTTTAAAAGTGCTTTTTTGCTCGAAATATGTTACATTGAGGCACTAGATCACTTTTTTTTTGCCCCGAAAAAGCACTTTTACGAATCTCGATTCAGAGGCAAGATTTACACGCACTTTCACGTACACCAACACAAAACATTTGACGTTTACCAGTTTGCAGTTTGATTATTTTGCATTTTTGGTTAAAGGACTAAACAATAAACTATTTTGTGAAAATGGATCGCTCAATTTTAGCTGAAATTATCAAAATATTTATGAGTCGTCATCTAGTTCTGA
Organism: Melanostoma mellinum; assembly: GCA_914767635.1. Classification (NCBI taxonomy): domain Eukaryota; kingdom Metazoa; phylum Arthropoda; class Insecta; order Diptera; family Syrphidae; genus Melanostoma; species Melanostoma mellinum. The sequence continues at coordinate 54,275,927 of OU612059.1, read as the reverse complement.
TTCCAACGAAGAAGTGTTTGAAATTCTGAAATTCCTTACACAAAACGAAAGGCATTCTGTGAATAATTTTGTTCAAAGTGTTGTGTACAATTATTCGGATGAGGAGGTTTCTTCCTAGTGCATTTATTAATAAAGTTTCGAAAACATTCTTTCTATATAAATTGCAGAACAAAACAAACGGGAATAGTTGGCTGTCAAAAATAGCACACATACAATGATAAAAAAAAGAATTTTGTCTTTTCTGTTCCAGTGAGCACGAAAAAAAGCACTTTTTTAGAGTGCTTTTGTTTTTGCAAAGGAAATCGACATAAGAGTTGAATAACCAACTCATACGAGCTATTGGCTCATGTATGGCATAGTTAGTTCTGTGGTAGGATCGATGTATAAACTCTTAATTTCGTAATTGGGGAGCTCCTTCGCGACTGTTGAATTCTATGTGGGAGAGCAGGTCGGGAGCATCAATTATACCGGTTATATTAGTTGATGAAAAAATACTAGATCATTGTTGATTCTTCTCTGTGAGAGGGTTTGAAGATTTAATAGGCGAATACGATTTTCATAAGGAGGTAGGTTGGAAGGATCTTCCCAAGGAAGACCTTTGAGAGTGAAACGTATGAATCTATGTTGTATTGCTTCGATTCAAGATTTATGAATATATCATAAAATGGTGACCACACCTGAGTAGTATACTCTAGAATCTAGATGGAAACAAACATAACCAAGCTTATTTGAATATTATATTCGATAGAAAGTTTAGACGAATTCGATAGATGTGCATTTTGAGACCCGAATGATTTGAAATTTTATGTGTTTAACATTCGAATCATTCGAGTTTCAAAATGCACTTCTTTGGAATTCGACTAACTGGCTGAACACAATGCAAAAACGGAGCTGGACTGCAAAATCGGAACTGGATGAGCTGTCAAAATTGCTGTACGTTTCGATTTTAGTCGGCCCACAATGCAGCTGTACAGCTTTTGACATTTCCATCATTTGAAACATTATTTTGTATTTTCTAAATTCGGTTTGAGTATTTTATAAACAAAACAAATTTGATATTGTTACTATGGATGAGGAAATAAATGATATTGTGTTGCATCAGAATGTTTTATTTGTATTTAAAGTACTATAAAAAAAAATAGGAGATGGTGGGTGCACAAAATTGTTATAAATTATAAGTAAAAACCAAAAAACAAAAAACTTAAGTTACACTTGGCTGTCACACCATAATTTACACACAAAATGTCTTTTTTTTTTTCTTCAAAATAATAAACGTCAAATTTGCTGTACAGCAAAAGTTAAAAGTTCGTCAACTTGTCCAGTTCCGATTCCAGTTCCGTATGCAGCTCCGTCGCATTGTGTTCGCGCTATTGAATTTGTGTGTATTCAATAATTTGACAGCTCTTCCAGTTCCAGTTCCAGTTGCAGCTCCGTCTGCATTGTGTTCAGCCAGTAAACTTTCTATCGAATAGAATGTCAAAATAAGCATGAACAGTTGTATAGAGAGATGGTAACATAAGGGTCATTCAATTCCTTTGCCCATCGCTTAATAAAGCCAAGCATTGAATTTGATTTGTTAATAATGAGGTTGATGTGTTCATTAAATTTGAGGTTGGTACTAAAAAGAACACCCAGGTCACAGAATCTAGAAACTTGAGATAGGGACTGTGGCGATATTGAATATTCTCCAATACCAGGAGATCTTTTGCGGGAAAAGGTCATACTTCATTCATTCATATCATCAGCAAATATTAAAATGTCGCTATAGGAGATGCAGAAAATTACATCATTTATTGCAAAGCAAGGGACCAAGATGACTTCCTTGTGGCTCGCCAGACATAGAACTGAAAGGTTTTGACAAAACTTTACGAAATTCAATAAACTTCATAAGACCTATTTTTTTAGTAGGAACTTATCCAAGCAAACTGAAAGAAATCCAAAAGCTTTTAATGTATATAGAATGAGGTTATGAGAAAATTGGTCAAATGCCTTAGAAAAATCAGTGTAAATGCAATCAAGCTCGTTCCAGCAACAAGGCGTTGGAACACTTAGGATAACTATGTAGAAGGTTGATAGCCGACGATCTTCTTTGCATAAATCCGTGCTGCTGATGGCAGACAGCTTGCCTTAGAAAGATGGATAAACTTTTGCAGACTACTTGTTCAAATATCTTGAGAGCTTTGAAATAGGTCTAGTTCGATTCTTCGCCCTTTTTGAAAACAGGTGTGGTATAAGATTTTTTTTTTTTCAAAGAGTGCGGAATATTCCAGATATTAAAAAAATATATTCAAATGAAAAGAATCAAAAGTGAAGAACACTTTTTCAAAACAATTGGCGTAATTGTGTCCGGACCAGAAGAAACTTCGTCTTTAAGTTAAGAAAGGTAGTAAGTAATTCTGTCTCTGTGAATAGCAATAGATCATCAATTCTAGTTATGCCCAAATTAGATTAGAAGAACAATCGTGCAAATAGCTTCGGAAAAGAAAACAAAGTCTAACATAAAAAAATTTAAAAATATTAAGCAAAAAAGAAAAGAAAATTAGGAATACTGGGAGTTGAACCAAGATTGGTTTAATTACGGTTTATTCAAAGGAAAATGACTTTTTTTTATTTATTTATTATTTCACATTAACCATACTCAGTAAGATACAAAATCTTTTTTAGTTGAGTAAGTTTTTTTTTACAATTTTTCAAATGTTTAATTAAAAAAAAAGACAAATAAGAATAACAATATTTGAACTCATATTTAGATTATAGAATACACTAGCTGTGCCCGCGACTTCGTCCGCGTGGAATAGTGACTTTCGGCAGCATTCTTAATTTTTTAGGCTACTTATTTTGCAAATAAGACACATTCATGCGTTTTAGTAAACCATTGTTATATTATTTTATTTTAGTATATGTTTGCACACGACGTTCTTATTTTTTCCATCTTTTGCGAAATAAAAAGGTTTTGTGGGATTGACATACGTGATTCTGCCACATAAAGTTGCCATGGGATTTTTTTCTAAACGAACACCTGCAACTCAAATCAGTGGGAATTAAAGGAAACGGGGAATCGAAACGTTTTCTCCTTTTTTCGTTCCAGTCATTATTAATGCCGCATCCCAGATGTGTAAATGGTAGCTGTGTACAATTCTGGATTACTCATTTTTGGCACTGGAACACCAGCTTGCTGCCACTCCTAATAATCCTAAGAAATTGAGAAACTCTATAGGGTATGATGTGACTTGCTCAGTGTCCATAATATTGTCTATTGATAGACATTCGCCAACGTCCCCCAATACGTCAAACATATTTTATTAGTTTATATGGTTAACTATCTCATTAGTCGGCGCCGAAATCGCCTTTCAAACAGCCATTCCCGATTGTCAATTATTATTTGAAGATCAAGATAGACATTTCTTCTCAGGTCTAATGTATTTTCGACAGTTTGACAGAAAGCACCCCGCAGTGAAAGAACTTTTATCGACCCAGCAGTCTTAAGGTTCCCGTTTACGGTGTCGATCCCGTAGAAATATAGGGATTACTTATTAAGCCTATGTCTTTCCTCAGGCTCTAGGCTATCTCTTAATTAAATTCCATTTAAATCGGATCAGTTTTCTGGGCGGGAGATGGTAACAAAGAAACACGAACAGACAGAGCTAATTTTGGATTTGTAATATTAGTAAGGATGTCCATCTTCGGGTTCTAGACTATCTCTGTACCAAAATTCATATAAATCGATTCAATAGTTTGGGTGGTAAATATAAACAAAGAAAAACAGACAGACAGAGTTAAATTCGGATTTATAATGTTAATAAAGTCTTCCATTCCCGTGGGAACATGAGGGCGTTTCCGGAGGATGACTTGAAGTTTACATTACTCGGGAATAGTGCAGTATTCCAACGGTGGACATTTTTTGAAATGGGTGCTGTATTTTCCATGTTCCCGTTCCCATGGGAATACAGGGATAAAACATGTTGCATAACATAATATATGTCCATCCTCAGGTTCTAGACTGTCTCTGTACCGAAATTCATATAAATAGGTTCAATAGTTTGGGTAGTTAATGGTAACAAAGAGAAATAGACAGACAGATTTAACTTCGGACTTATAATATTAGTAAAGACTCCCGTTCCCGTGGAAACTTGGTGACCGTTCCCGTGAGGGATATGGGGATGAATAAAAGTTTATGTTGCTCAGGGATTATGGAGCATTCCAACGGTGGAAGAGTTTTTGAAATCGGCGCCATAGTGTCAAAGTTCCCGTAAACGTTCCTGCTCTCCTGGGAATATAGGGAATAAATATATGGCGTATGTCCTTCCTCAGCTTCTGAACAATCTTTGAACAAAATTTAATTTAAATCAGTTTATTAGTTAGAGCGGAAGATGGTAACATAGAACGACGGACAGACAGAGCTACTTTCACACTTATTATATTAGTAAGGACTCCCGTTCCCGTGGGAATATGTGGATGAATTAAAGTTTATGTTACTCTGGGATAGTGAAGCATTCTATCGGTGGAAAAATTTTTGAAATCGGTGTTGTAGTTTCTAAATTCCCGAATACGTTCCCGTTCCCGTGGGAATTTAGGGATAAAATATATAGCGTATGTCCTTCCTCTGGTTCTAGACTATCTCTGTACAAAATTTCATATCAATCAGTTTGGTAGTTTGGGCGGGAGATGGTAACATAGAAAGCCGGACAGACAGAGGGACTTTCACATTTATAATATTAGTTAGGATTATTCAAAAATAAAAAGTGGTGAAAAAAGAAATATCATGGCAAACATTACAAACGTATTTCTAAGTATTGCTTGAGTTTCGATCACTCACCAATCTTATAAATCTTGGTAGGGAATTCCACAGCGCAACAGCACATATGAAGAATTGACGTTTTGAAACTAAGTATGTGTAGCGTATTGGCACAAGATCACAGCTTCTGTTGGATCGCGGAAAAGTTATCTTATTAAACAAGTACGAAGGTTGACGTGTCTGCATTACACAATGAAGCAAAATTAAAGTTCTAAATTGTAAATGGTTGTCGAGAGTAAATCCATGATTTGATTTGGAAAAAGCAGAAATCTGGTCATACCTTCTTCGTCCATAGACATAGCGGGCGATACTATTATAAGCGACATTGAGTTTCCGTTTGTGCACGTAATCACAATTTGTCCTTATGGGAGTTATTTTTTGTGTTGTCCATAGCATACGAAGACCACCATACACTCTACCAATAGCTTACCTTATATGGTTATCCCAAGTAAGCGTTCTATTAAATACCAAGCCAAGGTTTTTGACAGTGTTTTTTTTATTCATTTTTATTCCATTTTATCTTGACCCTAGGCGGGTCAGACGGTCTTACCAACTGCACCAAACAGACGATAGTATATAGCTTTCAAATTTATCTAAATGAAAGGGGGGGGGGGGGGAATTCATAATTAATAATTTATGAATTTTTTGTGACTCAACAAAAAGATCAATTGAAAATCTGTGAAAGAGGTTTTATAATTTAGATTTTTATATATAAATACAAATTTTTTCGTGTCAATTAAATTCAAAATGGCGGCTGTCCAGCATTCTTCGGAGGTGCCTCATTTTTTAGACGGGTCCATGGCCGAAAATGTAACCTCCTTAATTTTGGTCCTGGAACTTTCAGTTTATATATAACTACTAGACCAGGGTCGATAATTTTTAAAATGGTCAAAAAAGAAAAAAAATTATAGTATAATGAAACCTTTTAAAAAAGGTAGAGAATAAACCAAAAAAAAAAGGAAAAATAAATTACGGGCGATGTGAGGTCGGGAAGGGGGCGGGGGGGGGGGGGCGTATTTAAGGGTGAAAAACGGTTAATCTCGATTTCCGGTAAAACTGCAAGTCTTAGGAAAAAAAGTTAAAAAGTTGTAGGTATTAAAAAGATCTACAACTTTTGTAAATACACTTTTTTCACATAACCTCAAAATGTATGTGAAAAATTCGAATAACTGAGTTTTTGGTTTTTTATTTTTATCTTTTGCAAAAAAAACTTATTTTTTCACGAAATTTGGTGAAAACATACCTTTGTATATTCCAAACATACAGTAATTTTTTTGATTTAAAATATTTATTTTTTCACCTTATTTTGACAAAATTTTGAAAAATTACCCTAACTTTCAATCGAAAAATCTCACGTCAAAATATCTGCTTTTTTAAAAAAATTGGTGTGTTTCTTGTTTGTTGAAATCTCTACTTTCAGATGGTTAAAAAAAATTTACATTTACATTTACATGAAACCTACTCCACACATAAATGGTAATGGTAAATGTTCTCAGAAAATGCAAATAATGAAAATAGCCCAAATCCCCGCCCCCTTCCCGACCTCAGATCGCCCGTAATTTATTTTTTCCTTTTTTTTGGTTTATTTTCTACCTCTTACAACTTGTTTCATTCTACTATAATTTTTTTTTGTTTCAAAAATTATCGACCCTGGTCTATACAGCAAGAGACGTACGTAGGATTTTTTCTATATACGTTTGAACAAAACATTAAAATTTTCACTATGAAAAACGACAAAATTGTTCATAAAAAAAACTATGCAAATTGAAAAAAAATCCAACATAATCTCCGGAGAAAGGTATTCCGAATGTACTGTCAAGATTTCGTATAGATCGGTGAAGATTTGCTCGAGTTATGTCTTCTGCCAGTTAGAAAAAATGATTTCGAGAAAAACGCGTTTACCTGAAAGGCACTGCCGCAGAATGGAAAGGCATTTAGAAATTTTTGCCGGCATCCATCCTCTGGTATGTTATTTTTAAGACCCTAAGATACCTTTTAAGACAAAAAAAACAATTTCGGTTTCTTGAAAATTCTATACCAGCTCCCCCTCAATGAAGAAAATTATAGTTTGAGGAAAATGGATAGATAAGGAATTTAAAGTGGTTAAAGGGACAGACTTATTTTAAAAAGGAAAACAATTTAGTTTAAAAAAAAAAAAACTTGGAAAGAAATACAAATTGAGATGATTATAGATCAAAATAACACATTTACAAAACAAAACTCGAACTTAAAAACAATTATTTAACTTGTAATTTAAAATTAAAATTAGGAAACTACACAAGATGAAATGAAAATAAATATGACTTGATTAGAGCACACACTAAACACACAAGAACCAGTGTTACCACTGACAGATCTAACAATTTTGTAAGTTCATCCTATCGCCTGAATGTAGCTTTGGGGAAAGAGACTTTGTCAAACAATTTCGGAGAAACGAAAGAAGTTTGACTGCAGTGGCTTAGCCAGATTCAGTCTGCTGAATTATTTTTTTTACTAAACCGAGTAATTATCTGTATATACAGTACACACACATGTTTCTTTGTTGTCTGGCTACAAGGAATAACCCTATTCCCGTGAAAACTGTTGTGTCATTGCTGAACAAAACTAAAAATGCTTTTTTCTCCAAAAAAATTTGATTCAAAATGTCTAAATTGTTATCCTAATTACAGCTTTGCTTGACCCTGCAGTACTTATTGAGGGTGTCCTCTTTCGAGCAAGATATTTGGGCTCCACTCAGCTCGTATGTGAAGGACAACCAACGAAATCAACTCGAATGATGCAAGCTGAAGAAGCCGTTTCCAGGATTAAGGTAGGTTTCTTGTTATGATTTTCTTAGAAACGTCTTCATCAAAAAAGATAAAATTAAAAATAAAATCATATACTAACTACCCTCGAACACTTTGGTCACATGCATACTAACAGGCTTTGGTAAGTTCGCTAAACTCCACTATTTTTTAAATCAATTGTAATTAAATCATCTGTCATTTGTTAAAATGTTATCTATGTTTTCATTAGGCACCTGAAGGAGAAAGTCAACCTTCCACCGAGGTTGATTTATTTATATCAACTGAAAAAATAATGGTCCTTAACACAGATTTAAAGGAAATAATGATGGATCATGCTCTACGTACAATCTCTTATATCGCTGATATTGGCGATTTAGTTGTGCTAATGGCACGACGTAGATTTGTTCCATCGGATACTGATGAAGGTCCAAAACCAAATCGGACACCAAAGATGATATGCCATGTTTTCGAAAGTGACGAAGCACAATTTATAGCACAATCGATTGGTCAGGCATTCCAGGTGGCATATATGGAGTTCCTGAAAGCAAACGGAATTGAGGATCATAGTTTTGTTAAGGAAATGGATTACCAAGAAGTGCTCAATAGTCAGGAGATTTTTGGTGATGAATTGGAGATATTCGCGAAAAAGGAATTGCAAAAGGAGGTCGTTGTACCAAAAGCGAAAGGAGAAATACTGGGTGTAGTGATTGTTGAGAGTGGTTGGGGATCGATGCTGCCTACAGTTGTGATTGCCAATTTGATGTCAGCAGGTGCTGCAGCACGATGTGGTCAATTGAATATTGGTGATCAGTTAATAGCTATAAACGGCATGAGCTTGGTCGGGCTTCCATTATCGACTTGTCAAAGTTACATACGCAATGCAAAGAATCAGACTGCTGTTAAGTTTACGGTTGTGCCTTGTCCGCCGGTAGTGGAGGTTAAGATAAAGCGACCGAATACCAAATATCAATTAGGATTCAGTGTTCAAAATGGAGTGGTAAGTCTTTGAATGATAAATCCTTTTTTTTGCCCTTTTGATGTGGTAACTAATTAAAGCGCTCAAGAAAAGAATTCCAATGAATATCCAATAAAAATACTAAATAAATCGAATTCATGAATGTTTGTTGAAGAGAAAAATGGCAAAAATAGCATAGTTCATCTTGTAAATATCAAACTTAGATCATCTGATAAAATTGGAATTGATAAGTAGTTTTTATTTCAAAATTTTGATTGTGTTCGCTTCCAAGGTGAGAGATCTCTAACTGCGTATTTCAGAGGTTTGTCAGTGTTTAACTTTGCTTTAATTAAGTGTTTTGGCAATAGCGGAGATGTTTTGCTAATAGCGGAAAAGTTTTTTGGCTCCTTCAGATGGTAAAAAGACAATTCGGATAACGTTGGTTAATAGCAAGGAGGTCTATTTGCTTTGATGTTCGTTGCAAATGTGGTGGGCGTTGTAGACATTAACTATCCGCTCACCATTCTTGTCGCTTACTACCTTTCGGACCTTTCAATACAAGTTGTGTTGGATGGATTCAAGTTTGAAACACACTTTATAAGTTTTGGTAAGCCTCAGGGCTCCGTTTTGTCTCCTACTCTCTTCCTTATCTTCATTAACGATCTCTTATCTAATGACTCCTACCTCAGCTTTTCATATTCGTTTTTAAACTCACATCTCTACTCTTCAGGTGTGGAACCGGAACGGTTGCCTATGATTAGCTCATTCAATTCTGAAATTGACAGCATTGTTACATGGGGCAATAAAAACCGAGTAGAAATCAATGCTTAGAACATACAATGCAGCCTTTTGTCGCTAAAGGTAAACATTCCCCCATTGCCATTATCCATGAATGGTACCTACATACATCCAAGAAACCGAAAAGCTGTCAGTACTCGGTATGTGTGTAAACGATGAAATTCATTGGAATTACCACATATTTGATGTCGCCAAAAATGCTGCTAAACGCTTAGGTTTCTTGAGACAAATTAGCAAATTCTTCACCCCTTCTGATCTGGCTAAAATTTATAAAGCCCTTATGCTCCCAAAACTGGAGTACCATTCTCATATCTGGTTAGGTGCTCCTCAAAAATCTTTGCGCCTTCTATAAACAAAACAGCGTTGCATTCCTCCTTTGAAACAACTTAGCAACAACACCCGTCTCGATAGGAAGCAATGCACATCAGTGTTACCTTGAGCACAACCTCGGAAGGCCAAGCATAAAGATTCATATTTGACTCGCACTACCCATATGTGAAATGCTATACCAGACTGTTTTCCCTTACATTACGATTCACAAGAATTCAAAAGCAAAGTGCATCGGTGTCTCTTTTTAAATACCCTCCTATTTTCCTAAACGCTCGCACTGTGTTTTATAACATTAAAAGGGTATTCATAACCTTTTAATGTGCGCGCTAATTATAAAAAAATATTAATTGCGATATCTCATCGCTATTGCTATGCCTTTGTAGCATTTAAAGATGTCCATACTGACAGTTGATATATGTGTCTGGGTTTTCGACGGTATTGCATTGCTATGAAAAGCGCTTCCTCATTTAAACTTTCGATCTCCTTATTTCCTGCCAAAGTTATGGCTAAAAGAAATTCCAAAGCATTAATTTTTTGTTTTTATGCGACGTCACTTTTTTTTTACTTTACTTATGTACCGCAGTGGGTAATACAGTTCTAGGTGAACCTGGTCCCTAAACAACATTTGAAGCTCCTGGTGAGCTCTCTGCTATTTCCCGATGTGATTTTTTTTGTAAATGAGGAAAAGGAGGATTGTTAAAAGCTATCGCAATCTTGTTTATGGGAGCATAAAGTTGGAAATTTGCTAGAAACCAAATATTTGTTCATGGACAAAATTTCTTTTAGTGATTGATGAAAAAAATGAAATCCAGTTGGCAAATAAGTGTTTGACTTAAACGCCTGAACAATTACTGAGGTCTATAAACGGCCATTTGTGTCTTAATAAAAATTTCATATTTGTTTTCTCTCTGTTCTTCATTAAATTTAATAAATAATTACATAGGATGACGCCACAGAGCGGGAGCCGCAAGGCCAAGCGCATTTCTCACAACTCCTTGTGAGAAAGTAAAGGGGACCTATTTTTTTCTGTCGATTCCAAACGGTTTTATGAGATAGCCCTTTTCATGGCAATGAATTTGCTTTCGCAAGACTTGCCAATTCCTCGCGAAAAAAGATAACCGTTAAGAAACATTTTTTGTTTTCTGTTGCTATTTGAACCACAAACCAGCCAGTTGTACCAAGAACTATGTCATTTTACTGGCTTTTTACTAAAACGCCTATCGTAATAAGGGTGAATATCTTCCAATAAATTACTCTTGTACGTAGGGATGGATACCTCCAAAGTATTAAATTAAATAGGTAAATAAATACTAAATAGACTGCATAATTGTATATCAAAAAAATACATGTACCACTGAAAAAGCCTTGATAGAGTAGAAGATTTTGACCAATGATAAATGATGCCTTTGTTATTCATATATTATTTTTATATTTTTTTCAGATTTGTAGTCTGTTACGAGGGGGAATTGCTGAAAGAGGCGGAGTGCGTGTGGGTCATAGAATAATTGAAATCAACAATCAAAGTGTTGTGGCTGTTCCTCATGAGAAAATAGTTAATTTGCTGGCAACATCTGTTGGCGAGGTAATAGAATTTTAATAAAATGTTTTCCCTTTCATTCCATCATGCTCTTTCATTTTCTTGTTTCAGATTTTGATGAAAACGATGCCGACTTCCATGTTTAGACTCCTCACAGGCCAGGAAAATCCAATCTTCATCTAACTATTTTCACTCTCCAATAGAAAAGAAAGTTTAACTACAAAAAAAACTTACTTATTGCTACTAGCTCATAAGTCTATGAAATTAAAATAAAGAGAAAAAAAAAACCTAACGAATAAATGAAACCAAAAATACAAAGAAAATACCCACACGCACTACTTGCTATAAGCGGCAATTTAACGACTTAAAAAAAGAAAAGAAAATATTTAATAGAAAAGTAAAAAGAAAAAAAAAACTACACTCACTGTAAAGATATCTACTGTGAAACACCAAACAAACAATCAATTTTTGTAACTTTTCATAAAGTAAAATATTCGAATTTATGTTTGCCCGCTTCTTTAATACTAATTATTAGGAAAAGGAAACAAAAATGTGTAATAAATTATAGGGCATGCTTTGATCATCGTCTTTTTCCTAACATAGTCAACATTTCTTCATTTCATTAACACTACATGCTATACATTGATTACACTACCAATTGGTTATCCGAAAATAAAAAACAAACAAAACAAATCGAATTTCCCGGCCGTTGTAAGTTTTATAAAACAAAATACACGCAGTAATAATATTTTGCAAAACAAATCGAGACTGATCTTTGCGTGATTTCTTTTAAAATAGTTTTTTTTTTATTACTATACAAATGTATATGCATTAGACCAAAAAGCAAAATAATGAAGGAGAAAGAAATAAAAGAGAAAGATAATTTTATTTTTGATTAAAAACAATAAATAAAATTCAGTATTTAAATTTTATACATAAGAATTCTATGTCATATACAATTGATTTTCTACACAATACAATGATATGCAATATTTTTATTTATTTAGTTTATCGTGCCATTAAAATCATTTTGTAATTCTTCTTTTTTACGTTATATTTTTGTAAATACAAATATCGTTATATATATATATTTAGTTTCTTTTAAAGGAAAATAAAAGTGTACATCTTTTTTATTACCTACTTTATGTTTTTTTTGTTTGAATTTTTATTTGAACAACACCACACATGCTCAAAAACCTATGAATGTACTAAATATTAAACATCACATATCTACATTATATCCCATAATATTCGCTTGTCTCCCACATATTCATCTTTGAAAACATTTACGAAAACAATAAAAAAGTAAAATAAAATAAAATAAATAAATCGCATGCTGTTAAACATCTGTGTTTGTCAGATTTGAAGGCATTTGCTGTTTATCAGTTATAAAAAGTAAGAATCAACGACTTCTTATAAGTGACCTTTCAACAAAGCAAAAAAAAAAAAAAAAAGGAGAATATAAAAACAAAAGCTCAAAACCATTATTTCGATTTATGTGTAGTAATATTTAACGAATTTATGTGTTTCATTTATTTGTTAATAACTAACTAATGTTAAAGGAAACACACTTACAGTATTTTTAGTATCGCATTATAAATGTTGCAAACTCAGTTCGTAATTCGTTGAAGTTCATTTACTTACTACATGTGAGGTAAGACTCAGAGTGTTGAATATAAATATTATAGCACAAACGAAAAACTTACCAAGTATTATCTCGGAAAGCGAAATCTAGTCATTAGAGTCAGACTTATTTTAGTTTTTATGAGTGATTTTATCTTTATTTAAAGCAGTTCGATAGGGTTATGTCATTAAAGCAACATCAGGTGGACATTGTGACTTGAATTGATTGACCTAAACTTTGTTCATATATTTCTACTTTGAAATCATATTGCGAAAACCAACAACTTACTTTGATTGTTAAATCTTTTAACATTATAAGTGTTGGCTATCTTAATTGTAGATTAATTTAAGAAATCTTTGGAGATACTTTGAGAGTGCCTTTTTAGTTTGATTATTTTTACTTTTATTATTATTTATCTACAGAAATTATAATTTTACTGTCAAAAAATAAAGAGCACTAGCTAGAAAAGTTTTCTGCTCTTTATTGATAAATATCTATGGATTTTTCTATTTGAGTCCCCCACAAAATAATAAATATATTCTATTCAAAGAAGGTTGTGGTAGATGCGTAATGGTAAGTGTGTCTGCCCGTTGCGTGGGAGGTTCGAAATTCGAATCCCAGAAACATCAAAAAATGTTTTTCCACGGATATTATATCGTCTTTCGAGTATTGGCAACTTCTTCGATAGTAATTTCTTGCCATGAAACGCGTTTTCTAAATAAGCCATTCGAAATCGGCAAAACGTTGTAGCGTTCTTCCATTCCCCCATAAGGCATGGTTTAGAGAAAAGCGCTAAGTCCTGGGGCCCTACTCTGTATTTCGTTTCGAAAGGCAAGTCTATTCGAAAGTGATCTTCGATCAGTTTATGAATTCGTAGGTACTCTGTAAAGTTTTCGAATCGGAAAAAAGAACTTGTTAATGTTTTCATTTACGGAATAAATTTTTCATGTCTCGAGAAATATGTATTTCTCAAGAGATCTGTCAAATCCATCAAAAAAATGATATCAAAGCGAATTGCAAACAAGCTAAGAAATAAATAAATAAAATAAAAAAAGTAGTTGATTCGAGTCCGCTTTAGAAATAAAGAGTACAAAATATTCGTTTTTGGAAATTTTTGATTTCGAAACGAATCACCCCTGGGGATCCCCACGCTGTTTCGCCATCCTATTCATTCATTTATTTATTTATTCAAAGAAGGTTTCTGGAAACAACATTTCTCTACAAACCGTAGCTTTTTGTCTCTCTTGTCCCAACAGAGGCAAACATTTTTTTCCACGGCTATCGCCTTTCGCGAGGAACCTGCAGAGAATTGTAGGTTCCCTCCATTCCCTCACAAGGCTGGTTGTTAAAAATGTGCTAGGTCCTGGGACTCCACGCTCTGTTGCGCCACCCTATTTATTTTATTTTTTTATGAATGATTGAATGTTGGTTACTTTTAAGACGGTGTCTGAAGAATGCTTTCCATTGACTTCAAGTCTTTGTCCTAGCCGACTTTTACTCTGTCTTATAAGAATCCCTTGAATTTCCAAATGCTGAAGCTGTTTGAGCTATTTTCGTTAACTACAGAATTCTAACAAATCGAAATATGTGTAGCTTGTTGTGTCCTCCCATTTATTATAGACCGTTGTTGCGATGTGCAGTGGTTAGAACAATGATACGGATAAAAAAGGCTGAACTTCAATTTTTGTTAAAAAAAAAATCTTGGCACCAGTAGCTCTGTCATTTTACAGGAGCTTAAGTGAAAAGCCTCTTGTAACAATTATTTACTTTTTAGAACCAGGGCCGGTTATCGTCCAATAATCAAAATTTGTAACTAAACTTCCAGCGATTGAAAAATAGCTTCTTGACTATCGTCATATTAACTTTGGTAACTTTTCAAGATTTTCAAAGTTACGTGATCCAACCACAGAAAAAACGAAACGCTCGAAACAGCAAGCTCTTGGGCGCAAAAAAGAACCAGCCGGATGTTTGGGATACCTTCTTGAAGGAGTCAGATTGCTGCGGAAAATTAATTAAATACATATTAAAATTCAACATCAACAGGAAACATACAAATCCTTGCTACTCAAATGAATATAAAACTGAAATTTCTGGACACGAGAATAAAACATCAACAAGAAAAGAAACAAAAGTAAAGTTTTTAAAATTGATTACTTGAAGTATCTTGTTGTTTTTGTTGTGTTTTCTTTTGTTATATAGCTTTCATATTTGTAGAACACCGATAACGAGTGCTATCGAAAGAATAATTGACTTTTAAAATCAATCAGCAAAGTTCGGCATGACGAGGACTTTCTCACTTAGCCGTTCGGAGTCAGCATACAATTTTAGGTTCTAAAAAGCATTTGGGTCCGAATTTTGTTGCGTCATCCTCAGTAAAGATATTTCTCTAATTCAATGCGTTAGAAACCTACTTTCTAATTGTTCCAATCAAGTTTTGAATGGCTACAAGATTGATATCGATTACTCCTTATTCCATCTGCCCTGGGTACGATTTGCAAAACGCTTATCCGCCAATAGTCACTTCTGTTCTGATGGTGCATCTAAAATTACTTAATTTCTATTGGACGTATGTTGTTAAAACCTGCAGTCAAACAGACAGGCGACAGAAATAAAACAAACGATCGATTCTCTTCAAGATCGCCGCAACGTTTATTATCTTGCTTCATTTATCCTTGTTTGCATCATCATTAAGGATAGATGAAACAACCAGTTGTAAGCTTTTCCGCAATATCTCTATCTCATCCGTTGATCAACCGTTTACTTACTATTGGACATAATTTGGGGCGTACCATCAATTATAAAAAACCTTTTGCTAACCGCTCAGCACACGTGTGGAATGCATTGCCTCACAACCTTATTTCGTACTGTTCGAACTGGTTTCGTTGACGTTGGACTCCTTATTCAGAGTGCTTGGACCTTATCTGATTAATATGAGAACGAATAGACGAGCTTTTATATTCAATGCTTAGAAGAACGTTTGTTGTACCCTCCCAAATGCTGAAAAATTAGTACGACATCCTTAAAAGATCTCTCCTGGACGACGAAACCTTTAACTGTTTTTTTTTTTTTGTTATATTAATGTTTACCAGCGGAAATTTTGAGCCAATTATGATAGAAACCTTTGGCGCCTTTGGTAGATACTACCATTTTTTCAGTTGTAAGGTGGTGTTGGTGTTTGAAAAAAACTCTAAGTGGTCTCAGGGCAAACCCAGGACTCATATTACAGTTATCGATAAAAATGTCTTGTTATCGTTGGGTTGCGGTAAAGTTTCACGACACTCGCTGTTGTTTACGACTGCTTTTGGCCTTTCTTATCGTTCTCATATTTTCATGGATCTCTATTGTTGCTATTGTTCTTTTCGGTTTGGTTTTTTTGTATTTTTTTTTTTGTCTCGGGGCTAGGGTTTCAACGAATGACTCTTTTACTACTTAGATGAAGTGTTCTTTTCTGTTCTTGAGTAGAGAACCATGGAGTTAGAGACTGAGTATACGACTAAAGTCCTATAAATCTTCAAAATACAAGAACACGAATGCAGGTTCTCATTTTCGTTTAAACTTCATAAGAAAAGATGTACTTTTTTCGTTTAGAGGAATAGGAATATTTCCCCAGAGTGAAACCAATAACAATCAAATCGCAAAACAGTTGGTTTTTTTAATAATTTGTACTCTGTACAAAAAATTCAAAAAATGCCTTTCGTTTCAGTTTTAAAATTTTTATTAATTAGATTCATCTTTTGAATATTTCTGGACCATTGAATTTTGATTGAATTCGAATTCAGTCAAAAAAGTATTCGAAAAATGACGATTGGTGATGACGGTGTCCTGTCTGGTAATTGACATGATTAGAGGAAGAGAAACGTCCGGAAGCATCCTCTTAAAACCGTTCTATTGGTGGTGCAAGATAGTGGTTTTTCTTTTCGTAGAAGATAATTTTGTTTATCGATCTGAAGTCTAAATTCGCTGAGAAAGATCTGTGTGAACATATACAAATAAATGTTCATAGTGTACATGTAACTCAAATGTCAAAAAGAATATTTACTCAAGAAATACTTTTTATGAACCATAAGTGTTCCAATTACACAAAAATAATAATCTGCTCTATTATCTTAACCGTTTGGAGAAATTTCAATGATGTTATTTATTTTCTTTGTGGATATCTGAAAGGACATAGTGCCCAGCAAACATTTTAATTTTACTCTGATTTTTCAGTCAGAACGATTTTCATGGTATGCACAAACATTTCGTACAAATCGGAGAAAATTACTTTTCGATTAGTTATGAAATGATTAGGCAGAAGCAGAATTCGTTAAACTGTATAAGCAATTTCACGTGTCCCATTGAATTTTAAAATGATTGGTTCACTGATTTTAAACTATGGAAAGCGACAACGTTTTTGAAATGCATAATTTTTGAATAAAATAAAAACTAAGGTAAGAATACTCGTACAAATAAAAATGTTCAGTGCAAAACTTTGTTGATCCACCTCCTGTTAGAAGTAAAACAAATTATAAGAGTTGTTTGTTGTCATTTCCTTCCACATAAGCATAGAAATTTCAAAGTAAATTATCAGTTCAATCAAATCGAACGTTAACTTCAGAACCTCGTTTGAAACAACAAAAATGGGTTAGCAAACCATGGCTTCTCTGATTATAATATTTTAAATCAACAATGCTTCAATATTTCAAAATTAAGGAAAACCATAAGAAACACGCATATTTTATGAGTATGCATATTTTTTAAAATGCTTGAACAAAAAAAAAAAAACAAAAAAATACACAGCAAGCGTAATTACTCTTGTTTGAAAATTTAAAGCATTAATATTATGTATTGTAGTATGAAAGTTAATTCCATCGATGGGTGAAAAATCAATAAAATAAAATACGACGTGATAATTGTTGTAATATTTACAGAAAATAATGAACATAATTAAAACAATAAAAACAAAAACAAAGAATCAATATGTTTACTGGAAGAAATACTTTATATAAATGTATAATAATAAAATGTAATCTTACTAATCGTAGCTAGAAACATGTAAAATAAAACTTAAATATTTGAATAAAATGTCTTAACGAGACATCAATTATTCAATGTAACGTATAACGTACGTATATTTCGCGTCAGCACAATAAGAAATGGTTTAACAAAATAATAATAATAATTTTAATAAAAGTTGTGAAACGCAAACAAGAGTTGTTTTTTTATTTAATTTATGTCTTTAACTTTAACTTATTATTTCATGTTTTTTTTTTGTTTAAAGTTAGATACTCTGAAAGATGGAAACAAATTTTGAAAAATCATTTTAGTTATTTGTTATAAGAAAAAGTTTTTTTTATCATTATTTATTGTAAAGCGAAAAAATGTAGGACAGATAAGATTTATATATATATAAATAAAAAATGTGTTTATTTATTGAAACCTTACTGTAAAATGTGTATGCAAACATGAAAAATAAAATAAATAATTACTTGTTGCAAATACTAAAGGCAAAATGAAAAAAAAAAAAAAACAAAAATAGACATAAAAACAAATATTGTATCAATCAGTGAATAAATGGCATATAATTTCGCATTTTTTACAAAACGCTGTTTTATTGTTTCTTTTGAGTATTTTGAGGTCTTTTTTTCTGTCTGACGTTTAAAATAATGACTGGAGAACTCAGACCTAAACAACGGTCCGTTGTAGTAGCAGATAGGAACCTTCTTTTGTTATAGCTTTCCAGATGTTCGTAAAAAACCCTAAGACGCTGCCATGATAAGGAGCCCAAGTAACCAGTTCTCACCATGTCTGCGCCGAGTATCGATGACCTCATGCGAGTAAAAGAAGCACATTCTCAGAAGAAGTGCTCAACGGTGTCCTCATCTTCTTCACGTGGTATCACTTAAGCCTAACACTTTAAATGCTTGGCAAAGCAGAAAAGCCCCGTGGTCAATTAGCTTTCTACAGTCTTCTCTTATGAGAGGCATAATAAATTTTAGGATGCTGTTCAATGGGAGGTTAGAGATATTATCCAATGTTTTTTATCCAAGTGTGAGCCAAGTTAGGCACTCACAGAGGAAGTGAATGATCCTTCCTCTGCCTCCTCGCCTTGCTATCCTATACATAAGTCGGATGTGCTAATGCCTATTCTAATCATGTGGGTATCTAGTGAGTTGTAACCCGCGAGATTGCCAATCAGCAGAGAGAGTCGAAGCCTGCTAAACTGGAGCAAAAAATCAGTTTTTTTTTTTTTGGAATTGTCTGGCCATAGGCTTCTTGAAAATCGGCATGTTTCTAAATATGACCACCAGTCATTCTGTTTTTATTTTTGTTCTAGTGGCTTGAGAACTGAGGTGTTCGTTCCGCTGGATTGTCGTGATGCCCCGATTTTAGCCAAATTAGTTTTACAATGTTTGTTGAGCTGAGCAGTCTTAGATTACTGCAACAGCTTTAATTAAGTTTTGCATAGCCAGGAGGTGTTTTGATGTTTCCTAGACTGCAGGTACTTCTGTTCGTTTTATTGATCTATTCATATTAGGGTAGTCTGAGAAGATGTCTGACCACCCCTTCGTTATAACCCTGTTTTCCTCCCAGAACTCTCTCGTCGGAATGAATGCTAGGGCTACTAGATTGAAATAAGTGTGCGTGGGGCTTAGTCTGCTTGAATGTCTTTATCAGAATTATTCATAGTTGTTCTGTGGTCTGGTATATCTGTTTTCCAATTATTGCATTGTTAGTGAAAATGTCTAGGGGTGCTAGTGATAGGAAAATTCATGGTCTTAAGGTTTGACGTCTTCTTTGATGATGGCCACCAAACCAAACAGGCGTATGTGAGGATTAGTCTTATTATGGATGTGCACATTCAGTTAATAGTTTTGAGACCACATCCCCCTTTTTTCTCAAAAATTCTACTGCAAGTGTATAATGCACTTTGAGCTTTTCTTTCTCTTTCTTTAAAATTTTCTTTCCAGTTCAGTTTACGATCAAAGACAATTCCAAGATATTTCGCGGTACCAGATAAGTTTATTGGTATACCGTTTATGGTGGGTGGAAGTATATCTTGAATCTTACGCTTTCTCGTGAGCAGAACAAGTTATGTTTTTGTAGGGTTAATATTTAGCCCGCAGTTTTTGGCCAAGCTGATGGGCGTATTTAGAGCTGCTGAAGGTGTTATTTTTCGGAAATCATGACGACAATGTCATAGGCATAGGCTACAGCCCTTATTCCGCTCAGGTCTAGTTTAACTAGGATCTGGTTAACTACTAGGAACCAGAGTAGCGGGGATAGAACTCCTATTTCCGTTTTATCTCTACAAGTTATGAACCATAGTTAAATTTCTGCTTTTACTTTTTTGTTTGGACCATGGAGTCGATCCAATTTGATAGCGTTGGCTCGATATTTATGGAGCATAGTGCCAGACGAATGGCATTGTATTTAACATTGCTGAAGGACCACTCTATGTCAAGGAATGCAGCCATCATCTACTCTTTATACCTGATTGATTGTTCAATGGTTTCGACTACTTGGCCCAAAAAAATTCTTTTATTTTCTTTTTCACTGAGTGCGATGCATTATGCAAACACGAATTCAATCAGATTCATTTTTCTTCCGAATTGATGTTAAATGGACGACAACATGAAGGAATATCCCGATTTTGTTATTTTTAAATACACACACAATGGCTTAGAGAGATGGAATTTATTGTGGCTCTGTGCTATGTACATAATATGTATGTAGGTAAGTGTACAGTGTTTGACTAATTGGTACATATACAAAAAATTGTTTTTAGCCAAAAGCTCGACATAGGTAGTTGTTTTCAGTTCAGTTATTGTTTTGAAATCGTATTGAATGCATAAGTTGCAGTTTTATATTCGTTTGTTTGTGGAAACTTACAAAAGAGCAAAGAAAAACATACAAACTGATTTTTGACGGGAAGCTAGTGCTCCGTGGCAGTTTTGTATTTGTCTAAAATCTAAAACCTCCTCCTAAATCCTTTTTTCAGAAATACACAAGCAATTAATTTGTGGTTGTTGTATTGTATTGACTTTTAAATACTTTAAATGTACTTGAAAAAGAAATTCACTGGCTTCAAAATAGGTACAGAAATTACTTCAAAACACAACTTCGTATGTGCACCTGTTTGTTTTGTATAAAAGTTGAGGGAACATAAATAATCTAAAACTCTTTATACTATTGGCAAGTCATATCAGGGACACCATTGATAGCAACTCCACACTGCATCTCTTTTTTTTGTACTAAATTAGGTCCCTATTATGAGTAGCAAATCGAACGTTCGATTGGAAGCGAATGTTTATGCGAGCTTCTTTTATAGAGGTATTATAGGTTTTAGAAACAAAAACTTTGTAGAAAACTTTTTCTTCGACGTTTAAGGAAAGTCAGATAAGAGATTGGAAGAAGTTTAACGATAATAATCCAATTAATGAGTTTCTCTAAAACATTCGCTTCCAGTCGAACGTTCGATTCGCCACTCATAATACGGACCTTAGATTTCATCTTTTAAGAGTCAGGTTTTATGAGGAGATTTTATGATTTTATTTTTAAAAGAGCTTTGGTATTAAGTTCGTAAGGTTTCATTATTTACGCTAACATTATCTCCAAAGTACTCAATTGCTTTATCGATTTTGAAGAGGAATCGAAAACAAAATTAAAAAATGGGCACGCTCAAACCTGCGATTGCGTGATAAGTTGTATACTAAAATTTTAAAGCTGACTACAAGGCTTCACTCCTGATAATATATTTGGTAGTATAGGGTTGCCAACTACGCTTTATTAATTATTTGTGAAAATTGAAAAAATTTATATTTGTAAATATCCAAACGTTTTTTTGAAAAAAAAAAAATAAAAACGCCATTTTTTTAAATTTTTTTTTAACAAAATTAAGATTTTTTACTTGTTAATATTTGCATTCTTTCTGAAACTACCTTTAGGACATTTTTAATATAAAATTTCGTCAAAATCGTGTCAGCCATTAACGAGAAAGTCGTTCTTAGAACTTTTTCCGAAAATATTTTTTACGTCACAAGAAAGACCACTTGAAGTTAAAATCCTTCACACTAAAATTAATCGAAATCATGGGAGCCGATTTCGAAAAATATTAGTACATATTATCATATCGGTTGTATGGCAGGTACCGTTATTTCAAGACCTAGAGGCTCAATTCCAACAACCTCCAGGACCAACTTTTCTTTCCTATAAGCACGGGTCACACAAGGCTGCTTGGCAGCCGCTTCTTATCAGCGGCTGGCAGTAGCAGAAGCAGGCAGCGGCTGGCAGTCCGGTCACACTATCGGCTGCTACTCACCTACTTCCCTAAGCAAATAGCTACAGAGAGGCGTGCAAAAATTGCTTTTGAACTTTATTTCTAAATTTTAAACCTATATACGATATTTAACACGAAAAATTAAATAAACAGAACGTCTAGCAGTCGCTGATAGCAGCCAAAAGTTGAACATGTTCAACTTTGCCAGCCGCTGCTAATTACTCACCAGCTGGCAGGGAGTGTGGTGAATTTCATGGTCACACGAAGCTCCTCAGCGGCTGGCAGGAGCGGCTACTCGATTCGCCGCTGGCAAGCAGCCGTGTGTGACCCGTGCTATAGTCTATCATCGTAATGTTTTTTTTATTTAATTGTAATCTCAAATTTTTTTTTCTGCACGATTGTAAAACTTGCCTTATAGCTCATATAATCCCAAGTAAAAATTAATAAGGTTTCACAACAATGCTCTGGGAACCTCTGTACCGAAGGAACTTCACAAACCTACAAACCTACAACCCTATGCCGTTTGATGCAAAGTTAGAATCCGGTTTTCATTACAGTGTGTTATTACTTCCGGAGGCTTAGCCAATTCCTCATGAGAGGGGATATTTGGGAAAAACAGTTTTATGTTTCTGGCATTCGAATCAGGAACTCCATGTTATAGGCAGTCGTGCTAACCATTACGCCACGGGGACCTAAATCCGCCGTAATCAACAGGTATAAAAAAAAAATTAGAAAAAGATATTAAGTATACGCCACAGTATACTTGGACTTTCAAAGATATTCTAGGAAACAGATCGTAGCATTGCGTGTACATTGTAAATACTTTAGAATATCTTAATATTTCATACACATGGTAGCCTAGAAAATCAAAAGAGTGACAAGAAACGAAACAGAATATCGCTTGTGAGGTTTGCTGTTTCTATTGAGTGGAATGAGAATTTATTTATTCCATTCAATTGACCAAAAACGATTATTTACTCAAATTATTAAAAAACAAAAAATAAAATAAAATTGGGTTGCTATACGTTTCACTGATCGAAAATATTTTCCCGTCGGCTAAAGATTTTATTGGGAACAACGTATTCTTTGAAAGACAATTAACTCTTCATACCATATTTCAATTTATTTTAGTTTTGAAACTGAAAGTTTAAGTGATCTCTCTTTATGAACTGTATTTCATTTAATACTCTCTCGTTAAGAGAAGAAAAGTGCTTGTTTAAGTTGGAAAATTTGTATTCCGAGCCACAGAACCCGTGCTAGGGCTTTAACGGGGTGTCCTGGTGTATAAGTTCCTATTAGTGGAGTTCCTAGAGCATTATAATCACATAAACCTCGGACTTTTATTACAGTGGATAAAAAAAAAAATGCCAATGTTAAGCTAAGAATATTAATAAAAAAACTTACCTATTTAAAAAATGAGATTTTGATAATAAAGTTAAAAAAATTGGATAATTATAATAATTCAAATAATATAAGACAGATAGGCATATACTCGTATATCAATCTTCAGGTTGAGTTTCTACAAGGATTTAATATTCTTACTTAGGTGGGCATTACAGTTCGGGGTGAACCTGGGCCTCAACAAACATCCTTCTATAACGACTTCGATTTCGGGCGAGCTCTCTCCAGTTTCGCACTCCAAGTCGGTTGAGGTCTTCATCCACTTGATTGCGCCACCTAAGACGAGGTCTTTCCCTTCCGCGATTTCCCTGCAATGTGCTTTCGAACACCCGTCGAGCCGGAGCGTTTGGGTCAGTGGCGGATTAAGGCTTATTGCCGCCCAAGGCCATGTCTGACACGCCGCCCTTTTTGATCAACAAAATTCTATATGTTTTGAATCACAATTGTTATAATAGCTTTTATTTTTTACACGACTCATAATGCGAACCATAAGAGAGTGCTCTATTTTTTATTCAAATATAATTATTAAATAATACAAAAAAATGTTTATTAAACTCTAGCTAGCATAACAAATAAAAATAACCATTTTTTTCAAATTATAAAGTATTGCCTAGTTTGTAAATCTCTTCTTCCTGACTTTTGTCCGAGTAAAAGCATCAACTATGTCATCATTATCAATTTCTTGAACTAGTTGAGCTTCATTAGACAATAATTCTAAAGTTTAAGTCTATCTTGGGCCATACTTGCGAGTAAATAAGATTTAACCCTTTTTAAGGTAGAAAAAGATCTTTCTGCTGAAAAGTATGTAGCGGGAATACTCAAAAAAATACGCAGAGCAATGTCTACATTCAAATAAACATCTCGAAAATTTCGAGAATGCATGACATTGTGTATTTTTTGTGCGGAGCGTACATCTTCCTTATTTGCTAGGGATAGGGATACTTTTTAACTAGTTTATTCGCAAGATTTTTCAGTTCAATCGTATCTATGTCAGGTAAAGTATCAAAAAAACTAAAATTTTCGTCAAGTTTTTTATAAGCGTTTTTACGTCCGGCCAATTGTACGCTTAAAGTATCGAAAATTCGGTAATACACATTGGGTGCGAACATTTTCGTGACCAGATGAAGGTATTGTTTCATTCACCCGTAACTCACCTGCCTGAATTTTTCTAGTTGTCTTGGTTTCATAACGGTAATTAACTTTAACTCCATACAGTGCTTTTGCTTTTTCTTCATATTCAGACTATTGTTTGTCCCTCATATCTTGAAGAAATACTGCCAAAGAACCATAAATTTTTACCACAGATGATAAATCCGCATGAGATTCTTGAAGCTTCTTACTTACAGCACACATTCGTGTGCTAGCATTCAAAGCGAGTACAAGTATACCTAATCTATCCTATCGCGAATTATAGAAAGAATAAAAATTTCTCATAAGCGAGTTCGTTGTGATTCTGGTGATGGCGGCAACCGCCCTCCCAGCAAACTTTTAACTTTAAATAAAAGTAAAAATAAAAAAATCGAAATGGTTAATAACCAAAACTATTATCAACCGCTTCAAAGCCTTATGGCTGACGCGGAAGATATCACCGAAGACAGTGTTAATTCAAAATTAATTAAAGAAAGTGTGCCTCCCATTGTGGTTTTAAAATCTTCATGCGAACAACTTCGTACCATTCTTAATGAATTAAAAATTGATAACTATCTCATTAAAAACATTTCATTCGGACAAAAAATTCTCTCCCCTTCTATTGAAGTTTATGAAAGTGTTAAATCTGAACTTACAAAGAAATCGTGTGAATTCTTTACTTATTCGCGTAAAAATACACGACCATTAAAAGTGGTTTTATTGGGACTTGATCTGATGCCCGTAAATCAGATTAAAAAAGAACTTCTATCATCTGGTATTAAGTGCATCGATGTCAAGGTTATCAACAACAACGTAAAATCTAGTTCACAAGCTAAAAACTATATCTATGTCGTGTATATTGAACGCGGTACCATTAAACTAAATGAACTTAAGAAAAATCACTCAACTTTATTTAAAACTTTGATCCGATGGGATTTCAAGAAGCAGAATCCAGGTAAAGTGACTCAATGTTACAATTGCCAACTATATGGCCATGGTTCCATGCATTGCAACATTAAAAGTTTTTGTGCCAATTGCTCCGGCAGTCATAAAACTACTGAATGTACTATTTCTGACGTGATCCGATGTGCCAATTGTAATGGACCACACAAATCATCCGATCTTAAATGCGTTAGCCGCATTCAATACATGGATATTCGACAAAAACTTTCACCTTATCAACGTAAACCAAACCACTACAAGCCAACATCTTCCAGAACGATTCAACAAAAACAATTCGATCCACAATCCCTCACACAATTCCCCTCATTACCATCATACTCCCACTCCCATTCTCACAATCAATCAAATCGTCCACCAGCTGATCCATTACCATCCACATCACCGATCAACAGAACCCAGCATCAACATCAGCAACCTCAGCCACAGTCAAATCTAAATAATATTAGTAAGAGCAAAATGTCTCCAAATAGCTTATTCTCTTTTGATGAAATCAATTCTCTCTTAAATGAAGTACTAACCAAATTAAGAGCTGGTCAAAGTAAAAGCGATCAATTCAATGTAATAACCTCTTTAGCCATTAAATATATTTACACAAATAATCATGATGTATAATAACAATAACTTAAACATTGTCACTTGGAATGCTCAAAGCATCAATAACAAAAGCATAGAATTCTTTAATTTCCTTATTGACAAAAAAGTTGATATAGCACTAGTAACAGAAACTTGGCTTAAAGTTGACAAAGCATTTTCACATTTAAATTTTAATTGTTATCGTCTAGACAGGAGAATCGAAAGAGGTGGTGGCGTAGCTATCGTCATAAGAAATGATATCAAGCACTCAGTATGTACTAATCTAAGACTACGTTGTGTTGAATCGGTAGGAATAGATGTTTATACTAATGATAACTCTAAGCTTAGCATTTATTGTGTTTATTTCCCTGGCGATAACAGAACTACTGAAAAAATTACTCTTTTCAAAAATGAATTAAAGTCGCAATCAACAATGGAATTGTATCAGGGCAAATTGTTGGGGCAATGTACTATATGGAATTTTAGATAGGCACCCAAACTTTACATTACTTTATCCTCCCAATTACACATATATTCCAAAATCTAAATCTAAAAATCCTTCGACATTAGATTTTTACATTACCAATATATTTTCAAATTGTGATCGACCATTCACCTATAATCAACTGGGATCAGATCATCTACCAGTTAACATGAATGTTAATCTTACAATAAAAACCCAGCAGCCCAGATTATACTATAAGTATTCTGCAGCAAATTGGAATAGGCTTACGTCGTTTATAAATACAAACTGTAGATTGAATAATATTTCTCCAATCAATAGCAAAACAGAAATTGATTCTTCGTGTAATAGTTTCAATCACTTACTGAACAACGCTGCTGACTTTGCTATACCTAAATATCCTGCAAGGAATATACATTGAACTCGCCTACCCAACAATATTATTCTTTTAATAAAACTTAGAAACGCTGAAAGAAGGAAATGGCTTCGCTATCGTTACGACTGTTTTCGACAGAGTACGAAGTTTCTGAATGAAGCAATTTCAAAAGAAATCTCCGACTTCAAAAACTATCGTTGGAATAGCCTTCTCTGCTCCCTCGATAAGGCAAGCAAACCGTTCTGGAAAGTTTCCAAAATTATAAAGAAAAGAGGCGTAACTATACCCCCTCTTAAAGTACAAAATGAGCTATACTTGGCTGCTAAGGATAAAGCTAATCTATTTGCTACAAATTTTGCGAAAAATCATATAATCACTTCCGATTATAGTGACCCCATAACTTGTGCGGATGTCAATCATTCAATCAATCAAACTTTCACCCCTCTGAAATGGGTATTTCACTTGAAAAATTGAAAGAGTTAATTAAGAACCTGAAAAGCAGAAAATGTCCTGGATTAGATTCTATTCATAATAAGCTCTTAAAAGCTCTTCCTCCAACAGGATTGCGTTATTTAAATATAATTCTTAACGCTTGCTTAAGACTTAGATACTTTCCTGACTGCTGGAAAATAGCAAAGGTAATACCAAAACCAATCCCTAAACCAGGTAAGCCTAAGGACGAAATAAATAGCTACCGACCAATTAGTTTACTAAGTTGCGTAGGTAAACTTCTCGAAAGAGTTAAAAGATAAGCTCGAAAACCATTTAAATGAAAACGGTATATTGCCTGACTATCAGTTCGGTTTCAGACGTTTTCATAATACATATCACCAAGTAGCAAGGATTAAAAAACATGTCAAAGATAAATTTCAAACTAAGGAATCAACTGGATTAATCTTACTTGACATAGAAAAAGCATTTGACACGGTATGGCACGACGCACTGCTACATAAGCTATTAAAGTTCAATTTTCCAATTGAGATTATTAAAATGATTCAAAGTTTTCTTAGTGAGAGAAAGTATATAGTTAGTGTTCAAAACAAAAATTCTTCTGTGCAAAACGTTGAATATGGAATTCCCCAAGGAACTGTACTTGGCCCGATTCTTTTTAACATATTTGTTTCTGATTTGCCTGATCTTGGTAGTGACGTGAAGCTTGCCATGTTTGCTGATGACACCGCCATATTCACATCAGGAATACATTACTTGGATGTACAGCGTACATTACAAGTATCTCTAACTGCGTTAGAAAAATACTTTTTTAAATGGAAAATCAAAGTTAACCCTGCCAAAATACAAGCTATTTGGTTTACGCGTCGACGAAAAGAGTGTTTCTTGCCAAATAATGTTCAACTGCAAATGGGCGGATTTAGTATTGATTGGTCTGAACACTTCAGATATCTTGGCATTATGATTGATACAAAATTTAGCTTTCAAAAACACATATCGACTACTATCGATAAAATTAACAAATATATAAGAATTTTATATGCTCTTATAAATAGAAATTCTGATCTGTCCAAAGCTAACAAGATATTATTGTTCAAATCAATTTTTCACACCATTCTGCTTTACGGTGCTCCTGTTTGGTATGATTGTGCAAAAACGCACAAAAAAAAGCTTCAAATATGCCAAAATAAAGTTTTAAAAATGATGCTTGGTTTGCCATGGCATTTTTCTACTTACCGACTTCATGAGCTAGCTAATATCAACTTTTTAGATACACATATAATGGATTCCAAACAAAAGTTTTATGAAAAATGTTGCTTCTCAGAAAATGAATTGATCAAAGATTTAGTATTATTAAGTCAAAATTGTTAAAAGCAAAATCATTTTTGTTATACTTATATTCATAAATCCAATATTAACGAATATTATAGGGATTATTGCAATATTAGATTTAAGTGTCAAGTAATGGTTTTGAATTGTAGCTTTCCCTTGAAAAACAAAATTTATAATAAAATCTAAATTATATATTGTTATAACTATCATAGCTGTAAAGGAAAACAAATTGTCCTATATCTCTAACTAGCTACTAATTAAGGAAAATGTAACAAATTATATTATGCTACTGAATAAATTGAATTGAATTGAAAAAAACATTATGAACTATGACCAAAATTGCCATTTCTAGATGCTGTAATTTTCGTTGCAATCATGTAGCGATCGCGTATTTCTTATGGAAATGCCTAACGGTCGTAGACAAGTTTGAGACTTCTACTTTTTAAACGGCACTAGTAAAACTGAAATAATTACTGTGACTCGCTTACAGATAAAAAACGCTTATTAGTTCTATACGTTAAAGTCAAACTTTGTCAACACCTGCTACGTGCTACGCATAACGCATAGCGCTCTTATTTTTTGTAAACATGTGTAACACACTCACCCCATCAACGGAACTCATTCTCAATCACATACTAAATACTCTCACTCTACTTGAGTTGTTGCAATGACGATCATAAAGTTAAAAACTTGAATTAAAAATTATATATTGAAATTTTTTTATTTATACTTATGACTTATGATATTAACACTTTATATAGATGTTACTATATTACACAGATCACTTTAATATTATTCCCTTCCAATTTGATAAAATTTTATTATAACAAATTCTTGATTGAG
This sequence comes from Melanostoma mellinum, assembly GCA_914767635.1. Taxonomy (NCBI): domain Eukaryota; kingdom Metazoa; phylum Arthropoda; class Insecta; order Diptera; family Syrphidae; genus Melanostoma; species Melanostoma mellinum. Next base: position 54,246,314 of record OU612059.1, on the reverse strand, counting down.
ATATTAATTAAATATTCTTTTTGAAGTGAAAACTTCTTTAGGCGCGTTTGGCACTTTTGCGATGGGGGTAAAGCAATGAATTCGCGACCGACACCATTTTTTGGCTCATCGTATTTCGTATGTAAAGTCGTCATAGCCCAGCGTCTCAGGTTCGATTCCCAGCCATGACTTACATTTTTGAAGTGAAAACTTCTTTAGGCGCGTTTGGCACTTTTGCGATGGGGGTAAAGCAATGAATTCGCGACCGACACCATTTTTTGGCTCATCGTATTTCGTATGTAAAGTCGTCATAGCCCAGCGTCTCAGGTTCGATTCCCAGCCATGACTTACATTTTTTTATTTATTTAAAGTGAAAACATAAATAAAAATTGTGCCACGGCTGGGATTCGAACCTGAGACCTTGAGTTTAATAGCCAACGACTCTGCCATTGAGCCAAGAAACACCTTAATTTTTGTGCTGCTAAATGATTTAAAACAATGTAATAGCAACCACAGCAACATTACCTAGGAATATTACTTACCGACTCGGAGAAATACAGAGAAGAAAGAAAGGAAAGGACAGAGAAAAATTTATGCAACGCAGAAAAAATAAAAAGCACCAAATATTTTACTACCATTACAATGAAGTGGATGAGTGAAGCTGGAAATTTCATCATGGCAGAGTAGGTGACGCACTGGTCGATGATTCGAACTTTACAACAAATTAAAAGAGAGCTCATCGCGATGATTTATCGATGGAATTGAAATGGTTGCATGAAACTAGTTTGAAAACCATTACTCAAATATCTATTAATTTTGTTCTAAACTTAATGCATTGTCCTTTTTTTCATTTCATTGTCAAAGTTTACGAGCGCAGTTACGAGATCTGTAGACATTATCGTTAAAAAATTGAATGTATTGATGTTAACAGAATTTCACAAGGGTGACGAAGAAATATAGGTATGATATTCCAGATTTCAATTTAGTTGCAAGTCTATCTATAAAAGGTTGTCTGAAGTCTGATACAACTGCCATATTTTGCTCAAATCATATGGATTTGTATACGAGGTACACTAGTATGTTTAGTACTAATGTTTTTGCCACTCTGGAAGTGGACAGCAAATTATAACAGTAGGCGTTTATAATTCACCGAATACGTCTTCAAGTGTAATACGACAGTTTTTATATAAAAATTTATTTATTTAGTCTGAAGACGCTTCGCATACCTTCACGATAAAATTGGGGAGGGATTTGATGATTTCCCAATGATTTTGAGTGGTGATTTTAACATCAACTTCGCCGATGCTACAAATTTGCCACTTTTTCAATTTTTAAAAGAAGAACACTAATTTACAATGACGAATGACCGCAGCCTTAGTACAACGAAATATGAAGCGACGCGACGATTGATGCACTTTTTGCGATAAATTTAAACAGATTCGAGACAAAATTGTTCGATTCCTATTTAAGTTACCATAGACCTATTATTTCAGTATTAGAATACGATGATTGTAGAGATGATAATAGAAGAGATGAAATTGTGAATGAAAACTCATAAGTTTCATTGATGTTCTTCTATATGTACATCTACTCTACATATATTATAAAAGATTTTCCTGTATATTAAAATATTTACTGAAAATTCAATTCTGTTTTCACTTCTGTCGGCACTCCCAGAGTGCTTCTTTTTTTTTTATACTAATTTTCATTTTTTTAAAAATTTTCGTCAAACACCGAAGTTAAATTGAAAAATCTGGAAACCGGTTGACCCTGCTGGTCATCCCTACAACTTCCCGCTATTTCCAGATCGAAGCGATCGAAAACATCCCTCAAAATTATTGAGGTCTTCCAGCTCAAAAGAACGACTTTCCTGTTTTTTGAGATCTTCAAGCTCATTTTCCGAGCTCTTTGAGTCAAAAACGTGAGACTTATTCAAAACGATATTTTTTAAGACTTTGAATTGAATTTTTTTTAAACTCGTCGTTCGATATTGATCCGCTTGGCGGCATTTGGCGAAATTTTTAATGCACAATCGATATCTCAATCGGTTGACTCGTCCTTGAGATATCGTGCAATAAAATTATAGATTACACATACAAACACGGCGGGACGTCATGCTGAAACTACTCAGAATAGCTTCCTAAGACCTCAAAATGTGAAAATCCGATGAGAACTCGATTTTTGAAATTTTCAAGGAAAATGCTGAAAATCCTGTAAGTAATTTCAGAGGCTTAATATATGTAAAAGCAATCTCACCAAAGATACAGAAGTGAAAAAATATTTAGTTATTTGCAAGAAAGCTTATCAATTTGATTGTTTCTTTATTTGATAATTCGACTATAATTTATTCCATCAAAATATTAATGGTGCACCCTCAGATTGAAAAGTCAATGAAAAAATAAACTATATTATAGTCCATAGAAATTTTTTAATAAATTCCAAAAAAAAAAGAACAGAGCCAATTTAAAAACTAGTTTTTGGTATATTTCTACGGCTCTTAAATTTTAATGTTCTGAAAATTTTGCCGCCCCCCCAAATCGTGCCGCCCTAGGCCTGGGCCTCACGGGCCTATGCGTTAATCCATCACTGGTTTGGGTCCATCCGCTCTACATGGCCCAACCATCGTAGCCTCGCGATGCGTACTCTTCTGGCTATGCCCATGTCGCGGTACAGCTCATACAGCTCGTTGTTGTATCTTCTTCTCCACACATTGTCTTCGCATACGGGCCCAAAGATCATTCGGATAATTTTTCCTTCGAAACGACCAAGGGTTTCCTCATCCGCTTTCGATAAGGTCCATGCTTCGGCGCCGTAAAGCAGGACTGGGATGATTAAGGTCTTATACAAGGTTACCTTGGTTTTTCTGGAGAGGGTTTTGTTTCTCAATTGCCTTCTTAACCCAAAGAAGCAACGGTTGGCAAGAGTTATTCTCCGTTTGATCTCCGCACTGATGTTGTTGTCCGTGTCTACAGCGGAGACGAAGACGAAGTAGACGAAGTAGACGAAGTCCAGTACAACCTCGAAGTTATGTCTGTCTATTGTGACATATTGTCGATGTTCTGTGTCCTTGTTTGATGGCAGCATATACTTCGTTTTGCCCTCATTAACCATCAAACCCATTTTTGCGGCTTCTGTTTCAATACTCGCAAAAGCACCTATGACATCACGCTTTTTTCTTCCCATTACGTCAATATCGTCTGCATAGGCGAGTAATTGTACAGACTTTTGAAAGATTGTTCCTCTGGTGTTGACGTTTGAGTTTCTTACAATCTGTTCAAGTATGATGTTGAAGAAATCGCATGACAGTTTGTCGCCTTGTCTAAAACCTTTTTCGACATCAAAGGACTCGGTGAGTTCTTTACCGACCTTGACGCAGCGTGAATTCTCCAAAGTCATCCTGCATAGTCGTACTAGTTTTGCAGGGATGCCAAAACTAGACATGGCTCTGTACAGCTCGTCTCTGTAGATACTGTAATACGCGGCCTTGAAATCGATAAAGAGATGGTGAATATCGATATTATGTTCTTGGGTATTTTCCAAGATCTGCAGTAATGTGAAAATTTGGTCTATTGTGGACTTCTCTGGTCTAAAACCACATTGATAAGAACCTATCAAGTTGTAGACGTGGGGTCTCAGACGTTCACATATTACAGCAGGCAAGATCTTATAAGCGACGTAAGGGGACTTAACCCTCTATAATTGGCGCAATTGTGAGGGTCTCCTTTCCTTAGGATCGGGCATACGATACTGAGGTTCCATTCATCGGGCATGCTTTCTTCCGACCATATCATGCAGATCAGCTGGTGCATGGTCCTTTCCAACTGATCTCCAGCTGCCTTGAAAAGTTCGGCATCAAGGCCATCTGCACCTGCAGTCTTATTCGATTTAAGTTTGTATATGGCAAGCTTAACCTCTTCTAGGTCGGGAGGACGGCATTCTTGATCATCGTCCAAGCTGAATGGGGCAATCTGCCTGACAGCGGAATTTGTGTCCTCATCGCCGTTAAGCAGTCTGCAGAAATGATCTTTCCAGATCCTCAGTAGCGACTGTGACTCTATAACTATGTTTCCCTGCTGGTCTTTACAGGCTTGAGTTCGGGGTTTGCCACCCTGGCAGGATCTTTTTACCTTTTGGTAAAACTTCCGAATCTCGTTCCTGTCATGGCACCTCTCTATTTCCTCAAACGAGCGCTTCTCATGCTGCTTCTTTTTCTTTTTGAGAAGTCGGTGTTCTTCCCTTCTTCTCTCCTTGTAAATCTCGTTATACTGATCGTAAGCAGCCCTCGTTCAGATTTAATATTCACTCTTCATAATATATTTGTGGTGCAGGGTTGCCAAGTGCACATAAATTACGAAAATTGAATAAAATCTCACAAAATATTGAAAATCATGTTCATTGGTTAATAAATTTATAAATCCATTGAATCCTGTAAAACTATTGCCATTCTTGAATTTTGAATAAGTCCAAAAAATATTCAATTCTCCAGTTGTAGTAAATTTTGTAATATCCGGTTGAAGTTCAAATAATTTGATTGTTATGTTTAAAAAACCTGTACCAACAGACGTGGATAGTTTAGTAGAGGGATATTCCTTTTTAAACAAACTTAGATTCAAGTGGAATAGTCTTCAAACGCTGAATAGGTCTTCGAAGTTTTATACCATCAGCTTTGGTAGCTATTTCAATGCTTTCCATACAATGGAACGTTCCTTTACCATCAATAGTGTTAATATTGAAATCGGTAATATCATGTACGAATTGAACAAACTGCCTGGTTTTATTTCTGGGTTGTTGAAGCCTCGTATAACGTAGCCACTTTGTAAAGCACAAAAACCTAAAGAATGACAAATATTTACTACTTTTTTCTCTTTTATGTATCTTCTGTCTATATATATAAAATAGGATGTATGTATGTATGTATGTATGTATGTATGTCCGGGGTTAACTCCTAAATAACCAAACGGATTTTTATGATATTTTCAGGGTAGACATAGTTTAGTCCAGAGATGGTTCCTGTCAAGGTTTGATCCCCATATTCCCACAGGAACGGGGTTGGGAACGGAATATTAGAAACTATTCCACAGATTTCAAAAATTCTTTCAGCACTAGAGGTGCTACCTTATCTCCCTTCCAGTAACTTAAACTATATTTCATCGCTATAATCCCACAGAAACAGAAACGGAAACGAGAACGGGAAAATTAAAGTTACTAGATTGATTTCGAAAATTCTTTCAACTCTATGATGAAACATTATCCCTCAGTGACTAAGATTTATATTTCATCCGCATATTTCAACTGGAACGGATGATTCCAACGGGAGTGGGTTTGGAACGGAAACTTAGGAACTACTGGACAGATTTCAAAAATTCTTTCAGCATTAGGATGCCACATAGGACATAGTCCCACAATAAGAAAGAATTTATTTCATCCCAAAATTCCCATGGAAGAGGAAAAACGAGAACGGGAACCTTTAAACTACAGACCCGACCCGAGCAAAGCCGGGCGGCTCAGCTAGTGTACTTATACATTTGCTTTTTGCTCCATTGCGGATCATCACAATTCTTGGATTAATTTTCTTACCAAAGTTATTCAGGTGAAAGAAGTTTGTAATCGAATTATAACAATCGACATGATATTTTGCTTCGAGTGTTTGTAAGTTTGTTATTCTTTTATGAATTTCCCGATGGTAATTATTTTTTTTTGTACGGCTGCAAAATTCATAATGAAGTCACTCAATGTTGCAGTATTTATGTATTTTGCATCTTTTGTTTTATCAGCTACTTGCCCACAAAAGACACATTTTATTTGCCGATGGAAGTTTATTATATCAGTGCGCTTTCGAAGCTTTTTTTGGGAAGTGAACATGAAGTCTCCGTTTGCTTCTTCCTATAAAGTTCAATATATTTTATATTAATTTATTTTTGACGACAACTTGCATGGGCATAATCGAAATCAGTTTGTGTTAAAATGTATTATTATGCAAAGTAATTTGTGACATTACTGTACTCTACACTTCTTGTTGGTACCTATCTGACATTCTCTTTTGTTGATATACCCACTCTAAAGATGTATATGTACCAGTTACATAAGCAGATGATGAACTTATTAAATTACAACTACTTGCTGTTAATCTTCTTAAGCAGACAGACGTCTTTTCTTTCGGTAAACTTTAACAGTTTGCAGGTGAGGTAATAATCCATCATGTCGTATACGCTCGAGGCAGCTTTCAAATTGGTTACTCTTCTGCTTATTTTTATAATTTCACCCAAATCTGAGTTCGTTTCGGCTGATGGACCTAATTTTTCACATAGTATGTAACTATTCTCATCATCCATTGCACTAAAACATGGTTCATCCATTGTTCAAAAACTATTATAAAGAAATTTTCGCAAGCATACGTAATTTTCTCTTTTAAATTCAAGGCCTCTACGACTCTTCATAAGCAAAGGCATCAAGAAAAAAAGACTTTCTATAAATATACCAGTCAAATTCGACGTGTACAGAAAAACAAAATATTTAAAACAAAATTATACACTGGAATATAAAAATTATTTAATTTTTTCAATTAAATAATGAAAAATTTAAAAGCACTGGTAAACTTTTGAACTTGCAGCCTAAGAAACAAAATTCCACCTTCAGCAAAATAATCCATTCACTGTAAGAATTGTCCGATATTAAAACCCCTGGACACTCCACTATATATGAAATTTATAAAAAACAAAAAAAAAAAACAAAATATAAATAGTTAAAAATTTAAATATGAACAGCTAATGAAGTAGGTAGTTTAAAAAAACGTGCACTTGACCATGCCCACGACTCCAACTCTTCTAGCAATCTGAAACAAGTAAAAAAGTTTATTAATCTGAAATAATGTTGCTACAAATTAACTAATTTCTTATCACTTTTAAGGATTTTTGAAAAATAGAAAAATGAGAAATTCATGCATCTACACCAGAACATCTCCCGAACAAAGTTACTATTTTCACATTTAACTGAAATTCGAACTTAATTTTACTTGACTTAAACCAAATGTGTTTCTATTTGCCAGGAATGTTAACTATTACTTTTTCGATTGATACCAGTTCATTGAGGTGTATGTTGGTGTGTTTTTTTAATATATACTCAGTAAACATGAGCATTTTTATACAAATCAAAGGTTCGAAAGTGTCTTACAACGCCAACCGTCACATCTTCCAACTATCAATCCCAAACGTCGCTCTTAGTCAAATACAAATACCACATGAAGTAGAAATTTTAAGGCAACAGCAACATTAAATCTATTCACTCATTGATATGCCCGCAACTGCGTTTCCAATTTTAATGTGAAACCATCGGATCGATAACTTCATGAATATAACATCTACGCGTTACTCATAAAAAATATACTAAATTTTTTTTTGATGTACATAAGCGTAGCTCATTTTAATATAATGCAGTTGGTTTATTACTTTAACAGAGGGTATCTCCCAGCACCTTTCTATAAACCAAAGTATGTAGGTATATCTACTTCGTATTTCAATCCAAAATAAAAGAAAAACAACAGATGATTATTCAATATGTAAAAAGTGACTTAAGAACGATCCCAAGAGAATCCAGAATCCTTGTTGAATAATATAAGTGGTTTTCGAAGAAAAATAAAGATTCCCACAAAACGGTCTAAGGAGACATTCAAAAAAGGCTGAAAACAAAGTCTTTTTTAAACGAAGCGCTGTTTCATGTAAAGGAATTCATTGTAAAAGCCGGTATGAGGCATTACCATCAAAATGAGTGCTTAGCGAGTAACAAGAAATAAATTATGTATCGCAAATTTCAAATCTACTCGTACCTATTAAACTGTTTTGACTTCATACATCGAGCTTCGCAATCTGAAGGAACGTGATTCTGAAATAACAAAAATGAAATTCTCGGAAGAGCAAATCATAACATAACTCGCTGCTATTACATACATACATAGATTTATAAATCACCATACCTTCATCGACGATATGTCCACTAATCTTTAAACAAAACATTAGATTATAAGTATTGAATTGAAGTCAAATCCAACAGTTAAAGTGACACATTTCAAATTGCGACGGAGCCGACGTTATTAATAAATTCTAAGCAATGATTTTTTTTATAAACCTTTTCTTAGTTGAATTGCTGCAGTTTATTTTTACTGGTGAAACAATCTAGCATTAGAGTCAGCCTTGCTATGAACAGAGATGAGTAGATTGCCACTTATGCTTGCTGTTATCGAAAATTGCTCAATTCCAATGAAAGTTTTCAAATAAAATTGATAAGTTTCAGATTAGGGTCAGGCGTTTGGTATTGTGCAGGTATAAGTAATGGAGAAGTCTTGGGTCAAATTAAAGTGCATAACTGCATTGCACTCACTTGCTCTTGTTTTTTAGGTCACAAGTTTATTGTTTGAACGCTTGGTGTGGGGTTTCTAAATAATTTCTTGAGGAAAACACTTCCCAATTATAAGAAAATAGAAAATAATTTTTTTTTGAAAAACCAAAAAAGCCATTTGATGTCATACATTTGATACATGTTAAGGTAAAATAATTTATCAAAATCGTTAAGTAGTGATTTTTTAAATTTTGGTAGCAGTACTTATTCGTTGTGACGAGGAATGCCAGCCTTTTTGAATTAGCGCCAGTTGGTTCAAGCTTGATTATTTCTAATCAATGATTATTCAAGACGATAATCATAGATTCGGTTTGTTCACGAAATCTTTAATCAAGGAATCTCTGATCAGAGCTATTAATTAAAGATTTTGCTAACCAGTCAATTTTTCTGGGTTAGCTCCATTTAAACAAGGATTAACTGAAATTCAACTTGTTCAGGATTAATTTTTGTTCAAATCACAGATATCCCTTCAAAATAAAAAATTGTCAGGCTGACATATCACCTTGAATGAGGCATGTGGGCGATGTAATTTTAGTTTTTTTTTTATAAGTAAAATAAATTCTTAGGGAAAAAAGTGTATTTACAATTTTTATAGATAATTGCATGATGAATAATTTGTCTCTATTATTTTTATGATAAAACTTACCGTATTGCTGGAAAGCTAGAAAAACCGGTTTTTGCAACATTTGGCCTTGAATAATTTTTTTTCCAAACGTTGGATTGATGTGGATAATTGACGTGGATGTGGATAGGGTTCCCAACATGTATGCCAATTTTTAGCTAGGTGCGAATTAGTGTAACCTTGAATGTCTATTTTGACCGGACTAATATAAGAAATACAAATTCAGTAAAAGTTACCAAAATCTGCTAATTACATATTTAATGTTGCATCGAATGTTTTAATCCCTTAATACAGTTCTATACAGGAATTATATAACTTCAACTGAGAATAAGATATAAACCGATAGTTGCCTCTTCTGCAATTTTATTAACTCTAAGCGAAAAAATACAGGTCTTCCAAATTGTATGACTCACCTAGACACTACTTCAAGTCATTCACTAGAAATATGTAATCTATTTGCTAAATACCTTGAATCAGTTTATAGTCATGAGTTGGACTCTCAAAATCTTCCGAATGTACCCGAGATATTTAGTTTGAGTTGCCTTCGAATCAGCGCAGATGAAATCTAAGGCTTCAAGGCAAATCGAAACTTCAAAATCAGCTAGACCGGATGAATTCTTATCCCAATTTCTTAGAAATGCAGCAAATTCTATTGACGAACCTCTTTCGATTTTATTTAATCGATCATTGGAGAATGGTTTGTTTCTAAGTGAATGGAAAGTTTCGTTCTGTGCACCTATATTTAAGGCAGGTTCTAGACAAATTGTTTCCAATTATAGGCCTATTTGCAAAATCTCAACAATTCCAAAAAAATTTGAAAAAATCAAAGTGAAAAAATCCTTTTCGTTGTCCAAGAGCACATATCAGGGTTTTAACATGGTTTTATGCCTGGCAGATCAACGGCTACTAATTTGTCTATCTTTGTCAACTCTGTTACCTCGAATTTCGAAAATAACTCGCAATCAGATATAACTTTCACTGACTTTGTCAAAGCATTTGACAGAGCGAAACATACAATTGTAGTTCATTAGCTCGCTCGCCTTGGTTTCCATTCTAATTTACTAAAACGGATTGAATTTTATTCAACTGGACGTGTTCAGATCGTAAAAATTGATAAATATTCTTTCGATCCTATCTATATGCCATCGAGAGTTCCACACGGAAGTCACATTGGAATTGGACTATAATTGCTATTCCTTTTCTTCATTAATGATATGTCTGATATATTTATTAACTCGCAGTGCCTTCTTTATGCTGACGATTAAAAGCTCTTTAAAAAAGTTGAATCCATACAAGACTGTATACTCCTTTAGATTGATTTTGTAAGGCTTTCACATAAGTGCGATGTAAATTCTCTTCATCTAAATTCAGCCAAGTGTCAAGTGTTAACATATTTTAGAAAAAAGTCTTTTTTGATTTATCATTATAATTTGAAGAATATTATATTGGAAAGACTCGATCAGAAAAAAGATTAAGGTGTAATTCTTGATGAAAAATTATCCTTTATATCTCATATGGATCTAATTATATTAGAAAAAGTAATTCGATGCCAGGCTTTATAAAAAGAAACGCTCGGGAGCTCTCTGACATATAATATTTATACTCTAAAAGCACTTTACTTTGCATTCCCCCAAGAAATATAAGGGCAAGTGATCTGTTTTTTACACGTTTTCATAGAATAAATTATGGTTGCAATAAACCATTAACAAGGTGCATGAAAGAGGCAAACCCAGTTTGTAATTTAATAGATTTTTTTGAATTTTTTCAAGAGATGCTTTCAAAAAGAGAACCGCTGCCTCTGAGGTTCTGGGTTTCACTCAGCCACCAAAATGAAACCCATGGTTCGATGAAGAATGCAGGCAGGCAAATACAGCCAAACAAAAAGCACGACAAATGCTTATGCAATAACGAGCGAGGGCTGCTTACGATCAGTTTAGCAAGATTTACAAGGAGAAAAGAAGGGAAGAACACCGAATTTTCAAAAAGAAAAAGAAGCAGTATGAGAAGCGCTCGTTTGAGGAAATAGAGAGGTGCCATGACAGGAACGAGATTTGGAAGTCTTACCAAAAGGTTAAAAGATCTTGCGAGGGTGGCAAGCCCCGAACTCAAGCCTGTAAAGACCAGCAAGGAAACATAATTGTAGAGTCACAGTCGCTACTGAGGATCTGGAAAGACCATTTCTGCAGACTGCTTAACGGCGATGAGGACACAAATTCCGCTGTCAAGCAGATTGCCCCATTCAGCTTGGACGATGATCAAGAATGCCGTCCTCCCGACCTAGAGGAAGCTAAGGCTGCCATACTCAAACTTAAATCAAATAAGACTGCAGGTGCAGATGGCCTTGATGCCGAACTCTTCAAGGCAGCTGGAGACCAGTTGGAAAGGAGCATGTACCAGCTGATCTGTATGATATTGATATGGTCGGAAGAAAGCATGCCCGATGAATGGAACCTCAGTATCGTATGCCCGATCCTAAAGAAGGGAGACACAATTGCGCCAATTATAGAGGGTTAAGTCCCCTTACGTCGCTTATAAGATCTTGCCTGCTGTAATATGTGAACGTCTGAGACCCCACGTCTACAACTTGATAGGTTCTTATCAATGTGGTTTTAGACCAGAGAAGTCCACAATAGACCAAATTTTCACATTACTGCAGATCTTGGAAAATACCCGAGAACGTAATATCGATATTCACCATCTTTTTATCGATTTCAAGGCCGCGTATGACAGAGACGAGCTGTACAGAGCCATGTCTAGTTTCGGCATCCCTGGAAAGCTCGTACGACCATGCAGGATGAATTCACGCTGCTCCGTCAAGGTTGGTAAAGAACTCACCGAGACCTTTGATGTCGAAAAAGGCTTTAGGCAAGGCGACAAACTGTCATGCGATTTCTTCAACTTCATACTTGAAAAGATTGTTCAAAACTCAAACGTCAACACCACAGGAACAAACTTTCAAAAGTCTGTACAATTACTCGCCTATGCAGACGATATTGACGTAATGGGAAGAAAAAAGCGTGATGTCATAGGTGCTTTTGCGAGTATCGAAACAGAAGCGGACAAAATGGGTTTGATGGTTAATGAGGGCAAAACGATGTTTGTATATGCTGCCATCATACAAGGACACCGAACATCGACGAATTGGTCAAATCGTCACAATAGACAGACATAACTTTGAGGTAGTACTGGACTTCGTCTACCCAAGATCTGCTATAGACACGGACAACAACATCAGTGCGGAGATCAAATGGAGAATAACTCTTGCCAACCGTTGCTTCTTTGGGTTAAGAAGGCAATTGAGAAGCAAAACCCCTTTCAAGAAAAACCAAGGTAACCTTGTATAAGACCTTAACCATCACAGTCCTGCGTTACGGCGCGGAAGCATGGACCTTATCGAAAGCGAATGAACTTTGGTCCCGTATGCGAAGACAATGTGTAGAGAAGAAGATAAAACAACGAGCTGTACCGCGACACGCCATAGCCAGAAGACTACGCATCGCAAGGCTACGATGGTTGGGCCATGTAGAGCGGATGAACCCAAACGAAAATGAGGAAGAGAGTCGGAGACAAAACGGAGCCCTGGGGCACACCAGCATTTATGAAGTGGGTATCAGACTTAAAACCATCCAACACAACTTGTATTGAACGGTCGGAAAGGTAGTTTCTAATCCAACGAAGAAGAGACTCATCGATACCAAAAGCACGCATTTTCGATAAAAGAGCCTGATGCCAAACTCTATCAAATGCTTTAGAAATATCAAGCGCAATAATCTAACTTTCTCCAAAACAATGTAAAGATTGGTTCCACTTTTCAGTGAGATAAGCCATCAAATCACCAGTGGACCGTTTGCTACGAAAGCCGTACTGACGGTCATTAAGAAGCTTTCGTTCTTCAAGATATTTCATAAGTTGACGGTTTATCAACGTTTCCATGACCTTGGAAAGAAGGGACGTTAGTGCAATTGGACGGTAATTGGAAGGGGAGGAAGATTCGCCTTTTTTAGGGACCGGCTGGACAAATGCAGTTTTCCATCTGCTCGGAAAAATCCCAGCAGAATAGGAAAGATGGAAAAGTTTACGCAGTGGTTTTGCCAGCGTAGAAGAACACCTCTTCAGAATAACGACGGGGATACCATCTGGACCTGCGGATTTATGTATGTTGAGATCTTTGAGGACTCTCGCAACCGAGCGAGTTCGAAAGAATATCTGCTTCATCAAAGAATTTGCAGCCTCGAGCTCAGGTGGAGCCACTATGCTATGAGGAAGTGTCGAGTTGGCAGCAAATTGAGCTGCCAGCAAATTGGCTTTATCGATGGAACTGACATACGGAGAGTCATTGAAAACGAGCGTAGGGACCGATGACGTGGTCGAGTTCTTAACGTTCTTAACAAAAGACCAAAAATTTTTGCTTCCTTTTGGACACAACAGTATTTTTTGCCTTACTTTTTGGTCATGCAAAAACTTGGTCTTCCGTATAAGAGCGTTACAGATATTTCTGGCCCGTTTGAACAAATTTCGGTTTTCTACAGTAGGGTTATCTTTAAATTTTCGAAAACTACTTTCTCTATCCCTAATCGCCTCCTTACAGCTTGAATCAAACCACGAATTCTCTTTGGGGATGATACTTTTTGTTCTGTGAGGAACGAAATTTCTCATGCCGTTGAGAATTACGTTAGATATCATATCAGCCGATGCATCAACGTTTCCGTCGAGAAAGCACAATGACCAATTAAAATTACGAAAGAAATTATTCAGGCCGTCCCAATTGGCTTTCTCATATTGCCACACAGTTCTTTTGGGGACTTTCTCTTTTTTTACCGTGACGGAAAACGAAAAATCTACCGATATGACACAATGGTCCGATTTGCCTAAAGGAGATGATACTATAACCCTATATTTTTCGGGATGAGAAGTTAGAAATAGGTCAAGAGTGTTGGCCGCATGGCCTTCAATATCTGGAACCCGAGTGGGCTCATCAACAAGTTGAGTTAATTGGTTTAACTCAGCAAAGATCTCAACATATTCTCCTTCGGGTGTTGTCTGGCCAGAATGTCGAAGCCAATGAGAATTGTGTACATTGAAATCGCCCGCAATTGCGATTTCAGTGTGAGGATATAGGGAAATAATTCTTACTATGGAGTCAGATAGCGCATCAAACTCGTTAGAGGTCGAATTGCTATCTAAATTGGGGCTTCTATAGATAAAACAGTAATGAATGATTTGCTTACGGACGGTGAATTTTAACCACATGAAATTAAAGTTCGTATTAGAACAAGGGCCGTATTGTGGTAGAAGCTGGTAAGCAATATCATGTCTAACATATACGGCGAGGCCATGGGAGGAAAAGAATAGTGGCACTAAGCTATATCCAGGCAGGTTGAATTCTGAGGGATCAGAACCAACACCCACCTGTGTTTCACTTAGTGCCAAAACAGCTGGCCTGCATTTTGCAGTGTGAGCGTACACAGCAAAGAAATTCGATCGCAACCCCCGAATGTTGCTAAAATCGACACGAAATTTACCCGACATCACCATTCACAAAAACACACAAAACAGAATATCGAACGCAGACGCTATCTAAGTAAAATCAACAAGTGCAAATCTTATTGGGAAACCAAAAAAAAAATTACTACGGTGTTATGCCCAGCAAGCAATTTGATTTTGGTTCACCAACGGGATCAACACCGTTGATCTCACTATCCGCCTAGCAAACCCACAGTCTCATTGACTGCACACACCACCCAGATAAGATAAGAAATTATCAAATCGAGCAAATGTGTGCAGACACTGAGACTGCGAGAGTGGTGTGGGGGAGGAGAAGATGGGGAGGTATGCACAAAGTGTTTGGTCTATTGATGGGCTTTTTTTTTTTTTTTTTGCTTCGATTAATTTTTGCACTGTGATGCACTGAATTAAATTATTTTTGCACAAGAAACTTGAACACTTTTTCACAGATGTGTTTTAATCACGGCGCGGCGGAAGATAACTTTTATTATTGATTTTACATTTGTTTTATTGTTTTTTTTTGGTATAATTATTTTTTAGGGGTAAGAAAACTATTGCTTTGGAACGGGGGAATGGTAAGCGGACACTTGGCACGGTGCGTGTTTACGCGTTCGGTATCAGATCGGCAACCACCTCGAACTATAATGCCCACCTTAGTAAGTAGGTAAGCTTTCAAAAATTAGCTTTTTTTATATTAGCTAATCATTAATGAGAAATTCTCAATTCTTTGCTTATGAACTATTATTCATCGTATAATTATTGTAATTTAAATTATAAAATAATTTATTCACTTTTTGTATTCCAGCCTATAAGAGTTACTCTGATAGACAAATAAACTAAACTTAACTAAACTAAACATTTACACTTACATCAAACCTACTCCGCTCATAAATCTACGGAGTATGTGCGGTTGCAGCTATGCGACAAAGATCATTAGACTGATACACCACAAGACGGTCTCCCATTTGGTAACTATAAATTTCGGTTGAAAATACCTATGAAAGGACTAACAAAATTATTTTTTTTGCTTACAATCGATGGTTTAAGTCGACAGTCATAACCTCGAATAGAAAATAAAATTTTTCCGTACGATGATTGATAGAGCGATTAACCTGCTGACGATTTAAATGTCTGTCAAATCAGACATGAGCTAAGTGTTACCATTCACGAAATAAGCACTAGTTGAAAAAAAAAAAATGTTAGATGGCGGACCTTTTATTTAAGTGTTATGTCGAACTATGAACTAAATTGGAAATGCCACATTGCCTGTGTTAAACAACTGATTTATATTAGTTTGCTCCTTGCTGTGGAAGCGCATTTATTAGCAACTTGCAATAAAAAAGCAAAGATTACAACAACTTTCAAAGTCAGTAATCTTTCGTGAAGACTTTCATGAAGTGTACAATTTATTTAGCTTACATTTGAATGATCACTTCTATTTGACCTAATATTCAAGAACAAGTTTCAGAATTCCGCAAATAAATCTACAAATTTGGTTAGTAGGTTGTGCAGATGTGGTGACAAAGACACAACAAGGAACATTAATGCAAGGACACCCAGGTTAGCAAGTTACAAGTTGCAACAGAACTCACTCGGCCTTCATGTATCTCCAAACTCCCAACTTACACCAAATACCTATAATTGAGATGTCTATTTTATAAATGGCACCTTCTTAAATAAGTAGATCTCTAAGTCCTCGAGTAGATAGTGTAATAGTTTTATAAGCCAAGTGGCTATTTTGATATTTACACAAAGTCAAATATCTTTTACTCCTACAACGTCCGAGAATATCACTCTTAAAACATTTTGTGGTTTCTAAAAGTTTAGTTGTTAAGTCAAGTAAAAGCAAAAACTAATGGCCCTGTTAAAGGTTTGTTTACCGAGAATCCCTATAAGGAATACAAAATAGTAATTGATTCCAAGTAAAAAGGGGGAATACTCGCAACTGCAACGCCTCTGAGGATATGGTACATAGAGGTAAGTACTTTCGCCCCCAAAGGAATCTGAAAGAAGCATGGTAAGCAAAAAACAGTAAAATGAAAACAAGAACGTTCTGAAGTGTTGCTTTTAAAATACTTTAGGGAGTATTATTTTTGATGTTGTTGTACACCTTAAGAGGTAAGTGAAATGTGGAAACTGTATACTTAATACTTTAAAATCCCCATGCTAAAATTGTTTGGTGGGTAAGTTCTTTCAACAATGTATGTGCTTTGTTTGCGTTTGTAAATAGGTTACTGATCTCTCTTCTTCTTTTGAATTCTCATCGATTTGAAATTTTTCAATGATACATACTACAACGTTAAGTAGTTCTGGAACGTGTCCTGTTTTCTTGAACTCTCGTTTAGCAACTAGTTTTGAGTTGGGATTGATGGTGAGGTTTACCTCTCTGAATGTTGCTAAGTACAAGGTGGTATTGCGAAATAATATGACACTATAGTGTAAGATAAGCCCAAATGTAGATTCATAATTGAGAATTTTGGATTCGACGAGAGGAAGTTAACATATTTGCAAGTAATCTATCTATCTATCTATATAAAATAGAATGTATATGTGTCCGGTGTAGACTCCTAAACCACCCTACAGACTTTTATGAAATTTTCAGTGTAGACATAGTTTAGTCCAGAGATGGTTCCCGTCAAGATTTATAATATCCATATTCCCACAGGAACGGGGTTGGGAACGGAGAATTAGAAACTGCTCCACAGATTTCAAAAATTCTTTCAGCACTAAGGGTGCTACATTTTATCTCCCTTCATCAGTAACTTAGACTATATTTCATCCTACAGGAACAGAATCAGGAAGGAGAACGGGAACTTTAAAGTTACTTGACCGATTTCAAAGACTCTTTCAACTCTAGGATGTTACATTATCCCTCAGTGACATAGACTTACACTTCATTCACATATTTCCATGGGAACGGAAGATTCCTTCAGGAACGGGGTTGGAAATGGAAACTTTGAAACTACTGGACAGATTTCAAAAATTCTTTCAGGATGCCACATAGTCCCAAAGCAAGAAATATTACACAGGGTGTTCCGTACTTCTTGTATTATCCTTTGGGGTGTGATTCTTGGTCATATTCAAAGAAAAAAATTGTTCTACAGTAAGGCTCGTTTCTCAACTTTGACATCACTTTTTGACAATTTAAAAAAAGTCTAACTTTGGTGTACCCTGACCTGTATTAAGTTCGATATCTCTGTCAATACAGATAATAGAGACCTAAATTTAGACTAAATTTTTTGTAGAAATAACAACCTTTAAGACTGTATTTAAGTAAAGCTTCCATAGGTTTGGGGTTGACAGATTTTCAATTTTAAGTGGTGTTCAAATTTTCTTCCCGAAACAAAATTTTGACTTTGAGGTCATTTTTTTGCAGAAAATGTCTGATAAACATAGAATTTCTTTATTTTTTACAGATGAACAAAACCATAATTAAAAAAAAACTCGAAAATAAGTGCACTCAAAAACCCATACATTAATGACATTTGAAATAATACAAAATGGGTAAAATTAAAAAAATAGCTTTTTAGATTTGAGGTTTGCTTGAAGAAAACAATAATTTGGGATTACACATGCGATGACCCATGCGATGACACATGCAATGACACATGCGATGACCCATGCGATGACACATGCGATGACACATGCGATGACGCATGCGATGCCACATGCAATGACACATGCGATGACCCATGCGATGACACATGCGATGACACATGCGATGACACATGCAATGACACATGCGATGACCCATGTGATGACACATGCGATGACACATGCGATGACGCATGCGATGACACATGCAATGACACATGCGATGACGCATGCGATGACCCATGCGATGACCCATGCGATGACGCATGCGATGACCCATGCGATGACACATGATATGGCAAATGCGATGACGCATGCGATGACACATGCGATGACACATGTCGCGATGACGCATGCGATGACACATGCGATGACACATGCGATGACCCATGCGATGACGCATGCGATGACACATGCGATGACACATGCGATGACCCATGCGATGACACGACACATGCGATGACACATGCGATGACGCATGCGATGACACATGCGACGACACATGCGATGACACATGCTCACTTATGATATATATATATATATATATGCGATGACCCATGCGATGACCCATGCGATGACACATGCGATGACACATGCGATGACCCATGCGATGACACATGCGATGAGGCATGCAGTGACCCATGCGATGACACATGCGATGACACATGCGATGACACATGCGATGACACATGCGATGATCCATGCGTTGACCCATGCGATGACACATGCGATGACCCATGCGATGACACATGCGATGACACATGCGATGACCCATGCGATGACCCATGCGATGACGCATGCGATGACCCATGCGATGACGCATGCGGTGACCCATGTGATGACACATGCGATGACGCATGCGATGACCCATGCGATGACACATGCGATGACACATGCGATGACACATGCGATGACACATGCGATGACACATGCGATGACACATGCGATGACCCATGCGTTGACCCATGCGATGACACATGCGATGACCCATGCGATGATACATGCGATGACACATGCGATGACCCATGCGATGACCCATGCGATGACAGATGCGATGACGCATGCGATGACCCATGCGATGACGCATGCGGTGACCCATGCGATGACACATGCGATGACACATGCGATGACACATGCGATGACACATGCGATGACCCATGCGATAACACATGCAATGACACATGCGATGACGCATGCGATGACGCATGCGATGACACATGCGATAACCCATGCGATGACCCATGCGATGACACATGATATGGCAAATGCGATGACGCATGCGATGACACATGCGATGACACATGTCGCGATGACGCATGCGATGACACATGCGATGACACATGCGATGACCCATGCGATGACACATGATATGGCAAATGCGATGACGCATGCGATGACACATGCGACGACACATGCGATGACGCATGCGATGACACATGCGATGACCCATGCGATGACACATGCGATGACCCATGCGATGACCCATGCGATGACACATGCGATGACGCATGCGATGACCAATGCGATGACCCATGCGATGACACATGCGATGACGCATGCGATGACGCATGCGATGACCCATGCGATGAAGCATGCGGTGACCCATGCGATGACGCATGCGATGACCCATGCGATGACGCATGCGGTGACCCATGCGATGACACATGCGATGACCCATGCGATGACACATGCGATGACACATGCGATGACACATGCGATGACACATGCGATGACACATGCGATGACACATGCGATGACCCATGCGTTGACCCATGCGATAACACATGCAATGACACATGCGATGACGCATGCGATGACACATGCGATGACACATGCGATGACCCATGCGATGACCCATGCGATGACACATGCGATGACGCATGCGATGACCCATGCGATGACGCATGCGGTGACCCATGCGATGACCCATGCGATGACACATGATATGGCAAATGCGATGACTCATGCGATGACACATGCGATGACACATGCAATGACGCATGCGGTGACCCATGCGATGACACATGCGATGACCCATGCGATGACACATGCGATGACACATGCGATGATACATGCGATGACACATGCGATGACCCATGCGATAACACATGCAATGACACATGCGATGACGCATGCGATGACACATGCGATGACACATGCGATGACCCATGCGATGACCCATGCGATGACACATGCGATGACGCATGCGATGACCCATGCGATGACGCATGCGGTGACCCATGCGATGACCCATGCGATGACACATGATATGGCAAAAGCGATGACTCATGCGATGACACATGCGATGACACATGCGATGACGCATGCGGTGACCCATGCGATGACACATGCGATGACCCATGCGATGACACATGCGATGACACATACGATGACACATGCGATGACACATGCGATGACACATGCGATTACACATGCGATGACCCATGCGGTGACCCATGCGATGACACATGCGATGACCCATGCGATGACACATGCGATGACACATGCGATGACACATGCGATGACGCATGCGATGACCCATGCGATGACGCATGCGGTGACCCATGCGATGACGCATGCGATGACCCATGCGATGACGCATGCGGTGACACATGCGATGACACATGCGATGACCCATGCGATGACCCATGCGATGACACATGCGATGACGCATGCGATGACCCATGCAATGACGCATGCGGTGACCCATGCGATGACACATGATATGGCAAATGCGATGACGCATGCGATGACACATGCGACGACACATGCGATGACGCATGCGATGACACATGCGATGACCCATGCGATGACACATGCGATGACGCATGCGATGACCCATGCGATGACGCATGCGGTGACACATGCGATGACACATGCGATGACCCATGCGATGACCCATGCGATGACACATGCGATGACGCATGCGGTGACCCATGCGATGACACATGCGATGACCCATGCGATGACACATGCGATGACACATGCGATGACACATGCGATGACACATGCGATGACACATGCGATGACCCATGCGATGACACATGATATGGCAAATGCGATGACGCATGCGATGACACATGCGACGACACATGCGATGACGCATGCGATGACACATGCGATGACCCATGCGATGACACATGCGATGACGCATGCGATGACGTATGCGATGACACATGCGATAACCCATTTTTTTTTTTTTTTTTTTTTTTTTTTTTTATTTACTTTTGGAGAAATGCATTACGCACCGTAAGGAAGTATCCATACTTCCCCGTGTGTCGGACTCTCCAAGGTGTTAACTTGGCATACCGACTAAAACTCCAAAAGTGTCTCGCTGATCTTCCCCTCGGGACCACTTGCGCATTTCTTCAAGGGGGGATCCGTGTCTAGGTGGCAGGTTCTTGTTCCTCAGCTACCTCTTCTTGTTTCTTTGTTTTCAGGATCTGCGTCAGATACAGGCTGATTCGCCTCCAACTCTCCTCGTCTCTCAGCATCTCCTGGATGATATTATTCGGGCTGAGCTCTCCGATAACTCTATTTATTTCCTGACGGGGAGATTCCCATCTCCTACACTCGAACACTGTATGATAAGCGTCGTCTGTCAGCGAATCTCCGTACTGGCACGAAGGACTTCTTTTTTTTCCAATTTTGTGCAGGAAAGCGTTGAAATACCCGTGTCCGGTGAGGAACTGTGTGACGTAGTAGTTCACTTCACCGTGTTTCCGGTTACTCCATTCGCTTATGTCTCCGATCAGCCTAGCAGTCCAGCGTCCTCTGCTTTCGGACTCCCAGCGTGCTTGCCACTTCTGCTGTGTGATTGCTTTCGCTTCCGCGCTCGCCGCTTCCACGCCCATTTCTGCTTTCTTTTCATGTATGTATTGTCTTTGTGTTGCGAGGAGGTCAATTGGTACGACACCTGCAACTACAAGGATTGCTGGCTCAGACACCGTGTGGTACGCGCTCGCTATTCGCAAGGCACCGCGCCTCTGTACCGATGCTAGTTGTTTCCGGTACTTTTCATGTTTAAGTGCTTCAGCCCAAATCTCGCTTCCGTACAGCAGAATTGAATGGGTTGTTGCCAGGAGAAATCTCCGTTTGCTTTCGGATGGTCCACCTATATTTGCCATCAGCCTAGAAAGGTGGTTTATAACCTTTGATGCGCGTTCAACTGCCGTTCGTATCTGGTCCCAAAAGCTCAGTTTTGTGTCGAGCTTTATTCCCAAATACTTTATCACGTTTTTGCTTTTTATAAGTTCGGTTTCGATGTGGAAATCGATGACCGTGGGAATTCGTTTTTTCGTTAGAACTAATACTTCGGTCTTTTCAGTAGCCAGCGACAGCCCATGTTCCTCCATCCAGGAATTTGTCCTTCGCATCACTTGGTTCAACTTTCTCTGTGCACTTTCGGTGTCCCTTGCAGTTATCACCGCAGCAACGTCATCAGCATATCCAACCAAAAAGCAGTCTTCGGGCATTTCCATACAGAGAATGCCATCGTAGGAGATGTTCCAGAGGTCTGGTCCAATGATAGATCCCTGTGCTGCTCCAGCTGTGATGTTTTTTTGTATCATTCCTTCAGTAGTTTGGTAGATAAGTTCTCGTTCTTTGAGATAATCTTTTATCATCCGTAAGAGATACTCTGGAATTTGGAATCTTCCTTCAAGTGCATCAATCATGTTTGACCATCGGGCTGAATTGAAAGCGTTTCGTACATCAAGTGTTACCAGCAGCACAATTTTCTTGGTGTTTTGGCTGCCTTGTTGAGCATTTTCGACAGCCCTTACTACTTCTTCTATTGCCCCTATTGTTGAGCGTCCTTTCCTAAAGCCATATTGTCTTTCAGACAAGTCTCCCATTCTTTGAATAGCGGCTATGAGTCGTGGTTGCAATAGCTTTTCTAGGAGCTTGCCTGCTGTGTCCAGCATGCACAGAGGTCTGTATGAGGATGGAGACTCCGGGTTTCCCTTATTTTTGCTGATAAGTACAAGCCGTTGCTTTTTCCAACGCTTAGGGAAAATTCCTTCAGCTAGACAGCTGTTGTACATTTTCCAAAGTAGTTGGGGACAGCTTTGTGCGATTTGCTTCAATGCTTCCACCGGAATGCCATCTGGCCCGGGAGCTTTTTTGTTTTTCAGCGCGTTAGATGCAATCCTGAGTTCTTCTTCGTTGAACGGTGGTATTTCTTCTTGTTGCAGCCTAGGAGTGTCGGGTTGCCTGATAGGATGTGTTGGGAACAGTGTGTACACAATTTGATTCATCTTTTCTGGGCTGAAATCTTCAACGGGTTTTTGAGCTACAAACTTTTTCATGACGATCTTGTAGCCTAGCCCCCAGGGATTGCTGTTGATGTCTTGTCGCAGCTCTTCCCATTTTCGTTTCTTGCTCAGCTTAATGGCTCTCTTCAATTCGTGGCGCGCTGTCCCGAATTCTTCAACGTCACTCTTACTATTTTCATTTTCGCTTCTTCTCCCTCTGGTCACTTTTCGTCTAAGGCGTAGACATTTTCTACGAAGTTCGGCTATCTCTTCCGACCACCAGTAGACAGGATTCTTTCTTCTATTCGAGTATATCTTTCTGGGCATTGAAGCGTCGCATGCCAGACGAGTGAGTTGCATAGTTGATTCAACTATTTCTTCAGCTGTTCCAAGCGATTGTAGCACAATGTCCTTTCCATCATCAATTCTGTTCCTCAAGACGTCAACGTTGAGTCTGTTGACGTTCCATCCACCTGGTTGGTTTGCCTCTCGGTTAGCGCTTTGGCGATTTTCCTATATGTCGAAAACGATGTATTGGTGATCGCTACCTGTGTAGTCTTCGATGACCCTCCAGTTCCTTATTTTGGACATCAAACCCTCTGTTGCGAAGGTTATGTCAGGTATGCTCCCTGTTTGCCCTGCTCTTCTAAAAGTTGGAGTGTTCCCTATACTAACTACGCTAAGGCCACGTCTCGCCGCCATCTCAAGTATTTGCCTTCCTCGAGAGTCCGTAGTTGGCATTCCCCATTCATGTCCTCGTGCGTTAAAGTCTCCGGCGACTATGATTTCTCCATCGATCTCACATATGAAATCATCTAAGTCCCCTAGTTTTTGTTGGAAAACATCCATCCGATCATTAGGGCTAAGGTATACGCTGATTATTGTTATTCCTGCGCTTTTTATCCATGTGAAGCCTCTTTCTGATCCTTTGTTTTCAATGGTCATGCCTTGGCTTGGAATCCATAAGGCGGCGGTTCCGAGAGTGTCAGAGACCCAGGTTTGCTTGTTTTTGTTGGCATATTGCTCACTTATGATTATGACGTCCGCTTGTAGCTCACTTATAAGCTTTAACAGGAGGTTGTCCGCCATTTGGCTCCTGTGGACGTTTGCTTGGAGTATTCTGGTCATTTTGAGGAGGCTGTTTTCATCTTTTCAAGTGCCTGACGAAATACTTTGCACTTTCCCGATCCAGGTATGTGATCCGTTGGGCATGGTTGATTTTCGTCGGTTGCGCATAGATAGCACTTTGGAAGCTCATTACAGTCTTTCCTTTTGTGATCAGAACTCCCACATTTAAAGCACATTTCTTGCTTTCTTCTATCAGGTCCGGTGCAGTTTGCTTGCACATGCCCGTACCCGAGACACTTGAAGCATTTCGTGACCTCTATTCTGCGTCTTATTCTGCATTGGCACCATCCTATTTTTAATATCGGGTGTTTCAAGAGTTCACTCGCAGCCCGCTCGTTGATATGGATTATTGCCATCTTCAAAGCGCTTCTGTTTTTTTCAGTCACAAAGACTTTGAAGTCGGCCAATTCATCGCCCATTTTATTTTTTATGGCTTCCTGAACCTCTTCAAGAGTGGTGAGTTCGTCAAGATCTCTTATTTCCAGAGTTGTTTTCTGTTCAAGGTTCCGAATCTTGGCTCTCCCTTCTAAAATAGTTCCAATGCTTTTTTCAAAAGCTGTTCGGTTTTTGGCTTTTGGTCCTAGTTCCAAAAGCACATGTCCCGCTTTTGTTTTCCTGACGGTTTTTATTGTGGTTTCCGTATCTTCAGGGTTAACCTTCTGTTTAATCTCTCGGAGTATATCACTGAAGCTTCCACCCTCATTTGGTTGAATGAGTATTGCTTCAGCTCTCCGCCTCCGCTTTCGTTTCTTTCTTTTTTGCTCATTAGCCGTTTTACTCTTTGTTAGCGGGTGTTTTGGCTGTAACCCTGCGGTCTTCGCTAACTGTGCATAATTCATCTGTGCTGAGTTCTTTTGCTTTTCAGAGCTATGTTCTTGTCGTTCTTGGCTCCCATCGCAAATCGGAGACTTCCGGGTTCGTTTGTCTTCCTTTTTTTTAAGTGGACTGGAAGGAGGTCTCTTAACGGATAGTGCATTTCTATTTCCATCGTGGTTTATTGGAGACTTTTTCGCTTCCACCTGCGGTTTATCTTTCGGAGGCTTCGCGGCTACCTTGGACAAGCTGGTCTTTCTCTCCCTTTGATGAGTGTATTTCATTTTGTCCAGTGAATCCTCTATCTTTTCAATTCCTATTCTGAAGTCCCTGCTTATATTTTTCTGCCTTCCACATGCAAGTTTCATAATTTCGAGAGCCTCCTTGCACTTCGATATCTCCAGAAAGATTATGTCTTCTTCTGTCTCCGTGATTTTATTTGACGGAGTTTCTTCATCAGGAACCAACACAATTTGTCTGGCTATGGAGTTTCCTGAAGTTGGCGTGTTTCTCTCGTTCAAGGATCTCGTACTTGGTGGAGGTGTACGTTGCATTTTCGATCCTCGCCTGAAAGGGTCGCCGGTGTCTTCGTTTCTTTTACTTGTAGTTGTAGATTCTTTGGAAGCCAAGTGTACCACTCCCAAAGATTGGTTTTTGTTTGCCTTGCAGTCGCTGTATCTCGACGTCCCGGAGCCCGCGCGCTCACTCCTGACAGACGCCGGTACTGGGGATCCGACTCCCTGCACCGTAAAATTCTCTCCTTCTATTGTTCTATCCATATTTGATTTATTTTCTGTGTTTCTTCACATAGTTGTTTTTTGGTCCGCGGGTGGTATTTTATTTCCCACCTACCCTTCATTAATGATAAACATTAATGACGAGCGTCCCTCTATCCGCCACCTGAGGACGCGCCTTCTAGGGGAAACAACAAAACCCCCGAAAGATGCGATAACCCATGCGATGACCCATGCGATGACACATGATATGGCAAATGCGATGACGCATGCGATGACACATGCGATGACACATGTCGCGATGACGCATGCGATGACACATGTGATGACACATGCGATGACCCATGCGATGACGCATGCGATGACACATGCGATGACACATGCGATGACCCATGCGATGACACATGATATGGCAAATGCGATGACGCATGCGATGACCCATGCGATGACGCATGCGGTGACCCATGCGATGAAACATGCGATGACCCATGCGATGACACATGCGATGACCCATGCGATGACACATGCGATGACGCATGCGATGACCCATGCGATGACGCATGCGGTGACCCATGCGATGACGCATGCGATGACCCATGCGATGACGCATGCGGTGACACATGCGATGACACATGCGATGACCCATGCGATGACCCATGCGATGACACATGCGATGACGCATGCGATGACCCATGCGATGACGCATGCGGTGACCCATGCGATGACACATGCGATGACGCATGCGATGACCCATGCAATGACGCATGCGGTGACCCATGCGATGACACATGCGATGACCCATGCGATGACACATGCGATGACACATGCGATGACACATGCGATGACACATGCGATTACACATGCGATGACCCATGCGTTGACCCATGCGATGACGCATGCGATGACCCATGCGATGACACATGCGATAACACATGCGTATTTCCAAAGATGTCTTCCTTCCCTAGTTTTGCGTTAAAATCGCCAAGAACAATTTTAACGTCGTTTGTAGGGCACTTCTCATAATTATGTTTCTTCGAGGAGCTCTTAGAAACAGTCCTTGGAATCGTCGTCTTTCTCTTCTCTGGGGGCGTGGGCGCATATATAGACCAGGGTCGATAATTTTTAAAATGGTCAAAAAAGAAAAAAAATTATAGTAGAATGAAACCTTTTAAAAAAGGTAGAGAATAAACCAAAAAAAAAAGGAAAAATAAATTACGGGCGATGTGAGGTCGGGAAGGGGGCGGGGGGGGGCGTATTTAAGGGTAAAAAACGGTTAATCTCGATTTCCGGTAAAACTGCAAGTCTTAGGAAAAAAAGTTGAATGGCAAAGTTGTAGGTATTAAAAAAATCTACAACTTTTGTAAAGACACTTTTTTCACATAACCTCAAAATGTATGTGAAAAATTCGAATAACTGAGTTTTTGGTTTTTTATTTTTATCTTTTGCAAAAAAACTTATTTTTTCACGAAATTTGGTGAAAACATACCTTTGAATATTCCAAACATACAGTAATTTTTTTGATTTAAAATATTTATTTTTTCACCTTATTTTGACAAAATTTTGAAAAATTACCCTAACTTTCAATCGAAAAATCTCACGTCAAAATATCTGCTTTTTTAAAAAAATTGGTGTGTTTCTTGTTTGTTGAAATCTCTACTTTCAGATGGTTAAAAAAAAAATTACACTACTATGGTAAATGTTCTCAGAAAATGCAAATAATGAAAATAGCCCAAATCCAATTTTTTTTTTATTTTTTTAAAAATTCAAAATTTACACATTAGTTACTAGAAAAACGTAAGATTTCATGTTATACCGATAAACAAAAAAATTGCTACTCGAAATATACTACTATCTTACGTTTTTCTAGTAATTAATGTGTAAATTTTGAATTTTTAAAAAAATAAAAAAAAAATTTGGATTTGGGCTATTTTCATTATTTGCATTTTCTGAGAACATTTACCATAGTAGTGTAAATTTTTTTTAACCATCTGAAAGTAGAGATTTCAACAAACAAGAAACACACCAATTTTTTTAAAAAAAGCAGATATTTTGACGTGAGATTTTTCGATTGAAAGTTAGGGTAATTTTTCAAAATTTTGTCAAAATAAGGTGAAAAAATAAATATTTTAAATCAAAAAAATTACTGTATGTTTGGAATATTCAAAGGTATGTTTTCACCAAATTTCGTGAAAAAATAAGTTTTTTTGCAAAAGATAAAAATAAAAAACCAAAAACTCAGTTATTCGAATTTTTCACATACATTTTGAGGTTATGTGAAAAAAGTGTCTTTACAAAAGTTGTAGATTTTTTTAATACCTACAACTTTGCCATTCAACTTTTTTTCCTAAGACTTGCAGTTTTACCGGAAATCGAGATTAACCGTTTTTTACCCTTAAATACGCCCCCCCGCCCCCTTCCCGACCTCACATCGCCCGTAATTTATTTTTTCCTTTTTTTTTGGTTTATTTTCTACCTCTTACAACTTGTTTCATTCTACTATAATTTTTTTTTGTTTCAAAAATTATCGACCCTGGTCTAATAAAGCTAATGCGAATTTAGCCCTGATGCGGATGGTCATTATACGCTCATTGACGGGATTTTGGCTAATCACCTTATTCCTGAGTCATCCTCTAACGACAAATCCGCAACCAAATAAGCGCTGTTCCTGTTGTCTGTAGCAGTCGCCATAGTAGATGTCACAGTTTTTCATCT
Source organism: Melanostoma mellinum (assembly GCA_914767635.1). Taxonomy (NCBI): domain Eukaryota; kingdom Metazoa; phylum Arthropoda; class Insecta; order Diptera; family Syrphidae; genus Melanostoma; species Melanostoma mellinum. The sequence continues at coordinate 54,217,581 of OU612059.1, read as the reverse complement.
TCTTTATGCCCGGTCCACTCCATGCATCGCACTTCTTGGATGGCGGTTATGTCTGCTTTGCAGCAGTCTAGGGCGTCCACTAATTCTCCAGCTGCACGTAGTCCGTTAAGAGATCTTATGTTCCACGTGAAGATCGGGAGGTCATTGTCCTTTTTTCGTTTGCTTGGGTCGTCAACTTTGAAATCATTATCGTTATCCGAGGCTATTGATTGTTTCGGATCCAGATGTTTTTTACGTGGTTTTGTAGTTAACCCTACGCACAATCCCCAACCTGGAGGGCCAGGTCCTTTTTGGATCCCTTCGGACATAAAGGGCTGGAATATCCAGTGTCAGTACCCTGCTGCAGGGGTGTGAGTGCTGCCGTTGGCTCACCAGGAGTTCATCCGCCACCATCTCTACTTCAATCCTCTGTCCTAGTATTGAAAAACCCATTTTATTATTTTTTTTTTTTATTATTTTCAAAGTGTTATTACAATTGCAACCAACAACCATCAGCCATTTATCACAAACTGATAAATTAAATCCAAAAGTCAAAGCTCTGAAATGTTTGTGCTTTTAACTTACCATTTTCATTGTCTACTACGTTCCGTGTATTGAGTTTTCATCATCAATTTTATAATTGCTATTCAATTAAAACACTGACATACGTTTATTTTTGGTATGCACTGCGCACTCTAAGACATTTTCTCAGCAGTATTTTTAGTGAACTATAAGTTCAATGTCTAATTTGGGTAGTGATCTTTTTTGAACTAATTTAAACAGTAAACATATTTAATATATATGTTTACTGTACATTGAGCCAATGGGTACCAAGATATTTCTGAAAATCAGATGATCGTGACCTTCTCTATTAATGAGAATGAGAAGTGGCACTTTTCTTCTTAATCAACGATCATTTTTTTTCGGAAGTTAAATCAAATAACCCAAGACTTTAATTCCAAGCAAATGACTGACGCATACCAAGACGATGTACAAAAAGTGTATGTAGTAGCTGCTAGCTGATTTGGTACCGCGTGTCGTTACTACGCATATTATATTAAACCATGGATATCATGCAGCGATATTAGATCTCAAAAATGTTAAGCTTCTAATGTAACGAGGAAGGGCTTCATATTAAGGGTTTTTATCAACATGGACGCTACGAAAGTAGAGCAACAGGGGCAGCAAACGACGCCATATTTCTTGCCGTTCTTTTGACATTCTCTTTATTAAATTTTGCATTTTATGATGGGAAGATATACGAGTCCACAACGAGTCGAAATTACTACCGAAATTCGGAGTCAGTGGTCGTCATAATCGTCCTAGCAGATCAACAATTGAGCGCCTAGTGAGAAAATTTGAATCCAAAGGCACAGTACAAAATGTTCCCTGCCAGTGAGACAAAGAGGTGCCTGTAGTGTCGAGAATACTGCTGCCGCTGAGGCTTCAGTTGCAGAAAGCCCAAATTTATCTCTCACACTTCGTTCTCAAGCGCTGAGCATCTTTGTGACGTTGTTGTGGCAAATTTTGCGAAAAGATCTTGGCCTACATCCTTACAAGATTAAATTGACGCTAGAACTAAAGCCGCTTGACCACCAGAAGCGTCGCATGTTCGTGAATTTGGCTGAGCAACAACTTGAAAATGATTTTGATTTTCAGTGAAAAATCATCTTTAGCGATTAGGCACATTTCTGGCTGAATGGCTTCGTCAATAAACAAAATATGCGGTATTGGTCAAGTAGCAATCCACACGTACTCCATGAGGTATCATTGCATCCAGAAAAAACTATGGTTTGGTGTGGTTTATGGGCCGGTGGCGTCATTGGGCCGTAGTTCTTCCATGATGATTAAGACCGGCACGTTACTGTGAATGGGAATCGCAATTACAATGCTAAACACCAAGATTGGGGAAATCAATTAGCCAATCCAAGGGGGACCCAGCTGTTCAATTGGCTGGGTCTCCACAGTATTGAGTGTAAGGTCGATCTGCTGGCTACTGATAGGCTATTACTTATAGACTCAAGACTGAAACTGACCGACGACATTCTTCGACGGACGAAAAATTTTTTGACGACAGTTGAGTACGGTCGTGCGATTTGACGCCATTAGCCTATTTGCTGTTACGTCGATGGTCTATGTCAACAACCCAGCGACGATTGATGAACTTCGTACGAATATCGAACGTTAAATTGCAGCAGTACCGCGCTCATTACGAGCATCCAGATCTCCAAGGGGTCACAATATTCCCACCGCCGCGCTTACCTCAGAAAGTGTCGGCAAGCCTCCCAGTTTACGATTTTTCCATGTCTCAGACATTCCAAATGATATTGTCGCTACGTTTGCCTGTACTAGAATTGTTTTGGTCTGCCTTTCTTTTAGTTCAGTTGAGAAAAAGTCTTAAAAAATCAATTCATTCGAGTATAAAAATAATTTTTCTTATATTTTTTTCTAAAACATACAAAAACAAAGTACACACACGTGGCACATTCTTTTCCTTGTTTCGAATTGAAAAGAGGACTTAACATTCAAGGACGTATATTACCAGCTATCCATGGCAAATAAGACTCCACTTTGACATATATTCCTGGGAAAGTAGAGCCGCACTTGACACTGCCAGCGGATACAATACCAAATTGTATATTACGCACTCCTTTGTGATATCGTCCAGAGAAGAACATCGGCCCACCTGAATCACCTTTACACGTATCGACCTCATTCTCCCCACCACCAGCACAAAGCTGTTTGTCAGATATTCTAACGGCTCTATGAACTTGCTGACAGTAGCCATTGCTCCTTATTGGTACAACAGCCTTTTGTAAAACGTTAGCTCTAGTCTCCGTTTCAATACGACCCCAACCGGCAATTATCATTCGGACCAATCGCGTCGCTTTCGCGTTTTCCGTTATTGGTAAACAAATTGGTTTGACGTTACCTTAAAATAAAGAAGAAATTTGTTTTAATACAAAACCAATTGAATATGTAATTGCAATGCTCACTGAGAATATCTGCTTCCCTTACGAGTCTAATGATCCCAATATCATCGGAGAACCGGCTTCGGCTGTAGTCCTTATGATAAATGGCCTCTTCAATATCGATCTCTTGTATAGGTGGTGCGCAACTTCTTAGTTCTCCGTTGCCTACACAATCGACTTCTGTGTTTATATCATGTTCACCCAAACGCACACTTACCCTAAAAAATCATCACAATGTCATGAAGTATGAAAAGAAAATAGGAGATTCCAATGCTTACAATGTTTTGCCTGTACGAATGCAATGAGCTGCGGTGAGGACATATCTGCTGGTAATCAATGATCCGCCGCAGTCAAGGGTTCTATCCACTCCATCGGTATAGACCAGCAAAGCCATCCATGGAAATTCTTGCAGAATGGCGTCTTCTCCATTGGCAACTTTTTTGGCATCACTCGTTCCACAAAATGTTCCGTCTAATATCGCCATACCTGAGTTGACTTCTTCGTCCGATTTTTCAACACTTGGCTGCACAATTGAGGAACTTGTAGCCCTTGGTGGAATTGTTGTAGGTGAAGAAGGCTGAGCTGAGGTTCTACTTTCTTCTCCACCTGAAACTCGGTTTGGATCACAGCAAACATGGTTCTGAAATGGGGATTTTTCATTACTCTTTGAAAGAAGAGCACTGACCAATATTAACCTACGACATTATTAAAGTTTCCACAGTATGACATACGCACTAGCTGCGTGACCGAATTCGGAAGAGGTCGTGGTGACAAATTCAAAATCTTGGTAATAGTATCACAAGTTAAAATCGGCACGCAAACGCCTGGCTCTCTCCGCAGCGTCGTACAGGCTCCTTCTGCGAAAGAAGTGTAAGATTGATAAAGAAAGAGAAAAAAGAAGAAAACAAGACTTATTTGAACTGAGACTTACGTGCATCGACCTTTTCAAGTCTTACTAGTGCAGCAATCAGAAAAGCCACGAAAAGAACAAATTTTCTTCCTTCATTTGACATCGCATGGAAGTTACAAGCCGTCAACCTAACTAGACAAATATTATTGAACTTATTTGAGCGAAGCTCAGAAGCAGACTGAGGTTGAGTTATAAACAAATTAACATGCGCACGGTTCTTAATGACAAAACTTGTTTTGTATTTCGCACGACAATCTGGCATTTCGCTTTCGCGGCATCGTATGAGTAACTTTGATGGGAATTCCACTGTAATCTCTTAACAAAATATTCAATACAAAGAAGCTGCAAGTTTACTTGAAAGTTTGTCTGTAGTGAGAATACCCAGAGGCTTTAATGGGAATGGGCATGTTATGTCGAAGGTTCTTGCTCAAGTTGTTGAATTCACTTTTCTTCGATTAGCTATAATTTTTTCTCTTTTAAGACTGAAAACAATTCAATTAGATTTAAAATCTTTTTAAGGCCAATAAATAAAATCTTATTTTTATTTGTAAATTGGGGATGAAACAAAGTCTACATAGATATTGGTGTGTTTTTGTGACCTATAGCCCACAAAAACACACCAATATCTATTAAGATTTAAAAAGGTCACAAAACTCATTATATATAACAAAGTCTACATATGTTACTCTTAGAATGGAAGAATTTTTGGAATCAGTCCAGTATTTTCAGAGTTATACCGGTTATGCTTCCTTTCCCGCTTCCGTTCTTGAAGGAATATGGAAAGGAAATATTGCCTCTGTCATTTCTCAGGTTTCGGAAGTAGTTTTGGATCCTTTTAAAACACTAAGTTCTCGTTTACGTTCCCGTTAATTGGCGTTAATATAGGAATATGTGAATGAATAGTATTCTAACGGTGAAAGAATTTTGAAATCAATCAGGTGGTTCACAAGTTCCCAAGTATGTTCCCGTGTATATTCCCACTCCCATTAAGGTGGGACTATATGGATCACTCTATCTATTAAAAAGAAACCGCATCAAAATCCGTTGGGTAGTTTTAAGGATCTAAGAATACAGACATCAGACAGCGAATAGCGACTTTGTTTTATACTTTGTAGTGATTGATTATATGTGTGTTACGAACTATACTTTCCAAAGGAAAATCGAAGTAATAAAAGTTAAACAAACAAAGCTTATCGGTCAGTTCTACAAGTCCTTCGAATAAAAGAAGGTTTTATTGTGATATTTAAAAAATTCATTTTTTTTAAAGCGAGAGAATCATCGGGTGCCGATAACCGGGAAGCTTTGCTATTGATAACGAAAAGCAATGTCAGTCAAAATGCCGCCAGGCAACGCTCTCTTTTCCATAACATTTTTCGTCACCTAATCAAAGATTTGTGGCTGCATGTCTACGATAATTTCACGAATTCCATTTTTGAGGTTTTGATCGATTGAAAGCTGCTGGCGCAGATATTTTCTTTCACGTAGCTAGAAAAAAATCTTCAAGATTTTAAATTAAAACAAAATTTGATCCCGGCAACCATCGTGGCACCCGTGGTGTGATGGATAGCATGTCCGCCTGTTAATACGAGGTTCGAGTTTGAATCCCAACAGAGGAAAAAATGTTTTTTCCTCGGGTATCGTCTTTCGCGAGGAGTTGGCAACTCCTCCGTTAGTATTCATTGCCTTGAAAAGCGCTTTCTCGAATAGCCGTTCGGAACCGGCAGAAAAGTGTAGGTCCCTTCCATTCCCCCACAAGGCGTGGTTGTGAGAAATGCGCTAGGCCCTGGGGCTCCTCGCTTTGTTGCGCCACCCTATATTTTTTTTTATTTTAACCATTGTGATCAACTTTCAGTTAAATCACATGAGAGGGAAACTATTCAATCAAAATTACGATGATATCGTTGTAAGAAGAAACATACTCGAAAAGAAATGTCCAATGACCTATAACCAGACTAAATACCTAGTGAAGATAATGACGTTTGTGGCAATCCCAATTCCAAAGATCGATTAGAATTAAACAAATCGGGGTTTTCCTCAACATTATGAGCTATTTCAGCGATATTCTCTGTGTTCTTGAGCGACGTATACGATTTTAAGCTGTAACAGCTTGAGTCATGACAACTGTTAAAACAGGGGGCTGTCAATATGATTTTCGTCATTCGAAGACCTTTGATTTGCCTGTCTGTAAGGCATAGCGTTGAGTCAGTACTTTTGTGTTTACTGTAAAGACCCTCCCAAACCAAAGCGAACTTACGGTTGCAACAGTGACAGCAACATTTGTTGAAAGTATTGCAATTATTATTATTATTATTATAGCAGCATCACTTTCTTTAATCTGTATGTAAACATACATAAATTGACAGTTGAACTCACCGCTGTCGATACTACAATATCGCTTTAGTTTAGGAGAGTCTCAATAATTTAATGGCTGTCAAAGCGATTGAACATAATATTGTCAAAATTTATGTATTTACAAGGTATTCAGCTTAGGGTCATTCTACTTGACGTAAAAAACCAACAGCTTTTATGCATTTTAAAACAATTTGTTCGAGCAGAAAGTATGGTTAGCTGGCATTGCCTTAAATACTTGAGACAATTACGATTTAAGGTTTTGCAGTGACTACATGGGCAGTTGCAGCTAATAAAATTAATGTATACAACTGACTCGACATAAAAAATACTGCGTTTTCAAACAATTGTATTGTCGCAACGGCAAAAATGATGACAACATCGCTTCTACAGCCGCCACAACTGCAAAATTGGGTTTGGGAGATCCTTTCATATTAAAAAAATTGACGACCTTCAGATTTTGACATTTTGCGGGTAGACATTTTGTGCTCATCAGTTTTGCCTTTAGTCCAACTTCGGACGTACGAGGGAGCGTTTTTATATTCGCGGAATGGGAGATATAGGGTGGAAATAAAAATCCAAATTATTTTTCCATTTCAATATATTCACTTGCAAGACGGATACATTTTTCAGATCTTTCAATTAATTTATTTATACCCTCATAAAAAAATGTTTTGTCTTTACCTTCAAAATACGCCGAAACTGCCTCTTTGACTTCATATTCATTGGTAAATTTCTTACCCCGAAGCTCTTTTTTCATTTTTGGGAACAGATAATAATCACTCAGGGCCAGGTCTGGACTGTAGGGTGGGGGATCCAAAATATCGAAGCCCACTTTATGCAGGGCAGCCAACACAATGCGGTTCTTGTGCACGGGCGCGTCGTCGTGCTTTATTTTTCTTTGATCTCTGCACAATTACTGATGAGAGTCTTTTTAATAGACAGGCCTCACTCAACACTCAAACTCTTAAAGTCCAAATTGGCTCTACTACAAAAGTAAGGAAGCTGTTGAAGGATCAAGTTCAATTCCACAAGCGGTCACATAAACTGTATTTAGAAAAGAGGCACAGAATCTTGAAAATGAATTCCAGTTGACTTGTTGTATGTGCAAGTGCATCTCTTACTCCGTCAAGAAATAAGAGCTGTACACTTTTTTTTATCACATCAAGGGGTCTTCCAATTGTTCACTGCATTTTATATAAGCTTGGAAGTTTATATTTGTTTGCAAGGAAGGTTTGTTTTCAATAACAAAGATTAAACAATCAACATTTACAAACACTTTTCAAACAGTTGGAAATAAACTTGGTTGATATTAAAATTAGATTATTATTCTTATTTTTAAATTTTTTCCTGGAAATTCATGCTACTTCTTATCTGTACGATGAAAGACTCTGATTATTAAAAAAAAATCGCCTAAAGTGTGACAAGCTTATCAATGAGTTCGAAGGCCATCATCATATATTGAAGCACCAATGAATGAGATTTTGCATCTGAGAGAACGATGACATGAACAGTTCAAAGAAATGATGAAACTTATTTGTACATGCTGGGAAAGTTGCCATACTTATGTACAACTGTTTTGGATTATATGGCTCTGAATCATTACGGTTTTTCTAATCTGTCTTATTCTTACTAAGCCAAGGTTAGAGTCAAATCTGGCTTTTTCTCTTTTTAATCTCTTTCGAGTATACCTACGTATGTATGTACAACGATTTGTTGTCAAATAATTCTTTTGAACTGATAAATAGCGAAATCGTTTTTTTTTACTAAACGGTACTTATAAAGAACGAATAAACTTTATTTACGTACGATGTTTAATGTATATAACAGTTCAATATAATGCGGCTCGCATAGCAGCAACATTTTTACTTGCGATTATAGGTAGTTAAGTGCACCTTAAAAATATTGAGATAACAATTATTTACATATTTTTTGTATCGAGCTCGATTGATAAAATTAACTCTATGACAATGAACTTTGTTCAGTAAAAACATTAAGAAAGGATGTGAAAGAAAATGTATAAATACAACTGTTAGTTTTTAATCTCTTGTTAACATAAAATAAACAAAATAAACATGTAAACAACTACGGAAAAAATAAATAAGAATTAATAAATGGCACAACATAACAGGGAGCCCTGGGACCTAGTGTATTTCCTAATCCTATGACCCACAATTTGTTACCTATTAAGAACTAATCGAGAATGTGCTTTTCATGGCATGTAATTATTATCGGATAAATCATCAATTCCTCGCAAAATTCGATACCCGCAAAAAACATTTTTTACTCTGATGTTTCTGGGATTCTCATTTCAAACCACCCACGTAACAGGCACATACGCTAACTATTACACCACGGGCCCCACTCAATGCGGTAAATAACTTTCTAAAAAGATAATAGTTAAGAACACATATGTGCATTATTGTGGGTTCTATGGGTTATCAAAGCTCTTGCTTAAAATCCGTTATAATTCGATTTTCGATACCATGGTTTTGATCAACCAGTTCATTCGCAAAAAACATTTGATGTTTATTCGATGTTCCAGGATGATCGGGGCAGTTCACCCGTAAAAGTTAAGTGAGGATGTGGTTTTGGTTTCATTTGATGTTGTTTCTCTTGTGTTTCAGAAGGACATTCAAGCTGTGTTAACGACAATGTTTCTAAATTTTTGCAGGCTGGAAAGATTAGCGCCCTTATCACGAAACCTTTAAAATGGCTTTCGTTTCAAATCAAGATGCATGTGTTTCAAAACCCCAATAAGTTTTGAAAATATAGGAGATGATAATAATAACGATTATTTTTTGATCGGTCAAAGTGAAGCTACAGTCTTTTGACGACGCTTAGTGGGGCAGAATACCGCAAAAGTTGGCAATAAATAAACCATAACAACACAACAATGTGAAATTTGGCATTAATACTTTTGATACTATAGTTAATTAACTGTGAAATTTTTATTTGGTCACGCCCAATTATTCGCCCTCTTTTTTACATCCTATATTTCTTAAATTCCTTATTATGGGCTTCTTGGGTCTCTTCGCTCAATTCTCAGATGGGTATAGGAACTGATGATATTATCTCATTCCCACGGATTAAATATTTATGAACGGCTGGTGGCATATAATTCCTCGGATATTTTTCTACAAAATAATTAGCGGTGCTCTAAATTTTAAAGCATCAATTTCTTGACCGCATGACACATGACAATGTATTTAGGGTTTTTGAAAAACACGTACCATTAAAAACCAATAGCTGTGATCCTTGCAACAAACCATGGTTCACTAATGAGATCAGATTATTATTGATGCAACAACGTTACTTGGCTTATTAACGTTGGAAAAGGTTTCGTATTGGTAGTTTTTATGACTATTCGCAATGCAAAGGCCGCTGTCTATTATAGCCGTTTTAATGAATCACAAAACTGTAAACAAATATGGCAAACCCTTAAGCGAATATGCATTGTTAAGTCTCGAAATAACCCAATTGAGGATATAGACGTGAATACCTTAAATCAAAGATTTATTTCTAACGTTGCTTCTAGTAACACAGTTCCTGATGCCATTTTACCAACAGATTTCGACAGTGATACTTCAAATACAAACCTCTTTAACTTTTCTCCAGTTTCTCCCAAAGATATCGTACAAGTAATCCTTTTGATAAAATCTAACTCCGTTGGACATGGTGAAATTCACCCCTTATTCTTGAAACTTCTTTTGCCTGTAATTTTACCATATATAACGCATATATTTAATACAATTATCTCTACTAATGAATTTCCCATGCAATGGAAAATGGCAAAAATTGTGCTAGTACCGAAAAGTTCAAAAGGTAATGAATTCACGCCTATTTCTATATTGCCTTTTTTATCAAAAGCATTTGAAAAAAATATTCAGAAGCAAATAAGTAACTTCTTAGAGCATGAAAATATCTGAACATAAAAACAATTCTTGGCCCTTTACTCTTCAATGAGCTTCCCACAATAATAAAGCATTGTTCTAATACGATTATACGCTGATGATGCACAGTTGTACATTAGTAGCCCATTGGGACTAATCAAAAATACTGCATCCTGTGTAAACGATGATCTAGGTGCAATTGTATTGCTCAACCCGAAGAAATCCAATTGTATTATTATTTCTAAGAGTAAGGTTGATACATCTTATTTTAAGTCCATAAATTTAAATGGTTCCTCTATTGAATATGTTGAGACAGCGAAAAACTTAGGGTTTGTTTTTAATAGTAGCCTAACCTGGAAAGATCACGTCAACCAAATTGTTGGTAAGGCGTATGGTGTTCTCCGTACACTTTGGCCAACGCAGTAAAAATCCGCACCTTACCTACTCGTTAAAACAATGATTTTATCTCTACTTAATTATGGTTGTGAAATTTTTTTGTAACTTAAACTATGTAAGCAAAAGAAAGCTCACCGTTGCTTTCAATTATGCTATACGTTATGTATATGGACTACGACGGTTTGACAGTATTTCACAACACGCAATAAATTTTCTGGGGATGCCATTTCTAAAATTTATTGAATTTCGGGCCTTAACCTTGTTTTCGGATATACTTCTTAAACAACAACCAGCTAATTTGAACCAAGAAATAAGGTTTTTAAATTCAAATAGGTCAATGAACCTTGTGATTCCTCGCTTTAATTGCCTCACATCTGAACGACAGTTTTTCGTCAATTCTATATATATGTCAATGGAATTTACTGCCGCGAGATATAAGAAGCACACACTGACTCACAAGCAACGTCTGCTATTAGAAATTAGCAGCCGTATCTATAAAGAACTTTTAATCATCGATTAGATTTAATTGCCATTTAAGTAACACTTAAGTAACGAATCCGTATCGATAATCAAATTTCACATTTAAGTAACCTTGCTAAGAGCCCTCTTAACTTAAATGCCAATAATGACGTTTAAAGGTCTCTTAAATCCAAATTAAAAATTCATTCTGACGTTTCGGGAAAATCGGTGTCAATTTCGCTCTGTTGTTTTGGTAATAAAATGAAACTTTTCTTAAAATAAAAATATTGAAGATTTTCGTCGCGATTTAAATGTTTTCAATGTGCTAAGAATTTTTCAAATGTCATGATTAATAAATAGAAACATAAAAAGCTGGCACAAAAGGTCCACAGAGCTACAAGGCCAAACGCGTTGTTCTCGCAACAACCATTCTCGTGCGTGTGGGTCTGAAAGGTTAAATTGGAATAGCATTCTTCAAGGCATATTTTCCTGCCTTGAGGTGATACCTATCAGAGAAAAATCATTTTGGATGTTTATGGTGGTCGAACGCCCACGCAGTAGTTATGCTTTATCCATTTTGCTATGGATGTTGTGTGCCTACAACCAGAGCTAAGAAATTGTCAGGGAATTGCAGTTTTGCTTGGCAAAGAAAGATTGTTCCATGGTCGAGCGGTCGATTTGCTTCTCATAATAAGGGCCTAAGACCAACAATGCGTTGCGTTAGTTTTGAATGAATATGCGAAAGAAATCCTCATCACAGTTTAGGTTGATGATACTCGTACATAGTGTTTTTTTTTTTTTTTTGATAAGCAAAAAGGCACCACATCTGTTTACAAACGAATGGTTGTCAAAACGCAGTTTAAATTGTACTAGATTTCTGTTTTTTCTACTTTATTTCGACACAACTATCAATTAGTTTAGCATCAGCGCAGAATCGATTATCGATAAGAATTTAATCAACCTCTCTTAAGTTCCAATTAAATTTTAATTGAAACTTAACTAATCGACGTCTAAGAGACGTCTTAAGAAAATCTAATAAATACGGCTGTAGATGTACATTAAAGTGTTGCCGTTTGTGTTTTCGGTTGAACGTTTTCGATTATGAGATTAGTATTAAATGTTGGGTGTACATTACAATAAGTACAAAATGTACACCTATGGAAAGTCCAGCGTAACCTATTTATAATTAGATATCCATGAAAGGCTTGTAAGAGGCAACTACGTTAAAACTCAAACTCAATACGTACACATGCTATATTATAAATGCAATCAAAACTTCTTTGAGAAATCCCAATAAAAGGAAACTGATGGTCATTGCTACGTTGATTGATGTAAGGCATAATGAGGAGAATAATGAACGGAATCATTTTAGATTGATATAAGGAAGCAACGTCATATGGATTTTGTTTTTGCTGTCCGGTCTTTGAGATGGTTCTTTACCACTAAAGCAATCATTAAACCAGGACCAATCTGGATGAATAAGAAATTACCACTCTGAAGAACCCACTCAAGTAGGTATATTTGATTCCATCAAAAACTTAAAAATCGAGTTCTTGTGATCATAGTCACAAAAAATTTTCCATCAGAAAGACATCAACAAAATTGAAAACACCCTGTACTCTAGTTTTCTCCCATCAGTAATAGTTTTCAAACTAATATCTAATGACGACTGTAAGAGAACGATCACACCCTCTAATGAATCACCGCAGATCATTGCTTATAAAAGTGATTTCCCACTTCTGTTTCTTTCAAAGCGCATGATAGTGGCATGTTAGAGGGCGTGTTAAAGATGTGACTAAAGTTGCATTCAATGCCTTATAATAAACTTCAGTCGTTGATCTTGACAAACACAAAAGTAAGTGTTGATAAAATGTTCAAGTTCGACATGGCTAACAAGATAAATTGTTTGGGTGTGGTAATACGTTTTGCACATCACTGTTTTTAGGTTATTATAGTTAGTTACATAATAAAGCTCCGTAATTATTTATATTGCTATTGCTATTTCTGATGTCACATTAGTGGGGGCTACAAAAACAGTAAACAGCACTTGTATTCAATTGTCAAGAGGAAGACTACAATGCACAAGACTGAAATTAGAGATTTCCCAAATATAAGAGATAGAGAGAAACCAAAACAAGAGAGTGTTCGTAGAGATATTGCCAGTTCTTAACACTAAAGCACCCTATACACCTACAATAATGTTGTTCAGTTTTCATTCCTGCGCAATTATTCGCTTTTAATGCGGCTTCTTTTCTTTTTTAGAACTCGGTGTTCTTCCCTTCTTTGCTCCTTGTGAATCTCGTTATAGGTACTGGTGAAAAGCTTTCACTTTTTTGTTTTTTTGCCTGCCTGTATTCTAAATCGAACCATGGATTTCGTTTTGCATTCCGAGTGAAGAAAAGAAAAGAAAGAGGCAGCGGCTCTAATGGCTTATTGGCATTGCTGGCATTGGTCTTCAATGCTTGATGCTGGCGGCATAGGATTCAAGGATAGTTGAAGGGACACTCGATTTTAGAAGGCAATAGTGATTGTAGCTTCCCGACGTCATATCTCTTTACAGTAAGTAAGTAGGTAAGTAAGTAAGTAAGTAAGTAAGTAAGTAAGTAAGTAAGTAAGTAAGTAAGTAAGTAAGTAAGTAAGTAAGTAAGTAAGTAAGTAAGTGAGTAAGTAAGTAGGTATGCAAGTAGTTAGGTAAGTAAGTAAGTAGGCAAGTAAGTAAGTAAGTAAATACGTAGGTAAGTAAGTAAGTAAGTAAGTAAGTAAGTAAGTAAGTAAGTAGGTAAGTAAGAAAGTAAGTAAGTAAATAATTAAGTAAGTAAATAAGTAAGTAATTAAGTAAGTACTTAAGTAAGTAAGTAAGTAAGTAAGTAAGTAAGTAAGTAAGTAAGTAAGTAAGTAAGTAAGTAGGTAAGTAAGCAAGTAAGTAATTAAGTAAGTAAGTAAGTAAGTAAGTAAGTAAGTAAGTAAGCAAGTAAGTAAGTAAGTAAGTAAGCAAGCAAGCAAATAATAAATTAAGTAAGTAGGTAGGTAAGTAAGAAAGTAGGTAAGTAAGTAAGTAAGTAAGTAAGTAAGTAAGTAAGTAAGTAAGTAGGTAAGTAAGTATGTAAGTAAGTAAGTAAGTAAGTAAGTAAGTAAGTACATTAACGTTCGTTGTCAAGTGCAGACGTGTTTTCAATCCGCTCCCTTTGTTGATTTCTTGTATTCGTCATTTCCCATTAAAATCAATCAACTCTTTTTTTTCAAAATGACCAAGTGCAACGCGTGCAATATTAACCTAGCTACCGACAATAGTATGCCCCAATTAACGTGCGGTGGTTTGTGCGGTAGGCTTTTTCACCCAACGTGTGCTGGTCTAAGCAAACGTTCGCTGACCTACTTTGCCGAATATAGTTCCCGGTTCGTGTTTTTTTGTGATGAGTGCAGGGAAATATCTTTGTCCCACATTTTAAAAGCCATTAAATTTAACAATGACTCGTGCAGTGACGAAATAAATAAAAATAATGATAAGTGTCGGCAAATTTTAAATGAAATGAGTAAATTTGATGACCTTATAAACTCAAATGATGAAATTCACTGCCGCCTCTCTGAATTGACCCGTGCAATAAACAATAATTCAAGTGATTTAAATAAAAAAATTGTCAATGCTAATGACACCCTTGATGAAATCATTTCTGTCAAATCCTCTATACATAATACGAAAAAAGACATTATATCGGCAATTTCTAAAATAAATCTAGATGGACAATTTACTACTCTTCGGGATGAACTACACCGATCGGGAAACAATATAATGGATTCTATCAATTCCCTTAAACCTCACCAATCTGACGATGCCTCATTCTCATCACTAATTGACGACGCCTTGAAACACATCTCCAATTTTTCGGTTGATCTCGCGATGACCATGGACACCGTCAAAGAGTTGATAGATACTGTGAGAACATCTAAAGGCTTACACCAACCTTCCCCTCACCTCACGCTGTCGAACAACAATGTGCCCTCGTGCTCGTTTAATGTTTCCTTACATGATGAGCTACAATTTTGTTCCCCAGTCAAAAATCGCAATGAAGTGGTAATCGCAGCCGAGAATGAACCTCACCTCCATAATACCACTTCATCATCTTTACCCACCATAAATACCGATCCTGTGTTACCACCATCTTCTTGTACCTTACCTCCCTCTACACCACTTCTTTCGAAATTTGGGACCACCTGGACTAAAGCCGAATGGAGTAGCAGACTTAACAAACTGAAAAATACCAACACAATTGCCCTTCTCTTGAGAAACACTCCTCGCAAAGCCAACAAACTTTGGATACGTGATTTCTTCTCCAGAACTTACTCTATATCGGTTACTGATTCCAGACGTGCAGCGAAACGAAGTTTTATAATCAACATTCCTGGGAAATACGAATGGTTATTTTCTTTCCCTGATGGAAGCTTAAAACTTGGTGATATGACCCTATCGTTGTGGATGGAAGACCCTCGGCCCGAAAAATCAGCAGAAGCGCCGACACATAACTGGAGTTTTAAAACAAGTATTTTCCCTAATTTCTCCTTTTCTCTCAATAATTCTAAATACAATCCTTATCCCCCTAAGCCCCACACACTTCCTACTAGACCTCTGCCCAAGCCCCACGTATCTCAAAAATCTATAACTCAGCCTAAACTCTTGCCCAAGCCCCAACACAACCCCAGACTAGCCTTACAGCAACCCGCAGTCCAACAGAAACGTGCTCATCAACGGGTTTCCTTCAATACTAACCCGGATTCCCAAACTTCTCTCTCAAATAATTGTGACCTAACAAAATCCCCCCCCGTTCCTAGTTTCAACCTCACCTCAGGAGCTAAGTACCCTAATTTTATAAGCTCTCATATTTTAAACCCAAGCCCATCTCAACCGCCACTCGAATCTCGCTCTGCTTTCGATCCTCTTTTACCTCCTAATGTCAAACTCACTCAACAGTCCCTCATTGAATCTACAGAGTCCCGCTATGCTCTTTCAAAACTTAGAGATAGTAAGGTGTTTGACAACATTCGTCTGTTCCTTGCTTATCTTCACGATAAACCAGACGATATGTGTGTAGACGGTAAAACAAAAAGCTATGTATTAGCGTCTATTCAAAAGGAAGGACTTCCTTCTGATCCTAAACACCTAAGGCAGCTCTACAACAAATACCACGAGCTCCTGAATATCTCTTCGTTGCAAGTCTCTAAAGATCTCTTAGCTTTCTCTCGGTACGTTCAATCTAAAAGAATTTCTTATCTGCAAAGAATCCGATCCGAAACTGAAAAGTTTTATCGCTCCTAACACTGAATCCAGTTTTCCACCTTCTAATCTCCACCCTCTTTCTTTTTATTACCAAAACGTAAGAGGTCTTCGATCTAAAACTCACTCAGTGTACTTGCAGTCCCACAATCTTCCCTTTGATGTATTTGCTCTTACTGAAACAAATCTTTCCCAGGACATCAAAAGCCAAGAGCTGTTTCCTTCGTTTTTCAATGTCTTTCGTGATGACGAACACCCTCATAGCGAACCCCCAAATAGAGGCGTCCTAATCGCTGTCCATAACAAATACGAATCTTCTTTCGTTTCATCCTCCTCTTCCAATCTTCTAGACTACATCTCTATTAAACTAACATTCTCTAATCAATCCATCTTCCTGATGTGTTTCTACATCCTTCCCGGCGAACCAACTGAGTCATACAAATTGGTGGTAGCTGCTATTGACAAAGTGCTTGACGTCTCAGAAGCACAAGATGAGATAATTATTTTCGGTGACTTCAATCTTCCCTATCTTCAATGGAACACTTCAGAAGATCAAATTGCCTTCACTCCCTCACCCGTTTCCATCAAAGAATCTGTCTTCGTGGATGGTCTTACTGATTCAAGCCTTTCCCAAATGAGTGGTATTAAAAACTATATGGGCCGACAGCTTGATCTTATCTTCACTTCCGACCCCATTAACTCATCTGTCTCAGAAACCACATCCCCATTATCTACTATTGACAACTTTCATCCGCCTCTCACACTGTCTTTTTTTATAACCTTACCTTTATTTCTACCTAGCCCAAGTAAGTATTCGTTCAACTTTCGTAAAGCTAACTTCAAGAAAATCAATGAAATCCTCTCTAATACCTCATTCGACTTTAAAAATCTTTCAATGAATGATGCAACTAGTCTGTTTTACGAGAAATTGTTGCATTGCATAAATCTCTATGTTCCCCTTTCGCGTGATAAGCCCTACTCAACATCCCCTCCCTGGTACAATCGTAAACTTCGTGAGTTGCGAAACAAGAGAAACAAGCTCTGGAATAGATTTCTTCGGTCCCGTTCAGTTTTTGATTACTCTGATTACCTTGGAGTATTTTATAAGTTTTCCAACCTCAATGAAGCTCTTTACAACGACTTTACATCCACCACCCAAGCAAATCTAATTTCGGAGCCAAAATCGTTTTATAAGTTTATCAACTATAAAAAGAAAAATGATGGTTTCCCTCCTTCTCTTCACTACGATAGCCAATCTTCCAACGACCCAACTACAATCGCAAATTTTTTTGCAAGTTACTTTAAACTGTCTTTTGCTCAAAAAACCCCTGATCTAGACCAGACTTACTTTTCCTATCTTCGCCATTTCTCTACTGGGCCTTCCAATCTTAGCTTTAATCAGTCAACTGTTCTTAATGGTCTCCTCAAACTCAAAGACGAGTATAATCCAGGTCCAGATGGCATTCCTGCCATTTTCCTTAAAAAATGTTGTTCCAGTTTAGCCCTTCCTATCACTAACCTTTTCAAACTATCCCTTTTAAGTGGAGTTTTTCCGGACTTATGGAAAATATCTGTTATTTCACCTATCCATAAAAAAGGCCCCAAAAACCTAATTTCTAACTATAGACCCATTGCCAAACTCTCTCATATCCCTAAGCTTTTCGAAAGCATTCTGTATGAAATACTTTCTTTCCAGTGCAAATCAATGATATCCTCCAAGCAGCATGGTTTCTTTAAGGGAAGGTCCACAACTACTAATCTAGTTGAGTTTGTTTCCTTCTCTCTCTCTGCGATGGAAAAAGGAAAGGAAGTAGACGTGATCACCACAGATTTCAGCAAAGCTTTTGACAAAATTTCTCACTCTGTAATCCTCTTTAAACTTTCTTTTCTCGGATTTAGTCCTATCCTACTCAAATGGGTCTCTTCATATCTTGAACACCGCCTATATAAAGTTCGTTTCCGTTCTACTCTTTCAGTTCCTTTTGTGGCCACCTCCGGTGTACCCCAAGGCAGCCATCTTGGACCCCTCTTTTTCATCCTGGCCATTAATGATGTCGAAAAGATCATCCAATATTCTTCTATCTCACTTTACGCGGATGACGCTAAAATTTTCAAAGTCATCACCTCCGATCGAGATTCTCTCCAGCTTCAAAATGACCTCGAGTCATTCGTCTTTTGGTGTTCTAAAAACTTCCTTGAGTTAAACATTGCCAAATGTGAAACAATAACTTTTTCTCGTAAAAGTAATAAACCTCTCCCTAGATCCTATCATCTTCAGAACATTCCTTTAAACCGTGTGCAGCTTATCCGAGATTTGGGGGTTCTATGCGACAGCGAATTCAATTTTCGTTCTCATATAGACGAGGTAGTCTCAAGAGCTAATTCCGCCCTTGGTTTTATCAAGAGATGGTCCAAAGAGTTCCATAACCCTCTTGTAACGAAATCCCTCTATATTGCCTATGTTCGCCCTCTCCTAGAGTATGCTTCGCAAGTGTGGGCTCCATATCATGCGGTTCATGTCTCGAGGATCGAAAGTGTTCAACGACGTTTTCTGCTGTTTGCCCTTCGGGATCTCTACGATGTTAGAAACTTTCTCACCCTGCCTCCTTACCGCGAACGTCTCGCAATCATTAATCTCCACTCCCTAGAAAACAGAAGGAATGTCTTTGACATCATTTTCGTTCACCGACTTCTCACTGGTAACACTGATTGCTCCTCCCTTTTAGACCTTATCTCTTTCAACACTAATCCCCGAAACGTAAGATCATCCCGATTTTTTTTCCTTCCTGCTCATCGTACATCCTATGGTCTGAACGAACCCTTAACCCGCATGATGAGTAAGATTAATTCTGTTCCTTCTCTTTTCGACCTCAATCTTCCAAGCCCTTGCCTGAAAGTCCTCCTTTTAAACCATTTCTCATCCTTGTAGGTTAATAGTTTTAATTAGTTTTAAGTAGTTAAGTTTAGTATGTTTAAGTTATTTTAAGCTTGTATTAAGCTAATAAATGGGGCGGTAGCCCCACCAAAATTAAAAAATTAAGTATGTAAGTAAATAAGTAATTAAATAAGTAAAAAAGTAAGTAGGTAAGCAAGTAAGTAAGTAAGAAAGTAAGTAATTGCGTAAGTAAGTAAGTAAGTAAGTAAGTAAGTAAGTAAGTAAGTAAGGAAGTAAGTAAGTAAGTTAGTAAGTAAGAAAGAAAGTAAAATTTCCAAGTAACCATACCTTCAAGAGAAACTTGGGAAAATGGCACTCTTTTGGAATATGAAGCAATACACTTTTACACCGATGGTTCAAAAACCAGCGAAGGTGTGGGAAGTGGAATCTTCTCAGAAAAACTGAACCTCAGACTTTTCTTCCGCCTAGCCGATCATTGTAGTGTGTTCCAATCGGAAATTCTGGCGATTAAGGAGGTGCTGTCTTGGCTCAAAGGAAACGTCATATCCTCCACGGATATTCGAATCTTCTCGGACAGCCAAGCTGCCCTTAAATCTCTTGCCTCTGTCTCTACAAAATCCATCACGGTCCAAAATTGTCAGATGTCTCTGAGGGAGATGTCAAAACAGTTCAACATTCACCTTTTTTGGGTGCCAGGGCACAGGGACACACCAGGCAACTATATGGCAGACGAACTAGCCAAAAAGGGCACGAACACTTCCCTACGCTCAGAATAGGTCAACATAGGTGTACCTATCGCTGGAAAAGTTTGCTAGCCCTGAACCGCCTATATCTAGGTTTTACCATAGGTGTTCTTACGGGAGACTGTCTAATAGGTAGAAACGCCAAAAGACTTGGTGTGTTTTCCAATGATGCAGGAGCTGTATGGACGAGGAGGAGGAAGAAACCGTTCAACACCTTCTTTGCTCATGCCCTGCACTACTTCATAGGAGGAAAACTCATCTCGGTGAATTCTTCTTCTTACATAGACCCTAAAAGTCTTTCGAAATACATTAAAAGTTCCGAGTGGTTCGACTAGCAGGTGATTAACTGGCTAGTACCGTAATGGAAGATTAATAAGTAATCAACTCGTTAATCTTACATCGGGTTTCTGAGATCAGTAGGTGATTGACTTGCTGATCTCTGTTGTATCACAATGGGCCCTTGCGGCCTGTCAGGCAATGTACTCATTGACTGACAGCCACTTCCACCTAACCTAACCTTACCTATGACTGGCTTCTAATGATAAAAGCCTTAAAATAATGTTCATAATTTTTTTGTTTACTTTTTTCTAAGCCTAGTTATCACTAAACTTTTCAAATTTTCTTATTATTAAATTTTCATTTAAGGCACTATATTCCCGGCAATCCAACTTAAGTAAGGTTCTACTCTCATGAAATACGAAGGCAAGGAAGAACCACAAAATTGGCCATCCAGTGAGACAATGCCGTACTGAATATAGCGAGTTTCTCTATCAATGGTCGCGGATAAAACCATTGGTGATCCTGAATTGCCCGAGCAGTAATTATTTAGAGAACCCTCTTCGCCAATACACAAGTGTTTTTCTGTTAAATCGAGAAACAGGTGAATGTCTTCACATGTAGTGTGATTCATCACAGGAACAAGCTCCTTAACTTTATGGCCATTCTCTATTTTCTTCCAACTTGTGATAATCAGACGTTCCAAGGTTACAGCTTTTGATTGAGTTGTCATGGGAAGGCACACAAGTGTTAAAGTGTCTTAAATTAAAGAGTGGGAAAGGTTGAAAAACACGGTTTATTTTTATCAAATCTAAGCTTACCACCAAGAACCACTTTGCTTCTAAGTCGAACA
Source organism: Melanostoma mellinum (assembly GCA_914767635.1). Classification (NCBI taxonomy): domain Eukaryota; kingdom Metazoa; phylum Arthropoda; class Insecta; order Diptera; family Syrphidae; genus Melanostoma; species Melanostoma mellinum. Next base: position 54,196,586 of record OU612059.1, on the reverse strand, counting down.
AGACCGATGTCGTTGAAGTAAGTACTCAATTTCATGTGGTGGTCTCTGTGATAAATGGCTTCCTCTACATCGATTTCTTGAGTATATCCCTGGTTTGTTTCTCCAAAACGCACGCTTACCCTTCGATCGGTAACATATAAAGGGTTGAAATTGAAAAAAAAAAAAAATTTAAAATTAACACGATGTCTTACAATATCTTGTCTTTGGAGAGAAGGCATTCTGCAGTAGTCAAGACATATCTGTCTGTTATCAGAGAGCCATCACAACCTGCAGTTAAAGATATCCCATCGGAGTACATCAGCATTGCCAGCCATGGAAAGTCTTTTCCACCAGAGTTCTTTTCAATTTTGGCGCATTGGGTGGCTTCAAGTAGGGTTAGTCCGTTTTTAATTTGCTCTTCTGATTTGCAAAAACTTGGTTGGATTTTTGTATTTGGTTTCTCTACAGTGGCCGTAATTGAAAATGGAAAATCACCAGCTTCAATCGTAGTCAATAGGAATACCGCTATGACAACGACTTTTAACACGTTTGAAATAAACTTTCTTTGTAACATCTTCACTCGTTAAACAGTCAATGAATAATGATGAAACCAAAACTAAACGGAAGCAACTGAAGGCGATTGCGTTTTATAGCAGCTTGATTGATTGATTATATTGATCAAGAAGAAGAAGCAGAAGACGATTCAGATTTATCGAGAATTGGAAAATAGTGTTATTGTAGGTCATTTTCACAGGGTGATCCAATGGGGTAGATATAAATGAGAAAAGTGGTTTCAAAAGGCTTTGAAATGATATTTGTTTAGTTTTGAACATTTGTGTAGGCTTTCTTATTTCAGTGAGAATTCAATTTTAATACCTCTGGTAAAATTTTTATAAGGGACATATTTTGATATTTTGAGAAAAGATAATCTTGGATAAGGGGGTGGCATCTGCTAAGGAGGGTATTTAATATAACTTTCCATCCGGAAACACAAAAACACTTTAACTAGCTTAAATAGGGCTAAGGCTTTTGTAAAATGGCTTAAGCTACAATGATATTTTGAGCTTGTAGAATTTCAATAAAACCTTGATTTGGCATAGCAAAAAACTGTTGAGCTTTGTAGAATCGTTTCAGAATGTGAGAAGTATCGAAAATATTTTGTGCAGAAGAAATGTATGAGCCTAGTTAGTTTTCACCAAACAGTGGCGAAGTGATAGCTTCTAGAAAACACTTTTAATTCGGTAAGTATTTTTTTGTTTTCACCCTTTAGAGACAATGACGAAGCAAAACAATCATCAGATGCAGAAAGTTCATTTTTTAAGCACTGTCATCCACGAAAATGTTATTATTACGTGCAACTCTCAGACGCGTTAAAAATACGCTATTGGCCGTCATTAGGTCGGTAGGGGATCTAAGGCCAGTTGATAGTGGAGGTGATTTTTAATCAAATGAATGTTTACTGTGAGTAGAGGTATGCAGTCAGAAGTAAACATTTCTTTGTAAATTGAAACAAATTTGTTTCATTTCATGTAAGATGTAACTCGATTGAAAAAAAAAAAAAACCTAATAGCGCTGTGAGCCACATTAATTATTTCAATAGTGAAAAATTTCTAATCACGATGTACATTACTTTAGAGTAGATTAAGAAAGTATAGAGAAAGAAAGAACAAATTAAACAAGCATATTCGGGCTTTGAAGAGCACACGGTGCGGTGCTCAGTCAAGGTCGGACTCACCCAGACCAGTCAAGTAGGGTTTTCGACAAGGCGACGCACTGTCGACTTTTTTAAGCCTCATACTTGAAAAGATTGCGTGCAGCCTATCGCAGCCTCAACCATACCTTGTAAAGAGTGGAGGGAACCTACAATTTTTGTAGAGTCCAAACGGCTAATCCAGAAAGCGCTTTTTATGGCAATGAAACTGCTATCGCGGGACTTGCCAGTTCCTTGCGAGAAGCAATAACCGTGGAAAAACAATTTTTTTTTTCCTGTTAAGACTGGAACTATAAAAATAACAGAGAGACAAAATAAACATTACGCCACAGACATTACAGTTGCTAACTAATGCAGCTGATATTGACGTAAAGTGAAGAAGTAAAACGTCACACAATAGACTTATGACTGTCTTTGAGTTAGTACCAGTACCAGTCTACCTAGACTCCACAGTTGGCAGAGAAAATTATTTCAGTGCGGGAATCAAACGGAGAATTGCTCCTGACAATCGCTGCTACTTTGGGTTGAGAAGGCAATTGAAAAATTAGACCCTCTCTGTATAAACTCATCATAAGACCATCATCATTCTATTTTTTTATTTTTTTTATTTTATTGCATCTCAGAGTCTTAAGCGGTACTGAGCTTAGAGCAAGCTCATATGTACGCACTTATCTACGCTCTTCATCATTAATGCAAGTGTTAGTAGTTAGTAAAAAACGCCAACACAAGCACAAAAGAACGTATTCGAACAAGGACATAACATTTAACATAATTAACTTTTACTACATCGATAAAACAAAATCAAACTATAAGAACATTATTGAAAGTATAAAAAGAAATACAAGTAAAATAGCCTATAACTAACTAATAATTAAATACAAATTAAATACAAATTAAATACAAAACAAAAATCATGCTTGTGGAGCACTGGTTTTGAGTTTTAATTTTAAACTACTTTTACTAAGATTGAAATCTAAAGTAAAAGGGTTAGAGTTGTATAACCTACTCATGCGAGCTATCGGCTCATGCGTGCCATAGTTAGTTCTGTGGTGGTAGCAATGCAAAAACTCTAAATTACGTAGTTGGTGAGATCCTCCACGATAGTTGAATCCTATGTGGGAGAGCAAGTCGGGAGCATCAATCGAACCTGTTATAAGTTGATGGAAAAATACTAAATCATTGTTGGTCCGTCTTTGTGAGGGTGGTTGAAGATTCAAAAGACGAATACGATTTTCATAAGGGGGAGATTAAAAGGATCTTCCCAGGGAAGACCTTTCAGGGCAAAACGTATTAATCTGTGCTGTACTGCCTCAATACGAGATTTATGAACTTCATATAGACGTGACCAAACCTGAGAAGCATACTCGAGATAGGGACGAACATGACAGTTGTAAAAGAAAAGCGTAACATAGGGGTCGTTAAATTCTTTTGCCCATCTCTTTATAAACCCAAGCATTGAATTTGCTTTACTTGTTATGAAATTGATGTGTTCATTGAATTCAAGGCTAGTACTAAAAATTACACCAAGGTCTCGGAAATTCGAGACTTGAGATAATGATTGCTGAGATATTGAATGATTTGCAATAGAGGGAATCCTTTTGCGTGAAAACGTCATACTTTGACACTTGGAAGGGTTCAAACTAAGACCGTTTTAAGAACACCACGTAACAAAACTGTCGATATCTTTTTGTAATAAATTGCGATCTGACGAATATTCTATAGATTTGAAAATCTTCATGTCGTCAACAAAAATTAAAATGTCGCTGTATGATATACAAGAAATGACGTCATTTATTGCAATAATGAAAAGCAAAGGACCAAGGTGAATCCCTTGTGGCACACCAGACAGACCATTGAAAGAATTTGACAAGACGTTACGAAATATGACTTGATAAGATCTATTTTTTGAGTATGAACTTATCCAAACAATAAATACTGGTGGAAATCCAAATGCTTTTAGTTTATATAATATAATATTATGAGAAAGTTGGTCGAAGGCCTAAGAGAAATCAGTATAAATGCAGTCTAACTCATACCCTTTTTCGAGTGTATTAGAGCATTTATGGTAAAACGAGAGAAGATTAGTAGCCGTTGATCTTCTTTGCATAAATCCGTGTTGTTGATTACAGATTATATTCCTTACAAAGAATGATAAACTTTCGCAGACTACTTGTTCAAACAGCTTAGGAACGCATGAAAGCTTTGCAATTGGCCTGTAGTTTTTTATATCTATTTTTTCACCCTTCTTGAAAACAGGGGTAATAAAAGACTTTTTCCAAAAACTAGGAAATTTTCCGGACTTTAAAGTATAACAGCTATGCTATTGTTATAACACATAAAGTATTACACATCAGAAACACCCTGTACTCTACAAATGCACTTTCATATTCCTTTTTATAATTTCTTTTCAATAATACACACAAGAATGTATATTAAAAGCATTTAGATAAATAAGATCGAATCATATTACAGTATGACCTATAATCTCTATGTACACATAACTGATTGTCATCACATGGTATCGCATTCGTCATGTATTTTAAATCAAAGACTAATCACTTGGTAATAAAGCATCGAAAAGTCAACATCGTCTCTCTTTATTTAAAAAAGTACTTGGCATCCTACAGCTTCAGAAGTGGGATTCGTATGTGTTACTGGGCTTAGTGTACGATCTACTGTACGATTAGAAAACTAAAAAACAAATTTTTATGTTCAATTAATGTTACTTCTGCTAACATTACTATCAGAGAAAATATTATTGCAAAACGTTAAGTGACTTTGCACAGAATTGAAAAAAAAATTTTTTATGGATCTGCGTGGTGCTAAATTTTTACAAGTGGCTACGTCCCAGCAGCTTAAGGAGAAATTAGCTGAAATGGGATTACCCACAAAAGGACTGAAAGCTGCTTTGAGAATTCGTCTGGAAGAAGGTATTCAGCAGCTCAATGAATCACAGGTGGAAGCGTTTTTCCCTGAAAACATGCTAGAAGACGAAGAAAACCAAAACGAATCACTAGTTGAAGACAATGCGGAGCAACTACAATTAGAGCGCTTACGGATGATGGTTTCGAGAAAAGAGGAGATCTTGTCACTGCAAAAACGACTGGCCGAGCTCAATAATTTTGGTGAGACTAATAATTCTAGCAATTATTCGTTTAGGGATATTGAGGAATCGTTACAATCCTTCTCTGGCGATGACAGTTATCCTGTGTCCAAGTGGATAGAGAATTTTGAGAACTCCAAGGAGATCTACAAGCTTGATGAATCAAAGTGCTTCATTTATGCACAACGATTATTAAAGGGAACTGCCAAATTGTTCCTTAGATCAACTTCATGTACTTCATGGAAAGAATTAAAAGTAGCTTTGATAGAGGAGTTTCAACAGCATGCATCAGCCTCAGATGTCCACAATATCTTGAGAAACCGAAAGAAGCGCAAAGAGGAAAATCTTCAACAATACGTTCTCACAATGCTAGAGATTGCGAGGTCTACTGATATCAAGGACAGCGACGTGATATCATACATAATAAGAGGTATACCTGACTCCAATGTTAATAAACAAATTCTCTTCACAGCCAACACAATACCTGAGCTAAAGACTTTGTTACGAAAGTACGACCAAATGAAGTCAGATAGTGCTACTACAGCACAGCAAAAAAATGTAATGCACGCAAATAGCAAGTTAATAGTCAAGTGTTACAACTGTAACGAAGCTGGGCACATATCATCTAAATGTCCAAAACCACGACGGGAGAGGGGTTCTTGTTTTCGGTGCGGGCAGCAAGGGCACATAATTAAAAATTGCCCACAAACATCTGCAGTGTGTTGTCTACAAGAAGCTGATAATCCAAAGCAGAGCCTCCCTTCAATCTTGCACAATTTCAATGGAGTATTTGAGTACCATTTCTACAGTGACGAGTTTGCAGCAGTGAGTACAACGATTAGCGCTGCGACTATGATTGATACCGGGAGCCCGATCAGTTTCATTCAGCAGAAGTTTGTCCCACCCTACCTGATGACACCTGTAGAATCGCATTCGCAAGACTTCGTGGGAATAAACAACAGTAAATTGATAATTTTTGGTAAGGTCTTATGTAAAATTAAGTTCAATGACGATTATGTTGCTTTTGTTTTACATGTTGTTAAGAACGATACCATGAAAAATGCTATTATTTTAGGTAGGGACTTCTTAAGAAAAACAAATATCAGATTAACGTTGGAAAAAGAAAATAATTATGATAAAGAAAGCGAATGTTTGAAGAATAATAGTAATTTAATTGATGTAGAAAATGAAATAAGTGAAATCTTGAAAATTGAAACGTTTGATGATCGCGATAGTAAATTTGATTTGAAGATAAATGAAAATTTAAGTCATACCGACAGAGTACGGATTCAAAACTTAGTTGCCGGGAGTATTTCAAATAAGAATTATGTTGATAACAGTTCTGCTAATGACGTTGAAATGAAAATAACTCTTAGTGATACGAGCAGTGTTTTCAATTGTGCTCCAAGGAGATTGCCCTTTGCTCATAAAGTTGAGCTGAATAAAATATTAGATGATCTTTTGAAAAGGAAAGTTATTCGTGAAAGCAATTCGCCGTTTGCATCACCGATTGTTTTAGCAAAGAAGAAAACAGGGGAGCTTCGACTGTGCGTTGATTATCGCCAGTTAAATAAAATTACACTTAAAGATAACTTCCCGCTGCCTTTAATTGAAGATATTTTAGATGGGTTACGTGGTAAAAAGTTTTTTACGTTATTGGATTTAAAAAACGGGTTCCAACACGTGAAAATGGCACATGGTTCAACAAAGCTTACTTCTTTTGTTACACCATCGGGGCAATTTGAATATTTGTTTATGCCATGTGGGCTTAAAAATGCGCCAGCTGTTTTTCAGCGCTTTATAGAAGCCAAATTTAAAACGTTGTTACGATCTGGGAAGTTAAGAATTTATATTGACGATTTATTAGTAGCAACAGAAACATTGGAGGAGCATTTCAGTATTTTGGAAGACATTTTTGAAATTATAAGGAAAAATTCTTTACAGTTGCGTTTCGATAAATGTTTGTTTTTATATGAGCAAATCACTTATTTAGGATATAATATCTCTGTTGACGGAATACGTCCGAACGTAGATGGCATAAAGGCTGTAAGGGATTTTCCATTACCAAAAAATGTTAAATGCTTGCACTCGTTTTTGGGCTTGTGCTCATACTTTAGAAAGTTCGTGAAAGATTTTTCGGTTGTTGCCAAGCCACTGTACGATCTTTTGAAAAAAGACTGTCAGTATATTTTTGGTGAAAAGGAAATTTCAGCGTTTGAGTCTTTAAAGAAAAAACTTTTGAATGCTCCAGTGTTAAGCATTTATAATCCCAATGCAACCACGGAGTTACACTGCGATGCAAGTAGTCTCGGTTTTGGAGCAGTTTTGCTTCAGCGGCAAGACGATAAGCTGAATCACCCAATTTTCTTTTTCTCGAAGCGGGCAACGGCCCAAGAATCAAAACATCACTCGTATGAGCTAGAAACACTGGCAATAATTTATGCTTTGAGGAGATTCAGAATCTACTTGGCTGGTATTAATTTCAAGATTGTTACTGACTGCAAGTCGCTGACTCTTACTCTTAGTAAAAAACTTCTAAATCCCAGAATTTCTCGTTGGGCCTTAGAAATGCAAGACTATAATTACACAATTGAACACCGGGATGGAAAGAGGATGGGTCATGTTGATGCACTTAGTAGATGTCACAATATCTTAGCCATTGAGTCTGAATCTTTTGAGAATGCATTAGCTGCATCTCAACAAAAGGACACCACAGTAAGAGAGTTAGTAGAAATGCTAGAAAAAAGGGAAAGCAATTTGTATGAACTCGTTAATGGCCTAGTGTACCGAAAAATAAATGGACAAATTTTCTTTTACGTTCCATCACAAATGGAGAGAAATGTAATTCAAACGCATCACGAGGGTTTTTGCCATGCTGGTGCAGAGAAATGCTACGACTTTCTTAAGAAAACTTATTGGTTTCCATTTATGAAAGCCAAAGTCGTAAACTGCATCAAAAGTTGTTTGAAGTGCATTCATTTCTCACCCCAAAGTGGAAAGAAAGAGGGCGTTTTACACAGTATTCCTAAGGGAAACAAGCCGTTTGAAACACTTCACATTGACCATTTTGGTCCTTTGCCTTCAGCTGTGCGTAACTTAAAAAAGCATGTCTTCTTATTCGTTGATGGTTTTTCGAAATTCACCAAGCTTTTTCCGGTTAAAACAACTAACACGACGGAAGTGATAAAATGGTTAGAATTTTATTTTGCGACGTACAGCGGACAGAGGAAGTTGTTTTACCTCCAATGACTTTGCCAATTTTTGTAGCAACAACAATATACAGCACATTAAAATTGCAACTAGTTCACCTCAGTCCAACGGACAGGTTGAAAGAATAAATAGGACCCTAACACCTATGCTTGCTAAGGAGAGCGAAATAGATCCTGCTGAGTGGACGAAACATTTGAGTAAAGTAGAGTTTGCTCTAAACAATATAAGCAACAAAAGCACAGGTTTCAGTCCCAGTGTTTTACTTTTTGGTGTTGCTCAAAAAGGTGAAGTAAACGACAAAATTCACGAATATCTTTCTGAAAACATTATAGAAGAAAAAACAATAAATCTAGAAACAATAAGGCAGAAGGCATCTGAAAATATTGTTCGTAGTCAGGAAAAAAACAAGAGTTATTTTGATAAAAAACATAAAATGCCATACGCATATAAAGTGGGTGATCTTGTCACGATCAAAAGTAATGATAATACGCCTGGCACTAATAAGAAACTGATCCCGAAATACAAAGGACCCTACGAAATAGCTAAATTACTTCCGAATGAAAGATATTTAATAAGAGATCTCGAGAACTTTCAAGTTTCAAGAATTCCATATGAAGGAGTATCATCTCCAGATAATATGAAAATTTATTGTTTACCACAGTAATTTATATGATTTTATTAAACGTATAAACGTATTCTAAATTTAAAATATGCTTTATTCATTTATGTAGTAATATCAATGTTTACACAAAAAGAAAAGCATCCAAAAGATATGTATGTAATCTATACTTTCGCAATTGTTACTTCAAATCAAAACTTTTATATGTAAATAATTTAAAACGAACAAGAATTAACTGTTATTTTATGTAAATGTAAATGCATTTTTTGTACAAAGTAAATCGAGGGCGATTTATTTTTAAGGGGGTTGAGCTATAACAGCTATGCTATTGTTATAACACATAAAGTACTTACACATCAGAAACACCCTGTACTCTACAAATGCACTTTCATATTCCTTTTTATAATTTCTTTTCAATAATACACACAAGAATGTATATTAAAAGCATTTAGATAAATAAGATCGAATCATATTACAGTATGACCTATAATCTCTATGTACACATAACTGATTGTCATCACATGGTATCGCATTCGTCATGTATTTTAAATCAAAGACTAATCACTTGGTAATAAAGCATCGAAAAGTCAACATCGTCTCTCTTTATTTAAAAAAGTACTTGGCATCCTACAGCTTCAGAAGTGGGATTCGTATGTGTTACTGGGCTTAGTGTACGATCTACTGTACGATTAGAAAACTAAAAAACAAATTTTTATGTTCAATTAATGTTACTTCTGCTAACATTACTATCAGAGAAAATATTATTGCAAAACGTTAAGTGACTTTGCACAGAATTGAAAAAAAAATTTTTTATGGATCTGCGTGGTGCTAAATTTTTACAAGTGGCTACGTCCCAGCAGCTTAAGGAGAAATTAGCTGAAATGGGATTACCCACAAAAGGACTGAAAGCTGCTTTGAGAATTCGTCTGGAAGAAGGTATTCAGCAGCTCAATGAATCACAGGTGGAAGCGTTTTTCCCTGAAAACATGCTAGAAGACGAAGAAAACCAAAACGAATCACTAGTTGAAGACAATGCGGAGCAACTACAATTAGAGCGCTTACGGATGATGGTTTCGAGAAAAGAGGAGATCTTGTCACTGCAAAAACGACTGGCCGAGCTCAATAATTTTGGTGAGACTAATAATTCTAGCAATTATTCGTTTAGGGATATTGAGGAATCGTTACAATCCTTCTCTGGCGATGACAGTTATCCTGTGTCCAAGTGGATAGAGAATTTTGAGAACTCCAAGGAGATCTACAAGCTTGATGAATCAAAGTGCTTCATTTATGCACAACGATTATTAAAGGGAACTGCCAAATTGTTCCTTAGATCAACTTCATGTACTTCATGGAAAGAATTAAAAGTAGCTTTGATAGAGGAGTTTCAACAGCATGCATCAGCCTCAGATGTCCACAATATCTTGAGAAACCGAAAGAAGCGCAAAGAGGAAAATCTTCAACAATACGTTCTCACAATGCTAGAGATTGCGAGGTCTACTGATATCAAGGACAGCGACGTGATATCATACATAATAAGAGGTATACCTGACTCCAATGTTAATAAACAAATTCTCTTCACAGCCAACACAATACCTGAGCTAAAGACTTTGTTACGAAAGTACGACCAAATGAAGTCAGATAGTGCTACTACAGCACAGCAAAAAAATGTAATGCACGCAAATAGCAAGTTAATAGTCAAGTGTTACAACTGTAACGAAGCTGGGCACATATCATCTAAATGTCCAAAACCACGACGGGAGAGGGGTTCTTGTTTTCGGTGCGGGCAGCAAGGGCACATAATTAAAAATTGCCCACAAACATCTGCAGTGTGTTGTCTACAAGAAGCTGATAATCCAAAGCAGAGCCTCCCTTCAATCTTGCACAATTTCAATGGAGTATTTGAGTACCATTTCTACAGTGACGAGTTTGCAGCAGTGAGTACAACGATTAGCGCTGCGACTATGATTGATACCGGGAGCCCGATCAGTTTCATTCAGCAGAAGTTTGTCCCACCCTACCTGATGACACCTGTAGAATCGCATTCGCAAGACTTCGTGGGAATAAACAACAGTAAATTGATAATTTTTGGTAAGGTCTTATGTAAAATTAAGTTCAATGACGATTATGTTGCTTTTGTTTTACATGTTGTTAAGAACGATACCATGAAAAATGCTATTATTTTAGGTAGGGACTTCTTAAGAAAAACAAATATCAGATTAACGTTGGAAAAAGAAAATAATTATGATAAAGAAAGCGAATGTTTGAAGAATAATAGTAATTTAATTGATGTAGAAAATGAAATAAGTGAAATCTTGAAAATTGAAACGTTTGATGATCGCGATAGTAAATTTGATTTGAAGATAAATGAAAATTTAAGTCATACCGACAGAGTACGGATTCAAAACTTAGTTGCCGGGAGTATTTCAAATAAGAATTATGTTGATAACAGTTCTGCTAATGACGTTGAAATGAAAATAACTCTTAGTGATACGAGCAGTGTTTTCAATTGTGCTCCAAGGAGATTGCCCTTTGCTCATAAAGTTGAGCTGAATAAAATATTAGATGATCTTTTGAAAAGGAAAGTTATTCGTGAAAGCAATTCGCCGTTTGCATCACCGATTGTTTTAGCAAAGAAGAAAACAGGGGAGCTTCGACTGTGCGTTGATTATCGCCAGTTAAATAAAATTACACTTAAAGATAACTTCCCGCTGCCTTTAATTGAAGATATTTTAGATGGGTTACGTGGTAAAAAGTTTTTTACGTTATTGGATTTAAAAAACGGGTTCCAACACGTGAAAATGGCACATGGTTCAACAAAGCTTACTTCTTTTGTTACACCATCGGGGCAATTTGAATATTTGTTTATGCCATGTGGGCTTAAAAATGCGCCAGCTGTTTTTCAGCGCTTTATAGAAGCCAAATTTAAAACGTTGTTACGATCTGGGAAGTTAAGAATTTATATTGACGATTTATTAGTAGCAACAGAAACATTGGAGGAGCATTTCAGTATTTTGGAAGACATTTTTGAAATTATAAGGAAAAATTCTTTACAGTTGCGTTTCGATAAATGTTTGTTTTTATATGAGCAAATCACTTATTTAGGATATAATATCTCTGTTGACGGAATACGTCCGAACGTAGATGGCATAAAGGCTGTAAGGGATTTTCCATTACCAAAAAATGTTAAATGCTTGCACTCGTTTTTGGGCTTGTGCTCATACTTTAGAAAGTTCGTGAAAGATTTTTCGGTTGTTGCCAAGCCACTGTACGATCTTTTGAAAAAAGACTGTCAGTATATTTTTGGTGAAAAGGAAATTTCAGCGTTTGAGTCTTTAAAGAAAAAACTTTTGAATGCTCCAGTGTTAAGCATTTATAATCCCAATGCAACCACGGAGTTACACTGCGATGCAAGTAGTCTCGGTTTTGGAGCAGTTTTGCTTCAGCGGCAAGACGATAAGCTGAATCACCCAATTTTCTTTTTCTCGAAGCGGGCAACGGCCCAAGAATCAAAACATCACTCGTATGAGCTAGAAACACTGGCAATAATTTATGCTTTGAGGAGATTCAGAATCTACTTGGCTGGTATTAATTTCAAGATTGTTACTGACTGCAAGTCGCTGACTCTTACTCTTAGTAAAAAACTTCTAAATCCCAGAATTTCTCGTTGGGCCTTAGAAATGCAAGACTATAATTACACAATTGAACACCGGGATGGAAAGAGGATGGGTCATGTTGATGCACTTAGTAGATGTCACAATATCTTAGCCATTGAGTCTGAATCTTTTGAGAATGCATTAGCTGCATCTCAACAAAAGGACACCACAGTAAGAGAGTTAGTAGAAATGCTAGAAAAAAGGGAAAGCAATTTGTATGAACTCGTTAATGGCCTAGTGTACCGAAAAATAAATGGACAAATTTTCTTTTACGTTCCATCACAAATGGAGAGAAATGTAATTCAAACGCATCACGAGGGTTTTTGCCATGCTGGTGCAGAGAAATGCTACGACTTTCTTAAGAAAACTTATTGGTTTCCATTTATGAAAGCCAAAGTCGTAAACTGCATCAAAAGTTGTTTGAAGTGCATTCATTTCTCACCCCAAAGTGGAAAGAAAGAGGGCGTTTTACACAGTATTCCTAAGGGAAACAAGCCGTTTGAAACACTTCACATTGACCATTTTGGTCCTTTGCCTTCAGCTGTGCGTAACTTAAAAAAGCATGTCTTCTTATTCGTTGATGGTTTTTCGAAATTCACCAAGCTTTTTCCGGTTAAAACAACTAACACGACGGAAGTGATAAAATGGTTAGAATTTTATTTTGCGACGTACAGCGGACAGAGGAAGTTGTTTTACCTCCAATGACTTTGCCAATTTTTGTAGCAACAACAATATACAGCACATTAAAATTGCAACTAGTTCACCTCAGTCCAACGGACAGGTTGAAAGAATAAATAGGACCCTAACACCTATGCTTGCTAAGGAGAGCGAAATAGATCCTGCTGAGTGGACGAAACATTTGAGTAAAGTAGAGTTTGCTCTAAACAATATAAGCAACAAAAGCACAGGTTTCAGTCCCAGTGTTTTACTTTTTGGTGTTGCTCAAAAAGGTGAAGTAAACGACAAAATTCACGAATATCTTTCTGAAAACATTATAGAAGAAAAAACAATAAATCTAGAAACAATAAGGCAGAAGGCATCTGAAAATATTGTTCGTAGTCAGGAAAAAAACAAGAGTTATTTTGATAAAAAACATAAAATGCCATACGCATATAAAGTGGGTGATCTTGTCACGATCAAAAGTAATGATAATACGCCTGGCACTAATAAGAAACTGATCCCGAAATACAAAGGACCCTACGAAATAGCTAAATTACTTCCGAATGAAAGATATTTAATAAGAGATCTCGAGAACTTTCAAGTTTCAAGAATTCCATATGAAGGAGTATCATCTCCAGATAATATGAAAATTTATTGTTTACCACAGTAATTTATATGATTTTATTAAACGTATAAACGTATTCTAAATTTAAAATATGCTTTATTCATTTATGTAGTAATATCAATGTTTACACAAAAAGAAAAGCATCCAAAAGATATGTATGTAATCTATACTTTCGCAATTGTTACTTCAAATCAAAACTTTTATATGTAAATAATTTAAAACGAACAAGAATTAACTGTTATTTTATGTAAATGTAAATGCATTTTTTGTACAAAGTAAATCGAGGGCGATTTATTTTTAAGGGGGTTGAGCTATAACAGCTATGCTATTGTTATAACACATAAAGTACTTACACATCAGAAACACCCTGTACTCTACAAATGCACTTTCATATTCCTTTTTATAATTTCTTTTCAATAATACACACAAGAATGTATATTAAAAGCATTTAGATAAATAAGATCGAATCATATTACAGTATGACCTATAATCTCTATGTACACATAACTGATTGTCATCACATGGTATCGCATTCGTCATGTATTTTAAATCAAAGACTAATCACTTGGTAATAAAGCATCGAAAAGTCAACATCGTCTCTCTTTATTTAAAAAAGTACTTGGCATCCTACAGCTTCAGAAGTGGGATTCGTATGTGTTACTGGGCTTAGTGTACGATCTACTGTACGATTAGAAAACTAAAAAACAAATTTTTATGTTCAATTAATGTTACTTCTGCTAACATTACTATCAGAGAAAATATTATTGCAAAACGTTAAGTGACTTTGCACAGAATTGAAAAAAAAATTTTTTATGGATCTGCGTGGTGCTAAATTTTTACAAGTGGCTACGTCCCAGCAGCTTAAGGAGAAATTAGCTGAAATGGGATTACCCACAAAAGGACTGAAAGCTGCTTTGAGAATTCGTCTGGAAGAAGGTATTCAGCAGCTCAATGAATCACAGGTGGAAGCGTTTTTCCCTGAAAACATGCTAGAAGACGAAGAAAACCAAAACGAATCACTAGTTGAAGACAATGCGGAGCAACTACAATTAGAGCGCTTACGGATGATGGTTTCGAGAAAAGAGGAGATCTTGTCACTGCAAAAACGACTGGCCGAGCTCAATAATTTTGGTGAGACTAATAATTCTAGCAATTATTCGTTTAGGGATATTGAGGAATCGTTACAATCCTTCTCTGGCGATGACAGTTATCCTGTGTCCAAGTGGATAGAGAATTTTGAGAACTCCAAGGAGATCTACAAGCTTGATGAATCAAAGTGCTTCATTTATGCACAACGATTATTAAAGGGAACTGCCAAATTGTTCCTTAGATCAACTTCATGTACTTCATGGAAAGAATTAAAAGTAGCTTTGATAGAGGAGTTTCAACAGCATGCATCAGCCTCAGATATCCACAATATCTTGAGAAACCGAAAGAAGCGCAAAGAGGAAAATCTTCAACAATACGTTCTCACAATGCTAGAGATTGCGAGGTCTACTGATATCAAGGACAGCGACGTGATATCATACATAATAAGAGGTATACCTGACTCCAATGTTAATAAACAAATTCTCTTCACAGCCAACACAATACCTGAGCTAAAGACTTTGTTACGAAAGTACGACCAAATGAAGTCAGATAGTGCTACTACAGCACAGCAAAAAAATGTAATGCACGCAAATAGCAAGTTAATAGTCAAGTGTTACAACTGTAACGAAGCTGGGCACATATCATCTAAATGTCCAAAACCACGACGGGAGAGGGGTTCTTGTTTTCGGTGCGGGCAGCAAGGGCACATAATTAAAAATTGCCCACAAACATCTGCAGTGTGTTGTCTACAAGAAGCTGATAATCCAAAGCAGAGCCTCCCTTCAATCTTGCACAATTTCAATGGAGTATTTGAGTACCATTTCTACAGTGACGAGTTTGCAGCAGTGAGTACAACGATTAGCGCTGCGACTATGATTGATACCGGGAGCCCGATCAGTTTCATTCAGCAGAAGTTTGTCCCACCCTACCTGATGACACCTGTAGAATCGCATTCGCAAGACTTCGTGGGAATAAACAACAGTAAATTGATAATTTTTGGTAAGGTCTTATGTAAAATTAAGTTCAATGACGATTATGTTGCTTTTGTTTTACATGTTGTTAAGAACGATACCATGAAAAATGCTATTATTTTAGGTAGGGACTTCTTAAGAAAAACAAATATCAGATTAACGTTGGAAAAAGAAAATAATTATGATAAAGAAAGCGAATGTTTGAAGAATAATAGTAATTTAATTGATGTAGAAAATGAAATAAGTGAAATCTTGAAAATTGAAACGTTTGATGATCGCGATAGTAAATTTGATTTGAAGATAAATGAAAATTTAAGTCATACCGACAGAGTACGGATTCAAAACTTAGTTGCCGGGAGTATTTCAAATAAGAATTATGTTGATAACAGTTCTGCTAATGACGTTGAAATGAAAATAACTCTTAGTGATACGAGCAGTGTTTTCAATTGTGCTCCAAGGAGATTGCCCTTTGCTCATAAAGTTGAGCTGAATAAAATATTAGATGATCTTTTGAAAAGGAAAGTTATTCGTGAAAGCAATTCGCCGTTTGCATCACCGATTGTTTTAGCAAAGAAGAAAACAGGGGAGCTTCGACTGTGCGTTGATTATCGCCAGTTAAATAAAATTACACTTAAAGATAACTTCCCGCTGCCTTTAATTGAAGATATTTTAGATGGGTTACGTGGTAAAAAGTTTTTTACGTTATTGGATTTAAAAAACGGGTTCCAACACGTGAAAATGGCACATGGTTCAACAAAGCTTACTTCTTTTGTTACACCATCGGGGCAATTTGAATATTTGTTTATGCCATGTGGGCTTAAAAATGCGCCAGCTGTTTTTCAGCGCTTTATAGAAGCCAAATTTAAAACGTTGTTACGATCTGGGAAGTTAAGAATTTATATTGACGATTTATTAGTAGCAACAGAAACATTGGAGGAGCATTTCAGTATTTTGGAAGACATTTTTGAAATTATAAGGAAAAATTCTTTACAGTTGCGTTTCGATAAATGTTTGTTTTTATATGAGCAAATCACTTATTTAGGATATAATATCTCTGTTGACGGAATACGTCCGAACGTAGATGGCATAAAGGCTGTAAGGGATTTTCCATTACCAAAAAATGTTAAATGCTTGCACTCGTTTTTGGGCTTGTGCTCATACTTTAGAAAGTTCGTGAAAGATTTTTCGGTTGTTGCCAAGCCACTGTACGATCTTTTGAAAAAAGACTGTCAGTATATTTTTGGTGAAAAGGAAATTTCAGCGTTTGAGTCTTTAAAGAAAAAACTTTTGAATGCTCCAGTGTTAAGCATTTATAATCCCAATGCAACCACGGAGTTACACTGCGATGCAAGTAGTCTCGGTTTTGGAGCAGTTTTGCTTCAGCGGCAAGACGATAAGCTGAATCACCCAATTTTCTTTTTCTCGAAGCGGGCAACGGCCCAAGAATCAAAACATCACTCGTATGAGCTAGAAACACTGGCAATAATTTATGCTTTGAGGAGATTCAGAATCTACTTGGCTGGTATTAATTTCAAGATTGTTACTGACTGC
The DNA here is from genome assembly GCA_914767635.1 of Melanostoma mellinum. Taxonomy (NCBI): domain Eukaryota; kingdom Metazoa; phylum Arthropoda; class Insecta; order Diptera; family Syrphidae; genus Melanostoma; species Melanostoma mellinum. Next base: position 54,179,415 of record OU612059.1, on the reverse strand, counting down.
AAGTCGCTGACTCTTACTCTTAGTAAAAAACTTCTAAATCCCAGAATTTCTCGTTGGGCCTTAGAAATGCAAGACTATAATTACACAATTGAACACCGGGATGGAAAGAGGATGGGTCATGTTGATGCACTTAGTAGATGTCACAATATCTTAGCCATTGAGTCTGAATCTTTTGAGAATGCATTAGCTGCATCTCAACAAAAGGACACCACAGTAAGAGAGTTAGTAGAAATGCTAGAAAAAAGGGAAAGCAATTTGTATGAACTCGTTAATGGCCTAGTGTACCGAAAAATAAATGGACAAATTTTCTTTTACGTTCCATCACAAATGGAGAGAAATGTAATTCAAACGCATCACGAGGGTTTTTGCCATGCTGGTGCAGAGAAATGCTACGACTTTCTTAAGAAAACTTATTGGTTTCCATTTATGAAAGCCAAAGTCGTAAACTGCATCAAAAGTTGTTTGAAGTGCATTCATTTCTCACCCCAAAGTGGAAAGAAAGAGGGCGTTTTACACAGTATTCCTAAGGGAAACAAGCCGTTTGAAACACTTCACATTGACCATTTTGGTCCTTTGCCTTCAGCTGTGCGTAACTTAAAAAAGCATGTCTTCTTATTCGTTGATGGTTTTTCGAAATTCACCAAGCTTTTTCCGGTTAAAACAACTAACACGACGGAAGTGATAAAATGGTTAGAATTTTATTTTGCGACGTACAGCGGACAGAGGAAGTTGTTTTACCTCCAATGACTTTGCCAATTTTTGTAGCAACAACAATATACAGCACATTAAAATTGCAACTAGTTCACCTCAGTCCAACGGACAGGTTGAAAGAATAAATAGGACCCTAACACCTATGCTTGCTAAGGAGAGCGAAATAGATCCTGCTGAGTGGACGAAACATTTGAGTAAAGTAGAGTTTGCTCTAAACAATATAAGCAACAAAAGCACAGGTTTCAGTCCCAGTGTTTTACTTTTTGGTGTTGCTCAAAAAGGTGAAGTAAACGACAAAATTCACGAATATCTTTCTGAAAACATTATAGAAGAAAAAACAATAAATCTAGAAACAATAAGGCAGAAGGCATCTGAAAATATTGTTCGTAGTCAGGAAAAAAACAAGAGTTATTTTGATAAAAAAACATAAAATGCCATACGCATATAAAGTGGGTGATCTTGTCACGATCAAAAGTAATGATAATACGCCTGGCACTAATAAGAAACTGATCCCGAAATACAAAGGACCCTACGAAATAGCTAAATTACTTCCGAATGAAAGATATTTAATAAGAGATCTCGAGAACTTTCAAGTTTCAAGAATTCCATATGAAGGAGTATCATCTCCAGATAATATGAAAATTTATTGTTTACCACAGTAATTTATATGATTTTATTAAACGTATAAACGTATTCTAAATTTAAAATATGCTTTATTCATTTATGTAGTAATATCAATGTTTACACAAAAAGAAAAGCATCCAAAAGATATGTATGTAATCTATACTTTCGCAATTGTTACTTCAAATCAAAACTTTTATATGTAAATAATTTAAAACGAACAAGAATTAACTGTTATTTTATGTAAATGTAAATGCATTTTTTGTACAAAGTAAATCGAGGGCGATTTATTTTTAAGGGGGTTGAGCTATAACAGCTATGCTATTGTTATAACACATAAAGTACTTACACATCAGAAACACCCTGTACTCTACAAATGCACTTTCATATTCCTTTTTATAATTTCTTTTCAATAATACACACAAGAATGTATATTAAAAGCATTTAGATAAATAAGATCGAATCATATTACAGTATGACCTATAATCTCTATGTACACATAACTGATTGTCACCACATGGTATCGCATTCGTCATGTGTTTTAAATCAAAGACTAATCACTTGGTAATAAAGCATCGAAAAGTCAACATCGTCTCTCTTTATTTAAAAAAGTACTTGGCATCCTACAAAAGAAAGCTTGAAAAGGTATTCGAGAGGGAAGGCTAAGCGTAAAGAACAATTTTTTAAAACTATAGGTGGTATCATATCCGGACCAGATGAAACGTCATCATTTAGAGAAGAAAGGTAATGAATAATTCTATCACTGTGAATGGGGATACTATTAAAACTTACTTGAGAACAGTGAGTTAAATACTCAAAATAGTTTTCATCAATTTTGAGAGATGTACTACAAAAAGAGCCACAAAAATGATTTGCAAAGGCATTGCATATGTCAGGAGTATCCTTCAAAAGATTGCTATTATAAATAAAATTTGCTGGATAGCCGAGTTTGTAGTTAACAAAGGACCAAAAGCTTTTTGGGTCATTTTTAAGAGAGCAACTCATCATCTTTACTCCAGCTATGTAACCCAAACATAGCTGGAGTAAAGATTTTGAGAAAGCGTTCTGAAGTCTTCAAAAAGACTAATGAACACTTGGTGGTCAGTAAGAGAAAGAGTGGTCAAATAAGTTTTCCAGGCCTTGTTTCTTTTATTCCGCAGAACTTTCAGTTCTTTGGTAAACCACGGCTGGCAATAATTTTCTTTTCTAATCAATTTTGGCGGAATTGTTTTATTCATGCAATCTTTTAAAATAGAGTAGAAACAACTGACTGCTTCCTCAAGATTTGCTAGAGTTGATATTTTTTCAATACCAGCCCTGCTTAATTGATCTGAAAGCAAATCGAAGTTCGCTTTTCGAAAGTCAAAGGTATATGAACAGTCGTATGGACTACTTCCTTCGTCAATCACATTGCTAAGTTCAATAAAGATATCTAAAGGTGGGTGTAAGTCATCTATTCTTGCGATACCAGAATTTGATTGCATTACAACAGTCTTAATAGCGTCCGAAGAAAAGACTAAATCTAACATACGACTTTGATAGTTTCTAATACAGCTTACTTACCGTAAGTCAGAAGAAATTATGTTGTCTAAACAGGAAAGCTCCTGTTGTGGTGAAGACAGGGAAGCTTTTTGAAAGGAACCATCATCAGAAGGTAGCCACTGAATGTTTGGTAAATTAAAGTCACCCAGTAATAGAATCTGGCTTTCAAGATCGGATATTTTTTCAAAGACATAATCCAAAATAAGAGATAGCTCAGCATAAACTGGGGACAATATAAACATTTATGATGAAAATATTTTTGGACAAGGTACAAACTTTCACACAAACAACATCAATAGACAAATCAAACGGAAAGTGTATACGAGATGACATAAACGTGTTCCTGACCGCAATAAGAACACCACCTCCAACAGCTTCTGGTTTGTTTATATGCCGATCTTTACGGTAGACGGAAAATTCTTGGCTGAGGATTTCGGTATTCAAATGGCTTGGGTTAAGCCACGTTTCCGTCAAAGCAAACACATCATGTTCTAAGAAAGGAAGCATGGGTTTTTGAATGAGAAAACCATTAGTCGATTCGAGAAATTCCGAATGATCTTTGGCCACGTATGTAAAGACCTATTGTGGAGAAGAAGATTAAACAACATATCATAAAAGCTGTACTGCGTAATAGCTTCAAGAGTACCCATCTCGAGACTACGACATGTAGAGTGGATAAATATCAGCTTTCCATCTTGAAAGGTTTTCGAAAACACATTGCCGGGAAGTCACGGAAGGGGAAAACCTTGTCATAGGTGGCGTAATCAAGTGGAAGAGAACCTTAATCAACTTAATGTTAAAAACTAGAGAGAGCTGGCCTGAAATTTAAATTATTGGCCGAGTGTTGTTGATTGAGGCCCAAATTTATAAAGAAAAGTAATGTTCAGGCCAGGCTTAGCACATTTCTCTTTAATACAACTTTTTACAAATGGCAGATTGAACACTCAGTATTGAGGACTTGTCAAATGCCAATTTCTGCTACGCAATAAAAGTGGAGAAGCCACTCGGTTTTTCTAGGCGTCGAGCCTCACATTTTACACTTACAGGCAGATTTAAATAAATAGGGTGGCCCAACAGAGCCAGGAGCCCCAGGGCCCTAACCCATTTCTCATGACCGTGTCTTCTGAGGAGGGAACCTACAATTTTCTGCCGATTTCGAAAGGCTAGAAACCGCTTTACATGGCAATGAATTTACTATCGGTGAACTTGCAAACCTGCCGGTTAAAAGGCAAACATGCTAACCATCACACCATAGAGAGGTAAATTAATGGAAAAATTTTAACGTTTTCCTGTTTTATAAATCAATATATTAATATAACTACCACACCCTTATATGTAACAAAATAATTATGAAGATCTTTGCAAAACTTTAAACCCGTTTCTCTCGGAATGAGTTTTTCGGCGACTTACCAAAATTGAACCACATGTTCTTTAAGACTATAGCGCATATTTGTTAAACAGCATGTGGTTAAGTCTTAGTGAGCTTCTGATCATACATTCCACATATTTTATCAACATATAGGTTCCCATTTTTTTCTGGACCTGACTCCTATCACCATTCACAGCCACATACCATAATGTTTTTAAGATTACACTTTGTTCTTTAAAAAAATTTTATTTGAGTTTGGTTAAGTGAATGGTTTTCGAGTAATCTAGTTTCAAAGTCAAAATTTTGAGTTTCTTCAAGAACAATTTTGTCTTTTTTTTTAATTTAAATTTTGGTGGGGGCAAAACCCCCATTTATTAAGCTTAATACAAGCTATTAACTTACAAACTAAGAAACTTAATAGCTAAGACCTACTAACTAGTTGGACGGCTTAGGAGACGAAGTTTTAGGCAGGGAGTACTCATATTGAAGTCGAAACAAGAGGAGTGGGAGTTGACATTCCTCAGCATTCGGGAGATATGTTCATTGGAGCCGTAAGAGGTTGGATGGGTGGGAAGATAGAAGAGACGGGGATTCCAGGTGTTACGAGGGTTAGTATTTAGAGAAATGGTTTCGTTAAGGGCTGGACAGTCAATGGTACCTGTGAAGATTCGGTGAATGAAGAGAACGTCAAATATTTCTCTTCGATCTTTCAGCGTATTGAGGTTGAGGAGTTTGATTCGGTCTTGATAAGGAGGTAATATCAAAGGATTACTCCAATTAAGACCTCGAAGAGCAAATCGGAGGAAACGGCGTTGAATGCTCTCAATTCTGGCAATATGCACTTGTTGGAAAGACTTGACAAGCGTGTTCAAGAAGCGGACGGACAAATGACATGTAAAGGGATCGGGTTACGTAGGGGTCTGCAAATTCTTTGGCCCATCGTTTCACGAAGCCAAGTGCTGAATTACCTCAACGGTGGAAATGATTTGACCGTTTAGAAGATAGAGACGGGGAGGAGATTTGATGCGTTTACGTGAGAAGGTAATTGATTGGCACTTGGAAACATTTAGCTCCAGGCAGTTTTTGGAGCACCATATTGAAAAATTGTCGAGGTCATGTTGGAGGTGGGAAGAGTCTTCAGAAGAAGAAATGGCTGCCTTGGGGAACACCGGATGTAGCTAGAAAGCGGCTGGATAAGGCGGATCTGAACCGAACGCTGTAAAAACGGTTTTCTAAATAAGAAGAAATCCATCTCAAAAGAATGGGTTCAAAGACGGGGGTGGAAAGTTTAAAAAGAATAAGTTTGTGAGAGATTTTATCGAAAGCTTTACTAAAGTCAGTTAAAATTACATCGACCTCCTTTCCATTCTCCAAGGCTGAGAGGGAAAATGAGACAAAGTCAACGAGGGTTGTTGTTGTTGACCTGCCTTTGATGAACCCGTGTTGTCTAGGAAAAATGAGAGATTTGCAACGAAAACTTAATTTTTCATACAATATGCTTTCGAAAATTTTGGCTATATGCGATAGCTTAGCAATGCGACGATAATTTTTCACGTCGCACCTAGGACCTTTTTTGTTTTTAGGGGTTATAAACGCCGTTTTCCAAGCTTGGGGGAAATAGTTTGTTACGGCGAGTGCATCGGATGAGGTTTCGTTATTGAAGGAAAGGGAGGAAGGGTACCCGTCAGATTTTCTTTTGTGGTTGACAAATTTGTTGAAGAGCTCACAGAAGTGTAGATAAGAACCAAGGTAAGCTGAAAAGTCAGTAGGAGATCGAGTACGAAGGAAGATTGTCCACAATTTATTCCTTTTATTTCTTAGAGTACGGAGCCTATGGTTATACCACGGAGGGGAAGTAAAAGAAGTTTTAAGTCTAGAAAGGGGAGCGAAGAGGGATATAGCTTTATGTATTTCTCTGTAGAACGCGGATGTGGCATCTTCTACAGTTAAATTTACAAAATTAAAGTGAATTCTATTGAGGTAATCATTAATTTTGCGGAAGTTTGCTTTTTGGAAATCGTATGAAGCTGGAGGTTCAGGCGGATTAGATGGTTGTGAAGACTGGAGAAAAAATGAGAGAAGGATAGAAGGGTGTAGGTTATCTATGGTTGAAATGAGCAGGGGTGAAAGTGAGATTGAAGAATTAATGGGGTCTGTTGTAAATACAAGGTCAAGTTGTCTACCCATGTAGTTTGAAATTCCACTTACTTGGCAGAGGCAAGAGTCTGCAAGGCGATCAACGAACAGACATTCTTTGGCAGCGATGGGGCTTGGAGCAATATAAAATGATTGGTCGTCTGACAAAGTCCAGTTTAGATACGGCAGGTTGAAGTCACCGAAAATAAGGATCTCATCATGGGGTTCACATAAATCTGAAATGTCATCAATCGTTTTGGTTGCAAATTCATAAGATTCGAGGGGTTGCGATGGTAATGTATAGCGATTTATGGGGTAGTGTAATTTTAATTACTTATTGCAACTTATACAAAACACCCTGTATATATTCAAGAGTAATTGGGTATGACAAAAAAAATTGTATGTTCTGGTCTGACTTGTAGGCTTATATCCATTATACTTGTAGATGAGCAAGCAAGCTTGAATCTTTGTGGAGCAAAAATATTTTATACTGGCCATAATTCACATGAATTACAAGTAGTTGTAGTTTTCTGTCACAGTAACCAGCAGTCAAAAGCAGAACCACTGAATGAGCTTTTTCGACATATTTGAACTTATGGTCTTTTAAGATGTTACAATAATAGGGTTGAGCTTACACTGTACTAATATCATTATGATCTCTAAGGAATGACAACCATCCAACTTTCTAGCTTTTGAATAGTGATCCACATAAGGGGGAACAAAACAGGCTTGCCAATGTCTTCTTACATTCTTATGTATCCAGAGTTTTTATTTGGCCAGACTTTCTTCTTTTTTTCTAGCGTTTGGGTTGAAACAATTGCATTTATGACGTGGCTGATCATATTTTTTTTTTTTTTTTTTTTTTTTTTTTTTTTTTTTTTTTTTTTTTTTTTTTTTTTTTTTTTGAAAACGACAACACCTTCTGCTCTGTTTTCTGTTAGATGGTGACATGGATCTATTTAAATTCTATTGAAATTTGCTAACCCTACCTTCACCTTTATCTCTTACTTTTTGTTCATTGAACAAAATTGTGAACTGCATGTAAGAGCTAGACGCCCAAGCACTTAAATTTCGTGTCAGTTTCCTATCCTAGAGGATGAAAAGCTCTCCCGACCCTTTATTCATCCTATGATTACATGCTGGCTGATGTCGTCATCACAAATTGCTTGGACATTGATCATAGATCCAATACATTTAAGCTAAAGAAGTTCAAAAAAGTGTCTGAAATAGGCACGCTTACATCAGAAAACGGGTAGCTCAAGTTTTTTTTAACTAATACGGCAATCACTTTGTATTGAAAACGCTACAGTGTTTAGATTGTTTTAGTTTCAAAATTCTCATTACTTTTAAGTTATATGTACTTTAAACTTAAAGTTACTCTTATTTATTTTCTATAATTCATAATTGAGTGCATTGGATTTATGTTACGGACTTATGTTCCCATATATCCAGGGCAGATAATAAGTTACTCTTGAAAACAGACTTGGAAACTCTGTTCCACAAATCTTAGCCCCACTAGAAACTATCCCATATTGAATATATCGGACTCCTAGTCGATAACGCGCTGAGAAGAATATCGGCCCTCCGGAATCACCCAGACAAGTGTCAATATTAGATTCTCCACCGCCGGCACACAAATGTCTCTCAGTTAGTTGAAGCTTAAGCTTTTCCTTACAGTAATCATTTTTGCGGACTTGAACTGTTGCCTTTTGAAGAACCGTAGCTGGTGTGCCAGTTTCTATTTTACCCCAACCAGCAATAATCATGCGGTCCAAAGTATGGGCTCGAGATCTTTCTGTTATTGGTAAGCAGATCGGCTTTACATTGGCTGAAATGAATATTGTCCACTGGTTTAATATCCCCGTTTTTCTATTGCAGTCAACTTACTGTTTATGGTTGCTTTGCTAACCAGTCGAATTAATCCAATGTCGTTGATGAAATGGAATCGGTCATATTCTTGATGATATATCGCCTCTTCAATGTCAATTTCTTGTATGGATGGGGCACATTTTTTAAATACACCAGTGCCTACGCAATCGATCTCCTTTTCCGTATCATGCTCACCCAATCGCACGCTCACCCTAAAGGAAAATATTAATTGAATTTCATTTGTTCAAATCCAGGATCAATTGCTTACAATTTTCGTCCTCCTGTGATCAAGCAATGGGCTGCTGTTAAGACATACCTGTCGGTGATTAATGAACCACCGCAGTCAAGGGTCCTCTTCAAACCGTCAGAATAGACCAATAAAGCCATCCATGGGAATTCCGAGAGGTTTGTATCTTCGCCGTTTGAAATTCTGTCTCCATCACTCTTTCCACATTTGGTTTTTCTTAAAATAGCCTCACCAGTCTCCTCTTGTGCTTGAGATTTTTCCTGACTTTTGCGTATCTTCGATTTTGGGGAACGTTGAGTTTGTGTTTCTTCTGAAGTAGTGCTGTCAGGATCACAACATACGTGGTACTAAAAAGACAAAAGACTAGTTTTTGAGTATGAAAACGCAAAATTGTATCACTTTACTTACAACGTCATTACTTCCGCAGCGAGATTGCCTTACAAAGTTCGAAACTTCAGGCGTTAAAGGCTTGCGAGCTGATTTCAAAAGATCTGTTATTGATTTACAGGTCCAAGCAGGTACACAAATTCCAGAATCTCCACTCTGTGTGGCACAGGAGTCTTCTAAAATGAAAAAAAAAGTTTTTGTGTCATTCTGTAAGAACAAAAATGTAAAACAAAACATCGTGCGCAAGAAATTGGCAAGTGCTCCGATGGTATATTTATTCCCATGAAAAGTGTTTTTTCGATTAGCCGTTCGGAAAATTGTAGGTTCCCACCATTCAAACAAAGGCTCTGGTGAGTCACCCTATTTGTCTGTTCTTCGTGAGTTTCAGAATCACAAAAAGGATGAAGTTTCGAGGTGACTCATAAAGTGAGCTCTTCAAAAATTCACATGTAGAAGGATATAAAAGAAGGAACGACGCACCTTAATCAAAATTTCCGTAACTATCGACAGCAAAATCCATGACCGTACCAGTAGCTTCATAAGGATCAACCTAAAAACCTATCCGAATACTCCATCAGTGTCACCTCATCAAATTGACAAGGAACGTAGCAGCTTATTTTGTAAAACAGAATTTCGATTATGAAATTTCAGGACTTTAAAATTAAGACCACCACTCGAAAAAATAGGCTATCATTCGTGGGCATTAAAAACTTCCATGCAGCAAGGCAGTCCTTATATCTAATTCATTTAGTTCTCGGGATGTCAGACCAAAAATAATTCATCAAACCTATGCAGCCATTTAAGTAAAGGACGAGGTTCACACCGAGCTGCTGCCAGTTGCCAAGGTACCTCGGTTCGAGTCAATAAAATGCACAAGATAAAACCTACCCCAATTTTGTCTTTGAGCTGATTAATTTACTGTACATTCGCTAAATCTTTACCGAACCCCCAAACATGAACTAGTGGTAAAATTTGAAGCGCCTCAAATCGAAAGTCAATTGCTGACGCTTTGCATCCAATGACATCCATTTTGGAGCTCACTGTGTGTTGTACATGTGGCGTATGCGGCTAGTGATCCGCTTGTGAAGCAGACGAATAGGAAAGCTGTGATCGCAAAGTAAAAAAGAATCACGAGTGGCGTCCTACACGTGCAAAAAAGACAGTTAAACGGAAAGGTTAGTAGTAAAACAACAGTAGTTTTATCAGTTAGGTGCTTGTCATATGCTTTTAAGACCCCGTACTGATCGATGTTGCAATTGAGGACACAGTAAAGAGCAATCCCAAAAACCCAAAGAGACAAAAATAAGTAAAAATAAACCACAGCACAGCTATCAGGACCTCCCAAACAACATTCTAAATCTCTATCACAAGAGGCTAAGGAAAAGAAAGCTACTGACATAATAGCAAACCGAACGTAATTACGCCCAGGTATCATTTCTTACTGAGCGAGTTGAATTGCCTAAACCATAAGCACTAGATCGTTGTCCAGCACCACTTCAGCAAGCGATTTGCAGAAAACACAGCATCACGCCTGGACTTGAACCCTTCAAAAAGGCTTATAAGATAGTTGGAAGAGAAATAGAGAATGCTAAATTATTTATTCATCAGGGCGAAATTTTGTAGACCCACGATTAGTCGGAGTTGAATCTTTCAAGCTCATCCCAAAAACACAGCATACAACACAAGTGCTTAATGGCTGGAATAGCAGATATTTCGAGGTTGTCAGGCCGTCAACCCCGTGTAAAGAATTCTTTGCTTGTCGTTATTCGTCCACGTCGATATTATTCGTAAAAGTCTTTCCAATAGCCGCTGTTGCTTAACTTCATAGTCAGTGAACTACTCAACTACATCATGCGCCTTGGCATCGTTTGACCAACAACTTTCTTACTTTGGAGGGCATTTCAGTCCGGGGTAAACCAGAGCCTCAACCAACTTCTTACGCTTCTTCGATTTCGGGCGCGCTCTTTCCAGTTTTGCACTCTAAGTCAGTTGAGGTCTTCTTTCAATTGATTGCGCCACCCCTAGACGAGGTCTTCTTCCTCCACGATTTTCTTGCAATGTATTTTCGAAAGCCCGTCGAGCCGGAGCCTTTGAGTCCATCAACTCTACATGGCCCAACCATCGTAGCCTCACGATGCGTACTCTTCTGGCTATGTCCATGTCGCGTTACAGCTTATACAGCTCGTTGTTGTATCTTCTTCTCCACACAATGTCCTCGCATACGGGACCAAAGATCATTCATCCGCTTTCGATGAAGCCCACACTTCCGCGCCATAAAGCAGGATTGGCTTGACTAAGGTCTTATAAAAAGTTACCTTGATTTTTCTAGAGAGGGTTACCATATTTACTCAAAGAAGCAACGGTTTGCAAGAGTTTATTCTCCGTTTGATCTCCGCACCGATGTTGTTTTCAGTGTCTAGAGTGGATCCTAGGCAGACGAAGTCCTTTACTACCTCGAGGTTATGTCTGTCCATTGAGACTTTTTGTTTAATTCGACGATGTTCGGTGTTCTTGTTTGATGACAACATATATTTCGTTTTACCTTCATTAACCATCGAAACCATTTTGGCCGCTTCTGTTTCCATGCTAGCAAAGCGCCTATGACATCACGCATGATTGATTGTGTAGCTGGTGCATGCTCCTTTCCAACTGATCTCCTGCTGCCTTGAAAAGTTCGTCATTAAGGCCATCGACCAACCACTGATCAATGTCTAATATCACGAATAGAATCAGTCAGACTAACAAATTTATTTGCTCCGTGTGCTTTTGATGTTTACTACACTGGGACTTCTTCCAGGTGTTTACCCAATTTTTAGAGAAATGCCGAGACACTTTCTCTTAAGTGAATCTGAAACAGCAATACAGTAGATCCAGAAAGAATCAAGATAAACTTTGTAGGGCATGATGTTCATCAATAATGAGAGGATATTCTGTAATATGAGCACTGCGATGCAACTGACAGGATAAGATATCAAACAAGCTTTGCCAACATAAATCTTTGAGCGTTGAATAAAGTTTGTTGTCATATCAAAAAATTAAATCCGAAAACACGGTTCCATATTTACACATAGGCCCATGTGCCATGCCTCTGCTCCTCATCATAAAAAAAAAATCCATGAAATTTAAAATACTCTGCAGCACCAACATTGTTACAACTTACATCCAACATGAACTTCGGATTCAGAAAGAAACATAGCACACCTCATTCACCTCCGAAACTAAATTGAGTGCTAGTAAAAAGCTCAAAAACCAGTGAATAAGCGTGGCTAGTTGTTGCTTTTCAGGAGGTTAGCGCATCATATAATTATTTTTCGTTTTTCCTCTCGTATTCTTTGGTATTCCAGATCCTTCGCCGACCATGTAGACAACAGCTGGTCTAAAATCAACGCCATCAGGAATTAAGAACCATTCCTGTATTGTATCTTTACTTCTGATCAACAGCTATACAAAAAGCACACACTACGCCTGCTGAATATCACATATTGTTGCAGATCGCTGGATTGGAGAACACATGAAAAATGTTAAAAAACGGCTTTGCTTCGGTTCGTTTCAAAACACGGTAATCAAGTAGAGTCTAGCCCTGCTAGTGGTAACATTTGGACTATTTGGTTGTTTTCATTTGTTATTGTTTCTGTCTTGTTTAAATATGTCTTTTGCGGTAAGCCGGTCATATGTCCTTGAACCCCTCTAGTTCATAGATTTATCTGCAAATGAAGTGTTGAAGCTATTCCAGCAATGAGGTATCCAGATTAACTAGTTAGCAGAACTGTAGGAAGACATAAATCATTGTCGATGCCACTCAGTCGAAAGCTGCCACGTCATCTGCATCAATTTTACCAAAAGGAAACACCTAACAAAAAATAAGAAGGCCAAGCTTCATCCTAGAAATCACCACCAAACGAACCTGTGAGCATATAGTTTAAACGACCTGTCGCATTTCCTTGAAGCGTTAACATATTCGGATCCCCAACAGCATTCCAATTTAAGCTTTCGCTTTTATAGAAATGTTAACACATTTGCGGTCTTGATCTGAAGTCCAAGTCAAATTTTGCTATTTCCATAAATTCAAATTGGAAAATAATATAATCAATGTTCCCAGCATCAGAAGAGACATGACTCATCCAACGACGTCGTGACTTGTGACCAATATCAATAAACAAAAATTCAAATTAGCACTACGTTAGACAACAATTTTTGTTTATGAATGTGAATCGGGGCGCGTGGGGTTCATTTTAGCTAGACTTTGTGAAGCCTCTCTAACAATGTATTACAATACGTTTGTTTTGAAGGACACCGTTGACGGTCTACAGAATTGGAAAAAATAAGTAAACAAAACACTTATTGGAAGTACACTTCAGAAAAGACTACACTCAAGCCCTCCACCATGGTACTCCTACCATATATTAAACCAAAATGTTGGGGCGTTCGCTGAGAGCAGCCCGTCAGATTAGTAAAAAAAAGTCGATCATCGGAAATACTCGAGCGCGTCAGATTAAAAGATGGTAGGTTGATTACATCGAGAAGAGTGTATATTTCAATAATCTGACAATTTGAGCGGGGCCTTCGTAAGTAGGCGAGTCACAAAGATTTAAAAAAAAATCGATGTTTCGAAATACTCGAGCGCGATTAATTTTTTTTTTATTTTGAAGGTAATTTTATCAGGATTACGGAAAACATATAATCTGACATTTTGGTTGGGGCGATTGAGGTAAAATCGTCAGTGAAATGTATAATATATGATGGTTAATATCTCGGTTAATATTGATATTAGCAATTGGTCCAGAAGACTTTTTTTGTAGAAAACTAAATTCTCTACGAGTTTGTAATTTACAATTTTTCTGTAGCTTTTGTTATTTACGAGATAACTGCGACAAAACGTGAATTTTATGGAAAAATCTGGTTAAGTGGCCCGTATCACCTTCCCGGTATGAGTAACGACTTTGCCAAAAAGAACATTTTTGTAGAACTTTCAATTTTGAGAAAAAAACATCTTCGGTTAAAGCGATCCCATGAAATGCCGCTGAGTTATAGAAATTTAAAAATAAAAAATCAGAGTTTCCGTGTATTTTCAATGGAAAATCTTCACACCTCTTGATCGAGCACTTAAAATTAATATTAAGGGCTCAAACTTTCAGGATTTTTTTTAAAAGTATTTTCAACAAAATTTCGATACAAAATTTTTAGATACATAATATGTGTACATATTTTTTGATTGCATCCAGTAACAAAAAATAGAAACAACAAAGAATTGTTACTTTAAAATTGTCAGACTAAGAGTACGCCCCCATATAATTATCAGATTATCATCCTGGAGGACGAAGACATCAAGTTGATCACTCTGTATAAAAATCTGACGCGCTCGAGTATTTCAAGGTCACGTGTTTTTTTTACATTTTTAAAAATCAGCCATGACTGATCGCCCCACTCAAATTGTCAGATTATTGAAATATACACTTTTTAGAGTACACTTAACATTCACTTTGAAAATCTGACACGCTCGAATAACTTTTTATTTTTTGTTTTTTTAACCTCTTTACGCCCATTTGCCCCCAGTCAATCGTCAGATTAATATATATCCGTTATCAGAAAGACAAAGCGCGTATACTCTATGAAAATCTGACGCGCTCGAGTATTTCAATTTAACTGTTTTTTTTTACATTTTTAAAAGCTCATACACGCCCATCGCCCCACTAAAATGAAAAACTGCCATACACTTTTTTTCGTTTTAGAACGTAAACTTCACAATCCAATAAGTCCCCATGACGCTTTAGTAACTGCAAATTTAGCGGCTCGGGCTCCCCTACTATAAGTCTTTTCAATTTGATACACTTCACAGGTTGTGATTGTTTTTGATTTTGCTAACTCAGTTTATATTACTTGTTGGTTGACAGCAGATGGTTTTTATGCATTTTATTTACGTGATAACGAGTTAAAATTTCGAACAGTTTTTTATTGTTTTCGACTACACAATTCCAAAACTTACGTGCATTGACTTTGTGTTTAGAAAGACCCGCAATTAATAATGTTACCAAGAGTACAGTTTCTCTTCTTCCCCTAGACATTGTTTAACACATGAATCTAACTTGTAACTGCTTTGATTGCTGATCTTAGAACTTGATATTGTGAGACTGACTGAATGTTTTGAAGCCATTAAATAAGCTTAGGGTAGAGATTTTGTTCTTATGAAAACTTGTTTATCAATTTACATTAAAACTTGTTGCAAGCTAAAGAGTAACGACGATGGGAGTTTAACAGCCAATAAAAAAAACTAAATAGAAACAGTTCTCAAGTAAAACAAATACTATGAGACACTCTTTGAGGGCATATTTCAGAGATTTTCTCGAGAATTTCCAAAGAAATTATAAAATCGTGAAAAAAATTTAAAAATTTGTTTTAATTTGTCTGCTCGCGAAAGCCGAAAGGTTCTGTGAATTGCTAATTAAAACTGCCTTGGTTAGCAATGAGTGTTAGAATTTTATCATTTCGCAGTAAATTCATTCATTTGGCATGAATTTTATTATTTCGAGTGAGAAGCGAGCAGTTTGAATGAATTTGAAGTTATCTGCCTCATTTATTTTATGTGAATGCCATTTTATCATTATTTCTGTCAATTTTCAACAACATTTGTCGAAATTCTATAAAATTCTGCAAATACCTATTATGTCATCGTTCAAATTATTTAATTTTTGTGACATTATCTGCAGTTTTGTCTGAAATCCTAAAAAGAAAACAAAAATATACTCATCTACATTTTCGGAATGCTTTCACTTTCGTCTCAGCAGCTTTTTATGATCAATCACGAACTCAGACTTGTTTTGTTTTTGTGTTCAGTGCGGTAATCTGCATTGCTGAGTTGGTTTAAGACTTGGCGAGATTTTGCCAAAACGCATCTTCTATTTGACAAATAATATTGAAACTCTGCTATTAATTTTATAGCAAGATGCAATGTTTTGCATTGCAATTGCCTGGTATCAAAGTGTCTAGGTAGCAATATATGCCACCATTTGTTTTTGTGTCTAACTGCGTATTTTTTTTTGTGCTAAAAAAAATGTTCGTAAATATTTCTATCGAATCTTGCTTTTGCCTAATAGGCAATCTTTTCTATCATATTTGAAGCCTTAATGCCTGAATAACAATGCCGCTTCATCTTCTGCTTCACCATTAGCTCTTCTTATCACAATGTAGCCATATCTTCGATGTAACGTTGGTTCGAGTACAAGATAACGTAACGTTACTCCAACCCAAAGCAAAAAGTTACGTTTTGTTGAGCTTTCACTCGGTTGGACAGTAAAAACCAAAAATTAAAATGTAATTACAATTCAAATCGAACACAAAGCGCTCAAACGTAATGGTTTGAAGCCGAAGCCAATAACAAAATGATTGCGACTTAGACATAAGCTCCAACTAAAATATAGGCATAAAATTGTTTAATGGCGCATGAGCATGACAGACCGTGTGAAGAATACAAACAATTCCCATAGCACTGCCAAAATGAGGGACAGCTCTGTTCAATACAGGTTCGTTAACTTTTTGAAGAGTAGGTTATAGCGATGTTTCCCGCTTCACGCTCACGCTGCTTCTTCGGCTTCAACCGCGTTACATGCAAGGACGTAGTGTTTGATTTGAATTGATTATTTGATTCTGTTGCTGACTTTTCCTGCCAAAGTGAACAAAATTTCAACCAAATCGAACTTTTCTCTTTACATTCGAGTGACGTGACGTTGTCTCTTACATGAACTGACGAACGTAACGTCGAAGTCAAAGCGTTAATGTGATAGGATTGGTCTCTTATGATTGAACTCAAAAGCGTCATCGGGTGAGACCGGAAATAGACCGGCATGAGCAATTTGACAAAACTGCAAAAATAAGTTGGGAAATAACAGGCATAATTTCTTTATTGGAGAAAGATTTTCTATTGCCTTAGTGAAAGTGATATGCGCACATTCGCACTCAAGTCCATTATGGCTGTTTGGGGTAGTTTTGGAAATATAAGAGGAAATTTATTTCCGACAGAAGACGGCGCGCTTTTAATATAACAGTCGCCCACAATTCTCTTCTACACAATTGTGAGCGAAACTCAGTTATCTAAGATTATGGAATCATAAGTTGCTCTTTTCCACAACTTTGCAACCCTATATACCACAACCAGCTCAGCAATGGATTTCACCAAAATAAATGAATAGGATGCCACAACAAGCCTATGGAAGGAAGCCTTGGCCCATAACGCATTTCAAGGGAATAAGTTTTTTTGCCAATTCCGAATGGCTTAGTTAAAAAACGTATTTCATGGCAGTTCGTCGTTAATATTCATTTTTTTTTAATGTTTCTGGGGAAAAAACAAAAATGCGTCTGCTAGTATATGCTGTCATCGAACAAGGACACCAAACATCGACGAATTGAACAAAACGTCGCAAAACATGAACTTTGCAGGTAACATGAAGACATGCTAACCATTACCCCACAAAAACAAAAATCTATACGGCGTTGTGACTACAAAAGGTAAAAAATGTAAATAAAATAAAATTGCGGAGCAATTGAAGCAAAGGTTCACCCCCTTTTTATTCTTACTTGACAATCATAGCACTGTTATTATTAATAGAGAAAAATCCATGCTATTAATAAATAAAAAAAAGGTTATATAAAAGCTGAGGTGGCTTATTAGAAAATCCATCAGAGATGATCAAATAATTCATGGGAAATTTATTACTAAGCATAAGTTTCGCAATTTATATTTAAAGGGGATATTCTGGTGCAGTGGCATGAATTTTTTGAAGTTTTAGATGTGTTTAGAAACAAAGCAAATAATATTTTCAGTATCCATTTTTTTTAAAAGTAATTTAATTGCATTAAAAGAATAAAGAACAAAGTTTAAAACAAAAAAAAAACTGCAGCTGGTGAAGTGAGGAGTCTCATTGGCAAGTAAACTTGCCTACGATTCCAGCCCTTCTTAGTAAGCGGAAACAAAAAATAGGTCTATTAATCTAGAATAATATGTATACAGAGCTGCAGAAAAGTAAAAAAAAAAAAAAATATATATATAATGGTGACTGCCAGATAAAAAAACAATTTTTATTTGTTGTTGCTTCATTACTTGTTTTGTTTATTATCATGCCTTATATAAAAACCACACAAACTTTTTACTGACACGTACGGAACCAATGCTTGCCATATTACCCTATACACAAGTGGCCACTACTTGTTTGATATCAAATTAATTACGTTCTAAAAATAGCATTTTATTGAGAAACGATTTGTTAATGAACATAACGCGTTTATTTCTGATTAACGTATTGAATGCTTACGTCACAGAGACAATGTGTTAGGTTCTCAGTAAAAAAGGACGACTTTTTCGTAATCAGGGACAAGGTTTTGGTAGAAACTTGTTTGTTTTGCTTAGAAATAATGAGAAGATATCATCAGAATTTTGATTTTATTTAACCTTATTCCAGTGATCTTGTGAATGATCTCTAGATTATTCACAATAGCTTTGTTCTACAGAAAAAAATTATCAAATTGTATAATTTGCATCCCAATTGTTATGTCAGCAATCATTGATTTTTTTTCTCTAATGAAAAAATTCATAACTGTGATCAAACTTATGGCAAAAACACGAGAACTTATTCAAACAGAAGCTTCTAAGCCTGTAGATTACGATCGGCATATGCATGGGTCTTAAAATGTGAACAACTAACTGGATACGGCAAATAAATAACCTTGCCGGTTGGATGGGTTTCAACTTTTAGGCTAGTGGTAAATAGTTAATCAATCAATTTTGAACCCTACTTCGCCGTCGCGTCGGTTCGATGTGTACAGCTTTAAGATAATCGGTGTAATTCATTCATGTACAGCGCTCTTCACTAGATTAGACGCATCAATTTTTTTTACGTAAACCTAGAAAAAGCCAGCACATTAACTGTTCGCCGAGCTATTTTAAGTGCAGACCAAAAAAAGCCTCCTCTAAACGCCATAAGAGAGAACAACCACTATTTCCATGATTTTTGGACATAAATCTGGGTCAAACACTTTTCATTGCCTTAACTTTGCAGCCAACTCTAATCCACGTAACAGATCGCGACCATTAACAATTTTACAGGTGCGTCTAATCATGTGAACAAAGATAAACTGTACTTTTTCTTGGAGCATAGACAAAAGAGAGAAAAAATATCCGTTAACTTCCACTAACCTTCGACTTGTTTGTGTTATTTTGTTGAGAATTTAATAAGCTTTCAAATAAATGTAATTGCTTTATAATTGCAACCCACACTTACAAAAAAATTAGGTTTATGTAAAAAAAGAATTTACGCGTCTAATCAAGTGAAGAGCACTGTATGTCCGAGGAAAGGTGAGTATACTTGGGAGGTTAAAATTGTACCCGCCTTAAATATTTAAAAAATGGCGGATCACGTACTACTGAACCCCTTAACAGACTGCCATATGTTTCATTATGCAATGCCTTTAATTTCAACGTCTGAATTGGAAGGGCTTATTCCATTGATTGATTTGAAAGACCTCAGGACGGATGAAAAATAATAAATCTGCGAGGATCGATGGTATTCCTCTTGAGTGTCATAATTCATAAATATTCAAGTGAACTGCTTGTGCTGAATATCTGTAAATTTTTTAATGGGCTTCTTGAAGAAGAAGTCATTCCAAATTCTTTTTTTAGACAGAGCATGAATTTTTGCAATTTAAAAAAATGGCACGGCTGGGTCACCCGAAGTTGCGATTGTGTGCTAAGTACAGCATCAAAGTCTTGAGACTAAGCGCAAAGTTTCACCCTTCACGCTCTTCATAATTGATTTGGTGGTACAGGGTTGGCAACTACACATTAAATATTTAAATTGAATATGATCGCAAAAAAATATTGAAAAAAATTAAATTGAATATTTCAAAATGAGTTTTTTAAAAATCAAGTACCTATTCAAGTTTTTAGACTTTTCCAGAAGATGTTTCGACAAAAAGTCAAAGGCACCGTTTTGAAAATATTCAATACAAAAGATATTTTTTTTTAAATTAGTAAAAAGTTCAAAATCTAATTTTTTTCAAATGTTGATTCGCAATCTTTTTCAAACCACTTAGAACTTCCATAATATTAAATATCGTCAGAATCGTGTAACGAGAAAGTCAGTATTTAATAAAAAAACGGAAAGGCCTAAAAAAATAATCTTTCACTTATAATTTTATCGAAATCGTTGAAGGCGTTTTCGAGAAAAATAAGTACTATATATCATATCGGTTGTATGGCAAGAACCGTTATTTTAAGACCTAGAGACTCAATTCCAAAAACTCCTCTGTAGGCTGCCCGACATACACACTAACTGCTAAGTTTGAAGAAAATCAGCCAAGCGGATCAGGTTGTAGAGCTATATACGGACAAAAAGACATAGAGACGGACCGACAGAATTGCAGAAGTCACTTTTTTCGTACTTTATATCATCGTAATGTCATACAAGTACTATCAAAATGTTTTTGGATAGGAAAAAGAAATTGTATGCTTTATTTGTGGATTTTAAAGTAGCATTTGATACGGTTGATAGAATAGTATATCGATTAAATAACTTAACCAATGGCAGCTTTTAATTACCGAAATATCTACGGCAGTATG
Source organism: Melanostoma mellinum (assembly GCA_914767635.1). Taxonomy (NCBI): domain Eukaryota; kingdom Metazoa; phylum Arthropoda; class Insecta; order Diptera; family Syrphidae; genus Melanostoma; species Melanostoma mellinum. The sequence continues at coordinate 54,158,928 of OU612059.1, read as the reverse complement.
GAATGGTAGGAACATTTTCTGGTGTTCCTCAAGGTTGTACTTTAAGTCTTATCTTATTTGCATTGTTTTTCAATAATATTTTTAAAGATTTCCCTGTAGGCATAATATTTGCTGAGATTCCAATAAAAATGCTTTAATAATCGGATGATGTTCTGCTTCTAGCTGAAACCGCCAAAGCCTTGCAGTTTCGAACTCACAAACTGAATAGTTTTCCAATCTACGGGAAAAAAAGTCTCAATAAAAACTCAATTATCAATTATCAATTATCCAATCTACGGGATCTCAGTATATTGACTCTTCAAAATGTAAAATAATGATATTTCAAATTTCTTAACGTCACATTGTTCCTCGTAGAAATTCCTTAGAAAAATGGCTTTTGGAGGCATAAATTTTCATATAACTTTCTCTTCTGATTCTACTGCATTCGCGATAAGTTCAGAAAAGTAGTGGCTGGGACGTGTTGAGCGAGTGGATACCAACGTTCCGGTTTGATAAGCATTCGAAAGCACACTGCTGGGAAGTCACTGAACAAGTAGGTTCCATCTTATTTGGCCCAGCCGAATCAGAGACGAGCCCGAAGGACTTAGATGAAGTGCAAAACTGTAGAGAACTCGCATAAAATAGAAATTCAATGCGAAAGATGTTGGTTGACGCCCAGATTTACCACCAACTGTAATGCCAACCTAACTAAGTAAGTTGAAGTTGAGGCCACTGGATCTCATGATCCTCCCTGTCATTTTGACTATTTTGATGAATTCAGTTCAACTCTGGGTTCTTCTCATTTTTATATAAGAAACCAAAAATTTTTTTTTCCATGGGTATAAACTTTCGCGAGGAGTTGGAAAGTTCGTTCGGAACCGGCGTAAAATTCTGGGTCCCTAAATTTCTTCCCTTTCATTTCCTTCACGACAGGTCCTAACTTTCAAAGCTCTGTCGTGCTACCCTATTTATGTATAGTATGTTACATATATTAAAGAAACAAGTAAAACTTCGGGCAAAACCAAAATTGTATAAAAAAAACATCCTCAATTTAAAATTTTACAAATTTAACTTTTTAATTGAATTCTAATGGGTTTTGAATGCAACTTCCATCCATCTAAAGCTTGCCGAAAACACATAAGCGTTTGCCTAGAAATATCAAAAGGATTAAAAAAAATATAAGAAACACTACGTCTCAACTTTTTTCACATTCCATTGGTGTGTAAACTCTTGTCCTCTTTTTGCAATCCACCATCGTATTGTTTCATTCCACTCTGCTTATTTCACTCCTCTTCTATTTTTTCACTCCCCGCTGTTTTTTTTATGCATAGCTTTATTATCCCTTCAAGTGCTACGCAGCAATGAAAAAAGTATTTGTTTAACATTAAAAACTTATCCTTGTGTGGTGCCATTTTGTTTCAAACTCACCAACTTGTTGCCATAGTCCATAGTTGTAATCAAATTTTTAATGGGTTTTCAGTGGGTGGATGTCCCACAGTACTCGCCCAAATAGTCTCTCACATCCAATGTAAAAAAATGCAGCAATTGATTGAGTTTTCAAATACACAAATCTGTTAGAAAAAATTTCAAAATGGATGGCTATTTGGTTGCTCAACCGACCGGCATTTGGAATTAAATTAAAGCCTCCTCTGGAACGTAGATTCATATTCAATCTATGTACATATACAAGGAATATACGAATCAGCCAATATTCAAAAACTGTTGCAAAGGTAGATTTCAAAATCCTATACATAATTGGTCATTCGAAACATGAGTACAAAATTCATTTAGAGTACAAAACATAGCAAACTCCGTAGATTTTACATACGTTTACGTACTTAAAAGCAATTCGAACGAGCTACTTTAGGCAAGCATCTTAACTGCATGAACACATCATATCTGATTAATTTCAGGATTGTATAGTGCAAGAGCGTAGGAAAACCTGTGACAATAATTCTATATAAAGCCCTTAGCTTTAATTAGGATTCAGGTCATGTCAATCAAGAACCAAAGGTTTCCTCTGATTTCAAAGTTCTCTTTTGTGTAACGAGTAGTTCTCTATTTGTCAAGAACTAATATTTCCAATTTCAAATTCATTGCAATACAAGCGGCTACAATCAGATTGAGAGTTTTGAATTTCAAACAGAAAACCAATAAAGTCAACATTTATGATAAGGTAAGAGTGTAGGTAACTACAGAATTGCATACTGTCGAAATGCCAAAAGGACTCCATTCCATTGTTCAAAATATAAGCAATTTACTTACCATTCATGGACTGTTGCTTCCTGCAGGGATTATGTGTACAGCTTTATATTGGTTACTTCTCTATCGACTTTTAAATCGTTTAGGTGGTATATTACAGAATTTAATTATCCCGAACAAAAGTTGAATTGGATTTGCTCAGTCAGTATAAACAGATTAGTGTATGTTTTTGTTTCAAGGTACGAGTATGAAAGCATAACGAGTCTATGTCCAAAATTATTATATGTACATTCATACATATTAAAGTCTTATGTCAAGAATGAAATAGTTTGAGTTGTGCTTTAAGAAATTGAATCTCGTCTGAGAGGGTAGGTATATTTCAAATTTGAAAATGGAACGGCATAAAGATACATACATGCATGGCTTAATCTTTTCAGAAAACATAGCTGCGAATCCTTTAAAAGAGAATATTTACTGAAAAGTAAAGAATACAAAGTCCTCTGTAAAAATAAGAAGACATTATTCTACGAAGGCTTAGCATCGAGACTGGGACAATGCAAGGATTCTGCCGAATTCTGGAAGCTAACAAAAAAAATTAGTGGAAACGAAAACGCAATTAAAACTAATCTGCCTCTAGAACGTTTAAAACTCTATTTTGAAAACATTTCAAAAGTTAACGAAAACGCATGCCAAATCTCGTACGCCAATGAATTTTGTTTCAGAATTGGACCGAGAATTCTCAACTGAAGAAATTAATAATGCCCTTTCGCATATGAAAACCAACAAAGCACCTGGAAGCAACCGAATCCCTACAGAATTTTATAAAAACGCACCTGAAAATTTCAAAAAAGCTTTAAAAGATGCACTTAATATTATATACAACTTTGGCACTGTACCAGATTACTTTAAAGAGGGATTAACTATTACAATCCACAAAAAAGGGGACCCGAACGATCCTGCAAACTATAGAGGCATTACACTTTTGAATACGGCAATGAAAATCTACGCTAAGATCCTCTCGGATGGATTGAGTAATTGGTTGAAAACAAATAATAAACTAAGCGAATATCAATCGGGCTTTAGATCAGGATACTCCACGGCTGATAATATATTTTCGTTATCTAACATTGTTCAGCTACGTTTGATGAAAAAGAAAACTACATATGCCTTTTTTGTAGATTTTAAAGCAGCATTTGACTCCATTAACAGAAAGCTGCTCTTTTATAAGCTGTACAATCTTGGGGTTTCATATAAATTTGTGCATTCACTAAGAGTTCTCTACGATGATACAGTGTCTGCAATATACGACGGCGACGGGAAAAATCTATCCGATCATTACAAAGTTGAACTTGGCATACGACAAGGATGCAATCTAAGCCAAATCCTTTTCAACTGTTTTGTTAATGACATTACAGAAAATCTACCTTGCGGCGTGCAATTAGGAGAGGAAAATATAAAAGGATTATTATATCGCTGATGACGCTGTATTTTTCGCAGAATCCCCCGAGTCATTGCAGCTGATGATTAATAAAATTGAAACTTATTGTACGCACTGGATGTTAGAGGTAAACGCCCAAAAATCAAATTTTCAGAAATGGCTCAGGACAGCCAGCACGAAATGAGAAACGGAAATTTAAACTACAACCATTGGAAATAGTAAAAGATTATACTTATCTAGGCATAAAGATAACTCATAATTTAAACATGGAAAAACACATAACCAGTAAACTAGAAAAGGCCAAAGCTGCTATCGCAGTTAACTGGAAACGAGTTTTTAACAACAACTGCATACCACACCAAGCTAAATACAAAGTTTTCCAAGGAACTGCTAGAGCCGTAATTTTTTATGGTGCACAGTGTTGGGGTTATAAAAAATACGAGTCAGTAGAATCCTTGCTAAGGTACTATGTTAAGAAAATGTTTAAACTACCTAGCACAGTACCAAATTATATGATCAATCTAGAGACTGGCCTGTCTGAGCTCTTCATGACTACCCTCAAACTACAAATTGATTATCTGCTAAGAGTTGTAGAAATGGATGATAATCGGCTTCCAAAAAGGACTGCTGTACAAGTCATCAGAAGCAACGCAATTTGGTTTGCAGAATGGCACAGTCTAGCTAGGGAGTGTGGATGTGAGCTTTCTCTGGACCTTGCGAACCTCAATTTTTGGAAGCCCCAACTTTACCAACTGATGCAGAAACTGGATGATGCAAAAAGGCAAAACTTTATTGAACAGGCACAGAGTTCCTCAGCTAGATTCATGTATGGAACATTAAACCGCAACCTCTGCGAAAAAAACTACTTCAGGAGCTCATCCAGCGTAAGTGAAATATCTACAATTTTTAAAGCAAGGGGTGAACTGCTGAGCCTTAATTATCACCCACACAGAGCTGATCTGGAACAACTATGCAGTTTGTGCAACTCAAGAGAGCGTGAAGATATCAGCCACTTCCTAGGAAGATGTCCTATACTCCAAGAAATTAGAAGGGTGTATTGGAATAAATCAACTTTAGAAGATGAAGAAATAAGACTGATACTCAATGGCAGACAATGGAAAAGGCTCTTAGGGTTTTGTAATAAAGCACTTGTATACAGAATAAATGTTATAAATGTGTTATTTTAAGTCCACTTATAATTGTTGTAAAGGCACGCATTTTGTTTATTGTATCTACTTTCTTTTCATTACTTAGTCCACATAAATTAATTATTATTATCATTATTTTTATATCACTTATCTTTATTGTTGTTATAATCACTAAATGTTAATAAATGTAAATTAAGTTGTCTAAACTTGGCTCTACATTTAACGCCAACAACGAGCGAACAGGGGCGCTCGAGCGCTCTGTGTAAATCAAACTCCCATCGTCCTGGATGCATTGAATCCCATTCATGTTAAATGTAAAGTCCATGTTAACTCAACATTAAATGTTTGAATATTGTGATATTTATTTATTTATACTTATATAAATTTGTCATAGAAACACAGAATATTGTTACCACTCAGACAGACGGCACTCGGCCATGTCTTTATTATGTATTTAAATCAAAATTTGTAAAAAAAACTTTTGGAAAAATAAAGCATTTCAATAATAATAAATTCAATAATAATAAAGATACATAGAACAACGTAATAGCAATTAAAAATGGTCTGTCTAGTGATTGAAATTTGAAAACACTTTTTGCATATTTCTTTTCATATTTTTCTGTGAATGTTCATTTTTTTGTTTTATTTTTGTATTATTAATAGTTTAATTCGTTTGAAACAAGTCACATATAAATCACAAGTCTCATATGAATTCAACCCCAGCATGTAAAGGTAAACAGAGTCAAAATCACCCTAGAGAAATTCCTTGTCACCTTTGTGAACCGACCTTATTTTGCCATTTCTAAACCAACAAAAAAACAGACAAAAAAAATTGTTTACCTGCATTAATTTCACTACGGAACATTTTCGGGTCACCTATATTTCAGCAGAAGACGTTTGCCATTTCTTTGTTTCGCCGTGGTCATTTCGACTTTTTTTGTTTTGCAAACCTTGTTTAGCAAATAACACTTTGCATTTTTTCATTTTGTGTTCTTATTATTTCGCAATTATTATTTGGCATTTCATTCTATCGGCTCAGTTTGAAATGATTTTGGGACAATACGAAAACATCATTTGGCAAATTGTTGAATGCCCTTCACTTACCTCGCTTCAAGTTACTTGGTCAAGTGTTTATTTCGCAAATGATCGTTTCGCCGTTTCATTGTTCAGCGAATCGATTGCTTCGCCGTACCTATGCATGAACTTGTTATCGTCAAAAAGTACATTTTTAAATCTGTTTCCAGTTATTTCAATAAAGTAAATAAAACCATTTATGTGAAGTTGCTACTATAGAAAAAAAAAAAAAAATACTTTTCTTACATTAAAATAAGGCATCTCACTGGTTGTTAAAAAAGCCAGGTATTACCGAACAACGATTTGTATAGTATGCAGTTGCTATTAAATTTATTATTTAAAATTAATTTCGCGCGAAATTTTAAAGCTTGTTATTTAATGCAAGTCAAAAAAAAAAAAAAAAAAATAGCGAAAAAATCGAATGCCAAATAAAAAAAGCCAAACAATGAAAGGCCAAGTAAAAAATTGCGAATCAAAAGGTGTCTTATCGACCAATTGCTAAACAAAAGTAGCCAAATAAAAATTGCCAAGTAATTAGGTACTTGGCCAAACAATGAAATGCAAAACGTGCTCTGCTGAAATGTAAAATGCTTATCAACAAAAAATGATACACCGCGAAACGATTTTTGTCAAAACATTTTTGACGTAATATAGTATACCAAACATTTTCATTTTTCCACTCTATACAATTGCTTTAGGTTTTTAGCAAATATTTTTTGCGTTTTTGTGCGAATTTGGCAGAAAAAAATTCATTTGTTGACTTTTATTAGTTTGACAACTGATCAAGAACAACAACCCTTAAATAGCAAAAACTACGCTGTCCGGGAAGCGTTTTTTTTTTGATATCATGTTATGTATGTATATAACATCCTTGTGAAAAAAGCGAGGAACACCGAATTCTCAAAAGAAAAAGAAGCAGCACGAAAAGCGCTCGTTTGAGTAAATTGAGAGGTGCCATGACAGGAACGAGTTTTACCAAAAGTTTTACCAAAAGGTAAAAAGATCCTGCCAGGGTGGCAAACCCCGAACTCAAGCTTGTAAAGACCAGCAGGGAAACATAGTTGTAGAGTCACAGTCGCTACTGAGGATATGGAAAGATCACTTCTGCAAACTGTTTAACGGCGATGAGGACACAAATTCCGCTGTCAGGCAGATTGCCCCATTCAACTTGGACGATGATCAAGAATGCCGTCCTCCAGACCTAGAAGAAGTTAAGCTTGTCATCAAACAGGGACACGAAACATCGACGAATTGGACAAAACGTCGCAATAGACAGACATAACTTCGAGGACTTCGTCTACCTAGGATCCGCTATAGACACGGACAACAACATCAGAGCGGAGATCAAAAGGAGAATAGCTCTTGCCAACCGTTGCTTCTTTGGGTTAAGAAGGCAATTGAGAAACAAAACCTGACCTGTTATCCAAACTGGTACTTTACACGAAACTCTAAACGAGTTTTTCTCGAAACCGTCCTTTTCAAAATTATACCCACGATTTCTCAGGTTCTACTGAACCGATTAGGTTGAAATTCTTAGAAAGTCTTCTTTATAGTCTTACCTACGTCCGGAACTACCCAAATTCTAGTTCTAACTATTTTTAAAAATCCGAAACAGTAAAAAAAAACAAAACGTACAACACAAGAGGTAATTGTTTTTTTTCTCAGGCAGTCGCCATTTGGTGAAAAATTTTTTCCAACTTTTCTGTAGTTGCAGACAAAGCTTCATAATTCTAGTTCAATAATCAATTTTTTTCCATTATACTAGGAGTGTTGGAATACTGATTTTGTCGGATTGTCGGAAGCAAAAAAAAAAAAAATATTCTGAAGATTCACTTGAACTAGTTCACATATCATTCAAATTGAAATAGAATCGTTGGGCCAATTTGATAGTTTCGCGATAGCTTTTGGAAGAGCAATTGGAATTATATTTAGCTATAAATAATAAAGATAAACATTCCAGCAGACAATGTAGAATTAAGCTGTATGGCAAATATGATCAAAGTTATATGAAGGTCTTTCAAAGAAAAACAAATTTCTGCGGCAGTGGTAGAAACAGTGGTTGAGTATTTTTTTCTCCAGGTGGCAACTGCATGTGTATGAAAGTCAGTGTCATTCTTGTCGGTACAGTATAGAAAATCTCAACAAATTAGTCGCTGCCGTAACTCGTTTAACAAAACAATCTAGCCTCAAATATATAAATGCAAGGAAGTTCCATTTAATGAAACAAAAGCCACTTATTTCAATTGTTCCTTTCATTTAATGATTTAAAGTTTAAACAGCTTTTTAATTTAATTTCGTCATTGCATTGAAAGCTCCTACATATTATTGGCATACGATTGTCAACAGCAACTCATGTCTCTGTGTGACAATTTTCCAGTTTTTCCCTGTTCCTTTAGTAGGCCAATTACTGTATTTTAAAGATATCAAATTGGCCAACAAAACGACTTCAAATTCAATCAATGCCAATCTTATACTAAATTTTGTAAGTCTGTAAGCTGAAATGCATTGATTTATCTAGAAGTTTTAATGAACTTAACTCAGAGAAAGTCGAGTTATCTGTTTTTTTCTTATAGCCTGTATGACAATACGAATTCTGGTAAATTGTTGAACTATCATAGAGAAAGTATGAATTCAAAAAAGCACGAACCCATTTTCCATGAATGTCCTAAACTTAAACAACTGTCAAAAAAGAAAAAAAAAAATTGAAACTTGGCCAAACTATTAAAAAGATATCCTTTTTCTGTCAAAACACTGCCAACGGGGGAAAAAGGTTAAAATCCTACATTCGTTCGTTTTTCTTTTTATTTTATTTTTTTCTAACAATCTGTCAGGATTCCAATAACAAGATTTCGTTCTCATTTTTCTATTTGAATTTCATTTATATTGGAGTCACCTTGTGCATTCTATTGCATTTAATGGGACATCCCTCTTCCTTTCTATACGAAGTTGTAAGCTTTATGACAGGAAGGACTTTCAAAGATTTAGCGAGAAGGAAGGATTCAAAAATAAATGTAGCAAAAGTTGGCAAAAGTTGGAGATACTTGTGTTTGTCCATAAACATTGGCATTTCTCTGGGTCCAGTGATGTTTTGCGGCCATTCAAGGGAGTCAGCCTGTGAAAATGACAAAATGTTTATCGCATTACCTTTTAATGAGTTTGTGTATACTTTTCTCGTTGTTGTTTGCGTGCATTTTTAAGAAATATTTTTTAAAGAACAAACACAAAAAAAAGATGGTGTAACACAAAAATTTTAATTGAATCTTCAAAGTTATACTTGCGTTGACTTTTCCAGAATAAAATACAAAAATTAAGAAGAAAAAAAAAAAAAAATAGACACGATTGGGTCGCACGAACTTGCGATTGTGTGCTAATACAGCATCAAAGTCTTGAGGCGGAGTACAAGGTTTCACACTAATCATAATCAATTTGGTGGTATAGGGTTGTCAACTACACATTAATATTGTAAATTGAATAAAAATTGAAAAACATTAAATTAAATATTCCAAAGGTTCCTAGCAAAATATAAAAAAAAAACTATTTGGCTGAAAATTCAATGAAAATTGAAATATAGGAATCTTAAAAGAAATAAATTTCTTTAAAGGCATGTTGAATGATCGTGAAGATCACCACAACTCCTAAGTTCGCGTTTCGCACAGGTACGGCAATGGACTCATCAAATAGAAATTGCCGTACTCCTCTAAGACGCAAACTTTGTTCGGACTATACCGACGCGAAACGCGAACTTAGGAGGTGTGGTGATCTTCACGATCTTAAAAACGTCTTTTAAGAAATTTATTTCTTTTTAGATAAGATTTAGAAAAAATTTTTTTTTGTTATTGTTCAATTTATAAATTAACTAGCTGACCCGCCCGGCTTTGCTCGGATCTAAGTTATTTAAAAATTTGTCAGGAACACCTGCCGAACTAAGCTGAAGATAGCCGGAAAGTTTCTAGTTTCACGTTGCCGTTTCTGTGGAAATATTGTAATGAAATATAGCTACATATGTATGTAGAGGTAATAAAACATCCTAGTGTCGAAAAAAATTTTGATATTGGCTCAAAATTTCAATAGTTCCCGTTCCCGTTCCCGTTCCCGTTCCTTTCCTGTCTCCGTTTCCGTGGTATTTCTAGGATTATAAAATTATAAAACTATTCTCAGAGGCCCCAAATATGTATAATAATAAATTTACTTGAGAATATAGTTGATATGACATTTACACTGAGACTGTAAAATCTAATTTATAAAATTCTCATGTCACAGTGTAAATTAAAGAAATAATGTTAAGAGTGGATGACCCTTATCACTTAGGGGTATGGAAAATCATTAGTAGCCGATTCTCAGACCTACTGAATACGCATATAAAATTTGGTGAAAATCGGTAACACCGTTTCGGAGGAGTTCGGTAACTAACATTGTGACATAGAAATTTTATATATATAAAGAAGATAAAGATGAAAGTCCTTAGAGCAGATTTCTAAGAAACGGTTTTTTATTTTTCATTTTTTTTTTAAATAAAATTTTTAAGAATCAAGTATGCAGGATTTAAAACTTAGGACCCGGAGACGGACATAGGATACTTCTCATCCCTATATCCCTATGGGAATGACATCAATGCAATGCGTTAGTTTTCCTTATATACAAAACACTGTACTGTAAAAAAAAAAAACAAAAAAAAATTGACTTATAGTGAGAAATAATATATCAAATACATATAAAAGCATCTTCTGTAGAAAGCACATCCGGATACCCAGGAACCGCATCGCCTTGCTTTCGTCTTTAAAAATTCTTCGATATAGCATTCCAAGTATAATAACTTGCCACCTCCGAGTAAAGCAAAGTTCGTGCAAACGGATCGATCTGCCATCGCAAAGAAATTTGTCAATGTAGTTGCTAAAAGTGTTTCAGCACATTGCATAGCATTCGAAGCCGTGAAATACACTTCTTGACCATTCTCCAGATGCACCGCCAAATGCACAATAGTAGGATGCGTCGTGAATGTGGAATGCGAATATACGCCAAATCGCTTCATTACAGTTCATATAACGACCAACTTGAAAGCGTGATATTTCATCATTGGTGTTTGAGGATTGCAATCCAAAAGCCGCCATATCGCTGCCTTTTGTTACATATTTAACTGAATTGCAGTACTCAACGTTGCAATGCGTCTTAAACGCTTTAGAAATAAGTGGCGAATATGGAACAATCTTACTGTAGTTGTCGACAACGGATAACTTTCACTTTTGTTGTGACAGTTCGACCGTTGTCATCTGGTGATCGACGCCGATACAGCGGATAACCATCATTGCCAGTGAGGGTCGGCCGTAAATTTCCGTGAATAACGTCAATGAATCATATTTGTAATAACATCATGTAAATCTGTGCCCCTGTTCTGTAACTATCGCCTCGATAAAAGCAGGCGATAAACGGTGGAAAATGGAACGAAATCCTGTGAAATTCATAGAATTCCGTTACAGAACAGGGCACTGGATCGGCTTCCAGATCAGGAATCTCGGCACATATGATATCATCTATTTGGTCAGGCTGAATTTTTTCCGCTATTTAAATAAGAATGTGTGCTTGCGGCAGGCTTCGCTTTTGGAATTCGATTGAATACATCCAGCATCGAGTATCTTCAAAGACTATTTAAATAAGAATGTGTGCGTGCGGCAGGCTTCGCTTTTCGAATTCGATTGAATACGTCCAGCATCGAGTATCTTCAAAGACGCGTTGTTTAAAAATTAAGTTCATCAGGGGCCGAATTTTTTGCCTGAATATATGTGATGTGATGTCGTGTCTATCACTTGATGCTTGACCGGGAAGCAGCAATTGAATAATTTCTATCCATTTTGGATTACAGGTAAAAGTAATAAAGTGATCTGGCCGACCGTAAAGACGAACATATGGCATTGCATCTTGCACATATTCATGCATCTGACGTGGACTACCAATGAACGTCGCCGTCGCGTCGCCGGCAGAATAGTTGATCGACCAATGTTAGCTGCATTTCCTTCAGTAATCAGTACTAACTGCATCACGTAAATGGATGTACTCCTCAGAACGCAGTTTAGCTTGGTTCAACCTTATGATCGTTAAACGTTTCGTTTCTATTTAGACATGCTCTTACTCATGTCTCGACATTCACGGCGTTGCATAGGTTTGTATTTTTATTTTTACATCTGCGTTATTTGTTCTCGCGCCTGATAAGCCGAAAAATATCGTCTATCACAAGGTGCTTCTGTGAAAAGTGCAACACATGCACCAAAATAAATAGCTAATAGAAAATCATTAAAATGCTAGAATTTTTTTAAATATATATATACTATCCTAAAAATTGAAATTAATAAAATCCAAACTCTACTCATTTATTGCCTCTAAGACAGTAGGCAGAACAACGTTTGCCAGGTCAGCTAGTTAAATAATATTTCAAAAATTAAAAGTATTCAAATGCTGATTTGCAATCTTTTTAAACCACCTAGGACTTCTTTAATATAATATTTTGTCTGAATGGTGTGAGCCATTAACGAGAAAGTTGGTTAAAAAAAAACGGTACTATGGGGGGTACCGTTTGTAGACTATTTCCAAAAAATATTTGCACATCATAAGAAAGACCTTACGGAAACAAGCCCTCACACCTAATTTTATCGAAATCGATAGAACCGTTTTTGGGAAAAATGAGTATTACACAAAGGTTGTAGACATGCGGTGTTAAGGTATCGCGACCTTATTCCAAAAACTCTTCTGTAGGCTGCTCAGCAGACACTAAATTTAATATTTAAAGAAAACCGATCAAGCGATTCAAACTCTAGATCCATAAACGGACAGACAGACATATATACACACCACACAGACTGACAGACAGACTAAATTGTAAGACCCCACTTTTTTCGTGTTCTCAATCATCGTAATGTCATATTTAATTGATATTTCAAAATTTTTCTTCTGCACGATTGCAAAACTTGTCTTATAGTACCTATATAATCGCAAGTATAAAGGAATGACACAACAAAATTCCGGGAGACCGTGGGCAGGCACTTCAGTATTAAGTCAAATGTTTTGCAGATAGGTATGTACTCAAAATACTATCAACGTCAGAAGACTTGCCGATTCCTCCTGAAAAGCGATAAAAGTTTTTTTTTTTTTTGTTGAATCGTCGCCATAGTTGGCTATGACAAGGAAGTCCAACAATTTCCAACATAGGGTGACGCAAAAGAGCTCGGGAAGTTCTTGAGCTTAGAGTCTACTCACTATCGTAGGACTTGGCAAGTCTTTCCGAAAGGTGATTCGCTTGAAAAGATATTGGATCATCCTATATATAAATCGTCCACGCTGAGCCTTAATTTTTTTTTTTGGGAGCATGACTTGCGGACTCAATGTACGTTGAGCGTTGTGTACGCAAGTCACACTTGCAAGAGGGTTAAGATATTTGATATTTATCATCATCGCATAGGAGTACAACGACTTCCATACCTCTCGTTTGTTTTTCTTAGTTTCTTTTTTTAAATTTTTAGGCTGAGTTAACATAGCTAGTAGCTTTTTATGTTAAGTCTGCTTTGTTGGGTCTAGTGAAGAGTCCGTTCTTATCGATTCATTAGCTTTCTTCTTCCCTGTTTGCAACTGTGCTTTGCGAATCAGAGCGTAGTTTTATGCCTAGCGCCTAGAACCATCAGGTCCTCGCCAGAGCAGACGAAGAGCCTTGAATCAAAGTTAATTTAATTTGCACTTGGTTTTTGATGAATAGGGTTATAACAGCATGTTGCATTGCAAACATTGCTACCAGTAATTTGAAACTATCACAGATTTCATTGATAGTTTTCTGCGTCACTACAACTGTGTCAATCCCCGGGATAGCTAAAGGACTCTGTGTTAAATAAAACGACTATCCTATTGATGCAAGCAGTGCCTGTGGCTTAAATTAGGGGTTAGGGGTCTGTTGTAACACGAGAGTTTGACGTTTGAATACCAGAAACATCCTCATTTGTTTTCCCACGGTTATAGCTTTTGGCCAGTCTTCCAAGAATAATTACACTGTCATGAAAACAGCTTTCTCTTTCTGTTGGTGAAAAGCTTTTACGGATTGACGGTTGAGCTATAGTTCTTCGTCTCGGTGTTGGCTATGGATAGACCAAATTCTACTTGACCGTAAAGAATAACGTAGGAAGTCGTAATTGAACTTGAAGATCTCCGGAGCCTTACGTATTTTCTTTCTTAACCTGTGAAAATCGGATAAGGGGGGCCTACAAGTAACTCGGAGGAATGCCGATAAAAATAAAATAAATAAATAGGGTGGCGCAACAGAGCGAGGAGCCCCTGGGCCTAGCGCGTTTCTCACAACCATGCCTTGTGAGGGAATGGAAGGGACCTACAATTTTCTGCCGGTTCCGAACAGCTTATCGAGAAAGCGCTTTTCATGGCAATGAATACTAACGGAGGACTTGCCAATTCCTCGCGAAAGGTGATACCCGTAGAAAAAACATTTTTGCCTCTGTTGGGATTCGAACTGGAATCTCTGGATTGACAGGCGGACATGCTATCCATCACACCACGTCAAAGCCGATAGCCATCATCAAAAGAATTCTTCTGAAATTTGAGCCTTGAACTTCCACGTAATCGTACCAGACATGTTGATCAATACGCCTCACTCAAATGCCAAGGGTTGATGTAGCGTTGCGTTGTATGAATTCGTCGTTTCTTAGGCTAGGTCCTAATTGGAGTTGCATCGCGCGATTGAACGATGAACTTCGGTCGGTCGCGTTGCTTTTTGGTAGTGCTACCACATTGAGTGTTCTCAAGAGGAACCGTCTCCCATGTTACACTTTCCATCATCTTCACCACCCTTCTGTAGTTGTGACGTCACAAAATCACTTTTTTGCCTTTTAAAGCCTGCTTTTTAGAAGTAAAATGCTTCCTTTTTTAGCCTTTTTATAATCTCTTATTTGATTAATGCTTGATTTGCACATGCCATTTCATTGTGCATCATTGTGCGAACATCGGGCACTGTGTACTTTTGGGGAATAAGTTTGAAAATAGATTGCTGTAAGTCTTAATTTTCACATTAATTTGGCGTTTTCAACCTCGCGGAAAAAATGAACCGTGGAAGAATTGAATCCGTATTGTGCTCTGCGTACGTTTGACAAATTGTCACGAAATCGCTGTTAACGCCAATTTTTACATAATTTTGAGCTTTAAACATTTGAGTTAGGTATCTAACAGATCGTATTTTTTGATACCGCTGGACTAATTTTTGTGAAATTATGTGAAGTGGCTTGTCCACGCAGCTGGAATTTATTCGCAACCAGGCACTTGCATTTTACTTGTTCTTAAGAATCACACGTCTAAAAAAGCACCTTTTAACAAAATTTTTAGACGCACCCTAACGCTTGCATACATATTGTGTACCTATCATAAATAAAAACTTCCAATTGATTTCTCGCACGAGATTCGACTATTTTTAATTCGCCATGTCTTTATTTACATAAAACCAATCATTTATGTTGCGACTGAAACAAACATCCGGTAATCATTTAACCAAATTAAACCAATCGTGTTTGTGCGTGTGAATAAGCAAAACCAATGGTTATACTAACAATTTTCGACTGCTTATTAGCACGAAATTCGTAGACCTAGACACACAAGTAAACACAAGCCAATCGATAATTGTATAGTCATTCAACCATGGCATCATCGAATATCCTTTATTTCATCTCGTTCAAGGACGATTGGCTGCAAGCGATTTCATATAAAATTCCAAACATAATTCCATTATGTCAGGTTGATTATTATTATTAGGTAGGCTTTGTTAATATTTGACCTTCATTCATTGTACTATGTGGATAAGTACCATTTTATGTGGTGTTCTGGATATAAGTACATAAAGTAGATTAGTAAATGTTTGCTTTTGGTTGAGGGAGTTTGCCTTTGGTTAATAACCTGCAAACAGCTACTGTTTAAGGGTCCACTAATAAAGAGTGGAAAATAATATTTTCGGTTACTGTTATGTTGTGTGGTGATGTTTCAGTCTCTATTCCGTCGTTTAGTTGTTGTTTGAATAAGGGAAAGATACGTACATGTGTTGAAAGATGTCTGTTCATAACCTTTGGGACCATTCAGGTTAGGGTTTTAGGAGAACTTCGTACCTCAGGCCTTCTTTGAGGTAATGTTTTTTTTTTTTTTTTAACAAATATTGAATAAAAAAAGTTATTTAAAGAATAGATACCAGCGTTTTGTCAGAGAAAATATTAAGTAGTAGTTTAAGATTTCGACTTTGTTTTATGCTATTTATGTGGTGAAATTTGCATATTCGGAGTGTTTGGCATAAAATGCCAAACAAAACTCAACACGAATAGATTGCGCCAAAACAAAAAACAAAAAAAATCGTATAAGAGAGCTAGGGGTGGATGTCTATTTCCCTACATTTAGAAGAGAGAAGCTTTTTATAAAAAAAAACTGACAAAGTTTTCTAAAAAAATTATTTTAAAATATTTAAAGACAACTAAGCCATTTACTATGACATACTTTAATGTTACAATTTTTTTAAAGGATAATACTTTGCTCTTTAAGTAACAATTTATTTCACATTGATTAAGTAAACGGTTTTTGAGTAATAATGTCTTAAAGTCATTATTTTGAAAGAAAAACAAAAATTTTGCCTTTCCTTGACTATAAGTGCCAACGTAAACTTCATGTCGCGTTTAATGATTGTCTACGTTTCATATACTGTATTTCTAGACATGAAAGTGTTTCAAATTTCCATACTTCGTTGTTAGAAATTAATTTTGATAAATATTTACTGTTTCGTAACGTTTTTTTGTCAAACAATATAATTCAAAATAAAAGTTCTGAGTAATTTGGTGAGATGCTTCGATTTGCCGAAAGATCTTTTTTTTGTAAAAATTGATTGATTGTGGAATAGCCTTCCATTTGCACTTCCAAGGATTACCTCACCAACCATTTTTAAGAAGGGATTATTTAATTTTTTGTTGACATTAAATCAAAATGTAATTAATAATTTGTAATTAATTCTTCATTAATTTTAAAGATCACTTTTGTAATGCCTCTATACTTTTTTTCGCTTTTTCTTTTTTTTATTTTTTTTTATAATTATTATTATAATCTATACTAGCTGACCCGCCCGGCGTAGCTCAGGCCCTATTTTAATCGAATTGAGTAAGTATAGTTGAGTAGTTTCCATTCTAGTGGGAGAATAGGGATGAAATATAGTTTATGTTACTCAGGAACAGTTAATCACTCTAACGATGACATAGTTTTTGAATCGGCCCAGTACTGTAAAAGTGAAATACGCATTGGGATCGGTACAATTGGCTTTTTTTTAAATTCCCGTTCCCGTTCCTGTGGGAAAATGGTGATGAAATATAGTTTAGATTGCTCAGGGACAATGAAGCATTCTAATAGCGAAAGAATTTTTGTAATCGCTTCAGTACTTTCCAGTTTCTTGGTTATTTTGCCATTCCCGTTTCCGTTCCCGAAAGAATATGGGAAGAAAATATAGTCTTTAATACTCAGGAGCAATAAAGCATTCAAACATTGAAAAATTTTTGTGAATTGGTCCAATATTTTCCAAGTTCCCGCTAATGCCGTTGTTCCCGTATCGTTGCTGAAGCTCTTGACACTTGTTGAGTACATCAAAGTGTCAGCATCTGCACCGTTCATCATGGTCACAGAGACCACCACGTGGTTTTACAATACCCTTATTGCGTCTGAGCTAAAACTAAAATTTTCTTCGAGTCTTTATTATTTTATTCATTTCTTCTTGTCTACATAATAACCAAAGAACTTCCACTTCATTTGCATTCGAACCCAATATCACTTCGAGATCCTTATCTCTACCAAAGGCCTAGAAGACGCTATCATGGCTTAGTTCAAAGTGTATAGTATCTCTTTAAATCAATTCGTTTTGTTTTGCGAATGTAAATAAAGTTCAATGTGCGGTCATTTCATATGAAAAAATAGCTTGGATTATTGTAAAAGTAACACTTTAAACTAAAAAATATTTAAATCTTTATTCTAGAGGAAGTTCGTCAAATATGGCCTACCCTTAATATTTTTGGATATAAAACCATAAATTTAAGTTCAATTCATTTATTTTTTTTCTTTAACATTCCTCGAATTCATTTATTTTTCAGTGTTAGGAACAATAATTAAAAAAACAAACAAAACAAAAAGTTAAAAACAAAAACGTTAACGAACTCCAAAATTTGGAAAAATTGCGGTCAATATGGCACACCCTGTGTTAAATATGGCCCTCCATATTTAACTCAATTTTTTTAGAGGAACCTTAGCAGTAAAATTCACATATGAAGTACTCTTTTTCATTTCCGGAGCAATCTTCCTGAGCTCACATTGAACACACGACACATTGCAGCCACATTTCACCTTCCTTATCTTCAGAAAACAGGGTGGAGCGTCTTCTTTATTACTTCTGTCGGGACTAGGGTCGGAATTATCATCTAGGCAGAAATGGCTTACTTGACTTTCTGATGACGAAGACTGCTTTCTTTGCGAATGCATTTCTTTTTTATTGGCATTTTCTTTCCCAACATCAAATTCCTAAGCCATATTACCAACACATGGGGTAGGCCATATTAAACACACCACAACTTTTCCACTCATTTTAATTTTTAAAATATTTTATAAGCTTTTTTCGTAAAGATAATATAATAAATGAAAAGATTAGTTAAGTTTCTTACAATTAAAACACTTTTTATATATGTTGGAAATAGTTATACTCAGCCATACACAGTGCAGATCTACAGTTCAGGTTATGATGTCAACAATTGCTGATCTACAGCACACCATGTTTTGACATTTGTCACTTGTCATCAGTCTTGTGAAATATCTATCTTACATTTTCATTCTATTCATTCAATTACAAGTAGAAGCACATGTTATACTTTTAACTCGCTAATAAACTTACATATTTCTTTTATACTAATTTCACTTTCTTTATTGAACATCTTTTAAATCTCCCACAATATATATATAAATATAAAAAGTGTTTTAATTGTTAAAAACTTTACTAATCTTTTCATTTATTAGATTAAAAAACACGTGGATTATCTCAACTAAAAAACTCATCAAAGATAGTATCACAAACATTAAGAGAATACATAAAAGTATTTAATTTTTGAGAAAACGAACGAATTTAACACAATGTTCAATGCAAAAACACTTAAGGAAACCTACCAAAAAATTACAACGAAAGCAAAGAAAATTAAAAACGCATTATATCTGCCTGGAACGTTGCGTCACATTGACCACGATAGACTGAGGCTCAACATGTTTACAATGAGTTTTTTTTCTTTCGCTTTGGACATTGGTTTGGTAAATACAGTGGTAGTGGTAGGCCATATTACTCACACAGATCGCATTTGCCGTACTTACTCTACCAGTCGAAAATCAAAAGAGTCCTTAAAAACAAACAATCCAATAATCCTACTATTTGTTATTTAATTAGCTGAGCCGCCCGTCGTTGCTCGGGTCTGTAGTTTTAAGGCTTCCGTTCTCATTCCTGTTTCTATTCCCGTGGGATTATAGGGATGAATTATACGATAAGTTACTGAGGGATTATGTGGCATCACAGTGCCGAAAGAGTTTTTGAAATCTGTCCAGTAGTTTCTAAGTTACCATTTTCAACCATGTTCCTGAGGGAATCTTCCGTTCCCGTGGAAATATGTGAATGAAATATAAGTCTATGTCACTGAGGAATAATGAAGAGTTGAAAAAATTTTTGGAATCTGTCAAGTGACTTAAAGGTTCCCGTTCTCGTTCCTGTTTCTGTGCCCGTGGGACTATAGGGATAAAATAAAAGCTTTTAAACCTTCCCTAGACCTACACGAACATTTCAAGATCAAGATAAGACAAATCCATTCAGCCGTTCTCGAATTTTAGCCAAACTAACGAACAGCAACTGCAACTGTAACGCCATCTGCAGGGCTGATTTGTAAATCTAAACCATCCAGGGCGCCACTCAAACGCGGTGCAATGCATTAAGACCCGCGGCAATAAGGCCCGTGGGCCTTATTTCCACATCAAAAGGAAATAACACCCACGGGTCTTATTTCCACTTTGAAAAGGCAATAAGACCCACCAAAAAAAAGCATTAAGAGCCGTGGTTGTCAATATCGTGCAAAAGTGACAACTATCTGACTTTGGTGCACATGGCTGTGAAAATTTTCCACTTGAAAGTAAATCATATCGGTAAAATGTGTTTTTTACAACTATTGTCAATTGAGATATGAAGAGTAATCCCGTAAGTGTAGTTTAAGTTGTGTTTGATGCTGCTGTCAGGTCTCAGGTCTCATTAAAAGAAAAGCATAGTTAGTTGAAATAATAAGTTGAAGCGATCAATTGGAAAAAAAGTAAAAATTATGGATAACTTGCAAGGCTTTCGGTATGAATTTGTTAAAGGCTTAAGAGTAGATAGTAAATTACTTTATATTGAAAGTGAGCAGCAATTGTATAAAATGAGAAGCCAAAATCAAAAACTTGTCCGATATGTGTGCCGTGAAAAAAAATGTCAAGCTAGTGTCTCCATAAATAAAGATAACAATGTGTGTCAAAAACTTAATAACATAGTCCATGACCATCGTAACCAGGAAGAGTTTATTAAGAAGCTCACATTAGTCAACTCGATTAAGCTGGAGTGCAAAAATGTCAGCCTAAAAAGAAATGCGACTAGAGAAATGTATGACAGTGAATGTTTAAAAAATCCAAGCGCCGCTCATCTGGTTCAGTATGGAAAGATGAGAAGAAATTTATGCGCTATAAAGCATGAAATGCTTCCAAAGAACCCAACCTGTGCTAAAGATATTGTCAATATGTTTAGCAATGAATTAGTCTTGACAAAATTCGGGACATCCAGAGTTCATTCTCAAACAGACGAAAATTCCAGATTATTTTACAGGGATACAATAATCGAAAAGGATTTTGCCTACACTATCTTTATATCGCCATCAATTTGCCAAACAATCAATTCCTCTCCGCATTTGGAGAGAAATTATTTATTGGATGGTACGTTCAGCATTGTTCCAGCATGTGGATACAAGCAGCTCTTAATAGTTCATGTTGCCCACTTAGGCCATGTAAGTTAAAAAAAAATTTATGATATTTTTAAAAAAGTCTGATTTGGATATTAAGACCCTTACGCTTCAGATATTATATTCCCTATTCAAAAGCTGGAAGAAATGGGTTTCATTCAAGGGAGGATCAATTAGGGATGATAAAAATTTATAATTTGAGTCTATGAATTTTTTTTTGTTTAACCACAAGTCAAAGCGCTATTCGTAGGCAAATTTTGTTCGCTTCGCTTTTTATTCACCAATAGAATAATGAAGCTAAGAGCGGAGCGGAAAAATTTTTTGGCAGGAGAGTATGGATGTGTGGTGTTAAAAAAAATTCGCGCGAATTTTTTTTAACACCACACATCCATACTCTCCTGCCAAAAAATTTTTCCGCTCCGCTCTTAGCTTCATTATTCTATTGGTGAATAAAAAGCGAAGCGAACAAAATTTGCCTACGAATAGCGCTTTGACTTGTGGTTAAACAAAAAAAAATTCATAGACTCAAATTATAAATTTTTATCATCCCTAATTGATCCTCCCTTGAATGAAACCCATTTCTTCCAGCTTTTGAATAGGGAATATAATATCTGAAGCGTAAGGGTCTTAATATCCAAATAAAATTAGTTTTCATCCCACACCCGCCCTAATTTGTATAACTATCGCACCTCTTATTGCTTTCAGACGTTTCCATTTATATATGCACTGCTGTCCAGCAAATCGGAAGCGATTTATGATCATTTATTGAAATACATAAACAATAATTTTTTTTCAATTTAATGCGGTATCGTTCATGACAGACTATGAAAAAGCTTTGCGGAACGCGTTAAGAAATAACTTCCCTCTAGCAAAATTGAAGGGTTGTTGGTTTCACTATTGTAATGCACTTAAAAGAAACGCCAGCAAGATAAGTAAATTCTTAACCAAATTGAAAAAAGATCAGAAAGCCTCGCGAATATATAGAAAATTTATGGTTTTACCACTTCTGCCTCCTTCGTACATAACGCAAGCATTTATGTCAATAAAAAATGAAAGCAGCGGAATTGAAAACTTCCTTGAATTTCAAAGCTTTGTATCTTATTTTGAAAACCAGTGGATTAAAAAGGTAAGAGAACTTATATTATTTGATATTTTCTTCATACTTTAAATCAATATAAACAGGAAGGGCCGTGTTCATTTTCTGTGCACAATGAAAGCATTCGGACTACTAGCAGCTTAGAGGGGTACCATTCTCAATTGAGCAAAAAACTTATACAGAATGGCAACTTTTGCAAGTTTTTAAATTGCCTTTTAGATGAAGATTTCAAAGCATCTTTGGAATTGAATAATTCCCTTGATGGCACATACAGAATTTTTCAATGTCCAAATCAAAAGTACCAGAAAAGGTCTGAGATCATTGAAAAAGCAACAAAGAATTTAAATAGAGGGAAAGTTACAGTGGAAGATTTTTTAAACCAGATGAGTAACTGGCAAAACAACATCGTAGACTCGACAGACATTTATGAATCGGTCTCTGATGAAGGAGGAATCTCAGATGATTTGAGTGATGCTGATGGTAGTAACCACAATAGATTCCACGAATCGCAAATTCAATTATACTGCGCTATTTGTTATGAAAAGCCACGAGATGTACTTTTAAGCCCGTGCAATCATTTTAAACTTTGCGCAGAGTGTTTTACAGCTCACAGTGAACGGTCGATTCAAAACGGGAACAGTACAGTGTTATGTCCGTTTTGTAGACAAATTGTTACGACATCTACTAAAGTTTATGTATAACTTTTATATCCCTAGCAGCCTAACTAAGCATTGTAGCCATAAGAAAACAAATGTTTATAGTTTCTTTTTTTTATAGTTATCGAAAATCTGTTTTTTTTTCGTTTACACATTGTTTACACTGAGAATAAATGTTTTTTGTTTTGAAAAATAAGTGTTTTATTTCAAGAGCAAAAAAGGTTCAAAAGTCTTCAGAAAATGGAATTAACACCCGCGGGTCTAATTGCCATTTTGCTTTGGAAATAACACCCGTGGGTCTTATTACCCAATGGAAAGGGAAATTATGCCCACGGGCCTTATTGCCACGGGCCTTATTGCACTGCACCCTCAAACGCATACAGAAAAATTCATTTAAATCGGTCACGCCGTTTAGGCGGAGTTCAATGACATACACACGTACAGCAGAATTATATATATATACTAGCTGACCCGCCCGGCGTAGCTCAGGCCCTACGTTCATCAAATTGAAAGTTATGTAAAGTCGTTTCAAAGTTTCTATTGTAGTGGGATAGTGAGGATGAAAAATAGTTTATGTTACTCAGGGACAATTAAGCACTCTAATGATGACAGAATTTGTGGGATCGGTATAGCATTTTCCAAGTTCCCGAATATGTCCCAGTTCCCGTTCCATTCCCATATGGGGATGAAATATAGTCTATGTAGCACCGTATTGTAATGGCGAAAACCGTACTGAAATCAGTACAGTGGTTTTTGAATTCCGGTTCCCGTTCGTGTGGGTAAATGTTGATGAACTATAGTCTATATTACTCAGGGAAATTGAAGCACTCTTAAAATGAAAGAATTTTTGGAATTAGTTAAGTACTTTCCAGGTTATTGATTATGTCACCATTCCCGCTTCCGTTCCCGAGAGAATATGTAAAGAAAATAATTATAGTCTTTATTACTCAGGAGCACTTTACACTCTTGTTGAAAATTTTTTGGAATTGGTCCAGTATTTTCCAAGTTCCCGCTTATCTTCTTTCTCCCGTCCCATTATCGTGGGAATATGGGGTACTGTAATAGCGACAAAAAATACAGTTCGTTCCGATGGTTTTTGAATTTCCGATCCCGTTCCCATTGTCGTTCCTGGGAGAATTTGAGGATGAATCTTAATATTCCCCCATTACCATTATCCATGAATGGTACCTGCATCCAAGAAACCAAAAAGCTGTCAGTACTTAGTATGTGTGTAAACGATGATCTTCGTTAGAATGACCACATATTTGAAGTCGCCAAAGACGCTGCTAAATGCTTAGGTTTCTTAAGACTTAGTTTCTTCACCCCTTCTGATCTGGCTACAATTTATAAGGCCATTATCCGCCTTAAACTGAAGTATAACTCCCATATCTGGTCAGGTGCTTCTCAAACGTCTTTGCGCCAACTTGATAGGGTACAAAATATAGCGTTAAAACTGATGGGTGATAGTTCAATCGTAGAATCGATTGTTTCTCTTGAACATCGTCGAAACGTTACTTGTCTCACTCTTTATTATTTTTTCATAAACAGTGCTCTAGTGAAATAGTCAGTTGCATTCTGAAACAATTTAGCCGCAACACCCACCTTTCTAAGAATGCCCATCAGTTTTACCTTGAGCCCAACTTCGGGCGTACAGTCAAGTATAGAAGTTCTTATTTTAGTCGCACCACCCGTATGTGGAATGCTTTACCTGGCTCTGTATTTCAACTACATTACGATTTACAAAGGCTCAAAAGCAATGTGTATCGGTGTATCCTATTAAATCCTCTCCTATTTTCCTAAATGCTCGCACTGTACTCTATAACATTATAAGGGTAGTCATAACCCATTGATGTGTGGCTTATTATAAATCAAACAAAAATTTGTTTATGGTACTCAGGTGCAATAAATTAAAAAAATTTAAATCTTTATTCTTATCACATCAGTCAAAAAATTAAAAAAAAAATTTCAAAACAAAACTTATTATTTGTTGTTTATTATTTTAATTTTTTGTTGTCAAAAAAAAAAAAAACAAAATCATTGTTCGAACTTAATTTTTAATTCATTACAGTTAAGAATAATGAAATTGTCAATTTTACTATATTCCAATTCCATCTGTCGGGCTGATTTGTGAATCTAAACCATCCAGGGAACCACTCAAACGCATACAGAAAAATTCATTTAAATCGGTCAAGCCGTTTAGGAGGAGTTCAATTACATACACACGTACAGCAGAATTATATATATAAAGAAGATAAAGATATAATAGTTTTAAATTTAGATGCTATAAAAGATTGAATCTTGCTTTATCGTTGTAATATTTAATATGATAAAAATACATGACTAACACCAATGTTAAATTTAAGTGGAAATATTTCAGTTTTAAGAGTTAAACAGAGTGTGAAATTTTATTGAAAAATATGGGAATATACTTGAAACTTGAAACGCGTTTATAACGAGACCACTTATTTTCTTTTTCGTACTATCCTGTACAGTTCTTGCTCTTGAAGAAATTAAAATAAATTGTTTCAGTACCTACAACATTTATATTAACATTAATTAACAAAAAATTTTTGAAAAAGTTTAATTTTCAAACTTGCGCTTTAATGCGCACTATTTTGTTTATTTGTTTACACATTTATATTCATTTTCAATTAAAATTCATCAACTTTTTTGACTTCGATCAGACGGAATGATAAATGACTTTTCACCTTTCACATTTCATATTTCGTCTTAAGTTTCATTTTTGTGTATAAATAATAAAATAAGCGTAAAAAATTTGAAAAAATTAGTGATTATCCTCAGAAACGAACCTTTTTTTAAGAATTGTTTAAATTTTTGGTCCCCCTAAAGTGCCATTTTTTGTTCAAATAAGCCAATGTTCTTATTAGTTTTTGATCAAACGCAGGCGCATTGAAATTGAAAATCTTTCTTAACTTTTAAGAAACTAAAAAGAAATAGGAAAGTGGCTTTTCCAGAAAACCCCTTTTATTGCTCAGAGAATAAAGTTCAATCAGCGAAAAACCTAAAAATTAGATTTTATAGAAAAAACATTATGTACCTTCAAAATAAAACAAAATACCCTAATTATCGCAAAAACATTCGATTCTTTTTCAAAATTTTGACTTTGAGACTTGATTGCACTAAAACAATAGATTAAGTTAACTTGTATGGTGGTAAATGTTTTAGTAGATTTAAAATTTTTTTTTCATAAAACTGCCCCTATGTAGATTTTTCTTAGATTGAGCAATTGGAAACCATTTTCAGCAAAAATGACTGTGTTATTTCGTTTCAAACGAACCCACACGAGCCACACGATTTTTTACCTACACGAATCATTTTTACCCTAAAAAATGACTCATGTAAGCTCGTACTGGGTGCACTTAGACAGCTCCGTGAAAATATGTTAAAGTGATTTCACTAAAATGTTTTCTATGTGGTGCCTTTAGTGTAATGGTTGGAATATCTATCTGCCTGCTATGCAGGTGGTTCGTAGTTCCAATTCTTACAAAATCCAATAATGTTTTTCCACGGGTATCCCAGTTTGCAAGGAATTGGCAGGACCTCCGATAATAAATTCATTGCCAGGAAAAGGATTCTCGATAAGCAGGTCCAAATTAGCAGAAAAATGTAGGTCTCCTCCAATTTCTTTAAAATGGATGGTTATGGGAAATGCTCTAGGGCCTAGAGTCTAGGCCCATGGGTTCCTCACTCTGTTGCACCGCCATATGTTTGTATGTATGTATGTATTATAACGTGCGCTTAGTTCGAAAAATAAAACTTCACTTTTCAATTTATTTCAACCACTTTTATTCAGTATTTAAACTTTATTCGATCTCAACTCGACTTTTGGACTATCACTTGTAGACAATTTACTCTTCACTTTATCACTCTATAATCAAAACTGCCCTCTGGTTGCCTCGGGCGGGCTATTTATATCGAATGAAATTTCATCTAGAACTCTCCAGTAACTTCCACATTGTCTCCACTCTCCACTATTTTGGCTGTCAAACATTTTCTCTCCTAGAATATTTCTACACTTACAATAGTGTTGCCGCTTGTGTTTTCGGTTGAACGTTTTCGATTAGGAAATTGGTATTAAATGTTGGGTTCACGTTACAGTATGTATATATGCTGTCACGAAAATGGAAGAATTTTCTTCACAGATGAAGTTAACTTTCGCTGATTATTCAATGCTAGAAAACTGTTTATTGGTGTTTCTGGCGATGAGATATACATATTTCCATTTTTAACTATGTGTTGAAAAAACTATTTTTGAGGCTTCCAAAATCTTAAAAAACGGATCCATTGGGCCACCAGATCATTTTTGTTGCACTTTTGTGTACCTCGATTCGGAAGGAAGAGTTATAAGCACTTTCAGGTACATTAACACTAAACATTAAGAGACCTCATGATCCAATAGCCGTATATGTAATAAGCAAAATTCAGACTAAATTTCTGTTCAAATCTGAGCCTTTCGACTGACAGCTTTCAACTTCAATTATGAGGGAAGTGCAATTTATAATAAAGCTATCATGGAAGCTAAGTAACGTGACATGTTCGTGTTTTTTCCTTGTGTCAAATAAATCATCCTATTGTCACGTGCGTCAGCATTTTTTTTTTTTTTCTTGAAAGAAGTGCAAAAATAATGAAGCATGAAAACAAAAACAAATAGCTATGTCCCGTTTTGTATGAAAGGTGTGTGATGTGTCAAAAGATTTAAAGAAAAAGTATTAGCTACACGAGAATTTTGCACTCCAAGTTCTGTTTCTTTGCTTCATGTGGTAGTAGCAAAAACGCAAATGCGAGTTCCGGCTCCTTTGACGGGTGTATCCGCATACAAAGTCGATTAAACGCAGTGGAATGAGTGCATACGAGTGTGTTTCAAAATTTCTTGGTATGCAAGGATTACGTGTTATGGATTATGGTTTGTTCAAAAGAAGCTTTTCACCTGCAGTATGGCCACCTCATGTAGATGAGTATCAAAGACGAAGGTACTTCGTATGATGAGGAACACCGCAGCAAAGAGGCGGACTCTTGTGTGCATTTGACTTCAGTTTAGTTTTTTGTTTGCTACGATGAATGATGCGTGCTGAAGGTGGCAGAGCGCAGAGCCACTAAGAATGCAGTTAAGTAAAATTGCAAGCAAAATAAAATGTGTTATGGATAAATTGAAAGCACCTGGGGATGTCTAAGTGGCGTAAAGAAAGTGAAACCCTTGTGTTAACTCAACCTTGGATATTATGATGTCATGTTTTGAGTCAAACAGCATGAGTGGGATAAAGAAGTTAGGTGAGAGTCGGAACAAATGAATAAATATTGTTTGGAGACAAGCGAGGAAGCAACCGCTTTTGAAAGTTCGTGGAAATGAGTTGTACGAATACTAGGTACGTATTTGTGGAGTTTTTGAGTTAAGCATAGTAAGTAAGTATTTGTATTATAATCGGAACTCATCACGTTTTTCCAAAACTGAGGATGCTTAAGTCGAAAAATGCTGCGAGCTTGTTCTATTGTCTATTGGAATCAAATCGGAAGCTAAATTATGTTTATATTTTTCAATGATTTTCGACACATCAAAACCTAAATTTGGGGCTGATAATTATGTAATTTAAAGCCACAAGGCTGTGCTTGCTGTGTTAGCCCCTCAAAGTAAGTACCTATAGTGAACGAGAGCCTCAGGATACACCCGGAACAGATGAATTTCTGAATGATTTTCTCCGCCATATTTGGTTTTGATGAGTATTCAGTATAATGGCGTAAGGCGTAATTCATGTGGTCAAACCTGTCCAAAACGGGTGTCGTACAGAATCTCCAAAAAAAAAAATCCCCATCGATCAAAATCCCCAAAAATTTTTATCCACCTAGCTAATATCCCCATTGAGATAATGCACATTGATGAAATCCACACCTAAACAATCTTTTTTGTCAAAATCCCCACGAAATCTCCAAATCCCCAGAGTCTTTGTACATATAAATTATGTGCATTTAGTTTTCAGAAAAATCTCTCTCTTTCGTTGTTTTTGTAATTAATAAATGATAACGATTAACAGTTTCTTAACAACAAATTACTATAAATGCATGATTGTATCCTCTTTTTAGTCTTGCTTACGTATTCATGGTACGCACTCGCAGTGATCTGTCTTAGTTTCGTAGTGCAGCGTTTTTTATTTGTTCTTTTTCTTTGAGAATAAAAGTTGAAATGGATAATAACATTACTGTTTGCAAATCCAATAAAGGTGGAAAAAAGTTATTCATAAATGCATATGGTTATCATTACATTTGCTGTAATACATAAACCTAAAACAAATATATTCAAGTAGTGAATCATGCGATCAAATCGCGCGCGCGTTTGGGTTTGTAGATTCTCTCTTTGAGGATTTTGGGAGTTGGGGATTTTCGTTTGGGGATTTTGCGTTTGAGGATTCTCGTTTGGGGCTTTTGTTTTGGGGCAAACGTTACCAACCCGTCCAAAACTCTATTTGCCAGAATATACTGAAAAACATCAAAATTCCTCTTAAACTTCAAAAGGATAACCCCAAAAATTTGCACATTACTATAGTAATTGGCTACTGCTCTTTAAAGAAACACCTTCAAATGAAGTCAGTAGCGGACCCCATCTACAGACAACACCCCGAAAATGAAGAAACATCTCTGCACATTATTAAAGAATGTCCAGCACTTTTCTGTCATAGAAAATAAATGCTTGACTTTGACTATGACTTGCTTATGAGTCCCTAAATAAACTTAAACTCGTTCAACCACAGAAGATTGTTAGCTTCTGGTTCAACTCAGAAGCAGAAGCATTACCCTGAATTTTTTAGTTGCCAACTGTATGTGGTGTGCTCTTGGTCTGCGGGTGCCTTGGAATCCACCTAATACCTAATGTTGGAAGGATTAGTAGTTAATTATAAAACAACGTGAATCGTAAAAATCCAACTAACCCCATAATTTTTGAAAGATATACAGGGTGTCCCGTACTTCGTGTATTATCATTTGGGGTGTGATTCTTGGTCATATTCTAAGAAAAAAATTGTTTTACAATAAAGCTCATTTCTCAACTTTGACATCACTTTTTGACAATTTAAGAAAAGGCTAACTTTGGTGTACCCTGGCCTGTGTTAAATACGATATCTCTGTCAATACAGATGATAAAGACCAAATCTTTGACCTAATTTTTTTGTAAAAATAACAACCTTTAAGACCGTATTTAAGTTGAGCTTCCATAGGCTTAGGGTTACCAGATTTTAAATTTTAAGTGGTGTTTAAATTTTCTTCTCCAAACAAAGTTTTTTTTCGGATAAACATAAAGTTTCCTAATTTTTTACAGATGAGCAAAACAATAATAAAGAAAAAACTTAGTATTGAGTTTACTCAAAAACCCATACTTTTTATGATACTTGAAAAAATACAAAATGGGTAAAATAAAAAAAAAAAAAATAATAAGGAAATATAAAAAAATGTTTACCTTTGAGGATTGTTTGAATAAAACAATAATATGGGCACTTTTAGTAGTTTTTTTTATGTATTTTGTACAAATACAATTATAACAAGTACTCAAAGTGCCCTCCTTCGTTTTGAATGCATGCCGTTTTTGGATTTCATTGTGGGTGTATATTGCTATTCTCTCCAAGTTAATTAAATATGACCGTGACACTATTTTAAAATTTCATCAAAATCCAATGATTGGCTTTTGATGAGATTAGAACTAAGCTGGTCAAGGGCCCGGTCTCGCAAGACTAGGTGCTAGCTTTAACACCTGGACCTTCACAAAAGTTAA
Organism: Melanostoma mellinum; assembly: GCA_914767635.1. Classification (NCBI taxonomy): domain Eukaryota; kingdom Metazoa; phylum Arthropoda; class Insecta; order Diptera; family Syrphidae; genus Melanostoma; species Melanostoma mellinum. The sequence continues at coordinate 54,128,508 of OU612059.1, read as the reverse complement.
TACGTCTTCATATCTTCACATTATACACATGTACCAGATTTAAATTTTCCGACATTTGTTAGACAATTAAAATTATAACTTTCATTTGTAGACTTCAAATTTCTCAAATTTTGTTCCAAAGTTTGTTGTTATACCTTAAATGACACTGATAAGAACCAAATTCATCTATTCAAACAAAAAATTTTTTTATTTGCTACATATTTCAAAACTCAATCAAAAACGTCTTTAAAAACAATATTTTTTGTTTTTCTCATGAATAAACAACCAGCTAGGGGTACTGCAAAAAACATGATTCCTCAAAATTCACACCACAAACGTTAAGTGTTTAACCTGGGGCTTTGTTAATGGACATCGCAAATGATAAACGCACAGGATATTTTAGTCGTTTGAACTGAAATGGCATATCAGTTGGAAACGTAGGGATACGCGGTATCCAATAAACTTCTTTATTTGATTAAGCAGTTAAGTTAGTGGCTTCAATCAAATTTGGTAATAACTTTTCACTGCCAATCAAAGAACCAACTTTCAAATTCAAGCAATATGGTGGCATACCAGCCGGTTTCAATAAATCTAAAAATTCCATTGGATAATCTATTGTCTCATCTTGATTCATAACACTGTCAAATGATTTATGTGCCGTAATTCGTAACTACACCTGGCAGTCCCGCTTGAATTTGAAAATAACTGCAATTGATATGAATGTTCTTCGATGCTTAAAAGGCGCGTTCTCTCAACCAATCATGATATCTGTTATTCAGAAAAACATGTTCAATAAATTCATCTATCGATTGCGAAATTGTATACAAAAATTGTTCGGTACTGTGATCAATCCGTTGGTACTGTCGATTTGTCTTAACCAATTTCTTACAATTGTTTTGAAAACTCAAGGGCAGCTGGATCATTTTGTAGGTGAATACACATAGTTTTAGTGTCAATTTTTGTGCATATCTCCAAGGAACTGATGATTTTAAAGAGGCATTTATCTCATCAGCAGGAGTTGATCGAAGAATAACAGACAATTTTTGACGAAAGTTCCCTGACAGTGATATCAAAGCACCACCAAAAAGCTGTTGATTACCACGTACATAAATCTTGAATTGTTCGATTAAATGCTTCAAGTGATTTTCTAGTCGCCATCCCATAAAATAATTGACGGTAATCGCAGAACTTTTGCCATAGAAAAACTTCCTGAAATATTGCAAGTTGGAGTTTAAATCACTTGTGCATTCAATGGCAGTTTTAATGAAGAGTGTGCGTTCCGACCACCTAGCAGCAATTCCCTGATCGAATGCCCGCTTAAAACAATGATATAGCGAACGTTTTGCCCAACCTGGTGCATCCAAGAAATATAATCCACACTGAAAAAAGTTTAAATTTGACAGCATAATCCCAAATAACAAAATTTAAATTTAACATTATTGACTTCATCACTTCACAAAAATTGTCATAAATGAAGAACCGCTCAACCGATATTGTGAAAACTTCACATAAATCATCTACTAAATAGTCCAAACAAAGCCTAAGCATTTGGTTTAGATAGGTGAGTCCGTTCTTGAGTTATGAAATTACATCGAAAAGTTACATTAATTTTTATATATGTACTAGCTGACCCACCCGGCGCAGCTCAGGCCCTACGTTGATCGAATTGAGTAAGTTAAGTTAAGTAGTTTCCAAGTTTCCATTCTAGTGGGAAAACAAGGATGAAATATAGTTTATGTTACTCAGGAATAGTTAAGTTCTCTAACGATGACAGAGTTTTTGGAATCGGTCCAGTACTGTAAAAGTGAATTACGTATTGAAATCGGTACAGTAATTTTTGAATTTCCGTTCCCGTTCCTGTGGGAAAATGGTGATGAAATATAGTTTAAATTGCTCAGGGACAATGAAGCATTCTAACAGTGAAAGTATTTTTGAAATCGGTTTAGTACTTTCCAGTTTCCTGGTTATTTTGCCATTCCCGTTTCCGTTTCCGAAAGAATATGGAAAGGAAATCTAGTCTTTAATACTCAGGAGCTTTGAAGTACTCTAACATTGAAAATTTTTTGGAATTGGTCCAATATTTTCCAAATTCCCGCTTTTGTTTTTTTTTCGTATCGTTGCTGAAGCTCGTGACACTTGTTGAGTACATCAAAGTGTCAGCGTCTGCACCGTTCAAAATGGTCACAGAGACTTCAAGCCTTTACTTCATTCCTTATTTCTTCTTGTCTACATAATAACCAAAAAAATTCCACTTCATTTGCATTCCAACCCAATATCCCTTAGAGATCCTTACCTCTACCAAAGACCTAGAAGACTCCGTCATAGCTTAGGCCATAGTGTATAGTATCACTTTAAATCAATTCCTTTCGTTTCGCGAATATGAATCAAGCTCAATGTGCGGTTTTTTGTTGTCAAAAACGATTAAAAAAGAAACAAAAGTATTGTTTGAATTTAATTTTTCATTTATTACAGTCAAGAATAAAGAAATTGTTACTTTTACTATATTCCAATTCTTTTTTTTTCATATTTACTTACCTTTTAAACCTTCCCTAGACCTCCACAACATATTCACATTTCAAGACCAAGATAATATGAATCCATTCAGTCGTTCTCGAGTCTAAGCCAGACTAACGAATTTTGGTTATTATCATTAAAGTAAAAAAATTTTGAAGGGGTTGAGTGCCACCTGTTTGCACTTTGGAGATGTTGGGGGGCACCCCTCACCTCCTCCAACCCCCCCCCCCCCAAACAAATCTTGTTTGTTTAGTTAAATTCTGCAATTTTCTTAACATGGGGGGAGTGTAACTGTTTTGAGGGGGGTGACTGACACCTGTTTGCACTTGGATGTTGTTTTGGGGGGCACCCTCCAACACCACCATGTTTCTCCTATCCCCAAACAAATCCTGTGCTGATGAATTAAATTTTATTTAATTCAGCAATTTTTCTGACATGGGGACAGGGTATAACTTTTTCGAAGGGGGTGGGTAAATGCAACGTGTTTGCACTATGAGGCTATTGTGGGAGACATCCCCTACCCTATCCAATCCCAGACCTTTCAAAACTCTCAAGGTAAGCACATCTCTGACCTCGGAAAATTACTTTAATAAAACTTTTAACAAAAGAAAGAAAAACAAAATCACGTCTCTTCATAGTTCCATGCCACAACATTTTTACAAATTAATCCTCACAGTAATTAATTTCTTAATCGTGTCCTATCCTTTCTATATACATATTCATTAACATTCGTATAAAAAATACAAACCATACACTAACCTTGTCCCACTTGCAACGCCAACTCCAGTAAAACATACATAAATAGTTGAAGTAAAACAAAATCTTTTGTGCGATGAATGCAAGCTTATGTCAGTCCGTATCCATTCGTGTGGAGGGAACATACTTGCCTCAAAGCAATTTGAAACGTGAGGAAATTACTCAAAATATAAAATCAAACATGTTTTTTCGATGAATTAAGTCCGACAGTTACAGTAGAACGACACACGTTCAAAACAACACAGCAAAATAAAACACAAAACAAATCCGGCCTTTAGAGACTGACTGAAACGGATAGTGTGTGTCCTTTGCCGAGAACTCATTCGTTTTGTTTGGCTTTCGACAGAGGGTGATTGAGCAAAGCAATCCAACAATCCAAGAAGTTTTATATTCAAGCTCAGTTGAGCCTTTGGTGTTGGTCCAAGGATCGTCCGTCGCATTCACAACGAACGAACGAAATACAAAACTTTGTGAAATGCACAGATTTCATTCGCCCAACTTTGGAAATATTTGTTATTCATGGAATTCATACGAAGCATATGAAGCTATCCACGAGGACTGGATTTTATACTGAAATTGAACAGTTTATGCATAGATTAGATATTCTTTATGGATGGATTTACTTATCGAGGAAAGGCCAATAAATTCCTTTGCGCTCCAATTGGTTTTGCAGTCGCTTTTCGAGGTATTCCTTAAAAAAATATTCTTATTTGCACAAGCAGTGTGCTGTGTACACGAATTCTTTTTAAATATTTCCTATCTCCTTCACTTTCAAAGGACATAAATATCTGCGAAAAAAAAAATAATAAAAAACGTCCAACAAAAATATTCATTTATGAATGGAACATCTGTTGCTGTTGTTGAATCGATAAAAGGCAAAGAGCCCTTGACTCTTTTTCAAATGAAAATAATTTCAATGAAGAATGCGGATGTCCTTTGTTGACAAATATTAAAAAGGACGATGAGTAAACTTCCACTCATATTACTTAACTTCATTACTTTTGATAAATATGTAATTTAAAATTCCACTTAAAATTGAAAATTCAACGTTGAATTTGTAAAGCGAATCTCACGCGTTTTCACAAAAACAATCTGTTTTCATTACAATGAAACATATAAAGCGATGGTGAACACTTTTGCAAAACAGTAATTATGATTTACAGAAAATCAATATTTCAAACGAAATTGAAGGCTTAAGAAAATGAAATTTAAATTGCGATATTTTTGAAACGCGTCGTTCGATATTGATCCGCTTGGTGGCATTTGGCGCAATTTTTCATGCACAATTGATATCTCAATCGGTTGATTCGTTCTTGAGATGCCGTACGATAAAATTATTGCTTACACACACACACACGGCGGGACATCACGCTGAAACTAGTCAGAATAGCTTCCTAAGACCTGAAAATGTGAAAATCCAACAAGCAATTTCAAATGCTTAGTATATGTAAGAGTAATCTCACCAAAGATACAAAAGTGGAAAAATATTTTGCTATTCGCAAGGAAGCTTATCAATTTGATTGTTTCTTTTTTATAACTTTATTTGATAATTAGACTATAATTGATTCACCCTCAAATTGAAAAGTCAAAGAAAAAATTATTTATATTATAGTCCATAGAAATTTTTTAATAAATTTAAAAAAAAAAAAAAACAGAGTCAATTTAAAAATAAATTTTTGGTTTATTTCTACGGCTCTTAAATTTTAACGTTTTGAAATTTTTGCCGCACCCCAAATCGTGCCGCCCTAGCCCCGGGCCTCACGGGCCTAGGCGTTAATCCATCACTGCCCATTTCAATAATTTGATAGTTCCTTTTTAATGTGGTTTTAGACAAGAATAGCCCACAATCGAGGAATTTTTGACATTATGGAAGATTTTGGAAAATCCCTGGGAAGACAACAGCGATATAGATAATCTTTTAATCGATTTCAAGGCCGCGTTTTACAATATTTCTAGAGACTTGCTGTACAGAGCCATGTATAGTTTTGGCATTGCTGCAAAGCTTGTACGAATGTTAAACCAGACTTTGGAGGATTCGCGATGTTCGTAAAGATCAGTCCAAATTCACCAAAACCTTTGATGCCGAAAAACAAAAAGACTTCCCACAAGGCGACACACTGTCGTGCGGTTTCTTTCACATCATACTTGAAAAGATTTTTACAAACCCCAACAGTCAATGCCAGAGAAATAACCTTTCAAAAGTAAAGAAATTAGAAATTAGAAATTAGAAATTATGTACAAGTCATTGTGTCTCTGAGAGAATTGAATTGTCAAATCTGTTTCTTATCTGATAAAGTAAAAGCTCATGCTGTAAAACAGAAATTATGTATATGTATAAAATATCTCTGAGAAATTAAACAAATAAAGAAGCCTACTGAATTTTAATATAACTTTTCATTTGCTTATTCATTAATATTATTTTGCTCAAATATTAATATCAAGAAAATTAAAGACCTTTGGGGCTCTTTTGGCTGATTTTTGTTTGAACTTTTTTGTTTGAACTTTAAAGTAAGAGGACAGTTCTAGACGCTTTGGTTGTCTCTGTTGAGATTTAAAAAATTACATAATATCGGATTCCGAGGATTTCTTTATAAGTGGCTTGTGTCCTATCTTAAAGACAGGATCCAAAGAATGAAAATTGGAGATTTTTTAAGTAAGCCAAGGGTTTCAAACCATGGTGTTCCACAAGGGTCGGTCTTGGCCCTATCCTGTTTATCGTCTATATAAACTCTGTGTTCAGCCTTCCATTCGTTGGTAAAGTAACGGCTTTTGCTGACGACCTTGGTATAGCTTATGCCTCACCTAGCCCACTAAGCCTTGTGGCTGATTTAAATTTTGATATCCACCTACTGCGTATCTGGTTTGCAAAACACAAACTTAATGTAAGCAACAAAACTAAATTAAACTAAAGTTTTTCAATCTAAGAATGCAAGCGATTCCTGATTTTAGTTTATTATTCCATGCTCAAAACTGCCAACGTCATAGAATGTTAAACTGTACATGTAATGGTGGTGGTGCTCTCTCGCGATTTGATGAAGGTGAAGTCTGTTATGCTAATTGTTTTAGTGTGGAAATGGTTAATGATTTTAAATATCTAGGTATTACGTTTGATCTAAATATGAGTTGGACAAATCACATTTCAATTTTGAAGCAATATCTACGTTCTTCAATCCGTAGTCTTTACCACCTCAAAAAATTTTGTAATAAAAAAACGTTAAAAACAGTTTATTATGGAATATTCCATTCTAAACTTCAGTATGGGATTAGTTGCTGGGGTGGTGCTTATCACACTAAAATTCAGCCCCTGGTCATTTTACAAAAGTGTGCTATCAGAAAAATCTGCGGAGTCAACCGGTTGTATCCTTCTATGGTGCTCTTTAGATCACTGAGCGTTCTACCTGTGAGCCACTTATATTATTTTAAAGTTTCAAAAATATTCTTTAAGAGATGTGGATATCTACAGAGTCCAAATTCAGAGGTCCGCAATTTGCGAAGCAACCTTGACAGCTATGTATCCGTCCCCTCATTTCGAACGACTCACTTTAGAAACTTCCACTCCATTGTGTCCTACAAGCTCTTTAACATGTTTCCTGAGTATATTCGTTGTATACGAAACTTAAAAATATTCTTGCAAAAAATTAAAATATGGCTTCTTGAAATTGATCATAACCAAATCGAAGTTTTGTTGAGATGAGATTTACTTATTTAATTGTCTTTTACAGCAAAGATAATGTTTTTTCTTTTCTTTGTTTAATTCTTGTATTTAAATTTTTTATATATTTTCTTTATGTTAATCTTTATTGATGTTGTTCACCCCACATAAGTCATAAGTCATTAATTTATATTGAGTGTCATTTATCACTATTTAAATTGTTAAATATAAAGTGTCACTATAATAATAATAATAAAAAAAAAATGTTGATCCAGGTTATTTTTCATATATTCCCTGGATCTCCACACATAGCTTAAAATCTCACTAGCTGACCTGCCTGGCTTAGCTTTATGGATAGATATACCCATTCCCGAGTTTTAATAAGACTATATCAATGTCAGGGAGAAAAAGATCTGACCTAGGTCGTAGAAATAAATCAAATAAGCGAATAGAAACATCACCTGCTTACCGCACTGATGATCAGCGAGAAACATAAATTATAACGAAAATAGTCGTATAAGTATATAGGAAACAAATACGTTCTATAGCGAGTGGAAATAAAGTGCCCATCAGACACAACAACTGCGAGCACAACAAAATGAAGTTGACCATTGTGCTTCTGTGATTCTGGAACTAGCAGCATCCTACTTTGATCTGAAAATAAATTATTGTAGTTTTTTTTTTGACAATAAATCGCTGACTATAATTTTCCTATTTTATTACGCGATTTACATAACCTCAAAAGTATAAGGGAACGGAAACGTTAACGAGAGCTAAGTGTTTGTATTCGATAGGCACCAAAACTATTAATCCAATTTGAATGGAATTCGGAACACAAAAATGGCTTAGAACCTGAGAAATAATATAGGCTAGATTTCCTTTTCATATTCCCTCGGGAACGGAAACATAGCCGGGAACTTGAAAATACTAGACTGGTTCCGAAAATTCTTTCACCGTTGGAGTGCTTCATTGCCCCAAAGTACCATGGACTACATTTCATCCCTAAATTCCCACAAGAACGGGATCGGGAACGGGATCGAGAACGGGCACAAGAATTCCAAAACCACTGGAACGATATCAAATAATTTGAAAAAAAAAAAAAAATTGTATCCAATGTAAAGTGCTTTTCACTTTTTCAGTCTTTAAACGCGTTTTTCTCAAAATGGTGTTTACAAAGTCGGTGACCAACATTACTCGAAAACGGCTAAACCGATTAGTCGCAAATTTTAACACGACCTTTTTATATATATTTTGTAGTAATCCGATAAATATTTTTTTTTTATAAACAATTTAAGGCCGAAATTTTGGTCAAAAATTGATTTTTTTTTTAGGCCTTACCATTTTTTCAAACAAGTTTATTTTGCTTATTCCTTTGATTAATTACTAGATTTATTATTACTTTAACGAAAACCGTTTGGTTTTTTAATTTCAAAGGATCCAGTTCAGAGATATAGTGGTCACCGCAAAACGTCTATTTTGAGAGGAGCTCCCAGAGAGCAGCTGTAGCTCCTTCCGAAATTAATATTTTTAGTATTAGTAAAAATATTAATTTGGAAAGGAGCTTAAAATACAGCTAAAAGATGCCAAAGTATGTGTATAAATTTTTAGATCAATAAATTCAAAAATGTTCCCTGTTCTGGAAAATTCGCTTTTTTCGGCCTTCTAACTGTATATAACCAACTCCTTATTAGACTTTAACCATCTTGGCCCCTCATCAACTTTTTCACCATTATTCAGATGAAGTAGATATCGTCTTTGTTAGCAATTCTTCTTCTGTCTTCATTTGCATTCTTTTATTTGACGACATATTTCAGCACCTAAAACATTGTATCTGAATCCTCATTATGAACCAATAGCTTGTCAAAATGTACTCCTGCATTAACATCCTTGAGCGGATTTTTGAATCCGCTATAGCTAAGCTTTTAAACAACCCTCAATAATTACGGTCGATTCTTTTTCTGTTCCCAGTTGCATTCAAATGGTGGCACGTATTCACTTATGAGTCGTATGTAGGTGTTTCACTCACTCAAAGAAAATGCTCAGGAACAATACTGGTGTTCCATTGACTTTTAAAATGAGTGCTTCTTCGAGTGAAGTCAATGGAAAGCGACGCGACGTAAGCATCAAAGAAGTGCGTAATACGGCTCACGAATAAGAAAAACACAAAAATTGTAATTTTTACATGTACCTACATGTATACATGTTTATATTGATGTATAAAAATAATAATAGTTAGGCAACCATCAAATACCAGCTACAGCAAAGTGCCTAGCGTCTGATTTCATGCGTCTGTCTGTAATAGTAAGGCCCTTTCCCAGGACTAAAAATCGGTGTTTTTCACGCCCAAGCAACGGTTGCAACTGCATTTTTATCATGACTGTGGCGTGCATTTTTGTTGGGATTAATGTATGACATTAATCTACTTTATTAGTTTGCAACTGCAAATACCAATATTCATCTACTTCCTTGCAATACGAAGCCAAGGCAATTTATTCTTGTCACGAACAACAAGCTAACAGGTAAAAAAAATTAAACTGACTAATTTCTTTTTTTTTACAGAAGCACAACAACATTAGTTTTTCATTGTGTTCATACTGTTATCGTTGGGTTAAAGGAAAAAATTTCTTTTTAATTGGACTTAATGTTGTGTGATTATGTATAAATCCGAAACAAATTAACCATCAATGTTATGATGAAGGGATGAAAGAATTTAATCCTCTTTAATCCCAAAAAGTTAAAAAAAAATTTAAACTACATAAATGTATATTGATCTCACAACAGAATTCATAATACTGACTTAGATTTGATTTGTGTTCGTATTTTTTTCTAATATGTTCAATATCTGTTTACAAATAGGTACAATAACCTTAGTAAGTGTGTATTGTACAAGTTAAAATATAACGTTCACTCCAACACATAGGTAATGATTATAGATGAATGGATGCTCTGGAAGGCAGCTAGGCTAGAGTCCTTGAAAAATGGTTTAAAAATTAAACAAATAGAGTGGAGCAACAGAAGAACGGGGTGCTCCGAGAACAAGCGCATTTCTTACAACCATGCCTTGTGAGGGAATGGAAGGGACCTATAGTTTTCTGCTGATTCCATACGGCTAATCGAGAAAGCGCTCCTCATGGCAATGAATTTACTAACGGCAGACTTCCCAATTTATGGCGAAAGACGATATCCGGGAAAAACTTTTTTGGCTTCAGTTGAAAAATGATTAGAGCTCAAAAATTGCTTAACGTTAGAAGTGGTACCGATTATTAGAAGTCTTATAGAATTTATTTGCTAGTTGATTTGAGCAAAACCAAAGAAGCTATTGCTTGTTTTGGTTTGGTTTTTGGCAGCATCAGTTTGGATCATGCAGAAGCGTCTCTATAACTTCTCCTGACGGAATCAGAATCTCAGTGAACAGAATCGCTATAAATTCTTTGGTATAATATTTAACGAGTTGCTATGTTTAACGCTCACTCAAGGACTCTCGACTCCGAAAAGTTAATTAAGCTTTTCAATAACTCTACAAACTAGTGGAAAGCTGCAGCTTATCGACCAGGCTCTTTTCCTTCCTCATTAATGATACGAGCATCGTGATGTCGAAGGGATCTCAAGTCTCCCACTCATATCCCTCACACTAGTGATCATTTGCCTCTGAGGAGGCCGTGTTAACCTGAAATATCGTCGTCAAGCCTTCCGGTTTCGTTTTTCTCCATATCTGAGGTCCAAATGAAGATATCGTTTTCACGAGTGTTTTGGTATACCATTCTTTCTTTCATTCGTCAGAATGTTGCATGATATTTCCTTTTTGACAGGATTCTTTAACTTTTTTCTCAGTACAATACCAACTGAGCCGGTCGTGCTCTATCTTCTGCAAGATGGTATCTTTGACATGAAAGCTTTCACGGATCTTTGTTCTTTTATCTACTTCATTTTTCCTGCTATCATGTTGAGCATTATCTTCATCTCAGCTACTGTAAACTTACTCTAATGCTTTTTATACATTGTCCAACATTTTGTACCGTATGCTAGTGTGCGGGCAGCATCTACCATGACGTAGGGTGCATTTTTCTATCACAGAACATGGCGAAGCTTTGAACATTGATCCCTGATATTTAAAGTTTTTAGACGTGGAAAGCGCATTTCTTTTCCAATAAATGTCTGAAATAGAAATTGGATAACACAACAACGCATTTTTTTTGGTTCAGAACGATATCTTTACACTTTCTGAAACTTAAAGCCATAAGTCAAGTGGCCCTTGCGTAGATGTAGAATCCACACTGATGATGGCCCCACTACCAGCTAAGAATGATTGATGTACTTTTTTGTTCTGTAGTTTATCACTTAGGAGGGAGTCAAGGACTGCTAAAAGGAGCAAAGGACACAAGACGGTTCCTTGGCGTACAATTATTGTAACTTGGAATGCCTCATTGCCTCGGTGAATCCAGCTGGACATGTAACTTTCGTCACCTTTATACACATCCTCAATCACCTGTTTATAGGCCTCTGCAATTCCTCGTTATCTGAGGGCCACCCATATAAAATCTCTTGGCTTTCGACCGAATGCTTTTCAAAATCAATTAGCACAAAATGCAAGTCTTCTAAGCAGTCACGATGTTGTTTGAGTACGATTCATATACCTTATTTGGATTGGTAACAGCCAAACCCGAACAAGTAGTCAAGGACTGGTTATCAGATAGCTTTATTATTTTTCGCAGATGGGTACCCAAAACCCGCATAGCAATCTTCAAAAAGTGGACATCAGCTTAAATGAACGGCATTTTGATAAACTTCGTGTATCTCTCTTCCCTTTGTACATGGAAGTGACCGCCTTGGTGGTGTTAATCGTGATCTATCTTAGCCTGATCCCTGATATCTCCTATTTTATCCAAAATGCATATGGTATCAAAGCTTTTCCCTTTTTTGGAGTTCTTAATTGCATCACTAACTCATCAACCTTGTTCATCGTCTTTTTCATCTAAAATATCCAGAAAGAACTTCAAAGAAAAAAGTGCTTGGGATGTGCACTTCCCTTCACTTAAATCGTCAGCAACAAAATCATTTCAAGAACGAACAGCTGTACACTGAAGTAAAGATAATACCTCTGTATTCGTGCTTATCAAAGACTGCAAGTAAGCTGCGGGGAGAAATCGAAAACAACCATAATCACCTCATTGCGATAAAGATAAAAACTTTTCAAAAATGACCTAAAATAGAAAACAGAACTAAGTCTTAGTGTGCCAGGAACGTCTGCAATATTCATAGTTTTTATATGACCAAAAGGTAAGTCAAAAAATATTTTTGTGTCCAAAAAGAAATTAAAACTTTTGGTCTCTTGTTAAAAATATCAAGAATTCAACCAAATCATCGGTCCCCTCGCTCATCTTCAATGACTCTGCTTATGTCTATTCCATCGACAAAGCAAATCTGCTAGCAGCACCACAGTTTGCTGCCAACTCAACACTGCCTATAGCACCCCACCGCAATAAATATTTTTCCATGGATATTTTTCCGTACTCGTTCGATAGCAAGAGTCTTTAACGATCTTAATATACACAAATTCGCTGGTTCATCCCTACCGTTACGCTAAAAAGGTGTTCTTGTACGTTGGTAAAACTACTGCGTAAGCTTTTCTATCTATTCTTCTGAGGTATTTCCGAGAATGTAGATATAAAACATTATTTGTCCATCCTGTCCCCAAAAAAAGACAAATCATGCCGTCCTTCTAATTGTCCATCCCATTGCACTAACGTCACCTCTTTCCAAGATCATGGAAACGTTGATAAACTGTCAACTCATGAAGCACGAGAGTCTTGAAGAACGAGAGTCTCTTAACGACCGACAGTAGCAAAAAGTCCACTGACGATTTGATGTCATATCTCACCGAAAAGTGGAATCAATCTTAACATTGTTTTTGGAGAGAATAAGTGTTTTTTCCACGGGTATCGCCTTTCGCGAGGAATTGGCAAATCCTCCGTAAGTATTCATTGCCATGAAGCGCTTTCTCGATTATCCGTTCGGAACCGGCGAAAATTGTAGGTCCCTTCCATTCCCTTACAAGGTATGGTTGTGAGAAATGCGCTAGGCCCAGAGGCTCCTCGCTATGTTGCGCCACCCTATTTATTTTTTATTTTCTTACGCCCACTTTATAAATAATGGTGTGCCCCAGGGCTCCGTTTCGTCACTGACATTCTTATCATCGCTCTTTTGTACGAAACTTCTAATGCACTCAATGGTTTTGTTACAAATTCTTCTCTCAGTTTCTCATATGCCTTTTCAACTTTACGGCCTTCCTGCTCTTCGGATGAGGAACTGGAAGGGATGCGTATGAATAACTCACCGAATTCTGATCTTGACAGCATGTGTTACATGGAGTAATTAAAACCGAGTAGAACTCAATGCATCGAAAACCCAATCTATCGTTAAGGCTCAACCATGTTTCATTTCCATTATACAAGAATGATACCTGCATCCCAGAAACCGAAAAGCTCTCGGTACTTGGCATGTGTACTATCGTTAATCATCGTTGGAATGACCACACATTTGAATTCACCAAAAATGCAGCGATCAGGTATCTTATAACAATTGAAGAAACTTTTTATCCCTATGATCTGGATACAATTGATAAGGCCTTCAAACGTCCCAGACTAGAGTAAAGTTTCCATGTTTTTGCAGGTGCTTCTAAAACATCATTGCGGTTGCTTGACAGGGCTTAAATTAGAGCATTAAATTGATAGGTGATAGTTAATAAGAAGGTTCAATTGGCTTTCTGGAACATCGTCGTAACTTTTCATGTCTCTCTCTCTTTTATAGCTTTTTTTTACAGACAGTGCCCTAGTGAAATTGACAGTTGCATACCTCTCCTGATATAATTTAGTCTCTACACGCGCCTCGACAGGAATACTTATCAGTTTTACCTTGATCCTAACTTCGTTCGTACAGTAAAGTACAGAGATTCATATTTAAGCCGCTCAACGCGAATGTGGAGCGCTTTACTAAGCTCAATTCTAAACACGCATTACAATGCATAGAAATCCAAGAATGATGTGCATCGGCATCTCCTTCCATATCCTCTTAATTTTTTCAAGTTATTGCGTAATGACGTATGGTGGAGGCTATCTTATCTGATATGAAAGTTAAACTAAAGTTTCACAATTCAAAAAGCGGTTTAAAAAAAAAGCAGAAGCAATTCTGCTCCCTTTTAACACGAAGAACCCAAAATGCTTTACAATCTCGTCACTGTGCTAAGGAAAATATAAAATCACCAAAACAAAAAATAGCCAGCATTCATTCCTTTTGTTTTTTAATTGCCGTTTGCACAGTTACTTTAGTTAATTCTATTTTCATAATGCGATATTCCGACTTTGTCCTTTCGACGATTTGTATGTGCATTCCATAAAAACAAAAACATCAAAAGATGAAGGGTTAAAGGACTTGGGACTTAGTAAACATGTCGGTTGAAAAAATCTTTGTCTTTGAACAACAAAATCCAAAGTTAAATTCGCCTTTAGTGTTTCAAAAGTTCTGTGTTTTGTTTGCTCTTCTCTGGTGAGTGTACTTTTTCCATTTTCCTCAGGCATCATTTGGAATTTCTTCAAAGTTATCTTCATGAGAGAATGAAAAACTTTATTTTGGTAAATTCATTGTTCCTGCACACAGCTGTAACCTTAAATAAACAACTTTTGACTTGAAGCACTTATTTTTTCTTTAATGAAATAAAGTAAAGGGTGTAGAGAGAAGGGAAGGAAACGGAAGAGCAGAGTAACATTTTAAATCAACTGTCAGTTGGTGTTGATGAAATGAGGTGTAGTAGGTAGTTAGGTAGGAAAGGATGAGCTGTTGCCTAATACTTTCGAAGAGATATCATCTTCAGCAAACTATGAAATGTACTCAAGACAGTTAGATATCTTACCCTTCAGATTTCTGTTTACTATCTCCTGCAAAGTGTTGGTAGATACTAAGATTAGGTCGAGGAAGTAGTTGAGGTACAACTGAATAAAAGTAAAAGGTCGTCGATAGTGAAGTTTCGAAAACATCTTTGATTCTATCGCCGTCGTAATAGCCCCGTCAAAAACAGAAAAAGAAAGAAACAAATATGTTGAATTTTGACAAAATTGGCTATCTCCATAAAAACCAATAACGAATTTGCACCCCACGAATCGCACCCATTGTAATCTAATCTCTAAATCCTCTTTTCTTTGCTTTGAAGATACCCCACCCCACACTCTAATAAAGGAAATGTAATCCTTGATAAGTTGCGCCACTTTTTTGTATTTTGTACTATGCCCATACCTTGCACAATGGTCTTCTGTGATGTTGGAAACGAACATTATAGGATTAGCAAAGCTGTTGGTAATTTTGGCTTCTATGCAGCCACTACATGGCATGTTTTAGTCATCGAGATCCAGGAAGATAAGTGAAGCCATCACCCCAAATTTATGTTCACCATACACTTTGGCCCTTACATTTTTTCCGTTCTTTACAAAACATTTCAGTGGCTGAGGTTGACCGCAACCCCCATTATCGCCAACCCTATTCAAAAAAGAACTTCCAATGCTAAAAGGGTGGCTTTATTTTTCATTCCAAATGAACACGAAGATAACCTTTAGTGCTCAGTACAAGTTTTCTTTTTATGAAGTATGTCCTTACTCCCAGTTTCCGTAGTAACATATGATATCAATTGCAAGGAATTTTTAATTTTGCAAACAAAACAAATTTGATATAAGATTTTATTTATTCATAAACATTTTTTTTATTTTGATGAAAAACCTTAGCCCTAAATAAGTAGATACAGGCATTTTCGCTTCCTTTTGGGTTTCCACAGAAAGATAAAGTTGCTTTTCTCATGTTGCTCTTGACGATGATGAAAAGTAATTGCGTTGTGTATGCGAACAATGGTAGGTATAGATATAAATCAAAAAGTCTATTTGCATATGTAGATGTTTGTGTCTGAAGCTATGGATGGATAGAACCATAGCACTGGAATTAACCGATTTGAATGCGGTTAATAGAATGTACCACTCTATGCGAGAGTCCAACTCTATTTTTGTTCAAGATAAGGACGAAAAAAGCCTCAAACCTTTTTAATTTAAAGCATTCTGCCAAATCTATGTAGATGGGTTTAGCTTTATCCTCTTTTCATATCCTCTCCACAGTAGGTACCAAATTATCTCTGTCTCCAGGGTGCGGAATGTATTATCTTTAATTGAGGGTGTTTTTTTAGATAAAAATTTGTTCAGAATCTGGAAAGCAACACTTAGTAGGAAAAATTCGTATCAGAAGAGATTACCATCGACATGCTCTTTATATTTCCAAGTAAGCTTATATTTAGTCTCGATTTAATTTTGTTTTTTTTTTTTTACAAAATACTTCAAAATACTTCAGGAGACATAGGCTAGCTTTTTTCAAACACACTTTTTTAAAGCTGAAAGGAAGAGATTTAAATTTTTTTTTGTTAGAGGAGTTCGGAAAATCATTTGAATTTTTCAAGAAAAACTTTTTACTTTGTGTTTCGATGTAGTTCAGGCTTAAACCTGTGTATTTGAAATCAACAAGCGTTTTTCGATTTGATTTTTTATTTTATCGGAGAGGCTAAGCCGGCGCAGTGCAATAGGTCACGAGGTAAAAAGACCCGTTGGTAGGCTTGGATACTTTTTTGTGTATTATTTCAACGAAGTTGCAATAAAAGCCGTTAATTCTCTAAATTCCTCTTACTGTGGACCTTTTTCAGCAGTGGCAATGAAACAGTTTACAAAATATGTATGATATCTTGTTCAATCTTGTGGCTCAGAAAGATACATAAGTAAACGAGCCAAAAGTTCAAAGATTGTGAAATCATTTTTAACCAAAAAGAAAAACCTATTTGCTAACTTACTTAGCTGGGCATTGCAGTTCGGGTAAATCTGAAATTCAACCAAAATCTTTCGTCAAGAATTTCGGTTTCGGGCTTGGTCTCTCCAGCTTTGCACTTGATGGGTGCCACCTAGATTTAGGGGACGGGTAGAGCTTGCTCAGCTCTGGGCACTGCGGTGTCTAAATGAAACCTATTGTGCCAGCTAGAATGGTGCCACCTAAGACGAGGCCTTCGGCCAGTGCCAAGCAATGTGCTGTCAATCGGAGTGTTGCTGTCCTAGCCAGCGTATTCTCGCGATGCAACTTTTCTAGCTAAGATCATGTCGCGGTAAAGCTCTAACGGTTTATTGTTGGATATTCTTCTCCAAACAATGTATCTACAGAAATTATTCGTAGAGGTGATATCGATGTCTCCCCACCATGTAGCACGGCTGGGATCATCAAGATTTTAAAAAGGGTTACCTTGGATTTTTTAAAGAGGGCTTCAGTTTTACTGGCGGTTATAGGCACTATACATGGCAAATTTTGCAATCGTGCGCGAAAAAATTTTGAGATCACAATCAAACATGACATAACGACGATTTAGAGTACGAAAAAGTGCCCAGTAATTCTGTCTGTCTGCCTGTCTGTATATGGATCTACAGCCTGAACCGCTGGACCGATTTTCTTCAAAATTTGTTATTATGGTGTGGGCGCAGCATAAAAAGGGGATTTTGGAATTGAGTCTCTAGGATGGACATAGCGGTATCTGCCATTCAACCTGTATGGTAATATTTATTATTCCCGAAAACCTCTCCATTTATTTCAATTAAATTTTGTGTACCTAAAGGATTAGTTTTAAATTGCCATTCTTATGATTGTTTTTGGAAAAAGTCTAAAAGCGGTACCTCCCATAGTGATATTCTTTTTTTTTTCAAAACCAACTTTCTGACACGGCTGACACGATTTTGACGAAAGTTCATATTTAAGAAGTCCTAGGTAAGATGAAAGTAAAAAAAATTGAGTTTCGCCCAGGTTACACAGTAAACAGTAGGCTCATCAGTCAGATGCTATCGTACCGTTCAAAGACACAAATTTGTTTGCTTTACATCGAAACACCTATAAAAATTACAGCACTCACGTGCTTCTAATTCACTTCTAAGTGAAAGCATTGCAACATTCTGGTGCTTAGAAAAAATATTGCCATGGTCTGGTCTGGCTATAATATAGAACAGTACAATAGCAAAAAATTTGTCGTACCTCGGCGGAATGCCAATTTTTGAAGTTGTGAGGTCACTGGATCTATTGATCCTCCACGTCTTTTTGACTTTCATTTTAAAATTTCAACCAGAAAATAAAAAACAATTACAAAGAATTTGTTATTGTATTTTTTTAAGTTCTAGTTACTTTGAGAAAGATTGCATAGTAAGATTTAAAAAACTTTAGTTTTTGAAATTTTTATAAATTTTTGAAAAAAACTTTGGTTTTTTGAAATAACTTCAAAACCGTACCTTTAATTTTTGTCAATTTTTTCGTCAAAAGAATTTCTGACAAGATCTTAAGCTTTGCATATTACTTTTAAAAAACTTATTTTTAAAAAAGTAAAAATTAAGAAACGGTTTTTTTGAAACTGCTTCAACAATTTTGGGTATCGCCTTTCGCGAGGAACAGGCAAGTCCTCCGTTAGTAGTCATTGTAATGAAAAGCGTTTTCTCGATTACCCGTTCGGAACCGGCAGAAAATTGTAGGTCTCTTCCATTCCCTCACAAGGAATGGTTGTGAGAAAAGAGCTAGGCCCAAGGGCTCCTCGCTCTGTTGCGCCACCCTATTTATTATATCTATTAAATTTTCAGCGTTTATATGTTTAAGCAAATGCAAAAAAATGTCGTTATTGAATTTTTGTTCGAAGCTTTTGGGATAATTAATTAAATTTTTTATCAAAATTTTATGTGACTTATTTAATTTTCATTATTAATGTTTTGTTGGCAGCGCTGTACCACTAAACACATTATGAAAAGCTAATACTTAAACTTTCTACTCAGCCCTAAGATTTTGGTAATGTAATTAGCATAGCATAGCGTAAGTTCATTCAAACCCAGCCGTGCCTATTTTTTAATTGCTTTCTTAACCCAAAGAAGCAGCATTTCCCGTTTTCAGTTTCTATATCAGATCCTTGGTAGACGAAGTTATGTACTACTTCGTTGTCTGTTTCTGTTGTTGTTGTCTGTATTTTGTGATGTTTTGTCCAATCGTAAATGTTCGCTGTCCTTGATCGACGATAGCACAGCGTTCAAAGAGTGTTCTTCTGGTTTTGACATTAAAGTTTTGTACAATATTTTCTATTTCTAGAATGATGTTAAAGAAATTGCAAGAAAGCCTTTTCCTACACCGAAGGTCTGGATAAGTTCTCTGCCGACGTTGACGGAGCGCGGTGAATTCTCCAAAATCATCCTGCATAGTCGTACGAGTTTTGCAGGGATGCCGAAACTAGACATGGCTCTGTATAGCTCGTCTCTGTAAATACTGTCATCGGCCTTGAAATCGATAAAAAGATGCTGTATATTGATATTTTCGGGTCTTTTCCAACATCTTTTGTAGTGTAGAGACAAGGACCTATCAAGTTGTTGACGTGGGGATTCAGACGTTCAAATACTACAGCACACAAGATCTTATAAGCGACACGACGCGACGTTAAGTAGGCTTATTCCTCTATAATTGGCACAAACATGAGAATCTCCCATTTTTTAGGATAGGACATACGATACTGAGGTTACATTCATCGGGCATGCTTTCTTCCGACCATATCATGCAGCTGATGCATGCTCCTTCCCAACTGAACTCCTGCTGCCTTGAAAAGTTCAGCTTCAAGGCCATTCTTGATCATCGCCAAGCTGAATGGGGGCTGGGGTTGCAGTAGTAGAGTGTTCAGAAGATAGGTCGGACGCGTGGGTTCGAATCCCGCTCGAGACATCTACTTCTCTTTCAGCTTCCCAGTTTCATCTGGACGCCGCCGCGCCGCCGCCGCCCTTGAGGTTATATGTGAAATTATTAACACCCTATTTCCATCCACTTCACCACAAAAAGAAAAGGCTGCTACTCTGGGCAGTACCTACAATGGACCGGAAATTACGTCTGAGTTCTCCAGATTAGCATTAGCCTCCTCTTTTTATTAAAAAAAAAAAAAAAGAAGCTGAGTGGGGCAATCTACCTGACAGCGGAATTTCATCGCCGTTAAGCAGTCTGCAAAAGTGATCTTTCTAGATCCTCAGTAGCGATTGTGACTCCACTACTATTTTTACCTGCTGGTCCTTACAGGCTTGAGTTCGGGGCCTGCCACCCTGGCAATATCTTTTTACCTTTTGGTAAAACTGATTCCTGCCACGTCACCTCTCAATTTCCTTAGACGAGTGCTTCTCATGCTGTTTCTTTTTTCTTTTTGAGAATTTGGTGTCCTTCCCTTCTTTTCTCCTTGTAAATTATACTTGTCGAAAGCAGCCTTTGTTCGCTTTTGCATCAACATTTGGCTGCCAGCATTATTCATTGAATCATGGGTTTCGTTTTGGAGGCCGAATGAAACCCAGAACCTCAGAGGCAGTGATTTTGATGGCTAGTTGGCATTGCTGCCACTGGTCTTCAACAATTGATGCTGGCGACATAAGATTCAAGGATAGTTGAAGGACACTCGATTGGAAAAGGCAATGGCAACCACTTGCGATTGCATCTTTCTGACGTCATATCTCTTTACAGCGTTGGTTCGCACGAGTGGTAAAGAAGATATCCTCATTGGTTCCTTGACTACAACAAAGCAGTGGTTCAAGTCAAAGTTGGCCCTTCGGAAAGTGTGCACGTCTATGAAACTGGAAGAGTGCCTTTGCTTCGATCGCAACATGGTCAATTTGGTTGACGGTAGATTCATCTGGGGATCGCAATGTAACTTTATGAATTTTGAGATGCGGGAAGCGTGTTCTACTTACAACAAGATTTAGCCCCGCAGCAAATTCGATTTGAATGAGTCCGTTTTCGAAGGTTTTTTTCATGCAGGCCATGCTTGACGATTGTATTCCCGTTAATTAATTGCTATAAGGGTGATTTTCGCGTCATGTTTAGGACGCTGCTAATATGTTTCATCGAGGAGCTCTTAGGAACAATCTTTGGAATTTTTGTCCTTCTCCGGGAGAGTGAGGGCATATTAGGCAAATGTTGGCAGATTTGGTTCGATGCAGATGGTAATTATACGCTCATTAACTGGATTTTGACTGATAACCTTATCGCTGAATTTACCTCCAACCACCTCGCTGCGCTTGCTAAAAGTTTTTCAAACCCATCATAACAATCAACTTTCTTACATATCACAAATTTTGTTGACTTTTTTAATGTTCTGAAAACTTTAATGTCTTTAAGGAACAATTCAAAGAGGAATGAAGCATTTAGACTATTTTCGATTGTTTTTTTTTTTACCATTTCTCTGTCTCTAAAACTGTTTCCATTTGTTTTTATCGATATCAGAAGCATTTCCATTCATAATAATGAAACCCTGCTGAAATAAGTCATTATGTATACTCAAAATAATTTACTCGAAACCAACACTTAAATTCAAACTTTCAAAGCAACAGCCCTTTGGCTAGTACTTAAGAAAACTCTTGGCTAATAAACTTCTTCGGTTATTTTCCATCCAATAAAATGATTTAACAACGTTATTCACCAACTGTGAGTTCCATTTTGCCATTTCCATTAAAAACTCAATCACTTGGATATACTTTGACACGAAATTAATTACTTAGATCAATTAAAACATTTTCATCAAGAATGCGAAATGTAATTTTCTTCGTAAATTTCATCGTCATTCTGTGTCGTTTTGTATTTTGCCAACTCGTATACAATTTCTTGAAAAAGCACTTGGAGGAAACTAATGCACCTGCTAACAAAAAATACATAGCCCCTGGCGCAGATGTGTGTTGTGCTGTTGTGCATACCAGCAAAGCACTCATTAAGGTTGCTCCAATGCTTTTGCACCATTTCACGTGACTGGAGCGGAGCATTCAACAAAATAGACAGGATGAAAAATTAGTAAATACTTTATATGACCAGATAAATCCTTCGTTTCTATGAAACGAGTAAGTAGAAGAGAAATGAGCAAAACAAAATGCAAAGTTTTGCTACCCCAAGTAGAATTTTATCGTATGTTTTCTTTTTGGGTTTTTGAAAATGCCTTTAGGGGAGACTCCCTTTATTTTTTGCTCCTTTGAAGAGCTAATTCAAATGTTGTTTTGACCAAAGCAACGAAAAGGATCTGGTATAAGCAGTCCTTGAAACTATTTTGATACATAAACATTTTCGCTTCAGATTAAAGTGTTTTGTGCGTTCAAAATTACGTTCCTGTTCAATTAGGTGGGTTGGTGGTACGAAGTATTAAACTTAATTAACTTCAACAACATGTTTGCTGTGTTATCTTCTCGAAGTGTTCTTCGTTTGTTGTTATTTATTTTGTGCTCCTTTAAACTATCAACTTATGATCATTGGTTTTTTTTATTCAATTTAGAAGGATTTATGAAAACTGTATCACAACTTTTTCTCAAGTTTAAATTGCTTTCTGGTATTTAGGCAATACTGGCCTAACACATAGTTAAAACACTTCTCATAAGCCTCTAGTCTACTTAGTCACCAAACACGACTCATGCATAATCACAAGTGCATAAAACAATATTTGCTCTCCTGTAGGCAGACAGGATTTTCTCATCGGCATGCTTTCGCTTATGTCAACTATTTTCTATTCCACACTCGGAAGTTCGTTTGCAATGTCACTAGCAGCTTCAAAGTTTCACATCAACGAAAGTGCCAACTGGAAAATTTGAAATCGCAAATTTATTGCTTTGGCGCAGAGCACATATCCGCAGAGTTATCATTAAATTAATTAGATTCCCTTACACAAGTATGGTTATTATGAGATGACAATAAGTAGTGTGGTAAGTAGTGCGTTTGATAATACGGGGTTCATGCGAAAGTTAATTTATTATAGCAGTCATAAAATCTTCTTCATGCGTGTATAGGTAATAATGTTTTAGAGTGGAGCTATAACCGACAAAAATAGGGTTGAATGAAAATTATATTTTGAAGTCATTTTCTAAAGCGCAAATGTCTGTCACAACGAACGCTATATGCGACTTTTTTGTTTTATGGGGAATAGCAAGATTGTGGTTATTGCACATTGCAAATAGATAGGTACTTGTGGTAAGATTTTTTTCTTTTGAGGGAACTGTAACAAGCATTGAAGCTTCGTTCAAGATATAATTAGCAACGAAAAATATAAAGTGTGACTGAGTCAGAATTTGCGACTTGTGCCAGTGGCAGTATCTTATGGAAGAATGAGATCTTTTGTTATGCATTGAATGTTAACAGCTACCAACAGCTTCATTGAAGCAGAAGCGGAATACTTCAAAAGTGAGTTAATTTTTTTTTTTAAAACAACGCCTTTCTGACAGTGTATGGACGTTTCTCGCGAAATTTGGTACAAATGTCAAATTTTGCATTTATGCAAAATCAGCCCCCACCCCTCCCTCAACGTTCCCAAAATGTATCGTAGTGGCGTTAAAATGCTGTAGAATCTATGTTCATTAGTTAAAAACGACATTCCTCTTGTTAAAAAAGTAAAAATGTCAACGATTTTATTTCAACAAAGTAAACATTATAAAAAAGACTAACGCAACGTAAACATTTAGTTCAATACGTTTAACAATAATAAATACCTCAACATTTCTTTAACTTCATATTTTTAATTTATATACTAATTGTATTTTTGTAATGAGTGGCGTTATGATAGTATAGCTAACTATTGAAGCGGGTGGATCATAAAATCCTTGGACATATCTCAAAAGTTCCTTTGACGACAATATCGCACCAACAGTCGAAATATTTAAATTGTTTCTCGAGTCGCCTTTTAATAAGCTTTAGCTACGGTATATAAAAAAGCCGTACATATGTGCGGTTCTAACGTCACATAAAAAGTTGTAAATTCAACGCAAATGCTACATATACGTACATAAATCAGTGTACGCAAACTCGCATATAAGGGTGTTCAGACGATGTGCGGAATCTGTCCCAAAAGCCGCACATTAGTGTGCGGTGATTTGCTCGCACATCAAATGTACGCAAATGAATACGCAAATTTTTCGGTCGATGTGCGACGTGTTCACACGATATCCAGAAAAATACGCATATCAATCATTTCTGTTCATATGCTCATATAAGTTTGCGTACATATATTTAATAGATTGTTTGACTTTTGTGTTTTGCTCATTTTTTGTCATTCTTTACTACATTAAATTGAAAATGTTAAAAAGAAAGTAGGCTGCTATTGCTGTTGTGGCATTTAATTGAAAAAGATGAGAAAAGTGATGTTCGCGAAGAATTGGGTGTGGAGCAGTTACGGATGCGTAGTGTGTGGACAAAGGACTGGCTCCTGCATCGTGCTTCACAACTACTTAATTTCTACAAATAAATCGAAAAACGCACTAAATATACTCAAGTTAATAAAAAAAGATGAAGATCTACTAATATTTAAGTACTTAAGCAGGTATTGTATACAGGAACAAAAACATAGAAATAGCCAGCTTGGTCTTCAGGAAGATGTCTTAAATGGCACAATAAATAGTCGCAGAATGTTGAATTCTTGTCGCTTGATTGCAAAACGGAGACTGCCGAACTTAAAATGGCCAAACGAGCGTTTGTTGAACATGATGGCGACGCACAGTGTGACAATTCGCATAATTAGCGGGATTTAATTCAAAAATCGACATGCGCCAATGTTAACAAAAAGAGGTTTTTCTTACATCTCATTCTCCCACTAAATAACTGTAAAAAATCAAATCATGATAAAGTCAATTACAACGGCAGAAAATGACCTCAAACTTCACATTAGCTGCAGTTGTTGATACGGAAGGTCAGTTCATAGAGCAAGTGTTTTTTTGATTATTAGAGTGGTTAGTGTGATTTGAAGTGGAAGTAAAATTTTTTTTTAAATCGATATTATCTTACAAATTGTAAAGGTAAGTTTTTTTGATGTATATATATATATATACATGTCTTTGTTCAAACAAAGCTCGTTAGGTAAACTAAAACTAAAAAAAAGCATTTCAGTAGAAGAAAAGTATAGTTGTCAGTGTTGTTCAAGTTGAAAGCCTTACTTTTTTAAAAGCTTAGAAAACAAGGAACAAGACTGCGTTTTAACTTTTTGCGCACAGGTGCGACACCCATACTAAATTTTTCACTTTTTAGGATGATAACCAAACTTATAGTCTATTGATTATGTCGTAAAAAAGGGCAAATAAAGGAACTCGACATTGAATGGACTTTTACTGCATGAATCGATTAATTTGTTAATTTAAGAGAAAAAAAACCGAAAGTGCTATTAAATTAGAGGGTGCGATTCGGAGATATGGGTTCTAAATCATTTTCATTCGTTTTTTCAATATATCTTGAGAACGAAGCAGAATTTTGATGGAATTCCAAGGACGTTTTTTGTAGAAATCAAATTTTCCCATCGAAATGTATCTTTTAAAAAATTATAAGAAAATATTTTTTATACAAAATAATAAAACTCCCGACAAAAAAAATCACAATTTTTTCCAATTTTTGAGTTTTGTCAGTTTTTTTAATGGCATTTCTTTCTGGTTGCAGATAGGTTATATCACAAAACTTTATATGTTTAAAATTCACCTAGATATTGTCACTTGAACATAGACATTTCGCGTTTTTCATCCTTTTTATACTGACTGCAGTTTCTTTATATGTAGCAAAGTTGAACCAGACCTGAGCAACTGTAGTTTCCAATATTTTTGCAAATTATCAAAAAGTAAAAATTTTTTTTTTAGGGTCAAAATACTCTATGGGTCATAATACTGTATCTCAAAATACTGTATTTCAAAATTCTGTATGCGCACTTTTTTACATTCTCAAAACATTTTTCGAGTTCCTTAAGTAATGACATAATCAAAGACTTATGAAAAAAGAACTTTACGAAGTTTGGATTTCTAAACTCAGAGAAAAGCGCTCGGATGCACGGGAACCGTTTACAAAGAAAACTTCGCGACATGACACGGAAACGATCTTTTGAATAGGTTGTTAATATCGTCGGATCCATGTTTGGCAAGTTTAAGATGCATACCGAAAAGAAAAACAAAAGTGATTGAAAATGAGGTACCGCAATTATTAGATATCCCAAATAATTTAAAAAATATATAGCTGTTGGTTATTTCTGTTGTTTTGCGTCGAAACTTTTAATGATATGTCCAAATAACTTTTTTTTTGTATTCTTTGGAAAATTCTAATGACCATAAACCAAAAAACATGAAAAAATACATACAGTTTTCAGTGTTATTAATTTAATCCCGCTAAATCAGCTAAATGCCACACTGTGCGACGGCGACGTTGATGTCGAAGACGGTGTTAATGTTTTTGTCACAAATCTACGTTTGTGCTGCTGGGGCTGGCCGACTGCAGGTTCTGACAGTGGTAAATCATCTGTAACTGCGTCATCATGGCAGCAATGTCATGTAAATAGAAGCAAATTGTTTATCTAAAAAGAAAAACCAGCATTTCAGAAAAACTTACATGGTCAATTGACGAAACAGATGAAGTGGATCTTTTTAAATCGTTGGCTTCCAAAAACATCATTTGATTGAAAACTGCCAATGCACGGAGGATGGTTTTGTGCCCTGCACTGAATTTTTGAAGCGAAGTTTTTCCAAATCTGCCTTGAACATTACACGCAAGCAGCCCCACTAGCACTTGTCTTAACAGTAAAGTCCAAGCCGATTTCGTCAACCATCTCACGCCAAAAATCAAGATTTTCGAGCTTATACTTTGCCGAACCTGCGCTGCGTTCCAAAGCCTAGGGCGCTTCTCCACCGCAGTAATTAAGTCTTTAATTTAACTAGGTGTCCAATTGTGCTGCACTATTTGAATACAGGATTCTGATTTCCTTGTGCTGGTGATTTATTGTGCTGTGAGCCCTCGAAATCCATTTTGTGTTCGCTCATTTATTATTTTTTTCCTTCTGCAATTCAATATTGATCACAACTACACTTCACAATCACTACTGATTTGCGTAAAAATATGCACATTTGCGTTGTCCTATTTTCGTGTCAACGCGGGCACATGCCCGCACATGCACGCAAACTGTTACAAAAAATGTGCGAGGATTTTCAAACGATTTGCGAAAAAGCCGCACATTTATGTGCGGTCTCGTCGTCGCACATCGTCCGCAAACCATTTGCGTGCATGTACGGACTGTCCCAAATGGCTGTTCAGACGATATGCGTCAATAATCACAAATTATGACGTAAAAATGACGTCAGAACCGCACATATGTGCGGCTTTTATATGCCGTCTGCTCGTAGCTTTAAATTTGAAAAACATCGTTCTGCTGTCGCCTTGCTATGAAGCAAGAAACAAGAAACTGCATAGCGTTAGCATATAGCTGCATAAATTGTTAAATGTTGGCTTTCCCTGGAAACTTTTGGCTTTCCTTAAATTTATCCAAAACTTAACAACATCTTCATCAAAATATTCGGTCAAGAGTTCTTTAGACCCCACTAACAAAGTAACAACCTTTATTCATAGTTTAAAATAAAGCATTTTTTCCGTAAAAAAATTTAAATTTTTTAACTTTTCCTAACACAATGTTTGGTTCTAAATGTTTGCAAATTGAATTGTGTTCTGGATTCTGAATTTGTAGCGAATATTTTGCGAATGCAAGGAGCAGATTTTTTTTGAAAAAAAAAAAATGTACCAAAAAATGGTACAATTGTAGTAGGGGGTCACGCTGCTGACTATCCTCATTTTCAACAGATTTTTTACAGCTTTTCTATCTGCTGCAGTAAGAACTGCTTTTCGAACTAAACATTGCCAAGTGTCAGTCCATTACCTTTTACCTTCACCCGTTATCGCTTCAAATCTTCTCCTGCTGCTATCTTCATTGAGGAGATATTCTTTTGTGATTAGAAAATCAGCAAAATCAGCACTTGGCTTCATCTAGCCATACCGTACATTGCTTCTATTGTTTTCTTAATTTATCGATTTTTTTTAAAAACCGTTGACTGAACAGCACTAATCGTCTTTTTTATACTTATCCTCAATAGGAATAGGAATGCAGTGGCTAACAGTAGTCAGGAATCTTTGAACTATTATAGTACACCACATTTGTCTTACACATCGTTGCATTTATGCTGTGGGTAGGTACAGAGTTAGAAAATATAAACTTTTACATTACGTTTAATCATCAAACCTTAGGTGCTGTAACGAAGCGTTCATGCTACCTCTTAATACTCTTGCTACCTTTCTGTTTCTGTTATCTAGTACTTTTGATACCATAGTGTAAATCAGGAGTCAGTGGTTCCTTCCAAAATATTTATATAGGCAACCTAAGGTTCGTGGAAAAAACCCGCCGTCTTCAACTTATAGTAAGCAGCCATAGATAGACTCGGTAAGAAACTATTTTAATTACAATTTATTTTTGCCGACTAAAAACCGTCCGACCATTGCGTACTATAGGATTGCCGTAAGAAAACCCCAAGTTCGCAGCTACTTAACGTCCTCCGTGCCACCAGGGGCAGTGCTTAAACCTGCCGAACCACCAGTGCTATTGCCTGCTGTTTTCCGTGCCACAAGGGGCCGTAAAGGTAGCTGATTTTCTTTATTTGTTTCAGGTCAAGACGTTATCAACGATAAGGCACCTAACCGTAAGACCTGACGACCGAGGACCAACCGTACGAACTGTACGGCACCGTAGCTAGTTTTAAGTTATAAGTTATACCATGTGAAGGGTAAATAGTTGTGTTGGTAATAAAGAGTTGGTACATTTAAGGTGAAAACCTTATCCTGAAGTTTCGTGTTTTTCTTCAGAAAGACCCTGGCTAATCCGACGAACGAAACCTCGGCTGGAAAGCAAAAAACACAGTGCCCAGGGATTGAAAAGGGCCTTGATGTTAGGTCCTAAGCGATAATGGAAACTAATACAGACTAACAATCATAGAAGAACGCGTTAGATAAGCTAAAAAAGAATCATAGTTAATACAGTTTAAAATTGTATATGCTTAGCTGTGGCTAATTAATATTTGAGAAATTTACGAAAACAAAATTTTATTAAAGGAAGTTGACAATCTAACGCTTAAAAACTAAAATGAAGCTTTTACTTGGAATGCAAAAACTTCTTTAAGTATTAAAAAAAAACATTCCATTTCTTTAAAATGTCCTAATTCCACATAGCGTGACAATGGGCATTCTATTGAAAATAAAACTTTTCCTTAAAAATTTCAGCTGAATCCGCCCACCCACCAACAACTACTATTGGAATTTTGCAGACGGTCTTCGACCGAATTGTACAATTTCACTTTTAGTTAAAATCATAAAAATACTCGGTATACAGACAATGCAAATGCAACAACTTAGGTAGTGGACAAATATACTCTCCAGAAGAAATTGCAAGAGTACCTTACTTCCGGGCTATAATACAGCGAGACATTGTCGTCCCTTCGCGCGCCTGACTTACAGCCAACAATATTTGCAGACATGCTGGTGCAAATGTTGAATCTACTTTGTATTTCCTTTGCACGGCCTGAATTCGGCTGTATTTTTGTGAGTTATAATTATTACATTGCGGTGTTTCCAAAACACGCAAGGTTGCTCCTGCTTCTGTTTTTTTTTTAACAAGTTTTCTGTCCTCGCAAGCGAAGAAACAACATTTTTGTGCACTAGTTTCGAATTGTAAGAAAAAGTTCTCTGATTTGAAATAATTGTTGAGGACTCGAACAGGAAGGAGAAATTTCATTTTTGAAATAGAAAACTTTTACCTCTCCTAAGAGACAACTCACTTAAAGCAACGAGCAATAATTACAATTATCTTATTTGTCGCTGTCGCCTTTCAACATGACATCTTCTTTAAAATTTTGTATCCAGTCATGGGAATATTCTATGACCACATTTGTGTAGTGTAATCGCTAGACATGTCCAAGCACCCTTAGCAAGGATTAAGTGTACATATTACTCCTGCCCGACACGAATGAAAACTACCAGACAGTGATCATTGGAATCCTTGGGGGCAAAAGCAAGAAGTGGCAGAATGCACCTTCCTGACCCCTGAATCCTGAATGTTCGAATATGTAGCATCAACAACACGTACAAGAAGGTGGCACAAAGTATATGTACGAACTCAAAATGGCACTTTTTTAACAATGTGTTTCCTAATAGCTGCTCAGCTCACAGAACTTCAGGGAATAAGCAAGAAGTTCTTTTTTTTATTTATATATTTCTTATACTTTTATCTTTTAGTCCTTAGAACTTTGAACGTTGGTCGTTGTCGGCTATCGTTGTTAGTTTGAAAATTTCCTTAAATTTTCTTCGGGATTTCTTGCGTCCTTCTTTGCTGGAAATAAATCCGTGACAGGATAGTGGGTGAAAATGGCAAACATCACGGTCAGGCGACGACGTTTTGCAAACATTTTTAAGGATTCATTTTGTCTTTCGTTGTACGGTTGGAAAGGACGACATGAAACTGAAGCTGATAAAGACGACGTGTCTAATGTTTACCTTATAGAAAAAGTAGTTTAAATGCTTTAAGAGGTTTAGTTCTATTTAACCGAGGTG
The DNA here is from genome assembly GCA_914767635.1 of Melanostoma mellinum. Taxonomy (NCBI): domain Eukaryota; kingdom Metazoa; phylum Arthropoda; class Insecta; order Diptera; family Syrphidae; genus Melanostoma; species Melanostoma mellinum. Next base: position 54,098,144 of record OU612059.1, on the reverse strand, counting down.
ATCAATGGATTACTTTTTTTCAAGGGAGTTTGTAGCACGTAGAAGTGAGGTTGAGTTGTTCTGAAAAGCGATTATGTACGACTTTATCGATTTAGCAATTAATTTACACTACTTATTCAATGAACAAATTTAATTGGGCATTTGGTGCGCTTCTTGTAAGCAAGAACCCAGCATCGTCTCTGTCGTTTGACAGGAGCTCATCAGGACTCAGGAGGTTATTATGCCACCTGTAGCGAATTTGAAACAAGAAAAAAGCTGATGTACACCTGTAACATATCTACAAGCACTTTATTTATTGTTAAGTTGCAAAGAATAATGATTCAACCACTGCAATGCTGAATTAACTCAAAACAAAAGCTTCCATTTAATGGTGTTTGCAAAGCATAATATGTCAAAGCCTTCCCTATTTTGAAGGATAAGAAATGATTACTCTCTAAGAATGATACAAGATTACGGAGTGGTTTCTGAAAAAAGTCAGTGTCTCCTGAATTGACTCCGGCGAAATAACGCTCAACTTGCTATTGTGTGCTCACTTTCCAGGCAACTCGCAAAGAATATGCAGCTCTGACCCAACTTGAGTCAAGCAACATAAAAACAAAGTCCGATCTGATTAGAAGGATGAATTAGGCCAACATAAGCTAAGACTCATATAAATTCTCTTCACTCGGCCGGCGAACTTTAAATGGCCGCCGACATCATCATCCCGAACCCTGAGGTGATCCTTAATAATTGCCAAAAATTGTTCGTTCCTCGTCTTCAGAAGGGAAATCAAAGTCGTGTTCATGGTCAAGGCCGGAAAATGTTCCCACGTAAGCTCAAAATGTCTTAGATCAATTACTATGAAGACACTCCATCTTAACACGTTATAATGTCCATCCGCTTAGTGTTATAGACCCCAATTCATCGGTAAGAACTGCCTCACACAATCTGGAACCTATGATTGGATAATTCCCTCATCACTTAGAATACAGTTTGGATAATATGGGCTGCTTTAATTAAATCAGTATCCGTGAAATTGCAAAGACACTGGTGAACCTTGAAGTGAATAGCTCACTAGTAGAACCGATAAAATAGTAGGAGAATCGGTTAAACCCTTAGAAAGACTTCTACCAAAAGATCTGTCAGGGGACGAACGCCACAATATGAAGTCCTATCCCCTATTCTATAATGAAGGGCTTTCCAAAAAGAGTAATGATTTTTTTTTAAATACACTCGTTAAGGAAATTCAAATATTTTTAATTTGATGTGCAGTTCAATCAATACAGTTTAGTTTTAAATAAAACGTCATTCAAATGGTCACAACGACTTCTCCTGCAGCAGCAAATTCGATGATTCCAAGCACTTTTTTGACTAAATCAACTCGTATATATCATGAATGACACTTTCAATATTGACTTAAAAGACTTGAAGACGACCTAGTTTAATTTAAAAGACCAAAAACTTCAAATAAGCCCCAAAATTATATCATACCTATTAGTCCGGGATTAGCTACCACAGTCGAAAGTTTTCGTTAGAAAATTGTCGGGCGGTTTCAACAAAATGAAGCCACTCTCAGGGAAAATTAGCTTGATAGTAATCACAAAAAAATTTGGACCAGGGATCCCGGACTATATTGAAAAACCCGTCAACGTGCTCATAGTCCCGTTGGGAGCTGAGGTGTTCAACTAAATTGCATAGGCTGATGACGCTGCTATTACCATGTCGGGGAAGCATGCTCAAAATCTAACGAAGCTAATTCAAACTGCTCAGGAAAGTGTGTTTCATACAAAACTGACTCGTGGTAACCATTTCTTTCAAAAAAATACCACTGACACCATCCGGTTGTATACACGGTAATAAACCGAAACTCATGGGAAGTGGTATGGTAGACGAGTAGATTCCCCTAAAAAAGTGACTTACCAACAGACTCTATGCAAAGTTCAGCGATGAACCAAAATGTGTGTCAGTGGAGCTCTTTAAACAACATCCTCAGCCGCCTAAAAATACTCCAGTTTTCTAACAACACCGGACATTTTCAGTAAAGTTATGGCCTCCGGTTCCAGCTCAATCATTCGTCACAGATCATTGCTGTATTTTGTTCTCCACGTATTATCTTTGGATACGAGACCAGAGATAGTTCGGAGTACTTTTCTTTAAAGACAACCAAAGGTTTTCTCAACCGCTTTCGATAAGGTCCATGCTTCCGCGCCGTAAAGCAGAGCTGGGGTGATTATGATCCCATAAAGGACCAACTTGGCATTTTTTAAGAAACTGTTTTGTTTCTCAATTGCCTTCTCAACCCAATGAAGTAACGGTTGACAAGAGTTATTCTCCGTTTTATCTCCGCGCTGATATTGTTTTCCGTGTATATAACATATCCAAGGTAGACGAAGTCCTGTACTACTTCGAAGTTATGTTTGTCTATGATCGATACGTACCACATGAAAATAAAACTCTTAACCAGAGGAACGTGTCTATATGCACATAGCATGGGCTTTTTAAGTAATTTGAGCTCAGAAATCTCATTGTGTAGTTCGTGTCTGTTCGTTTCAAACGAAACCACTCAATCATTTTTGATAAAAATAAGTAATTGCGTTTCTTGTTGGTGAATCTGAAACGAACTTATTGCTGTCATCTGAGTTGGAAGTCATATGGTCTGACTCTCTCTCTCTCAATTGACCAAAAACCCTATTGGAACTCAGTCGATCTCAGCTTGGATCAATACCAAATCAAAAATTATTTCCTAGTTTGCCATTACATCAAAGTTCATTTATTATGACGAGCAATTTCTAAGCGGGAGTTCTGGCTAGGTCATATTGAGGTTGAAAAACTACTCGATAAAAGCTTATTCAATATTCGTGACTTGTATTTTTCTGATGTTTCCTCTTTCATTCTCCAACTCGAGTGGCATGCTTTAGATCAATCGCATTCATTCAGCAAACAACTAATATTCATTCCCTAAAGAATAACGGGGTTATGATGCTGGGCGATTGGTGTTTTGATTAGCAATTTTTGACAATTTGAAAAGTTGCAGGAAACATTTTACCCGTTTCCTTTTGTGTACGTCTGTTGTTGGCGTACTATGAAAGTTTGATTGGGCTGAATCTCAATTCAATCCAGCTCTGCTATTTGTCTGCTGCACACTAGCCTCGTCCTTTTACTTCTTATGACAAGGAATCAGGGTTGCGTTTTAATATTGCAGTTTGATCTCGATACCACTCTTTTGAATATGCCAGCTGAGAAGTGTTTGTGAAACATTGCATAAAACAGATAACATATGACAAGGGCAACTTAATTACGGCTGAATGCAACACGACCATTATCTAATAATATTTCTCAATATCCAAACATGAGCATAAAACAAATGGAACCAATTGTAATGACATAAAAACTGTCACAAAAAGTAGAAGATTTCTAGAGACCACAAGTTATAGTTTATTCATAATTTATTCAAACAAGAAGGAGTCAGTCTTTTAACCAAAGCCCATTTATGGACACGATATGTGAACTGAGCAATTTAAAAACGCTCCCGCTAAAGGTAAACGCCTAAAGTTCTTCGTCCACGGCACCCTCTCAATGTTGTACATTTATAACCAAATTCAATTTCAGCATATCACCGTCCAAAAACTTTTTTGATTAACTGCTACGAGCTACGACTAAGCAAAAAGCGAATCTAACTCCTTTCTACACTTCACATGATTTGAATTGTTTGCTGCCTGGTGGTCCAATACGATGATGGCTGCAAATGAAACAAAGTCTGTTAAGCTTGGAAAACAAACCACATGCTTCATTTTTATTTTTATTTTTTCAACTTTTCACACTCCTGTAACCACATCATCAACTGGCTCCTTGATTGTTCCCGCAATGCTGATTGAAAAGTTTTTCCATTTTCCGAGCCCACTTTATACAAAATCACTACACTGCATTCTGTCAGTTGTGTTGGGTCTTTTACGTTGTCCTATTACAGTGAACTAGAGGAAAAGGTTATTTTATTTCCCGTGTCTGCACAGGTGCCAGAACAATGTATACGAAAGTACAAGGACAAAAAAGTGTAAAAAAAAAACAATTCAATGACAAAGCAGAATCTCGTGAAGTCGATATACTTTTGTACATTTATGTAAAAGAAAAAAATTGTTTTAATAGAGAGATACAATTAGATTTAAGTTGAAAGAGTTAAAGATATACATAAATGAAACATAACACAATTTATAAATTTAATTCTATAGTTTGGGATGCAATACTTTATCTTAATCATTTTTTTTTTTATTTTAACGATTCGCAATGTTGGACAAAAAGTATGGGAGCAAAATGCAGCGGCTGAGAGCAAGATGCTTCGAAAGAAGTCAAGGTTTACAAAGCCTGATTGAAATAGATGGACAAGTTCTTGTGAGTATGACACGAGGTACGTAGGAGCATTTAGCATCAAAAACCGAACAAAATTATTTTAAAATGAAATCAATAAAACACGTAATTGAATACAAAAAATTTTAATTTTTTAAAAATTGTCGAAAAACAGAAGTAATTAAGAAAATAAAAGTAAAATTTACAAGCTTAGTCTAATTCATTTATATCTTGGTAATCTATCTCTTCTGGCTCGATAAGTAATTGTAAAAATTAATTGTATTGCTTCTCTTTTAAAAGGTTTGCTGGGTATTCCTTTGTGATTTGAACCTTTATCTGGATCTTATGTCAGAAGAAGCCTATTTGAAACATCTTGATTGCATTAAGTTCTTCAAAATGTTCAACTGCGTTGTTATATGGGATAGTAGAAACCGATTAGGATTAAATGCTTCAAAAACTAAAAACTGTCTCATGTCTCATAAGCTAAACATGAGTGCATATTTGATGCTACTGATGAATGGTACCTGATACAGTGAACCTGAAGAGCTGCAAAGTAGTTGGTATAGGTGCACACGACGACTTTCGTTAAAATGATCATTAAAGGTTGCCAGAAATGCGGCAAAAGTGCAAATCGCTTAGGTCTCTTAATACGATGCAGAAAGTTTCTTACCTCTGGCTGCAATTTGTAATTAAACTTACATTCGTACAAAAATTGATAACACTTTCCATGCTTAGTCAGGTGCAAACATCCTTGCTACTGCTTGATTGAGTTTACAGTAGAGATTTAAACTGATGGATGATATTTCAATCGTAGGATCGATTGATTGAATTTTTCTATGAAACCCAGATGTTGATGCAAATTGTAATTTGAAATCAAGCGAAAGTTGCTATTTCCAGACTTCATAAAAAAAGTTTTTGAGCACTTTAAAACAATACAAATGACGAACGGGAAGAATTTTTAAGTCACGAAACAATGAATAACTAGGATGTCTGCCACGTTTGCCACATATTTTCCGGTTGATATTTTTCTGTAGAATTAACAACGGTTGCATTTTGTTCTTATACGTGCCTCCCCAGCAAGTAATGCATATTGTAATTTCGAATGTAAGATCCCGTAAGAAATAGCTTTAGGTAACGTGGAAGAGCAAACATTACTTAGGAAATGAAAATGTCTCAGTGTGCAACGTAAATATTTTCTTAAAGTATCTATATCAGACCCAAAATTCATTCTTGAGTCTATAGTAAGACCTAGGTACTTAAATTCTGCAACTTTCTCTATTAAGAAACATTTATCATCACACATTTCATCACAATCATATGTGTTAGATGATGTAACTGATGAGCAAAAACATGTACACATTTTGAACCTTTCGCATTCAGGACTATGGAAATAAATATTGACATCCAGATCCAGTCTAGGGGACAAACTAAAATACATTACTTTAGTCTTTGGGCTCATAACTAAGTTATGAACTAAGAGCCAGATCCGCAAAAGATTAAGATCCCAATTTATGTTAGCGATCAAATCAAGACGACTATCTGAACCGTATGAGAAATCTACGTCATCAGCGAAAGCAGTAGGTGTACCTTTGAAAGAAATTAAGTTCAAACAAGGAATTTATATAAATGAGAAAAAGAATTGGACCGAGCACAGAGCCTTGTGGTACCCCTAAGCTTTGTATCATTTTATCACTCCTGATTTCATCCAATTTTACTTTTTGAGACCTGTTTGACAAAAAGGATCTAAACCATTCCAGCATAAAACCACGGAACCCTGCCTTTTCAAGTTTTTTTCAGAAGGATGACAGGACTTCAAACGCAGAAAAAGGTTTAAACACAAAATTGCTACAGACTGTCGGCTCATCAAAAGATAATTGTTGTCGAACAGCTGGGACACAGAGATGGCATAGGACATGATTGAAGATTGGTAGCAATGTTAGTTAAATAATTATTAAACTCATTACTAATAACCTGTTTATCTGAAACAACGTAGTTATTTTCACGAATGCTGGTTGGTTTTTTAACAAGAGATGATGTATTTAGAATACTATTGACTGTTTTCCATTCGTCCTTTGAATTACCTCTAGCAGATGTGAATCTAGAACGGTAATAGTTATCTCGACAAATTGGGATATCTTTCTTAAGTTAATTACACAATTTATTATACTTAGTTTTCAAGAACAGATGTAAAGGATTATTACGACATTTAATTCTCAACTTATTTTTCGTATTATTTTTTAGTATGGACTTGGAAATCCAAGGCTTGAGCCTTTTATTAGAACTTTTAAAATTTATAGCAAGACTACAAGTTGCTATATGCTTCATATCCTAAGTGTATCGTGAAACTTTGAAAAAGCAGTACAGGCATTGGTGCTGTTATACACATCTTCCCAAAATTCATAAGAGAGAATATGTTTAAGCTGCCTATAATCAATCTTGGTTCTTTGAATTGAAGATATTGTGCTATGAGTATTCTTCATAGTAGGGATGGCAAACAATAGTCCAGTCATACAGTGATCTGTTATTTGCAAGTCCAAAACACATTTCTCACAATTTTCGTTTGAACTATTCCTAAGACAAACGTAGTCATGGTCTAAACATGTGCTAGAGACAGGTATAGTAAGTTCATTTACCAAACTATTGAAGCCATAAGATGCTAAAACAAATAGTTTGAGACTATTTCACAATTATCTAAAATATTGATATTTAAATCACCCAGTACAATGATATTTTTTGACTTCTCATTATCTAACATCTTCCATAAACACATCAATATGAAACATATGTAATCTATAAACACAGAAAAAAGTAAAGATTTCAAAACTAATTTCAATGGCAACCTTAATCACATCGGCACTAGAGAAATCAACGCATACAACTTCGCGAATCAAATCTGCATAATTGTCTTCTATAAAACAACCAACACCACCACCTGCAGCATAGTTTTCGTTAGTGTCAGCTGTCAGCATAGACTATAGCTTAACTAAGAACGAATTACCAAGAAAGGAATGCTCATCAATTTGACCTTGAGCCCAACCTCTGGAGTACAGTCGCTAAACCCAAATTTTTAATGTTTCACCTGCCTCTGTTTCTCTCCGGCATTGTCATTCAAAAAGATTTGAAGTCAATGTTCATCGGTGTTTCTACTTAAAGCAATTTCTGTTTTCCTCGCACTGTGTTTCATAATCCCTTGATGTGCGCTGCGATCTTTTTACTCTCTTTTAGGTACCTAATCGATGAGAATAACACAGCAAGCATTCCAAATAAATTTCAACATCACCTCGACCTTCTTCGCCTTCGATTCACCAAGGAAGTCAAAATGTAAACTTTGAGTAAACATGGCACCCATCTTGCGGAAAGCTTTTTCATGTATAAGTTCTTAAGTCCTCCGAGAGTATTTTAATTTTAAAGCCATGAAAATTGTTCTCTGGCTTAGTTGTCCGGAATCGGAAATAACGTCCAAAGCATTCCTCACCAACGTATGGTTGAGAGAAATGCGCTGGGCTTGCGGGCTCTCCAAGCTCTGTTGTGCCATCCTATTTACTTTTTTATTTATCTATTTGTGAAGATCTGCTAAGACTACTGTGCGATGTTAAAAGTCTCTGCCTTCTTCGAGCTTCTTCACATTCACTTGCCGATTGTTCGTTAGCAAACCATGGACTATTTTGGGTACTATAACTTCAATTGGGCGATCAGAACGTGCGAAGTAACTTCTGTTTGAAGGACCGAACCGAAGTTGAGTATAAGCTAGTGATAGGTTTTTTCTGGTAAAAAGAAGGTAATGAGTACAAAAAATGCTTTTGGAGTTTTGTCTGTCTTCAGGTTATTTTTGTTCCAATAAACACTTTTATCTACAAATAGATGGAGTGGCCATGGGCTTACCTTTGGCTCCTTTGGTTGCAGATTTGTGGATGGAGGATTTTGAAACAAAGGCCTTGAGTAGTGCTGCCGAAAAACCCAAAGTCTGGTTGAGATATGTGGATGACACATTTTGCATCCTTAAAAGTTCCACCGTAGTGAGTTTCCTGGAACATCTTAACTCGCAACATCCAAAAATGAAGCTTACGATGGAAAAAGAAAACAATAATTCCATTGCATTTCTGGATGTGAAAGTAACAAGGAACATGAATGGCACATTAGGACACACAGTCTATAGAAAGAGCACCCATACAAACAGATAACTGCATGCTACTTCCCATCACCATCCGGCAAACTTGAGGTCTGTTGTGTCTATGTTAGTTCAGCGAGCACATAGAATATGTGATAATGACAACCTCGCCGCTGAACTTACTTTCGTGGACAACGTCATTAAAACGAATGGGTATTCCAAAAGGCAAAGAACGTGGAAGCCAAGTTTGCCACGGGAAAGGGACGAAGAAGAGAAGAAAGCTTTTCCTCCTTACGTAAAAGGCGTAACGGATAAAGTTGGGAAAGTGTTGAAGAGGTACGGTGTAAAATCCATCTTTTTACCACCGAAAAAGGTGAAAGACTACCTAGTATCACCAAAGGACCACTTTCCTTTACAGATTCCGGGCGTCTATGTAGTCCCTTGCAGCTGCGGGTCTTCTTATGTGGGACAAACCCAACGAAGTGTTGCCACCCGCTTAAAAGAACACATAAGTGCTGTCAGCAAAAAACAGCGGGAAAAGTCGGCAATAGTCGAGCACATCCTAGACCAGCGGTCCGCAACCTTTTTGATATTGCGACCCCAAAATTAAAAAAAGAGTTATGAGCGACCCCAGAAAAAAAATCTCTAAGTTAACAAGTGCAAAGGTTGGTTCAGGTAACGAAGTTAGCTATTTTCATTTCGTAAGTTATATATATTGAAGAGTTTATTTATTTTGGAAAGTAATATTAGAGCAAACTAGAAAATATGCAATTAACATACGAGTAATATTTTATGATGGCATTAAATAAGACAAGCAATTATTTTAATTTTTTATTGTTAAAAAAAGGTACATATACGTAAACTTACAAACTAATGTGAACCTTGTGCTTGCACACTTGCAGTCAGTATATTAATTCTTGGTGATATCAAATCAGGTTCTACGTTAAGTCTGGAGCGATATTTTGTTTTTATAGCAGTTAATGTGGAGAAAGCTGTCTCGCAAAGGTATGTAGATGCGAATGGCAGCAATTTCAGCAGAGATGTTTTAAATAAAATTGGATATTCCTTTTCCGTCATTATCCAGAACTTAAATAGATCCGTGGTTTTGAAAATATATCGAAGGTTTTCATCGAACATTAAATCGGTCAGCTGCTCCTTTTCTTTTAAGGTCATCTTCACAGTATTAAGATCACAAGTGAATGGATTAATTATCCGTTGGTCGCCGTGTGACGTATCTGGGAATCTTATTTCCAAGTCTTGCTTAAGGTTTGTAAGATGCATCATGATTTTGGTTTTGATTTCTCCTTCGAGCTTTACATTGTTTTCTTCAGAAAATTTCTCCAAACATGCAAACATCTCGTAGTTTTCAGCAATGATTTCGTCTATCCACAAACTTATTTTACTACAAAAAGCTTTTATTTTGATTATTATCGATTATCGATTGATTTAAATCGTTAAGTTTCTCAAAAATATCCGAAAGATACCCAACTGTTGCGAGCCAATTGTCATTCAAGAAATATTGCGCTAGCTTTGGTTCCCGTTAAAGTATAGAAATACTCGATTTTCGATTCTCTCTGTTTTAAGGACATTGATTGTGTATGTAAAGAGAGGTTATATTTTAGTAAAGGACCTCGTTGACTTTTTTGGCGACCCTATAAATATCTTTCGCGACCCCAAATAGGGTCGCGACCCCAGGGTTGCGGACCGCTGTCCTAGACAATCCAGGCGAACATCACTGGGTTCACTTCGATCAAGCCAAAATTTTAGCTCACGAGCCTCATTATATCCCTCGGCTTATACGCGAAGCGATTGAAATAAAACGCCATCAAAATTTCAATCGCGATGACAGCATAAAATTGTCGCGTACATGGGACCCCGTCATCAACATCGCACGGCCTATTCAGATAGCCATTAAAACATCCAGCGATATAGTGAGCACTGTTTGCTCCCAATCTTTTACACAGCAACAACAACAGCGTCAAATAGAACCGTCTACGCACCACTACAACTTGCGTAGTCAAAGAAGAGAGTAACATTTCAAAAAGCAGTTTCCCGGTGACCACGCTCAATGCAACTTGAAGCGAAACGTTCGGGGTGAGTACAGTAGTGCACTCATTTTATATATTTTAATATTAACGCGGCTAATCCGAAACCTTCAAGATTTTAAAATGTCAATAAACAACCGCGAAAGCCTTAAAAGTTATAATGTATGAAAGTTGGCGTGCGTTCCTTTGAAACATGGCAGAAAGGTGTCAAAAAACGTTAAAAGTATTAATTTTACAGGGACATGATATGATTTGTCTATAAAACTAGAGTCAGTTATCCATAACTGAACCATCAAAATGTCTTCCATGGTATAAAAGAAAAAACTTCAGGAAATAGTTTCGTTTTACACACCCCAAATACAATAACCAGTACCTTGTTCATAAGCATTGTCTTTTGTCTGACTCTCTCGGAGGTTATTTTAAATTTTCTAAATTTGCCACACATAAAATTAATTGAGGTTGTCACCTTGACGGAAAAGACCATATGCACTCGAACATGACTCACAAGCCCTACATAAAACAGATAACATATTATAAGAGCACTGTTGCTTCTAGACAGCTCCCCATCACTCACTGAGCTCAATCTAACTTAATTACGGATGAAGACAACACGGCCTTAATCTAATAATGCTATTCAATACCCAAATATGGACATTAAAAAAAATAAAAACAAATTTTCACGACATAAAAACTATTAAAAAGCAGGAAATCTTCAGGGACCAGAAGTAACGCTCTTAATTTATTTTGAAAAATCACAACGATCCGATCCAGGAATAGCTCATGAATGCCATTAAAAAATACGCATCCCATGAGTGCACGATTTGTTTGAGCACAAAGAATGCCCTTGTGTTATTAAAATGCCTTAAATTAAGAATGCCCAAAATTTGTCTTCCAAGACAAAAAGCTATTTACATACTACATACAGCATTGCATGCTTGATATCATTTTTATGACAAAAAAAACCATTTAATTAGAATTCTGTGTAAAGACTTCAGCACCGGTGCCGGTGCCATGTGATGTTGATGTGTGTGAAAGTATGTGTTAACTGAGATGATGACACCCATAGACTTAGTTATGAATAGTTAATGTGTCAAAAAGAAGAGATAAGCTACAAGTATGTAGGACGTAGGTAGTTACCTACTAGCGCAACATTTTACTTGTTTTCAACTACAGATTTTGAAAGTTCGTGACTGAGGAGACAGAAGTCTGTAAGGAATATTGTGTTCCACATATGCCTAAGAACTCCTTGCCTTAAATAATAAGTAGTTGATGGTAAGAACTCAACACCTTTTAAGTGCCATCCAGCCGAATTCTTCTTTAAAAGCATCTGAACCTTGAATTTATGAACCTCATTTTGGGTTAATTAACCCAAATTGTGTTTGAATTATTTAAGCACACATAATGATGCTGAATTTGAGTACATAAGAAGCAAAAAAGTAAGTACTCATAGCATAAGAAAATATGTGTACCTACAAATTGCGATGACGGTGGTATGACTAATTGCTAAACCCGATTTTCAAATAAATTATTCAACTTGAAATCATGTAATGTGGCAAATGGTGATGCTCTAGTTCTCCATATGGTGTAGGAGTTTTTTTTTTGCATTATTTTCGTCAACGAGCTTACCATAAAATTAATTCATGGCAACCATATTTGTGCTCCTGACACCTGAGCTTTATTTTTATCGCGTTGGCAGGTCTATGATATTTATTATTACGCTGGAAGTACCTAAATTTAATTTATGTCAAATATGGGAGGCGATTTCGCTTCGCTATCGGCCTAATTTTTGCAAATTACACATTAAATATCAAAATTATCATCAATAAATTGTTTTATTTTGTGGTCTACACCGGCGTAAAATGAGTGGCACCATTTATCATAAGCCTGCCAGCAAATCCAGGACGTGAAAAACTATAAGGCTCATTGCAGTATATACAAGCTACATGGTCATCATCACCTAAAAATTCTTGCGGAGTCACATAGTCATAGTCCTGTAAAATCGGAAGGTTACGGTTCTCTTTTTCATTATGTTCACTGTACCTATACAACAATTGTGTGTATCATATCAGCGCCAGCTGTGTAAGACTAAGGACCATTCACAAACAATTAAGCTTTGTAAACAATTTCACATGTCATTGACCTACAATAAAATATAAGTATGGTCTGCTCTATTCCTTAACTTTCCTTAAAAATAACTTTAAAACTTTTGTTTTTGTAATAAACTTTCCGTATAATGCCCTAAAATTATTTATTTGGGTAAAACGAAGGAGAACTCCACCAACTTAAGTGGAAAGTGTTCTTAGGTAAAGTTTTTATCCAAAAACAACTCGAAACCCTTGTAAACAACAGCAGTAATGCGTCGAATGATTTGTTTCGCTTGTCTTGTCAATAGAGAAGGAGAGCTTGTAAAGTTTTGTGTTTTCTTTATCAAATAAACATATGAGCACAAGGATCTTTTGTAGTCAAAGGATTATGAGCATGTGTTTAAATGTTTTGTTTTCAAGAATAAGTATGCACTACACAGTATACTGCAGAGTGTGTAGTGTACAGAACATACTATGCATATAGTATGATGTATGCCTTCAAACAACACATAGGTTAAGTCTAGAAGGTCAAATATAATTTACATCGCTTTGTAAGATTTCGTAAGTTATTTTAATGCAAGTATGAGTTTTCCTTTGAAACATTTCTTAAAAAGATTCGGTAATGTAAGATGTAGGTGACTTGAACAGAGTAGGAACATTGTTAAATAGTCTCCAAATAACTGCTGCGTAAAAATTACGAAAAAAAAGTCGTCCGAAAGCTGGGAACAGGATACAAGATATTGCAAGTAACTTCGCAGATTATGATTGTCTAGTACTCTGAAATTCAGATTTTCTGAGCGCATAATTAAAGTATTGAGGACCTTGAAACAATCTAAATTTTCATTCTTACAAATAATGGAAAACTATGATGTAGTCTTCGCTTCCTTCTTATTATCCGAATCACATATTTTTGTAAAGTTAAAATTGGTTCAACTCTGTTAACGTGTGGTCGAAGAAGTTCAGAGAAGAAAAAATAAAAACATCATTCTGACCTTAGAGCTTTTGACTAACTTATGTTCAGCGAATCGCCACCTAAAAAGATTCGAATCCCAATTAATATCAGCCAGCAAGATCAAGGGGACTATCAGCAACAAAGGCACAACCAACATCATCTGAAAAGACAGTCATTCTAGATTTGAATGGTAATTTAAACAAAGAGCTAATCTATGATAAGAATAGTATAGGACCAAGCACTGAGCCTTGTGGTACCCCTATAATAAGAAATTTGAAGTCACTTTTAAAATGATAAATTTTTATCGAAAAATAGACCAGCTGTACACTTTTTATTGCCAAAATTATTAAAAATGTCGGAACACAATCTAAGAAGAGCGTCTTCCGTGGATTTACCTTTCAAAAACCTAGATCCTAGGGAGCTACGATCACTAAAAAGTGAATTAGTCTTTTTATAATGCTTTTCTCAAAAATTTTACTTTCTTCAAAAAGTTTACTTTTAAAGAGCGGATGAAAATAGGTCTTTATTTCCTTTTATATCCCTTTTAAAAATAGGAACAATATCGGCACACTTCAAGGCATCCGGAAATTTTCCTGAGAACTAGCTTTGTTTAAATAAATGAGCCAAAGCATTAACAACTAAAGCTACATTTTTAAGCATATTATTTAAGATACCATCAGCGCCATAAGTCCTTGAATTTTTCAAAGATCTAATACTTTTCAAAACTTCAAATGCAGTTCCAGGTTCAAAAAAGTAGGTGTTTTGGTTTAAACTTTCAAAGTACCACCACAATTAATGGAATAACAGCAAGAAGCACAGGTAGAACAATAAAAAAAAACTGCAAAGAATCAGAAACATTGCCAATGTAATCAATGAAAAATTCATTAGCAATAGTGTTTTTATCATAAATTACATTTATATCCAGCAATATTGATATTAGTATCCTTTCTGCTACAAATAAATTTATTCAACTATTTACTAACTACCATTCAATTTTAATGTTCCCCTTAGCCTGCACAAATTGGTTGCCCTAAAACCGATCTTTACACAAAGGAATTTCTTTTTTAAGTATAAAGCACATATCTTTGTAACGTTTGAAATATATAGTTAGATCAAGAAAAAAAGGACAACACAAACTCCTAAACTCATTAAAAGTTATGACCTTTTTTTATTTGAGAAAAATCAAAATGAGAAAGAAAACTGAGAACTAAACAGATAACTGATGGGAATTTCATCAGTTGTTAGTTCAGATATCATTAATTTATCAGTAAAGTATTTCGACATCAGTTTAACTGAAAGCTTAACTGAAATGAAAACTGAAAACAGCTCTTTAGAGCCACAGCCTTAAAGTTTTGTTTGATGTGAGTACCGTACAAAATAATTTATAAAATAATGTATGCTCAAAAAGTGAAATCCGAGAGAGAAATGAAAGTCAAACCGAGCTTTAACGGAGAAGATAGGAACCATCAGATTTAGTCACTCAATTTTGTTTTCGATTCGTTTTTGCAGTTGCGACAGCGGCAGAAAATTTGTAATTTCATGCGAATTCGTAATTTGCTCTATATGCGCTCTATTTGCTCTATTTGCATGCATAATTTCAAAGCAATCAACGAAAAGTCTTCATCAACAGAAAACGCTTCCAATAAAAATCAGTTCGCAAGCCCCACGTTATTAAAATCAATAATGTCAAACAAAAATTCGATTCGTATCATATTTTGAGTGAAGATTTTTATTTTAATTATCGCAGCAGAGTATTAAATGCCAATGTCAAATTGCTCCCTTGCGACTTCCTTGTTATGCACTTTGATTGATTAGCACAGCAAAGTCATGTATATAAATAAAAGTTTTATGGAAAGCAAACGTTGTTGTGTTAAGCATTAAAGTTTTGTGTTTCGTTAAAACAAAATTGGAGTTTAGAATCTGAACCGAATCTTAAGTCATGAATCGCTCTAAAAAACTCAAAAAATGCACCGACACACCATGGCTTTGTTTGTTTGCAATATTTTTAGTTTTTTTAGTAAGTCAACATACATTTGTGTATATGTACAAAATTCTGAACATTAAAAAAAAAAAAAAAATAACAAAACGAAAGTGATAACTTGAATGTTTCATTGGGAATGACAGAATTTGCAGGCTTGTCCAAACCTTCTTATCAGTATCAGTTTCTGTCCATAATAATTGTCAATTCTAGTTCTTAAAACTGCTTACAGCTAGCGATTGCGGTACTTTCAATCGTTAACGGAAACTATCTCTCCATCGTCAATGGATACGACACGTTTGGAAATATTTGCGGGGTTCAGCACAACACACCGTTTCAAAACGTTTCTCTTTCTGGATACGACACCTCTGACAAGCCATACGTCCTGTACTTTAGTATGGAAAATGTAGCCAACGCTATGAGAACTTGCGTCAATGAATGCCCTGACATTATCTACTTTGGTGATGAAGACCTCACCGCATATTGGTTGCTACATAAACACAAGCTCTGTCGTTATGATTTCGACATGATGAAAATTGTAGATTTTTTCGACTTTATTAATTACAAGACAAGTGCTGGACCATGTCCTAAAGGCATCCTTCGCGAGAGGTGCATTTAAGGACCATTTTCATTGATTTTTCTTTTTGTAGCTAACTTACTTTATATTTACAGCTACGCAATCAAACAAAGATGTATACCAGTTGACTATGAACCAAATGTTGCTGAAACCTTTTCCGTCATTAATTCGATATTTCAAACCTCTTTTCTAATTTTTATTAATGTCTATTTGACTTGGCCCTATGTTGCTTTTCTTGGAGGAGCCGCACTTTGTAAGTAATTTTTGACTTTTTTTCAAATGTAAAATAATGTTTAAATTTCTCTCAGTGCTTTGTTTGATGTTCGCTGCAATAATTTGGTGGCAACAAAAATTTTCTTTATGGATAATTTGTGTTTCAAGTTTGTTGGCGAACGGTGGTTTTGGTGCTTTGCTGTGGTACGCTTATGCTAACATTTATGAACCCGCTAATGCCCAATCAAATATGTACCATCTTTTGGAGGAGTTTCAAACAAACAACAGAATTCTGTACACTGCGGCTGTTTCAAATACAATCACCACGGTAAAATCTTTTTTTTTCTTCTTTTTCTTCCCAAAGTCTTACGTTTTTTTAGAAAATAAGCTTCTTCTTCTTCATTTTCGGCGTTACGAGTAGTGATCTTGAAGCGATCACAACTCTCCCACTTTGCTGCTTCACACTAGTGATCCGCCTGTGGGGTACGCCGCGTTGACCTCAGAAATCGTCGGCAAGCCTCCCGGTTTTGGATTGTTCCATGTCTGAGGCCAACCAAATGCTGCTGTTTTTGCATTTGCTTGTACCAGGAGTGTTTTGGCCTGCCTTTTCTTTTTCGTCGCGAATTTGTTGAAACGTTGTACGATATTGCCTTTTTGACGGGGTTCTGCGGATCTCTCCTTTGAACATGACAATACCAACTGAGCCGGTCGTGCTGAATTTTGTCCAAGATGGTGCTTTTGTCAGGAAGGCTTCCACGGATCTTAGTACTTCTAATTCGATCAAGCTTTGTTACTCCTGCTGTCATCCGAAGCATCTTCATTTCGGCTGCCGTCAATTTGCTCTCATACTTTTTGTACATTGTCCAACATTGTGAACCGTATGTCAGAGCTGGACGGACAACTGCTGTGTAGAGTCTTCCCTTCAGCTTAGGGGGCATTTTTCGATCACAGAAGATAGCGGAGTTTTCTCGCCACTTCATCCACCCTACGCTTACTCGATGATTGATGTCGTCATCACAAGATGCTTCACTATTGATCATAGATCCCAGATATTTAAACTTTTCACACTTGGGAAGCACATTTCCATTCAAATAAATGTCTGGAATAGGCTTGTCTGGATCAGAAAAAGGGCAGCACAGGTATTCAGTCTTTTTAGCGCTAATACGGTACCCATTTCCTTCCAGAACATCAATCCAAACGTCAAGTGCTCGTTGCAGGGATGTAGGATCCTCGCTTATGATGGCTCCATCGTCAGCAAAGAATAATTGTTGTACTTTATTGTCCGTTACTTTTCCTTCGAGCAAATAATCCAGAACAGCAATAAAGAGCAGTGGACTCAAGACACTTCCCTGATGTACACCTACTGTTATTTGGAATTCTTCGGTGACTCCAGCTGGGCATCTCACTTTTGTAACTGCTCCCTCGTACATGTCCATAATTATTCGCACATAGGCTTCAGGAACTCCTCGGTGTCTGAGGGCCACCCATATCAGATCTCGTGGTTGTCGATCGAATGCCTTTTCGAAGTCAACCAACACAATATGCAAATCCTCTAAGGCATCTCGGTGTTTTTCCATAATGATCCTTATGCTTTGGATTGCGTCTGTAGTTGACTTACCCGCGACAAACCCGCATTGGTCATGAGACAGCCTTATTATTTTCCGCAGTCGGCTATCCAAAACCCGCTCAACGATCTTCATAGTGTGGGACATCAACTTGATCGAACGATAGTTGTCACAGCTTCTGGTATCTCCCTTTCCCTTGTACATTGGAAGAAGAAAACTTTCCCTCCATTGATTAGGCAAACTGTCACCTCTTACAAGTTTGGAGATGAGAATCGTGAGCCATCTTAACCCGATGTCTCCCATATTTTTCCAAAACTCATATGGTACCTCGTCTGGCCCAATCGCTTTGCCTTTTTTGGAGTTCTTAACTGCCTCCCTAACTTCTTCGACTGTGACGTCGGATACTTCCGTAAAGTTAGGTGCAGCTGTTGGAAAGTGGCGCCGAGGAAACTGTTCATTCAAAATTTTAGAAAATAAGCTACCTCGAGAAATAACAATCAATTGAGGTATTGACATTTAACTTACTTGAGAACCAAATGCCAAATTAGTAGAAAATTATGAGTTTGACTAAGTTGACGCCTAATTTGGTTCAATTCGACTGATATTCTTAAGTAAGTTATTTTAATCGGAAAAGATCTTCGTACTGGAAGAACCATTTTGAACCAAGAAAGGGAAGATGATATCTCTCAGAGCTATTTTCTTCTGTGCGTCTTCACTGAAGCCAAGTTGCCGTTTTTTTAAAGTTGAGAAATCAACAGATAGGTTTTTAATGAATTAAACTTTAGTAAGGAAATTAAGATCGACAAGTCAATGAAGAAATACTTTAGTTGATCGAAAGCCCGTAGTCTTTTTCTTTTACTTATCAACAGTATAAATAAAAAATGGGCACGACTGCGTTCTTTTTTTAACTAGATAGGGCGAAGATAGATTACCTTTACTAGCACGTCGCTTCGACCTGAATGATCTCTTGGGCATGACTAGGATGCACGAACTTGAGATTGTGTTCTTAATACTATATCAAAATAGCTAAGTACAAGGTCTTAGTATTGGACCCTCGTAATATATTTGGTGGTACAGGGTTACCAACTGTACGTTAATTATGACAATTTAATAAAACCACCCAAAATATGGGAAAAAATTAAATTCAATATCCAAAAAAAACTGTCACTTTTTAGCAGTTGCAAATACATATGTATAAACACTGAAAATTTAATCAAAATCGTTGAACTAGTTATTAAAGAAAATGGTTTTTATTTTTCACCTTACGCAACTTGTAGCCTTGTAGGTATTTGTTTATGGGGACAGTTTTTGATGTTTCGGAGAGCCCTTGGTTTTCTATACAAAAATGTGCAATAGCGAAGAGCCTTATGCTCGAATACTTCACTTTCTTCATGTATGTTGGACATGGGTGCCTATTGATTCGCACATTTTATTACGCGTGCTATTATTTTGCTTTTGACACAATTATTTTTGTTTACTTCGCATTGCGTGTTTTGTTTTTCTGTTACTTAGATTTTCAATCATTTCGCTGCACAGTTACTTTGCATTTCTTATCTTGCTAACCATGTGTTCCGCATTTCCATTGAACTTACAAATGATTATTTGGACTTTATTTATCTCGATAACTGTTTTTTCGCATTTTGTCTCGACGGTAATCTATTGTTTTGGCATTCAATTACTTCGCTCATTATCAGATTATTACTATGTATATGTTCAGTATTGGTGTTCAACTGAATGATTTTGTTACTAAAACAATGCACCCAATATGTATTTCGAAATTTGATATTATTTCTAACTAATTGGTTCTGAAATGCTTCTAAAATATGATATATCTTTGATGATTCTAATCAATTTTCAATAAACTTTGATGAGAAGCTAAGCAAATTGTTGTAATACAAAAGTAACCGGTACAGTTCAATTTTTGATTATTTCGCCATCGTTTGATTGGTATTTTGCTTTTTGTGGATGAAAAAAGAGGCTAGAGGTCTAAAAATTGGCGCGAATTTTTACACCTCTAGCCTCTTTTTTCATCCACAAAAAGCAAAATACCAATCAAACGATGGCGAAATAATCATAATCTATTTAAGCAAAAGCGAACTAATCGAAAAACGAAACGAGTCAAATATAAAGTAATCAAAGGCCAAATGATCTTTAAACGAAACGAATGCAAAGCGAAGCAAGAAATATCGAAAAATAAATAAACTAAACAATCGAAAAATTTAACAACAAAATGCGAAACAACAAAAAGCGAAACAACTTGGGCGAAACAGCAGTAAACGAGATAAAAATGACGAAACGTACCATACCCGTTGGACATATTGTGTACCATTTAGAGAAGCAATAAGCTAGTGTGGAACGAATTAGTAGCTAGCAAAGCAGAAGTTTCGTTCGTGTTTGGAAACCAGCTCTATCCCGCGGCCGCGATTCCATTTGCAAGAAAACTTCTGCAAGAAATTTCTGACAGTCTTTCCGACAGTGACTTGCAAGTGGAAACTGAGAAGCAAGTTCGGACAGTTCTTGCATAAGTTCTTGCGAGTATTTGCGAGTGCAATAAATTGCAGGTTGAAACAGGTTTGCATTGACTCGCGACAATAACTGTGAAGTTTTATATACCTAAACGAAACTTTTGAACCTGTTTGGGAGAAAATTAAAAAAAAAATTTTTTTTCTCAAACAGTCTAATGTTAACACGTTACGTTCAATTGACCGCATTATTTCTTTGCGAGGCAATTCACGTACTCTCTTTTGACCAACCAGCCGCGAGCGTGATATATACGAAACTATTTCGGTAAGCTGCAAGAACTGTCGCGAGTCAATGGAAACCGCCAAACCAAACATGAATTTGCCAAACAAGACGAAAAAAAACTTTTGCAAAGTAAACGTTTACTAGAAAATATCGCTAGTTGACCCCTATCCCTCCCAGTACCTAGAGATGTGTTCCTTTACTCTGCGGAGAGCTATTTTTGTGTATAAAGATGCGCTATACGCGATGGAGTCATCGGCATATAGGAGGATTTTGCATGGAGATAATTGTTGTTAATTAATTAAGAATAATCGGAAGTATTTTAATCGCAGTCGGAGTGATTTTCTGGATTACAAAATTAGTAACCTTGTCATGTAACGAAGATTTGGAGCTATCGTATGTAACTGAACCGCATAAGGATCAAGTGGATTTGTGAAAATATCATCAGTTATTGTAAGGAATGGTGAAGTTTCTTCGTTGAATGTAGTGATTAGCTCCAGATTTTGAGAAATTTACAGTGAGACTTCATAGTTGACTTGACAGAAAGTCAGGAAAATGAAGTCTGCGAAAGCATTTGTTTTCTTTTGCTCGGATTCAAGAGTGAGATCATTGTGTTTGCCCAAGTATAGGAGACTAGTTTTTAACAATATACTTAATTTGCTTAAATGTATTCTTTCCCGGGTTCATGTCGTTAAGTCAGCTTTGTACGGTTTAATTAAGTCGTGTTTAATTTTTGTTATCTCAACATTTTTATCTGCAAAATTGCAAAACCTGCCTTAAAGCACCTATAAGTGCAAGTAGAAACTACTTTAGGATCTTCACATTTAGCTTTTAAAAGGACGGACTTTATTATGAAGTTATATTATAAAAATCAGTGGATCCGTTTTTACGTTTCTACATGACCTAAACATTCATTTCCAAAAATCACTCTATTGCATGATCCACACACTCTATCGTTCAAGTTCAAGCTAAAACCGCAGGGTGTAAGCAAGTGTAAGCCTACAAGACCGACACAGCGACGGTATCCATTTCTTCCACTTTCTCATCGTTACAATCCTTTTTTTTTTTTTTTTTGATAGACAATAGACAAATTAATAACTTCTCACATATTATTTCATACCAATATGTAATGATTAATTCCCTCTTTATAACAGATTCTGCTGACTATACTTTTAGTTTTGGTCAGGAAACAGATATCGAAAAGTGTTATTCTATTTGATAACGCTATTTTTTGCCTTAATCAGATGAAAGAAATTATTATCTTTCCATTGGTAACACTGCTTACATTCATTGCGTTCGTATGTTTCTGGACATACGTCATGCTTTGTATAACCACAGCCAATAATCCAAGAATTTTACCATACACCACAGAAATGGATGAAGACGTCTACGAACGGGTTTTCGATGAAAACTATAGAGGTAAGTCGTATATATAAACTCAAACCTTCATAACCTTTTTTTCTTTTCTATATTTCGTCATGTTTTATTGTTTTACATTTTTAAAAATAGACCAATTTAAATGTAGAGAAAGTAGATTTTAAACTTGTAATGAAATTCAATACTTTTTTAATTATTTTTTCTTTGAAATATTTTTTCTTATGAATTATATTACTAATTACACACTGTGGTACGAGTGGCGTGATGGTTAGCATGTCCGCCTGTTAATCCAGAGGTTCGTGGTTCTAATCCCCACAGAGTCAAAAATGTTGCGTACAGCCTTTCGCCAGGAATTGGCAAGCCCTCCGATACTAGAATCCAATGCCATGAAAAGCGCTTTCTCGATTAGCCATTCAGAATAGGCAGATAATTGTAGATCTCCGCCATTCCTTCACGAGGCTTGGTTGTGAGAATTTCGATTAACAATGAAGCTCCTCGCTCAGTTGCGCTACTCTATTTATTTATTTATTTATTAACACACAAAATTAAGTTTTAAAATGTATATCAAAACCGATAGAAAAAAAAACTCAAAAATGTTTTTACTATGTTCTTATCACTTCTTTGAATATTTTTAGTCTTCACAAAAGTTGATTACGTTGAAGAAGAATCCATACGGAGTCTTTGGTGGACGTATATTTTGGGTTGGATTTGGACAACCCAGTTCATATTTGGATGTGAAGAATTTTGTCTTGATGCTTCTGTAAGCTTTTGGTGTTTTTCTCACACGAATTTCAGTACCAAAAATGTGTTGAAACTACTGTTTCGATTCCACCTGGGAACTGTTGCAAAAGGCTCACTTATCTTTCCACTCTCAAGAGCTTCAGAAATAGTGCTGAATGTCTGTAGTAAGATGTAAGTTAATTTACTTCGGAGTACATTTACAATTGCATCAACAAAAACCATTCGTTATTCCAGACTTAGTCTTATAAGACTCGGATCTGTTAAGAAACTACGTCAACACATGGAATCACTCCTAAAGATAATCGAGTGTTTCAACCATTGTCTGTATGCAGAGGTTGCAACTGAAGCAACTGACCTATGTTCGGCTTGCAAAACGGTAATAGTATTTCAGTAAATTTTGTCAACATTGCTAATTTTATTACTTTTCAGACAAATGTAACGATCCCGCCTGAAGTTGCAACCATAAGCAATGTGGCGAAATTTATTTTATTTCTTGCAAAATTGACAGTGGCTGATCTTACAGGCATCATTGGAATGTTATTGCTGAGGCGCCGTTCTGATGGTGTGTTCTTCTATTTGGCTCCAGTTTTCTTCAGCCGCATCCTAGCATTTTACATTGCTCATGTAGTCCTTTCATTGTTTGAAGTAAGTTGTGATTGATTGTCTTATTTGTGAAATGATTGTCTTAACAGATTCATTGATTGTAGAAAATCATTGACACAACAGTGTTTTGTGCTGCTGAGGAAACACAAGTATGTCGTATTGGCGGTCGTTTGGCGCAAACTAGACTGGCTGCATTTATAAAAGAAGGCCAAGTTAAAATACAACAGATTGGAATTCAGATTGTGAGAATACCAGTTAAGCCTATGCCGAGTGAACAAGCAATATCTACCTGAAATAACTTGGCTTTTAGCATTTTTCATAGAAATATTTTAACTTTGTCTATCCGATTGTGGAAAATTAACACAGAGGTTTTCCTTATCTAAAATCTTATCTTATAAAAAAGATTTCTGTCAGAAGATTCAATGTTTGGGAATGTTAGAAATTGTTTATGATATCTTAGAAATAAATAGATGACAGCTTTACTATTGTAACTTCAGTGCTTGTATGAAATTCGCATATGTTTGTAAATGTCACAAACGAAAGATTGTATTTGGGTAGTGATTGCATTAATTACGAATGTTGCACAAATATTTCAACAGGAAATTAAAATTCGAAAAAACACTTGTCAACTTTAAATGTGATCGTGTGTTGTTATGTTACGAGGATCGTAGAAGGAAAAAAAAACATGCAAAATAATACAGATAAATATAAAAGAATATTCAAACTACAAAAGAAACGGTAGATTGTAAAATAATCCAAGGAAAACAAAAGTGTGCAAAAAGGGAAAAGAGCGAAGAGACTCCATCCCCAAAAAAATTAGATATCACATGATTAATGATTATTTAAAGACAGTCTTTAAAAGTGGATCCAAACCAATTCCCTGGGTATATACATCCAAACAAGACCAATACTAAAATAATGCCCAAATCTCAAGGTCATTACCAAAATGTATACATTGGTTCGACGAGTGGCATGCGATCAACACCATTTGCGACTCTGGAAACTTTACTGTCGCTAATTTGCTTGGATCTTTATACTAAAAATATGGCAGCGAACTACGCACTCAAACATTACAACAATTGGAAAACAAACCTATGAGGACACAGAACCTTTATAAATCTGCATGATGATTTGAATTCAGTGGGCCTAACAAACATTCCGACAAGGAAATGCTGGGAGAAAAGCAAGATTATAGTAGCAAATCATGTCACCGTTTTCAATGCCGGTTCCAAGAAGTTACAAGAGGTAGATCCAGGCATCTTCCCAGATTATTTTCCCATAAATATATTAATAAAGTTTCACGACTTTTGCAGTGTCTCAACTCATTGGGTACCCATGTGATGAGATTAGACACATCCGATTTATTAAGAGGATGCTGTTAGACGAAGAGACAGAGGAAGGATGATTCCACTTTCTCTGTTAGTGCCCAAGCTTGGCCCATACTGGGAAAAAGCCGTCGAAGAATACTTCTTCGATGAACTGGGTGACATCTCTAACCTCCCACTGAACATCATCCTGAAGTTCACTGCTCGAAATGGTTCAGAGGGGCTCTCAACTCCAATCCTTATATATATAAAATTTCCCTGTCACAATGTAGTTACCGTACTCCTCCGAAACGGCTTTACCGATTATTACCAAATCGTATATGCGTATTCAGTAGGCCTGAGAATCGGCTACTAATTATTTTCCATACCCCTAAGTGATAAGGGCCATCTACCCTTAACATTGTTTCTTTAATTTACACTGTGACATGAGAATTTTATATATTAGATTTTACAGTCTCAGTGTAAATGTCATATTTATCGATTTAATTTGTTTAAAATTAAATTCTATAGAGATTTTATGTAGTAATTTAACTTGTGGAGTAACAAATTGAAAAAGGCGTACAACGTGGTTGGCGGTCTGTCTACGAGTGAGGTTACCTTTCACTCGTTGCATTTATTTTTGTCTCTCTCTACTTAGGAAATACTTATAAAATAAAAGCGTACACTAAGAACTAAAATTATTACATTTTGATCTTTATGGTTTAGTTACACGAACTGCTCTGAACTGTTCCGAGCTCCTACAGTACTCCCCCTTTAGTAAATATGCCATATTAGCGAAATCTTTCTGGTATCGACACTTTACGACCTGATCGGGTTGTTCGGGGATTCTGAGATGTTTGAAGCTGTCTCGCTGGTCCAGATGTTGGCAAGTTTTCAGAAATTTTTACATTGCGATGTTTGCTGTTGGTTGTTTGAGGAGTCTTTCCGGTTGTTTGAGGAATCTGTCCGGTTGTTTGAGGAATCTGTCCGGTTGTTTGAGGAATCTGTCCAGTTGTTTGAGGAATCTGTCCGGTTGTTTGAGGAATCTGTCCGGTTGTTTGAGGACACTGGTTGATTGTGCCGTCAAAGGTGGCAAAAGCTGCTTTCAATCTATCAACAGAAATGTTTTTAACATGATTTTTAATTCTTACCGAGAAATATTTTGGATGCCGCATCACAATAGGGTATGGACCTTCGTATGGTTGCTGGAGTGGATTACGAACGCTATCCACTCTGACGAATACGTGCGTGCAAGTTTCCAATGCTTTCTGAATGAAAATTTTTGAAGTTCCATGATGAGAGGTGTTAGTTGGTCTTAACATAGACATAGCTTTGCGTAAATCCTTTACAAAATCCTCTGACGTTACAGTTTTTGGTGAATCAACGAAGTATTCTCCTGGTAAACGAAGTGTTTCTCCATATAAAAGTTCTGCTGGGGAAGCGTCCAGGTCTTCTTTATAGGATGATCTCAGGCCGAGAAGTACAAGCGGTAACACTTTGTACCAGTCTGTTGTGTTGTGGCACATTAAAGCTGCTTTTAACGTTCGGTGCCATCTTTCAACAATTCCGTTGGATTGGGGATGATACGCTGTCGTCCTGCAATGATTGATTCCTAGTGTCTTATTCATTTCAGAAAAGAGTGTTGACTGGAACTGTCTTCCTTGATCGGTTGTAATTTTCAGTGGCACACCATATCGACTGATCCATCCGTGGATTAAGTGTTTTGCTACGGTTTCTGCCTTCATATCTACCATGGGAAAAGCCTCAGGCCAACGAGTATATCTGTCGACTATGGTGAGGAGGTATCTGTATCCGCATGATGTAGATAACGGGCCGACAATATCCATGTTAATATGAGTAAACCGTTGTGATGTTAAAGCGTACGATGCGGGCTCTGATTTGTTATGGCGGCTGATTTTAGAACGTTGACACTGTAAACAGCACTGTACGAACTTTGTACAGTGTGCTCTCATCCTTGGCCAAACGAATCGATCTTGGAGAATTTTTAGAGTTGCTTTTGGCCCAGGGTGAGATAAACTATGAAGCTTCGTTAATACCATGTCTCTGCAAGATTGTGGAACGAAAGGACGAGCTTTCGATGTGGATGTGTCGCAGTACAGTTGGGCATCTGTCCCTGGAAGAACGAACCATTTTAGTTGTAATGAAGAAAAGGTGTTTCCCTGTTTCAAAAGTGTATTAAGTTCTTCGTCAATAAGTTGTTCCTTCGCCATTACTTGAAAGTCAATAGGAGTTGACACATCTATCGCATTTATTCTGGAAAGAAAATCGGCTACTTGGTTTTGTGGTCCGGGGACATACATAATTGTTGTTGAAAACTGGCTTATGAAATCCAAATGACGTAACTGCCTTGGTTATGCCTTTTCTGATTTTTGTTGGAATGCATAAGTCAGCGGTTTATGATCCGTAAAAATCGTGAAGTTTCTTCCTTCCAGGAGATGTCGAAAATGCTTTATGCCAAGGTACACCGCAAGCAGTTCTCGGTCGTACGTGCTGTACTTCACCTCGGATGTTTTAAGTTTCTTAGAGAAAAATCCGAGTGGCTGCGAAGTATCGTTATGAACTTGATTCACGACAGCCCCCACTGCGGTGTCAGAAGCATCTGTAAAAAGATAGAGATTAGCATTTGGGATAGGGTGTGCGAGACTTGACGCAGAAACTAGATCGGATTTACATTTATCGAACGCGTCGATTGCTTCTACCGTCCAGTTGATCGCAGTATTATCATTTTTCTTATTGCCTTCCGCCAGCTTGTGTAGTGGAACTTGATTTTTAACGGCGTTAGGAATGAATTTTCGATAAAAATTTATCATTCCCAGGAATCTCTTCAAATCCTTAACAACTTGTGGCCTGCTATAGTTGACAATGTGCTCCACCTTTTCTGGTAATGGCCTGATGCCATGCTGATCAACTAAATGTCCAAGGAATTTAACTTCTGTTTGGCCGAAACAACATTTAGAGTAATTAATTTTCAGATTGTACTTACGTAACCTTAGAAAAACTTCTCGAAGGTGAGTTTGGTGCTCTTCTGAGTTGGTCGACGCAACGACGATGTCGTCAACGTAAGAAAAAACGAAATTTAAATCTTTTAAAGCTTCATGCATATACCTCTGCATAGTTTGGGCAGCATTCCTCAGGCCGAATGTCATGTATTTGAACTCAAATAGCCCAAAGGGTGTCGTAATGGCTGTCTTTGGAATGTCCTCTGGCTGTACTGGTATTTGGTGAAACGCGCGCTGCAGATCTATGGTGGAAAAAATGGTTTTGCCATGCAGCATGTTGGTAAAGTTGCTGAGATAAGGAACTGGATACCGGTCTGGCTGTGTGACAGCATTCAATGCGCGATAGTCCCCACATGGTCTCCATTCACCATTGGCTTTCTTTACCATGTGCAGCGGGCTAGCCCAGTTGCTTTTTGACGGTTGGCATATTCCTTGCTCCATGAGGTAAGTAAATTCTGCTTTTGCTGCTATTAACTTTTCCGGCGAAAGTCGGCGAGGCCTAGCAAAGACAGCTGGACCTGAAGTTATGACGCAATGTGTGGTAGAGGTAGGGTTACCATTTCAGAAAAAGATAAAATGGGGACTTTGAGTTTTGCTAAGCGGGACAGTTGGGTTTTAGGGGGACAAAATAAAAAAAAATCCACTTTTTTAGTTTTAGAAATAAATAAAAAACAACTTAATTTTTATTATATCTTTGATTTTTATCAAAAAATAAATAGAAAAAAAAAAGATTTAAAAAAGGAACATAGGCTCAGGTATTTATGTTTTCCTATACACATTCAGTGAGATAAAGGTAAGAATAAATCCTTTACAAATTATATTTATTCATATATAAATTTGTAAAAGTCATTGCAACTCAATTTGTGGTTATAGTCTATGTGACCAAAAACATTAAAATATGACAAAAACATATCTTTCTAAATAAAATTTAGAATAAAGCGGGCAGAGTGACAGTAAGAAAACAACTTTTGCAGTTGAAGTTGGATACGGTTCGTTGAATGGTATAAAATGAATGTATCCAGTTGTAGAGAAATTCAAAGTTATGATGGAAGTATCCACAGCATTACTTAAGAAAACAATTAGAACAGAAAATTCCATATTTAAGAACGCAATTTTTTAATAAAATGGTGAAAAATTAAGGATGTGTAAAAAAGGGGGACATTTGCGTCCCCCTTAATCATTTCCTGTTTTGGGGGACTAGTTTCTTGTTGAGATGAAAATGAAGGACTGTCCTCCTTAAAGGGGGACGAATGGTAACCCTAGGTAGAGGACGCCACCGAAGTGTTTGTGTTGTTCAATGATGTTAAATCCTTGAAAGTTTCCAGCAGGTTTGCGAATTGATTATTTTTGTCAAATGCTTTTATTTCGCATTTGCTTTGTGTTGGGACTCCGGACGCAGAAAGGGTTGTAGTTTTGTCGATTAGGCAGTTTCTTCGCATGTCTACCAGTAGACCATAGTGTTGCAGCAGATCAGCACCTATGATCGGAACCGCAACATCAGCTATTAAAAATGTCCAAACAAGCTTCCTGCGTAAGCCTACATTTAACTGGCGTCGTATACTTCCATATGTTTTAATATGTGTACCATTAGCTGCGAATAAAGTGATGTTGGATTTCTGTGTCATTTTCTGACGTAGAGTTGGAGGTAGCACAGAAACATCCGCGCCAGTGTCTACTAAATATTTGGTTTTTGTTGCCGTATCCGAAACATATAATCGGTTTATATGTTTGACAACTTCCGCCGCACTAGGTGGCGGAACGCTCTTCAGTTTTTTGGAACCGCAGAGCTCGTGAAATTGCATGGTGGTTTACATCGAACGGCATCTTCTTTAAATCTGAAATGAAACCAACAAATCCCGTTTCGGTTTGTACCGTTTTGATGTCGCGATGATGCACGTGGATATGCGTTTCGATGACGTGAAGGTGTTCGGCTCCGACTGCGAAAATGAGAATTTTCCAATTTGTCAAAACGACGAGAAAGCGCATCGATTTTGGTTTCTATGGATTGCTCGAGCGGAGTGGATGCTTCTCCATAATGTATTTTAGACACGACATTTCCGTGAGATGTTGTTTCTATGATTGTGTCTGCAACTTGCACCAGCTTTTTGACGTCGTCGCTCTTGAATGCAGCCAGGATTGCTTGAACTTCTTGTGGCAAGCGTTGGAGCCATATATTAGTCAAAAATTCTTCTCCTATTAGGTTACCAGCAAGACCTTTCAACTCGTTGAACAAAAATGACGGTTTTTTGTCACCTAAATCTACTTCGGACAAAAGTTTCCTCATTTTCTTTTGTTCAGAGTCTGAAAAACACTCTATTAAATTCTTTTTCAAATTTTCATACCTTCCCGTTAGTGGTGGCTGCAATACAGCGTCTCGAACTTGCGAAAGTACCTTACCATCAATTGATCCAACGACTGTATTGAATTTAGAATGATCTGATGTAATGCGGCACGTCGCAAATTGAGCCTCAACTTGAGCGAACCAAATCTCAGGCATTTCAGTCCAAAATGGGGAAATTTTTACGGTGACTCGCATAACCTCACCATCTTCGGCGATGTGCGACTGGTTCGCTGATGGAGATCTGGGTGGTATTGCTGGAACTTTCTCAGGTTCGTCTAGCATTTTCGTTTGTTGATAAAACGATATATTTTTTTGAAATAGTTCGACCGTCGGGGTCACCAACTATAGAGATTTTATGTAGTAATTTAACTTGTGGAGTAACAAATTGAAAAAGGCGTACAACGTGGTTGGCGGTCTGTCTACGAGTGAGGTTACCTTTCACTCGTTGCATTTACTTTTGTCTCTCTCTACTTAGGAAATACTTATAAAATAAAAGCGTACACTAAGAACTAAAATTATTACATTTTGATCTTTATGGTTTAGTTACACGAACTGCTCTGAACTGTTCCGAGCTCCTACAGTTAATTAAGTGATTAATTACAAAACCTCAAAAGTACTCATCACGTGGCACTAGCTCCTGCAAACAACGACTAGGTATTGTGTTGTAAGTACCTACAATAAATTATTATATTTGGATTGACATTTGAACTTTCTGTCAAAGTTGATTACTTAGAGCGAACTCCTATATTAAAGTTAATTTAAATAAGAAAAACACAAGTTAAAAATTAAAGAAATACATTAAAGTCCAAGTTTAAACTGTGAACCAAAAGGTTAAATCAAAATTTGAGTAAGTCCTAGAGATTAAGGCATAATATTTTCAACACTAAGGTCAAAGCAAGTTTAACCTCAATTCATGAATAAAAGAGGAATTTCTGAAATTTCGCCAGAACATC
This sequence comes from Melanostoma mellinum, assembly GCA_914767635.1. Classification (NCBI taxonomy): domain Eukaryota; kingdom Metazoa; phylum Arthropoda; class Insecta; order Diptera; family Syrphidae; genus Melanostoma; species Melanostoma mellinum. The sequence continues at coordinate 54,067,221 of OU612059.1, read as the reverse complement.
CAAATAAAGAAAAACGCCTGTCCTGCACTTCATATAGAAATACAACAATGGCAAGTATTAGCGCTGAGCAATTCAAAGCTATTCTTGAGGAAAACAACCGGTTACTCATAAAGGAGCTCCCGTCAAAAGCTGACATGCAAGCACTGCATGAGGATATTGCTGGTTTAAAAGCTAAACAAGATGAAGTTGCATCTAGAGTAGATGATTTAGAGCGACAAAATAAATTTCTTGAAGCCGAACTGGAAAAACTTATGCGCAAGAACACCGAAACAAATGTTGTCGTTCACTTACCTGTGGAAGCAAACTCTGATCCAAAAGTAAAGGCTAAGAGCGTGTGCGCTGGATTAATTGGCCATCAAGATGCTGCATTGGTAGGCATCGATACAGCTTATAGCGTCTCTCAGCCGACCTCATCCAGATCGACAGTAATTGTAAAGACGAGATCAAAAGATACTGTAATCAACATTCTGCGAAACTCTAAAAAGCTTAAGGGAACGGGCATAGTCATTCATGAAGACATGCCGCAGATCACACGCAAAAGGAGAGCTAAGCTCACCCCTGTAATGAAGGCATTGCGCGAGCTGCATCCAAAAAAGAAAATTGTGCTCAGGAACGATAGAATGGTAGTAGGAGATGCATCTTTCACCTGGGACTTCATGTATGGATTGAGATGTGGAAAAGAGAGCGGAACATCTGTGCTCAAAAGATTATTTGGAGATATTCCAAGAAATCTGGCTGTATTATTGGAAGGAGAAAAAATTATCCACGAGAATCAAATCCACGAGAATAAAATCCACAATAATAAAAACATGTCACAAATAGAAACGTCAAAAGCAGTATCAACTGAAGTTAGTCGCGTTTTGAGAAGTAAAGCTGCACAAGCAAAAACAACCGCTGTAATTAATAGCACTCCGATGTGTTCACATGAGGAGGCAATCAATTCAGCTTAATCTTCATCAGTCTACCAGAACAAAACAAATTCTCTAGATTTAAGTATTTTAAGTTACAACGTATCAGGCCTTAAAAATAAAACGCTATTTACAGATTTTTTTAATTATATTAAGAATTTTGATATCTTTATATTAATTGAAACGCATGTTCTTAAAGAGGAAGAAAATATTTTCCAAAACTTGTTCACACATCATGAATTGAAATGGGTGCCAGCAATAAAATCCAGTACATTTGGAAGAGGAAGTGGAGGTGAATTGTTTGGGTATCGCAAAAAACTCGACAATATAAAGATAACATGCAATAAAATTGAAGAGAACTACGTAATAAATTTAAAAATGGAACATGATTCGCTATACTTAGTTCCGATTTATTTAAACTGCAGCATATGGCATGTGGATTATAACAAACTCTTAGATACTTTGAGAGCATTAGGAAAAACAGACCTTATGTTATTAGGCGATCTAAATGGAAGAATTGGATTGGCACAAAATAAGCAATATGGTGTTGGTACCACATCTTTAGTGAAAACTAATAGAAATTCAAAAGATGAAATAAGTGATGCCAAAGGGAATAGGATTCTTGAACTTGCGGATGAATACGACTGCAGCGTTTTAAACGGGAGCTGCGAAGGAGACTGTAAAGGCGAATATACTTTTGTAAGAGGAAATGCATGCTCGGTAGTGGACTATTGTCTAATAGCGGGTGCCTGGCACTCTCAAGTAATCAATTTTAAAGTAGGAATAAAGAATTACTCAGATCACATGCCACTGGAAGTAACGTGTAGGATGAACACTGAAAAGGCTGAACATAGTAATATAAGATCACTTAGCCTCCTACCAAAATTGATTTGGAGTGACAAAATTCGCATACCCTTCCAACAAAACCTTAATACGGAGCTGCAAAGTCTAAGCCGATCAGGAAGTCCAGCAAATATAGAAGCCTTGACTGAAGCTGTCAAAAATGCAACACCTACCTTAAATGAAAGAACGAAGGTCCCAAATAAACAAAAGTGGTTTGATAGGGACTGTGAAAAGGCTCGAATGAAATCATTTGCGTTCCTTAAGACATGGAGAATATACGATTCTGATATTTTCAGAAAATTATATAGTGAAGCAAACAAAAACTTTAAGCAGATCTGCCAACTTAAAAAACGAGCATATGACGAAAATATGATTGAAAAGATCAACATGTCAAGATCATCTGCGGAATTTTGGAAAGCTGCACGGTATATAAACGGAAAACGCAATAACATCGCAAGGTCACTCCATGCAGCCGAACTCCGTGAACACTTCTACGGGCTCCTCAATACAGTCCAAACATCACTGAGCTTTCAATACGCAGCTCCTCTAACGTTTGACGAGTTTTTAGATGCACCATTTGAGCTGAAAGAAGTCCTAGCTGCTATTGAAGATTCAAAGAACAACAAAGCTCCAGGAGATGACAGGATCCCCTTTGAATTCTACAAAAATTGTACTCCGGAGTTTTACTCAGCTCTAACAAAGGAGTTCAACAGAATAGTTGAAGCAACAGATATACCGAATTCATTTAAAAAGACGCTAATTTGTCCGCTACATAAAAAGGGTGACTTGGAAGATCCGGGGAATTACAGAGGTATATCATTCCTCAACACATCCACAAAACTATTTAGCTCAGTATTGTATAAAAGGATCACCACATGGATAGAAAATAGGCACGTGCTGCTAGAGTTCCAAGCTGGATTCAGAAAACATTACTCTACCGTTGATCATATTTTTACACTTTTTAACTTAGCGGAGATATACCAAAATAAGAATAAAAAGCTTTACACCTTATTTGTAGACTTCCGAGCTGCTTTTGACTCAATCCCACGAGAAGCATTATTTTACAAACTGAGCAGAATTGGGCTCTCAAGTAAAATCATTAATACTTTAAGAGCCATGTACGAAAACAACTTGGCCTATGTTTGGGACGGTGAATTCGTATCTGAAGAATTCACAACATCTATAGGTTTGAAACAAGGATGCACACTGAGCACACTACTGTTCAATCTTTATATCAACGATATAACTGACTCAGTTCGTGGAGGAATCGAACTAAACGGGATAAAAATCCCAGCACTCTTGTACGCGGATGACATTGTGTTCCTGGCCGATACAGTAGACGGGATGCAGCTTATGATCGATAGGTTGGCAGAATACTGCAAAACATGGAACCTAACAATCAACTTGGAGAAGTCTAAAATGATGATTATCAGACGTGGAGGAGGAAGATTTTCGCGAAAAGAAAAATGGTATCTCAACGGAGTGTCTATAGAAATAGTAAAAGAGTACAAATACTTGGGGGTCCGATTCACCACGAATGCTAATATGAACAAACATCTGGAAAATAAACTTGCGGAAGCTAAAAGAGCGGTTTCTTCGGTGTGGAATAAATGTATAGATAACAAAAACGTGTTACACAGTACAAAGCAAAAAATATTCAGAGCAACTGCGTTGTCAATACTGCTTTATGGAGCCCAAGTATGGGGATATAGTGCGTTTGAAACGTATGAAAAATTTCTTCGCTACTTTCTGAAAAGACTATTCATATTACCAAATAGCACACCTAATTACATGCTACATCTGGAGACTGGAGTACCCCCCTTATACCTCGACACTTTAAAAATGCACCTAGACTATGTAGTCAAGATACTCGAAATGAAAAATGAAAGGTTGCCAAAAATAATCTTAACCAGTTTATTAGTAAACAGAAGAGGATTTGTCAAGGAATTGGACCACTTAGCAGCAGTAGGTAAACTTAACTGGAAATTCGAACTGGATGAACCTGTAGCAATTGTAAAGTCGAAGTTCACCGATCTTCTGAAAGCAACCGGATGCAGGATGTACGAACAATTCAAAAAGGAAGCCGAAGAATCCCAGTATAGGATGATTTACAGCAAACTGAATTACAATCTGGAAGCAAACACGTACTTCGTCAATTCAAATAAAGTTAACTTAATAAGTACGATCTTCAAATTGAGAGGCGAACTTACAAATTTAAACTTCGTACCCCACAGACCAGACTTGCTAATACTCTGCAGCATCTGTAATCTAAAGGTAAGGGAAGACGTATTTCATTTTCTTGGGACATGTCCAATTTTCAAAGAAATCCGACTAAGGTGGTTGGGAGCAAAATTCATAGACGAAGGCAAAGTAGTCAAAATCTTAAATGGAGAACAAGGCTGGGATCTGTTGTATAATTATGCAGTCAACGCACTTCGATATCGTGGCAAAATAATAAATGAAGATTTTTAAGAAACACAAACTTATATAGTAGTGTAATAACTGAATCATGAATTAAAAATTAAACCTTAATATAAAAAATTAAAAACTTATTGTCAATCTGGTAGACGGCCTTAGGCCAAACCATATACTTTTATTTTTATTTTTATTTTATTTACATTGTAAATATTGTTGAAACAAATTGAAATAATAAAAAAAGTAAATTAACTAACTAACTAACTATAAATTATTCTTAATCTTAAAATTTTGTTTCCTTCTAACGCCCGTAACTTTCAAAAAATTTTAATGGATCTTATTTTACTGAGAATTGATTACTATCTTTTTTTCATACCCGTAAAAGTCGGCTCAGCAGATGGCGTTGCAGTCTGCATCTACGTTATTTTACGAAACGGCTTCACCGATTTCGATGAATTTTTTTTTGCGGATCCCAGAATAGATTTACAACTTTTTTTCATACCAAGTTTTCCACAGGAACGGGGATAGGAAAGGGAACCGGAACAGGAACAAAAACTCGAAAAATTCTGAGCCGATAGTAAAAATTCTTTTGATATTAGGATGTTACATTATTCCTTACATAGACTTTATTTCAAGACCATATTCCCACGGAAACTAGAAACTTTCCGGCTATTTTCAGCTTAGCCCAGCGGGTGTTCCTAACAGTCTTTTAAATAACTTAGATCCGAGCAACGCCGGGCGGATCAGCTAGTAATACAATAATATCCATAAATCCCAACCATATTTTAAAATGAATTTTTCTACTACTTGATAGGGTACAAAATAGAGCGTTAAAATTGATAGGTGATAGTTCAATCGTAGAATCGATTGATTCTCTTGAACATCGTCGAGACGTTACCTGTCTCACTCTCTTTTAATCGCTAGGAATGCTCATCAGTTCTACCTTGAGCCCAACTTCGGGCGTACAGTCAAGTATAGAGATTCTTATTTTAGTCGAACCACCCGAATGTGGAATGCTTTACGTGGCTCTATATTTCCCCTGCATTACGGTTCACAAAGATTCAAAAGCAACGTGCATCGGTGTCTCCTACTAAATCCTCTCCTACTTTCCTAAATGCCCGCACTGCGTTCTACAACATTATGAGGGTGGTCATGACCCCTTGATGTGCGCGTTAATTATATAAAAAAAATAATAATAATAATTACAATATCCACCAAAACCATCCTCCGTTTCTTATCACCTCCACCACCCCATCTTTCGCTTTTCCGAGGAGCACAATGGATACTTGAGAGCCGAGTGTGGTGTTGCCGCTAGCTGCTGCACCCCTAATTAACATAACCTAACCTAACCTAGTCTCAAAATCAGGTAGCTCAATGCAACTTGTTTTTTGAATTCTGTAAATGTTTTTAAGAGATTGCATTTTCCAATGTTTTTTTTCCTATACGTTGTATGTTATGACCAGCTGCGGCTTCAGATCGATTTCGAGCAGAAAAAAGCAGGTTTATGGTGTTTAAGGATATCTTTCAGGGGTCTATGAAATAACTCCCACGAAATAAGTCCCACTTTTGAAAACGAAATAAGTCCCACCAAAAATTGCTATTTTGAAAGTGGGTGTTATTTCGTTTTTAAAAGTGGGACTTATTTCGTCAATTGGTGGGACTTATTTCGTTTCGCGTTTTTATTTTAAGTGGGACTTATTTCGTTTTGAGTGGGAATAAATTCGTTTTGTAAAGTGGGAGTTATTTCATACCCCTAAATTTATATTTTTTCTTATGCAAAAAGTTATGGTTGTCCCTTTTACGAAATGTCCAATATTTCGTAAAAGGGACAACCATAATTTTTTGTCCTTATCTCTCATGGCTCTTCTTGCTTGTATACGATTTTTCTTTATTATTCCTCTGCTTTGATTATTCATATTATTCGACGTGTGTTTTTTTCGAAGAGCCAAATAATTCTTATTTGAAATCGCATTAAACAATGAAAAAGTGGGACTTATTTCGTTTATGAAAGTGGGACTTAATTCATTTAAGAAATATATTATTCAAGGGGGAGTTATTTCATTTTGAGTGGGAGTTATTTCATTTCAAGTAAATTTTTAAACCATTTCATTTTGGTGGGGCTTATTTCGTTTTCAAAAGTGGGACTTATTTCGTGGGAGTTATTTCATTTTTTTAAGCAATTTTTGGTGGGACTTATTTCGTTTTTAAAAGTGGGACTTATTTCGTGGGAGTTATTTCATAGACCCATCTTTCAGCTCTGAGAAAAAAGGTTTGAATTTAATGACCTTAGATCAGGTTATAAATCAATTTAGATCAGAATTTTCTGCACCTCCTTTTGAGTAAAAGCAGATTGGAGCAAAGTGTCAAATTCAGTTGTGTTGACACTTCGTCGCTTGGATGAAAATGTTTGTCGTATTTGAAAAACAGAGATTTTGATGTCAAAATGTATTTCTAGACTTGGTGCCTACTGAATTGACTGATTGTAGAAGGTGCATGGACGAGGACGAAGAGGAGACAGTCCACAATCTCCTTTGATCATGCCCGCGCTTGCTAGCCGACGCGACGGAAAACTTAACTAAGTGATTACTTCTTCGATGACACCAGCGATTTAGCTTACAAAGCCTCTAAAAGTCTCTCCCTTTTTGTATGAAGTTCTGAATGGTTTGATTAACTGGTAATCAACTCGTTAGTCCAGGTTTCGATTAGAGGGTGTTTCTCTAATCTCCTAGATAGTGTCCAGAAGGTGATCAAACTCCTGGTCTCACCGCCCGCCGCCACTACAAAAACGCTTCAATTTGAGAAGTCCTTTATACCTAACAAACAGGTAATTTCGTGCGAATTCGCAGTTTCCTCGTTGTGTATGCGTCTTATTGTACCTCTGTTTTGCATGCATAATTAAAAACCAAAGTCTTCATACATCAACAGAAAACGATTCCAATAAAAAATCAGCAATCAGGCCCCACATTACACAAAATCAATAATGTCAAACAGAAAATCGATGCGTGTCATATTTTGACTGAAGATTTTTATTTTAATTATCACAACAGAATATTAAATGCCAATGTCAAATTGCTCCCTTGCGACTTCCTTGTTATGCACTATGATTGATTAGCACAGCAAAGTCACGCATATAATTAAAAGGCTCTTGTTAAAACATCCACATCTTTTATGGAAAGCAAACGTTGTTGTGCTAAGCATTAAAGTTTCGTGTTTCGTTAAAAAAATTGGTTTTTAGACTCTGAACCAAATTTTAAGTCATGAATCGCTCCAAAAAACTCAAAAAATGCACGGACAAACCATGGCTTTGTTTGTTTGCAATATTTTTAGTTTTCTTAGTAAGTCAATATACAACATTTGTGTAATATGTACCTAGTTCTAAACATTAAAAGAAGAAAAACAAAACGAAAGTGCTAACTTAAATGTCGCATGCCCAAACCTTCTTATCAGTATCAGTTTCTGTTTATATATTAACTGTCGAATATGGTGTTTTAAAGTGCTTACTGCTTACAGTTAACGATTGCAGTGCTTTCAATAGTCAATGGAAACTATCTCTCCATCATCAATGGATACGACACGTTTGGAAATATTTGCGGTGTTCAGCACAACACACCGTTTCAAAACGTTTCTCTTTCTGGATACGACACCTCTGAGAAGCCATACGTCCTGTACTTTGGTTTGGAAAATGTAGCCAACGTTATGAGAATTTGCGTCAATAAATGCCCTGACAATGTCTACCCTGATGATTATGACCTCGTCGCATATTGGATGCTACATAAACACAAGCTATGTCGGTATGATTTCGACATGATTAAGCTTGTAGATTTTTATAACTATATTAATTACAAGACAAGTGCTGGACCATGTCCTAAAGGCAACGTTCTCGAGAGGTGCAATTTTAGGACCATTTGCATTGATCTTTTTTTAAGCTAACTTTCTTTATATTTACAGCTACATAATCAAACAAAGATGCATACCAATTCACTATGAACCAGAAGTTGCTGAAACCTTTTCCGTCATTAATTCGATATTTCAAACCTCTTCTCTAATTTTTATTAATGTCTATTTGACTTGGCCCTATGTTGCTTTTCTTGGAGGAGCCGCACTTTGTAAGTAATTTTTGATTTTTTTCAAATGTAAAATAAAGTTTAAATTTCTCCCAGTGATTTGTTTGATGTTCGTTGCAATAATTTGGTGGCAACAAAAATTTTGTTCATGGATAGTTAGTGTTTCATGTTTGTTGGCGAACGGTGGTTTTGGTGCTTTGCTGTGGCACGCTAATGCTAACATTTATGTACGCGCTCATGGCCTATCAAACTTGTATCATCTATTGGAGGAGTTTCAAACAAACAATAGAATTCTGTACACTGCGGCTGTTTCAAATACAATCACCACGGTAAAATGTTTTTTTTCTCAATCCGAAGTTTGACTTTTTTTTTTAGAAAATAAGCTACCTCGAGAAATAATAATCAATTGAGGTATTGACATTTAACTCTTTACTTAAATTATGAGTAAAGAGTTTGGCTAAGTTGACGTCTAATCTCTAATTAGGTGTCAATTCGACTGACAAACAAAATCCCATAAACTCATTATTTATTTTTTAAAAAATTCATATTCTAGTTAAATATTTAATTTTATTTTTATAACGAGGATACATTTAAATGGATCTCTTACATAGATTTAATTCGACAAACCATTCAAACGGATCTAGTTCTAGATCTAGATCGGCTAGTTTGAAGAAATTATAGTAGGGGAGCCCGAGCCGCTAAATTTGCAGTTACTAAAGCGTCATGGGGACTTATTGGATTGTGAAGTTTACGTTCTAAAGCAAAAAAAAGTGTATGGCAGTTTTTCATTTTAGTGGGGCGATGGGCGTGTATGAGCTTTTAAAAATGTAAAAAAAAAACAGTTAAATTGAAATACTCGAGCGCGTCAGATTTTCATAGAGTATACGCGCTTTGTCTTTCTGATAACGGATATATATTAATCTGACGATTTACTGGGGGCAAATGGGCGTAAAGAGAGGTTAAGAAAACAAAAAAAAAAAGTTATTCGAGCGTGTCAGATTTTCAAAGTGAATGTTAAGTGTACTCTAAAAAGTGTATATTTCAATAATCTGACAATTTGAGTGGGGCGATCAGTCATGGCTGATTTTTAAAAATGTAAAAAAAACACGTGACCTTGAAATACTCGAGCGCGTCAGATTTTTATACAGAGTAATCAACTTGATGTCTTTGTCCTCCAGGATGATAGTCTGACAATTATATGGGGGCGTACTCTTAGTCTGACAATTTAAAAGTAACAATTCTTTGTTGTTTCTATTTTTTATTACTGGATTCAATCAAAAAATGTGTACACATATTATGTATTTAAAAATTTTGTATTGAAATTTTGTTGAAAATAATTTAAAAAAAAATCCTGAAAGTTTGAGCCCTTAATATTAATTTTAAGTGCTCGATCAAGAGGTGTGAAGATTTTCCATTGAAAATACACGGAAACTCTGATTTTTTATTTTTAAATTTCTTTAACTCAGCAGCATTTCATGGGATCGCTTTAACCGAAGATGTTTTTTTCTCAAAATTGAAAGTTCTACAAAAATGTTCTTTTTGGCAAAGTCGTTACTCATGCCGGGAAGGTGGTACGGGCCACTTAACCAGATTTTTGCATAAAATTCACGTTTTGTCGCAGTTATCTCGTAAATAACAAAAGCTACAGAAAAATTGTAAATTACAAACTTGTAGAGAATTTAGTTTTCTGCAAAAAAAGTCTTCTGGACTTATTGCTAATATCAATATTAACCGAGATATTAACCATCATATATTATACATTTCACTGACGATTTTACCTCAATCGCCCCAGCCAAAATGTCAGATTATATGTTTTCTGTAATCCTGATAAAATTACCTTCAAAATAAAAAAAAAATTAATCGCGCTCGAGTATTCCGAAACATCGATTTTTTACATCTTTATGACTCGCCTACTTACGAAGGCCCCGCTCAAATTGTCAGATTATTGAAATATACACTCTTCTCGATGTAATCAACCTACCATCTTTTAATCTGACGCGCTCGAGTATTTCCGATGATCGACTTTTTTTACTAATCTGACGGGCTGCTCTCAGCGAACGCCCCAACATTTAGGTTTAATATATGGTAGGAGTACATTACATGGTGCAAGGTTTCTCCCCATATGATTTTCTGACGCGCTCGAGTAACGCGCGAAATCCCCTCTTGGGCTCCCCTACTATTAAGAGGGAGATCTGTGATCTGTGATCACTCTGATCCCTTTGTTTTTATCACGAAGAAGCTTGTGGGGGTTATTATTAAACAAAAGCCCAACTTTCTGACAAACTTTGCAGATGGACAAGATAAGTAGCAGTAAATGGAAGTGTTTTTGAGGTTGGAAGCTATTCTTTTAGATTCCCGTTGTAATTGATATATTCGCAACTTTAACTTGGACGGTCGGACTGCTAGGAACATTACTGAGGAAATAGTGGGTGCATATTTAAGCTTCTAATGCAATCCTACAAGTATACAAGTCTTACACGTGTAATTAAATTATCCGAGGATAGACACTTGTTTAAAGCATTTAACGTGTATTTAGTATTACACGTGTACGTAGTACTATACGTGTATTTAATATTATATGTGCATCTACTACTAAACTGAATTTAAGTATGAGACGTGTGTTAAGTTTTATACTTGTATTAACACGTGTTCTTAGTATTACACGTATTCTTAGTATTGAAAATCTTGTAAGCCTTTCTCATGTATTTAGTATTACTTGTTCATGTATCATTACACGTTTAGTAAGCATGAGTGAGACATATACTTAATATTACAAGTGTATTAAGCATGACACTCCAATTTTGTACAACACGTGTATTTAGTACTACACTTAGCTTAATATACGTGTATTTAGTATAACACTTGTTTTTTTGTATTACATGGATAGGCAGGTCAGTTCGATGTGGTATGAAATTCAGGTTAGTGAGCTCTCCTCGTATTTAAAATAGTACAATTATTTTTTCAATGGAATTTGTATTCACGAAATAAGTTTTTTCCTGCAGATAGTACTTGAGTTTGCTGTAGACTGTAGTACATGCGATATTGTGATGACTGAGCTTCATTAACAAATGAGTCGTAGAGTAGATTACCTGTTTTTTTAATAATTTTACAGAACGTATTTTTACGAACTGTTACTTGCTCGAAGTATTCGAAATTTGTATCCAACCCACAATTTCTTGCAATGGTTTCCCATTCCTTAACGCAATTACTTCTCCTTGTAAATATGTAGGAGAGTACTATGTTCGGTAGTCTTCTGTCATCAATTCCCATGACTTTATTCACGTAGTCGAAATGCAATTTGAGCGTCTCGAAAAAGATTGGTGGCTTTCCTGTCTCCAAGTGAATTATGTAATTTGGTGTGCTGTTTGGAAGTTTGAAGACTCTTTTGATACAGTGTCTATTAAAAATTTCAACAGTAGAAAATGAGCGATATTCCCATACTTGAGCTCCATACATCATGATAGATGTTGCAGTTGCACGGATGATTTTTTGTTTTGAAGAATGGTTTAAATACTTACTACCAATACATTTATCCCATATTGAGCCAATCGCACGTTTTGCTTAGGATAATTTGGTTTCAAAATGCTTTTTCATATTAAGGTTTGCTGTGATCAAAACACCCAAATACTTATACTCTCATAATTCCATTGTTCGTTTCTTGAGTGTTTCCCGCACCCATTTCTGAATATCATCATTTTCGTTTTTGTTAGATTAACAAACAAGTTCCATTTTCGGCAGTACAGTGCCAGTCTGTTTAACTTAAGCTGCATGCTGGTGTCTGGTGACGGTTTCAGAAAGGATATTGCCATCCTTTCTGAAACCGTCACCATCGGTAAACATATATGCAGAATGCAGGAATATTTGTTGTACCTATTTTGATACATTCTCCAATATTATCAGTTAAGTCATTGATAAATAAGACAATTAACAAAGAACTCAGAATGCATCCTTGTTTTACGCCCATCGTGGTGAAGAATTCATCTGAGACTCTTTTTCCATCCCATACCATAGCTGAGTTATCTTCATATTTATAAGCCTTTTAATATTTTTATCATTTTGCTTGAGATTCCGATCAAATATAGTTTATAGATAAGTGCTTCTCGTGGCATGGAATAAAAAGCTGCACGAAAGTCTACAAACAGACAGCCGTATTTATTAGATTTCCCTAAATAGCTCTGAACAGATGAATAGTTATGTAGTGAATAGCACTCTATTCTACGTTGAATAAATTCTTATTTATAAACCATTATAGTTATGATGTGTATATCTTGCCTATCTATATTCTATAATAATATAATCTATAATATTGAGCGGTAATATCCAGGTGTACTTCACTATCGAAAACAAACCGGTCTCTGAAAGTCATCTATGCATCTGCCGGCGTACTAACATTCCCTTGTCATTTCACAATAGCGATGACAAAAACCTATTCAGTCGCTATACTACCTAAATCGGCGTTCAGCATTTTTTAGTTTTATAAATAAGGTTTTCCTGTTCAGAGATATTATAAGAAGAACATAGCTCTATCCACTCCCTATTATGAGTTTATAAATAAGGCTGAGAGTGTACAACTTTTTATTCCTTTTCATGTATATCTCAGCAATATTCACAAGCGTAAAAATTTTGTCGAATGTAGAGTAACCTTCTCTAAACCCAGCTTGAAATTCATGCAGTACCCTCCTCTTTTGTACCCAGCGGGTGAGCCGTTTATAAAGTATGGCACCAAATAGTTTTGCGTTTTTACTTAGAAAGGATATTCCTCTGTAGTTCTGTGGATCATTATAGTCACCTTTTTTGTGTAGAGGAAATAATATAGCTTTCTTTCTGAGGTACAGTTTTTGTAAAACTCATACTGGACTCGGTCTTTTCCTGGGGCTTTGTTATCTTTTGAACATTTAGAAGCATTTTTGACTCCATCTAATGTGTAATAATAAAAAAGTCTTTTCAGTATTGTAATAATAAAAGTCATTGCGGATTCTTTATTTCAATCATTATTGTTTTGTGTCTTTAAAGTAACTGACTCTAGAAACTAAAACTATGACTCCACATTCATACATGAAGAGGAGTCAGCAAATTATTCATACATGAAGAAGAGTCAGCAAATTATTCATGGGAAATTATTCGTGGGAAAATTATGGTGTGATGATGTGCACAAGATCACATTGCGGCGTATCAAGTGACGAGTGGAATTCGTCGCTTGACACGCGCATATATCGTGTGCACATAAACGCACTACGACATGCGTCTAAGACATCGTCAAGAAATAAAGAAGCAGCGTATTGTTGAGTTAAAAATATTTGTTCAGTATTAAGCAGGTTTCTGAAATGGAGTTTCAATTGTTGGGCGTCTAAACTTGGAGCAATGACATGTTTCCTCCCAGGGGCGAACGCAGGGGGGGTTTTGGGGGTTGAAACCCCCCCCCCCCCCCCCGAAATTTTTGAAATAAAAAAATAACCACTAGTTTTTTAAAACAAAAATCAAAGTATAAAACATGGAAACATAAAATTCATCTGAAAATTTAATTCTGTCAAAGAATTTTGAAAAAATCCTTCCAAATGCGGAATCCATTTCTATCGATTAGTTAATTTGCAGGTAGTTCATATGTTTTGGTATGTTTTTAGCATGATCACCCTTTTCTAGTGTAAGTAAATTTCATATGTTGATGTGGAAGTAGTATTGGGTCGTATAAAATGGGACCTGCGATAGAAAGTTATGAAAATTCACTCTCCTACTTATATATGCAAACACATCGCATTGGTCGCTTCAAAACTAACGAAAATTAAAATTTTCATCACACATACTAAAAACCAGTCGATCTGGCTCTGTATAAGAATGGGATCGACTATGGCAACTAGGAAAGGGTATACTTATGTATGAATAAGCATATGCATATCCATACCAATGAACATTGCTTGAGTATGCCAAAATAAAAACAGCCCAACAACTTTATAGACACCTTAAATGTGTGCGATTCGTCCCTATATAAAACAGTTCATTATTTTATGCAGATCGGTGCCACACTTCCGGTATCCGTGGCTTCAAGCGAGGAGATCTTTTTCATATCTGCGCAGATTAAAAACTTATCTACGAGGAAGAACCAGCGAGGAGCAACTGAACGGTTTGATGTTGCTGAACATCTATAAAAGTATTGCGGTTCACTATGGGGACTTTATAAATATAAAAATGGCAAAAGTTCCAAGGCGCATTGATTTAATTTTATAAAATACTTGCTGACTTTCGGCAGCAATTTGAAATTTTCAGTAACCTATCTTCTTACTTTTTTCATATTTTGCCAAATAGAATTGTTTACTTACAAGTAGTAAGTACAAGTAAGTCCCATGGGAATAATGGAACAAAGAAAAAAAAGCAGACAGATTTAATTTTGGAATTTTTGGAATATAAGTAACTACTCCCGTTCCCGAGGGAATATGGTGATTGTTCTCATAGGAATATGGGAATGAGTTAAAGCTTATGTTACTCGCTAGAGGATAGTGTAGCATTCTAAAGGTGGAAGAATTTTTAAAATCGGTGCAGTAGTTTCTAAGTTCTCGTTTACGTTCCCGTATAAATTGGGATAAAACATAATGTTTATGTCTTTCCTAAGGTCTTAGATTGTCTCTGTACAAAATTTCATTTGAATTGGTTCAGTTGTTTGGGCGGGACAACCAGACAGAGCTACTTTTGCATTCATTATATTAGTAAGGACCGGTTCCCGTGGGAATATTCGGATGAATTGAAGTCTATGTCCTTCTAGATCATCTCTGTATAGAATTTTACTTAAATCGACTCAGTGGTTTGGGCCGCAGATTCTTTCGTACTTGTTATAGTAGTAAGGACTCTAGTTCCTGTAGGAATATGGGGATGAGTTGAAGTTTATGTTACTTGAGGATAGTGAGGCGTTCTAACGGTGGAAAAATTATTAAAATCGGTGCTGTAGTTTCAAGGTTCCTGTACACGTTCTCGTTCTCATTAGAATAAAGAGATAAAATGCATAGCCTATGTCCTTTCTCAGGTTCTAGGCTATCTATCTACCAAATTTCATTCAAATCGGTTGAGTAGTTTGGGCGGGAGACGGTAAAAGAGATAGAAAGCTGAACAGACAGAATTACACATTACACATTTATAATATTAGTTAGGATTCCTCCTAGCAATGTAGTTTATGAATCAATACAGAGTATAAAAAAAACCATAAAAATGGTAAAAACAAATTGTTCATTAATATTTAATATATTTTTTCAAAACCCCCCCCGAAAAATTTTTCTGCGTTCGCCCCTGTATTCCTCCCATTTAGTTATTTTACAGCCTTACAAAAGTCAGATGACGAAATAGCGCAACTTATCGCAGTTATTTTTTGTTGCTCAAATTCAGTCTTTTTTGAGAGGCAAAGCCTTTTATATTCTTTGTTTGATTTCGTATACAAAATTTTAAATAATTCAGAATTGTGTAACCTGAGTAGTTTGAGAAGAGCAAACGATTTCTGTCTCGCCCTTTTGCAGTCATTATCAAACCAATTATTATAGTAAAGGTTATATGCTGGTTCCGTTGTTTCAAGACCTCGAGTCCAAATTCTAAAAACCCTTCTGTAGGCTGCTCCAAAAACCCTTACTGCAAATAATAAAGAAAATCGGTCAAGCGGTTCAGGCTGCAGATCCATATATGGACAGGTGGACATTCAGACAGACAGATTTGCAGAACCTCCTTTTTTCGGTGCTTGTCTTTGTAATGAATTTTATCAATATCATTGGATCCGTTTTTGACAAAAAACGAGTTTTATTATAATGGGTGTATAGAAAAACATTACAACATGACCTAAATATTCAATTCGAAAAATCACTCTGTAGAATGATGAATGATCACTCTATTGTTCAAAGCTTGGAATTTAGGGCCCACCAGACAGACACAGTTCGCGGTATAAATTTTTTCCACTTTCTCATCATCGTATTCTTTTTTATGAATTCATACGTAGCTTCTCTCATATTTTGCACCAATTTTCTTGAGTAAAAGTTGTAACGATTGATTCATTCTCTAAACAGATTCTGCTGACTATACTTTTGGTTTTGGTCAGCAAACACATATCGAAAAGCGTTATTCTATTTAATAACGCTATTGTTTGCCTTAATCAGATGAAAGAAATTATTATCTTTCCATTGGTAACACTGCTTACATTCGTTGCGTTCGTATGTTTCTGGACATACGTCATGCTTTGTATGACCACAGCCAATAATCCAAGAATTTTGCCATACACAACAGAAATGGATAAAGATCACTTGAACCGGATTCTTGATGAAAACTATAGAGGTATGTCGTATGAATTAACTCAAACCTTCGTAATTTTTTCCAACTTCTTTATATTCCGCAAAATTTTCTTGTACAAATTTTAAAAAATAAAATCTTTCAAACATAAAATGAATTCAACACTATTAACATTATATGCATTATATTAATTTTTTTTTTATCTTTATTGGTTAACTAATTAATTTATTTTAATGATTCCAAAATAATTACCCATTGATATAAAATTTGTTACACTTTAATTTAGTTTTTACTTTAAATCACATTTTCAGAACTAGGTTTTAAATTGTATATCAAAAAAGACAGAAAAGATCTCAAAAATGTTTTCACTATGCTCTTAACACTTCTTTGAATATTTTTAGTCTTCACAAAAGTCGATTACGTTGAAGAAGAATCGATACGCAATCTATGGTGGACGTATATTTTGGGTTGGATTTGGACAACCGAGTTCATATTTGGGTGTGAAGAGTTTTGTCTTGATGCTTCTGTAAGCATTTGGTGTTTTTGTCATACGAATTTCAATACCAAAAATGTGTTGAAACTACTACTTCGATTCCACCTGGGAACTGTTGCAAAAGGCTCACTTATCTTTCCACTCTCAAGAGCATCTGAGATTGTGCTGAATGTCTGTAGTAAGATGTAAGTTAATTTACTTCGGAGTACATTTACAATTGCATCAACAAAAACCATTTGTTATTCCAGACTTAGTCTTATAAGACTCGGATCTGTTAAGAAACTACGTCAACACATGGAATCACTCCTAAAGATAATCGAGTGTTTCAACCATTGTCTGTATGCAGAGGTTGCAACTGAAGCAACTGACCTATGTTCGGCTTGCAAAACGGTAATAGTTTTTCAGTAAATTTTGTCAGCATTGCTAATTTTATTATTTTTCAGACAAATGTAACGATCCCGCCTGAAGTTGCAACCATAAGCAATGTGGCGAAATTTATTTTATTTCTTGCAAAATTGACAGTGGCTGATCTTACAGGCATCATTGGAATGTTATTGCTGAGGCGCCGTTCTGATGGTGTGTTCTTCTATTTGGCTCCAGTTTTCTTCAGCCGCATCCTAGCATTTTACATTGCTCATGTAGTCCTTTCATTGTTTGAAGTAAGTTGTGATTGATTGCCTTTTCTGTTAAAGGATTGTCTTAAAAGAAACATTGATTGTAGAAAATCATTGACACAACAGTGTTTTGTGCTGCTGAGGAAACACAAGTATGTCGTATTGGCGGTCGTTTGGCGCAAACTAGACTGGCTGCATTTATAAAAGAAGGCCAAGTTAAAATACAACAGATTGGAATTCAGATTGTGAGAATACCAGTTAAGCCTATGCCGAGTGAACAAGCAATATCTACCTGAAATAACTTGGCTAATAGCATTTTTCATAGAAATTAATTTCTTTCTGTATTCGATTGCTAAAAATTAACCCAGAGGTTTTCCTTATCCACAATCTTATCTAATAAAAACAATTTCAATCAGAAGATTCAATATTTATAGAAAATTAAAATCGAAAAAAAACTTGTCAACTTTAAATGTTATCGTATGAGGTTACGTTATATTATGACATTTAAGGATCAAAGAAAAAAATGTAATATATTGTAACGCGAACCCAACATTTAATACCAATTTCTTAATCGAAAACGATCAACCGAAAACACAAGCGGCAACACTAGTGTAAGTGTAGAAATATACCAGGAGGAAAAATGTTTGACAGGAGTGGAGAGTGGAGACCATGTGGAAATTACTGAAGAGTTCTGGATGAAATGTCATTCGATATAAATAGGCTGCCCGAGGCAACCAGATGTCAGTTTTTATTATAGAGTGATATAGTTAAGAGTGAATTGTTGTTTACAAGTGATAGTTCAAAAGTCGAGTTGAGATCGAATAAAGTATAGATACTGAATAAAAGTGGTAGAAATAAATTGAAAGGTGAAGTTCTATTTTGCGAACTAAGCGCACGTTACAATATTTAAATGAATACAAAAACTTAAAAAAAAATGTCTATTGTAAAGAGACCTAGGAGTAGAAATGTATCCTAAAACGGAAAAGAGCGCAGAGACTGTATGCATTCCCAAAAAAATGTATTGAAGATTACAAACCACTCGATATCAAATGATCGTTAGTTATTGGAGGACTTCTGCTTTAAGAGTGGTGTCAAAACTGGATGAATACACCCATAACAACACTAATCTTAACATATTGTGCCTATTCGGAATGGAAGCCATCATAAGAGAAGGCATCAAACCTAATGACTGTTAGCAAAATTCATAGGCTTGCATGCATTGGCTCGACCAGTGCCATGAGATTGACACCAACTGCTACTCTGGAAACTTCCCTGTCGCTAGCTCGCTCTTACCTTTTTACTAAAAAGATTGCGACGAAAAGAGCACTGCGGCTCAAAACAATGTAATAATTGGATGATAGGCGCATCAGGACACAAAACTCTTATAAATACTACTGATGTAGACATTCAAACTGACCACAGACCAGTGGGCTTAACAAATATTCCGACAGTGAAATGCTATTAGAAAAACAGGGTTTTAAAAGAGAATCATGTCGCCATTTTCACAGCAAAATGGACGAGGTGTAGTTTTAGTCATCCTCTCTAGTTATTCTCCCATAAACACAGGGTGTCCCGTACTTCGTGTATTATCCTTTGGGATTATTACCCGTAGGATAATACACGAAGTACGGGAAACCCTGTATATGCGCCCTTTTGTGCATCCCTTTTGCATGCATAATTTAAAAGCAATCACTAAAAAGTCTTCCTAGTCGTACATCAACAGAAAACGCTTCGCAAGCTAAAATCAACAATGTCAAACAGAAATTCGATTCGTGTCATATTTTGACTGAAGATTTTTATTTTAATTATCACAACAGAGTATTAAATGCCAATGACAAATTGTTCCCTTGCGACTTCCTTGTTATGCACTTTGATTGATTAGCACAGCAAAGTCACGCATATAATTAAAAGGCTCTTGTTAAAACATCCACATCTTTTATGGAAAGCAAACGTTGTTGTGTTAAGCATTAAAGTTTTGTGTTTCGTTAAAAAAATTGGATTTTAGACTCTGAACCGAATCTCAAGTCATGAATCGCTCCAAAAAACTCAAAAAATGCACGGACAAACCATGGCTTTGTTTGTTTTCGATATTTTTAGTTTTCTTAGTAAGTTAACATGCATTTAAGTATATGTACCACCTAATTCTGAACATTTAAAAAAGAAGAAGAAAAAAAAACAAAACGAAAGTGATAACTTGAATGTTTCATTGGGAATGACAAGATTTGCAAGCTTGTCGAAACCTTCTTATCAGTATAATAATTGTCAATTCTAATTCTTAAAACTGCTTACAGTTAACGATTGCAGTACTTTCAATCATCAATGGAAACTATCTGCCCATCATCAATGGATACGACACGTTTGGAAATATTTGCGGGGTTCAACAAAACACACCTTTTCAAAACGTTTCTCTTTCTGGATACGACACCTCTGAGAAGCCATACGTCCTGTACTTTGGTTTGGAAAATGTAGCCAACGTTATGAGAATTTGCGTCAATGAATGCCCTGACAATGTCTACCCTGATGATCGTGACCTCATTGCATATTGGTTGCTACATAAACATAAACTCTGTCGTTATGATTTCGACATGATGAAAATTTTAGATTTTTATTATTATATTAATTACAAGACAAGTGCTGGGCCATGTCCTAAAGGCGTCATTCGCGAGAGGTGCAGTTTTAGGACCATTTGCATTGATTTTTTTTAGCTAACTTACTTTAATTATACAGCTACATAATCAAACAAAGATGCATACCAGTTGACTATATAGATGATGTTGCTGAAACCTTTTCCGTCATTAATTCGATATTTAAAACCTCTTCTCTAATTTTTATTAATGTCTATTTGACTTGGCCCTATCATGTTTTTCTTGGAGGAGTCGCACTTTGTAAGTAATATTTGACTTTTTTTCAAATTTCAAATATTTTAAAATTTTCTCTCAGTGATTTGTTTGATGTTCGCTGGATTAATTTGGTGGCAGCAAAAATTTTGTTCATGGTTAATTTGTGTTTCTTGTTTGTTGGCGAACGGTGGTTTTGGTGCTTTGCTCTGGCACGCTTATGCTAACGATTATAAACGCGTCGATCCCCGATCAAAATTGTATCATCTATTAGAGGAGTTTCAAACAAACAATAGAATTCTGTACACTGCGGCTGTTTCAAATACAATCACCACGGTAATTGTTAAATGATTTTTTTATCTTCAGTTTTACTTTTTTTTGTGAAAACAAGAGTTTGGTTAAGTTGATGTCTAATCAAATGTCAATTCGACTAACACACTTATGGTGTTAGAGGTAGCCAGAACTTAAAAAAATATCGATTTTTTTGGTTTTGCATTTTCTTAAAGTATAGTATCTTAAAATTATTTTCTGTAAGTTTGAAGTGAATCCGACAAATATCTTTCGAGTTTTTCAGCGAAGAATAAAAAGCTCTCGAGCGGTCTGGTATGGACTGTAAAACTTTAAATGCGTTATTCTCAAAACTGTGTTTTTTGAACTGGTGACCACTGTTACTCAAAAAACGCTCAATAGATTTAAATAAAACTTATACAGCATTTTGAAAAAATGAAATGCTAGTGCCTGATCGAAGGTTTTTTTTTTTTAAGTTTTAGTGAAGTAATGTTAAAATATGATGAAATGATGCTATGTTTTTATTTATGCGGAATAAACTTAATTATGTACAAGTAAAACAAAATTATTAAAAAGTGGCGTTTTTTCAGGCTCCTGACTACATGTAACCCATCATGAAAGATTCCCTTTATCTTCATAGTGGAAGAACTATTTTGGGGTTTCTATAAACGGGAAGATGATATCTCTTAGAGATGTTTTCTTCTGTGAATCTTTACTGAAGCTTAGTTGCCATTTTTGAAAGTTGAAAAATCAACAGATAGGCTTTTAATTTTCAAGAATTAAACTCAAACTTTATAAGGAAATTCATTTGCTTATCAATGGCACCTATAAATAAAAAATTAGCACAACTGGATCGCACGAACTTGTGATTGTGTGCTAAATCCGATATCAAAATCTCAAGGCTAATTACAAGGTCTTAGTATCCGCCCTTCATAATATATTTGGTGGAACAGGGTTACCAGCTGCACATTAATTATGAAAATTAAATCACACAGACAGAATATAATATAAAAAGTTAATTCAAATATTCCAAAGGTGTTAAGCAAAAAATAAAACAGCCATGTTTCGAAGTTGGGTATACATATCAACGCTGAAACTATAATCAAAACTGTTGGACCACTTTTTTTTAGAGAAAATGTAATTTTATTTTTTACGTTTTTTACAAAGGAGTTTCTTAGTGCCAAAGGCACTACAGAGTTATATTTTTCAAAAATACTACCGTGGCTTGTAAAACACTACTTTTTATCAAATGAATAGTTTTAAAAGAACAAAAAAATGACTTTGGCACAGAGCCTTAGAGCTTAATAGCAAAAATGATTATTCCAAGTAGTTTTTCGTGGGAAGTTATTCAAGCTGCAACATTGCACAGTTTTTTTTTAAAATCTAACTTTTTATTGAAAAGCTCATTTGTTTTAGAATATTTGATAAATACATTTTTTTTTAATCCACAGGTTTTATACATTCTAATTCAAAGGAATCTATGTTCAACGTTTGATTGTATTCTAAATAAATAATTTTTATGTTGTTGTGGGCTTGAGCAGTGCTGACTGTCGTTGGCTGTAATGTCGGTGGAGGGGAAGATAAGTTCGATAGTTGTATAACGTTCGCAAAGTTCGATAAAACAAAACTTTTCCTTTGACTTTAATTATACTGCTTTTATTCGATATCTACTTTTATTCGATATACAACTCGATTAATTGACTCAATCTTTACACTATCACTTTATAATCAAAACTGACCCCTGGTCACATCAGCAGCCTGTTTATATAGTAAACCATGTCACATCGAGAGCTTTCCAGTAAATTCGGATATCGAGAGCTTTCCAGTAGTTTGCTGTATAGCATTCCCTTCCTGGTATATTTCTACACACACACAAACACGCTCCCTTACATGCAACCCCTTCCATTAGAGTACATTATAGTGATACCACTTTGTGGTTTCGGTAGAACGTTTTCGTTTAGGTAATTTGTCTTTAATTTTGGATATACATTACAGTTGCCTCGGTGCTGGAAGCTATTTTATTTCCGTGTCATTGGATGTGTTTCTCTATGACTTCAACATCTCTTACACTGCGTTCCTCTTCTTACGACGACGTAGAAGTCTCCAAAGATGTCTTCTAGCGATGTTAGGAATGCTGGATCCATCACGGATAGGACATAGAGATACCGGTCAGGGGACTGGGTTAAATTAAACAAATAAATAGGTTGGCGCAACAGGGCGAAGAACCCCGGGACTAGTGCATTTCTCACAACCATTGCCTTTGTGAGGAAATGTAGGGGACCTAGAATTGTCTGCCGATTCCAAAAGGCTTATAAGAGAAAGAGCTTTTCATAGCAATTAATTTACTATCGGATGACTTGCCAATGCCTTGCGAAAGTCTATGACCGTGGAAAAACATGTTAAGCTCCTGTTGGGATTCGAGCCTCGAGCCTCCCGTCAAACAGGGAGCTGGGTAATCTGCAAATATATTAAAAAGTGGGCAGGAATGGGATGGGATTTTTCTCAGCATTTTGGTGTTGAGGTTGATTAGGTATTTGTGTATGGCAACAGTTTTTGACGTTTTGAAGAGCTTTTCATTGATTTGGTTTTCTATACAAAGATGTGCAATACCGAAGAGCCTTACGTTCGACTACTTGCACTTTCTTTATGTGTGTTGGACTTATTGTGTACGACATATGGAAGCAATAATTAAGTTTGGGTAAAATTAGTTGCTTGTAAAGCAGAAGTTTCGTTCGTGTTTGGAGACCACTTCTAACTTTCATAAGAGATTGGAGTAGAGCTAAGCCACAGTTTCCCTAGAAAAGAGTTTATTTATCATGTTGGTTAAATTTGAAGAAAAACAACAAGGTATTTAACAGGATTTCGAATCTTGTGGCTGTGCAATTGCGCGAGGGATTCCTAAGGCAGATCACATATTTTTTATCTATATTCTTAAGTGAAAGTCGTTATGATAATTGATTTTCTCTTTGTCGTCACAGATTCTGCTGACTATAGTTTTGGTTTTGGTCAGCAAACACATATCGAAAAGTGTTATTCTATTCAAGGATGCTGTTTTTTGCCTTAATCAGATAAAAGAAATTATCATCTTTCCATTGGTAACACTGCTTACATTCATTGGATTCGTATGTTTCTGGACCTACGTCATGCTTTGTATAACCACAGCCAATAATCCAAGAATTTTACCATACACAACAGAAATGCATAAAGATGTCGCCTTGAACCGGATTCTTGATGAAAACTATAGAGGTAAAGCGTATGTATTAACTCAAACCTTCATAAAATTTTTAAAATTTCATGATTCCTATATTACGTTAAGTTTTGTTGTACACATTTTAAAAAATAAAATCTTTCAAGTGTAGGTACACAAAATTAGCTTAAAACTAATAAATTGAATATATACTTTTTCTTTATGATTATATTAATTTTGTTTTACCTTTTATTTATTTCAAAATAATAGTCCATGGATAAAAATCTCATTACACTACTTAAAGACCGAGTAAAGTTTTTTCTTTAAGCATTTTAAGAGCTAGGTTCAAAATTGTATATCAAAAAAGACAGAAAAGATCTCAAAAATGTTTTTACTATGTTCTTATCACTTCTTTGAATATTTTTAGTCTTCACAAAAGTCGATTACGTTGAAGAGGAATCGATACGGAATCTTTGGTGGACGTATATTTTGGGTTGGATTTGGACAACCGTGTTCATATTTGGGTGTGAAGAGTTTTGTCTTGACGCTTCTGTAAGCTTTTGGTGTTTTTGCCACACAAATTTTACTACTAGAACTGTGTTGAAACTACTGTTTCGATTCCACCTGGGAACTGTTGCAAAAGGCTCACTTATCATTCCACTCTAAAGAGCTTCTGAGATTGTGCTGAATGTCTGTAGTAAGATGTAAGTGAATTTACTTCGGAGAAAATTTACAATTGCATCTACAACAACCATTTGTTATTCCAGACTTAGTCTTATAAAACTCGGAGTGGTTCAGAAACTACGTCAACACATAGAATCATTCCTAAAGAGAATCGAGTGTTTCAAACATTGTCTGTATGCAAAGGTTGCAACTGAAGCAACTGACCTATGTTCGGCTTGCAAAACGGTAATAGTATTTCAGTAAATTTTGTCAACATTGCTAATTTTATTACTTTTCAGACAAATGTAACGATCCCGCCTGAAGTTGCAACCATAAACAATGTGACGAAATTTATTTTATTTCTTGCAAAATTGACAGTGGCTGATCTTACAGGCATCATAGCAATGCTTTTGCTAAGGCGCCGTTCTGATGGTGTGTTCTTCTATTTGGCTCCAGTTTTCTTTAGCCGGATCCTAGCATTTTTCATTGCTCATGTAGTCCTTTCATTGTTTGAAGTAAGTTGTGATTGATTGTCTTTTCTGTTAAATGATTGAAACATTGATTGTAGAAAATCATTGACACAACAGTGTTTTGTGCTGCTGAGGAAACACAAGTATGTCGTATTGGCGGTCGTTTGGCGCAAACTAGGCTGGCTGCATTTATAAAAGAAAGCCAAGTTAAAATACAACAGATTGGAATTCAGACTGTGAGAATACCAGTTAAGCCTATGCCGAGTGAACAAGCAATTCTTACCTGAAATAACTGGTGTGAACTTTGAGAAATTTCTTTATTCGTTTGTTAAAAACTAACCAAGAAGTTTTTTTTTCTCCAAAGTCTTATCTAATAAAAACAATTTCTATCAGAAGATTCAATATTTAGAAAATAAAAATCGAAACAAAACTTGTCAACTTTTAATATCATCGTATGAGGTTATGTTATGACTTATGACATTTAACACAAAAATTTCAAAAAATGTGTAGGTTGTAAAGAAACCTAGGAGTAGAAAAGCATGCTAAAACTGAAAAGGGCGCAGAGACTGTATGCATTCCGAAAAAATGTATTGAAGATTACAAACCACTCGATATCAAATGATCGTTAGTTATTTGAGGACTTCATCTTTAAGAGTGGTCTCAAAACTGGATGAATACACCCATAACAATACCAATCTTCACATATGCCTGTTCGGAATGGAAGCCATCATTAGAGAAGGCATCAAACTCAATGACTGTTACCAAAATCCAAAGGCTTGCCTGTATTGTCATCCAGTGCCATGAGATTGACACCAACTGCAGCTCTGAAAACTTTCTTGTCGCTAGCTAGCTCAAACCTTTTTACTAAAAAGATTGCGACGAAAAGCGCACTGCGGCTCAAAACAATGTAATAATTAGATGATAGGCCTATTAGGACACAGAACCCTTATAAATACTACTGATGTAGACATTCAAACAGACCACATCCCTCAGCATGATGACTTTAATCCAGTGGACCTAATAAACATTTTGACAAGGAAATGCTAGGAGGAAAAAGGGTTATAAAGCAGGGTTATAAAAGCAAATCAATTCGCCGTTTTCACCGTTTCCACAGACATTTCCAAAAAGTGACTATAGAGGTTGAGCTAGCCATCTTCTCAGATTACTCTCTTATAAATAGAACAGTAAAGCTCTCCTACTTTTGAAGTGTTTTCCAAGCAGAAGTAATTACATTCAGCGAAGCAGCAAAACACCTACAAATTGATCAACAAAAATTTTGAAATCTTCATAGATAGCCAGGCGGCCATATTAAGTATCTTATCACTCGAATGCAGCGAGACAAACACCTCTGTACTCATGTCAGCAAAACAATAAGAAAACAAAATTTTAAAATCTTTTCTAAAAGCCGCTAATGACAAAAACCTATGGCCACATGTTTAAAAGAAAAAAACAGATTTATGATTTAGTTTAGCTCTCTCCCTTGCAATTTTTTTTTCATCCTTTAAATGATTTTAAATTACTGCATTTTCCAAATGTAGGTACTATCGATTCCAATAAAGGTTTCATGGATTTTTCTGGATTTTATGTGCCTTTTTGTTTCCGATTGCCTTTAGTAAATCACTTTTGGAAGTTGCGTAATTTTTTTAGAATCAAAAAGACAAGGCTTATGCTTTGACATTTTGAGTTATCATTTATGTCATCGAGAATCCGATTTAATGTGAAGCTGTGATAAAATTTATCAGAAAATTTTCACAGATCGGGAATTAACCCCCAGGAGCTTAGAGACATTATTACCGGTGTATCGTACTAACATGATAATAGCCTTCTCTCTTTTTAGGATGCAGTAGCTGGAAACAATGTGGTTGTAATTTCACATATAACCTCAAGAGCGGTGCGGCGTTCAGATGCAACTGGGAGGCTTAAAGAAAAGTAAATGCCCCAAAACGGGAATCGAACCCACGTGTCCAGCCTATCCCCCGAAAACTTTCCTACTGCATCACGGCCGACGCGACGGCCACCAAATTATTTTGCTTTCCTTGCCAAATTTTCAGTTTCACTTCAGTGATATTCAATGAGAATGTGACTTAAACATCACTCTCTTCAGGTACTTAAGAGAGCTATAAAAATAAGAAACCACAAACGACATAAATTGATCACTTGATCCTTCCACTTCCAAACAGTAAAACAATTAAGGCTAAAAAAAAGATTCACAATTTCTAAGACTTAGGTACTGAATATAATTTATCTTGACTTCGCATAGAAATCACCCCCCATAAGCAAATGACAAAAGTATATCTCCCTTATACCAACAGCCGCATCAAACCAAAAAGCCCTTCCCAAATTCCCAAGTAACACCTGGTATTTCAACTCCTCTAATCATTATTAATCTTCTTTCCAAAACACAAGGCACGCGCCACAAATGGTTTGAGTTCTTAAGCGGTCTGATAATGCGAAAAGGTACTTACATTTTGGGGATTTTGTTAGATGCGGCACGCGCTTCTTTACCGCAAACACACCCTCACACCCTCACACGCAACTAAACTGCACCCATAGTGTTAGAAAATAAAGACTTGGAATTAAAATGGTGGTAAATACATTAACATTGTGATTTGTCAGGAAGAGGGTGTAATTGCACCGCCCCGAAGGCAATTCCTACGGCTTCTATACTTATGCATTCAGATAAATGTGTATTCCTGAATGGGTCACGCGTGTACGCTTTGAATTATGAACTCAGATTATTTACTTTTCTAATGCAGTGGTGAGGATTGCTTTCTGGAATCAGGAGATAAGAAAAAGAAAAACCGCTTTTGATACTTCTTATTTGCTTATTTTTCGTCAAGATAGTTTCAAGGAGAAGAGTAATAAAGGCTCATCCTATTTGATGGAAAAATCGTTCAATTTTGAACCAACCGCAACCCCACTCAATTTATGAGGCTGAATTTGCAAACGTCAGTAGATTCACAACACTCGCTCTATAATCCGATGCAATATGTGTGCACGACCGACGAAGTCAGTGAAAGGCTATTCGCATTTGTGTGGCTTTTTTTTCTTTTTTTTTTTTTAATCCATCTTACTTCACTTCACAAGCAAAAGATCTACCCATGCAAACATTTCTACTTTGATTCGATATATAAATAAAATGCATCGTTCCAATTTCATCAACTTCTATCGCACATAGGCACACATACTCTACACTTGAACTCAAAAGGAAGCCAATTTATCACCGCAATACAGAAGTGTAATATGTATGTCATACACTCATGCAGGATACAGGTAACTTTTAACTTTATTTCCGCAACTCCTGCTCCATCATGGCTTACCAGATAGACCCAGCTAGCACACCGAGCATAATTATAATTAAATAATCTTGCAGCGGATGCAGTTTCATATTTGCATACATCCTCTGACGCCGCGTCGCGTCGGTCGCCTTCGCTACCAAAGCCGCCACACTGTCGTCGTTATAGGAATCGAACATTTTTGATCGGGAATGCACACACAGAGAGTAGAATTTGCGAATATAACGTATTATGAGATATTTTAGTGATGCCAAGCAATATACTGGATAAATTGGGAAGTTATTACCCGCAGGATATTAACAACTTCTGCTGAATGCCATGATGAGAATGTGTAAAGAAGTGTTTTCAGGGGGTAGACTCCAACAGTTTCAAATATTAATCAGTTTAGAAGTGTTAATCCTGTTTTAATGAGAAATTCTAATTTGATTTGATCTTCGGTATTTTTCATAGCGAATTGCTGACAGAGTTGCCAAGTAATTTCAGTGTGGAGTTTTGACTTCCGGTCAAAACTTTGCATCCACAAAATCTAAGCTGTTTGTGTTTAGATTGTGTTGTGATGTGACAAGTAGAAAGGACGACATCTTTGTGATAGTTTCCAACCATGTAACCCCACGGCCTCGCCATTAAAACCTTCAAGAGACAAATATATTGATGTCCGCTTTTCTTTGTTATCCCTCAGAAAGAAAAACAGAATAGAGAATAGGGAAGACAAAAAAAAAAAAAAAACTACCAACTTGTTCAAGCTCTTCAGATGGAAAGTTTCTGGAAAAAGTTTCTTTTTAGTGATGGTCTGTGTTCCAGGCTTTATTCATTATCCTAAATAAAGTTTTCAGTTTGTGGAACAATGCATTTTTATGCATTACTTACAAGACAGGACCTTTTCCTTCAAGTAAAAGTCAATAGTGGAACTTTTAAATGAGTTTGCACTCAACTATTGGGATGGAAAAAGCAGAACTTTCTTTCTAAAAACAAAAAAAAAAAAGCGAATCACTTCCTTTTCTTGTGTCATCCACAAACGAAGACACAACAACTGCCTGGTAGGCCATTTTGAGTTATAAGAGAAAACCAATGAAACAAGAAAAAAACTAATGCAGATTTACCAACTATCAGATTTTTTGAAAGTCACTTGAATTATTCAAATGGAGATCATTTAATTGCAATTTGTCTCTGACTGCCGCCTTTCTGTAATAGAATATGGATATTGCAGGAAAAAATATCGTCCTCGCTCATGGGTATTGAAAAGTTATTCATGTGCATATATTTAGACAACGCATGACTGCTTAAGGATATTTTTTTTCTCCTTTTTTTTTTTAGCGTCTTTTGCAGCGACAACGTCGATGGTAGACAATGTTCTTCAGTAGAATCGGAAAATTCAAATATATCCGCTACACCTTTGTACGGATAGACCGGCAAACTACTTAAGATGCAACGAACTTCTTTGCCTTTCTGTCTGTTCTTATTCCTGTTTTATGATCCTGCGAGCCTTAAACGTTTGCCTCTGGCAATCGTACGAGAATATAAGTAATTTTTTTGGCAAAGGTTTTTGTGAGACGATAAGAGATGTCTTATGAGGAGTTCAAGAAGTAGTTTTTTTTATTTTTGTTCTAACTTTTTCCGAGCAGATAAGGTAAGGGTTGAATGAAATTTTTAGGAACACAAGAAGAATAATAAGTAAAAATTATAAGAAAGAAAAATATGTGCATCATGTATTTTGATTTGATATGTTTGAAAGGCTATGAAATCTCCTTTTGCTGCAATAACTTTTTTAAAACTCGAATTAAACTAACAGGCGATGTTTAAGGACCAAAGGACCAATGATCGGGAAAACTCATTTGAAACAAGAAGCATCATAACAAACATTATATGCTATTTGTGGGAAGTGTTTAGCCTTAGTAGAGCTTAAGGCTTTGCATACACTATATTAGTCTCTTTAACGCAGCCTTTTTGTGAATATCGTTCAAACGGTCGCATCGTGAAAATTCGCAGCATTTTCTAGGGAGAATTTAAACAATTTTGTTGCAAATTTAGGCTTTCAGGCGATAAACTCAACTGTAGCTTGAGTAATATGAGTTTTTAAAGCACTTGTATTTAGGGGATTACCCGCTTACCCATATAAATAGGGTGCTGCAACAGAGCGGGATGCCCCGGGACCTAGCCCATTCCTCTCAAACATTCCTTGTGAGAGAATGTAGTGGACCTACAATTTTCTGCCGATTACGAAGTACGAACGGCTAATAGGGCAAT
Source organism: Melanostoma mellinum (assembly GCA_914767635.1). Taxonomy (NCBI): domain Eukaryota; kingdom Metazoa; phylum Arthropoda; class Insecta; order Diptera; family Syrphidae; genus Melanostoma; species Melanostoma mellinum. The sequence continues at coordinate 54,036,646 of OU612059.1, read as the reverse complement.
CGCTTTTCATGGCAATGAACTTACGACTTGCCAATTCCTCGCGAAAGGCGATACCGGTCAAAAATGCTTGGACTATTTTGGGATTCGAAAGCAAAGTCTTTTTGGTAGCCCAAAATTTATTTTCTACCATCATGTGATTGTGCCTTGTAAAAAGTTAAAATTGCATGATCGTGGTGTTGCCGTCGCCAAAACGCGAAATTATGAGACCAAGAAAATTTCTCACACACTAAAGCCATTATTGGCCTTGTTGTGTAACTTCTTGGCATGTTCTGTTGAAACCACATAAAGTTTAAGTCATGATCTTCAATCCCCCCAAAATTAGCTTATCATAAGGCTATACCTCTGCAAATAAACTGAAGAAAGTCGGACAAGTTACATTTATGATCATAGACCATATTAAACATTTACTTAGCTCCATATGCTGCAATTTTGTTTTTTAATTACACACCGAGTGAGAAATGGGCCTCATCGCTAATGAAAATGTTTGAAAAGTCGGTGTTTACTGTATGTTGCTCCAGCAACCAAGAAGCGTAAATACGGCGAGCATTGAGAATGGTCAAATGGTAAATGAGCCATGTTTTGTCGGCACCAAAACGTCCGCATGGATATAAGTCTGCGGAACAAAAGTCCCAACTTTAATTTTTGAGATTTTTGTCAAACTCAAGTGAGACAAAAGTCCTTCTTCGATTTGGGAGTTATGTCTAACGTGACCATTTATTTTTTTTGTCAAAGCGGGACATCTTCGGAATTATGTAATAAAAAAATGTTACTAGTTTTTTACAAGGTTTTTTATTATTATTTTTAAATAATCAAAGCAAATAAGTAGTGGCGTGGATTTTAGTTTGTATTTTTATATTTATCGGCTGAACAAATTTGTTTTAAAATATATCGAGTCTTGTTTTTAGAAAAGTGTGAAGTTTAGTACATGATTTATTTATATTTATCTTTGTAATCAAAGTAGCTTTCATTACTAAGACACTAAACTGTGTTTTATCACTTCTTGTCCAAACCTTTGTTCATTTGAGAAAAAACTTTTTCCACAGGTGCGTTACTTCCAGGCAGACACATAACGTACTCAATAATTGTAGAAAAATTTGTTAAAGTTAGATTATTGGCACGAATGTGCTGGAATAAACCAACCCAACGATTTTCAGTTGAAAAATTCTCGGTATTCCAGCCAGAAATGTTTTCATCGGTCACAAAGTTTAAAATAAGTGAAAACCCGTCAAAGACTTTCGCATCTTGGCTTCTGCTAATAAATCCTTGTGTGATTAGTAAATCAACCACTAGGCAATTTTGTTAAATTTGCCCATTCAAATACTTCCAGTTCTGTGCTTAATTGACACCACTGGCACTGGTCTAAGAATTCCTTGCTTGTTTTATAAAACTCAGCCGCCGTAGTTTTTATGTTCTGGCTTACTGCTGGTTTTTCTTCTGCTCTTTCTTGTAATCTTACCATCAGGCTACGGACCATGTGAGGAAGGAAAATTGTATTCTCATTTAGTGTTAGGTTATCTCGGAGACGATTAATTTCCTTGGCAGACTCTATAGCCGATACATTTGGCGCTTCGATTTTCAAAACAACTTCATGAAAGGTCGCCGATTGTGCTTGCCAAAAATATAACCACAATTCTGAGCTGGGATTATCGAAAAACGTCTTTAAAATATTTGGACATTTGTCGATACTCTGATATATAGTTTTTCAAATGCTGAAACATTTTGAAAACTCTTTCACAGGCATTAACGTATCCACTATTTTTTACTATAGCCCAGCAGCTTGTGATACTCTGTCTCGGTAGAAATACAAAACTCTTTCAAAGTTTCTACTCGAACGCTGTAGATGTAGAAATGAGTAAATGTTTACTATAATTCATTCGAAATCCACAGGAAGACAATCAGCGGCAGTTTTGATCGCGTTGTGGACTATGTGGGCTCCACATCCAATCCCAATAATCTGTCTGCCGAGTGATTGGTTCAACTACATTATTATTTCCTCCCCTATTTTTCTCCCGAAGTTGCAGCTCGTGTTAACTCCACAAAACGTAACAATTTTTTATTTAAGTCATTAAAATACAATACTTCCTTCAATACAATAATAATACAATAGTACAATAATATCCGATGTTTCGCCTGGCTGCTCCCGAAACTCTAAAACCTTAACTTTCACACATTCCGATGGTAAAAAATTGCGAATTAAAACTGGGAATAATTTGATGGAGCCATGATTTGAAGCATGCGTTAATATAGTTTTGCAATTGGGTTTACGTAAATGCTCTTTTAAATCTTCGGTTGCCATGGTTGAAAGCACATTTACCACAACTGCTTGAAACTTTGTAGGTGCATATCTAAATTCTTGCTCAAAACATGCTAGAATTAAAGAAGAAGAAGAACAGTCATTTGAGCCAAAAACTGTGTGATACGCGCACGTACCCCCAGCTACAGCTAAATCCAAATCCTCAGAAGTCGGCGACTCGGTTTTCTTACAAAAATTATGCTTTGAAGCAGCGGCTTGATCGGCAAGTCTATGTTCTTCTGATTTTAAATGTTTTTCTATATCACTGGCACCATCCAGCACTAGAATCTGTACGACATTTTTCACATGTAACGTCTGCGGTGTCATCTTTTTTTTTTGTTTTATAAATGGATACTTCTGTTGCAAACTAATTTTAAAGGAACACTTGCGTTTAGGCAGTATTGTTTTGTTACAAAACACTACTAGAACTAAAACAAAACCATCGATAACTAATTAACAAGATGGCAATCTCTGGCGGAATTTGTCCACAAGCTGCTCACACACAACTTCACGAAAATTACTTACACAACTTTAATTTTGCCGGATTTGTCAGCTTTGACCACAACTTCAAATGCAACCAACACTTCAGATTTCACCTCGCCAAAAAAGGAATTTTTGAAACATATTTTTTTTCCACTTAAATTTTTTTTAAATTTTTACCTCGAGTATTTTGCTAGCACGCATTCCGAGTTGATAACAATATACAAAAGAATGAAGATGTTTTTGCTTATATTTTATCGAATCAAAAGAAACAAAAATTGCAAAAGCAGGACAATTTCAGCCTCGTTGGGGACAGCGGGACATACTGCCTGAAAGCGGGACTGTCCCGCCCACGCCATCGGGATATACACTGCCAACCACTAGGATGAGGCCACAAATTTTGCAATCGGATTTTCGCTTTTTATAACTGGTGGGAGTTTTGTACCTTGAAAAGTTTGTTACCAGTTCATAGGTACGTGTTTTCCCAAAACAAATTCATAAAATTAAAGGGTTAATTCGAAACGATCGTTGGAATTTCCCAAGATCAATTAATGAACAACTGGTGGCTATAGCATCGGGAGTGTTCATGGTGTTACTATATGTTTCATATACAATGGACCCACCCTTCAAAGTAAAATATGGTCTAGTATACAGACAACTCAAAAACTAAAACTGGCACAGGAACAACTTTTTAGTAAGTCTTGGTAGTCATTTGTGCATTTTGCAAACTGGAGTCTTAGCCATAAACCAATGTTCGAGAATAATAAGTTCATCGAACACGAAAAACAAATTAATTTTGAAAATCTCTGAATGCCAAGCCTGACTAAAAGTACTTAGGTCAACTGTCACAAGTTCCAAACTAGTCTAAGAGACAATTACGTCACTCTCCGAACTATCTAAAAAAAAGGTATGCAATCCTCTACTGGATCACACGATTACACGAAACCTGATGGTAACGAGAAGGTAGACATCCTATAGCTAAAGATCGCACATTCGATCCTTCGTTGGTTTTGAACCCCTCTGTGGTTTAAATAAAAACCTTTTAAAGAGGAATCTGATCAAAACCTGTTCAAAATTTTTAATGCTAAAATATCATTGGAATTCCTACTGAACCTCAATTACAAAATCGTCAAAACTTGCACCGGACCATTAACCGGCACTGTTTTCTGAAGCGATAGCTTGGTAGCAGAGCACATCTCTTTGCCTCGAAACTGAAGAAACATAGAAAGCAGATACTTGACGATGAGATCATCCCCTTAAAGATAATCCACCATCCACAGAAGGTTTTTAACTTGTGGTTCAGTTCAAAAGATAAAGAACTGCAAATAGGATCACTCAGACACAGTAGTGCCGAGAGCTGCGCCGCTCAGAAAGGCATATAATCTAGTCTAAGTGAGATATCAGAGCACCAGTCTATATACTTCCCTATAATCGCTTATTTGCTAAGTTTTCTCGACCTCTCTTCTAACTTGCCCCACAGTAGTGGTTGAGAGAATGCTCTTGGCACTGGCCCTTACTATCTTCCAATTTATCAAACTTGTATTCGAATGTTTTTCTTCACTTCGATTCTATAGGTACACTTTAATTTTGTGATCAAAAAGTAATCCCCTAAGCAGGCATTCCCTATACGTTCGAAAAGCAGAAACATCACAAAAGTACGCAAATGGTATTAATTCACAAAACTCTATCCTACCTACAATATAATCACTTAATCTCATTCAAATGCTGTTCTCTTTGCATCTCTCTACTCAATTCCCATCACTTTCATTTTGAAATCGAAGTAAAATAAATGATTTCCTGAAAGCTGTGCAGCCAACATAGCCAACTTTTACAGTTATTTATTCAAAGCCAAAGATATCGAGTAAATTGCATTGTTGTGGAATTGATTTAAGTGCGTTCACTGGTCCATTCAAAATTAAAAATTTATTTAATTTTACTCCCAATAAAGGTATTTTCGTCGTTGGCTAGACCCAGGCCCGAGTAAGGAGACCAATTTCTCAATTGAATTGAACTGTAATAAATTTCTAGCCAATGGCCCAGACCGAATGATCCCAATGCACAAAGCAATTTTAGAATTTACAGTTGTAATTCATCCCTTTCTTTTCTAGGGATTTTTGTCTCCTCCAGAAGGTTCACATTTTTTTTTTTTTTGTAGGGTGGAACGCATGACCTATACATACTTGTAGTTTCTTTAAGCAGCTACCTTTAATTCTGGCAATAGTCATGCCAGAGCGCCTGCCGATATTTTAAGCATCTCAACTTTTAAAACGCTTATTTTCACTAATAATGAGGTAAACAGGACTGAGACGACAGGAAGGCATTATAAAACCTTAATTGAGGGATGGTTTTTCAGTAAATAGAAAACTGATCGAAGGTCTTTCGAAATCGAATTACAAAATGGAATTACTTTGTCCTTCGACTCAATAAAAAAGCTATTTATTCAAACATGAAGACAAATTAGCATTTCACAGCGCATCATCTTCTTTCCGTCCAATAAAATGTTACTTTTGAGTTTGAGTATGCAGACACACTAATTGCTGACGATAGATACCAAAAATATTTATTTCAACAAATAAATTATTCGCCAAAAGGCTATAAATGAAAGGATGTTGTTTACACCTTTTTCCCTCCACAAGAAATCAAAATAAACTAATCGGGAAAACAACCGACCAAAATTATTTTGATAGAATAAATTATTGATTTTCGTTCGAACGGATGCCTCGAGGATTGGGGGGAGGGTGTCGGGTGAGGTCGGATGGAAATTATCCTTATTTATGAGCTGAAATTTGCACACAATAATTGAAGCGATAAACATCTTTATTTTCATAATCAATTTATTGATAGAGATACATCCGTTGCTGAAGAGGAAAATATTGTTAACGGGGAACCGTTATTAATTTTTGTGGAATTTCGTTATACCACCAAAAAGGGAAAGTAATAGTTTAAGTTATAATTTGCTAATCTTTGGTTTGTGCTCACGAGCACGGATTGATGTTGATTTAACATTAAGTCAATATCATAAATTCGAAAGTAACTCTGTATGTCCGTTAACATTCACTGCTGTAACTGCTGAACCGATTTAAATGAAATTTGGTATAGAACTTGAAAAAGAACATAAGCTATATTTTACTCCTATTCTCTCTCGAACCGGTAACGTAAACAGGAACCTAGAAATTACTGAACTCATTTCAAAAATTCATTCACCGTTAGATGATTTTTGTCAAATTGTCGATAACACAGGCAATCTAAAAACAAGTGACTGAAATTTGGTGTTGCGTAAAACAAAACAAAGAAATCTTTTCTTTGACATGAAGTTAGAAGAGAATTTATGGCATGTTGGAGGAAAAGGAATCAAAAGGTGTCTATTTAACTTTTATAGTTTTTGTGTCATCTGGGCAGATGGAAAGATCAGAGTAGGAAAAAATCTTATCATCATCATTTATGTCAAGGAAATATACGAGTGGGCCAAGGTGGCTGCCTTGAGGAACACCGTATGTGATAGAAATGGGAGTCGATACAAAGCAACGAAATATTATCCTTTAAACACGATGTTCCAAATATGGGAAAAAAAACATTGGCTCTTTTCTTGAGATAAATAATATGTTGAGAGATTTTATTAAAAGCCTCAATGAAGTTTGTGCCATAGAGACGTTTTGAGTTCAGTTCGCCTAGGTTCATGAGCCCTTTAAAACCCCAGTTTTTGAGATAGAAAGTTGAAATAGATTTGTGAGAGGTGAATAGATTTTTGAAGTTAAACGGCTGGAATACCGTTAGAACAAACAGAAAAGTCATCTTTGAGTAATTTAATTGTTTTGTAGTTATATAAGAACATCCTCCGAGAAAAAAAAAAGAATGATACGCAGACTGTTAGACTGACAACTGAAATATTCCAGCTCAGGTTCGAATAATTCGATGTTATAAAATGAAATAAATAAAGCAGCGCCACAGAGCGAGGAGCCCCAGGTTGCCTAGCCCTAGAGCATTTTTCACAGCTATGCCTTTTGAGTGTATGCATGACACAATTTTTTGTCTGCTCCGAACGGCTTATCGAGAGAGCTCTTTTCATTGCAATGCATTTTCTAACGGATGACTTGCCAATTCCTCGCGAAAGGTGATACCCGTGGGAAAACATTTTCGCCTCTATTGGGATTTGAATCTAGAAGATCAGAGTTAACCGGCAGATAATGCTGACCATCACACCAAGTATACCACTTATAAGATTGACTAAAGAAATTTGCAAAAAGGCTTACAACTATTTCAGGATCTGAAGAAGAACAGTTAAGAAAATTGAAGGTTAAATGAAAGCAGTCTGATTTTTTATTAACGTTAAAGTATTGGTAGAAGTGCTTGGGCTCAGAGATGTGTTTGGTCTACATTTTGTCTAGGTAATCGAGATCAAAAGATTCGCATGCAGATGAAAAGTTGGAGAAAGCTAATCAGGCACCATAGCCGCAGCTTCCAAAATTCAAGGTTCTCTTGAGCCTGTAATAGACATACAGATGCTGCCAAAAGAAGGCACGGTAAGCACCAGTAAAGAAAGGAAAATTAGGTGTTGCTAGGATCAGAAAATAAGAGTAAGAGAGTGTGTCCGTTACGTTCTTTGTTAAAATCCACAACTTCACATTTGCCTTCGCGTTTTTTTTTTCTGGATAGATGAATTAAAAAAGTCGTATTTTCAAAGGCACGGTATGATTCTCTATTTATTCTTGTACACATAAAACCCCATGTGGGCCGTGGTTGTGTTCTATAACTAAGTGAAATTACTGGATGTAGTAATCCTAGTAACTGTCATCATTCTCCGAAGCTTCAATCCAACAAGAGGAAACAAAAAGGCCCCCAAAGGCTCTCTGCTAAAAGGGGCAAATATCACCTGCAGATCCACCTACGATGGATGTGACAGAAGTCAAATATCTAAAAAATTCCTTTCGACAGAAATCATGCACAGAAAAACAAATACAACAACTATCAAACGGAGGTTTTTTCAAGCGTTACTGTGAATGTTCCCTTTTCAGAGAGTTTCTGAGTGAATTTTACCCCCAATTTCTATGCACAAGGTAAAGAAGAAGACCTAATATGTTTTGCATCTCTCCCCTCATGTCGATTTTGATACAAATTTAATCACGAACAAAGTCCAATTAATCATCGAGTTTTGAGTTTCATTTTACAGAAATTCTTTTGTGGGTAGTCCAATCATACTTCCAACATCTGATTCCAATGTGTCCCTTTTGTCGATTCGACATAAAATTAAAACATTTCCTAGAAAATAAATGGAGTTTCGATCTTTCAAACATGGATATGCAACATACACAAAGGTACTAGAGAAAGTAAGTCCTGTCGATTTTGGTGTCCTATTGAGTGCAAGGAAATCCTTGTTGTCGACATAAACAACCTCCTTCAAATATTTGAAAGCATACACATGATGATATTGAAATGCCGTCTGCCAGACGGGATAAGAGTTATAAATGCTCATGCAAAACCTCACATGTCTGATGCTCTGAAGTTGAAGTAGGTTCTGTGCGCTTTAAAAATCCTGCATCAACATTTTCTCAAGAGATGTTTGTACTCATATCTGTTTTCCTTAACAATGAAGATTGTGTGTGGAGTCGAATGTCACTTTCTTTTGCTGTTTTGGAGTGTTGGTGCAGGGTACATATACTTTCGGTTGTGAAATTGAACACCTCACCGAATTGAATTTTATTTTCTTTGTCATGTGTATGTGGGTTTGTCGACAAAAAAGGATACAAAGTATCAGGATGTGTCATGCAGATACAGATACGTCTGTTGCCGCAAACAGAAAAAAGAAGAAGAAAAAAGACGTTTTGTTTTTGAATAAATATAATTTACGAAAGCCAAGTTAATATGATTTGGTTTCGTTTTGATTTATTTATTTCAAATATATGCAATGTGCGACCTAAATTCCAAAATGGGAACGCCAACAGCCTGATGCGGTCTGGCAAGAAAACAATACAATTTTGGTAAGTCGTTGAAGAAACGGAGAAAGAAAAAAACCTGTAGGTAAGAGTGTAGATGACACAGTGAAATGGATCTTGAAGTGAATAGCTTTGTTTTGTGTAAGAAAAGTAGTCCACAGCATTTACACGGAAGTCCATAAAAAAAAGGATACACGTTTTTTCAGCTATTGTCCTCGGCTTTTCGTGATGCTTTTTCTTGGCACTAGAATAAAATGTTTTACTTGTATTTATTTTAATGACTCGTTAAATTTTTCTCAATGTCAGCATGAAGTTGCTTATGCACTACACCAGTCGACAAATAGAATTTTCTATTTCGAATTCATTCATCGTATTACAACTCTAATTGAATACAAGTAGAAAACTCGATGTCATCAACCAGACCTATCCGCGCAGTGTTTACTCAAGAATGGAAGCTAGGACCTGTCCTGTATAGCATCTTCAAACCAGATCAATTACAACCAGAAAACGCCACCACAAACATCCTCTTTGGAGTACCAAAGACGGCGAATCAAAATAAAATCAGCAAAGTCCCAGCTGATTTTTATACGAAGATGTTTACAACACACAAACTGCCACAACATCTGCATCAACTTTCCAGACGGAATACAGCTCAAAAAAGTAAGGTCAAGTATCTAGGAGTCCACTTCAACGAACTGCTGCCAACCCGGCAGCCACTGCAGTTGTTAGGAAAACTACCTATGCTTTCTTTTGCGTCCATCTGCTCATGAGCAAAGGACTTAGTTAAAAATCGAAATTACTTACTATTTACTTACCCAGTGTTGGTTCCTGGAGACTCCTTATATTCTGCTTCTACCGGTACCGGAAAGCTACTCTTACTTGAATATTAGAATGAGTTCCTCATTTGTCCAGCCGGGTCCAGGACTGATTTTCGTGTATATTGTTGGTAACTTTCTACACCATTTGGTGTAAGCTGGATGTGAGCTGTAACAGTCAACGAAATGCAACTCCACGTAGAGTCAATGGTAAGCTGCTGGTGGTGTTGTTGCTACGTGTTATCGACACCATTATCATTGCCTGTGTTGGTACATGCTAAATTCTACTGGAATCGGTGTTGTTGGTGGCGAATATTTTTTGTTGAATTTGGTTTGTAGGGGCGAAAATGTAATAGGACATTACAACTTCGAAATCAACACTAACTTTAATGAACTAAAGCTTGGGCCACCTTGAACCCGACGAGCATACCTCAGCCTTAGACATCCTTACAAATACTATTGCGTAATAACATAGATTTATGCTGTATGATCGCAAACACAATTGACTGAAATCAACAGCTTTGTGATCTCATAGGAATCAAGCCTCTTCTACTTGTCAGCTTCAAAATACTGATCCATTTGCCTATCACCGGAATGAACTCAAAACGGATTGAAAAGTTTTCTATTTTGGATTTATGAGTGTATGTGGCTATCTTTATGCTGTTTTTTTTTTAGCATTTGTGTCAACCACAAGCTTTTTGGCTTGCCTTAATTCTTTATTTCTAGTTGGAACCTTTAGGATATGTAATTTAATTTTTTTTTGTCTCATTGTTTTGTGTGATTTCAGAATCTATGTGTAGTTGGCAACCCTGAACCCCCAGATATATTATCAGAGAGAATAAATCAACAGGTTCGAAGGGGTGAAAAATTTCCTGCGTCGTTTGAAGACACCTAAGCACTTAGCAGCATTTTTGGCGACTTCAAATATGTGGTCATTACAATGAAGACCATCGTGAACACACATACCAAGTGCTGACGGCTTTTCGGTTTCTTGGATAATAGCATTGGGGGAATGCTTAGCTATAACGACAAAAGACAGAGACAGACAGCCTTGAGCTTCTGAAGCATTGAATATTAGTCGGTTTCTATTATCCCATGTAACATTTCAATAGTCGTGTTCACACTGTACAATTAGTTGGACAGACTTTGGCTTGAACGACGAATGCTTGATAGCGGATCAGACAACCGCTTGACCAACTTGTTGGATGGTTTTCAAATATTTTTGAAAATCTAGAAGTTGGATGGAGTGGAAGAGTACGTGACATAAGGTTGGACGACAAGCTTGATAAGTGTGAACGCAAACTACATCCGACCACCCAACTTCCATCAAACGAAGTCTGTCCAACTAATGGTACAGTGTGAACTGGGCTAATAACAGTTATTTGGAAACGAATATGAGCGGATTAGAAGTCTTAGACTCGTTTATGAAAATGAAGAAGAGAGTCGGAGACAAAATGGAGCCCTGGGTCAAATCAGCATTCAAATGGTGAATATCAGACTTAAAACCGTTCAACACAACTTATATTGAACAATCTGGAAGGAAATTTCTAATCCAACGAATTAGAAACTTATCGGTACCAAAAACACGTATTTTCGATAAGAGAGCTCGATGTCAAACTTTATCAAATGTTTTAGAAATATCGAGCGCAATAATATTACTTTCTCCAAAGTAATGAAAAGATTGGTTCCATTTTTCGTTAGATAAAGACGAAGAAAAACTGCCTCTATTTGGAAGCAAATTCTGCTTATTGTTTCACATTTCAACACACTCTTTTCCGCATAATTACTAGTCCCTGAACTGTCTCGGAGAACTTGGCTTGAGAACAAACATTACGTGTTTTTGTAGCAATTTGATAATTTTCGTTGCTGCAACATTTCGATAAACACCAAAATAATGGCAATTAATTAAAATGCAAATGGGTCCAATGCAAAAACATTCATTGCTTTAAAAGTTCTCATAAAAAAAAAAACATAAATACACATTCTTAAACAGTTCACACTAAATTCGTAGAGATACAACGACAAAAATTCCAGTTCAAATCTACGACTTATTTAAACAAAAAAAAAAACCGGGGTCATTTTAAGTCCCATGGAAGAGCAACACAACAATCCCACCCATTTGACTTAAGTTTTTATCCTTAAGCGTTAACACTAAACAGCCATGTCTCCCTAGAGTCAGAAGCAAACAACATGGCAAGAAGTAATTAGTCTTATAAATCATTTGGGGACAATGCGTAGCGTTTAGCGTACCATCATCTCTTGGTTTTTATTTTTAAACGGCACATCGGAATTCCCGATGAAATATCTTGGGATTTTTTTGTCTGGATGGAGTTTTGGGGCCACTTGTTGGTTTTTTACTTACTACTCTTACTGCTTTGGTGGCATTCTAAAGACACATTGTGTATGTGCATGTAGATTCCGTGCTCTAAATAGCAAACGTTAAGTCTTGAATACGAACATGTTCTTCCAATGGGACTATGAAAGATGCAATGTATAGTTGCACGCGACCATGGGAATGAAATATTCGTATGTGTATGTACTTTTTTTTTCCTTTGTTTTTCGAAGATTTATCTAAAAATACAAAACCAGATGATCAGATTAGTTTGAAAAATATTGAAATAGAGGCAGTAAGCAGTATGAGAGTTTTTTTTTTTTTTTTGAATAAATTGAAATTTGTTTCCCTCTTATTTTGTGTCGAGCAAAAATCATTTTTTTACTGAACAATTGGATTGGGTGGTATATTTTCTATAATCAGTTCAATGCTTCCAAAACTTGGTTGTATATACACATATACACATACATATATGATGCGTAAGACTTACTGCTCTGCACCTAGTCAAAAACTAATCTTCTGTCAGACAAGATACAAGTTTTTTTGACAAACATAATTGGCTACAAAAAACAAACAAATATCGAAATTTCTGAAAAGTAATAAACAAAACCTCCCCAAATAAATATGTTGGTGTATGTGAGTTTTGAGGGAACTATCTATCATATAGTTTCTTTTGAGATGGCGTAGTACTGAGCATTCCGCTAGGATCCTGTTCCTAGACTCTAAATAAAGGATCTTTTGTCAAAATCATGTTGTGGAGATAATTTTTCAGAGTATCTACAATTCGTAACTTATTCGCTCATACTTTAAAAGCTATTCCGCATAGTTATGCGTTAATATTCGGGCTCAACAAAATGAGGAAAAGAAATGATACATTTCGACAAGAAATTTGGTTCGCGATTAAAAAAATGTTCTGGAAAAGTATTTTTGCTTCGCTTACGAGATAATATTGGTAAAACTGATAAGGGCGGTTTTCCACCTTTAACTCCGATTTGCATTCTCTAATTCAAAAAAGTTTCGAGTTTTTACCTTATAATTTACTGTTTACTCTTTTTTTGAGTTCCTTTCGAAATGACTTTTTCAGTGGCCTACAAGAATTTCGGGAGTGGGAGGTAGTAGATAGTACTCTACCTTCCCATTTGCTGTGCCATGGGAATATTCGTATACTTCAGTTCTCTAAATGCATCAAAAAAATTTAGTGCTCGAATCTTCCATAAATTCCAAGTGTTCTTACAACTGTCATTTATTCGAATGTTTCTAAACTGATTTGAAACAAATCTGGCCCAAACTAGGTCTTAAGGGGTTGAATGGCTTGATCAACAACAGATCAACAGAAAACACATTAGTGCGACGATAGGTGTCATTACAGGATACTGTCTTTTTGAAAGACATACCGCAAGGCTAGGAGTCGCCTCAAACGATTTTTGTAGAAGCTATATGTATGAGGAGGAGGGGGAAACATTGCCCACCTTCTCTGTTCATGCCCCGCTTAAGCTTACAAACGTATAATTCACCTCAGTTCTTTTTTCTTTAATGACCCTAGAGATCTTTCTCACATCGACGCCCTACGTCTCTCCCATTTTATTGCAAGCTCAAAATGGTTCTAATATCATTATTATTATTATTCTTTATTTTTTCCATAAAAAAAGAGTTTTCAATGGGTAATCCTAAGAATACGGACATGGCTTTTCTGCCGTCTGCCGGATTGGTTCTATTTGGATGAGCATACATTAAACCGACTGTGGTACCACAATGGGTTCAACGGCCCATCGGCCCAAAGTGTGTCAGCCAAGCTGACAGCCGCTTTAACATCACCTAACCTATAGTATGTACTTGGATCTCTTCTATTATCCCGCATCTATCTCATGATTACATCGAGACTTTCGAGTGCCTTAAACGTTCCAAGCGTTAAGTGCTCTAATATCTACTTCTTCTAAAGAAACAGTTTAGTTTTCACAAGGCCAAAGGAAAGCCAAAGGAAGCAATTTTATTATTTCTGTGATAACAGTAAGAAACCTTATGACTTTTTAGTTTAGTTTCCGTAACACCTCACACAGTCACATAGAGCTAATTGTCACGAGTCAAAGGCATTAATAAATAAAGGGTTTTCCAATAAGAGTGATATGATTTCTTTTTTGAAAAAAAACACACTTTTTGTAAAGAAATTCAAATATTTTTTATTTAATGTACACTTCAATCAATACATTTAAGTATTAAATAAAACGTTATTCAAATGGACACCACGACTTCTTTTGCAGCAACAAATTCGATTTACCCATTTTTCTAGCACCTTTTCCACTAAATCCAGTCGTATATCATGAACGGCACGTTCAATATTGACTTGTAAAGCTGAAAGACCAATGACTTCAAATAACCCTACAAGAAATAGTATAATGGTGTTAAATCACGACTTCTTGGAGGCCATTTAATATCACCATATCTTGAAGTAATCGAATCTCTAAATTTTTCTCGCAATAATTCAATTGTTGCATTTGCTGTGTGACACGCAGCCCCGTCTTGTTTAAACCAAATGTTGTCAAAATCAATTCGTTCAAATTTCGTTAATAAGAAGTTGGATATCATCGATATATACCGCTCTCCATTGACAGTAATGGTGTTACCAGCTTTGTTTTGAAAGAAGTACGGACCGATGATTCGACCAGCCTAAAAACCACACCAAACTGCCAATTTAGGTGAATGTAATGGTTTTTCATGAATATTTTGCGGATTTTCATCGCCAGCTTTGTTAATTTACCGCACCAGTCAAGTGAAAGTAAACCTCATCGGAAAAGATGATTTTTTTAAAAAATCGTTATCGATTTCAAGTTGTTCCAAGGCAAAATCAGAAAGTTCACGACGTTAAGACAGCGTATTTCATGGCAATGAATTTACTAACGGAGGACTTGCCAATTCCTCGCAAAAGGCGATACCTGTGGAAAAACATTTTTGCCTCTGCTGGGATTCGAACTTCGAACCTCAGCTGCAAGCAGCGGTTATAAAAAGAAAAAAAATAGGCACGATTGAGTCACACGGACTTGCGATTTTATGCAAAGTACGATATCAAAATCTTTATTATTCGCTCATCATAATACATTATTTGTTGGTACAGGGTTGCCAACTAGTAATTTTAGTATTTTAGTATTTATTTTATTTGATAAATCGCTGCACAAAGAGAAATAAATTCTTAAAGTAGTGCAGCGTTTTACTACACACTAATTGTGAAAATTATTATAAAAATATGTATTGAAAAAGTTTAATTAAATTTTCCAAATGTCTTAAGCGTTAATTTAAAACGGCATTCTATGGCAGTTGCTAATACATATAAACGCTGAAAATTTAATTTGGTCGAAGGACCAGTTTTTTCAAAAACAATTCTTTAAAAGTCAAATATGCAGAATTTAAGATCTTGCTAGAACTTGTTTCGAAAAATTTTTTTTTAATAATCAAATATACAATTTAGAAGTTTTTTCAAAAAATTAGTGTTTTCTTAGTAAAAAAAAGAAATAAATTTGTAAGTAAATAGTAAATAAATAAAAACAAAAAAATATAATAATTTAAACAATTAAAATTTTTCAAGTGTTGGTATACAATCTTTCTAAAAGAAACTAAGAATTCTAAAATACAAAATTTCGTCAATATCGCGAAGGCAATAAACGAGAAAGTTGGTTTTGAAAAAAATCAATGCTATGAAAGGTACCGTTTTAAGACTTTTTCTAAAATGTTTTTCTTAACTTATAAGAAAGAAAATCTGAAATCAATCCTTCACGCAAAATTTTATAGAAATCGTGGGATCCCATTTTTGTCTTTTTTTTTTTTTTTTTGCATCTCATAGATTTTTATGCGGTACTGAACTTGGTGGGAGCAACTCTTGGTGAGATCCTCCACGATAGTTGAAACTAATGTGGGAGAGCAAGTCGAGATCATCAATTAAACCTGTTCAAAGTTGATGAAAAAATACTAAATCATTGTTGATTCGTCTCTGTGAGAGGGTTTGAAGATTTAATAGGCGAATACGATTTTCATAAGTAGGGAGATTGAAAGGATCTTCCCAAGGAAGACCTTTAAGAAGACCTTTATGAATCTGTGCTGTATTGCTTCGATTCGAGATTTATGAATATCATAAAATGGTGACCACACCTGAGTAGCATATTCTAGATGAGAACGAACATAACAGTTGTGTAAAGAGAGGGTAACATAAGGGTCATTAAATTCCTTTCACTATCGCTTAGTAAAAAAAAGCCAAGCATTGATTTTGATTTGTTAATAATGAGGTCATTGAAATCGAAGTTGGTACTTAAAAGAATGCCAGGGTCACTGTTCCGACTAGGAACTAAATTGGAAAAAACTAGGAAAAAAACTTTATTTAAAGAAAATACACAGCTTCACTTTTTCACTTGTAAATTGCTTGTATTTAATTCCTCCAAGAATCTTAGTCATATGACCCTTTGTATATTAAGCACATTAATTTTTGTAAACATTCTATGTTTTTGTTGTGGCATTTATGTTGTGGAATGCATGTTTGTATTGGTATTGTATTGTATTAGTATTGTTTATTTGACGAATATTTGCTTCCATTCAGTTCTCAGCACGGAAGTTAGAAACTTGAGTCTGTTGTGATATTGAATATTCTCCAATACCAGGAGACCTTTTGCGGGAAAAGGTCATACTTTGGCACTTGGAAGAGTTTAAAATTAGCCCGTAAGAAGTTTCGATCTAAAGCATTTTTGATGATTTTAAAAATTCATATCATCAGCAAAGATTAATATGTCACTGCAGGAGATGCAAGAAATTAGATCTTTAATTGCAATAATGAAAAGTAAGGGACCAAGATGACTTCCTTGTGACACACCAGACAAAGCATTGGAAGGTTTTGACCGAACGTTACGGAATTTGACTTCATAAGACCAATTTTTTAGGTGGGAGCTTATCCAAACAATAAATAATGGGGGAAACCGAAATTGTTCTAGTTTATATAGTATAATATTATGAGGCAGTTGGCCTAACGCCAAAAAGAAGAAGAAGAAGTGAAGCCGTTTTCGAGACAAATAAGTATTATCATATCAGTTGTAGGGCAGTTACCGTTATTTCAAGACCCAGAAACTCAATTCCAAAACCCCTCTGTAGGCTGCCATTTTGAAGAAAATCTGCAAAGTGGTTCAGGCTGTGGATCCAAATACGGACAGACAGATAGAGAGACACACAGAATTGAAGGACCCACTTTTTTCGTATTCTCTATCATCATAATGTCGCATGTTTCATTGTTATCTGAAAATTTATTTTCAGCACGATTAGAAAGCTTGCCTCGTAGTACCTTTAATCGCAAGTAAAAAATGTTTGCATCACAAACCCAACCCAACAGCTAATCCTAGCTCAAAATAATAAAAGACCCCATCAGAGATACAATGCCACCAACACTCAAAGCTGATCAAATCAATAGCCTCTGGTGTATAATTTAATTGAAAGCTTCCCAGAATATTCCATCGAACAATACCTAATTTCTATTAATCCCCGACTCTACTTGCAGCAAAAGCAATAATTTGTCTCAGTTGGACACAATTGATTAGCTTATCATCATCACTTGATCTTAAACCAAATTACTCGATGTAATTAATTGACGAGCAAATGGATTGAGGATATACCGACATCGACATACTACACCAGCTTTAATGAAATAAATCGCCCTCAGTTGGATATCGTTTAGGATTTGCTACTCATACAATTTAATATAAGCTCCCAACTTTACACCACCTACATACGTAGGTACATACAGCCCTTTACTCATTCCATCATAATCCTGGCTGCTGTAGTTCCTAGTTCCTATTCAGTTTCAAGAAAACCCGTTTGACTATTTTTCATTTGGCTTCCAATGAAAGAATTTGTATTGACATAGGCCTTATGTGCTCATTATTATTTAACGACCTGCCTCTAATGAACTTCGACCCAATTCTGTGATATAATTTGTTTGTTGTGTAGCATCAGAAGCACTTCTTCTCTCTGCATTCTCCCTGAGGACAAAGTACATATAAGGAAGAAGTATTGCCTTAATTTCGTCCCTTTTATTAAATTAAAATTCTCAAAAAAGAAAAAAAAAGGAAAAAAGAAATACAACAAAACCACGTGAAATGCTGGATGCCACACATATACACTTTATTTTGTTTAATGTTACGGGAAAACATGTCCTACACTGCTCGTGTCGTATCACGACGCGGAACGAAGCCGAAGCCGACGCGACGTCAGGAGGAAATGCATTCTGTATTTAAAGTTAAAACATCCTCTGGGCACGTGACACGTGAGTGAACAAAAAGCTATGGGTGAGCCGGATTAAAATTATTTATGTTATGTTATGTTATGTTTCTTAAAACAAACTGTCCCTTTTGCACTGTGTGCTTCACATTCTAAGGAACGGCAAAATACCTTATTAGGTTGGTTTTGGTAGTGTGCAGAATGGAAAGCTGAGTGCAAAATGGAATGCTGAATCATATATGTCACCTAGCTTATTCAAACAGAAATAAAATTAGCGAAAAAAGGGATAAAAAGGAACGTTGACTGGGATGTGGTATAGTGGCCCGGAAATGTTTTGAATTTTTAATACAACATTTCCGTGAAGGAGTTGGCTGCAATGAAAGAGTAATGCGTAAACATTACGCAGCAACCGCTTCTGGTTATTTCCTTCTCATAGCTAAGACGACAAAGGCTTTTGAATTATTAGGTAATGGTGGGCGTAGGTTTAAAGTTGTTTTGCAAATGGTTTTTCCCATGGCCTTTAGGGAATCTGACCCAAGTAAAAAAAGTTAGCTTTTTGAATGAATGACTTGGCTTGTGAGAAGAAAAAGGTTTAATGCTGGTAGGTATTCGTTTTAGTGTATGAATGTATAGGTGCCCACTTCTAAATAAAATTTTATATAGAGTGGCAGAGAGTTTGAAACGTTTTTATTGCTCACTTCGTATCCTTCCTACCGAGCTTCTTCTGAAATAGATGCGATTCTGGTTGCTTATTTCGATACAATTCATAAATCACCAACTCAAATGCTTCAGAATTTCATGGTATTGTCTAAAGTCAGTCCTCATTCTTTATAAATTTGGAAATTCCAACTATCTGTGCTATCGAAGTTGGTAGGGAGTTCCCAAAGCTTAACAACATGTACAAATAATTACGAAAAGTGCACGATTATAAAATTAAGTTCATTTTTATTGCAGACTACATATACAAAGCATAATCCTTCCAGTAAGTCTGAAATTGTGCTTCTCTCTCTACCTCTTTTAATGCAGGAAAATACAGCATTTCTTTCCGAAAATTTGATTAAGAGTGCATTTCAGTTCGATTAGATGGTATTGAGAGACATGATCGAACCTTCGCGAACAATAACTGAATATCAAAATCAATTAATGTTCCACAAAGAGTAGTTGTTTGTGTGCAAGCGCATAGAAAAATAACTGAGAGGTATACGATACCAGAAGAAGACAGTTACAGTACAGTACGGTGAACAGGGGTTTGGAAGGAGCTAGAACAAACTGGTCGAAATGTTCTTGATGGTTCACGTCTTATCTGGAGAATTTAATATTGTGGTATACTTTTCTATTTAAAGAGGCCACTGACGTATTCAGAGTCAGTTTTTATTGTAAAGTGATGGTGTAATGATTGGATAAGCAGTGTTTAATTACCACAATGATCCAGATCGGATTATTGATTAGCTTGCATTAAAACAACAAAGCGAGATCCTGTTTTGCGATTGAGTCTTGTTTCGTGATCCGAAAACTAGTTTTTCTTTTTCACACAAGGGAAAATTATCCATTGAAAACGTTCGTATCATTCAAACTATTTTCAATGACAGTATCTACTTTACTTTCAGCCTCCCAGTTTCACATGGACGCCGCTTTTAAAGTTATATGTGAAATTACTAACAACCTATTTCCAACTACTGCAACACAGAGAAAAGGGAAGACTGCTATCTTAGTAATACAATGGACCGGAAATAAGGGCTGAGTTCTCCAGATTAGCATATAAGCCTCCTCCTTCTTTTATATAAAAAAAGGGAAGAATACCGCATTCTCAAAAAGAAAAAGGAGCAGCATGAGAAGCGCTAGTTTGAGAAAATTGAGAGATACCATGACAGGAATGAGGTTCGGAAGTTTTACCGAAAAGAAAAAAGATCCTGTCAGGGTGTCAAGCCACGAACTCAAACATGTAAAGACCAGCGGGGAAACATAGTTATAGAGTCGCTACTGCAGATTGCTTAACGGCTATGAAGACACAAGTTCGACTGTCAGGCAGAATGTGCTGTTCAACTTGGACGACGATCAAGAATGCCGTCCTCCCGACCTAGAAGAAGTTAAGCTTGCTATATGCAAACTTAAATCAAATAAGACTGCAGGTGCAGATGGCCTTGATGCCGAACTTTTCAAGGCAGCTGGAGATCAGTTGGAAAGGAGCATGCACCAGCTGATCTGCATGATATGGTCGGAAGAAAGCATGCCCGATGAATGGAACCTCAGTATCGTATGCCCGATCGATTGCGCAATTATAGAGGGATAAGCCTCCTTAACGTCGCTTATAAGTTCTTGTCTGCTGTAATATATGAACGTCTGAAACCCAACGTCTACAACTTGATAGGTCCTTATCAATGTGGTTTTAGGCCAGAGAATTCCACAATAGACCAAATTTTCACATTAAGCAGTCTGCAGAAGTGATCTTTCCAGATCCTCAGTAGCGACTTTGGTGACTCTACAGCTATGTTTCCCTTCTGGTCCTTACAGGCCTGAGTTCAGGGCCGTGGCAGGATCTTTTTACCTTTTGGTAAAACTTCCGAATCTCGTTCCTGTCATGGCAACTCTCAATTTCCTCAAACGAGCGCTTCTTAAGTTACTTCTTTTTCTTTTGGAGAATTCGGTGTTCTTCTTTTCTTTTCTCCTTGTAGATCTCGTTATACTGATCGTAAGCAGCCCTAGTTCGTTTTTGCATCAGCATTTGTCGTGCTTTTTGTTTGGCTGCATTTGCCTGCCTGTATTCTTCATCGAACCATGGGTTTCGTTTTGGGGGCCGAGTGAAACCCAGAACCTCAGAGGCAGCGGTTCTGATGTCTTCTTGGCATTGCTGCCACTGGTCTTCAATGCTTAATGCTGACGGCATAGGATTCAAGGATAATTGAAGGGACAATCGATTGGAAAAGGCATTGGAAATCTCTTGCGATTGTAGCCTTCGCACGTCGCATCTCTTCACAGCGTTAGTTCGTGCAGGTCGTGAACAAGATATATCCTCATTCGTTGGAGGGAATAACTTATGTGTCACAACCAAGTGGAGGAGGATCACAACCGACTCAAAGTGCACAACTGCACGGAGCTTGTCCGAAATCGAAATTTTTATACTAAGATGTTAGTTTAAGCCCTTGTTCAACGCGAAAGCCTACCTTGGCGACCGATTTTTTGCTTTTCGGAATTCCATGAAGTCCCATCTAATCGACCTTACCTCACAACCGGGACACCCTGTTCTTCTTGCCATAAACTTCACTCACTGAAAACATTACCCTTTCCAAATTAATCTCGCAAAAGAAATACCAGCAATGAAACCTCAATCAATTTTAACGACTAAACGATATTCCAAAACACTCAAATTCATTAAATTTGAATTGCTTTTGTCACATGCTTAAATTTTATTTTAGTAATTTTCAATAAGTTTGTTTCCTTATCGAGCTTATTATTTTCATTCGCATCATCGTTCATCGATTGTGATTGAGATGAATCGTAATTCGCAGATCCCTTTCCCTACCCTAAGCAGGAGTTCACCCTCTTTTTACTTGTAGACACACACACACACAGTATTGAGCGAAAGTGAGTACGTACATCGACTGCTGTTGTTAACGGTCTTTCAATACGACTTTTGCTTGATTGCTTTTTTGTACTGTTTCGTATACAAGAGCATGCAAATTATGTTACTTTAGCTCATACTTTCTCAAAACGTTCTTCCGGGTTGACAAAAAATTAATAAAAATGATCTTTGAAAAAGAGAAGTGGTCCCAAATAAGGAGGGTTTATACAGAGCAATGTGCTCACAGTCAGATACTCACACAGGAAACGGAATTCAGCTTATTATTTGTGAATTGAATTAATTACTTCATCAAAAGAAAGGTATTGTTGTTGGTTCTGGAGTGCCAAATGAATAACAGAACTTATACTCTTAAAATTAGAATAATGTCCTTTTTGCTTAAGTGTGTGAATATTTATACAATTGTATAGGTGCTCCCATGTCTTTTGTTTTTTTTTCCTATTGGCGCTTACGATGGGTTAAGAAAAATGTAAGCTCGAGGGATATAACCAAACACACAATTGTTAAAATCACAGGATTAGTCAGAGTCCGAAGGCGTTTTCTCTCCTTCAGCATAGTTCCAAACGAGGTTTGTGTATTCTTCACGAATAGGTACGTAAACCAAACCAACCAGCCTATTCGTGGTTTGTAGTAATCATATTTTCCCAGTGCATTTTGCTGTGCAAATACAACCGACCACGCCATAAGAAAACAATGTGGATTATTATATGCAAATCCTTAAAATCATATCATCCAGTTAAACAATACATTCAACACCACGACTTTACCATTGTCACTTTATATCCGTCACTGGAAACTGAACTCAAAAGCGCCTACATTTGACCAAGCAAGAGTAGAATTCCTAATTGTACTTTAACCTCATATTGCCAGTTACAACCACCGAAACAGCAGCAGTGTTCGGATTGTATTCGAGTGTTCATGTCTGGAAAGTGAAGTCCATTCGGCCACATAATAAATTAGAGCTCTACCTCGCATATGGGTCAGTCTGACAGAGCATTATTCAGGGCCCGCAGGCTCACTGCAACTGATGTAACTAGATGACTAGGAATGGAATGCATATAACTTACACACGGATAGAAAGGTGTTGGTTGATGAGTGGTTTTTGGTTTACGTTCAATTGGCTTGATGGATATGGGGGAGGTTGATGAAAGTCATGAAGTCCTGATGGCCTTGAATTGTTATTTTGTTTTGAGCATTAGGAATTGTGTGTAGGAACCTCAACCGACCGACGCGACGGGCTGAAAGGCAGCATTTTTAAGGAGTAGGTAAAAAATGTTGTAGTGCGGGTAGCTGTCTGGGTGTTACGGCAGGGATTGTGGTTCGATTCTCTGAAACATTTATCAATTATTGCTTCTCCACGGATATTGTCTTTCGACAAGAATTGGGAAAAACCTCGGAATATAATAACTCCATACTGATTTCTGATCGGAATCGGTTAAAAAGTGCAGGTCCTTCAGATGTGTTAATTTCTTAGGTTCGCTGAGTTTTGTTGCCCCAACTTACTCAAATGTATTTTTTTCAATATTTTAATTTAGAAATTTTGCAGATATTTATAGTTAAATAGAAAATATAGTTTTTTTTAATGTTTGAACGTTTCTTAAATAAGTAATCTAATCCGATAAAGCAAGAAAACAGTGTTAAGCATCGATATCTCAAAAACGAGGCTAGCCATCAAAAAACTTAATTTGACATTTTCGTTTTACTTTGGCCTATTTAAGCCAAATACATTTTCAGATTGCCGCCACGGATATTGTATTATCCCCATCCATGATAACAAACACAAAAATGAAAGTCAAAGTTTTTCTAGGTGTAAGCACGTAAGTTTATTTGGGAGGTTATGTTTCCCCGAATTTCGTCTTTTCTTAAAAAAATATTAAATCTGAACTCATTTTTGCTCTTTCAAACACAGAATATCATTTTGAGCCTATCAAAATAATTTATCGCACAAAATCACTACTTCTGCCCTACTTTGCGTCGTTCATCACAGTGGTTTTTACACTTTACGCGCAGCAAATAGGAGAAACGATATTCTGACCGAAAAAATATCTGGGTTGTATGTACTTAAATATTTAGAATATTTGGTGGAGTAATTTTTGAAATTTAAAGTAGCGGTTTCGTTTAAATTGGAAATACAGCCATTTTCTTGCAACAACTTTCCAATATCAAATAGAGAGAAAAAAGCACAATTAAACAATTTAGTAGCACTATGTATTTGACATGTGACTTTTCGGTGCAAGCTCCAACATAAATAAATAAAAATTGAAACGTCCATTTATTTGTTGTTGAAGAAGTTGAAGATCTAGCTCCACAAATAACAATTTTCACAATAAAAAAAAAAAAAAAAATAGCCGGCCTTAATTTGGAGTTCAATGATCTTCTCAAACTTCAACAAACATTTTTTTAGGAATTTATTTCTCTTTTAGATATTTTGTATTCAATTTTATTTTTTACTTTCATTTCGAAGCTGTACTCATTTATCCGAGTTCAGACTGTACAATTAGTTAGACAGTCCTCGTTTGATGGAAGTTGGATGGTCGGATGTAGTTTGCGTTCACACTTATCAAGCTTGTCCTCTAACTTTAAGTCACGTACTCTTCCACTCCGACCAACTTCAAGATTTTCAACAATAGGCGTGTTTTTTTCACAGCACTGTTATATACATAACATCATTTTACATGCAAAGCAAAAACAACATCCCCGACAACCGATGTTATGGATAAAAGGATGGTTAAGATTTGGTCGGGGATAGAGTTTTGACGTTTAGTCGAGTCTCGGTGAAAATATTGGGAATTGCTAGGCAAATTTGACGTATGTTATGTATATCCCAAAATATGTCGTTTGCGTCAAATCAATATTCAAACTGATTTGTTAGAGTGGATATACGTCCAAGCAATACAAAATACGTTAGATCCAACATAGGAAATCTATTAGTAGATAATAGGAAGGTAATGTGGGCCATTGACTCATTCTCAGCATACAAATCTGCAGGTCCGGACGGTATCATTCCAATGATGCTCCAAAGTCCTAAAGACTTGATTGTGCCGATTCTAGTGGAAATATTCAGAGGTTTTCTAAACCTCACCTTTATTCCAACTAGTTGGAGGGAAGTTAAAGTCATATTTATTCCCAAAGCCGGTAAGCCCTCACACACTGAACCCAAAGATTTCAGACCCATAAGCCTATCCTCCTTTCTACTTAAGACTCTAGAAAGACTTATAGAAACGCATATCCGAACAAAAATGAATAACAATGTGATCTCTACAGCCCAACATGCATATATAAAGGGCAAATCAGTTGAGACTGCACTTCATGAAGTAGTCGGAACCATTGAACAGTCAATCCAATATAAAGAGTATACATTGGCTGCATTCCTCGATATAGAAGGGGCCTTCAACAACGTTGAATACAGTGCCATTCGTATGACCAGGGCCGGATTTCATTAAAATGCCGCCCTGTGCACCTTAAAAAATGCCGCCTTTATTATTGATATATAAATAATTGAAATGTTAGTGAGATCGTTAACTATATAATTAACGAATGAAATGAATGGAAAATGTAAGGTTTGAATTCATTTATTGTTACATGGTAAAAGAATAATCACATAAAGCTTTTTCATAAGAAAATAAAACTCAAAGTTGACATACAAGATAATTACGGATGTTTATAATCGTTTTCGTTTTCAAATGCAAACACGCCTTACTTTCTTTACCGCGAACTGATCTATTAGTTCTTCACAATTCAAGAGTTCAAGCAAATCCGACTCGATGCACAGAATTGCCAGACTATTTAGCCGACTGCCCGTCATAGTTGAACGAAAATAGTGTTTTGACTCTTTTCAAACATGAAAATGAACGTTCTGCGCTGCAATTCGTCACATTGACACATTGTTCGCGTTATCGTTCGACTAACTTCGACAATTTTGAATATCAAGGTCGAAGTATTCAAGAACAGATATTACAGACATCAACAAAATTTCTGCTTTGTGTCCAGTGTTTTCAATGAACATGAGAAACCTTTCAACAGGTGTACCATCTTTTTGCACGTATCTCAGAACGAATGAAAGTTGATCGATGTGCGAAACATCAGGGGTTGAATCCACTATTATCGTAATACTTAGCTGATTCGACTTCCTGAACGATGACCGATGATAATTTATCAGCCAAAAGTTGTATAAACTCTTCATAAATGGTTTTTGACAAATAGCTCGTAACGCCAGATCCTTTTTTGCCAAATCTTCGGATGTGTTCTTCTAAAAACGGATCAAATAATGCAAGAAATTCTATCAGCATCAAAAAATTTCCATTATTTGGAGACCCAAATTTCTCGTTACTTCCTCGAAATGGAAGACCACGTGACGCTAGAGCTTTCGTAGCAGCAACCACTCTTTTCAATGATGCGTTTCAGGCGTATATAACACCTTTGTCCCGAAAAATTCTTTTATGACTGAAAGAATCTTTGACTTTCGTTTCAAATTTTGCCGCCCCCATAGAATTTGCCGCCCTGTGCCAAAGCACCTAGAGCACCTAGTGTAAATCCAGGGTTGCGTATGACATTAATAATAGGGTGGCGCAACAGAGCGAGGAGCCCCTGGGCCTAGCGCATTTCTCACAACCATGCCTTGTGAGGGAATGGAGGGGACCTACAATTTTTCGCCGGTTCCGAACGGCTAATTGAGAATGCGCTTTTCATGGCAATGAATTTACTAACGGAGGACTTGCCAATTCCTCGCGAAAGGCGATACCCGTGGAAAAACATTTTTGCATTTTGCCTCTGCTATGATTCGAGCCTCGAACCTCTGGGTTAGCAGGTGGTCATGCTAACCATTACGCCACGGGTACCACTGACGTATGACATTAAGTTCCATAAATATCGAGCCATCGCTATCAAACTGGATCGACTCCATGCCCCAAATGAGAATAGTAAAAGCAGAAATGGGTGCAAGTACCCTAAAAGTAAAACCTTGTAGAGGTACACCGCAAGGAGGAGTGTTATCCCCGCTACTCTGGCTCCTAGTAGTTAACCAAATCCTGGTTAAACTTGACAGGAGCGGAATAAAAGCAGTAGCCTATGCCGATGACATCGTCATCATGACTTCGGGAAAATTCACAACCACCCTTTGTGAACTTCTTCAGACAGCTCTAAACAATTTCACCAGCTGGGCAAAAAACTGTGGGCTAAACGTCAACCCTACAAAAACAGAACTTGTTCTGTTTACGAGAAAACGTAACATTCCAGATATATTTCCTCCCTCCATTAATGGTATACCAATAAACTTATCTGGTACGGCAAAATATCTCGGAATTGTCCTTGATCGTAAACTTAACTGGAAAGAAAATTTAAAAGAAAGAGAAAGGAAAGCTCAAATCGCTTTCTACACTTGTAGTAGAATTTTTGGGAAAAAATGGGGACCTGGTCCCAAAACCATTCACTGGATGTATACATCCATAATAAGACCAATCCTCACATATGCCTGTCTAGTCTGGTGGCCATCGTTAGAGAAGGCTTCAAACCTTAAGACCATGACCAAAATCCAAAGGCTTGCATGCATTGGCTCAACTAGTGCCAACAACACCAACTGCAGCTCTGGAAACCTTCCTGTCGCTAGCCCCCCTAGATCTCTTTACTAAGGAGATGGCGGCCAAAAGCGCACTGCGACTCAAACAATGCAACAATTGGGAAACAGGCATATCAGGCCATAGAACTATCATGAACCATACATATATTTTTTATTTTTTTAATTCTATTTAAGTTAAGTTAAGAAAAAAAACATGCCAACGAAGTGCCTTTTAATTTAGCAAATATGTATAAGTATTTGTTTTCATTAATTATAATCTTAGGAAAAAAGTTTAAATAAAATGTGATAATTTACTTAAAGAGAATTTTTAATTTCGTCTCTTATTCGCTTTGCAAGGTTACTGTAACTATAAAATAAATAAATAGGGTGGCGCAACAGAGCGAGGAGCCCCTGGGCCTAGCGCATTTCTCACAACCATGCCTTGTGAGGGAATGGAGGGGACCTACAATTTTTCGCCGGTTCCGAACGGCTAATTGAGAATGCGCTTTTCATGGCAATGAATTTACTAACGGAGGACTTGCCAAATCCTCGCGAAAGGCGATACCCGTGGAAAAACAAATTTTGCATTTTGCCTCTGCTGGGATTCGAACCTCGAATCTCTGGGTTAGCAGGTGGAGGTGCTAACCATTACACCACGGTTACTGTAACTACCACTACTTATATTCGTTGAAGTTGGAACTTCATTTTCAACATTTTCTACAGCTATTAATGATTGATCTAAGTCTACCTTAAATTTTAAACAAACGTTATGCAACATGGCGCACACGTTAGTAATGCAGGCTGCTTTTTCCGGCTGGTAAAACAGTTCCCTTGAATGCAATAAACATCGGAACCTTCCTTTGAGAACTCCAAAACATCTCTCTATAGTACTTCGACATTTTGAATGGACCGTATTATATTTTGCTTCACTGCTGTTCCCAAGAACTGCTCTATATGGTGTCATTAACCACGGCTCAAGAGTATAACCTGCATCACTTTGAAATGTATAAAACAAAAGTAAAGAAATTATAACTTTATTTAAAAATTTGTTTGTATTACCAAGAATTTTGCTTTCATCTCCGTTCTTGAAAATATTTTCCATGAAATCCCTTTCGGAACACATAGACCAAACGACGGAGTCATGAGAACTCCCACCATAGCTGGCATTTACACATCTAATCTGAAGCGTATGATCACAGGCCTTTTGATTAAACATAGTCATACAAAATTGATCAACAAAATTTATTATAAAGTTAATATTTACCATCATTACGTTTAAGCTGTGGTATCCCTTTCTGTTAATATAATGGTGTTCATTTTTTGTTGGTCGAACAATGCTTATATGCGTTCCATCCACACACATTATTACCCCCGGAAACCCACTTTTTTCAAAAAAAGTACTGTTTGGCGGCTTTACTTTTTTCCTCTTCCGTCATTTCGAAGCTTATATGTTTAGCGCGAAGATTGTCCTCCAAGATATCCAGCGTTTCACTCATTACCTTAGACACCGTGGGTTGAGCCATGCCAATATGGAAATCCTGCCCAACGCTTTTTTGGTATGAACCCTCCGCTATGAAACGAAGAGTAGCAGCGAACTTCAGAATTGGCGTCAATGAGCTACTATTTTGTGGTTTGAAATGTTACTTTATTTCATCCAAAACATTGCAAAACGCTTCTTTTGACAGTCGAAATAATTTTACAAACCTATAGAAAATATGTATGAAGGCATAAACAGACAAAAATAATTCATATTTACTCACTCTTTCTGAGAAACATCGAGTGGAGAAGAACAACTTCTGATAAGTTTTCTTTGAACTCGCAGTTCGCTTAGTTCTTCTCTACTGTTTCTTGCTTCTTCTTGTTCGGCATCCACAAATAAGGCGATTGAGTCCATAGCACAATTTTTTAAATTATTTTTAACAGAACCAAAATAAAAATCTATTCACGAAATACGTCAAATGTTTAAAAACAGCGTGTACACTACTACCGGTAGTTTTTGCTACTACTACCGGTAGTTTTTGCTACCAACCGGTAGCTATGGGCAAAGAACAAACCTGATCTCGTTCATTGCGGGCGCCAAATAAGGCGATTGAGTCCATAGCACAATTTTTTAAATTATTTTTAACAGAACCAAAATAAAAATCTATTCACGAAATACGTCAAATGTTTAAAAACAGCGTGGTACACTACTACCGGTAGTTTTTGCTACTACTACCGGTAGTTTTTGCTACCAACCGGTAGCTATGGGCAAAGAACAAACCTGATCTCGTTCATTGCGGGCGCCAAATAAGGCGATTGAGTCCATAGCACAATTTTTTAAATTATTTTTAACAGAACCAAAATAAAAATCTATTCACGAAATACGTCAAATGTTTAAAAACAGCGTGGTACACTACTACCGGTAGTTTTCCCTACTGTGGAGAAGAACAACTTCTGATAAGTTTTCTTTATTTTCTTATTATTCTAAAAAACGCCAATGACAGGTGGTCATCGTTAGAAACATGCCGAGTTTCTAGAAACCTTTGGCCAGACATTTCCAAGAAAAAAACAGAATTTCTACTCCAGCTAAGTAGACCTCGGCTCTCTCTGTTGATTGGCATTCTCACGGGACACAATTCGTTGGGTACCCACATGATGAGAATGGGCATTAGCACATCCGACTTATGTAGATGATGCCAAAATGAGGAGGCAGAGGAGGGATCATTCCACTTCCTCTGTGAGTGTCCTAGCTTGGCCCACACTCGGAAAAAACCCTCGGAGAATACTTTTTCGACGAACTGGGCGACATCTCTAATCTCCCACTAAGCGACGTCCTGAAATTTCAGGGCTCCAAATGGTTCAGTGGGAGTTCCCTACCACAATAACCATCTACCTCTCCAATCCTCCCATTTCCCCATCCTCTTATTTCCCGGGGAGCACAATGGATCCTTGAGATCCGAGTGAGGTGTTGCCACTTGTGGCTGCACCCGCCATTCAACCTAACCTAACCTAACCTAATACAAAATATCTCAGGATTGGCTAAAGATAGGACCGAATATATTTGTAAGGAGCAGTCGAAAATATAACACCATATTTATAGTCCAAAAAGTGAATTTTGTCGTATACGTCAAACCATTTACCAGCCGACGCGACACCGGCCGGCGACGGCGTACTTACGAGCACCGTGAACTCGTGCTCTCCCACTTAACTGCTTCACGCTAGTGATCCGCTCGTGCGGTACGCCAGTACAGCACAGCACATCTTTTCGAAAAGGGGTAGGATTTCAAATAAAACAAAGAGCTCTTAAGATACTTTTGGGACAGAACGTCAGAAAGGGTACATTTGCTTAAAATATTCCTAACAGAATTGGCCCCTTCCTTAAAACTTACTCTACTCTTTAAATTTTTGCATACTTCAAGCCCCGATGGGCAAATTGACAAGAGCGGTAATGTTTTGGTGTACTTCTAGTAGTAGCCACATGTCTGTAGTTTTGACTTACTGAAACGATGATTACTTCCGAAATATACGTCGGATTGAATAGATTAAATTGTCAAAGGAAAACTATGAAAATAGAATTTCAGCGTAACCCACCTCATCATCCAAAAGGTTACTTTACTAAAGCGCTCTTTGAATGCTACCAAAACACGACTGAATAAACTTCAAAGTTTTGTCTCTTACAAGTATGTTATAAATGTTCGTGTGTTTTTTTTTTTTTTGTATCTTTCTCATTTTGTTAAACTATTCTTACATCCTCATTTCCTGCTAAACATAATTAATTATATTCACCGGCAAAACGGTTGTTACATTACATTACACTTCACGTGGAATAAAAGAAAATCTTCAGCTCACTAAAGTCCTATAAAATTAAATTAAAACTTTTAAAACAATTCCCTCTGGCATCTCCATATACAAACCTGACTACAAAAGAAAAATGAACCTGAACCCTAACCTTTCTGTTCAGTTCAGATCAACTCCACTCGGGAACTTTAAATGAATGTGCACTTTTAACTATTTTCCCCCACTTTATGTTTGGGTCTATTCATAAATTAAAGCTACCGAGGTGTTTATCCCATGGCAAAGTTATGGCTTGCACTGATGCTTATGGTATTGAATATGACTATCACAATGCAAAACAAAAATAAAACAACAAAAACAAAAAATATCTGAACTTCAGTTGGTAAATCGATTTTCTTTGTGAAGTTGAATTTTAAATCAACGAGGGCGATTTGGGCATAAAATAATAAATAACATTACTGCGTTAGATGGCTGTTGTTGTGGGGAAAAAGTGTAATATAATTTGTTTGAACACTTCTAATTGAATTCAATTACATGAACGGATTAATTTTTATTAAAATAATCACACATTGCATGGTTTTCAAATGGGAAATCAAAAACGGAATTAAGCAATAGTTTGGTTATTTGTTGACCCAAATCATATTTGTTTTGGTGTCAGAATCAGCGCTAATGAAGTTGGTCGCATGCAGGCTGCCACTGGTTTTGAATAATTCATCTTATTAATTAGAAAATCGATATAATAAATTCTAAAACTTGGTTCTTTTTTTTTATTATTTTGAGCTTTTGCAATAGAGAGCTTAGACGGATCGAAAAAAAATAGCTTACTAGATAAAAAATTTATTGTGTAATCAAAGGTTGTTTTTAACAATGCGCAATTAATCACTAATGAGGAATAGTCACATGCCTGTCTGGATGATAAATATTATTGAAGTTATACTTCTTTTGGTACATTTCGGAAAAATTATGAGAATTAATTTCTTCCTCAACAAAGCGTCACCCCACGACATCCAAAAAGTCGAACGATGAAATTAAGTTGGAATTTTCCGAGATCCTGTGAAACAAATACATATTTTCAAATAAATACAAAAAAGTTCTAAACTTACAAGCATTTGCCCACTAATTAGTAGGTACACAAAAAAGCTTCACCGAAAAAGCTCTTCAACGTTTTCGCCGATCTATACGGTCTAACGGCAGACATAGTATATTAACGGAAATGCCCATCTTTCATGAATCAACTTTTTATGTCATAATAGAGAAAAGCCTTCGGTGAGGCAAATTTACTGAGACGCATTTTTTTCATGTCTTTTAAATTGGGTTAGTCCAATGTGGTACCCGTGGCGTGGTAAGCATGTCCGCCTGTTAACTCAGAGGGTCGTGGTTCGAACAGAAGCAGAAAATGCTTTTCCATGGGTATGGACTTTCGCGAGGAATTGGCAAGTCCTTGTAAAGTCCTTAAAAATTAGTAAATTCATTGCCATGAAAAGCGCTTTCTCAATTACTCGTTT
Organism: Melanostoma mellinum; assembly: GCA_914767635.1. Taxonomy (NCBI): domain Eukaryota; kingdom Metazoa; phylum Arthropoda; class Insecta; order Diptera; family Syrphidae; genus Melanostoma; species Melanostoma mellinum. The sequence goes on along the minus strand of OU612059.1, from coordinate 54,004,143 downwards.
AGAACCGGCAGAAAATATTAGATCTCCTCAATTGCCCCCAGGGCATATAAATAAATAAATAAATAAATAGGGTGGCGCAACAGAGCGAGGAGCCCCTGGGCCTAGCACGTTTCTCACAACCATGCCTTGTGAGGGAATGGAAGGGACCTACAATTTTCTGCGGGTAGACCAACAATCCTCTGTCAGTCATTTTCCGTATCCCTTGAGGCTCGGGCCGACAAGATTCAAAGCAGAATAGTTTTCAATTTCGGGGGGCTTCACAAACTCTGTTGTGCCCGCCGATTTTTTTTTAAACCGTTAAATACATGCAAAATCAAATGAGCCACAACCACCATCGACCAGTAATAAAAGTAGGTTTGCAAAACTACTAAAATAATTCTTTAAAAGTTCGGCATGATATGTTCTCCTCATGATACCGCACGCATGTTGTCTTGCAGAAAATGAATATTTTTTTTGTGTCGTAAAATAGCTTAGCTTTCATATGATGCCTCAAAATTATGTCGATCAGACGTCTTTAAAAGTTGCGGACGTTTTCCTAAACCAACCTATACAGTACCACCATTTGGGTGCCATTGACGCATAGATGATTTTCCATATCGTTGTTCCATCTTCAAAGCGCCATTGTAAAAAAAAAAGCAAAACCGAAAATATTCCCAAAGAAATTTCAAAAACTTATCAACCCATGTTGGAGACTTCGACTACATAAATATCAAAGTCAATTGAAATACAACTTCGACACAATGAACAAAATTGATTAACAACTATAACACAAAAAGCACTGCACTCACAAAATATCGCTGCAAAGCATTAAAAAATCTCCTTCTTCTTACATATATGTATAATAAATGATAGTTAATATATCGGTTAATATATAATATAATACATATATAATAATATATAATATAATATAATATATAATATAATATAAATATAAAAAAAACATCTTTGGTTAAAGCGATCCCATGAAATGCCGCTGAGCTATAGAAATTTAAAAATAAAAAATCAGAGTTTTCGTGTATTTTCAGTGGGAAATCTTCACACCTTTTGATCGAGCACTTAAAACTAATATTAAGGGCTCAAACTTTCAGGCTTTTTTTTTTAGTATTTTCAACAATATTTCAAATCAAAATTTGTATATACATATGTGTAGGTACATATATTTTTTTTATTGCATCCAGTAATAAAAAATAGAAACAACAAATAATAATTGTTACTTTCAAATTTTCAGACTAAGAGTGCGCCTCCATATAATTGTCAGATTATCATCCTGGAGGACGAAGACATCAAGTTGATTACTCTGTATAAAAATCTGACGCACTCGAGTATTTCAAGGTCACTTGTTTTCTTTACATTTTTAAAAATCAGCCATGACTTGGCCCCAGAAGACAAAGCGCGTATACATACTCTATGAATATCTGAAGCGCTCGAGTATTTCAAAGGGACTGTTTTTTTTACAATTTTAAAAGTTCTCATACATGCTCATCGCCCAACTAAATTCGAAAACTGCCATACACTTTTTTCGTTTTAGAACGTAAAGTTCACAATCCAATAAGTCCCCATGACGCTTTAGTAACTGCAAATTTAGCATCCGTGGCTCCCCTCCTATTAAATAGAAAATAATAATTATGTAGATTATTTTATATTAGTTGTGCCAGCGTTACTTACTTACTTACTTGGGTGGGCATTACAGTTCGGGGTGAACCTGAGCCTCAACCAACGTCCTTCTATAACGACTTCGATATTGGGCAAGCTCTCTTGGAAACGACCAAGGGTTTCCTCATCCGCTTTCGATAAAGTCCATGCTTCCACGCCTTAAAGCAGGACTGGGATGAATAAGGTCTTATACCAGGCTACCTTGATTTTTCTGAAGAGGGATTTGTTTCTCCATTGCCTTCTTAGCCCAAAGAAGTAACGGTTGGCAAGAGTTATTCTCCTTTTGATCTCTGCACTGAGGTTGTTGTCCGTGTCTACAGCGGATCCTAGGTAGACGAAGTCCTGTACGACCTCGAAGCTATGTCTGTCTACTGTGACGTTTTGTCCAATTCGTCGATGTTCTGTGTCCTTGTTTGATGACAACATATACTTCGTTTTGCCCTCATTAACCATCAAACCCATTTTTGCCGCTTCTGTTTCAATACTCGCAAAAGCACCTAGCTATGACATCACGCTTTTTTCTTCCCATTACGTCAATATCGTCTGCATAGGCGAGTAATTGTACAGACTTTTGAAAGATTGTTTCTCTGGTGTTGACGTTTGAGTTTCTTACAATCTGTTCAAGTATGATGTTGAAGAAACCGCGTGACACTTTGTCGTCTTTCCTGAAGCCTATTTCGACATCAAAGGTCTCGGTGAGTTCTTTACCCACCTTGACGGAGCAGCGTGAATTCTCCAAAATCATCCTGCATAGTCGTACGAGTTTTTCAGGGATGCCGTAATTAGACATGGCTCTGTACTGCTAGCCTCTGTAAATACTGTCATACGCTATTTAAAATCGATAAAGAGATATGGTGTATATCGATATTATGTTCTCGGATTTTTTCCAAGATCTGCCGTAATGTGAAAATTTGGTCTATTGTGGACTTCTCTGATCTAATACCACATTGATAAGCCCCTATCAAGTTGTTGAAGTGGGGTCTCAGACGTTCACATATAACAGCAGACAAGATCTTATAAGCGACGTTAAGGAGGCTTATCCCTCTATAATTGTGCCAGCGTTAGTTTCAAAAAATAGCTTCAAATTATGAGGAAACGATAAAAAAAAAATAGTTATGAGTAATTTGCTGCAAAAAAACCAAATTGGAAAATATAAAAACATGTCTAATTGTGAACATCAGTTTAATTTCCAAGAGGTACCAGGGAAAAAACTATAAAACATGTTTCATTGAAGGAGTAGTTCTCGATTTCAGAGTAAATCTATCGAATTAAAACCGCTATTAGAATATCAAACCAAATGTGGAAGGCTTTATTTAAAAACTTTTTTATTTCTGCAGAAAAAATTTACAAACATTTCAAATTCAAATCAATACTCATCGGTTTCTTCTTCTCATCTCCGATTTACCTAAATTCTCAAACTTTGTGTAATATACCTAAGCGTGTTCATCTGTTCATAATAAATCCATTGATTTGTACGTAAGCGGTTTAAGATACTCTTCATTTCTGCTTCTAATACGATAAAGGACTTATACAAAAGGTACCTATTTACCACTCTGCCTGCTCACAGTTGGGCTTTCGCTTAAACATGCACCAATCCAATCATTTTCAGTTTAAGCTTTAAACATTTTTTTTTGTATTGAAAACCGGGTGACAGTTCTCCGTTTATACGTACGTGGTACATACTTACATAATTTGATATTGGACGAGTAGTTGTAGGCCATTATCATTTTTTATTTTTAATGGCCGAAAACAGTAACTTATCTAGCCTTATCAGTTATCACCCCTTCTGCCTAAACTAAGCAGTTCACAGTGCCCAATATGAATATCCCCGATTGAATGACGCGCGATACCAACGTATAAGGTATAACTGCTATTCTCCTCATCAAAACATTCCCACAATTCGCCCACCACCTTTTATTTATGGATTGACTTGAGGCAGGTGGAAAACAATAAACAAGAAACAACAGTTGGATTCCCTCGCAGTTTGTGCGATGCGTGCTTCTTGTTTACATCGTTAGTTTTCCTATGCTCCGTACAAAGGCGCTGCGCATCATCCACTCAAAAACATCTGCTTCATTTGAGTGTAAAATTTCAAACCGGTTTTCTGCAAGGTATTCCACTCAACCAAAAGAACTTGAATATGAATTTTCAGTTTGGTATTGTCCGTCGTTGCGCTATGTGCGCCGTGCTTGTGCTTGTGATTGTGAGTGAGGGTTGAAAATCGGTTGTTAGTAAATAAAACAGTTCTGTTTGCTGCTTGTTTCGCGCCGAACTACCAACGGATAATACTTTTAGCGAATTAGGAAGTTCAGCCAAGCCGAAAAAAGTTAAATTAAAGTCACTTCCGCTCTAATGGGATACATTTTCTCATCAAAAAAGATGAATCAACAGGTGGCTTGTCTTTGTTTCTAGTGTGCCGCGTTAGATAAATAATAAAGTTGGTTTTGGTTCGCATTTGAAAGCAGACTGAAGTTCAAATTTGGTGGTGGATATTCGTGTGCATATTTTAGAAAGGGAGTGCAAGTTTTGTTTTGTGCCGTTGAAGTTGCATTTCGGGGAATAAAAATTTAAAAGAAAAGAAAATATTCATCTGAAAAGAATGTAAACGAAGAAAAGTTCGTTCCCTTTGAAAATTGTGTTCCGTTCCGTTTGCTCAGGTGCAGGTGTGTTGATCGGTATTATTAACACAAACACACATCTATTGTTTTCCATGCCCAGTGTTCATATTTAGTGGAAAGGTGTGATCTGAATCTGTGTGCGATCCATCACGGTTTTGTGTTTGTGTTAGTGAGTTCAGCCGTTTATTTGATCTTTTTTTGAATTGTATTGCATGCGGTGCGTACCGTCAAAGGGGGAAAAACGTGTTTTGTGTTGTGTGTAAAAAAGAGACAACCACAGAAAATAGTTTCAGTTTATTGAGCTTGCTGACAACATGCTACGTCACTAAGTTGTTCTAATTTTGTTTCAATCAAAATGATAAATAAGTGAAAGAAATGCAACATGATCAAATTGAAATAAAGTTTGATTATTAAAATATTAATTGAAAAAATAGTGTCTGTGATAAAGTTTTGATAAAATTTCGAATATAAATTCATATTCAGAATTCAATTCCAACACATCTATACACGTACAACAATGGAGGAACGAGAAAGGCGGCATTTTTCCAGTTTACAAAGGATAACAAAGGCGCATTTGTGGATTACCTGTTTTGTGATCGTACTCATTGGAATTTTCCCATGTAGTTGTTCAGGTATGTTTCAGAGTCATCAAGGGTTCTTATTTCTTTCTTTATTTTTATATTAGGTAGGTAGTGGTTTTGTTGTTTGGTGCATTTCTGTTGAAGCTCGGATAGCTGTAAATTTAATTGGGTGTTGTTATAGGTATGGGTAGAAAGGTATCTACAAACCTCCTTCTCTTTCTTGTTTTTCTTTGTTTGTTTTGGGTTTTGTGTGAACACCTTCCCAATATTCACGAAACCCATTCACTAACGCCGAACTTGGACACTCAAAGTTGGAGTAGTGTTGAAAATTGAAATTGCATATTTCTGCGAAATAGGGTAGTTTGGTAGGTTCTTATTTAGATCATGCAGTGCATGTCTGCATAGCTTCCAAAAGCTAGAACATCTATTTATAAAAATATCTATCTGGTTCCCCAGGAACCTACGATTGCATTCAAGAATTAACTGTCCCATTGTAGGGACTTAGTTTTTGAATAAATTTGAAATTCAAACAAGAAAATATTCAAAATTATTGTAGGTATATTTGGATAGGTATTATAGGTATGTGTACCTTCCTTAAACAGTTTTTTTTTTTAATTTAGTAAAGAATTTTTAGTGGGTTAATTGTAATGTTGTGGAACAGGATGATAGTGATCTGACAATGAATTTAGCCTGGCAAAAAAAAACAAGTGTTAAATAACATTTTTCGATATCTCACTTCGCTTTCGAGATATTGATTTTTGAAGTTCAAAAACATCTTGTTTTGTTTTGTATTTGTAAAAGTCGAGCGATTAGGCGGTAGGTGAAATTTTATAAAATCTAAAAATATAGTTTTTGAAATAACTGACTTCATAGTCAAAATATAAATAATTGATGTAGTTAGCTGCTCTAATTAATCCTTATTAAACATTGAAAACTACTTCTTTTTAGATCTTCTAGTTTTTGAGATAATCGAAATAAAATAAAATTATATTTCTTCCCTAACAGGAAGCGTAAAAATCACATTTTTTGGGATTTTTTTTAGAAGGAATAAAATAACCCAATCAATTTCAAAATTACAAGAAAGAGATTAGAGCTGCTGTCCAGTAGGTATTCAAAAAAATTTTTATCTTTTCGATGATCAACATGGCGGCGTTATTGATGTTTTCCGGACGCCTGTTTCTGGCGACATCGAGAAAACTGCTGCAGTTCTAACTTTATTTCTATTGATCTGCAAAAGATTTACCAAAGTTCATTCCTTAACTGACATATTGAAGAGAAGGACGAAGGATACACCTAAAAAAGGAAAGAAAAAGTGCGAAAACTTATTTTGAGACCCTTTTTAATCCAAAATTTGAATTTTCGGCATTTTTTTCGACATACATATTTGAATTATTTATTTACACGCTTCCTTTCAAACTTTTCAAACTTTAGGTACCTATATCCTTTCGATAATATTACTGAGAGTAATCTCCTAAAATTTCATCTAAATTGGTCGCTTAATTTTTCAACTACAACACGAGCAGTTATTGAAGAAGAAGTTTCGAGATGATATGAAAATTTTCATTTAAAATTAAAAACTAGAAGACATAAAAAGAAGTAGATTTTAGTGTTTAATAAAGAATTAGTTAGAGCAGCTAACTACATCAATTTTTTCTTTATTGAAATTAATAATCATGAGATAAATAATACTGAAAGTGTTTTTTTTTTTCGTTAATTTTAACTTTGAAGTCAATTATTTAAAAAACTATTTATTGAAACAGCTTTATTTAAAATTTATTATAAAATTCAGAGTTCTGGCTTTTAAAAAAAGATATAATTTGTAACAGAAAATGTTGCTTAAAATACAAACACCTGAAAAGAAATAAATTTCTTTAAGGCATGTTAAATGATCGTGAAGTTCAACCTGAACTCCAAACTTGCGTTTCGCCCAGGTTCGGCAATGGGCTCATCAGTTAGATGTTGCTGTACCCTTCTAAGACGCAAACTTTGTTCGGAATTCACCGACACTTATAAAATTTACTGCACTCACATGCAGTGAATTTTATATCCAAGTCATATTGCACTTGGAAAAATAAACAAAATGATTGCCATGGTTTGGCTTCAAATTATAAATTAAACAATAACAAAAAAGTGTTGTTATTGTCGTGGTTTTTTGTCCTGGAGTTGTAATTGTTTAAAATACAAAAACCTGAAAAAAAAAAATAAATTTCTTTAAGGCATGTTAAATGATCGTGAAGATCAACCTTAACTCCAAACTTGCGTTTCGCCCAGCTATCGTAAAAAGTTATCGTAGGTTCCTACCCGTGCCAAAAACTAAGATTTTTTACGAGTTATTTACCAAAATAGAGGGAACAATTTTATTTAACTTTAATTATCGATAGGTATCTGGAAATCGAAGGGAGATACTAAAAATTTTATTTTATATTTTCGACTTCTTTTGGGTCGTTTTTCAATGGCATATTCAAATCTTAACGCCACGGATATCGTATTCTTGCTGTAATGTTAGGTCTTCCTGAAATGAAGATAATAAAAATTTGTTAAAAGTTAATAATTTTCTTTCGGAGTAAGCTTAATAAAACTAAATTAAATAAATAAAAAAGTAAAATTTAAAACATCCGCCGGCATAAAGATACCAATGGGTACCGTTTGGAAGAAGTGAATATGGTTGTACTTAGTTCGAGACACTTGTGAGAAGCGTGTTCTTCTACAAAAAAAAGGAACAGAAAGAGTTTATCATCACTCTTCCAAATTGTGAAGCACGACGCGCTTCACCTTGAAGAAAAACTTTGGTTATTCCTTTGACTCTCTGTCGTACTGAAAACCCAAATTATCTTATTTTAACTGATTCCCGCCAATAAGGTGATCTTTTTTGAAGCAAAGCAAACAAAGAAAGACGTGCTCTTAAAATTTCGTCAAGTTCTCTTTTTTATTTGGTCATTTTCTAATGTTAGGTTTTCTGTTTTTGTAAACCATTTCCTTACTCCATTCTCTTATTGAATACGACTTTTAGACACAGCTTTAGCTATTCGATGGCTCAAATCAAGATCGACTTGCAAAAATTCGAAGTACCTACCATTTCTTACTGATCTTGCTGATCTCAAAAGCAGTTTTACAGCCTTTATGTTTCAGAGTTCCTTTTGCCACATTTTGCCATGTTTTTAAGTTTTCTTCTTCTGTAGAAAGCAAAAGGTAGGGATCCACTTTCCCATGACTATCTGCTGTTCTTATGGATGCCGTGGTACAGTGGTAGAGTGTTCAGTAGGTAGGCCTGGCGCTTGGGTTCGAATCCCACTCCAGGGAACTACTTTTCTTTCAGCCTCCTAGTTTCATCTAGACGCCGTCATTGAGGCTATATACGAAATCGCATTAACCTTATTTCAATCTACTGCATTGCAAAAAAGGGAACGCTGCTACCTTGGTAGTTCAATGGACCCGCAATTAGGTTTGAGTGTTCCAGTTCCAGATTAGCATAAGCCTCCTCTTTTTGAAAAAGAAGCTAATTTTCGTTGAAATTGGTTTTTCTGATTCGTATTCAAAATTCTTAACCTTCTTGCTATTTCTCTGATTGGAAGTTTACTTTTACGGATTTCAAATAATAAGTCTCGTTAATTGCGCGCTTTCAGTTGTCCTTGCGTACAGAAGCATGCTCTTAATTTTTTGCGGGGGAATGTTGATTGTTGAAGCCGTTTAAGATAAGAGTTTGGCTGTTAGAGAATTGAAAAACAAGTGATTGGTTACCTTGTAAACGTCTAAAAGACATATAATAGTAAAAAAAAGACTGTATATGATCGATCCAAAGATCTCAGAAGTGAAAATTTAAATCTATCTAAAATATCTGAATCTATAAAAAAATATCCGAAAAGTCGACTACGAAAGCCTGAACAAAAAAGAAACGAATATCTTTCAAAATACTTGCATTATCTCGTAGACTAAATCCTTTGAATGAATATTTTTGTTTTTTTTTGTGTGTGTCGCTTTTTCGTTTCATCGAAATCAAAAACCACACGTTGCTAAGAAGTTCCACTCCAATAATTCAACACACTTTGTAATATCAAGGCGCAACCAGAGACTATTCATCTTTTTTATAAATCAGGTTTTACAATGGTTTGAAAAAGAAACTGCATAATAGTTTTTTGGCGAGGTTCGGTTACAGACATAGATATATACACTTTAATTATTCACCTAACGAATACACATAGACAGAGCTTATTCTCTCGTGGACTTAATCCTAAGCATGTATGTTTTTTTCTTTGTCGTGAAATTTCACAGCAATAATGGAGAGGAGGCGGGAGACTTGATCATACGAGAGACTTAAACCAGCCTAAACTTTATTGAGCAGACTTAAACTTTGCACACCGCTCGGCGCCTAGTGCAGTTCTCACAACCATTGCCTTGTGAGGGAATGGAGGGGACCTACAAACTTTCTGCCGATTCCGAACGGCTAATCGAGAAAGGGCTTTTAATGGCATTCAATTGCACACAAAAATAATACTAAATATTTAGCTGGTAAATGTAAAAAAGTGTTTATTTTTTTAGTTTGATTTTTAAACTTCGAAGTCGTTTGAGAGATACAGCAATTTGGAGCTGTTTTAAGCAGATTGGAAACTTTGAACGTGTTCTTCTTGGAAATGTGTTTTTTAAAATTTTCTCCATTGTACCTCAAAAGTTCTTTTTCTTTAGTTTTTGCGAGCAATTTAAAATCTATCACATTTTTAGGAGTGGGAATAAAATTCTCTCAGAAACTCTCTGAAAGAGCATAATTATCTCAAAAGCAGAAAAAACTTCTTGAACAAAACATTCACAACAACTCTGGAAAAAAATGTGTGCTTGACAGTTGTATTAGTTTTGGCGGATGCACGATTTCTGTCCACAGAAATTTTGGTGGCAAAAACTCGCAGGGTGGGTAAATTTTGTTCTCTCTTGTGAGCAGTCTTTTTTGTTCTCAACTACGAAAAATTGCTGTGGATTAGGTTAAGACTGACTTTCGCCAAATTTCGGTGCATTTGGAAATTTATAACTGCCACGAAACTGGATGTACCTTTTACCTACCCATGTTAAAAATGCCAAGAGGTTCTATAGCAGGAGGAAAACATTGGCCAGACAACCTCTCCAGAGCAAATTCGAAACGTACCTAATGATTTTTTTTTTCATTAATATCTTCGCGCATAAAATAAAATGAGTGATTATTGAAAATGAAGTGATAAAATATTTCTTTTCGTTATTTTCTTGAATTAAAGTGCAATGAAGTCTTCAATTTCTTCTCTTCTTCAATTGAACATTTTGTTGGCAAAAAAATTCTCTGACTTTTTGCCATCGATTGGTATAACATTTGTTTATCAGTTGTAAAGAAAACATAGTAAGAAAACAGTGTCATTTCAAGATTTTTCTTAAATCGTTTTCGTGACGACAGATTTGATCCAAAAATCTCTTGCCTTACAGAAACTTGCAGAAAGAATAACAAGAATGAGACTGAATGTTTTTGCAATTATTTTATTCAATAAAATACACCTTAATTCGTAAAAGTTTGAACATAATTCTTTTTGAGAGAAATTCTTGTTTAAAATCATTCACAACATCAACTTAGCCTTCTTTAAATGTGGAATAAATCGTCAGGCAAAGAGGTAGATTGGTAGGACCTACTGAATACAAACTTCCTAACTACTCAAACAAACAAACTACCAGAAAGTAACTTTGATTTTCCTTGTCTAATTTGCTGATTCCTTCGTTTGAAATGCAAATTAAAACTTTTCCATAATAAAATGTCTATTTAAGGTAGTTTCTCACTTTTGCGTTATGTCAGAGAGTTTATAGTTAGTTCCACTTTTGTACCGGCGCGGCAGGAGGCATAAAAACCTGGGGTGAGATTCTGTAACTAAAAAGCGAACAAACGTTTTCGTGTGTGCGAACGATTTCCTTCATGTTAACATAGGGAAATCGTTCGCACACACGAAAACGTTTGTTCGCTTTTTAGTTACAGAATCTCACCGCTGATTATGAAAGCAATTAAAATTAATGATTAAAAAGTCTTAAGTAAAAAAATACCAAACAAATGCAAACGTTTATTTATAAAACTTAAATAAAAATAAAAAAGGAAATCAGGCGCTATTGACTTTTTCGAGTTGTGAAAAGGTGTACATCTTGGCCTTACCATAGGTACATAACTATGTAGTTGAGTTTGTTCAATCGAAAACTACCTTGAAAGAGGTGATTGTTTCTATTATTTACCCAGTACAAACTATTTAATTGAAGTTGAAGAATTGGCGACGACAACTGGAGTGACAATTCAAACATTTGCACAAGAACTCAATGGATTCGTTGTGCGGTGAACCGATAAGTAGTTTCCCTTGTACATTTTTAAATTTTGATTGCGCGTCTCTTCAATAAAATCAATCAATTATCATATACTCGTACCTACATTCATAGTCGTTCAACCAACCAACCTAAAAGGAGAATTTGCAATTCTAAAAACAAACTCAAGATTCGGTTGAAATTTACAGGAATAGTAGGGTACTACAGAAACATGACTTGAGCCGGTAATTGTGTCCTTGAAATTTATTTGAATACCACGGAGAGGGTTAGTGTAGCTACATCAGTAAGTATTTCGAATAACGCAAAAACACTTTCTGTCACTCGATATCCTGTTGAAGTAACGAAAACGTTTTTAGTTTCCTTTGCTTTTTGGTTGTGTGTTCAAAGTACATTCACACACAACTCAAGCACTTCGACCAGGTGCATATTTTTTTTCCATTTCCTTTGTTTGATTTTTTTCCTTGAAGGAGGAAGATATTGTTTAGGGAAAAGATGAGAAGGTAAAAAAGTATTCTGTGACAAAAATTGGCAATTAAATTTTTCACAAGAAATTTATACTTATTCAAATTTTAATTGGAACGAAATGAATTACTTTTTCGACCTGTAGTTGGCTTCACTTGCACTCTTCGATTGATGCCATGCAGTGAACATGGACTCCTGTTTTGTTGCCTTATTATATACCTCCCTACACACTTCCTGATGGCAAAAAGGGAAAAAGGTGACTCTGCCTGCAGGACAACAGGTCGAGAGGGCACGGAGTTTCCGGGTTTTGGTTTTCTTTTGTTTTGTATTCCTGCAGTTTTGTTTTGTAATTGTGATTCGATGTCATAGGAGGGATCTCTTAGAGATCTTTTAATGTATTTCGTTAATATTTTCCACAATTGCAGGACTACCACTTTCTTTTGCTTATGATAATAACAGTTCACTTTAATTCTTTAGTCCAGTTTTTGCTAATTACTAGGTTACAATTCACCACATATCAAAGTGGTAAAGGCATAAGTTGGTTTACCTAGGCTGAAAACACAACAGTTAAAGGAGAACGTGTTTTTTTTTTCGCGAAACAAGAGAACATTCACACCTTTTATAGGATTCGACGACTCCTATATTGATTGAATGTTTGAACAATTTGCGAAAATGTTGCTATTAGTGACTTCGACGAAAGATAGTTGAACGAATGTCGGTATCATAATTTTCATCATCGATACTGCAGTTTTACTTGACGGTCGTTGGCTGTAATCTTAGTGGGCGAGGAATATTAGTTGGATTGTCGCTTCGGTTCTGGAAGATGTTGTATTTCCGCTTTGTGTGCTGGTGTGCTGCGTTCCTCTTCCTGCGGTGACCTAGAAGTCTCCGAAGCTATATAGTTTACTCTACGTCCAAAATTGTGCTCAAAGTAAAACTGATGAAAATCCCTACCAGGAGGGTTTCGCTTGTGAATTGTTTCAGGGGAGCAATGCAACTGTCTATTTCGCTAGAGCACTGATCGTGGAAAAAACGATGAAGACAAACATACAGACAACGTTTCCACGATGTTCATGAGAATCAATCGATTCTCTGATTAAACTACATTTCCTACCAATTTCAAAGCTCTCTTTTTTACTCTATCAAGTAGGCAAGATATGAGAAATGCACTCTAGTTTGTATGCTGTTAAAATAGTAGCCAGATCTTCTTCTTCTTCTTCTTCATTTTCGGCGTTACGAGTAGTGATCTTGAAGCGATCACAACTCTCCCACTTTGCTGCTTCACACTAGTGATCCGCCTGTGGGGTAGCCAGATCATGAGGGGTAAATTATATGGTCATTCCATTGGTATCTCAATCACTGACTTATTTTTAATCCTTTTTTTCACTTATTGTAGTTACTCATACCTTATGTCTATACATACAGTTGCGGTCAAAATAATAGTAGTGCGAGTAAAAGCATTGCACAGATTGGTATTTTTCGACTTTGTATTGCGTTGATAGTGAAAAACCGTTACACTTCAATTGTTTTATATGGTGGAAAAGGATCTCGTCAATATGTAAGAAGACCTCCTAACACCAAATATAATCCACGCTTTACAATCATAATGGTATGAGCATGTTTTTTCTTCTACGGAGTGGGACCCATAAACCGGATTGAAGGCATTATGGATCAGCATCTCTATGTTAGGATAATGCAGGAAGAAATGCTACCGTATACTGAAATTGAAATGCCACTGAAATGGGTCTTTCAGCAAGAAGCAATGGTTCCAGGAAAGTAGAGTAGATGTGATAGAGTGGCGCGCATAGTCTCCGGACCTTAATCCCATCGAAAACCTGTGGTGCGATGTAAAAAATATGTTTCTAGATTCAAACCAAGCAACAACACAGGCCTTTGGGAAGCTTTACAGCAATCATGGAGTTCGATAAGCAAGGAAGATGTGGAAAACTGATAAACTCTATTCAACGTCGTTGTACTGCTGTTATAGCTAACAAGGGACATGTAACTAAATACTAATTAAAAGTACGAACAATAAGCCACATATGGTAATAAAAACTTTGACTTAATTTTTCGATTTCGTAACATTTCAAGGTAGATTTTCCTAATACTACTATTTTTTTGACCGCTGAATTTCAACATCTGTTCAATAAACTTGCAACTATCGGATAATAATATTAAACTGATGTTTTTTTTTTGTAAATAAAAGCTTAAAACACCACTTTGAAAACCACGTTATTGATTTTTTAAATTAGAATTTACTGATCAGTTTTTTTCAATTTTGTTGTTTCATAAGCTCTATACTACTATTATTTTGACCGCAGCTGTATATCTAATCTATAGTACAATAGAAAGCAAAAACGGTCTCTTAAAGCCATCTATGGATCCGCCGGCGTACAAACATTCTCCTCTAATTTCTAGAGCGCCGGCGGATACATAGATGGCTTTCAGGGACCGTTTTTATTTTCGATAGTAAAGATTCCATATATAATTCTGATGTCAAAATCACGAAGAAACTCTCTTGTTTTGGTTTCTCCATTGTCAAAACTGACAGGAGGAATTTGTTTTTGTTTGCTTGTTGGTTTGTTTTCTAACGACAGTTTCAAATTAAATAAGAAATGGAAAAAGTCGAAAGAAAACAAACCTCGTGGTGTATGTGTATCTGCATTAGTCGGTTTTGCGTTTTTTTCCTATCCTGGGGTCGAATTACCGCACACGTGATCGAATATCACGTGACTGAATAATTTGTTTTTGGAATTAATTCTCACGTTATCCAGCACTTTAGTACCACAATTTGACATTCTTTTATCAGTATTTGAAAGAATTGAAATCAATAAATTAACAGCAGATTGATGTTGTTGTAATATGGAAAGAATTTTGGAGAAAAATAGTACTGACTCACTCGATCACTGATGCGGTAATTCGGCACCTGACTTTTTTGTTCTATGGACCCAATCGTGTAGGAACGTTCTATGATATTGCTTTTTTTTACGCGAATCTTCGTATTCAAAACGGTGCGCCGAGGGGCATGGGCATTTCTTACAACTTTTCCTTGTGAGAAATCGGATGGGAGCTTCAGTTTTCTGCGTTGCGAACTGCTTATCGAGAAAGTGAAAAGTGATACACGTGGAAAAACTTTTTTTTCGCTTCTTTTGAGATTCGAACCACAAACCTGCCAAGTATGAAGCAGAAATGTTAACCATTACGCCGTTATAGAGCTATAATACCAACTTAGACGATCGCGCTTTATTGAAATGGAATCATTACGTTTTAAATTCAAAGGAATTTTTAGAAAACCTTTGTGAAAAGTGATGTGCGTCAAGTTAGCACTACCACTTCAAAATTTTCACAGTTTGTTAAGTGAATTAAATGACGTAAATTCGTCGTGAAAAAAAAAAAATTGTTGTAGCATGCTTTGAATTTCATATTTTTAAATAAGACATTAAAGTGCTTAGAAAATTTTTATGCCATGGTCTGTTGGCTGCAATTTATAAAAACTTTGCATTTCAATGAATTCAGTTAAATTTTTGATAAATTATTATTTCCAAACTAGAAGTTTGGAAAAAACAATAGCCTTTACTACTTTCCTCGTTTGAACCCACCTTTATCACATTCAAATTATGCTTAAAATTAAAGTAGTTTGGGAACATTTCCTTTTTATTTTATAATTCAAAATGTACTAAATCAAACTTAAAACAAGTTTTTTTGCGTTGAACAATGATTATTGTTTAAATCAATGAGTAAGAGGGTTTTAAAGTTTTGCCGAATTTAAACTGTGATTAAGTATATCTACGTCTGTTTTAGTTTAACTTTTTAGCGAGAATCAAACTTGCTTTGATTAAATTGTATTCATTTGTATCTACATATTTCCAATTAGGTACTCAAATAAATTTTGACCTTCAAATTTTATCAAAAATGACAGCAGAAGTAATAAATTGTGAGGAAGTTTTGGTATCAGATTGCAGTTCATTCGTAGAATTTACTAATAGAAACAGCGCGAATGCGAATTTGTCGCGAATCTTTCCAACCAGCATCGTTGAGGATAAATTGCCTACCTTCTTTTGACCAAACAGCCACGAAATAAAACGAAACATTCGGCCGATTCGGCTATAAGAATGTAAATTATTTTCTCTTATCAGAAATAAATTAGTACAGATCTTGTTGTAACTATGGCAACGCCTTTAGTCTAAAACATAATTGGCAATACCTTCATCACTAGTTTTTTTAGCAATTCTAAGGTTCTTATTTTGTACTCTCTCAGAACGTCTCACAGTTGACGAAATAAGCGATGTTTCAGGAATCATAAGTTGCAGTGGTGTGGTTTGGTTTAGGACAGTTCCAGAAAAAATATGATGTTAAAGGTGAGGATCCTTTTATATTGGGTGAAGTAAGATCGATGTCTACGTAGCTACTGTTTGGATTTAAGAAGACATCAGAATCTAAGCTTGGTGATGGGTAAATGGTCGTTGGCGCACTGAAATTGAAAAAACGATCAAAATCAGAACTCAAACTTTTTGCCATCGGAATTTGTGTATAATCTTCTTTGCTAAGCGGGTTTTTTGGTATTTGGTTCCTTATTTGGTTTTGATGCCGTCTCCATACTCCTGCTAAGTATAATTAAGATTATACTAAATACATCATCCTTCCTATGGGTCGCTCAATGATTGATGCCTTCTGGCCATTTGCTCTTCTGACGGTAATGCCTTACTATAGCTGTTTGACCTGGATGGAAGTTTTTAAGCACTTGATAGCTCCTTTTTTGATGTTTCTGGAAACAAAAGAGGGTAATAGGTTTTTTCGATGCCGAACTTCTCAGCAGGCGAAACTCCGCTTTCATCCGGAAAGCAACGATATGTTGACAAGGTTAGGTTAGGTAGTACACACTCATCTTCTGTTTTACAAAATTCAACGTTTTTTCTATGCCTTAGCGGAAGGAAGGAAGAAAGACTAATGTTTCTGTATGTTTATGTAAAAGTTTAATTTTTTTTCTCTTAAAAAAACAGCCCAGCTTCGCGGTCTGAATACACATTACTTCCTGGCGCCGACCCATATTTTGCTGCAATTTTGATTAAACACGGAAAGTTATATTTTCTTGTTTGCCACCGCATATACGGATTGTTATTTATTCTTTAAAAAAATCCACAGGAACTGGAAAAGAAAAATAAAAACTTCAAGGTTTTCAGCTTAGCTGAAGTGGGTGTTCCTGACAATTGTTTGTTTGTGGGCAAATTTTGTGTACACAAGGCTTTGAATAAGTTGTAGCCGAGCAACCCCGGGAGGATCAGTTAGTAAGTCATAAGCTCATCAAATTTTGACGTTTTTTTGCTCCTCATTCCTCCAGGTCAAATACCAGACAAAGCTTTTAGTGTATGCTTACTTCTTACTTCTTAACACTTTTATTAGGTCTCTTAAAAAGAATTGCTGATTCTAATACCTCAATTACCAAGCTACTTCATAAGTCTCTCAAGTTTGTTTTAATTTTCTTTTTTTTGTTTAAAGTGCGTCTTCTTTAGTCCTTTTAAACATAATTTTTGGGTTGCAAATTGCAATTGAAAGTAAAAAACCTCACCTAATTTCCATTTATTTCCAATGAATTTGGTTTAAGATTTCAAGATACGTCTGAAGGTCTAGAGAGCCACACCAGACACCACACTTCAAACAATTCCTCTCTGATGTATTGGTTAGAGAAAAAAATGTTCTTTTTGAAAAATTGTGTGCCACTTGACACACATCACGTGTTCAAATGGAATTTTTAAGTTTTTAGTCTTGTTGTGACACCATTCACTTTTCTAAAGAATTTGTTTTAAGCAGCCCCAAGGTATATATACTCGTCCTGTGATCTAAAACATACTATACCTACCTACCTACATTCACCGCAAACATACAAATGACATGCAAAAACCGTTCATTCCATTATGTTCCGGGCACTTATTATGCACGCATTCCATTTCTTATCTAAGTCCTTAACTATTCGTGTTCACACAGCTCTTGCAGCTTTGCCATATCTTATACAGAAACTTTCAAGTTCTGTTAAACAGAAGAAAGAAAAAACTGCTCCAACTCGACAGTCGACAGTCGACACTCGTGTGCATATTACATTTCTATTGGAATAATGCAATCCAAAAAAGGCACTCAAGTAGGTACCTTGTGTTACCACATTTTCGCCATTTGCTGCATTCTTATGTCAAAGAGTAACAAATTCACCACCCAACGAACTATGCTGTAGCTACACAATATCTCTCTGTGGGACAGCCAACTTCCAACTGTGATTTTCTGAGCGGCCGGCTAAAAATGAACACAAAAAAAAAAAAAACACATTCACAAGCATGAAATAAGATACAATCGTTAGTTTGAGTGTGCAATGCAGCATTTTGTTTACTTAGTATCTAACGATACATTTTGTTTGGAATGCCAAAGTAAATTTGGGATACCCAACTCTACTGCAATGTAAGCTGTGGGCATTTTCATTATTATTTTTATTTTTTCCAAGCTACTTGTGCTAACTGTATGCCTAGGTGTAGGTAGAGATACATTTACATCTCAAACGACAATAAAAAGTAAAATCAAAACAGAAATCCTATCTGGTATCTCATACTTCTGCTTTGTTATTATTATAATTTTGATATTCTTTTCGCAAGGCTAAGAGATAACGAAAGCTGTTTGAAATTTGATTCATCGGGTCCGAGAGTGGGAAGAGTCAGACACCTGACACAGTAAACTAACTGGAATACCTTCCTACGGCCACGGCGTCTGAGCTCACGTTGCATTTGAATTTGCATTTGCATTCAGTGATGAATAGTTTGCATTTATCTGGAGATACAGTAACACAGAACAAGTCAACCTATATATGGATAGCATGAGGAAACTACAACTGTCAATTGAAAATGGACGACCACTTTTTGTTTATTAGGCGGGAAACACTGTTATGCAATTTGAGTTTCAAAAGTTCACAGTGTTCAAATGCGACTGACAAAGATATCTTCTGAGTTGCTACAAGAGGGAAAAAAAAGCAAAAGGAAAATAGAAAAAAATCCAATAAATTAGTTCTGCTCGAGACATGGGTGTGGAAATGTCATTGTTTAGAAAGTTCAATGCGGTCACTCATTATTAAGGTCAGTGAGTGTGCGAGAAACTTAATAGCCAAAGTCTGAGTATGAAAAGCCCGATGAAAGAAAAAGCTGAGCCCGCAGCTTCTGCACTGCAATCGCTTTATTTATGTGTTGATGGTTTAACATCGTTTTCATCATCGCGCCGGTCTGTTCAGACTTAATGTCGGTCAGAGTGACTAACTGGCGAAAAATCCAATAAAGAGAAACGAAATGACGGCTCGTAAACCTGCTGAGTAGGGTAGAGAGTAGAGACGTTCTTGTGAATTTTTTGAATCATATTCTACTGGTGAGTAATTAGTTATAAGTTGGAGAGTTTGGCGCCATTGCAGTGGTGAGGAGGGTATTTTTCGTTTATAATTAATAAACACACAATTTTGTGCAATGAGTTGTGGTTTTGCCTCATGATATTACTGCGGATGCAACTAGTTCGGTGACAGGCACTCAGTGTGGTTGAAACTTATTCCGAACAGCAACAAATGGCAAAGCTGTAAATGGGTACCTTTATAGGCAAGATTCACCTGGTTGGAAGTTGTCGTCATAAAACTAATTATAAAATTACAATTTTGTGGTCTAAATTTGATGGGGAAATCATTTTCATTTGGATATCAAATGTGTCTCTGTGTAGATATTTTTGAGGTAACCACAGAGGACAGTCATAATATCGATGTACAATAATTTTTACCTTGGAATTTGTGCTTAGGCAAGCTGTTGGTTGGCAAAAACACGAGAATTGAATAGATACTTCCCCTTCTGAAATCAATTAAACTGTAGGTAGGTAGGTATGGGAAGTGGAGCTAGTTAGCGCCTTTTTACCTGAGGTCTGATAAAATTAGCCAAACATACATATCTCATCGTAAAGGGTGTTTTTTTAGAATTGAAATTGTTGTTCAAGGAAGATAATTTTATGCCAATAATGTTTAAATATATTTTCTTGCATGTGGTCGCCGCGGCTGTCTCGAATAAAGCCAAGTCTAGAGGTCCA
The DNA here is from genome assembly GCA_914767635.1 of Melanostoma mellinum. Classification (NCBI taxonomy): domain Eukaryota; kingdom Metazoa; phylum Arthropoda; class Insecta; order Diptera; family Syrphidae; genus Melanostoma; species Melanostoma mellinum. The sequence goes on along the minus strand of OU612059.1, from coordinate 53,984,432 downwards.
TTTTTCAACCACTTTTCGAGCCAATTGCCTTATGTCGGCAATCACATCACGAATGTTGGCTTCCAAGGCCGACAAAGTTTCAGGTTTGTTGACGTAGAAGAGCGAGTTCGCATATCCCCAAAGAAAATATTCCAATGGTGTCGAATTACATGATCTTGGTGGCCAATTGGCAGGTCCATTTCCCGAAATCGAATGTTTAATTCAATAAATCGATTGTGACGTGCGCTGTGTGGCATGTAGTTGGAACCACATTTCATCCACATTCATGGCATCCAATTCGGGAACAAAATAGTCGGTTATCTTGGCTCTATACCGTGTCCGACCAAAGGTCGATTTCTAGCCGAAGCCGATTATTCGACTTAACATCCACCTTCGGCCGAAGTCGAAGCCGAAGTGGAAGCTTCAATAACTTGAAGAATTTAACTTTCAGATGTTTTCATCTGAAAGTTGAATTCTTCAAGTTATTGAAGCTTCCACTTATGATTTTTTGGATTTTTTTCTAGAACAGGTTCGTTTTTGAAGCCCTGTGGTCGCCATAAAACGTTTTTTGTAAAATCTAAGCTCTTCCTGAAACAGTCAGGTTTTGTGGATGTAATGGCGTCTCAAGGTACTCAAGTGGGTTCTCTATACTCCAAATGCGACAATTTTGCTTGTTGACGTCACCATTAAACCAAAAATGAGCCTCATCACTGATCAATCTCATTTTCGGCCCATACACCAAAATCACGACGCATTGCCTGGTGTCGCGACTTCAATTCTTGCATGAGCTGGATCTTGTAAGTTTGTAAGCCAAGATCTTTTCGCAAAATCTTCAATAAGTTGATGGACAAAGCTCCAATAACTGCGCACGGTGGCGAATCGATTCATTTGGGTCCTCTTCAACACTTTGCTCTACAGCGGCAATTGTTTCTTCGGTACGCACTGTTCGACATCTCTGCGGTTGCGTATTATCACAAAAAGTAAACGTAGTGCGTAAATGATCCATGGTTAATCGAATTAATTGCTTTGATGGACGATTATGTCGACCATAAAATGGACGGAGCGAACTGAACCATTATTTTCGAATTGAATTTGCACGATTTGCATTTTTCTTCTGTCAACTTGTTCATGCTGAAATGGCAAACCAAACTAAACACAAATGACATTAGAGTTTACCGATTTTATTACAAAACTAGCTGACCCGCCCGGCGTTGCTCAGGCCCTACGTCAATCGAATTAAGTAAGTTTAGTTAAGTAGTTTCCAAGTTTCCATTCTAGTGGGATAATAGAGATGAAATATAGTTTATGTAACTCAGGAACAGTTAAGCACTCTAACGATGACATAGTTTTTGGAATCGGCCCAGTACTGTAAAAGTGAAATATGCATTGAAATCGGTAGTAGGTGGTTTTTTTAATCCCGTTCCTGTTCCTGTGGGAAGATGGCGATGAAATATTGTTTAGATTACTCAGGGACAATGAACCACTCTAACGGTGAAAGAATTTTTGTAGTACTTTCCAGTTTCTTGGTTATTTCGCCATTACTGTTTCCGTTCCCGAAAGAATATGGGAAGGAAATAGTCTTTAATACTCAGGAGCAATGAATCATTCAAACATTGAAAAATTTTCGGGATTTGGTCCAATATTTTCCAAGTTTCCGCTAATGTTGTTGTTCCCGTTCCGATGCTGAAGCTTGTGACACTTGTTGAGTACATCAAAGTGTTAGCATCTGCACCACTCAACATGGTCACAGAGACCACCAAGTGGTTTTGCAATACCCTCATTTGGTCAAAATTAAAATTTTCTTCGAGTCCTTATTACTTTACTCATTTCTTCTTAACAACAAAATAACCAAAAAACTTCGACTTCATTTCGAACCCTATATCCATTCAAGATCCTTATCTCTACCAAAGGCCTAGAAGACGCTGTCATTGCTTAGGTCAAAGTGTATAGTATCACTTTAAATCAGTTCGTTTTGTTTAGCGAATGTAAATAAAGTTCAATATGCGGTCATTTCATATGAAAAAATAGTTTGGATTATTGTAAAAGTAACACTTTTAACTAAAAAAAGTTTAAATCTTTATTCCTACCAAATGAAAATCAAAAGAGTTCTCAAAAACAAACAATCCAATAATCTAACTATATATTTGTTATTTCATTAGCTGAGCCGCCTGGCGTTGCTCGGGCCTGTAGTTTTAAGGCTCCCGTGCTCATTCCTGTTTCTGTTGCCGTGGGATTATAGGGATGAAATCTACGCTAAGTTACTGAGGGATTATGTGGCATCCCAGTGCCGAAAGAATTTCTGAAATCTAGTTTTTAGGTTTCCGTTCCCAGACCCGTTCCTGTCGGAATCTTCCGTTACCGTGGAAATATGTGAAATATAAGCCTAATTCACTGATGGATAATATAACATCCTAGAACCTAGAGTTGAAAGAATTTTTGAAATCGGTCAAGTTACTTTAAGGTTCCCGTACTTGTTCCCGTTTCTGTTCCGGTGGGATTAAAGGGATGAAATAAAATCTAAATTACTAATTGAGGGGGATAATGTAGCAATCCTAATGCAGGAAGTGGAACGGTTATAGAAATCTGTCAAGTAGCTTCTAAGTTTCCTTTCCCAAACCCGTTCCTGTTGGAATATCCGCGAAATTTTTTGTAATTCCGTTCCTGAGGGAATATGGGGAACAAAACTTGACAGGAACCATTTATAAGTCATTGTGACTGAGGGATAATGTAACATCCCAGAATTGAAAGAATTTTTGAAATCGGTCAAGTAAGCATAAGCTTCGGTTCTCATTCCCGTTTCTGTTCCCGTGGGATTATAGGGATAAAATATAGTCTAGGTTACTCATGGAGGGGGATAATGTAGCACTCCTAGTGCCGAAAGAATTTTAGAAATCTGTTTCGTAGTTTCTAAGTTTCCGTTTCCAACACCGTTCCTGTGGGAATATGGGGATCAAGCCTTGACAGGGACCATTTATAAGTCATTGTCACTGAGGGATAATATAACATCCTAGAGTTGAAAGAATTTTAAAAATCGGTCAAATAACTTTAAGGTTCCCGTTCTCGTTCCCGTTTCTGTTATCGTGGGATTAAAGGGATGAAATACAGTCTAAATTAATAATGAAGGGGGATAATGTAGCTATCCTAATGCAGAAAATGTTATAGAAAACTGTCCAGTAGTTTCTAAGTCTCCATTCCCCAACCCGTTCCTGTCGGAATATGGGGATCAGCCCTTGACAGGAATCATTCATAAGTCTATGTCACTGAGGTATGAATGTAACATCCAAGAATTGAAAGAATTTTTTAAATCGGTCAAGTAACTTAAAGGTTTCGATAATCGTTCCCGTTTCTGTTCCCGTGGGTTTATAGGGATGAAATATAATCGAAATTACTGATGGAGGGGGATAATGTAGCACCCCTAATGCTCGAATCTTTTTAGAAACCTGCCTAGTAGTTTCTAGGTTTCCGTTCCCAAACCCGTTCCTGTGGGAATATCAATTTTTAAATTTTTTATGTCATAAAAACCTTCTCCTGACAATAACAAACACAACAAAAAAAGAATTGGTCAAATTGGTCCAGGCGTTGTTGAGTTATGCGCTTACCAACACATTTTGCGATTCATTTTTATATATAAGATGTCAGTTTTATCCCTATTCGAAAAACCAAAAAAAAAAAAAAAAAAAACAACACCCGATGCAACGATGGTATATATAGGGTGTTTTGAATACGGTGAGATAAAAGCTCGAGGACATATAAGTTGAAACAAGAAAAAAAAAATCGCATAGCAGGGGGCATATCCCCCATTGCCCAGTGGTTCCACTCTCGATCAAAGGCGGCCATAATTACTTACTCACTTGATAACATGTAAAAAACTATTTTTCCTAATATGATTTGGGCTCTCTGATTACGAAACTGCCATTAGTTTTGATGTATCTCAATATCTAGAGATAAGTGCGGTAAAAGGGTTCAAGATCGGTTTATTTCAGTTTAGTGATCCTGTAAAAGGTATGTTTTTTACATTAATCGAAATATAATTCTTTTTCATTCTATGTATGTTAACCTAACTTATTACAGTATACTCGAAGTATATTGTGTAAAAATTAAACACAAAAACAACTAGCTATGCAAGTATTCAAATTAAATTAATTTTTATTTTTAAATAAGACTTTTTTCGAAAAGTGTTTTGTGTACAAAATATAGTTCTATGCATATTTGAACATCAGAATGTACGTAAATACTTTTCAAAAACTAACTGTAAAACTTAGGGACTATTTCTGGAGATCTATCAATGGTGTTTTCTATTCCTCAGACCTTACCTTATTTTAGCGTAAAAACTGTTAAACCATTTTGAGCCAAACAAATTTATGGACACGTATTTTTGTAGGAAATTAGATTTTCTTAAAAAATGGTTATTTTGAAAATTTTTGTCTAGCTAACCGTTTTCAAGTAATCAAGCTTGAAAAACTGGTATGTATTTTTGATTTTACTCATTTACTTTGATTTTTTTAAATTAACGAACATAAATAAAGAGATTAATACAATTTTAAACAGTTAAAAACACTTTTTATATTTCCTCAAATGCACATTTCAGAAGCAATGCTTCCATCATCAGTGAGATATATAAATTAAATTGTTTAAATAAACATGTTTCTTAAAGAAAATTTGATGTTCTACAAAAAAAGTGTTTTAAACGTTTTCATTAAAGTACTTCCCTTAGAAGTTATTCACGATTAAAGTTGTAAAAATAATAGATTCCTTTGGTCGCTTAACAATTTATTAAAAATCAATTTGCAAACTATTGAACGTGCACTAAATAGAACATTTAGCAACCTTTTTGGCAAGATATAACTTTTTGAGAGCGTTGCGGGGCGTAAAAGTTAAAAGTTAGGCGCACTTGGAGCACTAAAATTCAAATGTCCCTTGAATTTTTTGAATTTTGGCCTACGGTGGAACTACTGTGCATTGCCATGAAATGCCCTTTCTCTATTTGCACTTCGTAACTGGCAGAAAATTGTAGGTAGGTCCCTTCCATTCCAGCACAAGGCATGGTTGTGAGAAATGCGCTATGCTCCTGGGCACCCCGCTCTGTTGCACCACCCCATTTATTTAATTTAATTTTTATCAACTCTAAAACATAAATGTTTCCGAAAACGGTAGAGTTGAATGAAGGGCTCCTCAGTTGTATATTCAATTGGATTTTGCCCATCTCGGTATAAATGCAGCAATGTACTCATTTTCTTCCTAGCCAAAATAATTACATATATCAAAAATGGTTTCATTGTTTTAAAAAACGTTTTCATAATGAAATTACCTTTCTTCAATGCGACCTCTATTCTTTATTATCAACTCAATAATTATATCCGTGTTTCCCAATGTATTTTACAAATAAAAATTAAAAATGGCGCAAAATTGACATAAAAATTAGGTACAACATTTATGATTTAGTACTTTTTAGTACATACTGTCAGAACGATTTATCACTGTGAGTTCGCGAATTTCATCAGAAGTTTTTTAAAAGTCAAGTTTTTGTGAGGACAGCAATTAAATATATTTTTTTTTTTTATAGTTTAACTCTTTCACAGAATGGGAAACGATCCCCTGGTCAGCTATCGGCAACGAAAAATGTTTTCTGTTTTGCTTTGCTTTTTATTAAAAGCGAATAGTATATTCGGTGACATGCCGTGGACCGAATATTCGGCGGGCTTCTTGTCGAAATTGTCGAATATTGTGCAAAAGTATTCGGTCGGTGAGTGGCGCTAAAACTTTTATCGACCGACGTGAATGTTTCGCCCTTATTTATTTTAATATACTTACCACTCAACCCACCTCGGGCCGCTAGATAGAAAGACATTTAAACCAAATTTGTCGCAGGAACTCATTCAGGGATTTCTGTTTTTTGATTTCTGAAATCCACTGTTGGTTCTATAAGTCGATTTCATCCGCTGTGACATTTCCAATGGTCTCTGGCAGACCAATGAGATTCGGGCAATCAGTCATTGCTCGCAGAGCATTAAAGTGTTTTTTCTTTTTTTCTTCGTCTCAAACGTAATAGTTTGCCTAGTCAACTATGGTTGTAAGAGACTTGAATCCAGTGGCTACCACTGGGAGGTATAGTAAGCACAATTTAAGTGCTTACCATAAGTTGAAGCTTCTGGGCCCGCCAAAATGACACTAATTACAGCCTTCCCAAATAGTACACGCCCAATCACCAGGGACTTGTAAAACGAAGCTACTAGTCTTCAAGTCAAGAACCACTTATAGCCTTACGTCCATTAGACTCGTCGAAGAGCAAGCAAACTTACAGCTTTGTACTACAGAAATTTCTTACTCTTGTCATCATTCACTTGCACTTGTAGTTTTGTGTCACTAGCCCCAAAATGTAATCACTGTCGTAATTTAGCCTCATGTATGATAGTGAAAAATATATATTGTCACGCCCTTTTCAGGATCTTCTCCAAAATTCATTTCCCAAGAATTGACATAATCACATTAGACAAGGTCGAAAAAATCCTTTATCTGTATCAAAGCTGATCACCAAAACGAGAGAAGCTAAAAGTACCAATCTATCCACCACAACATTCTTTTTACCTGTACTGAAGACAGAACACTCAGATTTTCAATTTAAATATCTAACTTTGATGCTAATGAATCAAACGAAAAAACGTCCTCATTCTTTAAACATAGATGCAGAAAAGCAGTTGAAAGCAAATTACCCTTATCGCACCTACATTCCATTTTATGTTTTAATTGTTTCTATTTCCTATTTCGATCCATTCACATGTCCACCATCGCGTCACCAAACCCCACATTGAATAATCAATTGGCTGGCCACGGCGAGTCTTATTAAAAAATATTATGCACATTCTTCAAATTGATTTCTGACAGACAATCCCTAATCCGCTCTGCCTGGCATGGCAATCCATCGATTAAGAAAATTTATTCAACTCCATCGTCCGTCGTCGTCGGTCGTTCTCTAGAGTTTCCGTAGGTATGTGCAATTTCTCAACGACCGACCGTCACTGTTTGTCGATTCAAATCTCTTTTAGAGACGACACCATGATGGCACTGGTCACATATATCCTTTTCCGTTGCAGACAAATTCAATGAGAGCTAAACGTTCGTTAAAATTTATTTTCGACTTGGAATTTTATTAAGAAGTTTAATCACGTTCAAGTTGCGCTATACCAACTATACTAGCAGGCAGGTACTTCAAGGCCCTTGTACGTTCGTTCAATGGTTCTTAAAAAGTATTTAACTTCTTTCCAGAGCACAAGACTATTAATTCTATCAAAAAGGAAGATGTATGTATGTTCATTTATTGGTTAAGGGAGAGGAGTAAGGTAACTGGTAAAGTGGTAAAGTGGTAACTGGTAACGACCGACGGCGACAACGAATGACATTATGAATGCATGTTGCATGTTTCTCTGTAAAACGCAAAAGGGTCCGAACATAATAATTACCATTTTGTGTTTTGTGGCGGTAGAGAATTCCGCGCCATATGACAAAGAAATGCCCCATATACACATTGGGAATAGAGGGTGCAAAACGATTGGGCTGGGCAATGGTTCCAAAATTGAGGTTGCCATAGAACGGTGCCAGGCGGTATGTACCTATCGATAATGACAGGTTTCTTGTATGTTTGCCCTGCGAATGATTTTGTCCCCATTTTTTCTTGAGTGCAATTATACGAAGCGGGCCAAAATGTTACACAGAAGTGTTCTTTGGTGTTGTGTTTCATAATCGGTATATGACTTCCATTCATATGGGGACTTAAATAATAAATAGTAAACGGGACTTTTACGCATGGGAATAGGTAGAATGAGGCATCGAGGGATACCTAAACAACTGGTAGATAATGTTTCGGTTTTGTCGGAAGATATAAAATATTCAAGAGCTTTGTTTTTTTTTTACATTACGAGTATCGCGACGTTTATTTTTGGACTTTCGTGTTGGGCATTTAATTGTTTTCGGATCAGCGATTAAAACTTGTAAAAGGCATTTGTTATTAAAATTTGACCATTCTCATAGAATTTGGAATTCTAAATGTGTTTGAGAATTGAACACGCAACAATATGTCAAACTTATTCTTCAGTAATTGCAATCGTTGAAACTCACTCCTTGATATAGCTGTAATTTTACTCATAACCCTTTTCTCTTATTTCTAGAATGAGATAATTTGGAGCATTATTGTAGATATATTCGAACGGGTGGTGAGATTTAAGTACCCCATCGTTTATCACACATTAGATGCTCTAAAAAAAGCCAAGCTATTGCTAGCGGATTCAAAGACTGCCACTACCAATCCAAAGAAGCGTGGTGAATAAAAAGTGTAGCTAAATCAATTACAATTACTGGGGTTTTTCCGAGCAGATGGAAAACTGCATTTGTCCAGCCCGTCCCTAAAAAAGGCGAATCTTCCTCCCCTTCCAATTACCGTCCAATTGCACCTACGTCCCTTCTTTCCAAGGTCATGGAAACGTTGATAAACCGTCAACTTATGAAATATCTTGAAGAACGAAAGCTTCTTAATGACCATCAGCACGGCTTTCGTAGCAAACGGTCCACTGGTGATTTGATGGCATATCTCACCGAAAAGTGGAACCAATCTTTACATTGTTTTGGAGAAAGTAAGATTATTGCGCTTGATATTTCTAAGGCATTTGCTAGAGTTTGGCATCAGGCTCTTTTATCGAAAATGCGTGCTTTTGGTATCGATGAGTCTCTTCTTCGTTGGATTAGAAATTACCTTTCCGACCATTCAATACAAGTTATATTGGATGGCTTCAAGTCTGATACCCACTTCATAAATGCTGGTGTGCCCCAGGGCTCCGTTTTGTCTCCGACTCTCTTCCTCATTTTCATTAATGATCTCTTATCTGAAACTTCTAATCCACTTAAATGTTTTGCTGACGACTCGACGCTCAGCTTTTCATATTCGTTTCTAAATTCACGTCCCTGCTCTTCGGATGTGGAACTGGAACGGTTGCGTATGATAAGCTCATTGAATTCTGATCTTGACAGCATTGTTACATGGGGTCATAAAAACCGAGTAGAATTCTATGCTTCGAAAACTCAATGCTGTCTCTTGTCGTTGAAGCTTAACATTACCCCATTGCCATTATCCATGAATAATACCTGCATCCAAGAAACTGAAAAGCTGTCAGTGCTTGGTATGTGTGTAAACGATGATCTTCGTTGGAATGACCACATATTTGAAGTCGCCAAAAACGCTGCTAAATGCTTAGGCTTCTTGAGCCGATGCAGGAAGTTCTTCACCCCTTGTCGTTCATCCGCCCAAAACTGGAGTATAACTCCCATATCTGGTCAGGTGCTTCTCAAACATCTTTGCGCCTACTTGATAGGGTACAAAATAGAGCGTTAAAAATGATAGGTGATAGTTCAATCTTAGAATCGATTGATTCTATTGGACATCGTCGAAACATCACTTGTCTCTGTCTCTTTTATCGCTTTTTCTATAAACAGTGCTCTAGTGAAATAGCCAGCTGCATTCCCCCCCTGAAACAATTTAAATGCAACACCCGCCTCGCTGGGAATACTCGTCAGTTTTACCTTGAGCCCAACTTCGGGCGTACATTCAAGTATAGAGATTCATTTTTTAGTCGCACCACCCGAATGTGGAATGCTCTACCTGACTCTGTTTTTCCCCTTCAATACGATTCACAAAGGTTTAAAAGCAACGTGTATCGGTGTCTCCTTTTAAATCCCCTCCTATTTTCCTAAATACTCGCACTGTGTTTAACAACATTATAAAGGTATTCATAACCCCTTGATGTGCGCAAGAAAAAGCCACTTCCTTAAATAGTAGAGACAAAAAGGCTAGCCTCAAAGTAAAACACAGAAGCTGCTGGAGAAAAGCTAAGACGAATTGCGCCCAACCGCAAAAAAAGCTAAAAATTTTGAAAACGCGTTTAATATGCCAATGTGCCAAATTGCCGAAATGATCCTTATTCCAAAAAACGCAACTTCAAACCCCGTAGAATATCGGCCTATTTCAAATTTGCCTTTTATCTCAATGGCTTTTGAAAAAGAAATGTTTCATCAGATTTCCAGTTTTTTGACCGCACTTCTAAAATTAGTGGATGATATTCGTCAGAAAAATTACAATAAAAATGTGTCGACTTTCTTGTTTGACTTCTCAAAGGCATTTGACATTGTGTCACATAAGCTTAAATTTTCTTTTAAAAAAAAAACGAAAAAACTGCGGCTACTCTAGTTCAAAAATATTTGCACGGAAAAACTCAAGCTGTGTCGATCAAAGACGGGCTCTCTGGCTTTTTGTACACTAGCGCCGGTGTTCCACAAGATTCTATTCTCGGCCCCCTACTATTTTCGTTATTTATAAACGACCTTCCTGATGTTCTCAGTTCTTGTAAGGTGCTCATGTACGCAGATGATGTCCAACTGTACTACAGCTATCGAATCGAAATGATCGAAGACGCTTCCGTCCAGTTAAACTCTGATCTGAGCAATGTATTTCAGTGGGCTGTGAAGTAAAGTCAAGCCATTGTCATTAGCAAAAATGCCATAGATATGACCTGCTTCCCAAAAGTAGAAGATGGTTCTTCCATTCATCAAAAAACACTTTTCATGGCTACGAATCATGAAAAATCCAAATGCATTCTTTTTTTTATTGTCAATTGAATTAGAAATCGCCCTTTAACAATTAATTGTGCGTAATTATTACACTTGTAATACTTAATTATCTTGCTGTCCATAGTACACGAGTTTATAAATGGGTAAGTCTTTTACACGAATAAAACGACTTATACACGTGCACTAAAGGGTTTTGGTGGTAAGGAGTCCCAAACACTACCCAGGCACTCTCATTTGATTCATCGCAGTCTGCTAATGACAATTGAGTTCAATGTCCCGGCAGAAGTTACGAAGTGGGGTCTAAAAAATCTCAACTCAATGCCCGTACTTAATATTTTAAGTACACACAAAACTTTGCATTTAGCAAAACAGGCCGGTCAGCTCTTTTAGTAGTAATTTCAATTAATTGTTTCCGTAAGCTGAGGTAAAACACGACAAAAAATGGAAACCAATCTTTCGATGTTCTTCTTCAGATTATAAATTCGGAACAGAAAAGGCAAACATCCATATTTTATACCAACAAACAATTTAATTATTTGCAAATTCGCAGTTCGCTAGAATGGAGCATTCCTTTATTTTCTCTTATCGGCACGTTCAACGCAATTAGTTATCTTTAAGTCTTTGGTTTAATCCACTAGTGCAAACGAATATCTTTTTTTTTAAATGATGATAATTTATTCACTTAACGCCTAATTGGAAACAAAGCCCCGAATTAAAGAGTGTATTAGTGGGAATATTGTGACCAATGCTAACGAAAACTGTGTTTATCCTATCAACTAGAAGTTCCATTAAGTTTCTTTTGTTGAATTTAATTACATCATAAAAATTAACTAACAAACTATGCGACGCCTCTATAAAACCCGAAAACAGATATAACTCAATTTAAGTCAGAAACCCCAGGTATTTTGGTACCTTTTGTTTCTTCACTGACCCAGGTTTTGCTTAGTGTGTCGGAACCTTCAGCAACTAAGCGTCATATCAATTAAGAGTATTGATCCGTTTGCCACGATTTCTTATGCAAATGTATTCAAACACAAAACTGAAACTCGTTATACCTAACCTGCCGCAGGTTGAACTAAATTTTCATCCCATGAACTCAAACTCCTTCATACAAATCGATAGCAAAAACATTTCCTTTGTCGGTATTAAATAAACAATATCAGACCAAGCAAAGTTTGTTGTTAGTATGGCCGTAAATTTGAGTGCGATGAATGAACGAAAATGTGTATTTACTACTTAAATTGTATTTGACATTTATTATTCAATCTATTGATACAATTGTAGGTTGTTTCGACATAATTCGATTTCCAAATACTAAATTACTCACTCTCCCGAGAGAGTCACCGCTTAATTTTAGGTAGAAGTTTGTGTAGAGATTAGAGAAATGAGTTCCTAGTAGTCAAAGGTAAGTCATCCATTCCATTGTGGCTAATCAACCACATTTACAACAGCAACTCATTGTAGTTTTTAGTTTTTGTGTTCTATTTTCACAATCGCAAATGATAAGATTAGATAAGGCTTTGCTTTCATAGATATCGCTTGCGTCTGTTTAATACGACAATTTCTTTCAGAATCATAATTCATTCTTAATGACAATGCCAGCCATTGTATCATCTGCGGAACGAACTGTTGGTATTCTACAACCAAATGGTGTTATTCGAAATTATGTAGAGCATGTGTTGATTGTAAATTATTTCTCTATCTCCGACAACTTGTAACATAAAGTGATTAAAAATATTTATAAATAGGCTGGTTTCCATAAAGAGTTGGCTTGAGGAATAATTATTGAATTGTTTTGAGATTTGAGAGTGGTTATCAGGGTAACCCCGTCTAAGATGAACCCCACATAGCTCGTCATAATCACAGCGCATAGATAATGATAATGGCCAATGAAGCACTTTCGGGCGCCTCACTGCTTATTGAAGAACAATTTTTAGTCATAAATTTGTTTTAACAATCGAAGGAGTTTGACTTTAAACAACTTCGGTCAAACCCTTTAGCACTTTTACTGATATAGAGACGGTTGCTATTCGTGAAGGGATATAGCCCACGAGATTTGTTTTGTGTATGTGTTTAAGACTTTAATTAATTCACTAATGAATTCATAGCGGGAAATTAAAACTCGGGGTTCTTATGATGACATCTGAAATAACATCTGCGATAACAAAACCCACACAGTGGGTCACACAATTGCTTCTTTCGGGGTATTTTGTTAGCTAATTATTGGAACAATCTCGATAACATTGTATACCTAAGACTTTGGAACGAAAAGACTGCTTTACCTTCCATGGGACAGGTTTTGCACTGCGGTATCCGTTTTCGATACACATTATATTTGTTTACTTTTTTTTTAATATCGCGTTTTATCTTCGCCTTTCTTGTTTGAGTTTGAGAGCTTAATTAATTCGGTTTAAAGAACAACAAGACAGAACTTTGTATCTCTTATTTGAACATGACCAGCCGAACCGGTCGTGTTCTATTTTGCTTATACAACTTTATTTCAGCTGCCGTTTATTGTACATTCTCGAACACTGTGAAACATATGACGAATCTTTCCTCGAGCTTAGAAGTCATTTTTCGGTCACAGAAGATAGAGCTTCCCCCACAGTTTATCGCCATACGCTTACACAATGATTGATATTGTCACAAGTTTCTTTGCTTTGATCACAGTTCCCATATACATATTTTAACTTCTCATTCTTTGGAAGCACATTTTTATTCAGACAAACTTCTAGCATGATGGCTCTATCATCGGTAAAGAACGGTTAATGTACGTTGGTGTTTTGTACTTTATCTTCCAGCAGATAGTCAAATACTGCAATAGCGAACAAAGGACTCGAGACGCTTCCTTTGTGTAGGTGACGTGAAATAGTACCAAACGAAATAAAGCCAAATTCCAAAAATTTGGCTTTATTTCGGTTTGAAAAACGAAATAAGCCCAAATTCTCAGTTTGGCTTTATTTCGTTTTTTGGTGTTATTTCGATTTAAATTTTTGCAGAATCACGAAAATAAACCTAAGCAAAACACAAGTTAGATTCATCCATCTTTTATCTTTGACATAAATTATCATTCACCTGATATTCAAATAAGTTCATTATAGTTTAAAATGAGGAAATCAATGTTTTTCATTTCGGATTCTTCGCTAGTGGTTCGTATGGCTTTTCAATGGACAGCTATCGTTGTTAATGTTTCCTATAATTGATATTTTATTGGTTGTTATTTATTACGTTGTATATGAATAGTTTTGCAAGCCTAGTTTTTAGAAAGTGTAATTGTTTGATTTGAGTTGCATGGAAGTCCAGAGTTTGAAATTCGACTGGATGGATAAACAAATAAACATAGATATTTTTAACCATTTAACATAATGAAAAATAGCATGAAGAAAGTAAAAGGATAATAACTAAAAAAAAATCCAAACTGACGATCAGATATGGAGAGTGAAAAAAATATTAAGCCATTACGAAAGGGTCAATTTGGGGAATCGAAAAATTCGCGGTGAAAAACGAAATAAGACCAAATTTAAGATTTGGTGTTATTTCGTTTGGTATTATTTTACGTCACCCTTTGTGTACACCTACTGTGATTTGAAATGGTTTAATGACTCCTGCTGGGCATATAAGCTTTTTTACCGCTCCTTTACACATATTCTAAATTATATGCCTCTAGAACTCCTCGTTGTGTGAGGTCCACCCTTATTAAATCCTGTGGTATTCGATCGAATGCTTTTTTGAAGACAATAAGCACAATTTTTCGTGGAGTCATAGGAAAATCTCCAGGGAAGTATGGTGGTTTTCTGCAGACTTGCGAGTCATTCACTGCTTCCATTTTGCCATCTCCAAACGGTTACTTAAATTTATTTATCTATATTTGTGTAACTGAGAAAATCAATGGTTAGGTTGCGGTTCCAAGTTTTGAATTTTAGAAAATTGTCATTATTTTCGGTAGATCAAATAAAGAAAAAAGTGTTTTTATGAAAGAGAACCCAAATACAGAAAAATCTAGGTACGCAAAGTCTTTAAACGCTCTATAAAAATCATCTAACCGATGCGAACGCTTTCCGGTCTAGCAAATATGTATCAGTCTTAAGGTCGAAATAAATTCACATTCATAAATTCACATGAGCAGGCATCCAAAGTCCAGACATGAGCTAGTGTCAAAACACGTGACCAACTGAGCGAATACCTTAATGTCAGTGAGTATGGGATAGAAGTCATACACAGTTTGTAAAGTTTCGTTAAACATGAGTGAGAGTGATTTCAATCTCTACATATGTTGAGTTTGTTGAATTTGATGCCCAACATTATACGAATAAGATAAAATATATAAACAAATTACCAACTTGTTGTCGGTAGGAAAGGGTTGTATTGGTCACAAATATCAATGTTTTAATACTTTTGTTCTGCTCTCAAAGAGTTTTCGTCCGCTCGCATAGAGTTCTTAAAAAGGTTTTGTATTCCGCACTCAAGGAGCTCTGAAAGAGTTCTGTACTTAAAGAGTTCTTTGTTTCTAATATGAAAAGTTTTCAAAGTGTTCTTGGATTCTACTCTCAAAGAGTTATTTGGTTCTACTCACTATGAGTTTTTCCGTTTTATAAAGAATACCCAAAGGGTTCTTCAATTATGAAATCAAAGAGCAACAGTTAAGTTATTTCAGATGAAAAGATTGTGGTTCTTCTTTTTCTTCGGTTCTTGAAACATGAATTCACTTAAAATTTTCAAAGGAATTTTTTTTGTAACAAGAGTAGCATAGTGTTGTAACTCAAAAAACTCGTTTGAAACGAAGTAACACGAACGACACGATCCTTCTTTGTTACGGTAAATTTTCTCGCAACAAAATCCATTCTTATAGTTGTTAGCTTTGACTTCAATCTCCCTTTCTTTTCCTCGAGCCCTCCCTATCATTTCTTGGACCTACTATTCTTCTATTGTTTATTCTCATCGAACGAGGTGAACTGATGTCAACGTTGCTGTGTCGAGCCAGACGCCTCTGGAGACTCGCACACCATTTACTTAAATTGAATGATAGACATTACACGCACATACATCAACACTTGCAAACATCATCACTCTCATTCATTTTCATCATTATTCATAAACATTAACATTTGTGTCATTATCATCGTTCACACATGTCATCACTTTCACATACCTTCATTCAAACGTATTATCGTTCGTACACATCATCAAATACACTCATCATCATTTACTTGCAGTACTCAATGCAGTTATCAAACACACAACATTATACACATACACACAGATGAGAAAATTTAAATGGCCCGTGTGAACGCCATACTACGTCACGAAATACACACACTGTGCAGCGTAGTGCTGCAGGTGTAAACACCCTAAAATTCGTTTACATTTTATAAGACCAAATAATACGAATGAAACGTTAATCGTTGTCCCCTTTTCCCCGAATCCGCGCTAAGATCTACCGAATAGGGTAAAGTGATTCAAATTGGTTTTGGTAATTTTTCCTCCCTTCTTTAATTCTTGAAAATTGGAAATTTTATTCCTTCCCCCGACTCAGTATAATATAAATTAAAATAACTGTTAAAATGCCCTGAAGAATGATTTTTAGCTTTCAGAAACTTTCATTTTTCTCGGATATTTTATGGGAGGAGTCTGAATTCGACTCAAGAACTGGATAAGTTTTGTAACATACCCCCAAAAACTTTTCTTGTGCGAGTGAAAGGTCTTGCTGGAATTCGATAATTGAGGTGCTCAGAATGTGACAGAAAACCTCGAAGCACGATTGGCAGATTGTATGATTCTGTGGATGAACTTGCGGGTTAAGAAAGGACAAACGGGCAAGATTAACGTTTCATTCTTCCAGTTATTTTCTTTTGTTTACTTTCTTACGGTTCGCTTAACCGTCCATATTTGTACGATTTTGTAGTTGAAAAGATTTGGGTTTCAATCCCATTTAAGTAAAGTTTTCCCAACATAAAAATGTGCAATAAATAGCTCTGAGTCCTTTTTGGAAATTTAAATTTCTTATTTTAATTCGCCTTTTAACTTACTTTTTATAATTCTTTTTAATATTAAATTTATCTATTTGCGATTGTTATCGTCGTAGATTGGCGGCATCTCGATTGCTTTTTTTTTGTCCATTCGACAACCTTTGACAGTTATCACTGGCTAAACGAAATTTTCATCGCGGCGCACCGATTGTGCATTTCATTTACTTTAATTATTTTCGTTTTGTTTTATTTTAATGGATCGGTATATCCAATGGTTCGCGGTGTTTAAGTTTCGATATCATCCTAAATTGAGTTTATCACGGAAAAAGTGTCCGTAAATGAATCATATGGTGGGTTCATACAGACGGGTCCTTACTGGGTAATGTGGAAGCCACTTTTGACAACACAAAGAAACATTGCGTTGCTATTGACCTTAAGCTGACGCTGGTCTACGTGCTTCAAGGTTCAAGCTTTATCTTCTTTAAAACGCAAAATCTAAAAGTGAAAGCTATTTTCTGTTTTTAGTTCATAATCATCGGTCCTCAGCTTGAAATCTCTTTAGTTACAAGTCTAAGACATCTCTTATCACCTTAAGCTTCTTCCAAAAATAAATTTACTTTTAATTTAAAGAAGGCTTTTTGGAAGTGTTTCTTTTTTAAGTTTCCGAATCGACATGACACCCTAAACCTATGGGAGTACTATACCGTGATTCATTCCTTTATAATTCATGTCTTCTGTTTGTTGCAAAACCGGTCATTGATCGAAAATTTTCCTTTCCCATCAAACCTAAGCTAAATTACCATTTTACCACTTTGTTCTGTTTAATTTACCTTCGTCCAATTCTTCGAGCACGATAAATAGGTAAAAACAATAAAAAATTAAAGCCTTTGGCCGTATCTACATCGGATGAAGGGGACCATTAAACCAAAGCCCAACCTTAAAATAGAACGTTTTGTACGTTAAGACTATACCACCGCCTCGCCGCCATCACCACACACCGCCTGTTCCTGACCATCTATGGCAAATGGCAGGGCATCTCATAGAAAAGTTGCAAGAGCTCTCCTGTAATGGACTATTGCCGGCCTCGTCGTATACCTACTAGTTAAAGTTGAATCAATTTAGTGAAAGACGTGAGATTTCATGGAACCGGAATACGTTTGTTTTTAAAGCAACTTATAGTCACGACTGACGCGACGGAATTGAATCTTCTTCTTCTTCCACTCAACAAAACAATATTATACCTAGTGCCAGTGCCTGTGCCAGTACCCAGCCCAGACCCAGACCCAGTGGCAGTTGCATGAGTTGAGTGTTGTATTCTATGACGACGACGAGAGAACGAGTAGGTATAAAGTATACACATTCAGCACGGGGAAAGGACGCACTTACTCTAGCTGAATACCGCAAATAAGGCTTAAATGCGCATTTGTCTTCCACTTCAGTTTCTCTTCACATTTCTTCCACTTCACCTTTGATGAAGGTGTGCTGCAGCACGACCAAAGGAGTTATCATCATGCAAGAATACCTCGTTGGAATGCTGTAAAGACCGGAAACGGATAATGACAGTACTGCATGCACCTGGCTATAGTTAAACTGTATGAGAGAAAGATGGCATGGTAGTGGCAGTGCCCTGATGCTTCTACAAAAACGTATACAATGTCAGTTGTCACGGGTATGTTGCAATTGCAATGGCAACCTAAGGGGACATCGGCATAGGGACACAAAATACGACTGACTGGGTTGCTTTTGTAATTTTCAAGCATAAAACATGTGGCAACGCATTTCAAGTGTATGTGTTTGGTCTGTGTGTTTGTTTTCAACGAAGAGTTACTCTTTTTAACATATTCAATCGCCCCTGTCGGGTACCTACCAACCTACCACCTTTTCACTTCATTTACCTAACGTATTGTTGTTTTAATTATAACAAACAAATAAGCGAGTGGTTATCCACTTGCTTCTCAGCGCTATTGGGGTTGTGAATGAAGTTTACATTGCGTTGGGAGAAGTGCCTTCAATTTATGAGTTACTTCCGTATAGACAATTGCACTGCCACATTGTTGTTGTTTCCTTTTTTTTTTGCAAAGTGACATGCTTTTACACGGTATTTTCTTTTGTATTGAGACAAATATTCTTTGCCAAGGGGAATGAACAATTTCATTTAAATACTCAACGTGCTTCACTCTGTGCAGACAAATCTTTAAAAAACAAAACAAAACAGTTTCCATCGGTAGACAGGTTTATTTTGCTGAAATCATTTCGAGAACAGTGCTTGTTGTTTGATTCTGTAAGGCTTTGTTAGGACAAATGCAAAAGAAGTTATGTCTAGGTACATGCTTGTTTTGATATCATAGAGAAGGTCTCCTCTTTGCATCAAAAAACCATCAAGTTTTTCTTTAAATCAGGATCAGCTGTTGGCAGTTGCCGCTTTGTTACTGCTTCACTGTATCCGTACATGACTTGGAACTGTGAGTGGATGAATTTCGGGACTTTATTTGAAAATTGTAAGAAACTTTCAGATATGTGGCCTCTCTGTGAGTTGAAAAGCGGGCAAATGAATTAATTTATATGTCCAGGCAGACATAACCTAGATCATAGAAAGCACAAACCCAATCGTACACTGGTCGATTGGAGGTCGACACGCAGTCTTTATAATACACTACACAACAGCCGAAACTTCAAAGATGCAAAAATTGCAAAAAACCGAAACATTTGTTCAGTTCCTATTTGGGTTGTAAATGAATGCAATGACATCTTTAATGACTTTCATCAAAAGAGTTCATTTATTGAACCTACTTTAAGAATTCGACTTAAGCTGTCACCAATCATATTGAATCTAATAAACTTAAGTTGTGTTATAAGTGCATTCCCTTCTTTATTTTTTTTTGCACACTTTGCATTCATTGCATTCTTTACTTTTTTTCGCTTCGTCTTTGCATATTTTAGCATCTTTTGTATTTTTTGGGAACCTATTATATTCCTTGAAATTCTGTGAAATATTTTCTTTGCATTTTTGCCTCGGTTTCACTTCTTTGCAATCCTTTGCATTAATGTTATTTTCTTGCATTATTTTCATTGTTTTGAATTCATGGCATTCTTTTGCAGCCTTTGCATTCTGTTGCAGTTTTTGAATTCTTCAATTTTCTTTGCATTCCTTGCAATGTTTTCTTTTTTTCGCTTCGTTTTTGAGATTTTTTGCAATATTTTGAATTCTTGGCGTTTTTTTGAATTCATGACATTCTTTTGCAGCCTTTGCATTCTGTTGCAGTTTTTGAATTCTTCAATATTCTTTGCATTCTTTGCAATGTTTTTTTTTTCGCTTCGTCTTTGAAATTTTTTGCAATATTTTGCACTTTTTGCATTTTTTAATTTGGTTTAACTTCTTTGCAATCTTTTGCATTCTCTTTTTCAAAAGTATTTGTATTGTTTTGAGTTCGTGTCATTGTTTTGAGTTCATGGTATTCTTTTGTAGTCTTTGTATTCTTTTGCATAATTTGCACTCTGTTGCATTCGTTGCATTATTTGCATACTTTTTTTTGCACTTTTTGCATTCTTTTCATTTTTTAACAATCGTTTTTACTCCTTGCTCTTCTACGGGAGAATTTACTATGACTAGACGGTAATTCTTCTTTTCTCAAATTCATCCTTTAATTGAAAAGTATTTTGTTTTGTTTTGATAAACAATTCAAAAACCGTAGAACTTACCGTCCTCGACATGGTGAACCCCATAGACGGATCAGGTCTAAGGCAGTCGAGTGGGAGTTTTGGTGATCAATTCGAGATGGCGTTACTTGTACAAATCTGTTGAAAAGGAAAAGAAATTATTCAATGCGATCAGAATGCAAAGAATGCAAAAGAACACAAAAATGCCACAAAATCAAAAAAGTGGATTGAATTCAAAAGGAGACTTCAATCTTTTATATGCCAAATGCGTGATGATTGTATAATTTGCACTTGAAATCTCAAAAGGTTGCTAAATACTCTATTAACCAAAGATTGCAGTTGTTAAAAACCTTGCTTCATACTCCGCTGTCTAGCCTAAAAAAAAGTAAATGACTGAAATTACATAAGCGGTAAGCATCAGCAATCATGATGAACTTTCAAAGAAGACGACCACAGATTTGATCTGGGGCCAAATTACGACACACGTTGTCGAATAACTTGTGACGGAATTAAGTGAATTCGGTATTACCGCTCACGTTATCGAGTGAACTTGTATCAACATTTCGCATTCTCTCATCAGTAGTCGAACGGAATCTCATTCGACGCGTGGAGTGCTCACTGAATATTCTTGTCCAAGAATAAGAAACTTTGTGAACATTTTTCTTGTATTTAATACGAAGGCAGATTACTTTATCTTAGTCAAAGTAAGTTTGTTAATAAGAAAGTGGCATATCGATCGAGCTGGCTGGAGAAGCATGTTGGTTGAGGTCCTAGTCCTTCCCGGACTGTAGCGCCACCTTAAGTATCCCTACAAACCTATCAATTTCGTTGCCCATGTACACATGCATCGGAATACAATCACAACTGTCTGAGTAGTAATTAACATGGTTCTTTAACGAACACCACTCGAGTGCATTTGATGTTTTTGTCTTCTGAAACTGTCACTTAAACTTGTCATTTTTGTTACAAACGAATGAGTTTCGCTAACAAAACAATTAGTTTAGTCTAAAGAGACATAAGCGACATTTCTGAGTTAATAGGAACCCGAATTATATACCAGTGAATTTTCGATGTAACTAGTATGCTGAAATCCCGAAATTGTTACGAAGTCACTCTATTACTGAAGCCACTCACTCGATAACTTGAGCTGTTATTCGGCCCCTGGTCTTTTCGCCACTCGATAATACCGAAAGTTAGAGTTAGACTGTATTACGATTGAGTTCTCAAAATTACCCCACTTCCAAGCAACTCCGCATATCCGCATGCCCGTCTCACTTAACCGTTTCAATAGAAGATTTTTCCCAATGAAACAACCGTGAAGTTTTGAGCGAGATGAAAGGACAAGAAAAGATGCATTTGCGGGAGATATTTTCATACTCTTCGCTGAATGCTCTTAATAAGTTACATTTTTGTTACTTTTGTTTTTAGATCATAACATAGTATAGAGCAAAGTCGCTTCCTGCTGTCTGTCTTTATGCTTATATCTTTAAAACTACGCATCGGATTTGGATGCAATTTTTTTTACTGGATGGAATGATCTAATAGAAAAGTTATTATTTTTATTTCATCCACAATTCCCTACGAGAACTTAGAAACTGCTTGGCCGATTTCCAAAACTACTCAATCGATTTGAATGAAATTCGGAACAGTCTGGTCGAGAACCTAGGAAATGTCCTAATATTTCCTCCCCGACATTCTTTCAGGAGCGGCAACAAGAACGCGATCATAATCGGGAACTTGGAAAACACTGGGCCCATTTTATAAATTTTCTTTCACTTCAAGAGTGTTAAACTTACACCAAGGAACATAAACTTTATTTCATCCCTATATTCTCACAGGAACGGGACGCGAACAGCAACATAACCGGGAACTTAGAAAGCACTGGTACTATTTTATAAATTCTTTCAATACAAGAGTGCTTCATTGTCCCTGAGTAACATAGACTATTTTTCATCTCCATTTCCCAACTTGAACGAAAGCTAAAGCTAAAGAAATTAATTTACTTAATTCACCCAATTCGATCACCGTAGGAGTCGAGCAAGGACAAGCGGGTCAGCTGGTATAAGATATAAGGCAGAAAATATTTTATTCAAAATATTTACAGATTTGAAGGTACCTACACAATTATTAAACAGTTTCTGAAATTTTCTTAAAAAATATTCAAAACTCCACCATTGATGGTCGCACTCGTAAAAAGGTGCGTCCGCGTGGACTGGACACCAGGGCTTTTTACAGGATCATCTGAAGTAAACAAAAAAAACTTGTATTACTCAAGACCATAAACTAGAACTTGGACGAATGAAAATAGAAGAACGTTTTATTTTTGACATCCATCTTCCATTTATAAAAAAAGGAAAATTTCAGTCAAAATATCTCTACTTTATTTTCTATAAAAATTATTTGTAATCGAAAAAAAGGTCCTTTGTCCGTCTTTGTGGATTGAACTTTGAAGACCTGTGTTCAATTTCATCAAAATCGGTTAAGTAGTGTTCGAAAAATCTTGACAATCAATTTTTAAAACAAAGTTTCCAAAAAACGTGTTTTTAAATCTGAATGAGCAGGCCTAGCTGATGTGTGACTTCTCAGAGCTGTATTTGCAATACTATTACTCGGATCAACTTGAAAATTTAGGACAATATTCTAGGGATATTCTTGGATTCAATAGGAAATTAAAAAAATCGATTCATGTAACACCTGTGAGACTTAACCATCGCATCGCCAAGTTAACTTGACATCAGCTCAAACAGGACAACAAAACGCAGTATGAAGAATGAATAGAGTTAGAGATAGCACTCATTGTATAAATATTTCTTCGCACCGATCATGAAAATTGATTTACAATCATCTGAATGCGCATGTTTTTGGTTTCCCGAAACATTTTATGGTTTGCTTAAAGGCTCTATTCTCAGTCCACTTTACTTTTGCATTTGCGATAATGTTTTCTCAGTTTTCCACATGATTCCCAGGACACGGTGGCTTAAAGCCGATGAATTGACCAGCATCTGATCTTGACTCGAATCCAGCTAGACCAGTTCTTCGATCCTTATCCCAATTGACACCAGAGCAGAAAAGAAGAATTCATCAGTATTTCCTAAAAAGTGCTGTCGACATCCTGAATATCCACAATTCTATGGGAGCATATACCTAAGAATGGACGTAACCACATCTGATTTATGTGCAGGATGCTGCGACGGGAAGGCAGAGAATGGGTTACATCACCTACTCCGCGGGCCATAGCACGGACGCAGCTTTTTGAAAATATTTTTTCGAAGAAGTCTGTGATATAATGTAACTCAAAATTGCAGCTGTCCGACTTCGTACAACCTATTTTAAACTGTTTAAAAGTTTTGGGGGAATGATGACCACATCATTCCTCAATGAAAAGATGAATATAAATCATACTAACTCCATTACCCCTCTATATCTCCTCTGCCATACTCACCCACCCTCTTTTATCAGAAAAAGCACAATGGATCCATTAATATACTTTGGAGTTGGAGATGTTATTGCTTGCAGCAGCATCTCTTTTCAAAGCTAACCCTATTTTAACCAGCTGTCCATCCATCGACTTTCTTTAATCCTTGGCTAATTAATGACTGAACAAAAATACCCACACAATTATCTCTACGGAAATGTCAATAAATCAAAGAAGCGAAATAACAATGTGGCGTCAGTTCGCCTCTAATCGTTAAGACTTATGGACATCACAAGTGTTAACAGTTTATTTTATCCCAAGTCAGCAGTTCCTTCCTCTATCTATGCCTGATTCAATCAGTTTGTCATTCGTTTATTATTACTGCAATTCCTACCCAATTTCCTTAACCAAAAAGCTGTTTGTGTATACATTAATCAAAGAGATAGTGGAACACATCGAAACAATATTTCACTTGTTAGTTTGCCATCATCCGCTCATAGTCTTCCCGCTTCCATCTAAATTGAACTCCTTTACCCCAAACCAAAACTCTTCCGCATTGTTTCATAATCTCTAAACTACATCAATGAGAAACACATTTTCTCCGATAAATGTGAGGAAATCGCGTAATTGCAAACATCTGATGCACTTTGCTCCACATTCCCTCCTTTTTGGTTATTTTCAATTCTAAAAATAAACACACTTTTGGTGTGTAGTTAGACTTGTTCCTGGAAATTGCCCGGGTTTAACAAGCAAGCATGGTGTTTTTGTCAGATTTTTCCTACGCTTTTAATATGACTTCATCGTCGTCGTCGCGTTGTGCTGTGTTGTGATTATGTAAAAGATATACAAAAGCAATTACAGTGTTTTCCTCCTCTTCTAGAGATTTTATGAAGTAAGGCACCAACACTTTTTTCTTTCATCTCCGGAAAATAAGTGTGCCTCGCGTCCTTAGTTTGATGATGTGTTAAGTATGTGACAATGGGGAAATGTTTGAAGTCGATTGCGAGATGAGTTTTTGTAAAATGTTTTATGTCTAAGAACCTTTTATTTATATTAACACTCAACTAATGTTGTTTTTTTTTATTTCTTTGCAGGTAAGAGAGCGATCCTTTTGATGTATACGACACAAGTCCTCCATACTTTGTTTGATGGTAAACGTATTTTAAAAAATATCCCACATTGTACAAAAATATTAATATTGTCCTCTTCCATGAAACAGTAAATTATTTATTTAAACAAAACATCCTGGTTTAACAAAAGAACATCGAGTGCTTGATGTTAGCCCACAACGATATATCGCGTGATTGTAGCCTCTTTATGTAGCCCATCTGGGGAATTAATTATTAAACATTAATGTATAACGAAATCTAGGTTACCTGGTTGTCCTGTTTCTTACCCATTTTCCCACAGCCATAAAAACCCACCCTTTCAAACGCAGGACCGTTAGTTTCTTCTTTTTTTTTTTTTTTATTTTTTTTTTTGTGGTTGTTGCCGCTGTTGTTGTGCTAAATTGATGGCGAGGCGACAAGAGCACACAGCACACACAGACACGCTATTTGGATTATGAATTCTTAACCAGAAAAGTTCAATCTAAAGTGGCTCTTTTATAATCAATCAAACGTTCAATAGACGCACTCTTCGCCACACTGTGTTCTATATTCGTTTTGGGTCTTTGAAAAGATCTCATTATTGTAGCCACTTCTCGGTAATTGAGTTCATGTTCTGTAGACTCGTTACGAAATTATCTCATCTATAAGCTGTGTTGAGTTTAGTAGAGGATACTTTGGTGTAATGAGCGAATGAAATGAGTACAAATCATGCCGTGGGTTGGTGGATTTTTGAGAGTAATTCGAATAGATTTCCGAAACAAGAGTCGGCACTTGTTACTTTACAATTGGATGCTTCTATAAGGACAAGTGTCCCTTAATTTGTTACAGTTTTCTTTATTCAATTGTTGAGTCCTTAGGAGTTTCAAGAGCATCTGTCGTTTTATGGACTCAGATCATTTAGCAAACGCCAGGTACCTAGGTACCTTTTATAAATAAGAGGGAGATTTTATAAAATTGAAGGACGGTTTTGGAGAAATACACAAGTACCTTGTTATGAAAACAGAGTAATTGGTTCTTTTTCCTGGTGCAGGATTTGACGTATATGCCCAAAACCTTTTCATTATGAGATTTATGGTGGTGTGTTATAGACAAGAAGTACTAAAGTTACATATATTTTAGGGTGCCTTTAAGAAAAACCTGTCCTATTTTCAAAGTTTGATGCTTTTACTTTGAGTGGAGCTCTCTCAAAAGGGACCGAATCTTCGTATTACAACTCGAAGCATAACCTGTGAAACCGTTTATGATTCTTTAGACGTCATGCATTTTATTGACTCTTAAATTTTTTGAAAGGATTTGCGAAGAGGAAATGCACAATATAAATTTCATTTATGTTCAAAACAGTTCAGGAAAGTTCGGGAAAGTTAGTTACAGCTGTTGCGGCATTCTCCACTAGCGGATCAGTGTTAAGTGGCAAAGGGAACTTCGAGATAACGATGCTCTTAAAGCCGGAACGAGGAGAAAGAAGCATCAGATAATGCCTTGTCGCCATACCTGGACCCAGTATGTTGCAGTATTTTTTCCTGTACTGGATTATTGGAGTTGAAGAGGTCCACTGAACCATGTGGAAGTCTGGATGAATTTTTTGATGCAGTTCAGTGGCTGGACGAACACTCTACTTGTAAAGGTCAATGGATCAAACGTACACGCCCAAGCATATGCAGACCAGGTTGCCGTGCTCTGTGTTGGTTCCAGCCTCCAAGCTGTTTGTTCCAGAGCACAGGCTGCTCTAAATCTAATTGACACCTGTTGTGCAAAAAACGGTCTCTCTATCAATCCTCTTAAAACTGAGTTTGTCCTCTTCACGAGACGTAGGAAATTGACTGGTCTGACCCAACTTACACTTAAAGGTGTCAAGCGAAGCCAATCTAATCCTAGATAACAAGCTTCTTTGGTCTAAACATGTCGAGTTAAGGACTGCTAAAGCACTATCAGTCCTCTGGCAAGACATGGGTCTTTCACCAAAAAGACGGCTATGATAAGACCAAACAAATGGTGGAATACGCTCTCTCGTGAATATACGTTATGGCTTCGTTAGCCGGACTTCAAAGAACAATTTGTCTTGGTCTTACTAAGGCCTTCCCCAGCACACCGGGAGCTGCTCTCGATGCACTGCTAAATCTTCCTCCCCTTGATACCTACATCATGCGTGCATTCTCAAACCCATTTCTCGTTTGAATAGATGTAGTCTCTGGCACAATTCGCGTTGGAGTTTTGACGAACTTTCAAGCGTCATATCTTTTGGCTCACGTCTAATAGATATGCCGTCTGACACGATGATCCCAAGGCTCAAAATGGATAAAGAACACAGAGTCAACTTTCCTACGGTTCAGGGCTGGTCCACTCTGGAATCTGAGCCAGGAATGGATTTCTATCGAATCTTCAGAGATGGTTCTGGCGCTGGTCCCTTTGTGGAGAACGATAACATACGACTGCACGCCTCTTTGGTATCATACGCATCCGTTTTCCAAGCGGAGGCGTATGCTATCCAAATCAACTACGTTACGAACAATGGCTGGATGGGAAGAAGTATGTGTGTTTGCAGCGACAGCCAAGCTGTGTTTAAGGCCCTTTTCAACCCTCTCACTACTTCGAAAGTGATCCAGGAATGCAAGAGCTCTATGATTGCGGTCGGAAGACTAAATTCTTTTGGTCTACTTTGGGTGGCAGTAAATCATTGCATAACTGGAAATGAGATCGCTGATGAATTGGCAAGGCAAGGATCTCAGACACCTTTTTCAGGACCTGAACCGTCGCTATGTCTGCCAGAGTCCTCAGTAAGGGCTTTAATCAACGTTTGGTAATGTCAAGAATGCAATATGTCAAAGATGCAGACAGACCAAACGTATGTTTCCCAACGTTAATAAGAAGACTGCAACATTTTTGCTATCTCGTAACAGAAAGGAACGTAGAAAGCTTATTGGCGTTCCCACATGACGATTTTCTTTTGCCAAAAATTTAAACCACATTCTTCGAAGAAGATGAGGACACCGCGGAGCACTTTCTCTGTGAATGTCCTGCTTTTTCTCGCACGAAGTTACAGATACTCAGCGCAGATATGGTGAGAGTTGGTAATATAGGCTCCTAATCATGGCAGCGTCTCTTGGCTTTTCTACGAACATCTGCAAAGCTATTACAAATAGAAGGTAGCTATCTGGTAGTACAATGAACCGAGATTTAGGTTTGAGTGGTCCAGCTGGTATTTTGAAAACCTCCAACTGAAAAAAAAAAAAATGGATGGACTAAGATGATGCCAACTTAGTTGATGAAATATCCTCCAAGACCTGTTTCCCTATTGTAGGCCAAGGTTGGACTCTCACAGAAGAAGTTTAACAACCTTTCCTTTGACTCTTCGTTGTGGCAGCGTCTGCATAAATCGGATTTGCTAACAGCCTTACTGATCATGTGGGTTCTCAGTGAGTTGTGTCTTGTGAGAATGCCCAGCAACTGACAGAGCCGAAACTTGCTCAGCTGGAGTAAAATTCAGCTTTTTTTTTTGAAAATGTTTGGTCATTTGTTCTTCAAAGCCGGGCATCAAAAGACGACGTCTTGACAAGATCTGGGTCCGTTTTACAAGCAATAAACTAAAAAATAAATAGATAAATAGGATGGCGCAACAGAGCGAGGAGCCTCAAGGCCTAGCGCATTTCTCACAACCATTACCTTGTGAGGGAATGGAGGTGACCTACAATTTTCTGCCGGTTCCGAATCGAGAAAGCGCTTCTCATGGCAGTGAATTTATTAAAGGAGGACTTGCCAATGCCTCGCGTAAGGCGATACCCGTGGAAAAACATTTCGCCTCTATTGGGATTCGAACCTCTAGGTTAACAGGCAGACATGCTTACCATCACGATATTATGATACTTTCAAAAACGTTGCGATTACGCTACACGATACTCGATATCATACTCGTCTACGATTACTTTTGGTGATCGTTTTGTTATACTTCTCACATTTTCATGGATTCTTTCTTGTAATTCATAATTGGTTTATGTCATGGCTATCATATTGTATTTGGATTTCGTTTTTTTTGCCTCTTGTTTCTTAATTCGTTGTACGGGCCCTGAGGAGGAATGGCATTGAGTGATTTAAAAATCAAAACAAGTTTATGAGTTCATATACCATTTTGTGCTTTGCCTTGCTTCGAGATGGTCTGTTAGGTGGCATGTCTGTCGCAAAGAGTTGCCCGACGAAAGTTAGCAAGACGTATTATGCGAAGTTGAGCGTCCACCTCGCAGCGGTCATTTATTCTATGAGCATACCATTGGTAGAGCTTACTTCTTTGTTTTGCAGAAGATCTTACTGGCCGTTCCGACGTGGGCACATACCGACTGGCCTTCTCCTTTTCTTCCTTTTTGCGGAGTTATAACATCGTAATTTCGAAGGGTTCACAGCTTTCCCACTAATGGTTCATTCCTGGGGTGCTGCGTGGCGCCCTAGTATTAAGAATCAGCGGCTGTTAGCTCAGCCCACTGATATGCCTTGACTTCAAATCTCCTGAAACGATTTAGTTTTGACCATTAAGTATCTGCGTATATTAATCGAGGAGCTAAACGATTTCGATTCCCGGTCAACACTCTCTTCAGCTATTTGACCTGACTCAAAGAATTTCGAAGCACCTTGTGCATCATTTACTAATGATCCTCATCGTTTTGAGATGACAAACCATCATTATAATGGCCTTTGATATAAACAAGGGAAGCCACATTCTTAGCTACTTACCTCCCATCTATTGTTGGGAAAACATGCCCCAATCTCAAGCTAAGCACCATCTGCCGCATTGCAAGCTCAACTCACCATTCTTTCCGAATCTTAGATTTAATCAACCAACTCCACACCTTTGTTTAGTCTTCGAAACGATTTGGTAGATATAACTAACAATAAAAGTCAGCCGTATCAAAGATCAGAACGCATTTAGTTAACTACCATTCCGTAAACTTATCCCCATCTTGGGTTGAATTGAATTAGAATTTCAACATTCACAGCCATTTTATGTGCGAACAAATCCAATCAAATTCATCTCGTTCGTTAAATTAATTCAAAATCCCAATATTCATTTTACAAAACAAAGCCAAATCACATGTGTTCAAACTATTCAAACACAAAGAAACTCGATCTTTATCTAGAGATTAAAACAATTTATTACACAATCAAGATTGTATAAATTAAATGCCAGAGTTGAGAGTGAGAGGGGGACTTCCCTTTTGGCTGATGATGGGAATAAAGGGTCATCGGGTAATTTTTTAATTACATTCCACCATTCTTAAGACTGGTCAAAAGGTCTCAAATATATACAAAAGAAAATTTTATAAACGCAGTGCTTGGCTTTGGATTCGAACGAACTTGCTTGAAGACAGACACTTGACTTCGAAGGGCAGTGAACAAAATGTTTATTATTTCTTAGTGGACATGTGTGTCCGAAAATGGGGGGGTTTCTTGTTCTTTTTTTTTATATCTAACGAGTTGGATTTTGTATTCTTTTTGTTTCTGTTTATTTTATTTTGTCCCTCTTTTACGGCGCGGCGTCTGTTCTCATTCTTTGTACGAATGGTTCTTAAGAAATAGTTCTCACAGTAGGTGCTTCTTCAATCTTCATGGCCTTTAATTTTTTCGTTGTTGTTCCTTAAAATGGGAGTGGGCAAGAGGGAAGAGAGAGAAAAGAGTAATTACATGGTGCTTTTAAGTGTAAATGTGTAATTGGTGAATTTGAGATGACAGGCTACATCTTCTGTCTCTTTGCTTCCTAATTAAGATTTTGGGTAGTCTGTAGTCGTTTGTGTTGATTTGGGTAGGTACTTGTTTTTGGAAACGGGCTTTATTTTGTTTGATGATTTATTTTGTAAATATTCATGAAAATTTAGTTTTATATGATTTTTTGTTTTATTGTCAAGGTCACGGTTAGTTTCCTTGAAGGAGTGCCGTAATTAATATGCAAGGTACCGTGAGACTTTTTGAAAGCATCACATAGGAAAGTCATGTTGTGTTGGTCATCATTCCGGGGTTTTAATCATAGCTTTTAAAGAAGATACATTTTTCTAGTCTGTTTGAAGTTTTTTGTCTTTTTAAAACACTAACCGAAGCTAGATCTAAATACCAGTCCAGTCCATTGTACTATCAAATACCTTCTTTTGTTAAAGCTTTCCAAATGTTCATAGAAAAGGCAGAAGATACTGCCATAATAAGGAATTTAGGTTACCAGCTGCTACTGTTAATGTCTGCGCCAAGCTTCTGTAACATAAGTCCGAATCACAGCATCAGTGATCGAGTGAATGGACTGCCATTTTTCTTTCGAAATTCGCTTTAAAGTACACATTATTAGCCTGGTGTCCATTTATTTATTTCAATTCGTTCAAATGCTGATAAAAGAATGTCAAATGGTGGTACTAAAGTGCCAGTAATGCCAAACTCACATAATTCAGTCACGTTTTACTCGATTACGTGTACGGTTATTTGGACATTGGTTCTAAAACGTTGGACAGTCACAGAGAAAGTGCTCCGCTTTGTCATTACTTTCTCCACAGGATTCACAGAGTGTGTCAATGCCCCCAAGTTTTCAACAGTCTTTTCTGCTACGTGATGAGAGCAAAATTGTTTCAAGTTTCTTATCACCGTTACGTTTAGTTTGTCTGCATCCAACGAAGGCATGTTATCTACAGTTGTGATCGTGAGAGATCTAATCCTTAATTGAAGACCACTCTGAAAATGCCAGCAGAACTATAAAAAGCAAACTCATCCAGTTCTCAGCACTTTATGAACAAAATCATAAGGCTCTTAATTGAAAATGAGAAAGTAGTTTTTAACTGAAGACATTCAGAAAAATAAGTTTGATTTACATTCAATTTGATCTTTTTTGGGGAAAGACATAACTAACTGGTTTCTTTGATGCTTAAGCGGTGCCATATTCAATTTAAGTGTTAAATAACAGATTGTCAGCTGAAAACGACTTTCCGAATTATTCAATGACGTAATGTTTTCATTTTTTAGTGTCATTTGGTTCAGAAAATCTATACTTACACTAAATGCTCGTATTATACTTAATTCACCGATTCTTCTGTATGCATGTCGCTATTGTATGCACGTCGCTACATGTATGCATAAATTTCGCTATTGATACTAAATACACTGGTAATACTACGTTCACTCGTAATACTGAATACACGTGCAATACTAAAACACGTGTTATATTAAATACACTTGTTATACTTAATACACGTGCACATAATGAACGTGTTATGCTAAGTGTAATACAAAATATAATACAATAAAAATTGC
Source organism: Melanostoma mellinum (assembly GCA_914767635.1). Taxonomy (NCBI): domain Eukaryota; kingdom Metazoa; phylum Arthropoda; class Insecta; order Diptera; family Syrphidae; genus Melanostoma; species Melanostoma mellinum. The sequence continues at coordinate 53,952,426 of OU612059.1, read as the reverse complement.
TTAATACACTTTCAATATATAGTATACTAAAAATACGTGTATTTACATATTATACGTGTATAATACTAAAATTACGTACTAAATACACGTGTAATACTAAATAATAGTCTCATACTTAATTTCTGTTTAGTAATAAATGCACATGTAATACTAGATGCACGTGTACTACTAAGTACGCGTGTTGTACTACGTACACGTTTCGTACTTCCTACGCATGTAATACTTAATACACGTTTAATACTATGAACAAATGTTCATGCTGGGGTAATTAAATTACACGTGCAAAACTTGTATACTTATACGAGTCGATTAGTGGCTTATATATCTACCCACCTCATTTCCTCAGTTATGTTCCTAGCAGTACGACCGTCCAATTTACTGTTGAGAATGTATAAATTACAACGAGAATCTAAGGGAATAGCTTCTTACCTCAAAAACGCTGCCATTTACCGGTACTTATCTTGTTCATCTGCAAAGTTTGTCAGTAAGTTAGGCTTTTGTTTATAAATCATGTGGTACCCGTCGTGGAGTGATGGATAGCATGTCCGCCTGTTAATCCAAGGGTTCGAGTTCGAATCCCAACAGAGGCAAAAATGTTTTTTTCACGGGTATCGCCTTTCGCGAGGAATTGGCAACTCCTCCGTTAGTATTCATTGCCATGAAAAGCGCTTTCTCGATTAGCCGTTCGGAACCGGCAGAAATTGTAGGTGCCTTCAACTCCATTCCCTCACAAGGCATGGTTGTGGGAAATACGCTAGGCCCGGGGCTCCTCGCTCTGTTGCGCCACCCTATTTATTTTTTTATTTTCTTACTAATCACCCCCACAAGCTGCTTCGTGATAACAAAAAATGTTTACGAACTACAAACAACCTAGGGATCAGAGGGATCAAAGCTCTCCAACTTAACTTCTTTACACTAGCGATCCGTTTGCCTGGTTCGTCGAATTAAATCAATGTAAAAAATATATATATATTATATTTTAGTCATAAAAATAAAATTAAATATTGAACTAGAAAATTAATTTTTCAAAAACAAATAAGGGATTTTTTGAGTTAAGGGATTTTTGTTTCTATTATTTCGAGTTTATTAATTTTGAGATAAAACAGCTAACCTAGAAAATGGATGCAAATTTTTTCAGTGAGGAAATGCATTTTTTCTCCGCTTCCATTGGCTATCTTCTCTTAATTATTGATATATTCAGCAACGAGGGCTGCTTATATATTCAAATCACTCATTGCATTTGGCGCTGAAATTACGTTCAAAACTTTAATCTGTTAATGTGTCAACAACCATCGTGCCTTTTTAGTCTAGTGGCTTTGTATAAGTATCTTAGCATCCTTGTCTGTTACGAGGAGAACATCCAAATGCTTTCCCGCCAGTCGAGTATCTTTTCATGGGAGAAATTAGCAAGTCCTCCGATCGTAATTTCACTGTCATAAAAGACTCTTTCTCATTAAGCCATTCGGTATCGGTAACAAATGTGAAGCCTCCCTCATTCCTCACAAGGTATGTTTATTTTTTAATGCCTAACTTACCTTCGCTATTTTATTTGGATGGTGGAATAATGTGTCGAACATACTTTTTCAAACCTGACACTAAATCTCTAATAGTGGTTAGGTTGGACAGGGGTGCAGCCGCAAGCGGCAAAACCTAACTCGGTTCTCATTGTGCTTCCAGCAGAGGATGAGAAGGTGGGGGAAGGGTAGGAAGTAGCAGAGGATTGAGTTGGTGATTGGGTTACTGGGGTTGGGAACCCCCACTGAACCATTTGGAGCGCTGAACACGGCCACGTACTGAAGGATAGAGTCGCAAAAAACAGAGCAAAATCAAAAGCTAAGCGGCGCCGTGACCTACACCCTGCATCTAATCCAATCCTAAAACGTACTTCTTTTAGACCACCAGATAGGCGTTTCTTTTACATGGAATTTCCTTTTTTTACCTTAGATAGGGCGAAGGTAGATCACCTTTACTAGCAAGTCGACCTGAAAGATCTGTTGTGCTGTTTCCTTAGGTTAAAACACGTAAAGTGTAATGTTGTTCATTCGAAGTTGAGGTCGTGTAAGAACCTTAAAATATTTTAAGAAGGGTGTTTCTGATGTCAAGGGCAGTAGTGAATCCTTTTTAGAAACATTTTAGCCTAAATCTAGCTATGGCAGGGCATTCACGTAAAATGTGTTCAGCTGTTTCTATGTTTTCGAGGCAGAGACGGCATGTGTTATCTTGGCTGATGGCCATGTTGGTGATATTTGAGAGAGGAGTGACCAGTGAAGTAGTCCGCAAGTAACTTTAACATGTCATGTCTTTCATACGTCTTTGAGATAAGTCGATGAATAGTTTTGACTGGCGGTGGCCATTAGAGTTGTCCTAAGTGTGGATCATGTTCTGCCGTTCCCAAGTAACCAGTTCATCTGTAATGCTACTGATTGGGATATGATAGACAGTCATCTTCCTTGTTACCCTGTACACCTTCATGTCTAGGCATAGGCACTCTGGATGCATCTTCTTTGAGCCGGTAAATCCCGCTGTCGAAATGCAGAAAACAGTTTTCGCAAAATTAAAGTGACCTCACTATTGATGCAGATACCTTGAACTTCCTTGAAATCATTCCCCTGTTTGTACCAAAAAAATTAATTCAACTACGCTGATTAAAGTTAAAAAATAAAAGTTTTAGGTACTCAACCACATTTTTACTCAATTTTTCCTCCCGAATCATTTTTTCCTGTATTTTAATTGGTACCGATGCTCAAGAAACGAGTTTATGAACAAAGTCCTCTCCTGGCTGAAAAAAATACCAATTAAATTTCTAAAAAAATTGTCTCCTTCATTAAAAAAAAACCCGATGTTTGTCGTTATAAACTCTCTTCGTGGCAACGTTTGATATAGTTGCTATGGCAGATTACATTGATGATAACTCAATTTTTCCTTATCTCCATAACAATTTTATAAAATGAACAATTAACAAGCAAAACACCAAAAGTATAAAAAAATTAATTCAAAGAAGCAGCATTGTAAGGTTGCTAAAACCTTCTTATTAACTTTTTCGAAGGTTGATTAATTGACGTTAATCGTTGAAATAAATGACACCGTCTTATAAATGAACGACCCCACCTTATAAATGAATTCTGTCTTCTCTCAATCAAAGAACCTTTCATCAATTTATTTAAGAGAAAGTGAAACCTTTCGAGTCTCATTCCTTTTCTTGATTAATTTCCTTTATTGTCCAAGAATAAATAAAAGACACTCTAACTAATTGCGGATTAAGACTACTTTTTGATTACTATCCCTCATATTTCATCGAAGTACCTATAAGTACTTAAATTTTTCGGCAGTTTCAAGAGAACTTTTCTTTATTCCATCAGAGGACGGAAAGCTCAAAAACTCACTAATTAATAATTTCAATTATAACAGATGAGAGATTTTCAATTTTTTAATTACGATAATTTCATTGGAAAATGGTTTGTTCTTTTGTGAAGAGGAAAATTCTTTGATTTTTTTAGTTTCCTACCTACAATGGTATTGAACGAAGTCAACCCAAAATGAAGAAAGTCTATTTTTTTTTCTTTCCTACTGCGGTGGTATGGTTGGAAAAACCATCATTAATTTTTTTTTTCTAAATAGGTAAAGAAACATTTGCTGCATTCAAAAACCAACATTCAAACCAACACCCCCTAGATGTATCTCCAGTCACTGATGTAGGCCAGTATGTATGTTTCATAACATTTTATTTCCAGTCTATCTCATCAACCTACATAAAAATGAAATGAAAGGGTTCGAATTTTGTAAAATGTTACTTCCCTTACCATACAATAGTAGTGTACCGAGTACACTATTATCATGGCGGTTGAAGTAACTCCCCCCAATGCAAATATGTATAAAAGTGATGACCTCTTTTTAAGGGTTGTTGCCTTGCCTTCAATATTTTAAATGCAAAAGGCCGACAGCTGTGTATAGATAAAATCATAATGGTTTTAATTAGACTCTGTCATTTTCTTATCGAGCAAGGGAACACAAATTCATATGAACAAACGCTTTTTTTCATTCGACTGCAAATTCATATATTCAAGCGACATGTTCGTTTTGTCACTAGACGCAGTTTTTGGCGGGACAGAAATGCATACTGCGGCGCGGTGGTGAGTGCATAAAGTGTAACGCCAGGTGGTCAAGTTGTGTTTTAAAGGCAAGGCCATGTATTGCGAAGGGATGTGCATTTGATTCTATTTTGCATCGTTCTTGTAACGAACAATATGCATTTGTGTTGTAAAGTTGTTCAATTTCATGGATGATTGAGAGTCTGATTGGAAATCAAGAGGTGCAGAATGCAGATATGTAAGTTCAGCACCATTCGGTAATTGCAATCGTGCAGCCTAACCACATGATAAATTATAAATCATATCTGTACTGTTGGTTACTGAGTGCATCGATCGAGTTAAACAAAAACTTACTTATGACTTTAATTTTTTTTGATGAGTTGCCATCTCTTCAGATATTAGGTGTTTCCCATCGGGTTGTTCAGTGAAATTGCTTCATATCTTCGTTTTCATGTTTTAGTGGTTCAGGTTCGAAATTCGATGAAAATTTATTTATTTTCCTAAGAATTCGTCTTTTTTGGAGCCTTTGTTGAAATTCAATAAAAATATTACCGACTGCAGTGCTCCTTTTTTCCTAACAAAGTGTTTTTTTTTTTTGTAAATTCTTCGATTTACTGCCCACTCGGGGTGGGGGAACAATGATTTGTTATTGATTCTTATTATCTGTTTATTCTGATTTCGAAAAACTTACTTACTTACTTACTAAGGGGGCATTACAGTTCGGGGTGAACCTGGGCCTCAACCAGCATCCTTCTGTAACGACTTCGATTTGGGGCAAGCTCTCTCCAGTAATTATACAGACTTTCTTCCTCTGGTGTTGATGTTTGAGTTTCGTACAATTTTTTCAAGTATGATGTTGAAGAAATCGCATGACAGTTTGTCGCCTTGCCTAAAGCCTTTTTCGACATCAAAGGTCTCTGTGAGTTCTTTACCGACCTTGACCGACCACCGTGAATTCTCCAAAGTCATCCTGCATAGTCGTACGAGTTTTGCAGGGATGCCGAAACTAGACATAGCTCTGTACAGCTCGTGTCTGTAAAGACACGTAATGTGAAAATTTGGTCTATTGTGGACTTCTCTGGTCTAAAACCACATTGATAAGGACCTATCACGTTGTTGACGTGGGGTTTCAGACGTTCACATATTACAGCAGACAAGATCTTATAAGCGACGTTAAGGAGGCTTATCCCTCTATAATTGGCGCAATTGTGAGGATCTCCCTTCTTTAGGATCGGGCCTACGATACTGAGTAGTGCTTCAAAGTATCCGGATACTTCGGATATCCGGATATCCGAAACAGATCCGGATCCAGGATCCGTTATCCGACCTATTCGGATAGTATAGGATATCCGGATAGTGTCGGATATCCGGATATCCGGATGGTGTCGGATATCCGAATACTTTTCGGTATCCGGATATCCGGATCTCAAAATAATTTCACGGAATCAAAAGAGTTTAAAGATCGGAATAAATCAAATATTCACATTCAATTATTATATGATCCTTTGGAAAACCCGAATAGTTGCAATACACTCATTTACTTAAAAAAAGGCATAAGAAAGTTTTCCAAAAATGCTAAGTATTTTATTTAATAAATCCAGTATCAGGGCAGGATATAGTGGAAAGAAAACATACCGTTATTGGAAATCTTACACATATTTTTTTGTTTTTTTTTTTGTTTTCAAAATACTTTTTGTTTTGGTTAATAAAAACCAAAATATCAACATTTTGGGGAAGCAAAGCGTTTCTTTTTGCTGTCACAATATTTCCCGCTGTAGAAAAAACGCGCTCTGCAGCTGCAGACGTAGCCGGAATACTGAGCATTTTCCGGGCAAGATCAGCTACGAAGGGATACCTTCTTGCCCGGTGCTTCCACCACTCCATAGGATTTCCGTTATGGCTTAGCTAAAGGCTCGCTAAGATATGTCTCCAAGTTCACTAAAGCGAAAAATTCAATTGATTTATATATATATTGTGTTAAGTGTAGTCATAGTCACTGCAAGAATGCCTGTTTCCTAATAAGTGATAGCTGCGACCGACATATGAACTGCCTAATGAAGCTGTGCATTGTTGTATCAGATCATTACAAAAGGAGACCATTCCAAATAATTTAGCTTAAAAAAGCCTATGTAGTATTTAGACCCCCATCAAAAAATTTCCTTTACTACAAGTGAGACGATGATGTCAACTTTTTTTTCACACATTTCATTCAAAATTTGATCAAAGTTTTCTTAACTTTCAAAACTTGTTTGCACTTCAAGTGTCAAGTCTATTGGCGGTATGGGTAGGTTGATAACAATGATCATTTCGCATAAGTGTTCGGTTCCATGAAGTATTCATAAAATATTGCTACACGTTATTAATCTATGTAATTTATTGATAATAATTCAAATTCATAAAAATATGCAATTTTTCATCAATGTTTTCTGACATTATAACGTAAAATTATCATCCATAAACCGACTTTACATACAACCACACTTTTCAACTTGGGTCCGCCTATCCGGATCTCTAAGCTAATTCCTGATGAGTATTACGTTTAGAAGTAACAAAATTGCTGCAGTTCCTTCCATGGAGTTTACTTCATGTGTCTGGGAAAACAACTTTGAAAGGACTTAAAGGCGAAGTGTCTGTAGACCAATGCATAGATTCGGGATACTTGTTGGGAAATATCTATATCTAAGTAGCAAGTTTGAATTTTTTTTTTATGTGTAGGTCAGTGTGAATAACAAAGATGTTTTCAAATGCTACTAGAAAATAATTTTACAGTTTGGGTCCGGATATCCGGATCTCTAAGCTATCCGGATATCCGGATATCCGGATAGTTCTGGTATCCGGATATCCGGATATCCGAGCTATCCGGATATCCGAAGCTATCCGGATATCCGAAACTATCCGGATATCAGCTGTCTCAAAACATTCCTGTTCGGATATCCGGATATCCGGATAGTTTGAAGATCCGGATATGAACTGAAGCCCTAATACTGAGGTTCCATTCATTGGGCATGCTTTCTTCCGATCATATCATGCTTTCGAACTGTGGTGCGTTCCTAGATGGCTTCGATGTTACGCGATGCTGTAGTGTCAAAATCATCGTTGTTGTTGTGTATGTTTGACTTTGTTACAAAATCATGATTGCATTTAGGAACGACTCGATGTTACACTTTGTTGGTCTGTCAGAAATAGGAATAAAGTATTTCTTAAAATATAAAACCAGCTAAAAGAAACTCGTTTTTGATGAAGAAAAAAGAATTCTGAAATGAACAAGATTGAAAATCAATAACTGCTCACAGAATTTTGAAAGATTAATCAAAAAAAAAAAAAAAGCCAAAACAAATCTGAGCAACAACAATTCTAGAGGGGTTTGACAGATCAACATCGAAACTCTAGTCCCAGAGATGAGTTGGAAAAAGTTACGAAACGTAACATTCTGACAGTTCAACATTGCATTTAGGAACGACATCGATGTTACATTTCGTAACTTTTTTGCTTTTAGGAACGACATAATGTTACCCGATGTTACATCGCGTAACATCCAAGAATAAAAGAACAGACCACTGATCTCCAGCTGCCTTGAAAAGTTCGGCATCCAGGCCATCTGCACCTGCAGTCTTATTTGATTGAAGTTTGCATATGGCAAGCTTAACTTCCTCTAGGTCGGGAGGACGGCATTCTTGATCATCGTCCAAGCTGAGTGGGGCAATGTGCCTGACAGCGGAATTTGTGTCCTTACCGCTGTTAAGCAGTCTGCAGAAGTGATCTTTCCAGGTGTTCCTCTTTTCTTTCTCCTTGTAAATCTCGTTATTCTGATCGTAAGCAGCCCTCGTTCGTTTCTGCATCAGCATTTGTCGTGCTTTTTGTTTGACTGCATTTGCCTGCCTGTATTCTTGGTCGAACCATGGGTTTCGTTTTGGGGGCCGAGTTAAACCCAGAACTTTAGAGGCAGCGGTTCTGATGGCTTATTGGCATTGCAGCCACTAGTCTTCAATGCTTAATGCTGACGGCATAGTATTCAAGCATAATTGAAGGGACACTCGATTGGAAAAGGCATTGGCAATCTCTTGAGATTGTAGTTTTCCGACGTCATATCTCTTCACAGCGTTAGTTCGTGCTGGTCGTGAACAAGATATCCTCATTCGTACCTTGACTACAACAAGGTATAGTGGTGCGAGTAAAAGTTGGCGCTTCGGAAAGTTCGGACATCTAACACACTAGAAGAGTGCCTTGGGTCGATCGCAACTTGATAAATTTGGTTGACGGCTGAATGATCTGGGGATCGCCATGTACTTTTATGAATTTTGAGATGCGGGAAGCGTATACTACTTACAACAAGATCTCGAAAAACTACCGAATAATAAGTCTGTTTTTCCACTTTGTGTCGCATTTCGTAGTTTTCTAGGAGTGGAAGTCGAAATGCACAACAGAGCTCCAAAGAACGTATTATTGTCAGTTTTTTTTTTTTTTAACTTTCTCAACATTTCTGTCTACAACATTTTTTTACGCTGGGATACTGGATACTTGGAGAACTGGAATCTTATCCTTCAAGGCAAGATATGGTTTATTTATTTGTTGATTTTTTTTTTCTTTTACTTCACTGAACTGAACATTTACCATTCCATTGTACTACCAAAGTAGCAACTTTCCTTTTTTATGGTGCTGTGAATAGAAATCAGTTAAAAACTTAAAATAAATAGTGTGTCACAACGGAGCGCGGAGCCCTAGAGCACAGCCAGCGTGCTCCTCACAACCATATACCTTGTACGGGAATGGAGCGGACCTGCCATTTTCTGCTGGTTCTGAACACAAAAAATGTCCAGCACCCCAAAATTCAAATTTTTTTAAAGACATATTCAAAGAATAAAACTTAAGCATTATGAAGAGTTATTGAACATCAGTGGAAACACTTCAGTTGACTATAATTATTACTTCTTTTTTGTTTTTTTTTAAGTCATTTTAAAAAAACTGACTCCTCCCATAGACTACTACTTATTTCTCTCTGACCCAATTGGTGCATTCTATGCACTCCACCCGGTATAATCCCCAGAATGAGTACAAACCTTCTGTTCAACATCAAAATACAACACCACTTAAAAACAACCTCACATTAACCACAATTCACAAACATAAATTATTGTCATGTCCTTTGTTCCCCTCCCCACAGAATGAACGCCTTACTGAAATCCAAAAGTGTTAAGGCACTTAAGTACTCCCACAAACCAATAGTGATCTTTTACTGATCCCTCGACTTAAAATGCGGTTTCGACATCGAAATGACCAAGTCGAATAGTGTTCCGCATACGTTACCAACTGGTTTTACCAAATGTTTAGTATAGGTAAAGGTAGATATGTGTCACGAGCATGATGACTATGTGTGTGCGGTATTGCATCTTCTCTGGCACGATTAAATCACCTTGGCATTCCATTGAAGCCTCATGCTGTGATGTGAGCAATGATTCACAGTTAAACTGACTCATTTGTGAGCCTTTTTGATAGAAGCTTTTATGTGGTTAATGGTCGTGTACATCTATTAGAGATGGAGTCCGCAGAAGCCATTGTGCATTTGGAATTGTGGTCATGGATGCTTAAGTGCATGGGCAATTGTCTATGTGTAGTGCATAAAGCATATACCTAACTATGTGTTAGTTTATGATGGTTGAGTGAAATTGTGTTGTTGCCGTTTGGCATATACCATCAAACAATCGGTCTACGTGTGGAAGGCTAATATGGGAAATGCGAGCATTAGAACTGCATCTGAGATATGAAATCAAAGCCGCAACAATGTTGACCCCGGTGTCCAAATTGAACTGACTTTCACTCCAATATCATCAAAAGTAAATAACCAAGAATGAGTCACGTCGGCGATGGAATTACAAAGAAGTTTCAATGACAACCAATCAGCAGTACTTGGGAAATTACTTTCATTTCTTCGATTTCGCATGATGCATCGTTGAGTTGGAAGCTGTTCATTAATCTCGACACACTTAGTAACACCTAAGGTCGATTGTATTTTTTCTTTCATCATAAATATGAAAAAAAGAAAACAACTGCCACGTTTTTGTGACTCGTACTTCAGAGGTAAAATTTGAAATGATGCAAACTTTGACATTTATACGTTCGTGGCAATTATTTGCAATATCCATTTGTTGTTAGCCAATTTCAAATTCAATATCAACGAGAAGCAACAAGTAAGAAAAGAAAAGCTTCTTTTTCTTTTTGCAAAAGAAATTTCCAATCTCGACGTACATAATTATTTTTTATTTTTTTTTTATTTTCATTTTATTTATTTGATTGGACTGAGAGAAACAGATTGTATGATTTTATTTGAATTGAAAATCATTTTGATTGAAAAATGTGAGCGTCTGTTTCATTTGTGAGCGAGTACCTAACCTTTTGTTCGGAGAAAATCAATTTGAATATTTCACTGGTAACTGAAACGAAGGAGAGACAGAGAAGCTGTATAAAAGTGAGTGGAGGTCAAGTTGTTTAAAGGAGTCGATATTTTTAATGTTCATGAAGTAGATATTCATAGTAGAATTTCTTAAAAAATTCTCGTTGCAATAAAATAATTGTACCTCTAGTCGTGGAGATTGTTGAAAAGAAAAGAAATGCTTTTTTATACGATAGCTTTATGATTAAGATAACTAAGCTACTTTGCGAAGATTTTGGACTTTTATCTATTCCGAAATAATTCAAGGTTGTTGTTTTGATGAATTAGATAAGAATAATGATGAAAGTGTGATGTATTGTTGCTTGGTCGTTTCAATTTTGTCAGTGGCTTTTAAGTCTTTGGAGCACTCTGACTTAAATATCGAACCTTTGCTTTATACTTTTTATATTTAGCCTTCTAGAACTTCGTAAAAAGGCCAGCAGTTGTAGCCAAAACGTTCACCGAGTGCAAGAGATGTTTTTCGTAGTGTTTTTATTCTTGCAACGGAAGTAATATTGGGTTATATCGATAATATTATTTACCCAGCTTATGCAATCATTTCTTCTGATGGGACGTAAGCATGTTCCAGAATTCCTTTTTACTTCGGTAGATCATTTATTAGAGGAATACCCATAATAGTTGAACTTCTGATAGATGTAATCAGCAGAGAAATTCCTCGATCAAATGCCTGCCATGCTAACCGCTGATTCAGATCCGGATAAAGAGGACGTGGCTATATGTACCCAATAAGAATCTTTACGTTACACGACCATCTTTAAATAAACACTTTACCGCAAGATGGCATAGCACATTTTTACTGAAAAATTTTGCAAAAATAGTGTTCTATTTCGTCGAATGATTAGAGTGAATTCGTGTTATAACATCCAATGAGGGTAATAGCATGTAATTTCAACTCAAATGCTACAACAAGCTCACTTAAGTAGCCAATAGGAAGCACGGCAGGTTCTATCCCATAAATGACTAAATGAGTTCGTGTTAAACGAACCAATACGAACTACCCGATGTGATTTTCTCCCCTCAAATGACTAGCGAGGTAATTTTAGACAATTTAGAAAGGGTGAATATAGACAGACACTTCCAGAGAGAGAAGTCTTACATTTTTGTTTGCCTCGTTTATCGGCGAGCTTATTTCCTGTGATGCCATCATTCAAATTTCACTTAATCAATTTAGTCTCTTAACAGCAACTCGGGGAGTTTTGCATTTGCAAGTGGTAAGAAGATCTGGCACATAAACTATCGCTGTTGACACAAATTTCTTCCAGTTATACTTTGCAGGGTTGGATGTAGCAACTGCGTGAGCATACAACTCCGATTGGAAGACGGACGCGAAACGAGCTAAAACATTTTAAGTTATCAGTCTCTATGAATCCAAAGAGTGGATCAAGAACCATTCGTAGGTATATTCACTTTCGATATTATTGAAACGAGCACTTAGTTAAGGCACTTCCATTTCGTAGAAATCTTAAACTCACCAAGTAATAGGGCTCTCGAAGTCGTACAGCTGTCATCAACCAATCTCTGTGTCACTATTTTAGCATTTGATCTGAACCAGAACGCTATCAGCAAAGCAATGTTTATAGGCATAGAAAAGCGCCAGTTGTATCGTTGAAATTCAAATGTTTCAACAAGCTTAAATTGTCATCGTTGGTCCATAATCGAAAACAATTGGCGTCCTTATCACGTGCATTCATTGAAAAATAATACGCCCATGCCATTTCCACCACCGACATTACTGAAAAGATCTTAGTCTATGATATTTTAGTCAACTGTATGGCATATTGCGTTGTGTAGTGTTATACATCTGCCAACCGATCAGAGCTGGCGATTCGAATCCACTTTATTTCAGCGTTTTTCGGAACCTTTGGCTGCTCATCTTTTTGATAGTTCTGGAATTTCACTGAATGATTAATGAAAGCAGCACCACACCCTTTAAGCACTTTTTTTCGAAGCTGTGTTTTTAAAATCGGTTGTCAAGAATTCTCGAAAACTACTCAACCGATTTTGACGAAATCTTACACAGCTTTTCGAAATACAATTTACAAGGACATGAATGAAGTTCAACGCGAAAGCACCTTTTTTCCGACGCGTCGACGAGGTCGTACGGACGGAGTTGTGAATATATATATTTTTTTTTTCATAAAATTTCAGAAACTGTTTATTGAACCTGTATCTTCAAGACTTTCCCAATAGAGGCAAAAAGGTTTTGCGATTAATTGACAAGTTCTCCGGTAGTAAAATTCATTGCCAATGGAAAGCGCTTCGGAACCGGCAGAAAATTGTCGGTCCTCTCCATTCCTTCAAAAGGTATGGTTGTGAGAATTACGCTAGACTTCTGTGCTCTGTTGCACCACCCTATTTATTTATTTTCTTAATTGAAAGAAATGTTTTATTTTTGTTGGAAACGTGCCGTTTCTTTTCTATTGAAACCCGTGTAACACCGCAAGGCAGACATAAGAACGATTTTTTCTTTTTCTTTCATCGATGCCATAAGCATTCTGATCTTGAAGGGATTACATTTCTTCCCCTTTTTTGATTCACAGTAGTGATCCACATATGGAGTACTGTTTTCATACTAAAAGTGACATAATCGGACATACTCGTTTTGCAACGATCACGTTCAACGTATTTTCCAATCGAATTTTGGTCGATATTCTCCTGTGTGATCAACAACATCTCAATTTTGAACAATCTTTTTTTTTCGCATAGTATAACTCATTTAAGTTTCAATAGTAGCCTGTTTTTAAAGTCTGGAAAAACCTAGCCAGAGCGTGTTGTTTCGTCAAAGTGGAAAGCTCTGACAGCATCTAGTACCGATTTAAGAGCCTAAAGTCAGAGTTGCCATGTCTTTGGAAAGCTGAATCATTTACTTTTTTAACTTAAGAGAGTATTACTTATTTACTTACTTACTTAATGAAGGTTTCTCGCAAGATAAACAACATATTTTTGAGAAAAAACCTTAGCAAAAAAACGAAACGATTAGCAAAATACTTTATAACGAAGCTGATTCTGCTCATAACAGTACAGTTTTTGCGAAAAATGTATTTGTTCTTTTAATTTAATATTGAACATCGCACCCACACGCATCAATACTATTGTTTTCCTTCTGTTAGGGCTATCCTGGTCAACATTCAATGCGCTTGAGTCTGTAATTGATGGTAACATGTTCGTAGCCTTTGCAGTGTCTGCACTGCATTTTATCGTTTGATTTGATGTGCTGCTAATCTACCCCCAGGGTTCATGATTATGGTTTTGGAAGCCCTTTAATCCCCAGTTCGTCTTTAATGATTTACTTCCTTCAGTAGCAGCGAGTATCATCTTGCCTTTAGCGTCGGAAATAAAGAATAACAGAAACAAAAGTGAATATTCCTAGCGATGTAACGATAACGAATTTCAGCACCTCGGAATGATAGTAATAGCTTTTCGTTGCTGCTCTTTATATCAATTTGAAGTATTTGCTTCTATTGAACTAAATAATAACATCAATGTTTAAGAAAAGCAAAAAAAAAAAAAACCGATGACTTTACCGATTGCTAGGTCCTTGAATGATTTAACAGTATTGGTGGTGTGGTGAACAGTATGTCCTTAGAGTGGTCCTGGGTTGTTAGTTTGATTGTGGACGTTGTGGGTGGTATTTTTACTACTACACCACCACAACAGAGCGGGGGCCATGCCTTGTGGGGGATGGAGAAGACCTACAATTTTTTGCCGATTACGAACGGCTTATCGAAAGGCGCTTTTCATGGCAATGAATTTTACTATCGCAAGACTTGCCAATTCCACGCGAAAGACGATGCCAGTGGAAAAACATTTTTGGTTTCTGTTGGGATTCCGAGCTTCTTGGGCTCAAATATTTGTTCATTATAAGTGCGAAGCAGTAAGTGGGGGTGCTGTTGTGATCCCTTCCAGAGATCAATTGGTGAACATTACTTGCTTGTCTCTTATTCAGCAAATCTACGTTTGTTCAATCGATTGTTCTCCTGAAGTGTTGCCATTGTCGTTTCCGGGGTAGTTTCTCTGAAGCGATGCATAGACAAAGTCTTCAATTGTTTGTAATCTGATGTAATCTGATTCATCAAACTTCTAAAGTTGTTATTGGTAAGATGAAGAATACTTACTTACATATACTTGCTTAGTTACTTTGGTGCTTACTTTAGTGGGCATTGCACTTCGGCGTTAAACTGCTCTTCAACTAACATCTTTCGCCAACAATTTCGATTTTCGGCGAGCTTTCTCCAGTTTTTCACTCTAAGTCGGTTCAAGTATAGTTTATCAATAATTCCTCGGTGTTATTTTCGGGAGGAATAATCGTGTCTTCTGCTTGATTCCTTCTCCGAACTTCGGTCTAGGTACCTGTCTTATATGTACTTTGTCGAAAGCGTCCGTTTTTTTTCCGATATATAATACAGAATTCAGTGCCCTAGTCTTCTTCTAGTAATTAGTTTTGAGAAAAACAAAATGTGATAAGTTAATCCTGAACAGATTGGGAGGACCAATCATTCTTGGAAAACAAATACGTCTATTTTTATACAAAAACAAATGAAAGAGTAGATTGTGGTGCCTATTCAGACGAAATGAAATTAAACATCTCGCTTCGTCTTCCAAATCATTGTAGCGTGTTCCAAGCGGAGGTGATGGCAATAAGCGAAGATCTGTGTTGGTTTTAAAAAAATGATATCCAAGAGGGATATACATAAATATGTAAGACAGACGGCCATCAGATTCCTGGCGTCCGTCAAACCTATTCCAGTCCTCAACTGCAGATCATCTCTCAGGGAGATGTAAGAGCAGTTCAACATTTACCTGTGCTGGGTGCCGGGCATAGAGACATTCCCGGAAACTGCAAATCAGATGAACTCGCCAGAAACGGAACACTTTTGCCCTTCTCACCGATAACGGAGAGTTTGGCATACCAAACGCTACATTATAAACTCTTGCTCAGGTAGGATTCAAGAGAACTTATCTGAGATGATCCAGCAGTTTAACGTGTTACGCAACGAAACAAATCCTGCCCAAGCTAGATCTTAAGCGATCGAACGGCTTGATCTCTCACGACAGTCGATAGGTGTCATACTGTCTTATTGAAAGACATGATGAAGGGTAGGAGTCGCTTCAAATGAAGCTGTATGGATGAGGAGGAGGAGGAGACTCTTCCCCACCTTCTATGTGGAAGCCCGTTTTAGCTCACAAACGTAGGATACACCTAGGATCGTGGTTCTTTAATGACCCTAGTGATCTTGCTCACATCGAAAACATGCATCTTTCCCGCTTCATTGTAAACTCAAAATGGTTCCACTAGGATAAGGATACATTAGATCCATTGTGGTATCTCAATGAGCCCAACGGGCCTAAGTGTGTTAGCCGAGCTGACAGCCACTTTAACCTTACCTAACCTAACTTAGCGATCTCATACACCCCCACATAAATTAGTATAGCGGTGTTAAACCTCCTAATCTTGGATGACAAACTCGTATGTGAAAAAAACAAATTATGTTAAAATCAAAATAAACAGCAATTTCGCTTCGAATCTATGTACGCCGTGTGCTGTGGTCAGCTTGATTTCTCTCAATAACCTAACCTAACCTTACCTAACCTTACTTGTATTCTAACAATATCCTACCTACCTAGTTATGCTTAGTCATGCATTGACTGTGACATAAAAGTAGAAGAATGAATTATTATTTTTCCGAATCTTAGCTAATTATCTAAAGGATGTCATTTCCAAAAATTGAGTTTCTATAGTTAATACATTGGAAAAAATTCCAATTCGGAAAGTAGTCCATTGTGTTCCTGATGGAAAGTCATTTGAAAAAAAAATTTTTGTCCTTGACAGTCCTACTATGTTCTATGTTCGGTTAGTTGATTAAAAAGCCTTCAGCATAATGTCGATATAAAATCGAAAGAAATATTTGCAAAAATAAACATATCTGTGAAGATAATGAAATGCCCTGTTTTTCTTTATTTCTGGCACTCCTTTCAAAACTTGACCTTTTCTGCATATCAAATAAATAACAAAACTTCTAGGCAAACAACATTGGTTAGCCTCACCCTCACCCTACACGCGAAATTTTGATCAAAATCTCTTTATGTGAGACTTATGCGAATCCATTGCGTATAGCTAGCTGCCTACTTTTCGAAATTAAATTTTATGCCTCTTCTTCACGCCTATACCAGATGAAAAACCTGATTTCAGGATTTCTTTACCTTTCATGGGTTTTGCATTTTGGTATTAATATTAATTTTTGTTAATCTCGACGTGTATAATTTTTTTTTCTTCTACCAAACATTTTATCAATGTGGCTGGTGCAATTGGAATTCATACTTCTCATGAATACATACAAAAAGTTATCTGAAAATTTAATTTCCCAATTCCATTTAATCACCATAAAGTATGCGTGATGCACGGATCCTTACTCATGCAATAATTAACACGACGAGCAATACAAACAAAAAAGAAGTGAAATGGCATACTTGTTGTACAAAGTATGCACGCATGCATATACGTTGAGGTAGGTTTCAGATGATGTGGAGAGGGTTTGTATGAAGCAGTTTTACTGCAAAGTGGCAAAAGAGGAATAAGTCCTCTTACTATGCTCATTAACACACTGCACAATGCACTGCATATACTTAGGCTTTAGTAATTTTGAGATTTATTTTTAAGGACTTTCTCGCTTTCGCAATGGTTGAAGATAAAAACAGGCGGTAGTGTTAACGGCTTTGTTTGCATGTTTAACTTATGAGAATCATTAAACACGCACACTGAAGAGATTTGAAGGGGGAAAAAATGTGTAGAAGAAATCAAAGGACTTCACTGCACGAACATACCTATAGTCTCACGGAAAAGACTAAAAAGAAAAATCCTTTCTAACACGATTCTGTTGCTTTCGTTTCGTGAATTTGATTTGTCAAAATTGGTTCTTTTGTTGAAAGAAGCCATTTGGAGTTCTTAATAAGTCCAAAACTATTAAAGAAAACTGACCATGTCCCAAGGAAAACTTTGTTAAGGAGTAAAACAATCCGTGGCAAAATTAGCTTTTGAGAGAAAAAGGCTTTCACAATGAGTAAAAGGTAGTAGGGCAGAACCATTTATTTGAAAGTCCTTCCAACTATTGTCTGGAAAGTTCATACGACGAAATGAGTTATACACCAAGTTAGCGTAGCGCTCGTTTACTTTTAATCATTTTAGTAGACATATACTCATAATATGATTTGTTGACAAAATACAGAGCTGAGTATCAGCGCCAGCAGATTAACTGGAACTTGTGTAGGTATTATAGTTCATGAAATGTATAGGTCCTTTTTGAGCTCATCTCCATTAAAAATTCGGTGTGTCTTAACCCTTAAGGTGTGTGTCTTAACCCTTAAGGTGCGTGTCTATTTTAAAGTAAAAGCAGTGAGTTGCTCTCAGGCTACTTTGAAGTGAACACAGCCTTAAGAATAGTTAGTGTCTCCACTAACTACTCTCAAGATTTAAGTTCTTGACATTCGAATTCTTTGACTTAGATTTTAGATTAGATTTTTTATTGCGAGTGGTGCTTATGAAGCTCTGGGCACTGCGGGGTCAGTAGAAACCTATTGTGCCAACCCTTGCGCAGTTCTTTCGCTCCTGAATTGGACCAGAAATTGATGATTCCCTGTGGGTGAATGAGTTTGAGTTTATACACGGAAATTATCTCGTAATCAAGCGCCTGCTTTTTAAGGCGAACTTTTTGCATAGATGCTTCTTCACTTTCAAGGCATAGTCTGCAAACTGGGTCTCCTGTCGACCTCATTTGGTGCAGATTTTTTTTTTAAAGAAGAGTTTCTGTTTAGCAGTTCGGTACAAGTCTTAAGAGTTTTTCTATATTAGTTCAATGGGAATTTCGATGTTTTTTGGGTATATTAGGGCATAAGAATTTTTGAACTGGTTTGACCAGAGGAGGTACGCCAAGCTTAGATTCTTCTTGCTGGATTTTCTTGGCTGATTACTTGAACTGGTTTTTATTTCTTCCATAGAATGGTTCAGGCTCTATGACTGATTTAGAGGCACCTTCTTTAGTAAGGTTTAGTCTGTTCCCATTATAGGCCTTGTGTGCTGGAATCCAGTTGAGGATAACAAAGTTTTTCTTGGCCAGATCGAAGAGTAACATAATTATCTCTTGAAATAGTTTGGATCTTATGACTGGTGAGTGGCTGAGTGCTTTTAGTGCAGCTTGGCTGTCTGAGTAGGTAGAGATTGTAATTGTTTTTGTGTTTGATGAACTAATTATTCTCGCACATTGATTGATACCAAAGACCATCGGCCTAAAACATCGCCAAATGGCTATGCTGAGACTTGCTGAAAAGTTCGATTTAAATGTTTGGCTTACTCGCAGGTGGACAAACTTTTCTTAATATTACTGTTCGAGATGAACTCGCAGAATTCCAAAATAGCTCATATATACCAGACATTGCTTTTGAATCATACTTCCTTATATCAACATCAAAAAACCGAGACCAAGTACCTAAAGCTTTGTAAAGTAAAGTAAATAAATTCTATTTAATAACTTAACTGCTCAGGCTAAAAATCTATATCAAAAGACTTGTTTTTTTTTTTGGAAGTGACAAATCTTTTATGCAAAACCTTTAGAGAAAAGAACAAGCCGCATAGGGCAGCTTACCAGCCACTTCCTAGTTCCTACCTGCGGCTGGCAGTAGCAGAAGCAAGCAGTGAAAGGCAGCCCGGTCACTTTTGGACTTTATTTTTATTATTTAAGGAAATTAGAAATATTTACAACAAATTTTTAAAGAAAAAACTAAGTGTAGCAGCATTTCTACTTGCGATTATAAATACTGTTATGTATTGTAGTTACAATAAAAGATGTTGATTGTTCGGTGGATAAGACAAGACTGTTTTATTTCAATATTCTTACATACTAGAGAATGACAGGTACATAAAGAAACATAGAATGGAGGTGTTGCCAGGCAAACAAAATAGATTTCAAATACTTAACATGCTCTCCGTAAGCTTTTAGTTAACAATCGTATCATGATAAACTAATTATATTTGATGAATAAGAGAAAATGAAAATACTAGAAAATAATTAAAATTCAATTCATAAATTGACATACATATTTAAAATTATTTTAATTCAAACGAAATTCAAATTATAATACTGTTATTATAAACCAAAACTCTTATCAATTTAATAAAATAAGACTATTTAATTGAAAGATAAAATGGTTAATGAAAATTATTTACACATTACTTCTCTTTTCACAGATAGCTCTACCGCTATCACATCTTGCTCTTAACTGTCTAGATACAGAAGGTTTTACATTTTCAATTTCATTCAAATGAATGTTATGAGGTGAACTCTCCTCTGGTGGAATGATATCAATGTTTGTTCTTATTTCAGGTGCTTGTTCTGTGTTATGATTAACCTCAGTATCAGCAATCTGCAATTTACTTATGTTTTCACCACGAATCTGATCTAAATGTCGTTTGATAAATCTATTACTATGTGAGATGATGCAACCATAAGTACGAGGGCCAATTTTATTTTTAATAGTGGCTTCTGACCAACTTGGTTTGTTGTTGTTTCTATAATCACGGATATAAACTTTTTGACCTCCTTTAAAACTTATTTCGCGATTCCCTTTGAAATATTGTTTACTTTTATTTTGACTTTTGATAATGTTATCTTTGATTAATGGTGGTTTCAATAAACTAAATCGGGTTTTCAAATTTCGACCAAAAAATAGTTTTGCGGGTGATTCTTCAGTTGTACAGTGTTTTGTATTTCGGTAGTCACACAAAAATCGATTTAAAATGGTGTCAACATCGGGTTGTTTTTCGGATTTCATATTAGCATATAATGATTTTTTCAATATTTTAACAAAAATTTCAGCTTGGCCATTAGTAGCTGGATGGCCTGGAGCCGTTAATATATGGTTTACGTTATTCATTTTTAGAAAATGTTCAAACTCTTCAGAGGTGAACTGTCGACCATTGTCACTGACTAAAGTATCAATAATACCGTAGCGACAAAATAGTTCCCTCAGTTTTCTTATAACAAATGTTGATGTTAGTTCTTTGGTCTTAAAAACTTCGACCCATTTAGTAAACGAATCAATTACTATGAGAAAATGAAAGCCGGATATTGGCCCAGCAAAATCAATATGGATGCGACTCCAAACTGAACATGTTGGTTGCCACGAAATCAAAGAACTTTTTTCTGGGTTTGCTTGTAACTCTTGACATGGGTTGCAATTTTTTATTAAATTTTCAATGTCGCCATCAATATTTGGCCACCAAACATATGATCGAGCAAGTGCCTTGGTTTTCACAATGCCCAGATGAGACTTATGTAATTCATTCAAAAGTACATTACGTAATTTTAGAGGAACTATTGTTCGAAATCCCCACAGAATGCAGTCCTGCTCTACCGTTAATTCTAACGATTTAGATTTGAATGATTTAAATTCAGAATCATTTAAGTTCATAAGTGAACCGTTTTGTATCGCATGACTTAATTTTGATAAAATCGGATCTCGTCTTGTTTCAATCGCAATATCTTTAAAACTAAGACGCAAAGGATTTTCTTTTTCAACAAAATTAATATAATTTTGTTCATAGGCAGAATCATCAGCCAAATTTAAATGAGGAATGCGTGATAAATTATCAGCTTCATTCGAACTGCCCTTGACATACTGAATCGTATAATTGAATCCTGACAAAATAAATGCCCATCTTTGAATTCGAGCAGCTGCCATAATAGGGAGGCTTTTGTTTTCCCCAAAAATTGAGATAAGGGGTTTGTGGTCAGTTTGTAAAATGAAATTATTTCTTAGCAAATACTGTCTTAGCTTCGTTACACTAAAAATAATAGCTAAGCCTTCCTTTTCGAGCGTACTATAGTTTTTTTTCGCTTTTCGAAAGGGACCTTGAAATGAAAGCAATAGGTTTTATAGTATTGTCCGAATATTTGTGCGAAAGGACACCAGCAACTGCATTGTTGGAAGCATCCGTCGTTAATATTATTGGCAATTTTGCATTAAAATGTACTAAAATATTGTTTGAAGTAACTTCCTTTTTCATTAATTCATAAGTGTCCTGACAATCTTTGGTCCAGTTAAATGCAACTCCTTTTTGTAATAAATGGTATAAGGGAATCATTTTATCAGCAAATTTATCTATAAATTTCGAATAATGATTTATGATTCCTATGAATGCCCTTACTTCGGATACGTTAGATGGAATGGGTGCTTTTAAAATATTTGAAATTCGTTCATCAGTCTTCGATAACCCAAATTCATCAATTGAAAATCCAAGATATTTAATTTTGGATTGAAAGAAAGCACATTTATTTTTGTTTAATTTTAAACCCGAAGTTTGAAGTTTATTCAAAACTAGTTTCAATGTTTTAACATGTTCTTGAAAAGTTTTACCAGTGACCGTAATGTCATCTTGATAAACAACGACGTTTGGAATATTGCGTAAGAGATTTTCTATCGTTTTCTGAAATATTGCAGCAGCTGGTTTAACACCGAAAGGCAAACGTTTCATTTTTAAAGTACCAATGTGGGTACTCCACGTACACAAAAGTTGTGATTCTTCATCTAAAATAAGCTGGTTTTCTTTGCATGCTTGATTTTTGAAAAACTTGTTTTTTAAACAAGCCAAAATTAAAAAGCCGTTTATTTAAACTGGTCCAATGATTTTAATTAATTTTCAGCGCTTATGAGTATTAGAACTTGCAAAAAATGGCGTTTTTAGATATTCGCTTGAAACCTTTGGAATATTTAGTTTAATTTTTTTATAATAATTTGCGTGATTTAATTAAATTTTTATAATTTATGTATAGTTGGCAACCCCGTTCCACCAAATGTATTACGAAGAGCGAATACTTAAACCTTTTACTCAGCCTTAAGATTTTGATATCGTATTTAGCACACAATCGCAAGTTCGTGCGACCCAGCCCTGTCCATATTTTTGTTTTGCCAACCGCTGCTAGCAGCCAAAAGTTAAACAAGCTGATAAGTGGCTGTGTGTGACTCGTGCCCAACTCGAAATTTTTTACTAGCTTTTCTGCGTAGTAAAACATTTAACATTTAAAGGCACGAAAACACTTATTAATTCTATAATATTTTATCCTGAAGGACTTATATAAAAGAACTACCTTTTCTCTAACTTTAATTCTACCAAAAGCTTCTTCGCTTTAAATAAGAAATGACATTCCGGGGCCGAGAAATGTACAAAATAATATCGAATTATGTCCCAAAAAAAAAGAAAAAAAATTCCGACAAGTGCACATTTGTTGAGACCTAATAGAACGAAGCTTAACGCATATTCGGATTGTAAAATTTTACATCTGAAGAAAATAGACGTAGGAATAAAAAGTTTTCAGACAACTTTAACTCTACTTTTCGCTATGTTAAATTAGCAAATAAAATTTTGGGACAAGAAAGCGGTGCAAAAGGGGTCGTGTAGCTGTGGGGGTAGACGCATTTCTATCAACCAAACCTTGTCCGAAATGAAGGTTATTGACGATTCCTTCAACAAAGATATTTTTACAGGGCGACAAAAATTTATATCCAAAACGTTAAAATCCCCGACTGAAAAAAATCACAATTTTCAATTTGATGTGTATAACTTTTTCTTGTTACTTTGTAAACTTTTGCTTCATTTTAGTATTAAATTTTAAAATTACGAACGTGTCTATATGCACCCAACACGAGCTTACATGAGTCGTTTGTTCATTTTACACGACCTTTTTAAATAATTTAAAGGAAAAAAAAAATAATTCGTGTGACCAGTGTTGGTTTGTTTAAAACAAAGCCACCCAATCATTTATGGTCTAAAAGCTTTTCTTTTGATGATTTTTCTGAATGAAAATTCCTTAGTTAGAGTAAAGTATTGGAAAAGTAATAGAGGTTACTTTACAGGAATGCATTAAAATTTCATACAATTTTTCTTTTGGAAAGTAGTCATATTCCTAAACTGAAACTACAATAGTTGCAGTGTCAAATTTTCTTTCCGTTGTGATATGAGTCAAACATATACATTTTCTACATACCCAATTATACAACTCTCAGTAAAAGCCTTTTTTTTCAATAACGCTTATTTCGTGACTTGTGATTTCGTTAAGCTTCCTGCAAAAAAGAAAGTCTCATCCAAATGAGACAGAAAAACTTTCACCCTCACAAACCCTACGAATGCAGGTTGATTTCCCTGAAGGCCTTTATAATGCGTGACAGTTGAATTGCCTGTCTTAATTTCCGCTAAGAAATCATTTTTCTCTTCTGATTCATTCTTGTCAACCGTTGTAACTAAATCCTTTTGCAATTGTGGTTCTAAATTAGCTGAAGCGGTGGGAATCAAAGAACAGTAGTGTCTAATATTTTCTTAAACGGCTTTCTCCTGGCAACTCTTTGTTTTCACCTAAAAGTGTTTGCTACGATGCTACGGTGCGTTTGGTCTCGTTTTTGGGTTTGACACCAAATTCGAGAGTTAATTTACATTTAAATACTGAAGGCTCGACTAGCGGGAAAAGACAAATTTCGCTTCTATAAACTTCTCCTTCTTAAAGTTCCTAATGACGGTAAGTACACCTCGGTGTCCTTAATACACTTGCAACAAATCCTAGAATCCACTCGATTTGTCTTCGCGTGTTTCTGTTTTTCCATGGCACTAATCAAAGGCTTAAGCATTTAAGCAAACGTAAGTCCGTATTGTCCCATTTGCGTTTTGCAGGTCGTGACTCCCACTTGTGCTGTATGCAGCAATAAGTCTTCGCCCTTTTCTGTTGCCACATTATATGGGCATCGCTAATTAACGGTCATTGTCGCAAACTTTGTCTAAAGAAAGCCAATGCCAGCAGCCGTTAAATCAATAAATAAGCAATATTCTTCATTGTAACTTTACTCAGAACTTAGTTTTTTTTTTAAATTCAAACAATTGTATAGCCACTTAGACTCTTTCGAATGACTGAAACGCGAACCTATAAAACACCCTCACTTATTCTATCGATTCAGGGTTGCTGGAGTATAGTAATGAGTTCATTTTATCCCAATTCAATCCACCCAAGAAAAAAGAAAAAATTACATTAGCAGTTAAATTGAAAGGAAAACTCTTTCGGTACAACCCAGCGCAGAACTTTAACGATTAAACAAAAGCATTTGAAAAGTCTGCGACACCACAACCCTAGTATATACGAATATATGGCGGCTAGGGATTACAGTTTTCACAATTGCCATTTTGTTTGGGAGAAATGGGAACCAACGTTTTTGGTGAACAATAGGGAAATGGAAATTAGCGATAATTCAACGATTAATCTAAAAACAAGAAAATCACTTAGGCAGACTTAAGAGACTTCCCCGAAACTTTGAGCATATAATCCTTTTGAATGGGAGACAATGGAACTTCATTCAACGTGAATCATTTCGATATTTTTGTATTCACATTTTGGTTTCTTCTCTTTCTCTTGCTCCATGTTTCTTTTCTTACTCATTCCCACAAAAAAAAAGAAGCCCACAAAGACAAGACATATTTTCGAGAAGCAATGCACAAGAAGCCACAAATGTGCATAAATGGCAGTTATTATTTCATCAACCCTTTCAATGAACTTCCATTGCGATTGCGGGATTTCACTTTCTTCTTGAAACTTAAGAACGTCTTGTAGTGGAGAAAACATCGTTCACGCACCGTTGAATAAGTTTAATTAGTTAATCAACCATGAGCAATGAGTTTGTTTTTGTTTTTTCTTTTTCTTTTTTGTATACCTACAACCAGAGCAACCAACAATCCAACGCAGACAAATGTTTTGAACCCACGTATTTACATAGTTACGAACAAAGCAGTTGAATTAGCGTCATGTTTTCTCAGTAGGTACTTGGAATGTCTTTGAAAAGGCTTTCGTTAGTGCCTTTGAATGTAGGTATTATTAATTAATTAATTAATTGATCCAGTGTGAATAAAAATGATTGATAACTTGGTTGACATAATTTATCGATTCTCGCCCTCGCTCGGCGTCGGTTACAAAACTGGCATATCTTGTAAAAGAACTCGTTAGAATTACATAATATTTGTTAGGTAAATTGAAGGTTATCATTGAAAAAGCTGAAGTAAGGATTTTTTTTTTCAATGATTTTGGTATCATTTACGTTAATCAACCGTTTTCTTTATTTGGTAATCAAATATCTAGTTTTCCATTTATATTTGATTTATTTCATATGAGGCTTATGTTTCCTGCTCCTGAAAAAAAGCTTCTATTGAATTTTTATTTGCATTTGCGTCTTTCCATGCCCAATAATAAATAAGGTGATGTACTCTCGGTCATTTAAAAAGCTCATCAAGATTTGTTGTGAGTTGATGTTTTACTAACTTTCCTATGACCGTAAAATGCATTGAGTTTACCGCCTCATTTTTACGGCCAAAAAAAACTTTTTGATTTACTTTGGTAAGTTCCAGAGGGTAAAGTTACTCAGTGGTTTTTAGAAGCTCATCTTTTAAAGAACAATTATAAAAATACCACCTGGTACCTGTTAAAAAAAATTACAATTACTTGTAATACCAGTGACATATGACAAATGTAAAAAAAAATTTATGACACAAAGTTATAAGTTTGCTTGTTCGTCTACATTACATATTAATGGACATAATCCTATCAGTGGCTTTTAACCTTGTGTTAAGTGTCCCTGGTAACACAAAACAACAAATACTTGTGAATTATGATAAGTGCGAAAAATTCCTGTAGCACAAAGGAGCAAGGTTGCTTGCTCTTCTACAAGTGCAATATACAAACTCCTACAACTATGTCTCGACTTATAGACTTGTACTTTTGTGTTACAGGCACCTGGGGCTTGTAAACAAATAGGTTTTTATAGTATCATGGACCATTGTGTCATATCGGTAGATTTTACGTATTGCGTCACAGTTAAAAAAGAAAAAGTCTCCAAAAGAGCTGTGTGTGGCAATATGAGAAAGCCAATTGGGACGGCCTGAATAATCTCTTTCGAAATCTTAATTAGTCATTGTACTTTCTCGATGAAAACGATGACGCATCAACTAATATGATATCTAACGTAATTCTTGACACGGCATGAGAAACTTTAGTCCTCACAGATCAAAAAGCATCATCCCAAAAGACAATTCTTGGTTCGATTCAAGCTGTAAAGACGCGATTAGGGATAGAGAAAGTAGTTTTCGAAAATTCAAAGATAACCCTACAGTAGAAAATCGAAATTTGTTCAAACGGGCCAGAAGTATCTGTAATGCTCAAATACAAAAGGGTAAGTTTTTTTATGACCAAAAAGTAAGGCAAAAAATACTATTGAGAGAGTCCTCAAAGATGTCAACATACATAAATCCGCTGGTCCAGATGGTATCTCCGCCGTTATTCTGAAGAGGTGTTCTTCTACGTTGGCAAAACCACTGGGTAAACTTTTCCATCTTTCCTATTCTGCTGGGATTTTCCCGAGCAGATGGAAAACTGCATTTGTCCAGCCGGTCCCTAAAAAAAGCGAATCTTCCTCCCCTTCCAATTACCGTCCAATTGCACTAACGTCCCTTCTTTCCAAGGTCATGGAAACGTTGATAAACCGTCAACTTATGAAATATCTTGAAGAACGAAAGCTTGTTAATGACCGTCAGTACGGCTTTCGTAGCAAACGGTCCACTGTTGATTTGATAGCTTATCTCACCGAAAAGTGGAACCAATCTTTACATTGTTTTGGAAAAAGTAAGATTATTGCGCTTGATATTTCTAAAGCATTTGATAGAGTTTGGCATCAGGCTCTTTTATCGAAAATGCGTGCTTTTGGTATCGATGAGTCTCTTCTTCGTTGGATTAGAAATTAGCTTTGCGGCAGTTCAATAAAAGTTGTGTTGGATGGCTTCAAGTCTGATACCCACTTAATAAATGCTGGTGTGCCTCAGAGCTCCGTCTTGTCTCCGACTCTCTTCCTCGTTTTCATCAATGATCTGTTGTGGAACTGGAACGGCTGCGTATGACAAGCTCATTGAATTCTGACCTTGATAGCATTTCTACATGGGGTCATAAAAACCGAGTAGAATCCAATGCTTCGAAAACTCAATGCTGTCTCTTGTCCGCTTAGTTGTTTTGCTGACGACTCGACCCTCAGCTTTTCATATTCGTTTCCAAATTCACGTCCTACCTTGAGCCCGATATCGATGCTCATCAGTCTAACTTTGAGCCCAACTTCGGACGTACGGTCAAGTACAGTCATTTTTTATTCGCACCACCCGAATGTGGAATGCTTTGCTAGACTCTGTTCTTCCCCCGCCAAACGATTCACAAAAATTCAAAAGTAAAGTAAAAAGTAAACTGTGTTTTAAAGCATAAGGATATTCATAGCCTTGACTTTTGGACTTGTAGCTTTGTGTTACAGGCCCCCGGAGTTGTAAATTGATATTAGAATCTTTTAACTCTTGCAACAGAGTGAATAAAAACAAATATTTTCTTTTAATTGTAACCAATCAATGGCATACACATTTCTAGGGTCATCAATGTTGTAACGAATTTCGCATATGCTGTGATTTTATAGGTGCCAGTGCAATCCGATCAAGCTTTTGGTTTTAGAAGATCAGGACATCACCTAACTGATGAACACACTGTCGTATCGCGAAAACGCCATTTTCGGAGTTGTGGTTACCTGATATTTGGCTCTTCCTTAATTGGTGATTCGATTATTGCCTTTTATCACAAAACTTAGATTTTCAAGCTCGGGAATGTCCAATATGCGATTCGGTAGTGTAGGACTTGTACAAAGCTACGCTGCCTACAGAACCAGAGCTGATAGGTAATTTTTCTTGAGAATTTCTTCAAAACTACTTACAAAAGTACCTTCCTTCATCGCGATGCTTCTTAAAAATCTCTTATATCATAAACTGCTAAGCATTCTAATTGAAATGTTCTCTTTTCTGTTTTGAGCATTCAAATCATTTCTTCCAAGAAACTCCAACTCCAAAACAATGTATTTCTAAATTTGAGATAGCGAAACATTTGATGTTCGTAGGAGTTGCCATTAAAATGTATTCTTCGCATGGAAATCTGCTCCTCCCGCCTAAACAGTGGGTATTCTTTTCTTATAGAACTTTTTTCTTGTCTGGTTTTATTTAAGTACCCAGTAGTTCTGCACAAACACACCACGCACCACGCACACAGACAAAAATTGTGTCTGGCTGACATCAATCATTTGATCAATAGCCTTCATGACAAGTCATCATTTAAATATTTAAAAATAAAAACCCCACTCAAAATTGTCAATTTAAAAATAACAAAGAAACACTCTTCTCGTCAGACTTAACCTTACCAGCATGTGACATAAAATGTCACACGTGTCAAGTGATCATTTCAAACCAGCAGATAAGATTACAGAGAATGAAAATGTGCAAGACTATTACCAAACACACGCATGCATGACGCCTACACGCTCCAAATAAGAGTCTCACACTGTAATGGATGCGGTTAGTCTTAATTAGAAGTAAGTGCGTAGAAGTAAATTTACGTATGCGTTTTAAAAGAATTGATCCTATTCCTGACCCTTAATTTATCAGTGTGAGTGCGGTATTTCGTCACATTTCATAACACGCAAATTCAATGAAATGTGCTAAAATTAAACCCAAATTTTTGAAATCGGTTTCTGTCAATTAATTCACCCTTATGCTCATTGTTTATGTCCATACCGTAAAACTTATTCACCCATACACTATTCAAAGGTATTTCACATTGTTATTGATACATAATCCAATTAAACATGGGTTTACCTGTCGTTTTCTAATAATGCTCATAAATGAATTAATCAATCGAGTTTCGAGAGATGAAGACAATAAGTTTTGAAGGGTGCTTTGGCTGCGAACAAAATGAAAAGGTTTCCCATGAGCATGGAGAGGATCAAAGTTAGAAAAGGTTCGTAGGTATATGGGTGAGCTGGAGTGCTTTTATTGGAGTTTGTTGTTTTTTCTAATTAATATTAATTGTTTGTTTATTTTGTGCACTCTTAACTGAAAAACTTTAATCATTTTAGTTTCTGTCCCTGTGGTGATGTTCATTATAGAGTTTTCGTTGTTTGAACATGATGACGTTACTTGAGAAAGTGATTAAAAAAGATTCGAGTGTTTTATAGTGGGGAAAAATCAGAGGAATCGTCAAGTCTCTGGAGTAATCATTGTTAATTGAGGACACAATAGACCAGGGTCGATAATTTTTGAAACAAAAAAAAATTATAGTAGAATGAAACAAGTTGTAAAAGGTAGAAAATAAACCAAAAAAAAGGGAAAAAATAAATTACGGGTGATGTGAGGTCGGGAAGGGGGCGGGGGGGCGTATTTAAGGGTAAAAAACGGTTAATCTCGATTTCCGGTAAAACTGCAAGTCTTAGGAAAAAAAGTTAAATGGCAAAGTTGTAGGTATTAAAAAGATCTAAAACTTTTGTAAAGACACTTTTTTCACATAACCTCAAAATGTATGTGAAAATTTCGAATAACTGAGTTTTTGGTTTTTTATTTTTATCTTTTGCAAAAAAACTTATTTTTTCACAAAATTTGGTGAAAACATACCTTTGTATATTCCAAACATACAGTAATTTTTTTGATTTAAAATATATATTTTTTCACCTTATTTTGACAAAATTTTGAAAAATTACCCTAACTTTCAATCGAAAAATCTCACGTCAAAATATCTGCTTTTTTAAAAAAATTGGTGTGTTTCTTGTTTGTTGAAATCTCTACTTTCAGATGGTTAAAAAAAAATTTACACTACTATGGTAAATGTTCTCAGAAAATGCAAATAATGAAAATAGCCCAAATCCAATTTTTTTTTTATTTTTTTAAAAATTCAAAATTTACACATTAGTTACTAGAAAAACGTAAGATTTCATGTTATACCGATAAACAAAAAAATTGCTACTCGAAATATACTACTATCTTACGTTTTTCTAGTAATTAATGTGTAAATTTTGAATTTAAAAAAAAATAAAAAAAAAATTTGGATTTGGGCTATTTTCATTATTTGCATTTTCTGAGAACATTTACCATAGTAGTGTAAATTTTTTTTTTACCATCTGAAAGTAGAGATTTCAACAAACAAGAAACACACCAATTTTTTTAAAAAAGCAGATATTTTGACGTGAGATTTTTCGATTGAAAGTTAGGGTAATTTTTCAAAATTTTGTCAAAATAAGGTGAAAAAATAAATATTTTAAATCAAAAAAATTACTGTATGTTTGGAATATTCAAAGGTATGTTTTCACCAAATTTCGTGAAAAAATAAGTTTTTTTGCAAAAGATAAAAATAAAAAACCAAAAACTCAGTTATTCGAATTTTTCACATACATTTTGAGGTTATGTGAAAAAAGTGTCTTTACAAAAGTTGTAGATCTTCTTAATATCTACAACTTTGCCATTTGATTTTTTTTCCTAAGACTTGCAGTTTTACCGGAAATCGAGATTAACCGTTTCTTACCCTTAAATACGCCCCCCCGCCCCCTTCCCGACCTCACATCGCCCGTAATTTATTTTTCCTTTTTTTTTTGGTTTATTCTCTACCTTTTTTAAAAGGTTTCATTCTACTATAATTTTTTTTCTTTTTTGACCATTTTAAAAATTATCGACCCTGGTCTACAAACATATTAATCTGAATAATCTTAAGCTTATAGCTTGACAAGATTTGAAAGCAGCTACAAGTTGTCAGGTTATCCTCCTTTGTAATTTCGCATAATATTCGCATCTTACCTCAAAGGCAAAAATTAGAGTTGGTAACCTATTTGCATGGTGAATCTAAAGCGAGTTGCATATTTATATCCTTTAAGGCGTTTTCACTACAGAATATGCTCATTTTATCGACAACGCTTTTTTTTATCCTTTGAAAAGCAGCATCATTGTACTTCGTAATAACGTCATATTCTTATAATAAATGGAGGTTAATGTTCGTCATAAGAAGAGAGAATCATCTTCCCTTTTTGTCTTGGGGCTTCTTAAAGGTACATTCGCACAATTTCGTACCGCACTTCGTTGATGTATACTCGGTATTATTATCCCGGATAATTTCATGCTTATATTCGTATTGGGAACAGTTTTTCTTAAAGGTTTACAGTTCATTTCCTTAAAAGTCGATTACAGTACCTACAGACAATACCTACCCCTTCTGTACCTACACTGAGCTCTAACTCACCTGAAAGTAGACAAAAAAGAAAAGAATATGAATGCCAAGTAATTGAAGTTTGTATTTCAGTTTTGTTCGGATGCATTTTTGTTTGTGTACTTAGATTAACTGTATTTATTTTGAGAGTCACGTCGTCTTAAAAGTAAAGAGAGAGAAAAAAAACCTTTCAAAAAGATACCCAATGAATTACAAATTAGGTAGGAAAAAGAACAAAAAAAAAAGAATGGAAAACACATGCTTCACCCCTTTTAGTTGAGTGGAAGGTGAATGTGCTCTTACCTCTTACCACAAACAACAAAAAGAGTGTTTTTCTACACAAAATAAAAATAAAAAAAAGTTTATTTACACGACGAGAGAAAGAATGAGGTAAAAGTTGGTGTTAGAAGTTAGATACTCATCATGGGACAGGTCTCATTTTTTGTTGTTGTTGTTGTTTTGCTTCAACTTTATTTAGTGTCATAGAGTAGACGCTGTGGCGGAGAAGTGCCTTAACCCCGTACAGGTGTGGGTTTTTTGAGTAGGGTTGACGGAAATGTTTGTAAATCAAGTAGGTACCTATTCACCTTTTTCTAGTTTTTATTTTTAAACAAAAAAACTTTTGTTTTAATCAAGTGGCATTTGAATTTTCTTTTCAATTAAACGAAGGACTTAAGGACTTTTCAAAGAATTAGGCTGAAAATGACTTCTTGTTTCTTTGTTTAATAAATGTGATCGTTTGTGGAAGTAGGTAGGTATGTACGTAGTTAATTGGCAAGAAAAGAGATGGTTTGACAACACATGTCCAGTCCATATTTTGACGGCGCGTCTCATCGCCACATACCGCCAAAAGACATTGTTTGGATGAAAAGGCAATTATTCTTCCAAGGGATGTTTTTTTTAGACGTTTGGTTTCCAAGAAAAATTAAACGCCAAGAACTTAGCTTTGTTATTAAGATATGAGTTTGTCATTATGTTTTAAAAATGATTTTGGGGTAAAAGGCTTTGTCGAGTAAGTTCCAGTCGAGAGGCCCAATTTTCGACCACTTTTTGCAGCAATAGCGCCTCGAAAGTTCTTTTCCAATGCGTCAAGATTATCTGCGAAGACAGGCGACTTCACATTACCATCGTGCGGCTTTAATTCTTCCATAGTGAAATGGTAAACCAAAATGAGCATAAATCAAGTGACAGCTGTCGAAACGACCAACTCCGAAAAAAGTATTGCCAAATTGAAATCTCACGTTTAAAAAAACCTTTGTTTTTAATGAATATGTTTAATATGTTTCTAAAGTGAAGAATCCAATGTTAAATAAAAACACTGTAGTGGTAATCCTGCTTCGTTTATTTATTTCATTTCAAGCGGATTTCATAACTAAAGGTTCCTTTAGTATTATTTTGCAGATGTCTAGTTGACTACTTTACGAGTCGGAGTGACTTAAAATGTGCAAATATGTGCACCTAAACTAAGTTTTCTTGTAAAACTAATGCTCGAGGCTATTGTTGAAGCAAGCATTTGAAACCGAACTCTTCGGAACTTTCATCATATTAATCGAACTATAAGCAAATATATTTCTCATATTTTTTTCAATAAAGTACACGCTAGTATAGCGCATTCCTATGACCACATATTTTTTGAAAATACAAAGTTTTGTATCTCCGTGGAGTCGTTTGAGGCTCTAGAAACCTAGTTCCAACCATACTAAAATGTGCAAATACGTGAGCTAAATTTAGTTTGAGCTAAATTTAGTTTGAGCTAAATTTAGTTTATTTTATTTAGTAAAATTAATGATTTAGACTATTGTATAAGCACGCATTTGTAGTGGAACTCTACCGAACTTTTCAACGCAATAAATTATTTGATCTATTAGTAAGTATTAACTATAGTTCCTTACTTACTTACTTACTTACTTAGGTGGGCATTACAGTTCGGGGTAAACCTGGGCCTCAACCAACATCCTTCTGTAACGACATCGATTTCGGGCGAGCTCTCTCCAGTTTTGCACTCTAGGTCGGTTGAAGTCTTCTTCCACTTGATTGCGCCACCTATAACGAGGTCTTCCCCTTCCTCGATTTCCTTGCAATGTGCTTTCGAAAACCTGACGAGCCGGAGCGTTTGGATCCATCCGCTCTATATGGCCCAACGGTTGTAGCCTCGCGATGAGTACTCTTCTAGCTATGCCCTTGTCGCGGTACAGTTCATACAGCTCGTTGTTGTATCTTTTTCTCCACACATTGTATTCGCATACGGGACCAAAGATCATTCGGAGAATTTTTCTTTCAAAAAGACCAAGGGTTTCCTCATCCGCTTTCGATAAAGTCCATGCTTCCGTGCCGTAAAGCAGGGCTGGGATGATTAAGGTCTTATACAAGGTTACCTTGGTTTTTCTGGAGAATGTTTTGTTTCTCAATTGCCTTCTTAACCCAAAGAAGCAACAGTTGGCAAAAGCTATTCTCCGTTTGATCTCCGCACTGATGTTGTTGTCCGTGTCTACAGCCGATCCTAGGTAGACGAAGTCATGTAGTACCTCGAAGTTATATCTGTCTATTGTGACGTTTTGTCCAATTCGTCGATGTTCTGTGTACTTGTTTGATGACAACATATACTTCGTTTTGCCCTCATTAACCATCAAACCCATTTTTGCCGCTTCTGTTTCAATAATCGCAAAAGCACATATCACGATTATTTCTTCCCATAACGTCAATATCGTCTGCGTAAGGCGAGTAATTGTACAGACTTTTGAAAGATTGTTCCTCTGGTGTTGACGTTTGAGTTTCTTACAATCTGTTCAAGTATGATGTTAAAGATGGCATGACAGTTTGTCGCCTTGCCTAAAACCTTTTTCGACATCAAAGGTCTCGGTGAGTTCTTTACCGACCTTGACGGAGTAGCGTGAATTCTCCAGCGTCATCCTGCATAGTCGTACGAGTTTTGCAGGGATGCGGAAACTAGACATGGCTCTGTACAGCTCGTCTCTGTAAATACTGTCATACGCGGCCTTGAAATCGATGAAGAGGTGGTGAATATCGATATTATGTTCTCGGGTTTTTTTCCAAGATCTGCCGTAATGTGAAAATTTGGTCTACTGTGGACTTCTCTGGTCTAAAACCACATTAAGGACCTATCAAGTTGTTGACGTGGAGTTTCAGACATATTACAGCAGTCAGGTTGTTTTAAACAACGTTAAGGAGGCTTATTACTCTAAATTGGCGCAATTGTTAGCGTCTCCATTTTTTAGGAGCGGGCATATGATACTGAGGATCCATTCACCGGGCATGTTTTCTTCCGACCGATCATGCAGATCAGCTGGTGCATGCTTCTTTCCAACTGATATTCTACTGCCTTGAAAAGCAAATAATATGAAAAAATAGGTCTTTCACCCCTGCGAAGTCGTTTCTGGTCCTCGAGATATCCTTATGTGTGCAAATATGTGCAGCTTAAGTTGTTTTCTTTTTGAAATTCTTGGAGCTTTTGGTTAAGCACGCATTTGATGTCGAAATCTTTAGAGCTTTTTAACGCATTAGATAAATGTAGTTCATGTCTAAATAAATTACGAGATATTATAATTGATTTTGATGACAGTACTTAAACTACAATAAGACACCTCCATATCAAAAAATTATCTTTCCGTTCGAAACGATCGTACGTGCTCACAACGATTACACACTTCATCTATGGCAATGTTTATGACACGCAAATTTAATTGGCCGAACATTTGTTTTCATTTTTTTTTCTATCTGTTAATCGTTTTTCACTTTGAAAAGATGAATCTAGAAAAGTTTTTATATTTTTATGGTATTAATTAGGCCATTAAGCCGTATGTGCACTGGTCCGTCACCTCGCACGGTAATTTATAAGATTACGTAAGTACTCACTAATAGTAGCTCATTTACATTGAACTAATTTCTATAATAATTCAATTTCATTGAAAATTTAGACAAAGAGTAGTAAGAACTTTTTTCGATTTTGTTTTTTTCTTCTATTTCAAATAAGTAACGCCTCTTAAGCCTCTTTTATTTCAAATATGATAGATTTCCCTTTCAGTTGATTATGTTGTTGCCTTTATGTGGCTGAAATCGGCGATTCAACAAATTCCTAAGAAACAAAAATATGATTCAATATGCATCGTCACATGGATACTTTGACGGCAAAAATGTCTCTTATTCTTTCCTAACATTATACATATATTCCGCCTGGCCAACACTTTGATATTCCGGAGACAGTAACAGGTGCTAATCTTACAAGGCATATCACTTTTACCAAAAAAACTGAAAACGACGATTTAAATTTTTTTTTTCCTTCCGCCAAACTATAAACACATTGCATGTTTGGATTTTAAAAACAATTTGGAAACCAAACTTCATGTATAACTTGAGACAGTCTTCATGTAAATGTCAAAACGAAAATAAATGTTGCTATCCTTTTTTCGAACGACTGCGATAGGCAGTAAGTTTAAGTCAAAATGTACACTTAAAACCCTTGATGGCACGCAACGATTCAGTCCTAGAATATATAAAAAGCTTAAAAACTTCCGAATATACCCAATTAGAAAACGTTCCAAGCGAGTTTAGTTTTTGTTTATTGAACGATATATATTTACAATAGATACTTATACTAGGTAATTAAAAAAATTAAAAAATTAAAATAATGTAGAAATGTTGGCACATAAGGGCCTAACCAAATACATTGTCTAGAATAAAAATAATAACTTTATATCATATAGCTGGAAAGAAAGAGAATTCTTGATTATAAGTCGGTTGACTTGAGTTATCTCGGAATGTTCCGTCCCGGTTGTCGCTGGTGTTCCTCTTTATGGGTAGATTGTGGGAGGTGGCTTCAGCCACGGAAGTATGCTGACCCAGGGTCAGCGTAGAAGTTGGTGGCTTCGTCGTTGGTTGGTATTACTTTTTCGTCCAAGGTGTTCATCACGCTTAGGTATCTTGGCTCAGGGTGTCGGTCTTCAGTGGTCATCCTTCTCACCAGGGGATTAGGGTGGTTGCTGATATTTGCAGCCGTCTGCAATACAGTCGATAAGACGTATTGCTCCAAGGGCGTCATCTTGGATGTCTCGTTCAGATGCTGGTTACTGTAATGTCAATGACGCTGGTGGCTGAAAGTGGGGCCGGTGCAGAGTCTCAGAATCTTCCTTTCGAAAATTAGGAGCTCCTTCATCGCGGTCTTCGAGATGGTGAACCAAACTGGGCTTCCGTAGTTGATGACGGGTCTCAGCAGCTGCTTATACATCAGTAGTTTTATTGGCTGACTTAGTCCTGTCCTTCTCCTCGCAAGGGGTACAGTCGGTGGAAAACATTCCAAGAAGATAATTAACATTGTCTCTTGAGCAAGTTTTACAATCAGCATCGTTTTCGGACATTTTCGTTCCAATCACCTCCTAAGATGGCAAAGAGGTCAGTCAAGGCGAAAGCCAAGCCCGTCCGTCTAATCCCTATACCGGGTGACACTGCCAGCGAGATGATAATTAGTTTCATAGCACTCTTTTACAAAAAAAAAACGCGGTTTATTCACTTACATCGTTATTCGCAACTTGGCTGAACTTTAAAAAAGTGATGGACAGACGCAAGTCAAGACTGGGGACTATCTGTATTAATATTATAACCCAGTTCCAAAATAATACACAAAAGTCTTTTTATTAAATTTATATTCTTTTATTTCACTCGGCAGCCGCTTGTCTGATATACACTAGGATAACGAATAACGAAAGACTAGAAAAAGAAAAAGTAAAAAGGCACGCTTATATTAAAGAAGGATGAATAATTTACCACACTATTTATGTAATAGTGTTGTCCCTTTCTGTTTTACTGAGTTACCCAAGTATGTTGCTTTTGCGTAAGATGATGAACAATAAGGAATTGTTACATCGGCATATTTCAACATGCATATTCAAATCATCTAACATTATCTGTTAAATCCAACACACCTCCTCAAAAGAAACATACTTAAGTAGATCAAGATACAATAAAATATATATTACAAAATTATTAGGTAATTCATAATACTAAACAGACAAGCCGAGCATTCTGGGGAGTATAACATAACTTGGTCCAACATTTGTTGCTAGGATTGGGAAAACCCAGAAAAACCCAATCAGACCAACATTAAATCAAATAACACAAATTAAAAAAAAATTACAAAATTAAATAAAAAAAAAATCAAGTCTTAATTCAGTTTATGAAACGATGAGATCATGAAGGTAAAAGCTTAAATTTAAGTTAAATATAATTCAGGTTCCAAATTGTTGTATAAAGCTTTCATGTATACTATACATGCATTAAATGTTAAGACCCAACTGAGATCTTAAATCAATAAACCTATGGTTCGCCAAAGGTTTCGTTAAAATATCAGCAACTTGTTTCTCTGTGGATATATATAAAAGTTTAATTAATTTGTTCTCAATTTGTTCCCTAGAAAAATGATATTTAATATCAATGTGTTTCGAACGTTTGTGACATGAGGGGTTATTGGCTATGCTTATACAGCCTTGATTATCTTCAAAAATTTTTATAGGTTCAGTCAAATCAATTCACAAACTTTTTAATAATGATTTCAGCCATAGAGCTTCTCTTACTGCTTCAAACAAAGCCATGTATTCTGCTTCAGTTGATGACGCTGCAACTGAAGACTGCTTACGAGTATTCCAACAAATTAAGTCTTTGTAAAACATTTTAAATAGATAACCAGTAGTGCTTCTTCTATCGCTCTGGCACCCACCCCAGTCAGAATCAACATAACCAATTAAATGATTATTGTATGCTGGAGTAGCAACAAATGTTAATTTCAAATCAATAGTTCCCTTAAGGTATCTAAGAACCCTTTTTAAACATTGCCATAACTCTACATTGTTTTTATTGCTATAACGACTCAAAATATTAACGGCTGTACTCAGATCTGGTCGAGTACAAAGCATTATGTACATTAGACATCCGATCACACTTTGGCATGGTGCATCATACTTAACATCTGAGTTTAATGCTTCATAATTCAGTTTGGTAGGAAGTGGGGAACTAACTGGATTGCATTCACCCATTTTAAATTTTCTTAATACATTTTCAATGTAAGCAGATTGGCTAAGATGAACCTTTTTCTCTTCTCTAACTATTTTAATTCCTATGAAATGTCGAATTTCATTTAAATCAGTCATTCTAAATTTTCCCATTAAATACCCCTTAAAGTTATTTAAAGTCTCCATACTCGCTGTTGATATAACTAAATCGTCAACATATAATAATACGTATATATTTTTTAAGGTGTCACCTTTATCAAGAACATAAATGCAACGATCAACAGGTGAATTTTCAAAACCAATTTGTTTCAGAGTTTCTTCAAAAACCTCAAACCAACATCTAGCTGCCTGTTTAAGCCCGTAAATGGCTTTATTTAATTTGCATACGACATCATTACCACATGATAATCCTTGAGGAATACACATATATATTTCCTCTTGAAGCGTACCATTTAAAAAGGCAGTTTTAACATCCATATGATGGACTTTTAAGTTGAAATGGTTTGAGAAAGACAACAAAATTCTGAAACTTGCAATTCTTGCCACTGGAGCAAAAGTTTCATCATAATCAACTAAATACTCTTGAGTAAATCCGCGAGCAACTAACCTTGCTTTATGTTTAACTGGCCTGCCTAACTCGTCATGTTTTATTGTAAATACCCACTTGCAATCAACTATATTCTTCGCTTCAGGCCTTTTTACTAAAGTCCAAGTTTTATTTAAAAAATGTGAGTCCAGCTCTTCTCTTATGGCTTCTTCCCACTGTACTCTATCACTCCTATCTTTTATTTCATTAAATGTATTTGGAATGGTATCAAACGAGACATTTGCATTCATTATGCAATTTTCAATTAGGTCCTTATATGATATCCGTGGTCTCTCTTTTATTCGCTCACTTTTTCTGGTTTCAACATTCGAATTTTTCAATTTATCATTATTTTCATTGATTTCATTTAAATCTTCACTAGGCTGTTCAACTGATTTTAATTCATCAAATTCCATTACCGTACTCTCATTCCGGACATTGGACTGAAAACATTCCGTACTCTCATTCGGGAAATCTTCTTTACTCTCATAAGAGAAATTTGACTGACCACATTCCGTACTCTCATTCGGGAAATCTTCCTTACTGTCATTCAGGAAATTTTCCTTACTCTCATTCAGGAAATTTGATTGAACACCTTCCGTACTATCATTCGGGAAATCATTTTTTTCAAATTTATTGTTGATAACAGCTCTAGAATTTATCATGTTTTTTTCGTCAACAATAACATCTCTAGCTACTGAAAATTTTTTTGATTCAACATCCCATATTTTTAATCCATTTGGCTCATACCCAACAAGTATACCTTTCCATGATTTTTCATCAAACTTTCTTTTTCTTGACTTATCATGGACATACACTGTTGAACCGAAAACTTTTAGAAATTTAAGATTTGGCTTTCTATTATGCCACATTTCATATGGAGTTTTCAAATGTTCTTTTAATGCAACACTAGGACTTCTGTTAATTAAATACGTTGCGGTCAATACTGCTTCACCCCAGAAGTTTTTTTGTAATTGGGCTCCACTAACCATTGCACGAGCTTTTTCTGTAATGGTTCTAATCATCCTTTCGGATACACCATTTAATTGTGGAGTGTGTGGAACTGTCAGATGGTAAGTAATTCCTTTCTGAACACAATAGTCTCGCATTTCATTCGATAAATACTCCCTTCCGTTATCAATATAGAAATTAACAATTTTCAAATTGAAATGCGCTTCACTCTTTGCTACAAAATCCCTAAACATTGCAAAGACATCGGACTTATGGGAAATTAAATAAGTCACACAATAATGTGTATATTGATCAATAAAAATTACAAAATAATTTTTACCATCAATTGTTGAAGGGGTTATCGGACCACAGACATCAGAATGGACAACATATAAAGGTCGCTTTATATAATTTTTATTTTTAAATTTTTCAAAACAAAGCCTAGCCTGTTTTCCGTTTATACATGCTTCACATAAATTATTTTCTGGCTGTACACTTCTTATAAGGTCAGTGTCCTCGAACATATTCTTTCCCTTTATCTCTAAAAATTTTGCCTTACTAATATGCCCTAACCTCTCATGCCACAATCGATACTCATTAGTTTCAATAGCATTAGTCATACTAATTTTCTTACATACCACAAATTCAATAACGGGTACATTGTTTTTATATTTACCATCCATTACTATCTGCTCAGCCTTAGTAATTTTGACACCTCCTGGATGAAATGCAATCGTCATTCCAGCATCCTGCATTCTTTTAACCGAAATTAAGTTTTCTGGAACGTCTGGACAAAAGAGAACATCCAGCAGTGTGATCATATCTGAGAAACTATTGCTTAAAGCCACACTCCCCTTCTTTTTGGCATAGATGTATTCGCCTTGTTTGGCCACTGCTATTTTGACAGGTGGCTCCAGGTTGGCCCATTCAGCAAATAGCGTTTCGTCATTGATCACATGATCAGAAGCTCCCGAGTCCAACAGAAAATAAATAAAGCCCTCTCTTTGATTGGATGTGTCACGTCTCAGCATGAACGCAAAGCTTTTCTCCGGCTGAACAGTTGCCATTTGGGCTTGCTTCTGTTTTTCTTGATTTTTTATGTCTGACACTTTCTTATAGGTGAAGCAGTTCCTTTTTATGTGCCCTGGTTTTCCACAATGATGACATTTTATTAAAGCTTTGTGGTGTGGCTTATAAGGTTTATATCCACTTCGGCCCTTAGCGCCATATATTTTACCCTTAGGCACATTTTGTTGACTCAAACTGACAGCTTGCAAAACTTTGGCGCTTGTGTCTTTGCTTGCGTTCTTTAGCTTTATTTCGTGGTCAAGCAAACGATTCTTTACGAATGACAATGTCAGATTTACTTCGGATAACGTTTCAATGGCCGTGATGATTCCGTCGTAAGATGATGGTAAAGACAACAATAAATGTGACACTTTATCCATTTCATCAATTTTAGCTCCAGCAGCCATTAAATCAGTTACCAAATCGTCAAAAACATTGAAATGGCTTACAAGTGAGCACTCTCCCTTCAATTTCAATGTTAGAAGCTGTTTGCGTATAGATAGTTGGGACGCTAAACTCTTTCTCTCATATATAGCGTCCAAATTAGCGAAAATCTGCTTTGCACTACAGCCGCTCTCTGCAAAACCAAGAAATGAGTCGCTAAGGTATTCAATTATTATACCTTTCGCAGTGCGCTCCATTTTTTTCCATTCGCTTGTGATTTTTTCTGGTGCTTCTTCATCGATGACCGTTAAGACATCTATTTCATTTAAGGCTGCTCGAACACGAAATTTCCACGTGGCATATTTCTCTCCATCAAAAGGCTTTATGTTTCTTTTGCCTTTGTCCATAGTTTCAATTGCTTTTTTAAATTTCACTTTATCTTTTATCTATCACTAGCAGAATTCAAACTGGGCCCATAACCTATTAATATTATAACCCAGTTCCAAAATAATACACAAAAGTCTTTTTATTAAATTTATATTCTTTTATTTCACTCGGCAGCCGCTTGTCTGATATACACTAGGATAACGAATAACGAAAGACTAGAAAAAGAAAAAGTAAAAAGGCACGCTTATATTAAAGAAGGATGAATAATTTACCACACTATTTATGTAATAGTGTTGTCCCTTTCTGTTTTACTGAGTTACCCAAGTATGTTGCTTTTGCGTAAGATGATGAACAATAAGGAATTGTTACATCGGCATATTTCAACATGCATATTCAAATCATCTAACATTATCTGTTAAATCCAACACACCTCCTCAAAAGAAACATACTTAAGTAGATCAAGATACAATAAAATATATATTACAAAATTATTAGGTAATTCATAATACTAAACAGACAAGCCGAGCATTCTGGGGAGTATAACATAACTTGGTCCAACATTTGTTGCTAGGATTGGGAAAACCCAGAAAAACCCAATCAGACCAACATTAAATCAAATAACACAAATTAAAAAAAAATTACAAAATTAAATAAAAAAAAAATCAAGTCTTAATTCAGTTTATGAAACGATGAGATCATGAAGGTAAAAGCTTAAATTTAAGTTAAATATAATTCAGGTTCCAAATTGTTGTATAAAGCTTTCATGTATACTATACATGCATTAAATGTTAAGACCCAACTGAGATCTTAAATCAATAAACCTATGGTTCGCCAAAGGTTTCGTTAAAATATCAGCAACTTGTTTCTCTGTGGATATATATAAAAGTTTAATTAATTTGTTCTCAATTTGTTCCCTAGAAAAATGATATTTAATATCAATGTGTTTCGAACGTTTGTGACATGAGGGGTTATTGGCTATGCTTATACAGCCTTGATTATCTTCAAAAATTTTTATAGGTTCAGTCAAATCAATTCACAAACTTTTTAATAATGATTTCAGCCATAGAGCTTCTCTTACTGCTTCAAACAAAGCCATGTATTCTGCTTCAGTTGATGACGCTGCAACTGAAGACTGCTTACGAGTATTCCAACAAATTAAGTCTTTGTCAAACATTTTAAATAGATAACCAGTA
Organism: Melanostoma mellinum; assembly: GCA_914767635.1. Lineage (NCBI taxonomy): Eukaryota > Metazoa > Arthropoda > Insecta > Diptera > Syrphidae > Melanostoma > Melanostoma mellinum. The sequence continues at coordinate 53,909,186 of OU612059.1, read as the reverse complement.
GTGCTTCTTCTATCGCTCTGGCACCCACCCCAGTCAGAATCAACATAACCAATTAAATGATTATTGTATGCTGGAGTAGCAACAAATGTTAATTTCAAATCAATAGTTCCCTTAAGGTATCTAAGAACCCTTTTTAAACATTGCCATAACTCTACATTGTTTTTATTGCTATAACGACTCAAAATATTAACGGCTGTACTCAGATCTGGTCGAGTACAAAGCATTATGTACATTAGACATCCGATCACACTTTGGCATGGTGCATCATACTTAACATCTGAGTTTAATGCTTCATAATTCAGTTTGGTAGGAAGTGGGGAACTAACTGGATTGCATTCACCCATTTTAAATTTTCTTAATACATTTTCAATGTAAGCAGATTGGCTAAGATGAACCTTTTTCTCTTCTCTAACTATTTTAATTCCTATGAAATGTCGAATTTCATTTAAATCAGTCATTCTAAATTTTCCCATTAAATACCCCTTAAAGTTATTTAAAGTCTCCATACTCGCTGTTGATATAACTAAATCGTCAACATATAATAATACGTATATATTTTTTAAGGTGTCACCTTTATCAAGAACATAAATGCAACGATCAACAGGTGAATTTTCAAAACCAATTTGTTTCAGAGTTTCTTCAAAAACCTCAAACCAACATCTAGCTGCCTGTTTAAGCCCGTAAATGGCTTTATTTAATTTGCATACGACATCATTACCACATGATAATCCTTGAGGAATACACATATATATTTCCTCTTGAAGCGTACCATTTAAAAAGGCAGTTTTAACATCCATATGATGGACTTTTAAGTTGAAATGGTTTGAGAAAGACAACAAAATTCTGAAACTTGCAATTCTTGCCACTGGAGCAAAAGTTTCATCATAATCAACTAAATACTCTTGAGTAAATCCGCGAGCAACTAACCTTGCTTTATGTTTAACTGGCCTGCCTAACTCGTCATGTTTTATTGTAAATACCCACTTGCAATCAACTATATTCTTCGCTTCAGGCCTTTTTACTAAAGTCCAAGTTTTATTTAAAAAATGTGAGTCCAGCTCTTCTCTTATGGCTTCTTCCCACTGTACTCTATCACTCCTATCTTTTATTTCATTAAATGTATTTGGAATGGTATCAAACGAGACATTTGCATTCATTATGCAATTTTCAATTAGGTCCTTATATGATATCCGTGGTCTCTCTTTTATTCGCTCACTTTTTCTGGTTTCAACATTCGAATTTTTCAATTTATCATTATTTTCATTGATTTCATTTAAATCTTCACTAGGCTGTTCAACTGATTTTAATTCATCAAATTCCATTACCGTACTCTCATTCCGGACATTGGACTGAAAACATTCCGTACTCTCATTCGGGAAATCTTCTTTACTCTCATAAGAGAAATTTGACTGACCACATTCCGTACTCTCATTCGGGAAATCTTCCTTACTGTCATTCAGGAAATTTTCCTTACTCTCATTCAGGAAATTTGATTGAACACCTTCCGTACTATCATTCGGGAAATCATTTTTTTCAAATTTATTGTTGATAACAGCTCTAGAATTTATCATGTTTTTTTCGTCAACAATAACATCTCTAGCTACTGAAAATTTTTTTGATTCAACATCCCATATTTTTAATCCATTTGGCTCATACCCAACAAGTATACCTTTCCATGATTTTTCATCAAACTTTCTTTTTCTTGACTTATCATGGACATACACTGTTGAACCGAAAACTTTTAGAAATTTAAGATTTGGCTTTCTATTATGCCACATTTCATATGGAGTTTTCAAATGTTCTTTTAATGCAACACTAGGACTTCTGTTAATTAAATACGTTGCGGTCAATACTGCTTCACCCCAGAAGTTTTTTTGTAATTGGGCTCCACTAACCATTGCACGAGCTTTTTCTGTAATGGTTCTAATCATCCTTTCGGATACACCATTTAATTGTGGAGTGTGTGGAACTGTCAGATGGTAAGTAATTCCTTTCTGAACACAATAGTCTCGCATTTCATTCGATAAATACTCCCTTCCGTTATCAATATAGAAATTAACAATTTTCAAATTGAAATGCGCTTCACTCTTTGCTACAAAATCCCTAAACATTGCAAAGACATCGGACTTATGGGAAATTAAATAAGTCACACAATAATGTGTATATTGATCAATAAAAATTACAAAATAATTTTTACCATCAATTGTTGAAGGGGTTATCGGACCACAGACATCAGAATGGACAACATATAAAGGTCGCTTTATATAATTTTTATTTTTAAATTTTTCAAAACAAAGCCTAGCCTGTTTTCCGTTTATACATGCTTCACATAAATTATTTTCTGGCTGTACACTTCTTATAAGGTCAGTGTCCTCGAACATATTCTTTCCCTTTATCTCTAAAAATTTTGCCTTACTAATATGCCCTAACCTCTCATGCCACAATCGATACTCATTAGTTTCAATAGCATTAGTCATACTAATTTTCTTACATACCACAAATTCAATAACGGGTACATTGTTTTTATATTTACCATCCATTACTATCTGCTCAGCCTTAGTAATTTTGACACCTCCTGGATGAAATGCAATCGTCATTCCAGCATCCTGCATTCTTTTAACCGAAATTAAGTTTTCTGGAACGTCTGGACAAAAGAGAACATCCAGCAGTGTGATCATATCTGAGAAACTATTGCTTAAAGCCACACTCCCCTTCTTTTTGGCATAGATGTATTCGCCTTGTTTGGCCACTGCTATTTTGACAGGTGGCTCCAGGTTGGCCCATTCAGCAAATAGCGTTTCGTCATTGATCACATGATCAGAAGCTCCCGAGTCCAACAGAAAATAAATAAAGCCCTCTCTTTGATTGGATGTGTCACGTCTCAGCATGAACGCAAAGCTTTTCTCCGGCTGAACAGTTGCCATTTGGGCTTGCTTCTGTTTTTCTTGATTTTTTATGTCTGACACTTTCTTATAGGTGAAGCAGTTCCTTTTTATGTGCCCTGGTTTTCCACAATGATGACATTTTATTAAAGCTTTGTGGTGTGGCTTATAAGGTTTATATCCACTTCGGCCCTTAGCGCCATATATTTTACCCTTAGGCACATTTTGTTGACTCAAACTGACAGCTTGCAAAACTTTGGCGCTTGTGTCTTTGCTTGCGTTCTTTAGCTTTATTTCGTGGTCAAGCAAACGATTCTTTACGAATGACAATGTCAGATTTACTTCGGATAACGTTTCAATGGCCGTGATGATTCCGTCGTAAGATGATGGTAAAGACAACAATAAATGTGACACTTTATCCATTTCATCAATTTTAGCTCCAGCAGCCATTAAATCAGTTACCAAATCGTCAAAAACATTGAAATGGCTTACAAGTGAGCACTCTCCCTTCAATTTCAATGTTAGAAGCTGTTTGCGTATAGATAGTTGGGACGCTAAACTCTTTCTCTCATATATAGCGTCCAAATTAGCGAAAATCTGCTTTGCACTACAGCCGCTCTCTGCAAAACCAAGAAATGAGTCGCTAAGGTATTCAATTATTATACCTTTCGCAGTGCGCTCCATTTTTTTCCATTCGCTTGTGATTTTTTCTGGTGCTTCTTCATCGATGACCGTTAAGACATCTATTTCATTTAAGGCTGCTCGAACACGAAATTTCCACGTGGCATATTTCTCTCCATCAAAAGGCTTTATGTTTCTTTTGCCTTTGTCCATAGTTTCAATTGCTTTTTTAAATTTCACTTTATCTTTTATCTATCACTAGCAGAATTCAAACTGGGCCCATAACCTATTAATATTATAACCCAGTTCCAAAATAATACACAAAAGTCTTTTTATTAAATTTATATTCTTTTATTTCACTCGGCAGCCGCTTGTCTGATATACACTAGGATAACGAATAACGAAAGACTAGAAAAAGAAAAAGTAAAAAGGCACGCTTATATTAAAGAAGGATGAATAATTTACCACACTATTTATGTAATAGTGTTGTCCCTTTCTGTTTTACTGAGTTACCCAAGTATGTTGCTTTTGCGTAAGATGATGAACAATAAGGAATTGTTACATCGGCATATTTCAACATGCATATTCAAATCATCTAACATTATCTGTTAAATCCAACAATCTGCTTGTCATATTTTCACTTAAAATTTTTTTTTTATATCGGCTACGTCTGAAATGCAGAAAAAGGAAGGTATAGTCCCTTTTCTGGGCGAGGAATCTGATTACAATTCATTTGACAAAAAAAAAAAAAGAATATTTGGACAGTTTGATTTGGAAATAAAACCCCTGTGATAACCACCGAGAGAGATTAATTTCGTCAATAGAAACTATAAGTGTACCTATTTGGAAGCATGAAAAAAAAAAAAAAACTGTACATGCCGGAAGAACTACTTAAGAAACCTTGTCTGCTCCAATTTTTGTTCTTGTAGCAAAGTTTTTGTGTGTCGCAAAAAAATCTCGAGGATCGTGGTCGTGGCCTAACATTCTAACTACCTACAATTTTAAGCCTACTTCGAACGGCCAAATGATTGAGAAACCTTACATGCTGCCAATACATTAATTATTTTCGTTGGACTTCTAAATTCCTAGCGAGAGGTGATACCTACGAAAAAAAAAATATGTTTCTCAGATTGGAACATAGAACTGCCATGTAACAGCCAGGCAGACCATTACACCACTCGCACCACATTTAATATAAGGGCAAATATCTTATATTTTTAAAAAAGAGAATATCGACAAAAATTGTTAAGGTTCTAATCTCAAATGCTGGCGTTCTTATGAAGAGCCTCTCGTGCCGAAATATGAAACGACTTTTTCAAAACAAATGTAAAGCTGCTTGACCGTGCTACAAACTTTCAAAAAAAAACTACACTCGTTGTATTTTTGTCCTACAAACTTCTTTTTTTTTATTATTCGACTGAACTAAAGGTAGGTACGCTTGAAGTGTTTGTTGTACCTCATTTACTGTGCAAAAAGCGCAGCTCAATACCTCTCTCTCTCCATGATGGCTACGGAAATGAAGTTTTTTCAAAGATGTCCCTTTACTTGTTTCAGTTCTCGTTGTCATTAGACACACACATGTCATATAAATTAATCACCCAATTTGATCTGTGTAAAGTTACCTCTTGCAAAATTGAAATCCATGCACCTCAAATCAACCGCTCATATTCTCTCATTCAACATGCATATGTTTCCCCATCAAAACACTGACGATAATTATTTAATGAACCACGCAGACATCTGTTAATTAAAAATAAAATTGCATCTATCCAAAGAGGCTGCAGCATGAACTCCACAAGAAAGTAAGACCACTTGACAGACGCCTATAATAAGTGGCTTTTCCTCATTCCTTAAGTTATCTTCTTGGTATAGAGATGTTTTGTTAAATATCAAGAAGGGGTGAAAAGAGGTAGAACGTTTTTTATATGCGCATATAGCTCTTTCCCGTTCTGCTGTGGCCCACCACCATCTGTGATGTATTTCCATCTTTGCGATGCCGGAAAGTAAATATTTAAAGTTGAAAGTAGTGGAAAATTTCCTGTGGATCTTCCTCAAAACCAACCGACCGAAATGAAGTGACTCTAGGTTTACTTCAGACATGACATTATTTTTTTTCTGTTTTTTTTATTTTATTTTTTTTATTCAGTCGTAAGTTGTGGAGTGGATCGTATACCTTGTGGTAAGACAAACCGTTCGTGATGTTTATGGGTAGTACCTTGCTAAAGAGGATATGTATATTGTGTACCTACTTTTACCGTGATATTTGCCCCTCGGATGTGTCGTAAAGCAGAAATTTGCCTTACCTCTTTTGCTTTGAAATTTTATTTAAATTTTTTAAATCACACTCTCTTAACCCAGGTCATATGGAAAAACTTAAATAAGTAATCGTACGGATGCTGAAAGTAAAGGGTAACATTTAAGGTCTGCAGAGGGCTTTAATATGTGAGTTTTTGTGAGAACCTCACATAATTGGTTCGATGTAACGCATTTGACATAGTAACGACCAAACATTTTGTCGCAGAACTTAAATTAGTGTCAGAGGATGTTTTTGTTAGTTGGGTAGTTTTTGTACTAAACATTTTTAGTTTGTTTTTATAACTATTTGCAGGATTACCGTTTTCGTCATTTAAAGTAAAATTTTGTATCTTTCGAATTAAAGAAATCAGCTGCCTGAACTCAACGTGAGCTAATTGGTAGGTGAGAAAGTCAATCAACGGAAGACACCATATGAAAGTAGACACTAAATACCAAATTCAATTATGCAACGAACGAATGGACTTTTATTGAATTGAACTCCAAAATCCTAACACCTTCGTTTTAAATTTTAAAATGTTCACTTAGATACACTCGAATTTTTATATTTCCATGGTTATAATGCTTTACATTGAATCCTTTTGTGTGATTACCTAAGATAAATTCTTTTCCACGCTGATAAACAATGTCGATCCATCAACGTTGAGTTTAAATATTCACGTAAACAGGAGCGATTTTCTTAGTTTATATTTCTTTTCTGCAGCTGTTCCATTGGAAACGCGAATAGATACAGGTGTATATACTTTTGGTTATTCTGTATTCATCCTTTCTAAAGAAAGGATTTTGTATTTGAAATGAATTTTTTTTATTTTTTTTTTTTGTTGTATGTATTTTGTGCCAAAATAGAACCGAATGTAGGAAACTCTTTTGCTTCTTCAAGAGGGAATAAGAGGATTATATCTGTAAAATTATCTCGAGTACCTACAATTTTATTTTTAACTTGGAAATACAAAACATTAAAATATATGCAGCTGCAATGAAATGCAAAAGCAGAATTGTTAATCCGTTTATTGCAAGTCTTAGCCTAGAAATATTTGTATTGCGTATTTCATAACTTTCATTTGTTGTCGAGTTATAAAATTCATAAGCAAAAGTGCAAATGAAATACAACAAGGCGGGGAGCTCCACGGACTAGCACATTTCTCACAACCTAGTGAATGAATGGAGGAGCCCTAATATTTTCTGTCGGTTCCGAACAACTAATCGAGAAAGCTCTTTGCATGACAATGAATTTACTATCGGAGAACTTGTAATAGCAGTGGAAAAACAATTCTTGGTTTATGTTGTGGCTCGAAGCACGAACCTCTCGGTCTACAGACAAACGTTCTATCCAATACCCCACCACGGCCAGCAGTTGTCATTGTATAGTCAAACTTTAATCTTCAATATCTTTCAAATGGTGAGATTCACGGAGAAAATACGATTTGTACTTTTGTTAAGCATTCAATTTCTTACCGAATTCTTCGCAACATTTTTTTGTATAATTAACTAATGAGGAAGTATGAATGTTTTTCTGTTTAGGATAGGAAAAGTATAAAAAGGACTGTGAAACAGAGTATTTTTCTATTGAAATAATGTTAGAGAAATTTTTTTTTATGTGTCTTGGAACTCATTTTTCTATGGCACTTGAAAAAAAATAATTTACTTTTCGACCCACCCTTGTGTACAACTTTGATGAAGACAAATTGTGATCTGAACCGATTATTTATTAAATAAATGGAGCTTAGACGCAATTTGAGACCCCTTCTTTACCCCGAGAGTTTTTCAATGGGGTTCAATTCTATTGCAACAAAATGCCAAATTTTAGATAAATTATTAAAAAAAATCATCAACTGCTGGGGTGACCATTCTAAAGATTTTGAGAAGTCTTTTTTTTAACAAAAAATTAAACCAAACCGTAAAAGATCTTTGTTTAACGGATCGGTTTCAGAACTGAATAAACACATACATATACGCATCACTGTTTAACAATAAGCTTCGAATAGCTTCGATCTGCTTCCTTTTATCTTAGAACTTAGGCACCTTGAATTTCATTAAAATGAAGAAACCAACAACCTTCCACGGGAAGTTGAAAAATGTGCTCGACTTTATAGCACGGACTTCTGCTATTGTACAAAATTTAAAGTTATGAAACGGATGAAAAGTCTTTGATAATTTTTTTTTTTTAGTTTAGGGCTGCCAACTGAATTTGTGTAGATGCAAAATAATTGCAAATGGTGTTTTTTACCCATTTAGTTTACAAGAAGAAATAAAAAGCATTTATTTTAATATTTAAGGTCAAGAATTAAGCTTAATTATAAAGATAAGGGCTTTGCAATTTTGTTATAAAAATGATTTCAGGCAAGTGGCGACTGGCTCCAATAAACTGCAGCCGAGAGACCTAATTTTCGACCACTTTTTGCAGGCTTTGGTTCCGTATGCCAACAATAACGCTCCGGATATTCTGTTCCATAGCGTCAATTGTTTCGAGTTTATCTGCGTAGACAAGGAAGTTCACCTTCACATAACAAAACATAACATAATAATCCAGGGGTGTTCAATCGTTTGATCAGGGTCACAAGTTTAAAACTCGAAGTTATGTAAAATTCGGTGTCAACTGCGAATTGGTTTCGAGACAGTTAAACGAACGTACGCAATGCCCGCTGGTCGTGCGACTTCAGTTCTTCCACACTGAAATGCAAGACAAACTGAGCATAAGTCAGGTGACAGCTGTCCTTGTCAAAAAGGCTAACTCCGAGAAAGGTATTACCAGATTGAAGACTACAAGCCTAAGAAAAGAAAACGGCTTTTATCATTCGGTATTTCCATTTTTTTTTTAAATCTACCAACGAAATTTGTGCACAAAAGCACGAAATGGGCCAGAGCCTGGTACATTCCTGTTAAAAAGAATAAAAAGGACTTTTTTCTCCCAGTTGCGAACAGCTAATCGAGAAAAGACTTTCATTACAATATTTTGTTGGCGAAAACAATGTGTGGAGAAGAAGTTGTATGAGCTGTACCGCGACATGGCCAGAGCTGGAAGAGCGAATGGACATCAACGTTCGGATTCGACGGGTTTTCGAAAGCACATTGATGTGCTTAAGTGGCGCAATCAAATGGAAGAAGGCCTCAACCGGCTTCGAGTGGAAAACTAGAGCTCACCCTGAATCGAATTTGTTGGCGAAAGATGTTGGTTGAGGCTTAAGGGCCAGGTCCCTAGATTCCGTTGCGTCCGTTCGCTGTCGGATTCAACTGACAGCAGTGAGTTTAACCGGACAAAATGGATTAGGGTGACCCATTGAATTCGTTGCGGTGTTTTGACAGATATAAACTAACCAAAATGAGTTAGAGAAACTAGAGATTAGTCGATGAGTCTACTAGATGAGTGAGCTGTTCATAAAATTTTTCGCAGTTAGAGTTTTTTTTTTGAGGTGTTGTATGTAGAACTTTGAAAGGTTCTTATAAAAGTAGCTTCCGAACAACAGCGGATTAAAGAATTTTGACTACGAATTATGATTTCAAAGTATAAAATTGAGGACTTTCATTATGAAAAATGTATTTCAGAGACACTCTCCTTTAGATCATAACGTGTTTTCGAGAAAAATCGCTTTATTTATTAAAAGCAAAATAATATCAAAGCAAATATAAATGTAAATATATACATACACACATATGACTAACATATGTGTATGTTTAAACTCGTATGCAGTTATATCTTAAGTTGAACATCAGACAATTTTTCAAAAACTTGCCTCAATCTCAATGAGCTCAGAAAGACTTCATTATTTCATCCCCGTAAGAAAAAGTAAAACTGAATCTATTGGCAATTTGTTAGTAATTGTTATACTGAGACTAATGAAGGGTATCCAACAGTTCACAAGAATGTTGCATTTCAAAATTTTTACTAAGACGACTTTTTCGAAAATTGTCTATATGGCTTAATGGTCATTTTCAATAAGTTTACGTTTTTCATACAAAAAAAACAATTCATTATCAGCTTCAGTTTTCAACATAGAACGGAATATTTTTGCTTCAACAGAAGAGAAACGAAAACTTAAGTTGCAATATGCAAATGTTTAGAAAGCTCTCAATGAGCTTCTGTGAATAGCCACATGTCGTTGTGGATGAGTCCCAATAAAAAAAAACATCGAAGAATCGGTCGATTTATTAAAAATTCGCGTGAATAAAGCAATTGTTTTCCTGTTCTCCTTCTTTGTGGAGCCAATTTGTCGGTATTGATTTGCGGTCGATTGGTTGGAGAATATAATCATGAATATTGTCATAAGTCGTGAATTTATTTCCTAAATTTCTAACTCGAAAAGCAAAAGTGGATATTTTTTTCGACTATTTAACCTATTTTTATATTGAAATCTGATCTAAAATTTTACCTCAATTGTTATTTCAGTAGCAGTAGAATTTAAAAATAAGTCACATCTCTCAGGCATCGGATCGGTTTTACTCATTCCATAGCTAGCATTGGTGTGTCTGGATCTGGTAAGGAATTCATCTGGTTTAACATCACGTCTAGCTGTTTTTTATTTTTGTTTTTGAGAAGACTTATCGCGGCTTGAATTTTCACTATACTGCATTAACGACTGCGGATTTCATTGAAATGTTGAAATTCAGTCTTCAAAGTCTTCAGCGTTGAAGTGATCGTTCTATCGTTCCCTGATCATTAATGGATACGAAAAGTGTGACATCCACATCCATCAATATTTTATTGGTTTCAATTCTCTTCCGGACAACTTCCTTAGATATGCGCTACATTCCCTCCTCTACAGTTTTCGGCGAAACCATCCTACCCGCATTCCTAGAAAGCAGAACAGTCTGGCCCAGCTTATATATGCGTCCTTTAACAATATGTAAATCTCGGTGGTGTCTTGATTACGTCCGCATAATAAAAAAATTTCAATTTCCATTTCATGGAAAGCTTTAAGAGTCTGATCACATTCGTAGTGAATTTTGAATACTTGATATTTGTAATCCACACGCCACGTAGATTTGCTTTCATACGGTTTAGGGCCTATAAAATTTTTTCAATCTTTGGAAGATTTTGTGCTCTATCCCTAAACTTTTTAAGTCTTAGTGCACTTTAGCGTTACGCTTTCTCATTCATGAGGAAATGCTCATAAGAGCTATGCTTTCACTAAACTTAGGGTCAAATTGAAGAGAGAAACAACTTCTGAGCTGAAAGCGTAACTCTGGATAAGCCGAGCTGCAAACATGTTGTTTATTTTTTTGTAACGATAAGACACAGTTGGAATCTCTAGTCCCCAATATGCATTTCTTTAAAGAATCTTAGACTACAATATTTAACTTTGTGTTTACGATTTTTTATTTTATTTAAAAAACTTACAATTTCAATGTACAGTCAAATACTTTTCTTGCTTCACAAATAAAATAAGAAGAAGCCAACAGTTGCTATCTTGTTTGTATGTTCTTCTGATTTATTCCTTATGACAATTTTCGTCCTCATTCACATGCTTTCAGTAAATTCCTTGAAAATGGAAGTATTTACAGTTTAAACTTCGGAAAACTTCAAAGTGTAAAACAAAAAACCTTCAAAACTTTTACGCTCGTTCATTCTTTTTCCATTTCTCCCACAAACTATCACATATTAAAAAAAAAAATAAGAAACTGTGCACAAATGGCTTTTCACTCGTTCCTATCAGAAACAAGTTTCAAAAGCTTCAGCGTGAGAAGGTATTTTTTAAGTGTATCATCTGCTTGAAAAAATAATTTGAGAATCTATTCGTGCCACATAGGAAAGGACGAGGATATACAACTTTCGAATAGGCAAGGGCCTTTTATGGTCCTCTTGTGTTGGGTAACATTACAAAGCAGCCACATTTTCAAACATCTCAACTCGAACTCGAATACCAATAATTTTTCCATCCTAAAAGAGGCAAACAGCTTAACTGCCGGAAATTTCACTCATCCTCGCAAGAGTCTTTTCTAAATTCATATAAATTGCTGTTTAGCTACAACAGAGACTAGCAAATACTTCCTCTGGTCTCTTATAATCAAGTGCAAAGTCAATCACCTTCACTACGCTTGTGATTGTTCTTTGGATTTAACAATTTTCTTGTTTTCAAATCGATACTTACACCAGACTCACATGCATAAATGGCAAAAGTAAGCAATCACTGTCATCCTTGAAGACATAATAACAAGAATACGTGCATGTTGGTTGTTGGGGCTTACCAAATGCAATTTCCAAACAAAAACCAGTACACATACATGTTCACACTGCCAAGAGGCTGTTTGTTTTTAATTTCAGTTTACAACGTTGCAGTTATAGAAAATGTAGAGAATGATGCTGCTGGTGTGTATTGAATCGGTTATTGTTACTTGCCTCAACAGCAGCATCAGTTCAGCGTGATAATAGCTATTGCAGTGCGTTGTTGTCGGCAACTTAACTACATATTCGTCCTCCCCATTTATGGATGGCATCGCTTCACTGGCTTTTGTTTTTTGCTGTAATATTCACAGCAGACACACTAGGCAGACGGCAAAAATGCCATGCTTTTTGTTTTTTTAGTAAACTTTTTAATAGAACAATGAAAACTAATAAAACTATCTAGGGTGATGGCATGTGAGGTCAGCCCCCGCCAGTAGTCAGCCCTTTCGTTGTAAAGTCCAGCAAAACAGGGAAGGCTTTGGCTTATTTTTCATGAATTTTTTTTCTTCTGAAAGCCTAACTATTCTTCTGTCTTGGTTCCAAATTGTATGCCAATGCAGCTGCTGGTTATTTTGTTAAAAATGCTAGTTTGCTGCAAGTTTTTGTAGGTGTCATTTCTGAGTTTTTTCCTTAAGTGAAAAATAGAAGAAGTTCTTAGGAAAAAGAGCTATAACTGGCGAAATATTGAAGGTATGTGCTTTAAGTTATTTGTTTTAGGTCATTTATAGTTCATTTTCAATTTTTATTGCAAAAATAAACAAAAAATGTTGTTAAGTAATTATTTACAAGGGGGGCTGCCTTAATGGACCAATTTTTTTTCAATGCTCCTAAGTCCAGCCCCCCCCGGCTGACTACTGAAACCAACTTTTGTTTGCTTTTTTTTTATCTGAGTATGCGAAATGAATGGAAATTTTCTTCCCTTTCGATTGACAAGAAAAAAAAATTTTAAAAGTCTTAAGTTTCAGTAGTCAGCCCCCTATAAAGCTGCGGTAGAATTCGTGGCTGACTATAGAAGACGCGTCGTCTAATGTCAGCCGTTTATTTTTAAGTATTTAGTTAACCTACAAGAATATAGGGAAGCTTATTTTACTATCCAAATTTAGACTAATTAACTATAATTAAAATGAACTAGTTAATTTCAGGTTAGTAACTTTTCAAAATTAGACAAGTTTTTCTTACAATAAGTGCCTACTTTGTAATAGTTTTTGTTGAAATTACAGCATTTTCAAAACGTCACCCTGAACTATCCCTCAGAACACCAGACGGACTATCAAAAGGTAGGGCTGTAGGGACAGAGAAGTCTGTTAGGAAGTGGTTCCAGGATCTGAAGGGATATTTTTTATTTAGGTATACCTAGTTGTTAACTACCTACATATCTATATATATTAAATCAATTGCTGTTCGTTAGTCTGGCTAAAACTCGAGAACGGCTGAACGGATTTATCTTATCTTGGTTTTGAAATGACCGTGAAGGTCTAGGGAAGGTATAAAAGGCAAGTAAATTTGCAAAAAAAGTATTGGAATATAGTAAATTTAACAATTTCATTATTCTTAACTGTAATGAATTTAAAATTAAATTCAAACAATGCTTTGTTGTTCCCAAGTTACACAGACAATATTTCATCCCCATACGGAAAAGGAACGGGAGCTGGAGGGAACTTGGATACTGGACCTATACCAAAAACTCTGTCATCGTTAGAGTGCTTGATTGCCCTTGAATAGCATAGACTACTGCCACTTAAATGAAATCTTGGAGACTGCTTCACTTAACTTTCAATTTGATAAAAGTAGGGCCTGAGCTACGCCGGGCGGGTCAGCTAGTCTATATATATAAAATAGCATGTATCGGATGTATGTATGTATGTCCGTTATAGACTCCTGTACCACCCAACGGATTTTTATGAAATTTTCAAGGTAGACATATTTTAGTCCAGAGATGGTTCCTGTCAAGGTTTAATCCCCATATTCCCACAGGAACGGGGTTGGGAACGGTACTTAATAAGAATTATATTTCATCCCCATTCCCCATACTCTTACAGAAGCGGAAGAACGAGAACGGGAACCTTAAAACTACAGACCCGAGCAACGCCGGGCGGCTCAGCTAGTATACCTACATATGTATATTTAGGCTACGAAATCTCTTTTTTTAACTATGTTTAAACGTAGGTTATGAAGTGTTTTTTATTTTCTTTTATTAATTAGTAAGAAAAATCTTTTGTTTATTTATTTATCCCTTCTGTTCTTACATCATTTACCCAGAAATACATAAAAGTTAATTTTAATAAATAAGCCATTTATTTTCTATCAATTATTAATTATATTTTGAAAGAAAAGCTTATAAGGTTTACAATTAGCAGTATTTAAACATTTGTAATTATGGATTTCTTTAATGAGGCTGACTACTGGATACTCAAGTGGCCGACAACTGGAACTCAGGGGGCTGACTACTCCAAAATCGCGCTTTCGTCTCAATTATGTTGAATAACTTATTTTTGGTGAGAAATAAGCTAATTACGGCTAAATTTTTAAAATCTTGCCTTTTCAAATAACCAGAATAACTAAATACTCTGTTCAACAAATGATTATTGGATTTTTGAAGACGACTTGAACCCGAAAAAAAAGTTAAAGGGCTGACTACTAGTGCCATCACCCTATCTATCTATCTATCTATCTATTCACAGCAGATAGATTCCTTTAAAAGGCTGCCATTTTCAGTAACATTTGTTGCTTAGAAAAACCACACTCTGTCGATTGTTTCTGTTTTGTTCTTGTTCGTTTTCATGAAACCTTGAAAAGAAAATAAATAATCTCCACCACTATCAGATTAAGGAAAAACTGGTTTAAGATATTTACAGGTGCTTTAAATGGTTATCTACCTCGTTGTAAAAAAAAGTACGGACACAGGAAGATCTCCGAGCGATGGAAACACTAATTGACAGGATTTTCGGTTTCATTATCTGTGATGTGCCCCATGTCCTTTATTTCGAAGGTCTTATCTTATTTTTTGTCGGTTGCATCCATCTAGCAACATAGGTACATAAACGAGGAAAGAACTGCAACGGATGTGGTATTCAATTACGTTGGTTTAACTGTTCATATATGTATGTATGTGGAGCAATGGATGGCGTCTGTGATCTCTTCCGAGAAAAAGAAGAAGAATATGGATGATAAATAACCCTCAAAGAATACCTATACCCCGACGACGACAAGGTGGGATTTTATTTTATTTTTTCGGTTTGTAATGTGAAGTATCTCATCCTGAAATGTGACGCATGAGAGAGGAATTCTGAATGTAAATGAGAACAAAAACAAGTGCAGTTGGTTGGTATTCTTTTCTAATAGTTAGAAGTAGGTATGTAGGCTTTCAGATGTCCTTTTTTCTGTCAGGTAGGAATTGAAATAGGCCTTTCATAAGAATTTTCCTTTTTTGTTATTTTTTTTGTGTCTTTTTGTTTTTTCTTTTCCTGTTCCAGTTTCAATTCTCCTAATTGTCATCCTGTGATGGGAAACAGAAAAATGTTCAATAATTTTTCTTCTTGCGGGCGTTTGTGAGTGCATGCATTCGAGTGTCTGTTCAGGCTGATGGGTTGGCACGGGCAAGGCATGTTTCCAAGATATTTGTTAGGTGTCGCTTTATGTAACATAGAAATGTCATGTGGGACACAGATGTCATTGGGTCCTCGATTGGATAACAACAAGAGGGTAATGGAAAGCGACTGAAAACGAAAAAAAAAAATGAAAGAAAATGGTGAGGTAAGCGATTAGAATTGCAAAAAAATTGGTTTGAATTCTTTTCCTGGAAGAGGTAATAAATGCAAAGTGGAAGTTTTTTCTGTGTCAAAAAAGGAAATATAGGCTAGAGAACTAAGAAGATGGTGAATGTGGATGTCTGTAGGTTTTTGACGTTAAAAGCTGACACCAAGGAAGTATCGATAGTTTTTATTCTTTTTATTTTCAGTCCTTTTTATGAAACGTTCCCGTAAAAAGGAAAAATATTGTGAGGTTCAATCTTAAATCCTTCAACATCTTTTACATATAACTTGCTTTGCAGATAAATGAAAGTTGAAGATTATAGGTACATAGGTGCCTACCTACCTACCCAAGAATGATTAGAATAAGTAGTCACCACAGTTCAGTTTTTGGCTAGTACAATCTCTCTCAAATCATTTTCAATGTAAGTCTTAAGAATGCAGGACACGTGCAATTTAACCGCTTACAATACATTGAAGAAATGGTTTGGGATGGAACACTTATCTCTTCAAAAAATTACCAATTTTCTGCGGCTACCTCCCGATTGCGTACGACTTAAGGCGAAAGTGCTTTTCATGA
This sequence comes from Melanostoma mellinum, assembly GCA_914767635.1. Lineage (NCBI taxonomy): Eukaryota > Metazoa > Arthropoda > Insecta > Diptera > Syrphidae > Melanostoma > Melanostoma mellinum. The sequence continues at coordinate 53,892,881 of OU612059.1, read as the reverse complement.
ATGGGAAATAATAGTCCCCATGGGTCTTCCCAGTTCCTCGCGAATGGCGATACCCGTGAAAAACCATTCTACATTTCTGGTATTCGAACCTCACACTCTCATTTAGAATTCAGACGTGCTCCATGTGGGCTTGTTGGGCAACAGAAAGGCTTTTGAAGTGCCTCAGGGGTAAGAAATGAGACCAATACTGTTTCTTTTTTATCAAATTCATTCGCAAGGAAGTAGACAGTATAAGATCTCACCGCGTTACAAACATACTTTATCAAAGCTAGAAATATTATACTTAACTGGTTTTTAATGGAATGTGGTAAGAGTCACGGTTATCATCCTTAGGTATATTTCATATGAAAAAGATTGCGCCATACCCTTGTGGTCAGCAGAACCAATGGCTGCCACTTTATTAGAACCAATGCAACTCCGCCTTGGTTTTGACTTATTGTCCCAAACGATTTTCAATGAAATGCCACAAATTTGTGGAGACGAACAATCAGAGCGTGAGAAATCATTGAAACGATGCCTTTCGCATGGGAGTTGTGGATAGAAATTCTAATGTTTGATCCTTTGAAATAAAAGCTCACGAAGAGCGATCGCAATGACTTTTCACGAAAATTCTGTAAAATTTCATTTATTTTTTTATTTTTTCACAAACTGATATAAAAAGTAAAGTAAATTTTTATTTTTAAATATTACTTTACAAATTTTGTATCTCCCTGCTGTTCAAGTGAATCATGATTCAATTTGACGATTCATAACATAACATGATTCTGTACTCCTCAGAGATTACAGTTTTTTTTTTTTTGTAAACGATCATTGCAGTAGAAAGTTCAAATAAAGGATGTTGTCAATAAACTAGGCGATATGAATATTAACAAAAAATTAGTCATATTTTTTAACGCAGAATTGAGATACATACGAGAGCGGGTGAGTAAAAGGCCGTGACTTTTTGAATGAAACACAGGTTTTTAGATAAAAAGCTGTTTTATTTTTCAAAGTCGTCTTCTTTGAGCTCTATAACCTTAGTCCAACGTTTCTCCAGTTTTGTCCCTTCTGAAAAATATGATTTGTGGAGGTATTTAAAATATTCATTTGTTTGTGAGATGGCTTCGTCATTGGAGGCAATTCTATTTCTACTGAGCCATTTCTTCAAGTTCAGGAACAAGAAATAGTCCCACGGGGCTAGATCGGGTGAATAGGCCGGATGAGGGAGCAATTCGTAGCCCAATTCATTTTCCGCAAAAAGTTTTGCTTAATGAGCACGAAATTCACTTTTTCCACTTTCATCTTAGTCAAGGCGTTAGTCTGATATTAACGACTGTCAAAAACAAAGTAAATGTCGCAGCTTATTCAGTTTTTGACAATATTGAACTGACCAGTTCTGACTGTTGAAGGGAGCAGTGTTGCCATTTCCATTAAGAGGCGGGAAAAGTCGCAGACTCATTCACCCGCCTTCGTATAACCGAATTCGATATTTTCAGTGACAATAGTAATTTGGAAACTTGCTCGACACTTGTTCTTCTCATACTCCTAAATTTAAATCCCTGAATGTGGTCTCGAAGGAATCACAGCTCTCCCATTCAAATGCTTCAGATTAGTGATCCACTCGTGGAACTGCCGCGTTGGCCTCAGAATACGTGATAAGAATTCCTGGTTTTAGATTTTTGTATGTTTGAACCAACCGAATACAAATACAAATACATTGCATCTATCTGTACCAGGCGTGTTGTGGTCTGCCTTTGGTCTTTTGGTTTTGCGATCATGTCTGAACTTTGTATGATACTGCGTTTATGACGAGTTTGACTGGATCCTTTCGTTGAACATGTCCTTTTTAACTGAACCGATAAAGGGATGTAGATTCAAAGGATTTTTCAACCAATAAATTGAAACCTTCCTGTCTAAGAGACGCATCCTCATTTCAAAATATTTCCAAACTTGAAGACTTTGCTCTACAAAGAATAATAGAGAAAAACTTTTGATATTTTTGGTCTTAGTTTTCTTTTTTTTTTTTTTTTTTTTTCCTTTTTAGTGATTCGCCCGTGGAAAACGCCACTTTTGGCTATTTTTATTAAGCTGTATGATTGCATGGCCATTTATCAAAGAGTTCTTAGTTCAGTTTTGAAAATTGTGTGGCTAATATTTTTTGCCTATAATATTTTTTAAATGCGCTCACGTGCGGCAAACGTAAAAATAAATGTTTTGAACGGGGTAATCGGTTAGCATGTCAGCCTTAAATGTGGGAATTTGAGGTTCGAATCCCAAGCACACCCTATTTTTCAACGAATATTGCTTTTCGGAAGTAAAGAATTGCTATGCAACCTTTTGTCAATCGCAATCGTCAATATAGTTTAGGTCCGACTCTGCATTCTTCACTGAGGGATTATTAAATTTGTAACAGTTAATTGCTATCTTCTCATGTTTAGAAGTCCAATAAACAAGTTTATCAATATATCTTAAGAAGATTCTAAACGACCGATAAAATTTTTGAATCGGCATATACAGGGTGAGGCATCTAATGGTTTTTTTTCTAAATCGTATAGATTATTTTGCCACTGGCAGCTGTTTTCCACTTGAAATATTTAAAAAAAAGTCAGTATCATACCGCAGAACGAAATGAGGAGCTTTGCGTTTATGTAACATTGTGAAATATTGTTAACTTATATTTCCAAAAAGAAGCTGTGTACTCTCAACTGGGCGTTTTTTCAAAAGAAAGGACCAAAATGTCAATCAAATGTCGCGACGTAGCTGAGAATTGACCCCTTCTTTTTTATGGGGAAGTTGTACCGGTGCTGTGCAAACAATCACGATAAGCTTCGAGCTCTTAAAGCCTTTGTCATCCCAGCAATCGTGAGCTACAGCCTGAAATAATCAACAAAATTGAATTGACATAATACGCTATTGCGAGGCAAGCCGAGACAGCTACTTCCATGACGGTGTGTTTTATAATTGATTTGAATGTTCTAAATGTCGTTAATTTTATTGCATTTTTAAAAAGAAACTTGTGTTTGGCCCACTCTTCTTAAATGATCGCTTACGCGAATTCCTTGTGAGTTAAGCCTTTATTACCATGTGGAAGAATATTTACTGAATTTTTACATATGAAAACTAAACCTTTTATTGAAAAATTCAAGTCTTCATCTTTAAAAAAGCCCAAGATATCCTTTCTAATTGAAAAAAGTCCACGCTATATCCAAGTATAGAGGGAAATCCTATATTCCATCAGTAAAACATGATTCTTTTTCTATGTAAATTATTCCACAAACAAAATCTCTTGTAGGTAGGTACCCCAGTAACAGTTTTTTCTTCCTTTTATGAGTATGACCTATAGTAACAAATCGCATCAGATCGTAATTCCAGCGCACGTCAAGCTCTTTTTGCCATTGTTTTCCAATCTTTCTGGCTTTAGCGCAGCCAACACCAACCATTGCATCGTAGAAATACCACCAACAGTTTGAACACAAAAACGACTTAATCGAAGTTTAGTCTAAAAAATTCTTTGTGGCGTCGGTCGTCGTGTATGTGCTAAAGCTTGACCCACGAGAGACAAGGATTAGGTTTTCAATTTTACCCCCTTTTTTCATTTCGTTGATCAATTACTCATGCCCTTCATACCCAACGCGACGCACGGTGTTTTATGTCCACCGCTTTGCAAAAAAGAAAGAAAAAAAATATCTAAACGATATCTGAATGAAAGTACGTGTAGTTGTTGTTGGGGCAGGAATCATGAAATATAAAATTGAACAAAAAATTTATGTTCATGTATATCGAAACGAGAATCAATTAGTGGGTACCTACTGACTGCAAATGTCCTGCATTTTTTTGCGTTTTTCCCGAGTGCCTGTTATTTTTGGGATTTTTGTACGGATGGAGGGAGGTACATATTCGCAAATATTTTTTTCATGAAAATCGAATAGGTGTTTGCTGAATATGCAAATCAAATTGAATATGTTGAGCACCAACAAAATATTTAAGCACTTTTATTTTCTTGTCGCACTTTATTAATTTATTTCCTGTTAGAGTACACATTGCAAGTGCAGCAAATTGAACTTAATATTCACACCTGAATTTATTGGATTCAATAGAGATGGTTATTGAAATGTCTTTTCATGCCAACTAGTTCATAGCTCGTATTAATATTTTTGTTTAAATTCTGGTCAGTTGAATGTTTTTGTTTGTGTCTTTTAATAGAATTTTTTAAAACGAGATTCTATTACTTGCATTTTGGAGATTAAATTTGCAGAAAAACGACAAAGTTTTTTTTATGCTGACTTTGCTGTCATGGTGTTTTGAATAAAGCAGCTGCTTGACATTGAAAGGGTCCAGCGATCGAGCACTGCTGCTGTTTAAATTCAAAATTTATTGTAAAATAAAAAATTTTAAAAATTAAAATTAAAATTTAAATCATTCCATGTTTATTCACCTATGTAGAACTTGATTCATAAGAAGTTCGTTGGCGATTGGCTTTGCTGTGGACTTTTTCAGATATCTATACTCAAGTAATTTGTTTTCGTTTCAATTGATCTAAAGTAGATCCTCGTAGAGCGATGGATTAGATGATGAGAAGAAAGCAAGGATTTCATAGGAGACAACAAAAATCTACTCTTGAGTACCTATTATAATCAGTTTATTTTTTGTAACGATGCTCAAGGCTTTAGGTAAATCCACACAAAAATCTAGCCACCATAAGTTAAAAATTATACAAAAACATCAATTTTACACTTTGATTAAGAAATTGCAATTGCGACCAAATTTAAACTTTTTTTTAAGTTTTTCTGTTTGATTTAACTTTCCCTGTGTCTGTTTATTTCTTTTGTTTGTGCCAATTTAATAACTGAAATTTGTCCCCTTTTTGCTGACAAATTGATCTGAAATTTGGTGCAGATATCAACTCTAGTCATGATCACAATCAAATTTAATACATTGTGTATCGTTGTTGATCCAAGATGGCGGACTGCATATTTTCTTCTTACTGGCTTATTACGAGTATCAAACGAAATGGCCTGGTTGGCAAGCAGAATAGAGGTCTCTATTAAATCCAGTATGTCCGCCAGCAAAATGGCAGACTCATTTCTGTTTTAACAACCTCATCACATACATAAGCGTAGGTTATGAGCGCCCAACGATTTAATTTTGTCTGATTAAGGCCCCTTAAGTTGATGAGAAGATTGTTGTGCTGACTAGTACCTATAGGACCTACAGAATTATGTCTCAATTCTAACTTAAATGTCAAACAATAGTTCATGGAAACCTTAGGAAGCTATAGCTTTAAAAATTTTAAGAAACTGAAGAAGAAGTTAAGAGATTTCAAAAACTAGTGCTTCGAAGCGGAAGTTGGTAATAAATGATACAGAATGAGTGCTATAGTAGATGAAATTCTCATTCAGATATAATTGAATCGTTGCCATTACCTGCAGGGCAATTTTAAGAGGATGTCATTGAAGCAGCCCATAAAGCCTCTAAATAAAATTAGGCTTGCACGGAAAGCGTTCAGTCTAGGATAAGTACAAGTTCAAATTCACATGCTACACTTGTTACTGCAGGCCCAATGTCTACACAAATTGTAAGTTTTGTTGTGTTCCTACGATACTCATACTTTGTATAGAGCATATAAAAGCTCAAAGTAGAGACTTGCGAAATCCTACAAATGTTCAATAATTATACTATACAAGATTATAATGTTGTTGTGTGTTGTGTCTTTTGTGTTGGCAAAATTGGATTTCAGTAAACCCTTGAAATTTAAACACCAGTTTATATATCAATGCTGCTTAAGCCAGCAATTATAGAAATATAATTAGGAACTTCGTTCAAACACATTGAATGTAATGTGTGTTTTTTTTGTTAGACGTGCGGTTTTCAAGAAGAAACAAAACGCATATAACTAAGAATTTAATTATAAAAACAAAGATTTGCCATTATTTAATAATGATTTAGGGGAAGTGAATTCTTGTTCTAATAAATTCCACCCGAAGGGCCCAATTTTTGACAACATTTTGCAGCATTTGGAGCCGTATGTCAGCAAAAACGAGCCGAATACTCTCATCCTTGGCGTCAATTGGGCCGCGGGCTTATCCGCGAAGACAAGAGAAAATTACTGTCCACTGGCGATAAATCAGCCGATCTTTAAGGTAACAGGTTGACAATTCGAAATTGTATAAAAATCTTCGTCAACATGGATCTCGTTTCGAAAGAATCTACCAAGCAAATGCACTGCCCAGTGGTCGTGCGCAATTCTTCCACGATGAAATGGCGACACAAATTTAGTACAAACCAAGTGACAGGTGTCAAAAATACCAACTCCGAAAAAAGTATTGCTAAAAAGTACCCTTCATTGTAAAGAAGGATGTTTGTTTTGTTCTGCTAAAGTTTTACAGTTTTAATGATAAACTTTTGGTAACATTTCGTTTTTGTAATTTTTTTCACTTAAATACACCAAATCTTAATCAAATAGTATTTTTTTTAATAGCGGAGTTTCACTGAGTTTGATGGACGTTGGATGCTCGGATGCTGTTTGCGTTCAGACTTATCAAACTTGTCGTCCAACATTGTGAGAGCGAAGGCTCCGTCCAACTTCAAAATTTTCAAAAATATTTAAAAACCATCCAACAATTTGGACAAGCAGTCGCTTAAGGGTTCACATTATCCAACATTTGTCAAACCAAAGTCTGTCCAAGTAATTGTACAGTGTGAACTCCGCTAATACAGATTTTTCGCATTTTTTTTTCGCAACTCCGACAAATTTGTGACAATAAATGAAAAGATTATTAGTTATCATTTTTAATGTTAAAACACTTTTTATATTTCCTCAGATGCACATATCGGAAGAAATGCTTCCATTAATTAATTTTCTGACAGTCAAAAAAAAAAGGGGTTGCAATAAGCACAGTTTCTTGGCGATCCTGACAGCAATTGAAAATTGAAACAGTTTTGTCACAACATCTACAATTTTGACAGTTTCGTTGCCATTACTGAAATTTTACTGCGACTGCGACAGTTGGGTTGCGATTACAACAATTTTATTGCGAATCCGACAATTTTGTCTCCATGACTACAATTTTCACGCAATCGTGACCACGTATCTAGAAACAATTTTGTCGCGATAACGACAATTTTGTTGCGGCGACAAAAATTAATACAAGTTTGTCGCGATTACAACAACTTTGTCGCAATGTTAAGATTTCGTGTTTCTTTTCTCAACCGAACCTATTCCGGTCTTTTAATTTGTATTAAGCTCAATTGATTTACACTCAACACAGAGTACAAGGCATGGTAGGTAACGTTACCTTCATGTACTCTCTTACTTTACTCCTAATTGAGCTTGAACCATGAAATTTTCTACGTGATATTTTTCTGTTTCTATTTTCCTTTTGCTTTGCTTTGGTTGTAATTGAGCTAGAGCCACAAAGTTTCATATAGGTGTTTTTTTTTATCACCATAATGAAATTCTGACCGGAATTTCGTTCTCACCGATAGTTCCAAGACCTTCAATATCTTGCTTTAGATATGACCATTTCAAAGCCAAAAACATATTTAATTTTTGACAAACATGTTTTTGTTGGTTTTGCAAGGAAAAATTCGATTCTAATACATCTACATCCATTACATTTTTATGTCTCCCCTTACTCCCATGTTATTCCAAAATCGAATTGGGTGACGATAAAAGCTCACTACTGACACAAAATTCTTCGTATCAAAATCAATCTCATTTAAGTTTCACCAAAGTTAAATTTTTTTATAATTGCTTCCGGTATAAGTAAGTCCACTGAAAGGCAGTTCTACTCGTTTTAAATAGAGCCTCCATGTAAAATGTAAAAAGCATTGCATGACTGTAATTGACTGCAACACTTAAGTTAAAACATGCAAATGTGTTTCACCGAATTCGTTTTAGGCACGTAAGCATCATTAGTAGACGATCGTTATTTGACTGCTGCCCTATTTGCGACCTACAAATTATGGTTTCAATTTTTTTAAAGTTGCCGTAGGCAATGGGCTGTCGTATGTCTTTCGTATTCGAAACATTGAGCACACATTTTTGCACTTCTTTCTTTAATTTTTACTTGCGATTGTACGTATTTTTCTTGCATAGACTAATGAGACTCATACAGGTTTGATTGCAGGATTTGTGAACAAAAATGTAATGCTGCTACTCAGGATATACAAAAAAAAAAAAAAAACAATAATAATAGACACAACAATGAAAAACATTGAAATACTTGTGCATATTTTTTTTGAAAAATATCCTTGCACAAAAACGTTGCAACTGCATGCTATGTTTTGAAATTCGATAGTCCTTACCGAGACAATAACATCCTCAATGCCACTTGGGGCTGCCATCATCGTAACGCATCATATCTTCATGTGCAGATACATTGACTCGAAAAATTGCAACCCACTTGACACCTGAAACCAATCAGCTCATATCTCTATTTTATAGAAGTGTGTGTGTGTGGTGCATATAGAAATTGCAAACATCTGTTGTTGTTTCGATAAATTAATCTCATAAACAATAACTCGCTTTCATATGCAAATATCGTTCAAATCGATCAGGTTGCACCACAACAAACCACGAACTAACCAACTGATACACATCAAGATGACAAAAAAGAAGCTTTGTTGTGTTCTTATTCGTTCTCTCTTGCTGGTAGATGAATTTATCTCGAGACGAGACCGCAGCACCAGAAATAATCCTGGGGCATATGTCTAGGCTTGGTTAGTAAGTACTGGCTAAACAAAGGAGTACAAGACGTAAACAATCTGAACTGGATGACACTTAATCCCGTCAATTGAGAGCGTCATCCATTTTAATAAAGGTTTATTTGTAAACGTATCTTTTACATGTCTCAGTATGCATTGGAACGTAAAATTATTTTAGTTTAAGCTTCAGCCAGAGGAAGACGAGAGAACTATTTTTTTATGGTTTCCATACCAAAGCCGTTGAGGTTAACTGAGCCTTGCAGCCCCACACCAGACACGTGGTAGTTCTTTTCTTTTAAAAGATTATGTTTGTATACTCGTATGCGTTGATGGTTCCGGAAATGCACTAAAAACACTAGCCAACACGATGGACGGCTGGGGATGTATTTATTATTAGACTTGGTGTTTACAGTTCATTTCCAATTGAGCAACCTTCGATTCACATTAGAGAAAGACCTTTGTTTCCACAACAATCTTTGATGTGAGAATCCTCATAGGTGTTGGGTCGCGGTCGGTCGTAAAATTCGAGACAGATGCGAGCATTAAATTGAAAAAAAAAACTTTTTTAATTCTTTTCTTTCTTGTGTTTATTTTTAAAGTAATGAAAGCATAACATAGCGTCATCATAAATAAGTCTAACTATCCATTGAGAATGTGAGTTGCAACAGAGAAGAATGCCTAGGATTCCTTGTATAAAACGTTGTTGTATGAAGTTGGGTAGAGTTCCGGTTTTTGTTAATTTTGAAGGAAAAGTTTTTGCAGCTACCTAAGGGAGTATCTTTTGTTAGACTTTTCAACTAAGTCCTCAAAGTGTGTAGCATTCTTAAAACAAGAAACAAGCATATAGATACCGAATCCAAGTACCACGTTGCTGTACCTCAGTATTTCTTCAGTATGTTTGGGTTCGTAAAGAAGTTTTGTAAGGTTTTAATGAGTTTCGTAGTACTATAAAACTCTTAAGTCTTTTTGACATAACTAGACAAGTAGCTGCTCGAACAAACTTTAAAGAAATGAATTATTTATACCATTATTTTCTAGCGAGAGCTTTTGATCTATACTCAAAACTAATTAGATTAGTTCTTTAAAATACTTGATTAGTGCTTTGAAATATTCGTACTCGATCTGAGCTTTAAAACACTGAATTAGGAAGTTAAAGTGCTGCAAACTGCAATTCAATGTTTGAATGCTTGACCACTGCTTCAAGTAATCTCAACAGTAGCGTGAAGTACTTGATAAGTGCTTTCAAGCACTTCAAAAGTTCATTCAAGAAGTTGCTCTGATATTTTGAGAGGCTTGCTGAGAGGTTTTGAAAGTACTTTACCAAGCACTTCTTCCAAATACCTCATAATTACTTCCTAGTACTCGTATTTCTTACTACTACATCAATATTGGCAAGTACTTGAAGTACTTCCAAGTATTTAAAGCACTTCAAAGCACTTGATCAGTAGTACCAAGTACTTGATCAGTACTACCAAGTATTTGATAGTACTACCAAGTACTTTATAGTAATACGAAGAATTTGTTCAGTACTTTTAAGAGCTTGTTCAGTACCTGTAAGTACCTGCAAGTGATCCTTTTCCTCCAAGTACTTCCAAACGCTTGAATAGAGCTTACAAGTAGCTGATCAGTACTATCAAGTACTTGATCAGTACTTCCAAGTTCATGTTTAGTTCTTTGTCTCACTTAATCAGTATTTCCAAGTGCTTGATCTGTAATACCAACTACTTGATCAGCACTTTTAGATACTTAACCAGCATTTTTAGAGACTTGATCAGTTCTCTCGAGTGCTTGATCACTAAATAATTGATACCAAATAATTGATAAGTACTTCCAAGGACTCAAACTGTACTTGAAAGGACTTGTACATTACTTCTGAATTATTTATCAGTGCTTCTAAATTTTGAGCAGTTCTTGCAAGTACTTGATCAGTTCCTTAAAGACTTCAGTACTTCCAAGTACTTGATCAGTACTTTTAATTCCAAGTACTTGATCAGCACTTCCAAGTACTTTATCAGTACTTCCAATTACTTGATCAGTACTCTCTGTACTTGATCAGTACTCTCTGTACTTAATCAGTACTTCAGTACACTCGTTGTACTTAATCAGTACTTCCAAGTACTTGATCAGTAATTCCGGGTACTTGATAAGTACCTGCAGGTAATCCATCACCTCCAAGTACTTCCAAACGCTTGATCAGAGCTTAAAAATAGTTGATCAGTACTTCCAAGTAATTGATCAGTACTTCCAAGTAATTGTCATGCTTGATCAGTACTTCCAAGGGCTTGATTAGTTCTTTTAAACCACTTGATCAATACTTTCAAGCTGTGTTTTTAAAATCTACATCGGTACTTTGAAGTAATTTCAAGCACTTCATCAATACTTTAAGTACTTGATTTGGTTTATTTTAAGTACTCTTTTAGTGCTGATCTACTTAAATCCTTGACGAGTCTCCAGAAACTTTTGGCCAAATAAAAAATAAATAGGATGGCGCAACAGAACGAGGAGACCCTGGGCCTAGCGCATTTCTCACAACCATACCTTGTGTGAGGGAATGGAATGGACCTACGATTTTCTGCCGGTTCCGAACGGCTAAACGAGAAAGTGCTTTTTATGGCAATGAATACTAACGGTGGACTTGCCAATTCCTCGCGAAAGGCGATACCCGTGGAAAAAACATTTTTGCCTCTGTTGGGATTCGAAGTCGAATCTCTGGATTCTGGATGGACATTCTGGACATGCTATCTATCACACCGCGGGTACCTTTGGTCAAATATTTCCAAGAAAAAACAGAATTTCTACTCCAGCTTAGCAGACCTCGGGTCTCTCTGTTGGCATTCTCACGGGCCACAACTCGTTGGGTACCCACATGATGAGAATGGGCATTAGCACATTCGACTTATGTAGAGGATGCCAAGATGAAGAGGCAGAGGAAGTATCATTCAACTTCCTCAGTCAGTGTCCTAGCTTGGCCCACATTAGGAAAAAAGCCATCGACGGAGAATACTTCTTCGACCAACTGGGTGACATCTCTAACCTCCCATTGAGCAACGTCTTGAAATTCACTCCGGGCTCCAAATGGTTGAGTGGGCGTTCCCTACCCCAATAAACCAATCCCCAGTCCAACCCTCTAGCTCTCCAATCCTCCCACCTCCTCATCCTCTGTTTTCCCGGAAAGCACAATGGATCCTTGAGATCCGAAGGAGGTGCTGCCACTTGTGGCTGCACCCTCCCCCCCCCCCCCCCCCCCCTTCAACCTAACCTAACCTACTAAAATCCTTGAGTGCTGAAACCAATTCGAAAAGTTCAGCAAAATGTACAACATCTCTAAACACGACTTTGCTTTTCTTGCATTCGAAATACTTACGACCCCAAATAAAAATTTTAATATGTAAAGATTGACTGTTCTTTAAATGGGCGTAAAAATTGTTTCCTTTTCTAATCGGAAAAAGCAAATAAGCCCGAGAATAATCTAATTTGATCTGAAATAATTAAGTCTTCCAACTAAAATCGTCAATCATTAACCAAAACGCGGCACAAAATCTATTTCGAATCATTTTCGTTAGACGACCTTAAGTATAGGCCTTACTAGCTATTGAGGCAGTCATCAATCTACTTTGACTATACGCCCGACGACTTTATAAAAATGCCTCTCAACACTGCGTGCCAAATTAACAAGTGAATGTACATAATTAAAGATCGATGAATCAGCTTTCAACAAATTATGACGAACCGTTCCAGAAATAATCCGAACAAATTAGTACATTTCCTTTCTTAAGTCAATACACTCAGCCGTGAAATGTAAACATTTACTAATACTCAAACGGAAAGTAGTAATCAAGCATTGTTGCAGCACGGCCGGCAGCAGTTGGAATATACTACAACCATTCACTGTTCGTCAAAGTTATCAGCTATGCCACACGCTTGGTTAGACTTGTCGGTATTTTTTGAACTGACCATGACATCAAATGAAATTCAAATTCAAACGAATCATTTGAGCGCTCCCCGCCACGAATTGCTTTTTCTTTATTGTTTAATCGGTTTTTTGTTTGAAAGAAAATCATAACAAGAAGCAGAACTGCTTTTGCCATATGAAATCAAAAACTGTGACGTGTGAGGTCGGCCTAATGCCTGCACTGAAAATGAAGAAGAGGCTTTTTTGTTTTAAATAAACTTTAAACGCCTGAAGACATAAACGAGTATTTTTTTTTTTTTTTGGAAAATTCCTCATTATTGTGATATAGTAGACACCAACGTTTGTTTGTTTACACAAGCTTCTCTGTACCTTGATTGACTCTGGAAGGCACAAAAATACAACCTCATGATTGTGTTAACTTTTTTTCTGATGTTTTGTTTTTGGTTATTCTTGAGATTAACCTAGTGGGGAAATTTAGTTTAAAAAATAATAAAATAATAATAATAAAATAATAATGATTTGCTGCGCTGGCCATTAGCCACGTAGCCAGAGGAATTTTCTTTTATTTATGCCAGCCACAGTCATCTGACGTCTATACCTTAGCCATGGATATTGTTCTTGGCCTCTGATGTTAAGAGTAAAAATAAAGCGGAAGAAAAACAAGGATGAAATATGAGTGGAAAGCAATGTGGCTATTCATTATTTTACTTTTTTTAAAACGATGCGTTGTTAACCGTGCTTTCGAGGGAAGAGGAAGAAGAAAATAATTGATAGAACACCGAGATGGTGTTTGAAGATGAAGAACATACCCGCCTAGCAGCTAGCACTACTATACAATTTAACGCGTTGTTAGGTAATAAATTGCTTCAGTCTTCAGTGTTTGATGGTAATGTTGAATTTGCACCACCTGCACTCTTATGGCTTTGATCATTTTCCTGTATAAGTTTACGTGCAGGTGGGATCGATTCAGGAATTAGTTTTCATTCATTGTACACAGGGTTGCGTGATTTTTCGTTCGAGTTACTGTATAATAGTGAATTTCTTTTGAGGACATACCTATTCTTATTAGGTGAAGTATAGCTTCGAGGAACCAATCACCTTAATTTTAAAAGCATATAACTTATAACGATGGCAATTTTATCGAGTTTCGTACAATAAGTAGCTAGCTTTTGTGATAAGCTCCAAGATGGTTTTTTTTAGTGTACTTATAGGTTGGAAGCGAAGAGAAAAGACCGTTCGACTTAGCGCTAGAAAACGGTTCTGGTCTCTAAAGGTGAATTTTTCTCCACTTCATTTACGTATAGGTACTCCCAAAATTATTTTATTTTACTCTCTACTACTGCTTTTCTTACTCCACTGCTTAACTTCAATTAACTTCTGTCTACTTCTACATACTCATTTTGACAAATTTATAGTACCAATTAAACATTCGATATTCTGATGGCTTTTTAATCATTGATATAGCATAATGGCTGTTCGGTATGAATTTTGCATCGGCCTTAAACGGAGGCTTAAGAGAACCACAGTAAGGAATGTTAAATATACCGATGCCAAGAAATTTAAGGGACTGCATGGTTATCATCTAGAGAACATCCAAACATGTCACAGATTCATGAGATCGGCCGTGCTCGTAATGATAAGAGAACCGTGCAATTGTTTAAAAGTGTTCAAGGACAATCGTGCTTTGCACATCTTGAAATGTTGGTTGGGAACACACATTCGCGCCAAGAGGAGCTTGAAGTTTTTCCAACATCCCCCTATTTAACTTTTTTTTTTTTAAAACCATATAGGTAATACTAGCTGACCCGCCCGGCGTTGCGCGGGTTTTATTCAAAAGCGTTGTTCACTAAAAATTGCTAAGAAACTAAAAATTGTTAGAAAAACCCGCTGGGGTAAGCTGAATATTGTCTCAAAGTTTTAAGTTTCTTGTTCCAATTATCGTCAAAATTATAAATAAATAAGACTGCGCTGGCGCAACAGAAGGGCCTAGCGCATTTCTTGCAACCATGCCCTGTGAGGAATTTTTCTGCCAATTCCGAACGGCTTATCGAGAAAGCGCTTTTCGTGGCAATGAATTTTATCGTCGGAGTAACTGTCAACTGCTTGCGAAAGCATTTTAACATTTGAAAGGGGAAAGAATTTTTAAAATCGGTCAAGCAGTTTCTTAGTTCCCGTGATTGTTCTTGTGTATGATGCCGTTGGAATATGGGAACAAAAATCATTCTAACAGCTACAGAATTTAGAAATTCTAAGTTTCTAAGTTCTCTTTCACGATACTGTGGAAATATGTATATTAATTACGTTTTTAGGTTTAACATAGCAGTGCCAATGTGCCATCTTTTGTTTACGTTCTCAATCCAGTCCACAGATAACGCTATCTGTTAAAATCGTTTGAAGCTTACAGATAACTGTGAATGTAAAACAAAGAATTTGCAATAAAATAATATTGCGACTGTATATTAAGATGTTACCTATCCTATCTTTTAAGTTAGACTAAACTGCACACGGTGTAAAAAATTTGATTAAAATCGTTTAAGTACATTAGGAGTCCATCGCGGACAAACATTGTGAGTTGTGACACGTAATTTATATATATGAAGATTACAATAAAATCGTTAAAATGAAAGTATTATGAACAGTAACGTCGTTCGACACACGGTTATTTTTCAATCTTTCGATGTTGTACCTCTGTTGGCCCGTTTGGAAGAAATGTAGCGTGATGAATGCCACCGATAGCCAAAGAGTGGAATCTTTGACTGTTACAAAAACAATGGCTGCAGTGAATCTGGAGGATTTGTTGGATCACACTACAATTGTATTGCTCATTTAGTTGCAGAATATCTAACGAATATGAATGTTCTTCTTTTGAATCCATTATTTAATGGAGCTGTGACGGATCCCATCAAAATTAATGGAAACAGATATTTGAAAACAACTCTGAATCAGTGCACTCATATTTAAAAGTTCACTTGTCCTGTCTAGCAAAACCCAATTCCATCTTGTTTTGACTGCCAATAAGAATATATTATTTTATTAAAAAAAGCACAAACATAACCAAGAGTGGATCATCTACATCCAGTCAAAAATTGGTTTACAAACTTCCAGTAAGAAAATGGCAAATTAGGTTAGAAAGTAGCCTGCAAAATAAAAAAAAAAAATACGAGAATTCAGAAACAAGCTTGGTTTCTTTGTGGATCTACCACAACACCACAAGCAGGTTTCGACAGTACAAAAGTGGTGGTAATATATGTAAGTTGAAGATTTTTTAATAACTCTTGAACTGTTGCTGAAGACGCAGGAGTTTGACTTGACCTGTGGAAAATTTGGTTTTTATGCAATGTAAACAGATTTGCTCTTAGATTTATTAAGCTTACTACAAGCGATTAGAACAATAGACTTAAACTTAAAAAATATTCAAACTTAAAATAAATATAAACAAATAAAAAAATATATATATAATATAAATATATATATAAATATATAAGTGCAAGGCTTAGAAGTTGAAAGGGGAAGCGGAGTTTTCTTAGAGGAAAGGAACTAAGGGAAAAGTCGAAGGTATTTCCTACAGCATTCGCAGAACGTAGCATTCTGCATATATGGGGTTGAAATAAGCATAATTTGTGCGGAGAGTAGGGAGGTGGAAGAAGGGGACAGAACGAAGTTTACGTGGATTAGTGTTCATGTAAATCAGCTCGAGTAATTCCGGGGAGTCTATGGTACCGGTCATGATCTGATGGACGAAAATTATGTCGGAGATATGACGACGTTTCGAAAGGGTGATCATGTCAATTAGTCGCAAACGGCTTTCATATGGAGGTAAAATAAACGGATCAGACCAAGGCAACCTATGCAAAGCGAATCTTAGAAATCTTCGTTGCACAGCTTCAATTCTACGGGATTGAGTTATTTGGTAGGGAGACCAAACCTGACTAGCATATTCAAGGATTGGTCTAACATAAGTATTGAATAATGATTTAGTGACGTAGGGGTCGGAAAATTCTCTAGACCAGCGTTTGATAAGCCCAAGAGAGGAGTTTGCTTTCGCTATAATATAGTTAATGTGAGAGTGGAAATTCAGCTCTTTATCACAAATAACCCCAAGATCACGAATAGACGAAACTCTGGGGATAGGCACGTTACTGAAGTAGTACGTTCGAAGACTTTACGTTTACGCGAGAAAGTCATAGATTGACATTTATTAACGTTTAGCTCAAGAAAGTTCTTATTACACCAAGTAAGAAAAGCATTTAGGTCATTTTGAAGAAGAGAGGAAGAGAGGAGTTTTTTTGATTGTCCTGACCGTAGGTAGAAACAGCCATACAAATATATTTTATGACACATTTTTGACATGAAAAATACCGCCCCCAACGTTTAGGAAATTTTTTTTTACATTAAGAGTGTTTTCTACTCTCGAAATGGCGTAATTTTTAATAGAAAACAACAGTTAACACTTTAAATGGCCGCCAAAAATTTTTATATGAAAAAGAAATTATCACAGAACGTTTGGGGGGAAGATTTGATCATTGTTTGACTAATTTTTCTTGGTTTTTTATTTTCAAATAAATTCCAGGCTTATGCTTCAATATTTCTGCATGAAAAAATCATCCTACATTGTCGAAAGTATGCTTAATAATGTACGAAAGGTCCAAATAAAATTACTCAATCCATATACAAGAAAAATATTCCTCGAACCCCTATCGCTCCAACCTTGAATAACTTTCAACCAATAAATTTTGTTTCGTTGTTCCGACACTTTTGATCTCGTTACCACTTTCTCTATGCCATCATGCTCTTTCACTCTTGATTAAGACTTTTACGTGAGCCTTTTGCAAAACGAGCTAGTTTAAATGAAAACCAAAATACTGACATTAACGGCTTTTTTATGGGAAAATTTATTTGATTCGTACCTGGCAAGTAGAAACTTAGTCAAACATTCATAAATGTATCAAACAAGCAACAATTTGGGATAACAATTAAACATGACATTACGATAATAGAGAATACGAAAAAAGTGGGTCCTGCAATTCTGTCTGTCTGTCCGTATATGAATCTACAGCCCCGTTAGGATGTGTGGTGCAGTTTGCAGAGGTGTTTTTTGAATCTCTAGGTATTGAAATACGGTACCTGCAGTACAACCGATATTATAACACTAAATTTTCTCGAAAACGGCTATAAGGATTATTTCTTAAAAGACTTTCTTGTGATGTAATTTTTTTTTATTGAAAAAGTCGAAAAACGGTGCCTCCTATAGAACCACTTTCTTGTCAATGGCTCACACGATGCTAACGAAATTTTAAATTTTAAAAGTCGTAAATTGTCTGAGAAAAATTGCTTATTAACATTCGAAAAATTTTCATTTTTGAAATTTTTTGAAAATAACTTATTGCATGCTCTTAAACTTTACATACCTTTTTTTAAGAAACTCGTTTTTTAAAAAAAACTTAAAAATAAAACCATTTTTTTTCTTAAAACTCCAACGATTTTAATTGAATTTTCAGCGTTTATAAGTACTAGCCATTGCAAAAGAATGGCGATTCTAAATTCTCGCTTGAAGCCTTTGGAATATTTATGTAATTTAATTTTTGTCAATATTTAATGTGATTTTATTCAATTTTTATAATTAATGTGCAGTTGGCAGCCCTGTACAACCAAATATTTTATGAGCAAATACTAAAACCTTCTACTCAGTCTTAGTGATGAATTTAACCTCTGCTTTCTTTATAAGATCATATGTTTAGTTCATCCAGATTTCAACTTCAAATAATTTGACTTTAAGCGTCCTATTTATTTATGTGTAAATATTTAAGTTTTGTCTGAAATCCCAAGCGTATTCAGGTTCTCTGAAATCAGCACTTTATAAAATCGCTTGGTCCCAAAATTCCTACAAAGCAAAGCCAAGGAATAGTAGAAAAACGAGATTTTCGTAGCGATGGTAACGAGCGGTTATCGAGCCTTTACACGAGAAAAAAAAAAAGATAGATAGATAAATAGATATTTATTTCTTCCATATAAAAATTACATTTTTGACAGGTTGTCGTTGCACAGTGTACAGAGATATGATAAGTTTAATTTATCTTACTACTGAAACATACAATTTTTTCATTGAACTGCTTTTAGCTAGAAAGTTATTTTGAAGGAAAAATATGGGAAAAAAACCTTCATTTAAATGTTTGTTTTCTTAATATTATATCATAGTTTGTATTTAATGTTATCTATTGAAAATAAATAAATAATAAATGATGATGTTTAAATAGGTAAATAGATAAATATATTTATAAATAAATTGGTAAATCGTTAAATTAATTAATTAATAAATTAATAAATAGATAAATAAAGAGAGACACCCTTATTAAGTAAGTCCGATAATTAGTTCATTTTCACTTCTTTGGCAGTTTCTTATAAATTTTTGTTTGATTTCTTCAATTTTATCTTCGATTTTTAAAACTCGAGTTTGTTGGTGCAATGTTGATGTTGAGTAGAACCATGGAACACGGATTATCATTTTAAGAATCTTATTTTGAGAGATTTGTAATTTTTTGACATGCATTTTAGCGCAGTTTCCCTAGGCAGGCGGGAGATCCATACAAAATAATGGCTTGAAAAACATCTTTGTAAATGGATAGTTTGTAAAAAATTGTATGTGTTCGTCTCCATGTTGTGTAATACGATTAAGATAAATGATAAAAGATCTTTTCTTTAAAAAAACAATTTTATTTGTTTCACAACATTAATTGAATAATATAAATAATATTATTTTAATTTAAAATTTTTCGCAACGCGTTTCGGAAAGCAAGTTCCATCTTCGGCAGCCCGAAGATGGAACTTGCTTTCCGAAACGCGTTGCGAAAAATTTTAAATTAAAATAATATTATTTATATTATTCAATTAATGTTGTGAAACAAATAAAATTGTTTTTTTAAAGAAAAGATCTTTTATCATTTATCTTAATTGGATAGTTTGTTTTGGTTGCTAAGGAGAGACTTCCTGTTATCAAGGGATATAGTAATCGCGTTGCTAAATTAATCTTATGTAGAGTGTTTTTGTATGTTCCTTAAATGTCAGTCTCTTGTCTAAGTAAACTCCCAAATACTTGACAGAGCTAACCCAAGGAATATCACAGTTATTTAGTTTTAAATTTATACTGGGTAAGAAACAGTCCTTTCTTTTTCTTGTGAAAAAGATAGCCTGACTCTTCCCAGCATTTATTTTGATTTTCCAATGTTTATAATATTCAAGTATAAGATTAAGAGCAATTTGGATGTCATTTAAAATCGAGAATGCATATTCACCCGATGAATATATAGCAATATCATCTGCAAACATTCCAAAATCGCAATTTTGAAGACTCGGAAAATCAGAGGTGTAGATGTTGAAGAGCGTTGGAGAAAGAACAGATCCTTGAGGGACGCCTGAAGGAACATCTTGTAAGGTAGAGCTAAAACTATTTAACCAAACTTTAAACTGTCTGTTGCTCAAGAAACTTTGGATCATTTTAATTAAGTAAGCAGGAAATTCACTGCAAATTAATTTATAAATTAAAGCATTATGCCACACAGAATCGAATGCATTTTCAACATCAAGTAACACAAGACCTGTTGATTTTTTTTTCATTAAAGTTTGACTTTACACACTGACATATTCTAGCTATTTGTTGGGACGAATTATGACCCTTGCGAAAATCAAACTGTTCAATTACTTCATTTTTAATTTTATCAGTCCCAGCCGATTTTTTATTTTGAAGATTGAGAAAAAAAAGGAATACGGCCAAGTTCGACGAGCATGTTAGCATTTTATCCTTAAACAAATTTAAATTTTTGTGTAGTATTTTACTACGATTTCTCTCAGATGGCGCTAAATAATCAGCCTTATTATGAGTTTCAAGTGAACAGTTTTTCGCCCGGAACATTTTTGGTCACCCGGAATTTTGAAAGCAATTATGAGTTTCACCTAAACAAAATTCCAGACTACCAATTTTTCCGCTTTTGTTGTTCACATGTTCGCCTCACAAAAACAAGTGAAATAAATTGCTCTCAACGTTTTCACATTTCACGACGAAAAATAGCTCATAATTAGGGAAATTTTTCGAACATGGAAAGTTTTTCCACCGAAATAAGGGAAATGTGAAATGGGATCTTTTTCGAGGGGAATGATTTCACGTGAAACTCGTAATAAGGCTGAATGTGAAATAAAGAAATTCGAATAGTTCGGTGTCAGAAAAACATATTGGATTCTATTAAAATCAACAAAAATAAAAATCGCACAATTAAAGTATAACTTGCAGCTTTTCTCATCGTGTTTGCTCATCTATTGTTTGCCGCTTTTTTTTTTTGGAAATGGACACCGTGTTTGCAGTTTATGTTTGTCTGATGTTATGTAATATTTTTTCTGATTTTTGTTTTTCACATTTCGGACGAAATTTGTTTCAGTATTTATGTCCAAAAAACATGATGGGAAATGGCTTTCATAACATCAAGCGTCAGACAATAGAACGAAATTAAAGGTAAAAAAATAAATAAATACAAATATTTACTGTCTGCATCTGATGCAGAGCAAACAGATAAAAATGGCTTTATTAAGTTGTTTTCAATTTTTTATCTTTTTTTTTTTATTGTTGCATCAATTTAATACCAACCAGGTTGTGTAAAATAAAAGAAAACAGTAATCGAAACTGACCAGTTCATCAACATGTACAAATTCAATTTTTTTTTATTCTGACATCAATTAGTTGGGTTTAAATTGCACGTAGGGAGAAAAAGAAACAACATTGTTCGAGTCAATCAATCATAAACGAATGTATTTGTTCGACCCACATTTTCTAATTGTTCTCATTGAATGAAATTAATTGTTTTTAAATTCGAAATCAACGATTTGCATATTAAAATCATAAAATACATCCCAGTAGCCAGCCGAGTATAGGGTGCTACACTATAGGGTTGATAATAATTTACGAGTCTTTAAAAACCATTTGCGCCCAACTTCCGTGACTCATTTGCATTTGGTTTTGATTGAAATTAATGTTTTGCCTCAAAATGAACGTCAAAATAATATATTGTATTTGTAGTAAAATTAAAGTTGATCGTAATGCTTGCGAGGGGGGAAGTGACACACAGAATTGGTAAGTGCGTGCCTCTTAATGCGCTGTAAAAACATCTTCATCTGTCACTTAGATCTGAAGCACGCCTTCTTTTAAGTATGTACTTATATTTTCGTTATTCTTAAATCCCATCTGGTGATGCGACAGAATGAAGATTGTTCCTTAATCCACGTTTCTCACGTATCAATTAACAAATTTTGTCCTCTTCCTTTCTTTCTTGAGTTGTCAGATGAGAAGAAATATACCATGAAAAACACCTTGCCTTCATTTAATGCCTACTATTACAGCTGGAAAATCTGACAAATATCACCGAACAGATGATGTTTTAAGGTGTTACTGCCGATGAGGCACGTTTCCCTGTTCTTTTTTTTTTGTTTTATTTTTATGACTTTGCTGTAGTTTGGGATGTTTTCCACAAGTAGGACTTAACAAACGTGTCTTTCAATTTAGGGACTACACATCTACAATGTGTTTTGCAATTTGGGAGAAGTTTTGTACGCAGTTATTGAGTGATAATTTTTTGGATGTCACGTGAATGGCTTTAGATGTGTTTTGTGAGTGTTTTTATTGATTATATGAAAATCATAGACAAAAATAGAACTTGAATAAGGATAAGGATTTTAAATTGAAACTTTATGAGATATTTTTCCTAAAATTGTTTTAATCAGGGGAAAAGGACTTAGGACGTACACTTAAAAAGTAAATTCTGTTCAAACGGTCAACTTTCATGTGTGGACGATTCGTTTAGGTGGGCTAGTTGGGTTCGATGGTTGACTTGAATGATTTTGTTTTGTGGCGTTTTAATAGAACAAAAAAAAAAAAAAAAATAAAGAGCACATGGACGGGATTGTATAGATATTCATAAAGTGTTCTCTTAAGTGGACACTATCAATGAGAGGTGGTAAGGTTATAGCAATGAATACCAACTCAATAGCATCTAAAACTGCTGTGAATGTTAAGTAAAAGAGTTACGATTTCTGAACGAGACACCAATGCAAATTGACTTTAAACCTTTGTTAATTGTAATGCGTTGTAAAAATAAGTAAATTCGGGTAGAGCATTTCACATTCGAGCTCAGAAAAAAAAATTATACATCTCCTGAACTGTCAGTTTGATTGTGAACTCAAGGTGAAACTGATGAAGTGATGAACAAGGTCATAATATAGTGAGCGGCAAAGCAGCAAAACTACAACAAAATTGAAATCTGAGAGTCATGGCGTCATGTCGCTTAGTTTTGAATTTAGTTCTAATTTAGTCGCTCTACAGCCCATTACGTGACAGTGACCTCAGCGAGACGAGTGTTGTGGCTGAATTTTTTGAGTTCCACATAGTTGTGAAATTAGCGATAGTTGAAAGACAGGAAACTTCCCCAGGATTTAAAGAGATTCAATCGATCCTAGAATTGAGCTTTTACATAAAATAAAACTCATTGAATAGGATATTAAACCCTGTGGTCTAGAGCATAGCTCCGAACGGTTAAGTGAGTAAGCGTCTTTCATGGTGAGTCTCGGAGGAATGGTCAATTTCTTTTGAATGGGGATGCTCGTGGACTCGAACCTCGAACCCACGTAATATGCAGGCATGTTAACTAGTACGACACCTGTTTATCCTTTTTTTGAACCCTTTAAAGTCCAGCAAGGTTGTCTTAGAACCATAAGAAGCACCTGCATGAAAAGTGCTTTCTTACTAAGCCGTTCGGAGTTGTCATAAATTTCAAGGTACATATTTGCAATGCGTTAGGCCAAAAGGTTTCCATAGCTTTCACCCTATTTATAGTAGCATTCTATAGGTTTTTTGTAGAAAGAAGTAAATGCCTTTCTGTGTCGTGCTAAGAAATCTAAGCATTTTTTGTGGTTTCAAATTCAAATACTGACAAATTTTCAGTTTCATTATGACTCGCACCAATTATACGCGGATATTGGGAATGTGGGCATTTTGAGCCTTGATGACCAAAAGCAGCATTAAGCTTTGAAGCATTGAATACTGTTCAGGTTCTAAAGGGTATTTTCTTGGACTTGCGGACTTCAATCTGGCAATACTGTCTTTTGAGTTGGTCTTTTTGACAGCTGCCACTTGACTTATGTTTAGTTTGGTTTAATATGTTATCGTGGAAGCATTAAAGCCGCAAGATCACTGAGCCATGTAGAGCGGATGGACCTTAACGACCCAGCTCTACGGGTTTTCGAAAGCACATTGGAGGGAAAAAGCAGAAAATGAAAAACCTCATTTTAGGTAGCACAATTAATAGAACCTCAACCGACTTAGAGTGCAAAACTGGAGAGAGCTCGTCCGAAATTGGAATTGTTAGCGTAAGATGTTGATTGAGGCTTAGGGTCATCCCGAACTGTAATGCCTACTTAAGTTAGTAAGACTGAGTACTGCGTACGTTCGGTCAATTGTCTCGAAACGAAATCGCTGTTGACACCGATTTTTACTAAATTTCGGCTTTCCATCTTGTGAGTTACCTCAAAAATCGGTTGATTTAACCCTGCTGGACTATTTTTCTTAAGGTTTTGTGCGTTCAATTTTCTGTATAGCAAACTTTTCTCAATGGAGCCCACTGCCTATTTTCTATCCATTTCAAAGGGCTAGGCACTTTTCGTGGTACTCTCTAGGAGCGTGCTACTGATTTCTCGTGAGAAGTGATCGCTACAAAAAATTTGTTTTAAATCTGAGATTCAAAGTTCAAAATCCCTCGTTTTTGTCCAATGAATTGGTCGTTGAAGTAATAGCATCACTCTTTTATGTAGACTTAAAACTGGTCAAGTGGCTGTCCACTTAAGAGAAATTTTTTTAAGTTCGATTCCAATCTCCATATTGTAGTCGCTACATCTTTACTTCTCTCCAAACGACACTTAATTATTGAACTGAATTTTTCGCTAGCCATTTTCTACAAGGACCATAGGATAATATGGACCTCATTATTTTTTACGTTGTAGGTATGTATGTATACTTCGAAGTAAACGTGAATGATATGTGCGGCTCACGAATGAAATTAAGTGGTTTCTTAATCAAATCAATTTCATTGTTGTTTTTTTTTTTTATTATAACTTTCGTCTGCCTTGCCTTGCCTTAAGCTTTACTATGCAATATATTCAAAACTAAGGTCGTGCATCTCGCCTCCAAGCTTTGATCTAAAACAATGGATAGGTCCATAGGTCGCTGGTTCATATCCGGCTCGAAGGACCACAAAATCTTTTCGTTTGAAAATGATTTTCTTTTAAAATCAATCTTCAATTTCATAAAAACTCGCTTAAGCTCATATAAAACACATCCAAAACCTTCAGTCTAACACTTCAAGTTAGTCCTTTAATTCACCTTCACATATTTTGACATTAGCTTCAAAGTCAATGAACGTTTTCCATGTTGACGTTCAATCTTGGATGTAGATGAACACAGCCTGCGGGATGATATCCTAATATAATGGTGTTCAACAAGTAGGTTATTATTTTACTATTTTACTCCGAATAATGCAATCAAACGAAGTATTCTTACAATTTTTCCCTATTTTGTAAAAGGAGAAAAATTCTCCTTTAAATTGCTTGAACGATATTGGCTTCCTACGAGGCCGAAATCGTTTCTCCTCATAGCTTATGTATTTATTGTATTTTTGTGTCAATTAAGCCCTGTCAGATTTATTTTGGAACAAAGAATAATGTGACTTATCTAATGAAGAAATAGGGCAGGTATCAACGAATTCAATCAATAAATACAACCGAACTATAACTATTTCCTATCAACCCAATAGTTATTAACCTGGTATTCGATTTGGCCCAGTTCCATCTCAAAATCCATCCACCAAAGACCTGTGAGCCAAATATATACGTGCTGATGGGATATACGAAACGCCAATATCGAACAAACCAAGTAAGACCATTCAGAAAAAAAAAAAAACACCAGACAGCCAAAGCCTTTAAGAACGAAATAAGTAGTCCATAAAACAAAAATACGTCACTGGGAATTTTTTGTTTTATGTTTTGTTCCTTGTTTCTGATTGATGGTTAAATTGGTTTGGCCAACACCTCACCTCTTCAAGCTCTACAACACAAAATATGTAATCTCATGTAGGTATTCCAGTGACTTTCCTCAGACAATATGCACACAGACAAGATGTTTTATATGTCTGTAGGTAAACTGAGAGAGACATATATAACTCAGACCATAATACCGTCCTACTTTAAATTGAGACAGCCTAAAGGGTGCAGATGAAATTGCAACCAGCAACCCAAAAACTTTGGATACCAGCCAACAGATTAATTCCGTGATTTGTTTTGTTTTAGTCTGCAATGCATGAACAGCATCGGTCTGTTGTCCCTTTGTCTTTCTTTGGAGGAAAAATCAAATTCGAAAATTATACACAGGTTTTCGTAACATCTATACATTTGTTCTTGAAGCACTAAGCAATAATCATATTTATCCCAGCGAGAGACGACAAGCTGCAAAGCTGATTTGAATGAAATCATCAAGGACGATAAATTACAAGTGAATTGACGCGACATTACTAAAAGCACTTAAGTCCTTAGAAGATAGAAAGTTTTTTTTTCTTCCTTCTTATTTTATGTGTTGAATATAAATGTAATGGAAAATCGTTTATGCCTGGTATGATAACTTCAAAAGTCGAATACATCTCAACAGCATTATGCGGGGACAGAATCTACAAATCTTTTTTGAGGCATAAACAAGGAGTATAATAACCCGATATTGAATCGTATACGAAACAGCGGGATGCTATAATTGAATAATTTAGGGGTGGATATTTTTGGGAGTTAAACGACTATAAGAAGTCCTAAAGAAAGGGGGAGGGCGGTGGCGATGGCGATGGCGGCGGCACAAAAGTTTTTGGGTACTTTTTTTGATTTACAATCTCCATGTAGCTATCTATTTTATGTGTCACCCCAATTGCGTTACATTACCGGGTGAATGCTTTTTACAGTAAACCGAGGATGAAAGTAGTATTAAGTAAAACGAGTGTGTGTATGTGTGTGTTTTCTGTTGTGGGAATCCTTTTGAATTTTGTTTTCAAATTTCCGGAAAATACACGACATTTGTTTCAATAAAAAGAATGTCTTGGACAGATGTTTATAATGTGGTTTCATAACAGCCACATTCTAATTTGGTGAAATGCAGAAAATTGTGAGCACACGCACTCTATAAATTTTGACTTATGACATGAGTTTTATCTCTGGGAAGATAATGTTTTGATCTCGTTAAGTCGTTGCTGTGAATAAAACAAAAACCAAAGAACAGTAAGTACAGAATTCTGTTCTATGGTTCTGCTTGAAGTACCTTCTCATAAAGAAGTGGATCTGTAGGCAATAACATTGCTTCTAAAATGTTATTTAACTTTGTGTGATTGATAGGATAAAACCAGCTGTCGGCAAAAGCTAACACCAAAAAATCATTTTAGAGCTATTCAAGCATTATTTTACATCTGACGACCTTCAAGTAACACCACCATTTTGGTTTGGAAAAAGCATTAGACAATTTTTTAAGAGAAAAAACAGAAATATATTGAAATTAATCAAAATTTCTTTCTGCAAAAAACTCATAAAGTTAGAAAAAAAGTGTACAAAAGTCGATTGGAAAATCTTATAACGTCAAGGAACGCACAAAGTGCTGGTAATATAAAATAGCCTCAGAAGTTGTGAGTTTATGAAAATTATGTAAAGTGAAAAATACAATTGAAATCTCTACCAAATTCAAAATTCGAGAATTGATTGAACTTTTGAAAGGCGTTCCAATTATCATGACACTCGCGAGTGTTCGTAAAACTGACTGGAAAGAGGGGGGAGAATACCAAAACCTATGAATGGAAAGAAGAAGGGGGTTCTTTTTTTGGTTTTGCTGAAGGAACTGTAACACTTTTGAAGGATTACTGATTCTTAATCCATTTTAAATGTGAAATCTTCATATCTAAAATTTGATAGACTTGTCGAAGTGTAACAGTTTTGAAGGGTAACTGATTCTTATTTCCATTTTAAATGTGAAACCTTCACAAAAATAAAATTTGACAGACTTGTCGATTGCCGCTTACTACATATTGTTCTTCCGAGAAGATTGCATACCTGAGTGTTTCAATGTAAATAAAAGCTACAACTGATGCGATTCAAATGAGTTATGTTTTCGTTCACGTAAAATTTACATGCACTTATCTTCAAAAAGTTCATAAATACTTGCTTAGATAAATTGATAATTTCCAATTTTTCTTTAGAATCAGCTTAACTATTGTATGCATCCATACTAATTTGACTACTTTTCGCTACTTTTCGTAACACGTACGTAACCATACGATACTTTCCGTTACTGCGCATTACTTTTCATAACTTTGTTAATTTCTGTACATTGCGCTTTTTTTTCGTACAATTAATCGGGGAGCCTTATCTTATAAGTTGTATGGCTTAGGGGTATCACTTAAATTCGGTCGTGTGCTCGAAGAGTTGTACAAAGGAAACCAGTCGGCAGTGTGGGATGGTGCGCAACTTTCTGAATGGTTTGAAACATCAACAGGAGTGAGGCAAGGATGTACATTAAGCCCGACCTTGTTTGAGCTTTTCATCAATGACCTCATTGACCACCTTCCTGGTGGCGTTGATTTCGCAGGAGTATTTATCAAAGCATTATTATTTGTGGACGATATAGTTATGCTTGCTTACTCCCCAGGAACTCTGCAACTCATGATAAACAGATTATACCACTATTGCAGTTTATGGAACTTAATTGTGAACACACAAAAGTCAAAAGTAATGGTTTTCAAAAAAGGCGAAGGTCGATATGCCTCGAATGAAAAATGGACGTATAACGGCGAGACTATTGAATGCGTCAGCGAATACAAATATCTTGGCGTAATCTTTTCAAGAAATTTGAGCATGGAAAAACAATTGAGAGAAAAACTGCAAAAAGCAAAAACTGCCATCAATATATCGTGGAAAAGATGTTTTATGAACACTAACATTGAGCATAGCAGCAAATTCAAAGTATTTGAAGCGGTGGCTGAAAGTATACTTCTGTATGGTTGTCAAGTGTGGAGTTGCAAAAAGTATAACACTGTAGAAAAACTTAACACACTATGTTAAGAAAATATTTCAACTATACCTTCGCCGAATTACGTTCTCATGTTAGAAACAGGACTATCTCCTCTCTTCATCAAAACATTGAAACTGCAAGCTGACTATCTTCTGAATGTCATCAAGATGCCTGAGTCCCGTTTGGTTTGGAAAGTGGTTCTTAAAGCTATTTAGGAGAACAAAAGCTTTTGCAGAGATTGGTCAAGACTAGCGGAAAGTTGTAATCTCAATTTTACTTTAAACATTGAAAACATATCGAACTGTAAAGCCATCCTGTACGAAGTAATATCGAAAATGGACGAGAAGTTTAGAGCCGAATATGTGCAAGAAGCTTCAAATTCCCTATATAAGCGAATATGCAGCAGGCTTAACCATAATCTGGAAGACAGAAACTATTTCTGTGACGAGAATAGTATAAGCGCAATCTCGACAATGACCAGACTTCGCAGTGAATTACTCAACCTTAATTTCATACCACACTGACCAGATTTAGTTGGAGTGCAGCATTTGTAACTTAAGGGAAAGAGAAGACATTTTTCATTTCGTAAGGAAGTGTCCAACTCTAAGAGAATCCAGAAGAAGCATCCTTGGAAGTGACTTTTTGTCTGAAGTTCTTACAGAACTAAATGAGATGAATGTAGGAAAATTGTATAAATATTGCAAAATCGCACTAAGGTACAGAGAAAGAATAATAAATGAAGAATTCTGAAAACTAATTTTTTTTCTTTAATTTTTATATGTACACATGTATATTTTTCTTTTTAATCAAATCAAATTGTGATAACCTAGCTTAATATTCCAAGATATAACCTTTATGTCAATCTGGAAGACGGCAAAAAATGCCATGTCATAATGAATTTGTAAAAACACTTATTGTAAAAAAAAAATCTAATTGTTAATTTAATAAAATTTGTATCTATCTATCTATCTATCTATCTAGTGATAGTGATAGTGATAGTGAAAGTGATAGTGATAGTGATAGTGATAGTGATAGTGATAGTGATAGTGATAGTGATAGTGATAGTGATAGTGATAGTGATAGTGATAGTGATAGTGATAGTGATAGTGATAGTGATAGTGATAGTGATAGTGAAAGTGATAGTGATAGTGATAGTGATAGTGATAGTGATAGTGATAGTGATAGTGATAGTGATAGTGATAGTGATAGTGATAGTGATGATAATGTTAATGGTAGTGGGAGTGGGAGTGGGAGTTTCAGTGGCATTGGTAATGGAAGTGGAAGTGGTATTGGTGTGATGCATCTTACTGGTGACCTAGCCAATTTACTGAACTAAAAATTGTATGGCCGAATTTGTTTCACTCACACCTGTGAAGAAACGAATGAAAGGAAAAAATCAACGTAATCGTTGTATATTTTGTCTTTTAGACTCTAGGTCTTAGTCCATTCCCTACTTCGCTTTGTTAACATACATCGCTGGTTGTTGAAAAAAATGTTAGACCTACACAAAAGTAAATGTTGAAAAAATAAAAGTTCCTGTTTAAAAATGAAATGAAGTTAACAGTTTTAAGGTATTCTATGTACTGAGCTAAAGAACAATAAAATGATTTGAAATGAAACAGATAAGTTGTACTAACTATGTACCATCAAAACGACCTTATTTGAAAAGCAATTTATTGCCATTTTTCTGTGAGTATAATTTCTGGCATAAAGTCACCGCGGTTGGCTTGGATATAGTTGAATCACTTTTTGCATCATTTGTAGTCGTATATCAGCAATAGCACATCATATCATAGTTTGTTTTTCAAGTCGTTATTCGACTCTGGCTCATCGTTGTAGACTAACGAGGTCGAAATACCCCACTGAAAAGAGTCTTGTGGCTTTGAAACATACGCTCTGCGATCAGGTGCAACACCCATAATTATGTGCAAATCGAGCGTCAACAGCGATTTCGTTTCGAAACAATTTACCGTAAGTGCCCAATGCTCCTTCGGTTTCAATTCTCCTACGTTGAAATGGTAAACCAAACGAGGAATAAATTTCTTGTCAGATGATGACTGTTAATAAAAACATTCCTGAAAATTGTAAGTTCTATATCACATAAATCAATCATTAAACCGAATTTCGGCCAAGTGTGGCTGTCTCGGCTGGCTTCGCACAACGGCATAGTTTCAGTCCAATATAACAAGATTTTGTTGTTTTAGCTCACGGATTGCTTGGACGATATTGGCCTAAAGTGCTCGAAATGTTTTCGTATTGTTTGCAAAGCAGCGGTCCTTTTTAAAAAAAATTCTAAAAAATTCAAACCGCAACTATAAGTCGACCCATTGCGATGGGTGCTTCATTTCAACATTAAATTCTCACTTTAGAAATTTTCAATATTTCTCAATGTTTTTCAAAGATTCGAGCGAATCATTTTTCTAACCCATTTAAATGTCTCTTCCCAATAATTCCAGCAACTTAAACTCATTCAGAGGAGAAGTCAAATCTCAAGCCATCAACAAATCTAATTTTAGAGCTCAAATTGAAACTGACACAAAACAAAAGCATCCCAAATATTATCTCTCTGTTGCATTTCAAAACACTTTTTTCTATTTAATCACCGAATATTTATTGAAAACGAACGTCATCAAATGTCAGCCATCGTCTATACTCCACTCGTATACTCATTTCAAAACTACCCACCTTAAAACAATAGATGCCTAATGCTCACATAAGGTGTGTTTTAATCAATAGCAGCGTGAACGATATTCCCATTTTCAAATGCATGCCGGACACCTCTTAATCCTCTCAACATTATTTATTTATTTAATTTCACCTACAGAGAAATTCCATTGCGGTCATTTGGCCTGAATAAACAAATGCAAAAAAAAAGAAGCAAATAAATAAAAAATGTCCAATCGAATTGGAGTAAAATGAATTTTATACGACTGGACTCACTCCACATTGCATATACACCGAACAGCTATTTTAATGGTTTTTTTCTGTCTTTGTCGTTGTTTTAAAGGGACACGGAAGGTTTATGTTAGTCTCGATATTGTATACCAAACTGAATGAGAATTAAAATGAAAATCTGGGATTACTCGGAATATGTGTCGTGGATTATGGTCGAATGTTACCAAAGGGAGTTGTGGGAAAACATTTCTTATCCTTGATTACCATCGAGTAGTAAATTTAATAAAACAAAAAAGGAATTTATGAGTCTAATTGAACCACTTTCTATTTTCTTTTTTACAGATGGCCCACAGATACAAGCGCCGAGGTTTACAACGCAACCTTCGTCCTCCGGTTCGATTGTAAGTGAAGGAAGGACGAAAATTCTGCAGTGCCATGCGTTAGGTGAGCTTGCTTTATACTAATATTTTACAAATATGCACAATATACATGGATAATGACGAATTTCTAATTTCTATATGTATTTTGAATAAATCAAAAACATTTGTATCTATTAGCATAAATTTGAAATCACATTTTCCCGCCATTGTTTATTAATCAAAATATGTTGATTTAGCAGCGAATGTTTGAAATAAATTTTCAAAACTATGCAATAAAAATATGTATATTTTTTGTCCAAATTTATTAAGCTCTAAATCAATGGCTACGTTTGCCTCCATACCGTCTCTGTGGCTAAATGGCAGTTCTCATTAGTCAGTTACAAATAATTCATTAGGCATGCCGTAAAGTTTTTGTGTTTTTGCAGTATCAGTACCGACAAACTTTTGTTGCGGGCTTCAGCGTTTATGTTAATTTTTCAATTAAAATTTATTTAGTTGAGTTCAGGTTTCGCCTTGAGTGCTGGTGGGGATGGTGAGGTTCAATCTAATTGCTTATTTTAAACTGTGCGTTTAAAATTTAATTTTTTTTTTTTTTTTTTTATTGTGTATTTCCTTGAATAAGACATTTTTTCTTGCCTTACTTTGGCTCATCTCCCCCAAGTCATTTATCTTAATATTATAAGCAAGCAATTTCCAACCCGGAACAAAATGAAACAAAGGATATTAACACCTCTTGTCCGGAGGATGGGCTTCCTCTATCCCTATCCTTATTCTTCTTTTTGCGTTCACCCCAAGTATTGTGGTTGAAAGCTGAAATGATTGCGTTTCATGCTCAGCAAGCCATTGGAATGATTTTTACACGTCAAATAGTTTTTAGTTTAAGGTTCTGTTGTCGTGTTCTCGTGACAAGTTCCATTAGGTGTTCTGAGTCTGTTAATCTTTTTGTCATTTAGAATAAAAAAAAAGTTCTTCTTCTACGCCGAAATGTGTTTTAAATTTGATGGAAGTAAAAAGTGCTGAAATGCTTTGCATATTTTGATTTTGCGACATCAATTTGTTAAAAACATTTGTCGATTAAAGACCATGGCGTTGGCGTTTCAATTCAATTTTTGAGTCAATTATGTTGTTTTCGACAGTTACTGTCATTTTTTGTCTCTAGGAATAGTCTTTCCATGTTTTTTATGTTGGTAACATGCAAATTCATGATAAATCTGACATTTGAGGATAAAACGGACTTGAAAAAGTGGTGGGAAGTTTTATATTTCTGTGAAGAATATGCATGTATGTACCTCTCACCGTTATACACGGCATAGTATATTGTGAAACTTCATGCTCGTTAGGGGCTTACTGTCGCTGCCGATGATTA
Organism: Melanostoma mellinum; assembly: GCA_914767635.1. NCBI lineage: Eukaryota > Metazoa > Arthropoda > Insecta > Diptera > Syrphidae > Melanostoma > Melanostoma mellinum. The sequence continues at coordinate 53,859,525 of OU612059.1, read as the reverse complement.
CTTTGATAAAATAATTAGCAACATTTTTAATATTCTTCAGCAAAAAACTTACAACTTATGAACCCTCAAACGGAAAGATATGCCTTTTGGGAGGTAAATTTAACAGTCATCGTCAATTTGGTGTGCTTGTGTTTTTACTGTTTTAGTGCACTCTGACGCAAAAAATAAAAAATAAATAAACGTTTAACACATATTGTAATGAGCACCCAACATTCAATACTAATTTCCTAAACGAAAACGTTCAACCGAAAACAAGAAACGGCAACACTATAATGTACATCTAATAGAAGGCGTTGCTTGTGAGTCAATGTGTGTGTGTGTAGAAATATACCAAGAGGGGAAATGCTTTACAGAAAAGTACTGGAAGGCTCTCGATGTTGGAAATTACTGGAAAGCTCTAGATGTAATATGTTATTCTGTATAAAGAGGCCGCTGATGCAACCAGAGAGTCAGTTTTGATTATAAAGTATTAAAGTGAATGTGAAAAGATTGAGTTAATGTAATTACTAGTCGAGTTGTATATCGAATATAGTAGATATCGAATAAAAGTAGTATAATTAAAGTGAAAGGAAAAATTTTATTATTTCGAAATAAGCACACGTTACAATATGATTGCTTCATTGGCAACATTTTTGGTGTTAAGATCACAGGGCTTTTGTGTTTTTGTAGAAGTTAACTTTCAATTCAGGACTGTTTTTGTTTACAAAATTAGTTTTCTAGATTATTCTCGTATAATATGCTACTTATATTGTCGGAAATAAAGCAAGCTTGTAGAGCAAAAGGATGAAGTGTAGAAACAACAAGTGTAAGAACAGTAGAACGCTACAAGAAAAGAATGCACTCTGATGGCTTTCCTGAAGGAGCCTTCAATAATGTACAAAACAGTGCAGTTAAGAAAGCCCTAAACTAATTAGAAGAAACAATCACAAATTAGATCATGTGTATGCTGATGAAACTTCAGATCCACAGCGAACTTGAAGGACCCATCTTGAAGAAGTGTGTGTCACGAGGAACGCCGCAAGGAGCTATCCTCTCACCTCTACTTTAGATCCTGGTCATGAATGAGATCATTAACATCAAACATGTAAGCGGCAAAGTGGTTGCCTATGCCGATAACTTAGCTCTTCTGGCGATGGGCAAACTCCATACCACTAACGAACAATTGAGTTATGCACCAACCGAGGTCTGCGCTTGGACAAAAAGTGTGCAGTTAAGAAAGCCCTAAACTAATTAGAAGAAACAATCACAAATTAGATCATGTGTATGCTGATGAAACTTCAGATCCACAGCGAACTTGAAGGACCCATCTTGAAGAAGTGTGTGTCACGAGGAACGCCGCAAGGAGCTATCCTCTCACCTCTACTTTAGATCCTGGTCATGAATGAGATCATTAACATCAAACATGTAAGCGGCAAAGTGGTTGCCTATGCCGATAACTTAGCTCTTCTGGCGATGGGCAAACTCCATACCACTAACGAACAATTGAGTTATGCACCAACCGAGGTCTGCGCTTGGACAAAAAGATGCGGCCTTGCAGCTAACTTCCTCAAAAAAGATTTGGTACTCTTCACAAATAGAAGAAAACTAGCTACCTTTGAGATTCCAAGACTGAATGGAAGTCCACTTAAGATCTCTGATCAAGCAAGATAGGGAGTGATTTTAGACAAAAAACTGAAATGGGGCCCCAACATTAGAGAAAGATACAAGAAGGCCATGATAGCACTGTATTCGTGTAGCAGGGTTTTTGGTAAAAATTGGGGACCAAATAAATCATCATGTAAATGTATACCGCCATTGTTAGACCCATTCTATATGATAAGACAATTTGGTCTGGTGGGAGGCCAAAGAAGTACAAAGAACAGTTTGTATACTACAGCAACCGCGAGCTTGTAAGTAATCCTCAATCTCACACCCCTTAATCTCTATGTTAAAGAATCGCTAGCAAAGCTCTTTAAGCTAAATCAGTGTAATGTCTGGAAAACCAGCCAAACAGGACCTGCACAGATTTTATCACGATTCGCAGGCTACAATATCTGCACGGATTATATAACTCCACATTTGGATTTTAAAAAATCCTTCTCAATCAGCTTCCTCAATAGACAGGATTGGGGGATTGAAACACCTCATATGAACGAGACGTCTATATCAATTTATACCGACGCGACGCCGACCTGACGGCTCGAAAATGGAAGTTGGAACAGTTATAGTTTTCTTTTCAGAAAACCTCAATCTAGCCATTTTATTCAGACATCCAAATCACAGAAGTGTCTTCCAAACCGAGATCTTGGCAGTTACAAACTCTGTAAAATAGGTGTCCATAGCCAAGCAATGATTTTTGCATCCTTTGTCAAATAAAAGGTTGTTTCTTTCTGTGGCGAAGAGTTAAGGGTTCTTTGCATAATGCTAGATTCTGCTGGTTTCCCGGTAACAGTGGCATACCGGTAAAGAAAACTCGACCCTTCTTTCATTGACCAATCATGAATGAATGAATTCACCAGTGAAATCAACAGTGAATTCATGAGTGAATTCATCAGTGAATTCATGAGTGAATTCATCAGTGAATTCATGAGTGAATTCATCAGTGAATTCATTAGCAAACTCATCAGTGAATTCATCAGTGAATTCGTCAGTGAACACAAAAGTGAATTCGTCAGTGATTTCACCAATAAATTCACAAATGAAAAAGAAAATAGAAAAGTGTTGTCTTCGAGGTTATTTAAGAGTGTTCCAGTTCGCTTCATATAAACTCTTACTCAAGCAGGACGCATGCAAGAAAACTAATCAAAGATGGTCAAGCAGTTTAACATGTTACGCAACAAAACAAATCTGGCCCAAGCTAGATCTTAAGCGGTCGAACGGCTAGATCTCTCTCAACAGAAAACACATTACTGCGACGATAGGTGTCACACTGTGTTATTGGAAGACATGCCGCAAAGCTAGGAGTCGCTTCAAACAATTTTTGCAGAAGCTGTATAGATATAGATGAGGAGGAGGAGGAGACTATTCCCAACCTTCTCTGTTCATGCTCTGCTTTAGCTCACAAGCGTTGGATACACCTATGTTCGTGTTTATTTAATGACCCTAGTGATCTTATTCACATCGTTGCCCTGCGTCTCTCCCATTTCATTGTAATCTCGAGTTGGTTCGATTAGGATGAGGATACATTAGATCCAACGGGTCCAAGTGTCTTTGCCTAATTGACAGCCACTTCAACCTCACCTTACTTTACCTAGCGACTTCATACACCCTCGCATGATCTGCCGATCTGGCAGACCAACTCATATGTAAAAAGGCGAATTATGTAAAAGTCGGAACATACAGCAATTTCGCTTCGAACCTATGTATGTATGCCGTACGACCACAGTACGGATTCAATTTTGGCACAATCAAATGCCTAACAGAATTTAAGATAAATCAAATGGTTGTAAAGTGCTGCCAACAGCCAGTTCTATTTCTCAAGGAAAGATTTAAAAAAAATTGAACTGGAGTGTGCATCAGTTACATGACTTCAAGATTCGAGTTCTTTTTCTGTTTCTGTAGATATAGCCTTCGACTAGACTGCCATGAACAGCGTTTTCTCGCTTTATTTTTCAGAATTAACAAAATTTTGAAGATCCTTCTATTTCTCTCAAGGTAACTACTGCTGTGAGAAGTGCGCTACGTCTAGTGATTCCCCGAAGTCTATTTTGATATTTTATTGAATTTACTAATTAGTGCATCTTACAATACCTTTGCTCTATTGGCAAGTGAATACGCAAACCATCAATTATTTTGATAAAAACTCTGTAGTTGATATTCGTTCAAAGGACAAGGGTGATAAGTTTCTTCATAGCTTTGCTTGGTTCTTGACTTTGATATTCCATATTCGATTTCTAAATCCATAATCCCAACAGCCCCAATAAAAATTTTATTTCTCAGCCATCAGCACTTGCTCCGTCTTCGAATACCTCGAATCCTTTTTCATTCCCAGATCAGTTGGGCCGTATTGGTTTTGGTTTTCGTGCAGCTGATTGTGCTGGCGTAGTTGAAAGTTTGCTTTCAATCAAATCAAATGCTGTCGGGTTAGATGATGTTCTTCCTAAGTTTTTGAGTATGATTCTGCCAATAGTACTGTCTTATATAACATTTGTATTTAATACTATCTTGATGTCAGGAGTCTATCCGAACCTGTGGAAGATTGCCAGAGTCATTCCAATTCCCAAAAATGCGAAATGTGTGGAATTTCGTCCTATCTCTGTCTTACCATTTCTGTCGAAGGTCTTTGAATGAATCCTTCAAAAACGAATCAATAATCATCTAACAACTAACTCGAAGCTAACGCCGAAGCAATCTGGTTTTCGGAAAAACACAGTTGTGTTACAGCGCTTCTTAACGTTTCTGATGACATTAGACATGCATTAGATAAAGATGAGATAACGTTCTTGGTTCTGCTCGATTTCTCAAAGGCCTTAGACTCTGTTAACCATGATATCTTATGTAATAAGCTTATGCATGACTTCAATTTGTCTCTAAGTGCTGATTTATTCATATTTGACTGATAGGAAACAAGCAGTGCAAGTCGGTGATAGCTTGTCCAATTTTCTCCAAAATATTAACGGTGTTCCTCAAGGTTCTATACTTGGTCCTTTACTGTTTTCTATTTACGTTAACGAGCTTCCGTCTCTATTTGACCATTGTTCTACTCATTTATATGCTGACGATGTTCAATTGTACTTTAGCTGCCCTCTTGGGCTCATAGAGCATGGAGTCTTTTGTGTTAACGAAGACCGAGAAATAATCTCAAAATGGTCAGAGTTAAACGGCCTTATCTTAAACCCAAAGAAATCAAAATGTATCGTTATATCGAGGAAAACCCTAAATCTTGATTATTTTTCTCCGATTATGTTGAAAGATGCCCAAATCGACTTTGTGGATACTCAAAAAAATTTCGGAGTAATTTTTAACCGCTCATTGACCTGGGACAACCACATTAATGTTATTTCTGGCAAAATGTATGGGGTCTTACGTACTTTATGGGTAACTATGAGCTTCACACCACTTAAAACTCGTATTCTTCTTGCTAAGACTCTGATAATTCCCATTCTGACATACGGCCGTGAAATATTTTGTAAATGCAGTTTTGCTAGCATGCGTAAACTCAAAGTCGTCTTCAATAGAACCTTACGTTATGTCTATGGTTTGAGTAGGTATGATAGATTAGCCGGTTTTTCCCAACACTTGCTGGGTATGGCCTTCGAAAAGTTTCTTGAACTTAGGTGTCTAGTTTTGCTCTCTGGCTTTATGATTTCGTGCCAACCACAATACTGCTTTGAGAGAATCACATTCGCGGTCTCGATACGGTCTCGTCAATTGATTCATCCTCGTTGTTCGTGTTTAATTCCGTCCGTCTTTGGAACTCATTACCACGACATATTTAGGAAATTCAAAACGCAACAAGAATTAAAAGACTATTAATAAACCACTTTCGTTCTAATACAAATGTAATAACTAAAAATTTCAATTTAAATCTGTTTCATAATTTGCTCCAATTTTACTAACTTCGCTTTATCTTGCTCTTTTATTTGTTAAATTAGCTTATAAGATATTATATCTTACAGTTGTTAAGCATTCATAAAATCAAATAAATAAATAAGTTAAAAATCATACTTTTGTTGTTGCAACTAATTCATTCAAAACGAAATTACTTCTTTTATTATTATTCGGAAAAAGTTGTTGCTATTTTTTTTTTTACAAAGTGATACAATTTCTAGTTTCTTATAGTGCGTCCACACTTTGCCGAACGGCATCAATCTGCAATACTGAATAAGTATCTGATCAGCCTTCCTTCTCATCCAAAGACGACCCGAGCTCAAAGCGAAGGAAATGGATCCAATTTCCGTCTGGGGTGGTGTTTGCGCACCTTTAATCCTTTCAAAAATATTTTTTCTCTTTTATTCTCATTTCATAATCAAATTTTTTTTAAAAATGATCTGTCGTCATCACTTACCAATAAAACACGACTTATGAACCGGGTAACTATAATATATAGTTTTTTTTTTCTGTGTAAGTGGATTATGGCTTTCATTTCATTTGGGTCGAGGTTTTGATCATCATTCTATTGGCTCAGTATAATTTCATTTCTTTTTATTCAAATTTGTATGTGTGTGTGTTCGATTGGTTTTGAAAGTCAAACTTTCGAAGAAAAAAACCATTTTCATGAGTAATGAGGCTTTTATTCATCTTCGATAAAACCTTTGCCTAAAGTTTTGATTAACGAGCCAACAAAAGAAAATAATTTGTTGCATCTTATTCAATTTCGATTAAAACTTTAATGCAGTTTTTAATGACTTACGATAGCAAACTAAGAACGTTCATTTGTCAACTTTTATGAAAAATTTTACCAGAAAAAAAAGCTACCTGAGTGTCCATGATTCCACACCTTACCACACACTTCATTTTGCCAACATAATGACAAAGCTTTCTCTCCATTTCCTCATAATAAATTCAGTAGAAAAAAAAAAAAAACAAATAACCACATAACTTTTAGGACTCCTGAATGGGCAAACCAAAAGGCTATAGGTCACGAAGTACAACTCCGCCCTATGCTCACAAAAGAATCCTTTTGGTTACATTGCTCGCTTCATAGACCTGCAAAGCAAACAACTTTTTTTCTCCTTTTTAACAGAGGTAAAGCCTCAGCCACTGAAGGCAGACTGTTAAACATCATGACGAGAAACACTTTTTTCTATGGGTTCTTCATTTCTGCAGAGCATAAAGAAGTCGCTTCCTTGAAAAAAAAGAAAGGAAAAAAAAAAACGAACAAACTTTGAATGGAGTAGTCTCACTCTTTCAAATTGCAAAAGCACCAGCCTATTATGGCCACTTATTTACCCGAAAGGCGAACAAAAAGTAGAGAACCTTTGAACTTCTCCCAACAGAGTAGATATCACCTGAGAGATCTTTTATCTTTCGGATGAGGTGTGCCAATGCCAGACAGTATATTGTTGTAACAGTTGGCGAGGACACCGTTGAGTATAAAAGAAAAAATATGTTTTTATATACATAAACACAAGTAGGTTCCTTACAAAATATAAAAAAGAAATAAAAGGACAAGCATGACCGCATGTTACCTCGACCACAGTCACATTCACATCTGACTGTGCAACTTGCACACAAGGTCCTTCCACTTGTTAATGATCCCATAAATAATAAATGGACTTCCTATTTGGCCTCTCCTGTTATAGTATCCATATTTTTCTTCGTTTTGTTTGCAGAGACCTACTTTCTCATCCGTTTGCCCTGTAGCTATTATTATAAATATTTTTTTTTTTGTAATTGACTGTTAAATTAAATGAACTCTCCTGTTAGGGCTTGAACTTAAGACAGGAAATTGTATGGCTTTCATAGTTATAATACCGGAAATTATTATGATGGTTTTGTAGTGACAGAATTGGAATAGTATAGTGCCTGGTGCCGATCTTAAGTTTTCGTCGTAGATGAATGATGTTTTGAGGATCAGTCAGACTAGAATTTGAAGTAGGTACATAATTGAATCTTCAACTTATGAGACTTGAATTTTAATAAGAAGTAATCTATTTACGTAAGGTGTTGAGATAATACGTCCATAGTTCCATTGACAGTGGAATGTGATCGAACTGTGAATAAAAATTACTACCTTATGTGGAGCATAAGTTGTGAACTTTTGTGCATGTGCCTTTTTTTGGTTTTGTAATAATAATGATTTCTTTTGCGAAGACCGCTTCGAAGTCAGAGCATTAAATTCAATTTTTCCCGCGACTTTATGAAGTTTAAGGCTCGTTTAGCATTGCGTTAGCCTGACGTTTATTAATTGATTAGTTTGGAGGGTCCCATATACATTCTATTACAGTGATGATTTGCATCTCAACGAGTAAAGGCGAGCGCTGTTGTGGTCATTCTTATTGTCCCCTCCACCACCATGGTCAATAGCGTTAAGTAGCCAATATCTTATTTTAAAATTTAACCAAATTCTTCAACAATTATATCTATTTCAAACTTCTTAATCTTAAACTGGGAAACTCACTACTGTAAAGCCGCCCGTTTAAAAAAAAAAAAGAATAAAAATAGTGCAACCAGTCACTGCACTGGTGCGGCCTTGGGGCTCATGAGTCTGTTGGGCGAATAAATTGAGCAAAAGCTTTTTTCAGTTAAAAAATCGAATCAAATTGCTTTATGGTTTAAAACTACCGATATTAATTGAATTTATTTTGCTAATAAGGAACAATATTTTTTGGTCCAATTAAGTATGAATTTCCTTCTATATTTTGGTTTTTAGTTTAAATTTTTTTTTATTATGTCGGGGAACTTTAGGTTCGATTTCAGCAGCAATCAGAGACTGGGTTCAATTTGACCTCTAAATCAACAGTTAGTTTAGCATGCATTTGCCAGGAAACGAAATTTATTTTTTGGGCATCAATGGGAGAGGAGGGTTGCCACCCTTGTCCTTTGGCCGCCATCTTGGAAAATAGATAAAAATGGTTCTAATGATCTATCTAACAAACTATAGGGCTAACAGAAAATTACCCTTTTCTGTTGCAAACTAAATTTTCTAAAACTTTTTCTTAAAACCAAAAAAAAAAAACCTATAAAAAAAAATCGATACAAATTTGGTAGAAATTGCCTATTTCTGGTAAAAAAAAAAATATTTTTGATCATTTTGAATCATTTTCATAGAGGGTTTTTTAAGGTTAAATTTTTTATATAAACTCTTTAAATCTTAAATATAAATGAAAATTTTACAGCCTTGCCAAACGAGTGCTATATCTCTTTTCATTTTTAAATGAAATGTTACTATTAATTGACTCTGCTACGAGGTAGAGTTTGGAGGCACGTTTTTCACGTGGTTTCCCCAAAAAAACATAATTTAGGCTTATTCTCTAAAGTACACTATTAATTTTTGCGCAATCTTTTTGATGGGCTAGACTGCGGCTTAGGACCAGAATCTGATTGATTTTCTGTAACGCATTCGTGAAGGAAAAGCAGGAAAAGTGGTGGAATCATCGTGGAGGCACACTGCAGAACATTTGAGGGCTGCTTTCCGACATCCACACCAGAGAACTGCATGGGTGCAATCACTTGCGCTTTTGAATCATCCCCTGAAAAACAAGCCGCAGAAAAAGTACACAACACTTGTGAATACGAGCCTTCGCATTGCTTGTGCCCATGAATGATGAATGAATGGATCATTCAAACTCAAACAGGTACACCATTCGCTTGCATTCGAAAAAAAGCGAATGTTCACGAATGATGAGGTATGACAACAAATATTTTTTTTAAACACATTTTTAATACACATTATGTGACCTGACTTGGGTGTTATTTATATTTTTTGAGGTTATTTTTTGTTGTGTAATGTGTTGTTCATCAAAGTATTGCACTGTGAAGTATTCGTTGCACTGTTGTGATTCGTTGCGTCTTTAGAAACTTTTCGCACAAGTTCATACGCATAGTGATATTGTCATTGCCTGCCATTGTTTCAGTTAAGTGAGAAAGGGAACCTGTCTTGTTGACTAAAAGAGAGTGCAGTGAGTGTATTTCTTTGGATTAAGATGAATGATGCCTGAATAGTGAATAGTGTGTAAGGCAATAAATAAGTGAATGCATTCATAAAACGAGACATTCACTGCAGCTCCCTGATTCCACACCTCTCTCCATTGCTTGTTTTGCATCTTCAAAATACTGACTTAACTTTAACAGCCTTATTTATAAACTCGTATTATCGGCCGATTAGGGTTACTACGAGTTTAATCCCATTTAACACTCCAAAATTATTTATAAAAAAAAATACAGCAGTATTAGAGGCGGATTAAGCTAATACGGTTCATAGGAGTATTAAAGGAGGATTAAGGTCGTATTAAGGTCTAAATGTCATTTTGAGGATAAAAGTGTAAGAAAAATATTGTTCAAATTTTTGGAGGAAAAGTGGAAAATTATTTTGGTTTTGTGAATAATTTTAATTCTTTTCCCGCCTTAACTACGAGATAAACAAATTAATATATGAAAACTAATATTTCTTGTTTTGTTTAATATATCCATTTTCGAAAAATTTCCGCCTACCACAAAAAAAAAATAAATCATAATACTCGGGTTCAACGCAATTTAGTTTTTCAGGTAATCTAACTTTTTTTCAACCTCTAATTGAACAGGAGTCACGCATCAAAAGACTATCTGAAAAAACTTAATGCATTGAACGTGCAAAATGAAGTCAGCTGGGATTTGTTTACGTTTATAGTAACCAGAGCTACAGATGGATCATTTTTTTGATGAAAAACTTGACATAAGCAAGGCGTAACTAATACGGGTTGAAAAATATTTTATAAATAAGGATTGGCGTAAGGGAGTATTAAGTGCTACAACTAGTATTAACTAATACGAGGTTGAAACGAGTATTAGTGAAATCTAATAAATAAGGCTGTAAGAGTTCAGGGTTTTTAGCTTTATATTGCCATCTATATTTTTTTATACTTTTTCCAGCCCGTCTTCAAGGTCGTTGTATAAACCGAGCCACGATTCGATTTAATGTTTAGTTTAGTTTTTTTTTTTGTTCGAACTAAAACACCGGTCAACAGCATTTTTGCGCATGGGTTGAACATAACTTATTTTTATTGCTTTTATATCTAGAAATAACAATAAGAACAAAAAATAGTTCTAAATTTGCTTTTAGTAAACAAAAAATGGCAATATTAAAATAAATTAAAAAACACATTAAGAATTGACTTAGAGGTGATTTATTAAAAGATACCGAGCGTCCATTGAAGCTTTGAATGAACAATTTTACCTTTCTTGTCATGTTCCGTAGAAGTTTCTCTTATAACCCCAAATATAACAGCGGTCAGCAAAAAAAAATTTTTTTTTGCGCCTGGGAGTTTTTTGTTGGCCGGCGTAATCGCAGGTGAAAAGATGAAATGTATGCTAGAATAATTCTGCTGCGCACAACAACGACTGGCCTTTTGCCTTCGATTCACACGACTGTAAAAGCGTTTCATTTACAGCTTCTAGAAGCCATTGTAGATGAGTTTATACAGCGAAAAAAAAAAAACAGAATACGTTATTCCTGTGCAATATGCAAACACATACTACCGTACACAACGAGCGACGCAAGAAACACTGCCCCCCACCCTCTAACCTCTCTTCGAAAACGATAGCGCGCAAAGACCGACTTTAATCAAGCGTGAAAATCAAAAATGCTTTAACTTCTTAAAAAGCAAATATTTTCTTCTTCTTAAAAAGCAAATTTTTTATATAAATTTGCTTATATAATCAAAATATATTAGGAAAAACCCATGCGTAAAGAAATTTTTTTTTTTTTTGAGCGGTGTAATTTGTTAAATGAGAAGTATTTCTACCTATTTTTGGAGATGGTGATCAAAAAACAAAGATGGCGGCCCCCTCCCTCCCCGTTGATATCCAGAAAATAAAACTGCGGGAGTCTCGTGGTCCAGTTCATAGGATTGGAGGGACCTAAAATTTTTTTTACGATTCCGAACGGCTAAGTGAAAAAGCGCTGTTCATGGCAGTGTAATTACTGTCGAAAGACTTGCAATTATTTGTGAATGTCCTGGAAGGGTCTTATATGATACGATAATTTAATTCCGTCCTTGGAAGCATTGCTATTTGGCGCTATATAAACTAGGATAATATCACTTTTATTGCTTTTTTCGACAAGCAGTTTTCCAGTGAGTCATAAGTATTACTTTCGATACGATTGATTATTACCTTAAGAAATACCAATACCACCACTTCGAAGCAAAAGGAGTGTTATTTAAAATGACAAAGCCGTTAAGATAAAATACATGATGGGTTCTGGATGTGTTTTGAAAAATTGCGGTATAAAATGTACAGGTGGAGAACAGAAAAGTTTGGTTGCAAATGAAATTATGATTTTTACAGTTTACAGAAATTTGTCATGACATAAACAAATTTTTTTTATAAATCCTCAAAAATATGGACGAGTTTGAATTAAAATCCTAACTATCCTAATCATAACTAATATTATAAATGTGAAAGTCACTCTGTCTGTCCGGATTTCTATGTTACCGTCTCCTGCCCAAACTACAGAACTGATTTAAATGAAATTTTGTACAGAGATAGTCTAGAACCTGAAGAAGGACATAGGCTGTACATTTTATCCCTATATTCCCACGGGAACGGGAACGTATACGGGAACTTAGAAACTACAACTATCCCAGAGTAACATAAACATTAATTTATCCACATATTCCTACGGGAATGGGAGTCCTTACTAATATAAGTGTGAAAGAAGCTCTGTCTGTCCGTCGTTCTATGTTACCATCTCCCGCCCAAACTAATAAACCGATTTAAATGAAATTGAGTACAATGACTGTTCTGAACTTAAGGACGGATATAGGCTGTATTTCATTCGAATATTCCCACGGGAACCGGTCCTCACTATTATTATAAGTGCAAAAGTAGCTCTGTTTGTTCACCATTCTATGTTACCATCTCCCGCTCAAACTAATGAACAGATTAGAATTAATTTTTGTACAAAGATTTTACAGAACCTAAGGAAGGACATAGGCTTTATATTTTATCCCTATATTCCCACGGGAACGGGAACGTATACAGGAACTTAGAAACTACAACACCGATTTCAAAATTTTTTCCACCGTTAGAATGCTACACTATCGCTGAGTAGCATAAACTTTAATTCATCCACATACTCCTACGAGAAAGGGAGTCCTTACTAATATAATAACAATAAGTGTGAAAGTTGCTCTGTATGTCCGTCGTTCTATGTTACCATCTCCCTCCCAAACTAATAAACCGATTTAAATGAAATTTTTTACAAAGATTGTTCAGAACCTGAGGAAGGACATAGGCTATATATTTTTTTCCTATACTCCCACGGGAGCAGGAACGTGTACGGGAACTTTGACACTACAGCACCGATTTCAAAAACTCTTCCACCGTTGGAATACTCCATAATTCCCGAGCAACATAAACTTTTACTCATCCCCATATTCCTTACGGGAACGGTCACCATGTTTCCACGAGAACGGGAGTCCTTACTAATATTATAAGTCCGAAGTTAAATCTGTCTTTCTATTTCTCTTTGTTACCATTAACCACTCAAACTATTGAACAGATTTATATAAATTTTGGTATAGAGACAATCTAGAACCTGAGGATGGACATATATGTTATGCAATATGTTTTATCCCTGTATACCCATGGGAACGGGAACTTGGAAAATACAGCCAACCGTTATAATACTACCCTATTCCCGAGTAATATAAACTTTAAGTCATCCTCCGGAAACGGCCCTCATATTCCCACGGGAATGGAAGATTTTAGTAACATTATAAATTCGAGATTAACTCTGTCTGTCTGTTTTTCTTTGTTTATATTTACCGCCCAAACTATTGAACCGATTTATATGAATTTTGGTACAGAGATAATCTAGAACCCGAAGATGGACATCCTTACTGATATTACAAATCCAAAACGTTTTGATTTCCCGTTTTCCTTTAATTCCCACTGATTGGTCATTATAAATAAGGCTCAGACGCTTTAAGTTGCAGGTGTTCGTTTAGAAAAAAATCCCATGGCAACTTTATGCGGCAGAATCACGTGTATCAATCCCACAAAACCTTTTTATTTCGCAAAAGATGGAAAAAATAAGAACGTCGTGTGCAAACATATACTTAAATAAAATAATATAACAATGGTTTACTGAAAATCATGAATGTGTCTTATTATATAAATAAGTAGCCTAAAAAATTAAGAATGCTGCCGAAAGTCACTATTCCACGCGAACGAAGTCGCGGGCACAGCTAGTAAATAAATAATTTGAAACGCTGGTAGTCTGCTTTGAAAAAACCTGCATTATTTTTAACCTTTTCTACACTAAGTGTAGAAATAGAAGTATGTATTTATTTAGTAAATCAAAAAAGTTGTAACAAAACATTGTCAGAAATAGATTCATGTCATTCTTTACTTAAATTCTTAAAATATCCTCAAATAATATAAAAGTGTAGGTATTTTACCGAATATTGTTCATCTTCATCCATCCATGCAAATGGCAAAAAGATTTTTATTTGATTTTATTCTTATGGAGATTATTAAAGTGCACTTTGTCCTTTCTGAATTTCTTGCCAGACCAGGAAGACATTGTGCCTCCGAGATATAAAAAGAAGAAAAAAAACATGAATACCTTTTTGAGCACAAAGACGTTTTGTGCATCTTGAACGAAAATGCATTCAAACTTCATATTGTTTGCTTGTGTGGAACATAAACGCCCGGTGGCTTCGTCCTCGGCGTCGTCGTCGTCGGTAGAGAGTCATATCACTTTTCTTAGCGGCGGCAAACGACAGCATATCGAAGTCAGTTTGAAATTCTACACACATGCTCACCTTTTTATGTAGGTAAGGTACATAGTTTCCTATCAGAGCCAACGACTGAGTGAGCTTTCTGCTTACAAAAAAAAAAAAAAATAGACTTTTTGTTCCAGATCACTGGGTTTCTTCAACAGTTGGCACATTTTGACGATTTTCATTTTGATGAATATACTGGAGAAGATAAATCGTAAGAATTGATTCCGTTTTCTAACTCGTAAAGCAAATCGCAGATGTAAAGGCAAACGGTCTGAATAAAATATGAAGGGTAAAAGGATTTCTTGTGCGCTTTCATTGTGAATTTCCCTTTTGTTTGACAATTTCGATGTGCTCCTTGACACTGACAAGGGTATCTATAAAGTTGCCATTAAGGCTTACATTTCTTTTTTTTTTATTTTATTTTATTAAAATGGAATAAAAGTCAAGGCTGGCAGCGAAGTTGAATGCTGAAAGCAGTTACTTATTTCCAAGATAATTATATCTTACTATTTTTAGAATGTCCATTTTCAGTATTCGATTTCTCGGATTGTGAATTAAATAACGTATCACATTTACAAAAGACTGTCTGATAAATATGAAAAAAAAAAGTAATAATAATTCCCAGACATTTGATGAGTTTTTGTATTGTTCGTTTCAGGATATCCACAACCCATGTATCGATGGCTAAAAGATGGTTTACCAGTGGGAGACTATTCATCGAGTCAATATTACAGGATACACAATACCCGACGAGAGGATGCAGGAAGCTATCAATGCATTGCCAAGAACGATGCTGGTTCTATATTTAGTGAAAAAATTGACGTCGTAGTTGCATGTGAGTATACATTATTATGTGTGGGATAAAGACTCATACAAATAAAGCCTTAGAAAATTGTTAATTACTGAACTCTTTTGTTGTGGATTATATTTTATGATGAAGATGACAAATCAATCGAATGTGATTAAAGCTTTAATGGAAAATGTGTTAGAATAGCACCAATCCTCCATTATAATTAATTGCTTTATGAAATGTCCGCATCTTTAAAATTGTTACTTTGGTAGTTTTGAACAACTTCCTGATACTTTTTAATCCATGTTGTAAACTCGATGTTGTTATTAAAAATGTGGTATTGACTGAACTCTTACCTAGTTTGTGATATCTAAATTATAGGAAAATACATAAGTGTTTTGACGTTGTTCGGGTTGATTTTTTGTGTTTGCAGTAACTCCAAAGCCAGATTTTTGGTGTTAAAAAAAGGGATTGTTAATCGAAAGTAAATTTTTATTCATGTTTAAAGGCTGCGCAGTTTTCATATGAGTTGTGAATGTTTGGGTGTTTATTCTGTGATTACTCAAAGGAGGGACTTAGTTTCACTATTCTCATATGTGTAGAGTGCGAGTGATTTAATTGGCACAATGAAGTGAGACTGTGAGCGTAGTTTACAGTCAGCTTTGTATCACTGTCGCATCTTTGAACCAAGTTATTATATAACTTGGTTCTTAGAGTTTTTGTAGAGCCCTTTGAAATAATGAAGATAGAGTAAGTTGGTATGTGGTCTTATCCTACATCGAAGGAGCCTTTAACAACGTCACTGATAAACCTCGAAGTACCTAGACAGCTCACTGGTCGACTTAATTACCCTCATGTTATATAAGAAGATAATCATTGCCAGAAGACTGATAATGCTTTAGCAGTCTTTGACTGGAGATCTTAAGACCAAAGAAAATTGTTATCTAGGATTCATGCATGATGTTTGACTTCGTTTGAAAAGGGGATTCCGACTACCGGTTATCGACTACCGGTTACCGACTACCTGGTCGAGGTCATCGCTCTTGCAGTGTGACCACGAGTCAGTTTTATAATGAAGTTGTCGACCCTGTTTATTTGAGCGCCGTTGTAAAGGATCTCATTGGGATATTATTTTTTATACTCCGACTCTGGTGTTCTGTGTAATCCAAGACAGGTACGCAGACACTGTCTCTCAAACACCCGAATCTTTTCCATTTGAGACTCTCTCTGTAGCATTGAACCACACGGGGCGCCCATAGACAATACAATCATTGGCCTTATGTCGGCCATGTAGCAAATCACCTTCACTCTGCTATCAAGTTGACTGCTGTGAAACAGTCGCCTTGTCAGAGCAAAAGCTCCTCTAGCCCTGGCCAGAGCTGCATCCATATGTTTGTTAAAATATAGATACTGATCTAGCCAGATGCCGAGGTACTTGACTACTACTTTGTTTGGCAGTGGGTTACCATACAGATCAACGATCACCAGCTTGCGCCAGTTCTTTCTCGTATCCCATGAGGCCCGAGCCAACGGGGTTCTAAACACAATTGTTTCCGATTTCTGAAAGTTGATTTTCAACTTCCAGTCATCGCAATATTGCTGGATCTTATCGAAGTCACTCTGCAAAAGCGTTCTGAGGACTTCGATCTTTGGACCTGTTCTGTACGCAATAAGGTCGTCGGCGTACGCTATAGCATGGTGAAGGGAACCAATTAGATCGCCGGTGAAAATGCTAAACAAAATAGGCGAATTCACCGCCCCCTGTTGTAGACCGTTCTGTATTTTAAAAGTTCTGGTAGAAGTTATATTGCAACTTTTCACAACAAACGTTCTACCATGAAGCATGTCATTAAGAATATATAGCAGTGGTTTACTCATGCCATACCTGATCAACTTATAGAAAAGACCGTCTAGCCAAACGGTATCGAAAGCCTTCTCCAAGTCAACCAGACATGCACCCGTACACTGTTTTTTGGTTTTCTTCCATTGAATATCAGATACTAGCTTAGACGCGGCATGTATGGTATCATGACCCGCCTTAAAACCGAATTGATTTTCTGGAATAATATTTTTGTCCTCAGCCCATGTGGACAGTGCTCTATTGAGAACCTTCTCGAATACTTTGCTGATACTCGGAAGAAGACTAATTGACCGGAGATTTGTTGGATTGGAACCATCCTTCCCTTTTTTAAGGAGAGGATGGACCACTGCCGTCTTCCAACGCACTGGATAATATGCATTATTCAGCGCATTGTTGAGCAACGTGGTGTATATGTCCACCGCTTCCGAGGGGAGGTTTCGCAACACAACATTGGGTATGCCGTCAACTCCTGCTGACTTCTTTTTCTTTATTTTGTGAAAGATGTCCACCAGGTCCGTCTTAGAAACGAACAGGGTGTTATCCCCTTTTCGCCCAGCGATGACTGCATTTGCAAGTCGGTCGTGATTGAACCTAGTGAAACCAGAATAATTCTCGGATCGCCAATGCGAGGTCTCGTCTCTAAGATAGAAGTGTCCGACAAAGGCTCTGTTCTCAAGGACGTAATTCGGGAGAATGCACTCATTCACCTTATATATTTGCTCGAAAAAAACACCCACAGTCTCTACCTTCTCCTGAGCATCTTCCACTATAAAGTGGTCATCATCCAAAATGGCGTCATCTGGATCAATTCCTAATGTAAGAAGTAAGTCTTTGTTCTCTGTCGTCCTTTGGAGTTTAATACTCTGAAGGTCATTTTGATCTTTTTTGCTGAAGATTTTGTTTATTTCCGGAAACATACTCGGGTTGTTGGACTGCACAGCCCGAATTTTATTGTTCCAGAAACATGAAATGGAAATTCTACAGTTTTCTTTAATAAGTTGTTGGAGATTTTTGATCTGTGACCTCAGAGTTCTAATCTCCAAATCGTGTCGGTCAGTAAACCTCCTGTGCAAGAGTTTGAGTCTTGACAGGAGTCTACTTTTTTTTGTAAAGTGCGTCTATTGTCGCATTTCTGTACATGTTCGTTGGATCGTTTTGCCCATACTCAGGAATTGTCCTGTCCATTGTTCTACGGATTGCATCCTCCATACTTTGCTGGTATCCATCGATTTCAACGTTCGACAGGTTCCTGTTGCATGGCGGCGCAATACCGCTCGAACGAAGTTCCCTTGAGACGGCACCGGAAAAGCGCGGCCAACGTGTCTTACCGTAGTTGTAAGAGTGCGTCGGCACGTACTCCTCCAGTTCCACCTGGTCACTCGGAAGCAGTATGACGGCGGCAAGTCCACAGTGGTGACTGTCGTACTCAACCGTTGTCAAACAATTTTTCGTCCGTCGAAGAATGTCGTCGGTTAGTTTTAGTCTTGAGTCTAAAAGTAATAGATCCAAATATGAGCCATTTCGAGGATATGAAGGCCTGTCAGTAGCCAGCATTTCGACTTTAAACTCAATGCGGTGAAGTCCCAGCCAATTGAATAGCTGAGTCCCGAAAAATTCAGAAATCGAAAAAGTGTTTCGAGCTCTGTTATAAAACATGAATTTTGAGAAGCCTCCGGCGCATAGATCGCGACCACGTACAACCGCCTCCCCTGTTGGAGAGGGATGCATACGATACACGCTTCAAGCGACTGGAATCGGCGTACTTTATCACTATATGAGCAATGCCCATACGTAAGAAGATCGCAACCCCACCCGCGAAAGTCGAGTTGGGTCGGTTCCTCCTTACGATAATGTAATTATTATTTTTGGGTTTCTTGAGCCTCATATGCGGCAATTTCGTTCGTTTAATGTCTGTTGTTTCACCCATAAGGCGTATATTCGGCATTCGTTGTGGATGGTCAGTAAACTTCGATTGTTATGTTGGTTGAGCTTTATTAGGATGGGGATGCAAATCCAAATGCAAAATACGCCATGAATCTCTAACGACTCAGTTATATGCTTCTGAAGGCTGGAGATCGATAGATTCGGATCATCAGCAAAACTTATACTTGTAGCTGCAATGTTTTTGACTGAGCGTGCATTACGATAACGGACGGCCTTATGACATCAGCAACGCCTTCATTTTATTCACAATTGTACTGAATAGGGTTGCGAAATCGGTCAATTATGACGAACATAATCGCGTAATGCGCGAAACCCATCTGCATTTGAATCGCAACTTTTGAAGTAAGTTCTAAAAACTTGCTTATACTTGTAGCTGCTATGTTTTTGACTGAGCGTGCATTACGATAACGGACGGCCTTATGACATCAGCAACGCCTTCATTTTATTCACAATTGTACTGAATAGGGTTGCGAAATCGGTCAATTATGACGAACATAATCGCGTAATGCGCGAAACCCATCTGCATTTGAATCGCAACTTTTGAAGTAAGTTCTAAAAACTTGCTTATACTTGTAGCTGCTATGTTTTTGACTGAGCGTGCATTACGATAACGGACGGCCTTATGACATCAGCAACGCCTTCATTTTATTCACAATTGTACTGAATAGGGTTGCGAAATCGGTCAATTATGACGAACATAATCGCGTAATGCGCGAAACCCATCTGCATTTGAATCGCAACTTTTGAAGTAAGTTCTAAAAACTTGCTTATACTTGTAGCTGCTATGTTTTTGACTGAGCGTGCATTACGATAACGGACGGCCTTATGACATCAGCAACGCCTTCATTTTATTCACAATTGTACTGAATAGGGTTGCGAAATCGGTCAATTATGACGAACATAATCGCGTAATGCGCGAAACCCATCTGCATTTGAATCGCAACTTTTGAAGTAAGTTCTAAAAACTTGCTTATACTTGTAGCTGCTATGTTTTTGACTGAGCGTGCATTACGATAACGGACGGCCTTATGACATCAGCAACGCCTTCATTTTATTCACAATTTTACCGAATAGGGTTGCGAAGTCGGTCAATTATGACGAACATAATCGCGTAATGCGCGAAACCCACCTGCATTTAAATCGCAACTTTTGAAGTAAGTTCTAAAAACTTGCATGCGTCGCCGTCGTTCGATTCTTAAACGATCTGTTATCGTAAATGGCAAATTTTCAACTTCTGTTATAGCACTTCCTATAACAGCTGAGTTTGACAGGTATCAAGTGCCAGTGCTACCAATTTGAAATCAGGAATTGAACCCATTTTTTAAACTTTTAAGTACGAGGAACTTGTATCTATCTGAGGGAAAAAAATCGAGAACTTGTGAACCTTTAAAAGAAAAAACAATAAAAGAAACATCTTGATGCGAATTCAAATCGCTTTATTACTTTTTTATGACATAGAACGAGACCAGCCAGCCATAGCCGATTAAAAAAAAGCTCCAAATGCTGTGGTGTCAAATTTATGGATTTCATTCGAATACAAACCATCCACGTTTTTGCTTTTAACTCTGTAGAAATCTACAATTTTAACCTGTCTGATGCAAGTTGTAAAAACACTTAACTCGGATCTTGCTTCTTGCGCCATCAGTTCACATTTTACAGCTTGACCTCTCAGCATGAAGAATTGCACCGTTTGCCACAGTTCTTCTTTGCGCATCTATTCATAAACTATCATTAACTTGCTTAAGCATGCATGACCCTACGTCATCAAAACTGAACTTCTGACGATGCAGTCTTCACTTAGAAACCATAAATTATGCACATTTTTTAGAAATGCGAAGCAATTTTCTTTAATTGACCGCATTTGCATATGAACACAAACATCTTTAGCTTCTTTTTATGTTGATTCCAAGAAGACTTTCTCATGACCCAAAAATAATAAAAAACAAAACTGCAAGACGTAACTGTACACCCATCGTGCTTCATTTGTATATCAGAATTAATTGCTTCCAATTGAATTCGCAACTGCATCATAACATCGATCTCTTAATTTACAAAAAGATGCTCGAGAGCATTCTGCGTTCTTAGACAAACTCCATAAGTGAACTCACTTTTGTTTTTTTTTCTTATTTTTCTTCCAGACATGGGCATATTTGAGGATCAGCAAGAGGGGCGTCTTGGAGTGCACTCCGGCCATCCGGCAGTTTTTAATTTGCCACCAATCGAATCAGTACCAATGCCATCAGTGATGTGGCAAACCGAAGAGGGTCCGCTCAATTATGACATCAAATATGCCTTCACGAAACCAAATCAGTTAATTATCCTCAGTGCGGATGAAAGTGATCGAAAGGCTTACAGAGCCCGCGCTATCAACACTCAGCTGGGCAAAGAAGAGAACAGTGCTTTCATTCATTTGAATGTAAGCGGCGATCCATACACTGAAGTAGCTCCCGAAATAATAATCCATCCAGAGGATATGAAACTCAAGCGGGGTGAACAAGTGGCCGAGTTGCAGTGCATTGCGAACGCGAGGCCACTTCATGAGATCGAAACACTCTGGTTGAAAGACGGTATCTTGGTGGAGAACGCTGGAGTTCAGCATACACTCAATGACCCATGGAACAGAACATTGGCTTTGCTTTCGGCTAATCTGACGCACTCGGGTGAGTATACGTGCCAAGTGCGATTGCGTTCGGGAGGATTTCCGACAGTGACGTCCACAGCCAAAGTTGAAGTTCAAGAACCGCCGACATTCTTCACTGCAATGCGATCAGAGACATACGGTGAATATGGAGCCGTAGTGACGTTGCCCTGCGACGTTGTTGGTGATCCAACACCGGCCGTTACTTGGTATAGAAATGCCGAACCCATTGATACCGCCGACACGAGGTTGGTTGAAATCAAAGCAACATTATTTTAAAAGACCTAATGGAGCTCTTCCCCTTTACAGATATTCGTTGAAAGAAGATAATTCACTGGTGATCAAGAAGCTGACGATTGATGACTCGTCGATGTTTCAATGCCTTGCATCGAATGAAGCTGGCGAAAAGTCCTCATACACATGGCTCCGAGTTAAAAGTAAGTTGCTCTTTTGATCTGCTCAGCTAAGAAATTAATTGTCTCTCCACCGCTAACCGCTGCCAATATATACTCATACAAAAATGTACTTAACTCATCCCATTTATAGAAGATCATTCGTCTGAAAAGGATGCTCTTGTCGTTGGTGGCAATGCTTTACATAAAGATATTATAATTGCTAATGCTGAAACTAACACAATTAAGCAAAAACATCTGCCTACTAACTATTATAGAGATTTTTTAAAACGCGTTAAACGCTTCGCTCAGCCACGTATAATTCGGGTGAGAGCATCGCATTCTGGAGCGACTGGTAGACGCAAGGATTTTCGCTTTGGTATGGGTCCATATAGTCTTAAGATTTCCTTAATACATTTTATGCACCTAAACAGTTGGTTTCGTTTTTTGTTCTTATTCATGCACATTTTGTAGTTGGTTAAGATTTTATACTCACACGGTTTTGGGTTAAGCACATTCGTTGTTCATTTCAAATTCATATTCAAATTCATATTTCATTTTTAGCTTTTAGTTTTTAGAGGTAAAATATAGTTTTTGCAATATCCTCATAAAGATGTCACGGGCATTTGTCGTTTAATGGCATTCTGCCTTCTATGTCATATGGGCCTAGTTATATAAGGGATATTCAATTTGACCTCGCATAGTTTAGTACTCAAATGGTGAGACTCGTAAAAAAATACATTAATAAAGTTTATTGACCGTGCAGTTGTCTACAAAAATAATGTCACATTACTTTTTTCTCTTTCGATTTTATAAAACCTGTCATTGGATCTTGAATAAAGAAAAAGAAACACTTGCGGATTTTTGACATTTCATTTATGTCTGTGTATTTAACTAAGCACTTTTTATATTTTTTATCTTTTTCATCTTAAGTCACTACGAAATAAATGCTTTGGTTTTTAGAAATTATGTTTCGAAAGTAATTTGACACTGCTTTTTCGCGAGGAAGTTAACCTTCTTGTCGATGGTTGAATGTCTTTTTTCATGAAAGTCATCGCAATAAAGTACCCTAATTATAATAACTAATTAGTGGCGTAACTATAGACAAGTAGGCCCAAGTCAGAATCTCACCAGAGGGCCCTCACTACCAGCACATTTTTTAGAATGGTTCCATTTTTATTTAGTTCTTAATTTTTTTACAGCCGCTTCCGTCTTCATTTTTTTCTTTTCTCCTTTTTTGAACACACCTCGAATAAAGGCGTTTGTTAGAGCTCATTAATGTTTTATCTGAAACACGAAGAAAAAATAATGTTAGCAAATAAATCCCGATAGTGTAACTTTTTATTTATTCAGAAAAATTAAGCAAAAGAACAATTTATGTACGTTCAAACTTGAACTCTAGCATTTACTCGAACGGCATTGAACCCCATACAGGTTGGTAATGTCGGTATACAAAAATTACACTCTCATATGAGTGAGGGGGAGAGAAAGGGCCGTAGGTGAGAGATGCAAACGCTGTCGATCACGGCAGCGAGTTGGGATTGAAAGGAAAGTGCTGAAAGCGCAACGTCGCGTAGTACCTGTTTAAAGTTTTACTTTTCCTGCGTTTCTTAAAACACTTTTTTTGCAATACCACTTTTTGGGGGCGTTCTGGTGCTCGAGACCCTAGTTTCTGAGAATGGTAACAGGTGGTTGCTACGCAACTGTAACTGATGACACTTTTGGATCTTAAAATTACTTGTCTTGAATGATTTAAGCTACGTATACTCAGAAGCTTGATTCTGCCACTAGGATTTTTTATGAATGATTCATTTAATGGATCAAACACTAAGCGTTACAGAGTCAGTGAGTTATTTATAATGAGGTTCCTTCCAAAAATTTAATCACAGGGATTTTCTGTTTTTTACGGTTTACAATATTGCTTTGACGTTGGTTCGTGTAATAGACAGCGTATCGTGACTCCAACTCAAAGAAAAACGTTCACTTTGGTTGAGTTTTTGATCGTTTCGCCGCGCCGGTAAAAAGAAAAAAAACCAAAATCATGTCAAAGCGAACACATGTGATGGGGTGGAAGCCGAAGCGTGATTGTGATGGCATTATTTTCGGTAGCATCTGATTCAAAGAAACTGTTGCTATTTTCGATTGATATTTGATACATGCAAATGCGTATAAATCTTTATATTTTTAAAATAAAATGAACGGGATATGGTCTAGTGTTTTTCTCACAAACATATCTTGAGAGGAAATGGAAGGGACCTACAACGAACGGATAGTCAAAAAGGCGCTTTTCATGACAATGAATATACTATCGGAGGTTAGTCGATTACTGACTAAAAGCGATAACCGTGGACAAAACACTTTTTTTGTTTTCTGTTGGTATTCGAACTACGAACATTCCGCGTAACAGGTTAACCATTACGCCACAGGCATCAGATTAAACATCTTCCCAAAAGTAACCAACTGATGTTCATTCTTTCAACTTAAAATCTCTGAGAAGGGAGCTGATAAGCAGATTATCACTATTCAAAAGTTACCGACTAGAAAAAAGTTCTCTGTTGTTTCTTGGACATTGAGAGTGCTTTTGATAATATCTCAAATGAAACCGTTAATGGAGCACTGCAAAGGAAAAACATTTCGATTACCACAGTAAAGTGAGTGTTTGCAAAGCCTAGTACTCGAATGGAAAATTTTTTAGAATTGTAAGAACCATAGATTGTCCACAAGGTGGGGTTCTGTCAACTCCCTGACTAGTTAAGTAATAGACGAAGTAATTGGGAAACGAACCCAACCCCCCTGGACGTAAGGTGTATTGGCTTTGCCAATAACATCGCGCTAATAGCTTGTGGAAAATTCAAAGAAATCCTTTGCGACATAATGCAAAGTGGCTTGATAGCCATAAAGAAATGGTGCATTTCGGAGGGAGTGAACATCGACCCGAACAAAATGACAACAGGTCCGTATACCAGATGAAGAACCTTTCCTCTCATGAAATCCATCACACTGAACAGAGAAAAAATGGAAGCAACAAAAGAGGTAAAGTATCTAGGCGTGATCTTTGATAGGGTAGAAGAATCTGCAGCTGAAAAAATCAATAAATAAAATAGAATTTCAGTCACAACATGATGATGGGACCGAACATAACCTATGGAGCGGCTGTCTGGTTCAAGACAACCGTCCTGATAACCACTAAAAAAGCACTAGAAAAAGTTAAAAGTCTTGTTTATCAGGAGCAACGAAGAGCTGTCCAACTACAGCACTGAAAGTATTCTTAAATCTTACACCTCTACTAACTGTCGTAAGGAGGACAGCAAAACCAACGCTGTTTGAGATTTGGCAAAGTAAATCATTAAACAGATGGTGTTCTAAAACCAAACGAAAGAAATGTCATGTAAAACTATTTGCGACTCATTGACATCCCTAAATAATGCCAAGGAATTCAATTGCGTTGGACTTCTAAACACTGAATTAAGAAGCGAAAAAACAGCGGAATAAATAAAACTAAAATAAATAAATAGGAGGAGCCCTTGTGGGAATGGGGGACCTTAAATTTGTTTGCCGATTCCGAACATCTAATGGAGAAAGCTCTTTACATGGCAATGAAATCACTATCGGAGGGCTTGTTAATTCCTCGTAGGCAAGCGAACTGCTATTTATGGGTCAAGAGCTAAAATCTATTTACTTATAGGACAACTTTCAAGCATATTCTTGGCAAAGTCTATGCAATATATACATTTTACTTAAGTTTGACATTAACAAGCATATTGCGATGATGTATCACACACTCAAGCTGCAATCAAAACCACAATATCTCACAAGTTCAAAGTTTTATCAATAAATCAATATCATTGGTTGCAAGGACGTGTAAGAAATGTAGAAAGCATCAGGCAGACGAATTGGTAGAAGCAGAACCAAAGGTTACGAACATTAAGAACTTCGAGATCATCCTCTCAGAGATAGCGAGGCTCTCGTACTCCAAAGGCAAAAATTCATCGGATCATACCACATCAACGAATGAAATCTCAAATTTCTAAGCGCTATTAAGTTACTCGATTTTCTGCTTGGCCAAAGGCAACTCTTTCCAGCCTGCACATTTCTTATTCACTGTCTTTGATATCCATCTGTAGCTTTTCCTGAGGACCAAGACTATTTTGTTCTTCTTTGGTAAATGGGAAAATAATGTTATATCTTTAGTGTGATAATACTTTGTTTTATAAGAATTATTCGACGCTTGTAATGGGTGATTTTTTAGCTGGTTTGGTTTTGGCAACACTGGTTTTGACAGCTAACGTGTGTTTAGTACCTTGTGTCACTGTCAAACAGCTTCAGTTTGGTTTGCAATTCAACCATGGATCGTCTTACAAATGAACAACGCTTGCAAATTATTGAATTTTACTATCAAAATTCGTGCTCGGTTCGAAATGTTCGAAATGGCATTATTGGGCCATATTTCTTCAAAGATGATGCGAATCGCAGCGTTACTGTCAATGGTGAACGCTACCGAGCGATGATAACAAACTTTTTTTTGCCCGAAATGGAAGTTCTTGCATGATATGTGGTTTCAACAAGACGGTGCCACATGCCACACAGCACGGGAAACAATGGCGCAATTGCGAGGCGAGTTTGGTGAACAGTTAATTTCACGTTTCGGGCCGGTCAATTGGCCGCCTAGATCGTGCGATATCATCTCCATAGCAAGCCCCCGTTTACTCCCTATGACAGGGACATATTAAAAGATAAATCCAACATTCGGGTGAGCAGAGGCACGGTGGTGAACCAATTGTGATATCATGCGGTTTGTGCCGTGCATTGGAGCTGTGCTACAGTGTGAAAAGTACCCCAACTCGATAATCTCTTGGGACTACCAATGGTAGCGTCTTTTCACAGTTATAGGATATCGTGAAACAGGTTGAAGCGTTTTTAAGACTTGGTGTACATTCCAAATACACAACGTCCGGGCGCCTGAATCCAAGCACCTGTTTGTCGTCGGTAAATGTATTCATTGAAAAATTGGTACTGATGAAAATAGATCAAATTTTTCTGATCGGCCAAATATGTCATTTCTATTCTATTTCTCTCTCTCTCTTTCTTTCTCTCTTCTTTTGCATAGGATCTCAGATTACCATTTAAAAGTTGATTCCGTATTTTATCCACCTTGGAATACTTCCATATGCAGTTTGAAACTCTGAAGTAAAACTATTTTCACCGTATTATTTGGTCGATTGGCATTTGTCAAAGTGAGGTTTTCAGTATACCCTGCCATTTCATCACGGGAAAATTTACTAACGAACAACAACTGCAAGTTGTTGAAATTCATCATCAAAATTCGTGTTCTGTGAAAAATGTGCATCGTTTGTTATGGCCATGTTATGGTCATCATATTCGACCGTGCTGTTATCACCAAGTTTACTTTGTTGGACATTAAACCATCGACATCCATGCCTACAGTGCTTTCCGAATAGAATATTGCAGTGGTAGCGTCCAGTGCTGTGAAATGTCAATTCGTGAAATGTCAATTCGTTCTCAGCAATTGGGCAGGGTGTTACTTAACCATATGGAAAATTTGACATGTCGATTAGGGTTTGAAAGCCCATAAAATTCAACTTGTGCAAGAATTGAAGCCGAGTGACCTACCACAAGGTCTAATTTTTGATGAATGGGCCTTAGAACAGCTCCATGAAAATCCGCTGTTTCATCGAAAATTTGTGTTCATCGATGTGGCTCATTTATGGCTCAACAGATAGGTTAATAAGTAAAACTGTCGCATCTGTATTGATGAACAGCTACATGCAATACAAGAATTACCAATGCATCCGGAAAAGACGACAGTTTGGATTGGTTTATGGACTGGTGGCATCATATCTCCATTTTTCTTCAAAGACGACCGTGGAAGAAACGCATCCCTCAACGGCGAACGATATCGAGCCATGACACACGAGTTTTTTTTTTGCCCAGTTGAGTTGAACTTAGTTGACATGTGGTTTCAACAAGACAGTGCCACATACCACACATCAGATGTAAAAAAATATGTTGAAGTATGATTATTGGGTAGCTTATCTCTTGAAATGGCCTGTAAGTTGGCCGCCAAGATCATGCAGTCGTTAGTTTATGTGAACAAGCCAAACACGATTGTAGCATTACATAATACTGCTACTATTGACACCCATGCAAGTTGCTTAATAATTTCTTCAAAACGGTAATTCCCGTAGGAACATCAAACATCTTTTGCAGCCAGACTGGGATATCTAGCATTAGTTACTAGCAGTAGATCTTTGCTAGTTACCCTCAAGATCGTAAATGATGTACATTTATTCTATTTCTAGTCGATTCAAATTATTGAACGTACTTGGGTTTCCAGCTGTTTAAGTTAGGCAACAGAGTTTTATATCTGACCGCTTTTATGAAATATCATGAGATGGCATTACCAGCTGTAACAAAAGAAAAAAAAAATCTCTTTAACCATTTTTCCTGTGGCCATTTCATGTGACGGTGACCTACTTTGATAGTTACTCATATCGATTTTGCCTTTTCCCGGAATAAAAAAGCGAAAAAAGTTAAAATATTCAAATTTTATAAATAGTTCTTAAAGTCAATATCAATTCATCAAACATTAATCCGAACATCTTTTCAAAGCCAAACCTACAATGTTTTGTCTTTGCTCCACCAAAACACCCTTATAATAAATTCAACCCAATTTGTGGATTCAAAGTTCCATTCTGCCTCCAATCGCTATCGCTATCTCTGTCCCTGTCCTTGTCACAAGACATTGGTTTCGACAATTTATAAGTTAGAATTTTACTGTAACCCCATTTCTTGCTGCATTTTACTCTATTTTAACTTTTTGAAGGATCGACTACGTCGCCCGCTGTCGTACCGTGGAATCGTCATGGGAAAACGCGTCGACAATGAATAATGCCAGTCGGCAAGTGAATGAATTTTAATGAGAAAGGCATTTGTATCAAAGTTGAAACGATTTGAATTGGAATGTCTGGGAATATTTTATTTAGTACGCGATTTTTATAAGATGATTATCTTTTGCAAAAGTTTTTTTTTTTTCAAACAAATTGCAAACGTTCGTCGCTCAAGATGCCTGTGCATTCTGTGAGAAGAATTTTCTAGTTGCACATTATTTTATGTAATTGGTGTGAAAAAAATACTGCAGCTTTCTCTGCTGTTGTGACCAGACATTTCTTAGAATTGTGTTAAACTACTTTGGCCACTCAGTTTGTGTGTGTAACACAAGTTAGAGGCTGAGACTAAGAACCCAATGTACCTAAGACGTTGATTGTTGTTTCAATGTTTCTCTGTTCTCGGTCTTGAATATTATAGTCACTAACTTAAAGTCCAAATTTTCGAAACCAATTTCTTTTTTTTTTTTGGGTAAAATCAATATTCACTTTTTCAGTTGTTAGTTAGAAGCGTAAAACGTTGTTATTAGATTAGATTAGATTAGATTTTTCTTTATTTTGGTTTTTTTTTTTTAAGGGAAGCGTAAGATATTTTCTATAGAGAATTACAAGCATGGCTTTTAAAACATTTAATATAAGAGATTATACAATTTCTATTTAAATATTATAAAAACGAGTATATATATTTTTTTTCACAAGAAAAGATCTAGGTTTAATCCTAACTTATATTATAAATGTGAAAATCACTCTGTCTGTCCGGCTTTCTATGTTACTGTCTCCTTCTCAGAATACTGACCTGATTGAAATGAAATTTTGAATAGAGATAGTTTAGAACCTGAAGAAGGATATAGAAGGGATATATATATTATCCCTATATTCCACGGGAACGGGAACGTATACGGGAACTAAGAAACTACAACACCGATTTCAAAAATTTTCCGCCGTTAGAATGCTACACTATCCCTGGAGTAGCATTAACTTTAATTCATCCACATATTCCTACGGGAAGGGGAGTCCTTAGTAATATTATATGTAAGTCCGAAGTTAAATCTATCTGTCTATTTCTCTTTATTACCATTAACCGCCCAAGCTATTGAACCTATCTATATGAATTTTGGTACAGAGACAGGCTAGAACCTGACCACTGATCCAATTTAAATGGAATTTTATTCAGAGATAGCCTAGAGCCTGAGGAAGGACATGGGCTTAATAAGTAATCCCTATATTTCGACGGGATCGACATCTTAAAACTGCTGGATCGATTAAAGTTCTTTCACTGCGGGGTGATTTCTGTCAAACTGTCGAAAATACATTTGACCTGAGTAGAAATGTCTATCTTGATCTTCAAATAAAAATCGGCAATCGGGAATGGCTGTGTGAAAGGTCGATTTCGGCGCCGGCTAATGAGATAGTTAACCATATAAACTAATAAATTATGTTTGACGTATTGGGGGTTGTCGCATGTCTATCAATAGACAATATTATGGACACTGATCAAGTCACATCATACCCTATAGAGTTTCTCAATTTCTTACGATTATTAGGAGTGGCAGCAAGTTGGTGTTCCAGTAATTCAATAATGAGTAATCCAGAATTGTACACAGCTACAAATTACACATCTGGGATGCGGCACTATAAAATTTTAATAATGACTGGAACGTCAAAAGGAGAAAACGTTTTGATTCCCCGTTTTCCTTTAATTCCCACTGATTTGTCATTATAAATAAGGCTCAGACGCTTTATAAATTGCAAGTGTTCGTTTAGAAAAAAAATCCCATGGCAACTCTATGTGGCAGAATCACGTGTATCAATCCCACAAAACCTTTTTGTTTCGCAAAAGATGGAAAAAACAAGAACGTTGTGTGCAAACATATACCTAAATAAAATAATATAACAATAGTTTACTAAAACGCACTTATTTGCAAAATAAGTAGCCTAAAAAATTAAGAATGCTGCCGAAAGTCACTATTCCACGAGGACGAAGTCGCGGGCACAGCTAGTTGACTATAAGAATTAAATTAAATTTGTTTTTTTTCGCAAAATACGTTTCATTAGCAAGAAATCATAAAGAAGAAGGTTTTATAAAAATATTACAGCAGTAAAATATTCAAACATTAGATTATAGAGAATACAAAAATTAGGTGGGCTCTATGTTGAGCTAAAACATAACGAGGATAATATTTTTTTTGGTTCAAAACATATTCAAATAAGTATTCCTATATTTCCTGGCATGAAAAGCAAATTGTAATAGCAACTTCCAGCCACAATCTCCATTCAAGACTTTGGCGCATTCTTCAAAAGTCAGGAAACTTTTGTTGAAATAAAGTCTAGAAAACTCTTGCAGAATGGGGAAAACCCCCATAAAGTGAAACACATCTTCATTTTCATTAAAATTGCAGAGTGAACAATTAGGGGTTAAATCGTTTCTATGTGGTCTATAATTAAGTTCAATCATTTCCGTTCTCAATTCAAAAATCAGGCTCATTTCTGCAGTTGTAAACTCTTCCCTGAAATAGTTATCTACACTCAGACACAGATTTAAGCGGCAATATGTAGTTCTTGAAGATGAACCTCTATAGCCCTACTAAGACAGAGATGAAATATGCTTTCATCTACAATTGAAATGTAGTTGCAAAAATTGGTCTTCCATTCCTCCGTGTTGCCAAGACTCAGGGACAAAACAAAGTTATGACTTGTGGCGAGTTCATGCCAATTTTTGAAGGGGGTATACCCACATCTAAGAGATATTAGAAGTATTTTTCTATGAAGGTTGGTCTCGGGTCTCTGAATAACTTTGATTATAAAATCTGCATTTGCCTTCATCCTAACTAATATTATAAATGTGAAAGTCCCTCTGTCTGTCCGGCTTTCTATGTTACCATCTCCCGCACAGACTACTGAACCGATTCAAATAAAATTTGATACAGATATAGTCTAAAACTTGAGGAAGGACATAGGCTTTATATTTTATCCATAAATTCCCACGGGAACGGGAACGTATACGGGAATTTGGAAACTACAACACCGATTTCAAAAATTTTTCCACCGATAGAAT
The DNA here is from genome assembly GCA_914767635.1 of Melanostoma mellinum. NCBI lineage: Eukaryota > Metazoa > Arthropoda > Insecta > Diptera > Syrphidae > Melanostoma > Melanostoma mellinum. Next base: position 53,827,589 of record OU612059.1, on the reverse strand, counting down.
GCTTCACTATCCCAGAGTAACATAAACTTTAATTCATCCACATATTCCCACGGGAACGGGAGTCCTTACTAATATAATAAGTGTGAAAGAAGCTCTGTCTGTCCGTCGTTCTATGTTACCATCTCCCGCCCAAACTAATAAACCGATTTAAATGAAATTTTGTACAAAGATTGTTCTGAACTTAAGGACGGACATAGGCTATATTTCATTCAAATATTCCCACGGGAACCGGTCCTCACTATTATTATAAATGCAAAAGTAGCTCTGTCTGTTCACCTTTCTATGTTACCTTCTCCCGCTCAAACTAATGAACAGATTAAAATGAATTTTTGTACAAAGATTACTCAGAACCTGAGGAAGGACATAGGCTATATATTTTTTCCCTATATTCCCACGGGAACGGGAACGTATACGGGAACTTAGAAACTACAACACCGATTTCAAAAATTTTTCCACCGTTAGAATGCTACACTATCCTTGAGTTACATAAACTTTAATTTATTCACATATTCCTTCGGGAACGGGAGTCCTTACTAATATAATAAGTGTGAAAGGAGCTCTGTCTATCCGTCGTTCTATGTTACCATCTCCCGCACAAACTAATAAACCGATTTAAATGAAATTTTGTACAAAGATTGTTCAGAACCTGAAAGACATAGGCTATATATTTTTTCCCTATATTCCCACGGGAGCAGGAACGTATACGGGAACTTTTACACTCTACAGCACCGATTTCAAAAATTTTTCACCGTTAGAATGCTACACTATCCCCGAGTAACATAAAAACTAATTCATCCCCATATTCCTACGGTTCCCTACATTCCCACGGGAGCAGGAACGTATACGGGAACTTTGACACTACAGCACCGATTTCAAAAATTCTTTCAACGTTAGAAAGCTACACTATCCGCGAGTAACATAAGAACTAATTCATCCCCATATTCCTACGGTTCCCTATATTCCCACGGGAGCAGGAACGTATACGGGAACTTTGACACTACAACACCGATTTCAAAAATTTTTCCACCTTTAGTGCTACACTATTCCTGTGTAACATTAACTTTAATTCATCCACATATTCCCACGGGAACGGTAGTCCTTACTAATATAATTAGTGTGAAAGGAGCTCTGTCTGTCCGTCGTTTTATGTTACGATCTCCCGCCCAAAATAATAAACCTATTTAAATGAAATTTTGTACAAAGATTGTTCAGAACCTGAGGAAGGACATAGGCTATATATTTTTTCCTTATATTCCGACGGGAGCAGGAACGTATACGGGAACTCTTACACTACAGCACCGATTTAAAAAATTCTCCATAATCCCGGAGTAACATTAACTTTAACTCATCCACATATTCCCACGAAAACGGTCACCATATTCCCACGGGAACGGGAGTCTTTACTAATATTGAAAATGCGAATGTAGCTATGTCGATATGTTTTTCGTATGTCTCCCGTTCAAACTGCTAAACAGATTTTATTAAATTAGCTACAGAGATGGTCTAGAACATGCGGAAGGATAAAGACTATACATAAATCTATCCTTATATTCCCACGGGAACGGAAATGGGAATTCAAAAACTACGGTCTCAAAAGTATTTTTAACAGGGCTACAAGGTGTTGAAATAGGGGTTGAATGTTTTTTTTGGAAAAATGTACCGCCATTTTTAAGGCTAGAAGTTTTATTTCCTAAAAAGTTAAAAATGCTGCTGAAAGTCACTATTCCACGCGGACGAAGTCGCGGGCACAGCTAGTATTATTAATAAATATGTATGGAAGCCCTGATTCTACATGAATGGCATAGTTTGGAGTATTAGATGGCAATTTGAAAATACGTTTAAAAAAGTATCTTTGGATAGATTGAACTTCATCTAACTGCTGGCCTCATTTGCATAGCAAAAACAGCTCTTGACTGTGGCGTCAAAAACCTTGAACTTAGACACTGGATCTACAAATTTGTTTTTAAAAATTTGCGCTCACATTATATTGATAGCAGTTTTCGCATCTGCAATTTGAAGCCTGATATTAGGCCGGCTATTTAAGTTATTTGTTATCAGGAAGCCAAGATATTTAAATTGAGTTACAACTTCAATGTTAACACCATCCAGAGTCCAGCTGCGAGCAGTACTTTCAGAACGGGCTTGCGATCTGAATACCATAATTTTTGACTTTTCTGTGTTATTTTTAAGGTCCCCAAGTATCACAATACTTTTTCAATTTGTTTATTTGAAACTGCAGTGCAAGTGGGCTATCTGCCAATAAAACATCATCTGCATATAGTAACACCTTTATAAATAAATCGCCAAAATAAACGCCACCGGGAATATGGTTTTTGATATCATTAATGAAAAGTGAAAAAAATCAGTGGGCTCAAAACGCATCCCTGGGGGACACCTGTCTTAGAGCAAAATTGTTGTGATGTTTTATTGCCATTTCGCACATTTTGCAATCATATTAGCAAGGAGCTGTTCGTAAATCCATATGAATATTGTTGATAGACCTGCAGCACCGAGCTTAAAATGAAGAGATCTTCTGTTAACGGTGTCGAAAGCAGCTTTAAGGTCTACGAAAAAAACATACAAAGGTTTCTTTTTTTCAATAAACCGTCTTGCCACTGATTTCAGAGCGAATATGTGGTCGACTGTCGAGAGCCCAGCACGAAAGCCTGCTTGGAAGCAAGTGATGATTTCGTTACTTTCAACCCAACTATTCAGCCTGATGTATAATACCTGCGCAAACAATTTTCTTAAATAGCTTAACACTGCAATGCCTCTATAGTTTTCGGGAAGATTTGGGTTTCCCTTTTTAAAAATTGCTTTTATACTTGACGAAAGAAAACATTCGGGGAAAGTGTGTTCATTGAACATTTTGTTAAAAAGACGATGAATATGTGTCACGAGTTCAGGAGTTGAATTTTTGAAAAATTCAATTGGAATACCATCAGTGCCTGAAGCTTTATTATTTTTCATTGTTCAACGTTGTTATTTAAACCCTTATTGACAATAATTGTCACTTTCACCACAACAGTGTTACAATACAAATAGCAAAGGAAACCAAACAGCAGTTAGTTAGGTATATCCCTTAACAAGCTTACAATAAATATTTGGATGTAATGTGGAAACGAATGCTGTCGGTCGGTGGGCTTTCACCAACAACAACACTCACTTTTTCAACGAAAATATTTCTAATGTCAATCAAAACGAGCAATACCACATTTCAACAACTGAGGTATTAGTTATTTAGGCACAAAAGCTCAGTCCTACGAGTACAGGTGTACCTAGTCACTTTAAAAGAAATGGTAATGGGATAGAGCATTCACACGAAATCTGCACATCATTGAAGCCCTTTTTAATCTTCACACTACATCATCCAGTGGCGAGTAATAATATTCTCTGGTCCTTGCGAAAAACCAATTTACTTGACGTATAATGCGGTCGAAATGAAAAAACATATGCAATGCCATTCACATCTGATCCCCTCTCTCTGGCCTTTTTTGAAATTCCATCCTCTTTGGTACCACCTATATTATTTGTCGACACAATGTTTCGTCCTGACGCACAAGTGGCACTGCTGCTACGACTACCGTGTACGGCCGTTTTCATTCCAGGCAATGTGATTTAACTTCATTGACCTCAATTACGTGAAATTGCATGACCAGGTAATTTACTACCCTGCACAATACTCCTTGGGGGTAATTATTGGGTAGTTGCTGAAAATGCACGCATTTATTTGTGGCAGAACTGTTATATTCGTATATTGAAGAAGTCGAATATGGTGTTGTTTTGTGAGTGCGCTTGACCTGGGCTGTACTTAAATGTTACCTACGCTCAAATCGATGGATTGAGTTTCATTCAGATTATGGTTTGATTGGATTGGATAACTAATGTCCGAAAGGGTTTCACTGAGCAGCAAAGTTAAAATCATTTACTCATAGTGATGGACTTGTAGTGTAACAAGTGAAAATTAATCCATTGATGGCCAAAATCAGCCAAATTGGGTTGGTTTTGTGTGCATATGGCAACCGGCTTTGATTAAACGTCATAGCCGGCATCGATATTTTGCCAACATCAATCGCATCGCTTATTTGTTTTGAAACTCTTCATAAAAGAAAGAGTGAAAAAAAATGAAAAACCGCAATCTTTTCAATGATTGAGTGCGAGTGCGTGTTTTATAAACCTGAAGTCTAAATTGCAAACTCAATTTGCTAAGATTTAATCAAGAGTTCTTTTGAATAGTCAGGGTTTTATGGAATTGGGAACGAGTTTTTGATAAGCTGTATGTCCTTCGGGGGGTTAATTCTTATTCATTAAATTTAATAAACGGGTGGCCCCATCACTGAAGTTTAATTTGACTTAAGTCAACTTAGAGTCCTTCTCGATTGTAAAATCGTGAAATAATGAAAATAATTGAACAGAAACTATGGTTTGGGAAACGTGCCCAAGAGCAAATTCATTACAATTCAGGTGTTTGAATTGTTAACTGTGCATTTAATTTTTGAAAGGAGTTCATTGTAGCAGTTAGCTATTGGTATGGTATTTTTGTGTTTGTATTCAAAAAATATATTTTGAAAAGGAATACGAAAATCATTTATTTACTTTAAAAGCTGGTCACTAGTCCCCTTGACATCAGAAACAACTATTCTTCGAATATTCTTATGTTCTTACACGACCTCAACTTCGAATGAACAACCTTACACTTTACGTGTTAAGACCTAAGATAACAGCACATAAGATCTTTCAGATCGACGTGCTAGTAAAGGTGATCTACCTTCCCCCTGTCTAAAATCCTGATGACTTAGCTAAATTGGTTTAATTTTAAAATTTTATTGTGCAAAATTAAGTGCTCCCAAACGCCATCCCTGTGGCATTCCTTTTCTCAATTTAGTGTCAAAGAAGGTTACAATTTTTTTTTTTTTTTACTTGAGAAATAAAAGAATAGATTTTCATGTCTCTTGCGTTCAAACTAGGTAACGAATCTACAGAAATCGATAGAAGAAAACTGCAGTCTCTCCTTAGGGTCTTTTTCAATGTTGAGTAATTTATGTCAATGGCAACTTACAAAGTAAGGGTGAAATCTAAAAAAACAAATAACAGATGAGAGAAAATTGGACGCGTATGAAAGCTACTTCATACAAAGAGATAGCCGTTCTATCAATGCTGATAACGGCAACATTAATTCGAGCCTCTTTTCTCTCATCTAATCACCAATATCAAAGAAGATGCCACTGATTTGATCAGTCGTGATGCTGATGATGGACTGCATGCAGTCCGAAATGCATTCAAGGTACGTGTTTTTGATCGTTTTTTCGTTTTTTGTTGTGATTAGTTATTGACGCGAAACGCGAAAAAAGACAAAACTAAAAGTGTGAAAACATTAAGGTGTTTTAATTAGTATTTAATTAAAGTTCATGTAAATTGTGTTCGGTTTTCACGTGTTCGGTTTAGTATAATAAAGGTGAAATCATTAAGAAAAAAACTTGTGATGCTGAGTAGTTTTCTTTCATTAAAGAATAGTCTCCATTTCTATCTATGACATGACACATCTGCTACAATTTTCTAAGCTGGCGAGTCCATGCTTTGTTACTTTGGCAAATATCGCCATAGTCTGAAATCTGTTCTATTTTTCGTGAGAAAAAATATGGTATTAAGAAACTTGTAGTACTGAGTATTTTTCCTTTCTTTCTAAAACAGGACACATCTGCTACATTTTCCTAAGTAAGAGTAGCTGTTTAATTTCTTTAAGATAAAATGTCTTCTACTACTATTTTTAAATTTTTTAACTGATCGAGTCAATACTTTTAAAGCTTTGTATCCTTCGGCATATCGTCAGAGCTGATGAAATCTGTATCATTCTTAGTTATTTTGAAGTGCCCAGTTCGACCATCCCTGTATTCCGAAACGTTTATCGTAAATTTCCCGTCGTATTATGTTTTCTTCTTGTCTTTAAATAAATTCCTGATCTCCTATACACTTTCCTCGCGAAGTTCGGCTGATACTTTTTGTTTAAAATTTTACCAAAATCTGTTTGTTCTTCTTGTACTTATTCTTTCTTTTTTGACCTTGCGATAGTCGTATATCGCTCGTCACAAAGAATCACAACTCTTCCGCTTAAAAAAATAAGTAAATAGGGAACTGAGCCTGGAACCTACCACATTTCTTGTGAGGGGACCTAAAATTGTTTGACGATTCTGAGTGGTTAATCGAGAAAGCGCTTATCATGGCAATGAAATACGAATGGAGATACCTGTGGATTTTCTTTTGGGATTCAAACCACATAACACGCAGACATGGTAACCACTAGTGATCCGCTAGTACGCCGCATTAACCTCAGAAACCATCGGCATATCTCCTTGCCTAGAATTATTCTATAACAACCAAATGCATATATCGTTGCATTTGTCTGTGCCAGGAGACATCATCAAATGTATTATTAATGAAGCGTTTATTTGTAGTCGAGTTCTTTTGTGTGCAGGAGATATTCTTTCAGAAACTTACTGAAAACCTACTTTGAGAGCCGGAAGGGTTGGGGAAGGTCCCATCTTTGCAGTTTCGCTTATAAAGAAGAACTCTAGATTAAACGCGTGTAGTATTTAATGCGAGTGTTCTGAACACGTGTATAGACAGCTATTTGCATGTTTTTGAAATATATTAATAAAAAAAATATTCGTGTAGTTACAAAACGATTTGAACGTTCTGAAACAACACTCACTTGCCCCCTCTCCCCAATTCGTCTCTTGCAAGACCCCAAAAACAGTATCACACAAAACGGAAAAAGTTCTTTTTACTATGAAATACAAAATTCCGGATTTCATACCCTCAACTATTAAGGGGGTAACTCTCACACTGTCAAATCAGGCTAAATATCTAGGTTTCATTTTTGACAAAAAACTGACCTGGAAAACCAATATTGAGGAAAGAGTAAATAAAGCCAACGTGGCACTCTTCTCCTGTAAAAAAAGCCGTTGGTGGGAAATGGGGTTTCTCCCACCAAATCACCCATTGGCTGTTTACCTCGGTAATTAGACCGATACTCACATACGGGGTGATAGTCTGCTGGACCGCACTAGACAAGATGATCAACAACAACAAGCTGGCCAAAGTCCAAAGAACGGCTAGTTTGTGTATTAGTGGCGCACTGAGGACAACCCCATTGGACGCCCTCAATGTACTACTAGGTCTCACACCCCTAGATATATTCAGCAAACAGGTCGCAGCTAGCTCAGCTACTCGACTCAGAGCTACATCATAGTGGGCCAATAATTATTGTAAATTATGATCAAACACCAACTTGGGGATGGTGTAGTCGGATCGATTCGGCAGGAAGTTATCTAGAATGGTAGCGTGGCCGATTTGAGTACAATTGATTTTAATCAAATTGGTGCTGTCTTGGCTCAAAGAAATCGTCATATCCTCCACGGATATTCGAATCTTCTCGGACAGCCAAGCTGCTCTATAATCTCTTGCCTCTGTCTCTACAAAATCGATCACGGTCCAAAATTGCAAAATATCTCTGAGGGTGATGTCAAATCAGTTGAACAATAAGAACAATAAAGAAATACCTATCGCTACATGTAAACTCCTACTTAGACGAGAAGCTCAAGGATAACAAACACAAGATTTAGAGTAACAACTGTATCTAGGTTCTACCATAGGTGTTCTTACGGGACACTGTCTAATAGGGAGACACGCCAAAAGACTTGCTGTCTGCTGTGCATTCCAATGATTTTTGCAGAAACTGCATGGACGAAGAAGAGGAGGAAACCGTTCAACACCTTCTTTGCTCATGCCCTGGACTACTTCATAGGAGGCAAACTCATCTCGGTGAATTCTTCTTCGACGATACTATCGACTAAGCTTACATAGACCCTTTCAAAAAACATTTAAAAGTTCCGGTTCGACTAGCGGGTAATTAACCGGCTAGTCCCGTAATGGAAGATTAATTTGTGATAAACTCGTTAATCTTTCATCGGGTTTCTGAGACTAGTAGGTGATTAACTGGCTGATCTCTGTGGTATCACAATGGACCCTTGCGGTCTGAGTATGTCAGGCAATGTACGTAGGTATTACTCATTGGCTGACACCCACTTACACCTAACATAACCTAGGAGCAACAAGATTGGACTGGGTGATCTACAATATTCTGCCAGTTCCAAAAAAGCACTTTTCATGGCAGTTTAACACTCGTGAAAAGGTTGGTCCGCTTGCTTTGTATACAGTACAAGAATAGTTTATCGGTAATTGCCCAGTTTGTCAGCTGTGAACATAAATAAAAAATTGATTTTGACCCAATCGATATAGCTTTTTGCTAAACCACTTGAATGGCAGAATATGAATTGCTGAATAAAAGTGCATTAGTTGAAAACGATTTTTCGAGCAAAGTCACTTTTCCAACTTATTTGGATCAGAAAACGTCATAATAGTGCACGTGTAGGTACACTTTTATTAATCAAAATAGTAAGAGCACGTGTTCATATTCATACACTAATAATTCATCCACACGTTTAACAAGTTTGTACGTTTACACGTGCTTTAGAGGCCTCTGTCATAAATACTTCGAAAACATACGAACCAGAAACCAGTCTTTGTAAAAAACAAATTCCGAAACAAAATTAATATTCATAAAATTGTCTCGATCTTTCATCCTTGTTGGTGACCTGTCTATTGTAAGTGGTTACCTTATCTAAGCAGTAAGCATATTGATTTGTTAGGTGGGAGCTCGAGGCTCTAATCTCTGGAAATATTTTATGTTGGGTATCGCCACGAAGAGCTTTCAAGCCGTCCGAAAAAGTGTTTTCTCCCTCAACTGTTCAAAATTGTCAAGCAATTAGCAATCCTTGAAGTGTGCAAATCTCCAAGGCTTCTGAAGATTTGTTTTGCCGAACAATTTATTTATTTAGTTTTTTGAAATTAAGAATTTTTCATGTTTTGCTGCTTTAACTACTGCCCTTGGTGTAATGGTAAGCATTTCTGCCTGTTACCCTGAAGTTTTGTGATTCGAATCCCAACAGAAAAAAAAAAAAAAAAAAACACGCGTGTCGTCTGTTGTGCAAAATTGCCTAGTCCTCCGATTGTGAATTCATTGCCATGGAAACGCTTTCTGGATTAGCCATTCAGAATTGGCAAAAAATTGTATTGGTCCCCCAATTCCTTCAAAAGACATGCTTGTGAAAAATGCGCTAGCACTGAGTCTCTTCATTCTGTTGCGCCAACTTATTTATTTATTTTTATTTCACAACACATAAAAATGGTTTTAAGCCATTCGTAGTCATAAGCTGTTTAAAAAACTCAGTAATTAGCAAATTGAATTTAATTTAAAGTCAATTGTTTGTAGAACTCTGTGACTTCAGCCTTTTTAATGTTAAATGCGATAATGATAAACGACCAATTAAGAGTTAATACAATGCTGAATCCGTTCTGCTGAAAATTCACTCAAAAACCAAACTGTTTTTACAAAATGTTTAATTAGTGAAATAAAATTCGCACACAAATCCATGCCAATTACATCGTTCGTCGGATTGCACTCGCAACATTTTGTTATTTTTTTTTTATTCATCCAATTACTATGAACTTTATATATCTACATGTTATTTTTTTGTATTTGTCTTTCACTGTGAATTTTTTGTTCTTTAATAGCTCTGCAAACGCAGTATCAGTGCACTAAAGGTTTTCATTTTTATTTTTGACGTTGGAACCCTGTGCCATTTCCTGAGTTTTATTTTAGCTCTAACTTATTTATAGGAAAGGCACAAAAATATAAATATACTTGTACAAACTAACTGGTAGGTATATATAAACGCAAATTGGCGTGCTAAATATCATCACTGTACACAGCACACACTAAAAGAAAAAAGTGAAGTAAAAAATATTTATTTGTAAGCACTAAACCGCATCACCATTGCATGTATTTTCTTCTTTTTTCGCTTTTTTTACTTTTTTTTATTTTATTCCAACCATCCACATCCACCATTTCGACACCAATCTCCACACTGAACTCATTGCGCGATATTTTTCAAGGCACATTTTTTATCATGAAAAGCCTTTTTTCTATCTCCACAGCCTCGACTCCGATTATGGAACAGCCACCAGTGAATGTGACCGCATTGGATGGCAAGGATGCAACTATTTCGTGCCGGGCTGTTGGTGCTCCAAATCCAAATATCACATGGGTGTACAACGGTAAGTGATTGCTCTAAAAGTTGAAATAAGCAAAAAAAAAAAAAAATTGAAGAGAAAGAACCCAAAAACCGAAGTGCCTGTCTGAGCACTGTGTGGATTTTTATTTCCGTTTTTGTTTTGTTTTTATACATTTATTTGTTGGTGTTCTCTTTTTATCCTTTAATTAACTCCCGTTATACCAAGAGTTGCTAACGGTGATTTTGTTTTTACTTTGTACTAACAAACTCTATATGTTTTCTTTATGTTTTTGCTGTGGCTGTTTTGCAAATATTATGTATGAACAAAACGTATACAACCTCTTCAACATTACACGAAAATCGCACTTGGCACTTACAAAATATACCCGCAACACAAACACTCAAAAACACTCAAAAAAACAAAAAATTTAAAATACACAAAAACATAAAAACCACATAGAAACCCAACTAGTTGAAGTGTCGAGCAGGGTACAAATCCTGGAGTCTGGGGACTTGCTGATATCGAATATCCGCGAATCGGATGCTGGACTGTATACGTGTGTCCGTTCAAATGAAGCTGGAACTGTGAACGGCGAGGCTTATTTGGGAGTTCTAGGTAAGTGTTTTTTTTTTCTTCTGTTTTTCAATTTCAAAATGAGCTTATTTTTCAATTTGTTTGCTTGTTCGTTGTTACACTGTAATTAGTTTGTAATTTTTGTTTGCACCTCGCTTGATTTTTGAGTGTGAAACCCCATGGGAATTTAATTTGAGCCCGGCTAATTATATTAATGCTTTTCAATTGAGTGTAGGTACTAAAAGGAGGATTATTACACTGTGTAAAGCGTACTAGGGGAAAAAAGCTGAAAATAGTACAATGGCTGTCAAATTCAATAAGAAAACATTCGTTTGTATGTTAAAATCAAATAAAAAGGCGCCGAAAAGGCAGTTTCTCAAACCACACACGTAAATAATTGTGCCATCAAAAACGACATAAGTTATCGTGATAGCTAACAATCCCTTAAGCCTTAAAACAACTCTACAATTCCGAAGTAGCATTAAACATTGGGTTCGGATCCAATAAACTGTGACAAAGACAATCAGCGATTGAGGTGTGCTTAGTGTAATAGGTGGTTTTTACTATTGACGATAGCATTTTTATTGTTATTTAGTTGTCACAAGAAAAAGTTAATAAACTACAATTGTAACCTACGACAATCTACTTACACCTACCAAATTTGATTGTGACTGTTACTTATCACGAATCACCTTTCTAAGGAGGTTGCCGCACCCATAGTGACAACAGCGATTCATATCATATTAAATCGTTACAAATTAGTGTATGTAATGTGTTCAATCATATTTCCAATTATGAACATTGGGCTGCAGTATGTTATCAAAGTCTCTTCTATTAAAAAAGTCAAATTTATGTTGAAATCATCCTGAAGAACGTACAGTGGATAGATGACACATGTTGTGGACTATACAGAACATACGATGTATAGAAATATTTTGACTCTTTTCATAGTTTTTGGTCACTTGAAGTTGTTTGCATTTTTAAAGGGTCCATTAAAAGCCAAAAATGCAATTCTCTGGTTGCCGTTCCGTTTTACTACCAGTGTAGCCTTTCCTTCCACAATTCATGGTTTCGTTTTTATAGCCAGAAAACACAAAGCTCATGGCTTTACGAGATACCGAAATAGACAGCTCTCAATAACTTCTTCTGATACTTTAACTGGCTGTAATGCTGTTTCAATGCAGTGTCTGGGGCGTAATGGCTAACGCGTCTGCCTATTACTTTTGAGGTTGAAAGTTTGAATACCAAAAACATCAAGCAAAAAATTGTAGGCCCCTTTCATTCCCTCACAAGGTATAATGGATGATTCACCCGAGCTAGTCAACATTAAGACCTCCGAAATAGTAAAAGTGAAATCGAAGAAGAATTGAAAAATATGAAGGGAGATACACAGGCAGGGTTTGATGGCCTTGCTCCGATAGTATTAAAAAAATGTGCTTGCGCCTTAGCAGTTCCACTTGAAGTGATTTTAAATCGCTCTCGCCAAAAAGGTGTTTTTCTGACCGTATGGAAAAGTTCGTTTGTAACCCCTATTTTTAAGTCAGGTTCAAAAAACCAGGTTACAAACTACCGTTCTATTTGTACGATACCTGCGATTCCAAAACTTTTTGAAAAACTGTATATAATAAATTAGTTTTTCTTTTAAAGCAAGTTATTTCCCCATTGCAACATGGTTTCATTAGTGGAAGATCAACGAAAACGAACTTAACTATATCTAGCAATTACGTGCTATGTTCCTTTGAGCAAGGTTTCCAATGCGATGCTATCTATACCAATTTCTCAAAGGCATTTGACAGAATTGATCATAAAATTTTAGTTTCTAAGTTGAATAAGTTAGGTTTTCACTCTAATTTGTTAAAATGGCTTAAATCGTACCTTACTGACGTTCTTTCGCGTCCCATAAATGTGACCTCCGGTGTCCCCCAAGGTAGTCACTTAGGACCTCTTCTCCTTTTAATTTTTGTAAATGACATTCCAAGATTTTTGAAGAATTGTCGTCGCTTGATGTACGGCGACGATCTGAAATTGTTTTTAAGCATAAAATCTATCCATGATTGCATTAATCTACAGAAAGATTTATCGAATTTATCTGTTTGGTGTTATAACAACAATCTTCACCTAAATGTATCAAGATCATCATGTTGTGTCCTTTCAAAGAGTAAACCATGACTATAAGTTGCTGTTTAAGACAGGCAAATTCAGTATGTGGAGTTCTGATTTTAACATGTACTTAAGTTGAGACTGTTTTAAGAAAAAATTATTGTTTTTATTGAACAATGGTGGCTAGGTATTAATTAAAACTACTATCCAATTATTGTTATTAAGAAGTCTATAAGAGTCTATGTGCTCTACTTGATGAAATAAATAAATAAAAATAAATAAATAAATGCGTTAATCTAAGGTGCTTCCCGTTTGATTGCACTATTTTTTTTTTTTTTTTTTTGTTAAGGCGTGTCATAAGTCATAACGCAAGTGTCATAACAATTGTAGTTTTTTTTTGAAATGAGATCTTCCGAGTCTCGAAATCCAAGTAGGGATAGGGATTAAAAATTCCTACCTAGGTAAAAGTCATGGTTTGATTCGAGCTGTAAAGATATTATTAGGGCCGATTTTACAAAGCCAACCTTCCTTTTAAAACTGGAAAAGTTTGAAAAGGAAGACCCGATAAGTTGTACACAATTTTTGAATGATCAAGAATTAGTGCTAACTAATGCTAACTAAAGTTCTACTATGTTCCAGTAAAATTGTCGGTAACTTAAAAAACAAAATCGTTATACATCCTTGTCAACAGCACTCCATTTCTTAGCTGTCTTTAGTAAACTTACTTTCTTGCGAGGTAACTTGAAGCGAACACAATGCTCCCAAAATGGGTCAGGATTGCTCCGGTACATGAGCGCGTAAATAATTACATTGGAGCCACTGCTTGTTTTCAATGAGTTCCAGAGACTGAAAGAAAGAGTCCTTTTGAAAATAAATGAGCCCCAGTACAGTTCTCTTTTATGCAAATTATTTTAGCTTTGATTTTCAATCACAAAACAACAAATTATTTGAAATTCACTTCATTACGAGTAGATAGAAAAGACAGCTTGTTACTTAAAAAAGACGAACCTGCTTCACACACTCCAATTATAGAGGAATCGTAACTACTTCCATTCTTTCCAGGTCAATAGAAACGTTATTTGAAAAAGCTTCTAAATCACCGTTTGTGCTGTTTTTGCAACAATAGGTGGACAGGTGATTGGGATCTGTCAATATACCTCATCGAAGTGTGACAAATTAAATCGTCTCGAAAAATAAAGTTTTTCTTGTTAAGGCGTTAAGGCGATTAGTGTCAAACATTTTTCAAGGACAACATATTTTTGAATGGATTTTCTTCTGTGACCGCAATTATCGCATTTATTGTTGTATTCATTGTCATTGTCATTGTAATTGGCCATCGTCATTGTTATTGTCACTGTCACTGTCGTTGTCATTTTCATTGTCATTGTCATTGCCACTGTCATTGTCATTGTCATTGTCATTGTCATTGTCATTGTCATTGTCATTGCCATTGTCATTGTCATTGGCATTGTCGTTGTCATTGTCATTGTCATTGTCATTGTCATTGTCATTGTCATTGTCATTGTCATTGTCATTGTCATTGTCATTGTCACTGTCATTGTCATTGTCATTGTCATTGTCATTGTCATTATCATTGTCATTGTCATTGTCATTGTCATTGTCATTGTCATTGTCATTGTCATTGTCATTGTCATTGTCATTGTCATTGTCATTGTCATTGTCATTGTCATTGTCATTGTCATTGTCATTGTCATTGTCATTGTCATTGTCACTGTCATTGTCATTTCCATTGTCATTGTCATTGTCATTGTCATTGTCACTGTCATTATCATTGTTATTTATTTTCGTTTTCACTGTCACTGGTCATTGTTTATTCGTTTTTGGTCATTGATCATTGGTTATTGATCCTTGATCATTGGTCGTTTTATCATTGGTTATTTGTCATCGGTCTTTGGTCATTGGTCATTGTTATCTTATTTGTCATTTTCATTGACATTACATCTCGCATTTTGCTTGGTATAATCAAAATCAATGTCGATTTTCATTTTTTGAAATTTCTAAACATAAAAAATTATAAAAGCTTGGTTATGCTTGTTGTATGGCGAAGATCAGAACTAAGTCATTTCTAATGAATCAAGAATTTCAATGAACCGAATACTGACAGGTGAATTGCTTCGGTAGAAATCAGCGTTACGGAAAAATGTATAAAAAATGATGAATCCCAAACGACACGTTTTTTTACTTCTAGCTTCCTAGTACCAATTCGCATTTTGCTCCCACAAAAGTGTTTCTTTGACAGATAAGCAGTTACCGAATTTTAGAAGATGAGGTTCAATGATTGTCTCATTCGTGATCGTTGCACCTATGTTTGACTCACAGCACTCCATTTTTCATTGAAAAAAAATTCAAAGAAGCTTAAGATTTTTGAAAAACAGACAATTTAAAGCATGTCAAACCTTTTGGCTTTTAAAATAAAAGTGTCAAATTATACTATATTTTCATTCAGATGTTTAAACGTTTAAGTTTCAAAAACTCTATCTTTACCATGTTGTTTATATTTTTTATTACATTAATTGCTCATATTCCTTTTCAGTTCGGACCCAAATAATTCAACCTCCAGTGGACACGACAGTCCTTCTCGGATTGACTGCCTCTTTGCAATGTAAAGTTTCAAGCGATCCAACAGTTCCTTTCAACATCGACTGGTATCGTGAAGGACATCCATCGCCCATCATCAACTCCCAGCGAATCGGAGTTCAATCCGATGGAACATTAGAGCTGCAAGCAGTTCGGGCTTCAGATGTTGGAACATACTCGTGCGTTGTTACTTCACCCGGTGGCAACGAGACCAGATCGGCTAGGTTAAGTGTCATTGAGTTACCATTCCCACCGACGAATGTTAAAGTAACTCGTTTGGACTCACCAAGCCAGCGTGCCATAAACGTATCATGGACACCTGGTTTTGATGGAAACAGTCCAGTTCTGAAGTTTATTGTTCAAAAACGGGAAGTTTCGGAGCTTGGTAAGTTTGAAAATTACACAAAAACTCTAAATGGAAAATTGGTTTAAACTCAAATTGGCTTATGTTTTTTTTTTCTCTTTGCCTCTCCATTCCTATAACATCACGTTTCAATTCTTTTTGTCTATCTCAATCCATCGAAATCCTTCCTTTCGATTGAAACTTTATTCCCAACGTGCACATCTTTGAAACATTAACCTCATAGAACAATTCGTAGGTCCAGTACCTGATCCTTTACTCAATTGGATAACCGAACTAAGCAATGTATCAGCGAGTCAGCGATGGATTTTGTTGACAAATTTGAAAGCAGCCACAGTTTATCAGTTTCGTGTGAGTGCTGTTAATCGAGTTGGTGAAGGCTCACCATCAGAAGCAAGTAACATCATTGAGCTGCCCCAAGAAGGTAAGTTTGTGCCCCAATTGCAATGCTATTGAGTTGCCCTATGTGTTTTATGTTTGTTGTTATTATTAGTTTAGAGGCGTAATTAATTATTGTTTAGTATTTCATTTAGTTATTAATTTATTTTAATTTTGCTTTATGTTTAAAAAAGACAAAGCAGTATGAATTAATTGTTTTAAAAAAGCTGTACTAGTTGTGTTTCACGCTGTAAATATTGAAAGCAGAAATGACATTGCGAAAAGATTGCTTGAAACAGTTACAAAGAAACAACTAAACACTGCACTATACATAAAAAAGGATTCAAAACTCAAAAGGGGTCGATGTCTTGGTTTCTCATTTTTATTTTGATTAAAAAAAACTGTTTGTATTAAATCGTTTAGGGGCGTTTAAACTGCTCTAAAACTCTAGTTTGTAGTAAGCATTATTTGAGCTTATGACAGTAGTTTTTGATCATACAAGTGGCATTTTATAGTTTCTAGTTTTCAATATGAAAATTTTTTGGAGTTCCATTTAAGTCTCTGTTTCCAATGAAAGTGTCTGTCTTCCGAAACAGATCCAACCTTAGAATTTTGGAATCAACCCATATCTGGTAAATAAGTTCTGTTCTTGGTTCATGAATTCGTTCCCGTGTTCTTAAATTTTTGTCAAAGCGACTGGTGAAGTTCAATCAAGTGTCGAAATTTCATGTTTTTTTTTTTAATCAATGGTGCTAAGTACACACAACACTATTTTTCTACTTTCTGATGCACTTCATCCAAACGATGTGATATCGCTTCCCCCACTGGATCAAAAGATAGATACGCTAAGTCTTAGAATTAATTGATTTTTGAAACAAATGTACATCAATAATTTAGTAGTATTCATAAAAAAGATTTAATTATTTTATACCGCGAGACAATTGCTAAGCTTGTGTGTGAGTGATAAGAGGTTTTTCAATTATTTTGTATGAGGTGTCAAAAACCATCGTTGACACCACTGGCTTTATAATGCAATCAATTATGGCTATAAATTATAGTCTTCCTTCTACCAGATACGAAAAATATTTGTTCAAGACTGTTTACTTGTTGTTTTGGGTGATTTTGGGCATCAACTGTGATGCTTCTTTTGCGAGGCTGGGGTATGACTCAGGGTGCCCAGGGTCTACCCAAGGAAGCTTCGTAAGACTTGGGTTTCGGCGGTTCAACTTCTCAAGAAATGAATACCAGGAGACGGTCGGTTCAACTTTAATTAAATCTAACTTTATTAAAATGTCTTATCTCAGGATCGGTTTACAATTTTAACAAAGTTTAATCTGATTCTATTTTCACAAAAAGCAAGTTTTAATGATTGTTGTTTCTGGTACTGGTCCTCGGAATGGCTGATCTTCTCTGGGGTCGCGTTGATGTTTCCTCGGGGTATCTAGTTGTATGCTACGGCAGGTGTTTCCTCTGTTCGGCAACGTTGAAGTCCTAACTAGCTCTGCGTTAGGCAGGGCACTCTGTCAGCGGCGGCGCGGCGGATTTCGTAACAAGGGTCTGCGTTGCGTGGAAGGCAGAACAATTTATCGGCGGCGGCGGACTGCGTAGGAAGTGCCTGCGTTGTATAAAACGGCAGAGCAATTTATCGGCGTTAGCGGACTTCGTAGAAAGTGCATGCGTTTACTTAGGGGCAAAACACTTTTTTGGCGGCAGCGGACTACGTAGAAAAGGTCTGCGATTGCGTACGGTGATGTGAGCTTTCCTTCACAGACGGACAACGTCTACCGAAAAAGAGAATCCACCCGCTCGGCCCACCAAAAGCCGTAACGAATAGATCTGCTTTAACGAAGACTGAACGGCAAGGAGAACTTACATGCTCGGCCCACCAAAAGCCACAACAATGTAATTTCCTATAAGGAGACTATCAAAGTCAAAGAAAAGACAGAATATCTTTCACGGAGGAGAAGAAAGTAATGATGGCCCACCAAAAGCCACAACAATAAAAACTACGTAGATCTTTTTCTCCATTATGGTGAATAAACCACCTCTACTTATTGAATTTTCCACTGAAACAAAACGTGAATTGTAATTCAGTGACAATTTCGCATATAAAAATCGGATGGCCATTGCTAATGCATTTCCCCATAAGGAGATGCACACAAAGTGATGAGGTACGGAAAAATAAACAATTTTTGACCTTGGAGTAGGCATTTACTTTGTACTGTAATTACGTATGGGGATTTTGATAGGAAAAACACGTATAGTGTTTTGATGCGGTGTTTTGGAGGTGGGGTAGGAAAAGAAATTGTGACGCTTCGTCAATCGTCACACAACCAATTATTAAAAATTTCTGGTGAATTCTCACCAGTTTTGTTTTTCAGGTACGTGTTGCTTCCTTCCGCTTAATTGTCTCACCTTTGGTGAGGTCTCTTTTTTTGACGATTTCCCTAGAGTTTGCCGTCGATAACTCACTGAGCCGAATTGTTGGTGTCCATCCGCTTAAAATGTACCAGCCATTTTAGTCTTTCATACTAAAGTAGCTACTAGCTATGCCCTTTTCGCGGTACACTTTATACAGGTCTTCTTCTCCCTTTTTTTTTCTCACGAACAGTGCCAACAATTGCTGGAAGTATTTTTCTTTCGAATCGACCAAAGGCTTTCTAATCCGCTTTAATGCTTCTGCTCAAGAATTTCTGGACTGGGATGATCAGGGTAAAAAAAAAACGATTTTATTCCTCTTACCCCAAAAAGCAGTTATTCGCAAGAGTAATGCTCAGTTTGATTGCAGCACTGATATTATTTTGCGTGTTTAAAGCGGATTCTTAGTAGACAAAGTTCTAGATTACCTCGATGTTTTTACTGTCTATTGATGTCCTTGATGTCCTTGTTCGAAGTTAGCAAATAAAGGGAAGATGGTAACACTAATGTTTGATTTGATAGATAATTAGTTTTATCCTTCCGCTGAACGAATATGGTTGTGTATACGCTTGAACAACGCTTGGAAATATTGCGACATTACTTTGAAAATCCCATGCCGATTTTGCCAAAAAATCATCTTTCAGATGGAGATCATTTTGATAATAGCGGGCATGTAAACAAGCAAAATTGTCCCATTTGGGGTCCAGAAAACCCGCACGCATACATTGAAAAGCCGATAAACCCAAAACGATTCACTGTTTGGTGCGAGTTTTGGTCCAGAGGCACAATTGGGCCATTTTTCGAAAATGAGCAAGGAGTGGCCGTTACAGTAAATGGCGATGGTGATTGGGCCATGTTTAACGAATTTTTGCTCATTGAAGAGGAGGATATTGGCAACATTTGGTTTCAACAGGACGGCGCTACGTGCCACACAGCCGAAGCTACACTCGATGTTTTGCGCCCTGTAATTAAAAAAAAAGTTATTTGGCGGACCCTTTGTTTCGTTTTGTCTCCATTGACCATCAAACCAGTTCTTCCAGCAATGTTCGTAAGGGGCTATATCTTACTTGCTTATTTCAATTACTTCAATAAAGTTTGTGTAAGGGAGATTAAGATTATATATATGTAATTGTAACCTACGATAAGAGTGAACTACGACGTTAAAATTTTTTCTTGGTGTCCGCAACTTTTTTTTGCTGTCGATTAGGATCAAAAACTGCACGTTGCAACAACGCCTTATCATGATAACCGATTTACACGAAATTTTACATGATTACAATTCCATCTGAAAACCTGAAATCGGTTATGGTCTTCCTCTTTTTGGGATCATTCAAACGACACCGAGGGTCTCTTCACAGGGCATGATTTCGGTCACATTATTTGATGCTTAAAACTTTTTAACTAATCTCAAACTGGTTTGTAAAGCTCGGTACTAAAGTCATTTGTACCTTCAATTTTATTTTATCTAAACTTGCATATAGCAATCTTTATTCTTTTTCAGCTGGAGGATGATATTCTGCCTGATAGCCAGATTTATGTCATCATCGCAACAGTCTGCAGAAGTGGTTTTTCAAGATCGTTAGCAGCGATCCATTTGTACCTTCATCGTACCGTTTTTTCCAAGATCTGCAAGATCTGCCGTAATGTGAAAATTTGGTCTATTGTGGACTTTTCTGGTCTAAAACCACATTGATAAGGTCCTATCAAGTTGTTGACGTGGGGTTTCAGACGTTCACATATTACAGCAGACAAGATCTTATAAGCGACGTTAAGGAGGCTTATCCCTCTATAATTGGCGCAATTGTGAGGGTCTCCTTTCTTTAGGATCGGGCATACGATACTGAGGTTCCATTCATCGGGCATGCTTTCTTCCGACCATATCATGCAGATCAGCTGGTGAGTGCTCCTTTCCAACTGGTCTCCAGCTGCCTTGAAAGGTTCGGCATCAAGGCCATCTGCACCTGCAGTCTTATTTGATTTAAGTTTGCATATAGCAAGCTTAACTTCTTTTAGGTCGGGAGGACGGCATTCTTGATCATCGTCCAGGCTGAATGGGGCAATCTGCCTGACAGCGGAATTTTTGTCCTCATCGCCGTTAAGCAGTCTGCAGAAATGATCTTTCCAGATCCTCAGTAGCGACTGTGACTCTATTTTTCCCTGCTGGTCTTTACAGGCTTGGGTTCGAGGTTTGCCACCCTGGCAGGATCTTTTTACCTTTTGGTAAAACTTCCGAATCTCGTTCCTGTCATGGCACCTCTCTATTTCCTCAAACGAGCGCTTCTCATGCTGCTTCTTTTTCTTTTTGAGAAGTCGGTGTTCTTCCCTTCTTCTCTCCTTGTAAATCTCGTTATACTGATCGTAAGCAGCCCTCGTTCGTGTTTGCAAAAGCATTTGTCGTGCTCTTTGCTTGGCTGCATTTGCCTGCCTACATTCTTCATCGAACCATGGGTTTCGTTTTGGTGGCCGAGTGAAACCCAGAACCTCAGAGGCAGCGGTTCTGGTGGCTTCTTGGCATTGCTGCCACTGGTCTTCGATGTTTAATGCTGGCGGCATGGGATTCAAGGATAATTGAAGGGACGCTCGATTGGAAAAGGCATTGGCAATCTCTTGCGATTGTAGCTTTCCGACGTCATATCTCTTCACAGCGTTAGTTCGTGCTGGTCGTGAACAAGATATCCTCATTCGTACCTTGGCTACAACAAGGTAGTGGTCCGAGTCAAAGTTGGCCCCTCGGAAGGTTCGGACATCTAGCACACTGGAAGAGTGCCTTGCGTCGATCGCAACATGGTCAATTTGGTTGACGGTTAGTTGATCTGGGGATCGCCATGTACCTTTATGAATTTTGAGATGCGGGAAGCGTGTACTACTTACAACAAGATTTAGCCCCGCAGCAAAATCGATTAGCCTCAATCCGTTTTCGGAGGTTTTGTCGTGGAGGCTATGCTTACCGATTGTGTTTTGCGTTGAAATCGCCAAGAACGATTTTCATGTCGTGTCTAGGGCACTGCTCATATGTTTCTTCGAGGAGCTCGTAGAAACAGTCTTTGGAATCGTCGTCTTTCTCTTCTGTGGGGGCGTGGGCGCATATAAGTCTAATGCTGGCGAATTTAGCCTTGATGCGGATGGTCATTATACGCTCATTGACTGGATTTTGGCTAATCACCTTATCCCTGAGTCTTCCTCTAACGACAAATCCGCACCCAAATAAACGCTGTTTCTGTTGTCTGTAACAGTCGCCATAGTATATGTCACAGTTTTTCATCTTCTTTATGCCCGGTCCACTCCATCGCACTTCTTGGATGGCGGTTATGTCTGCTTTGCAGCAGTCCAGGGCGTCCGCTAATTCTCCAGCTGCACCTAGTCCGTTAAGAGATCTTACGTTCCAAGTGCAGATCCGGAGGTCGTTGTCCTTTTTTCGTTTCCATAGGTCGTCAACTTTGAAATCATTATCGTTATCCGAGGCTGCTTGTTGTTTCGGAACAGGGTCTTTTTTACGTGGTTGGGTAGTTAACCTCACGCGCAACCCCCAACCTGGAGGGCCAGGTCCTTTTGGATCCCTTCGGACACAAAGGGCTGGAATATCCAGAGTCAGTACCCTGCTGCAGGGGTGTGAGTGCTGCCGTTGGCTCACCAGGAGCTCGTCCGCCCCCATCTCTACTTCAATACCCTGTCCTAGTATTGAAAGATCGCGAAAGACCTTTAAACCAAATATGTTGGAGTAGCTCTTTCACGAGTTTCTGCTTTTATGGCTGCTGAAGTCCACCGTTGATTCTGTCCTTCGAATTCATCCGCTGGGACATTTACACGAAAGCTCTCGTAGACCACTGAGATTCGTGCAGTCAGTCATTGTCCGCAGAGCAATTATAGTGTTGATCGATCACAATTCTTTGTTCCGGATTCCCTTATCAACACTCGCTACTAGTTACTAGTTACTAGTTTAGCAGGTCAGCTCTGGACGGAGCATCCCATCCATCCAACACATCAGAGCTAAGGGCATCTTATTATAGTTGTAGAACCGATGTCTCAGACTGGAGAGATTTGAATATGATGTATTTTTGATGACAATGTTATCTAATGAGATTTTTAAAATTACACTTCTCGCAAAAATTTAAAAAAAAAAAAATTACCAAATTTTTGGCAGATTTTCCACAGGCTGTATGTATTTCAGTGAAAAAAGGTTGTACAGCTTTGAAGCTTGAAGACTTTTGTTTTCAAATTTTTTGGTTGAAAAAAATAAATCTTCAAAAAACACAAAATTAGGTAAAAGGGGAAAAAATTGATTTATCAATTTTTAGGAAGATTAGGCTAAGTTTAACAAACGAAAGCTTGTTCCCTTAATTTGATCGAAATTTTAATCGATCATTTTTTTATCACCCAGTCGATTAGCCAAACTTCAAATCATCGAAAGGCAAGAAAATCGTAAAATGTTTTTCATGCGGAAAAATACGTAATTTTTCTTCAAAATGTCCGGAGAAGCAAGATGGACGATACCAGCAAAAATCAGCGTCGTCGTTTGGTCTTTTTAATGTAAAGGAGTCCAGAATTGTCAATCTTGGTGAATGGTGTCTTGACAGCGGTGCAACGTGCAAAGTCGCACATGTGTTCAGAAAAAGATACATTCTCTAAATTGAATCTAGAATTTTCACAGAAAATTTATTTTGACGACAAATTTCTTATGGCAAGTGGCATAGGGACTGTGCTTCTGGAATTAGAGACAGGTTCTGTTGCATTGCTTAATGTAATCTATGTTCCAAAACTGCAGGGAAACTTTTTATCGGTGGCAAAGATTGCTGCAAGAAATCACACCGTTGAGTTTGTTGGTGCAAACACTTTCATCAAGAACTCTAAAGGCGAAATTGTTATGAAAGCTACGCAGGTCGGAAATGTTTACGTAGTAAAACCAAAAGCTATTGTTGCGACGATGAAATCAACTCAGTCTTCTTTAGTGAAATAGCAATCTCGGTTTGGTCATCTCAACTTTTCAGCTTGAAGGAAATGTATTCTTACGGCATGGTGGTGGAAATCGACAAAATAAACCCCATAAATGACCTAGATTGTGTTATCTGTGCTGAGGGGAAGATAACAACCAAGCCGTTTCTTAAACATTCAACAACAAGAAGTTCTAATATCTTAGAGGTTATCCATAGCAACATTTGCGGACCTATGCAAGTTACTTCTTCCGGAGGAGCCAGATATTTTGTCACGTTAATTGACAACAAGAGCAGGATGATTTTTGTTTATTTCATGAGGACTCGAGATGAAATCTTTGAAATTTTCAAGAAGTTCAAACAGATGGTGGAGTGTCAAACCTCAAAGAAAATCAAAGCTTTGCGAAGTGACAATGGTAGTGAATATTTGAGTAACAAATTTTCTTCATTTTAAGAAGCTCATGCGGCATTCAGAGACAACTGACAGTACAGTATTCACCGCAGCAAAACGGTGTCGCCGAGAGGGCGAATCGAACGCTTGTGGAAATGGCGAGATGTTTAATTATGACCTCGAACCTTTCAGAATAAATTTGGGGCGAAGCAACACAGCAGCATATCTACGGAACAGGTCAGCTTCAAGATGTGACACCATACGAAAGCTGGCATGGAAGAAGACCTAAAGTTTTTCATTTGAGAATTTTTGGTACAAGAGCTGTAATTTTGAACAAGAAGCCAGGCAAATTGAAATTTCAACCAAAGGGAGAGGAACTCATTATGGTAAGTTATTCCGAAGAGTCCAAGGCATATAGGCTGTTTGATCCAAGGACCAGAAAAATAGTTAATGAAAGGAATTTTATTTTTTATGACAACGCTGATATTGCAACCAACTGCGATTCTCAAGATAACCTTACTATTTTTGATTTTGAAGAGATCTCTCGTGTTGACGCACCTCAGCTTAGCAACGTTCCGGAACCAAACCAGGATAACAACCCAGAGATCCCGCAAGAATCAAAAAACCCCGCATCATTTCCTAAAATTGGACCAGGTCGTCCAAAACTGATCCGAACTGGAAGACCAGGACGCCCAAGAAAGCAGTATAACGTTCTAGAAGCTGTAAATTCAATTAATGAAGAAAATCCGACAACCATCGCCAAAGCATTTAAAAGTCAAAATGTGGAAGAATGGAAATCTGCGATGAAGACAGAATCGACGCATTAGTTTCGAATGGATCATGGGATTTGGTATACCTAAGGACTGCAAGGCGATAGGCAACAGATGGATCTTCAACGCCAAGAAGCACCCAAATGGATCTATCGAGAAATATAAATGTATAGACTAGTTGTTAAAGGGTGTGCACAGAAGTACCAAGTAGATTATTTTGAGAATTTCGCACCTGTTATCAGACATTCAACCATTCGTTTAATTATTGCTCTTGCTGTTGAGTATAAGCTTTTGCTCCATCACGTGGATGTTACCACCGCATACCTTCATGGTGCCTACATGAAACAGCCTGAAGGTTTCGAAGATGTCAAAAACTCTAACAAAGTCTGTAAACTCAAGAAGTCCATCTATGGACTTAAGCAGTCAAGAGAATGGAATAAACTATTGAATGAAGTACTTCTTGGGATTGGATTCAAAAGATGTGTTGCTGACAGTTGTGTTTACGTAGAAAATGAAAAGGATGAAATCAATATCATTGGCGTGTATATAGATGACATAATTTTAGCATGCAGCTCGATTGAATCTATGGAATCCATCAAAGAACAAATTGATTCAAAGTTTGACACAGTTGACAAAGTACCTTTGAAATATTATCTTGGAATGGAAGTGGAAAGAGAAGGGGAAAGAGGATCAATAAGCATATCTCAAGAAAAATACATCAGAGAACTTTTGAAGGATTTAAACATAGAAACCACCCGGAAATGTTATACACCACTAGATCCTGGAATGAAACTGAACAAAAATTCGGAAGTAAGTACCGAAACAATTGACCAAACACTGTATCAGTCATTAATTGGAACATTGATGTACTTGTCCACCGCTACCAGACCTGACATAACCCATGCGGTTAGTAAATTAGCTCAAATTAATTCAAACCCAAATAGAGACCATTTAAGTAAAATCAAAACTACATTATAAAGAATCAAAAGAAAATCTGATTGCGTATGTAGACGCGGATTGGGCAAATTCAGATGATAGAAAGTCATACACCGGATTTACTTTTATTCTTGCTGGAGGAGCAATGACTTGGCAGTCGAAAAAACGAAACTCCCTGTCCGCTCGGAGGGCGACCAGTTATTCCAGAAATATAAGCAGTTAATTAAAAAATGCTCCTTTTGCATTCAAATTCATTCGATCATTGGATTTATCAGTGCTTCGAAAAACGTTTCACCAAGAAATCTCAAAACTAGAGCCTTCATACTTCGAAAGCTTTGTTTTTTTATTTCCTGTCCGATCATTTTTCGCTCAAATACAACCTGTTAAAAACCGCCCCAACAATTTTTTTGTTTCCTCACATTTTGCGAGAAGTGTAGTTTAGGTGCTTTAAAGTTTTCCATTATTATTTTTATTCGCTGAATATTCTCAGTCAGCCTGGTAAGATTTTAGCTCAGTTAGAAACTCATGTAGATCGATTTTCTGTATGACAATTGTCGAATGATGTGGCATGAGGGAAAGCAGTAGGCGAATTTTCATTTAGAGAAAATTATCACCATCGTTGTAGATGTAGAAAGTGTTAAACATCTGGCAACTTAGTTTGTTTTTATATTGTTACTAGCAATTCACATCTTTTCGTGTTGCTAGCATGGCCAACATTGTCCTGACTCTTCAGCATTTTAGCTCCTACCTTTATTTTTCATTGAATAAGTTTACTAACGTTTTAGTTGCATAAAAAGAATGTGCAAATCTTTTTGCTGTGAAAACTGCATAGTACATAATATTTCGTTTCTTCTAACCTACTGTTGGCATAGCAACAGCTGATCTCTGCTGCGCTGCATGTTCAATGTCTCTCCGTCATCTTCGGTTACTTAATTATTTCAAATTTTAGTTTTTTTTGCGCCTCCTCTCTTATACATCAAACTTTATTTTCTCTTTCAAAAAATGTCTTCGTTGAGTTTTTTCATTATATTTTGTTTGGTTTTCCTTATTTTTCCACTGTTAGTGTGTGGTTTGTGTTTTCTCTTATGATTTACATTCAACATGAAATTTTGTGTGATCTTGTCCTCCTCCTCCACGAAGAAAGAAACTATATAAAAACTATAACTACTATTCATGAACTAATTACATCTAAATGTCATTTCTATGTATCTCTCATTTTTGAATGTATGAATATCGAAACAAAAAAATGGCTTAAATTGTAGCATTACCGCTTAACCGAGGTATATTTATATTAAATTGTTTTCTAACTAGCATAGATCATTTTTAGTAATTGTGGAACGTTTTAATTTGATTTTGTAGCACCCTCTGGTCCACCGGTGGGGTTTGTGGGATCAGCAAGATCAATGTCGGAGATCATCACCCAATGGCAACCACCGTTGGAAGAACATCGGAATGGTCAAATTTTGGGCTATATAATAAGATATCGACTCTTTGGATACAACAACAGCCCATGGACTTATCAGAACATAACCAACGAAGCGCAGAGGAATTATTTAATCCAAGAATTGATCACTTGGAAGGATTACGTAGTGCAAATAGCAGCGTATAACAACATGGGTGTTGGGGTATACACGGAAGGAGCGAAAATCAAAACAAAGGAAGGAGTTCCGGAGGCGCCACCGACGAATATGAAAGTTGAATCGGTGAACTCGACAGCGATCAAGGTGTCCTGGAAACCGCCGAATCCTCAGCAAATCAATGGAATCAATCAAGGATACAAAATTCAGGCTTGGCAGCATGATATCATCGATGGTGAGGAACATGAGGTGGAGCAAAGAATGATGACGGTACCACCAAGTTTGCTGGATCCTCTGGCCGAACAGACAGCTATAATGGGAGGTCTTGACAAGTTTACTTCTTATAATGTGACAGTTTTGTGTTTCACTGACCCTGGTGATGGTATCCGTAGTGAAATGATTCCAGTTAAAACAAAAGAAGATGTGCCTGATGAAGTGGCATCTTTACATTTCGATGAAATATCAGATCGAGCGGTTAAGGTGATGTGGGCACCGCCAAAGAATGTCAATGGTGTGTTGACTGGTTACCAGGTACGCTACCAGGTCAAGGATCGACCTGAAACTTTAAAATCGATCAACCTCACAGCCACAGAAACAAGTCTAAGAGTTACACAGCTCCAAGCGACCACTCACTATTGGTTTGAGATTAAAGCATGGACGCAAGTGGGTGCTGGTCCAACTAAAACAGCGACTATACAGTCGGGAGTTGAACCTGTACTTCCACATGCCCCAACCCAGTTGGCCTTGTCGAATATTGAGGCATTTTCCGTTGTTCTTCAATTTACTCCCGGATTCGATGGGAATTCATCGATTACCAAATGGAAAGTTGAGGCACAAACCGCACGAAACAATACCTGGTTTACTGTGTACGAAGTTTCTGACCCCGATGCATCGACGTTAACAGTGACTGGTCTCATGCCTTTCACACAGTACAAACTGAGACTGATAGCGACTAATGTTGTTGGGCCATCGGAACCATCAGAACCTACCAAAGACTTCCAGACTATACAAGCAAGACCCATGCATCCACCTTTTAATGTCACAGTTCGAGCAATGAGTGCGACGGAACTTCGAGTGCGTTGGATTCCGTTACAACAAGCCGAGTGGTTTGGCAATCCCCGGGGTTACAACATTACTTATCGACAAGTTGACAGCAGTGGTAGTGTAAAAACTACCGCACTGAGTGTCCTTATTGAAGATCACACCGCAAACTCTCATGTTCTGGATACTCTTGAAGAGTGGACCGTCTATGAAATCGTGATGAATGCCTGTAACGATGTCGGGGCGTCGAGGTACATTTGATTTCTTTATTTATTTTGGTTCATAATAATAAATTTTGTAACTTTTACAGAGACAGTGCTAAGGCCGTTGAAAGAACTCGTGAAGCGGTACCCTCGTTTGGACCACTCGAGGTACAAGCGAATGCAACATCTTCGACCACAATCGTGGTTCGATGGGGTGAAGTACCCAAGGAGCACCGCAACGGTCAAATTGAAGGCTATAAAGTCTATTATGCAGCAACGAATCGAGGTGGTCAAGTTTTACATAAAACAATCTCCAATAACGCTTCGTTTACGTCCACGCTTACCGAACTCAATAAGTACGTAGTTTACCATATCCAAGTCCTTGCATTTACCAGGCTTGGTGATGGAGCTTTAAGTACTCCTCCAATCCGTGTGCAGACCTTTGAAGATACACCCGGAGCTCCATCAAATGTATCTTTCCCCGATGTGTCGTTTTCAACAGCGAGAATCATCTGGGACGTTCCAGAAGACCCCAACGGAGAAATCCTTGCCTATCAAGTCACATACTCTTTAAATGGAAGTGTGAACCTTAACTATAGTCGTGAGTTCCCGCCCTCTGACCGAACCTTCCGGGCAACTCAACTCCTTGCTGAGCGATATTACATCTTTAGTGTAACTGCGCAAACGCGGTTGGGATGGGGCAAAACGGCTTCTGTTTTAGTATATACAACAAACAATCGTGAACGTCCACAAGCTCCATCTTCACCTCAAATATCGCGCAGTCAGATCCAAGCCCATCAAATCACATTTAGTTGGACTCCTGGCCGAGATGGATTCGCGCCTTTAAGGTACTACACCGTACAAATGCGGGAGAATGAAGGCCCTTGGACATCGCTTCCAGAACGAGTAGATCCAAGTTTAGCTTCATACACTGCAACTTTCCTTAAGCCCCATACGATTTATCAATTTAGAATCCAGGCCACCAACGATCTTGGCCCTTCGGCGTTCAGTCGAGAGAGTATTACAGTTCGAACCTTGCCTGCGGCTCCAGCTAAAGGTGTGAGTCGACTTAAGGTCGTACCGATTACAACAACTAGTGTTCGTGTGCAGTGGCACGCTCTTGAGACGTCACTTTGGAACGGAGACTCAACAACAGGTGGCTATCGCATTCTATTCCAGCAACTGTCAGACTTTCCTGCTGCTCTACAAGCAACTCCCAAGCAAGACGTAATGGGCATCAATCAAGCCTCTGTGGTTCTTAGTGATTTACAACAGGACAGAAATTATGAAATAGTTGTATTGCCTTTCAATTCTCAAGGAGTCGGTCCAGCAACGCCTCCTGTTGCGGTTTATGTAGGAGAAGCAGTTCCAACAGGTGAGCCCAGAGCTGTGGATGCAGCTCCCTTATCTAGTACCGAGGTCAGACTTCGTTGGAAACCACCTAAACAGAGCATGCAGAATGGGGACCTTTTAGGTTATAAGATCTTCTATCTGGTAACTAGTTCTCCACAAGAGCTGGAAGAAGGTCGCAAATATGAAGAAGAAATTGAAGTAGTAGCAGCGTCGGCAACTTCACACAGTCTAGTTTTCTTGGACAAGTTTACTGAATACAGAATACAAATTCTTGCTTTTAATCCGGCCGGTGATGGCCCTCGGTCAGCTCCAATTACCGTCAAAACATTGCAAGGTCTTCCTGGACCACCGGTATCGCTCAGATTCGAAGACATTACAATGCAAAGTTTGAAGGTTTCATGGGATCCTCCAAAAATGCGAAACGGAGAAATTTTGGGCTACTTGGTTACGTATGAAACCACCGAAGAGAACGAAAGTAAGTTTCTGCTTTTTGCTTTGTGTTTAAGGTTTTAGATTTTATTTTATTTTTTGTTTCAGAATTCAGCAAACAAGTGAAGCAAAAAGTAACTGGAAACAGTTTACTAGTACAAAATCTTGAAGAAGAAGTTACTTATACATTTACGGTTCGAGCCCAAACCATAGACTACGGACCAGCAGTCAGTGAAAATGTAACTACAGGACCACAGGATGGATCTCCAGTTGCCCCGAGAGATTTAATTCTTTCGAAGACATTGGCCAATGTTGAAATGCACTGGTTGAATGGTCCATCAGGACGTGGACCAGTCTTGGGCTACTACATAGAATGCAAAAAGAGAGGTGAGTCTTAGAATTTAAGAAATAATTTTCAATGGTTTTTGGGACTTTTGTGCATGACAGAAGTTACTTCTCGATGAAGTTCTAAAAATACCTTTTTATTACAACAAAAACAGTGTGTCACAAGAAATGGGTGTTATCTTGCAACTCAAGGTTAAGTAGCAAGGGCTAAAACACTTTGATGTTGCTATTCAATAGATAAGACTTGATTTTTTGACTCTCTGCTAAATATGGATTTAAGGTGCTTTTGGTAATAGTAGTTTCTTTTTTCTATTCCTTGCGATCTTTTCCAAATGCTTACCCTGAGTAGAGAGAGGTGAACCAGCCTATATTTGTAAGTACCTACTGCTGCATTAAAAGATACACTTTTCAGTTATGTTTTACTGCAAATTTTTTGTTTGTGCTTTGTCCTATTTTGTGTTTACTAATGAATTTTGTGTATGAGTCTGTCTACTAATCTAGTGTTTTTGCTTATTACAAATGCTTTCATTCACTTTAAACTAATTTGTCTTTTAAATGACACCTTTTGGTGATTGGTGATTTACTTACTCCAATTTGTTTTTGTTTTTTTTCGTTCCTAACTTCAATTGTAACAAAGTAAATTTGATAGAATTTGGTGTTAATATATTCAAATTTTAATTTTCAATAACAAATCCAATAAGAGGCAACTGAAACCATTTTTGCTATTTGCGCAAAAACACGTAAACCAATTCTAGTATCATTGAGAGTAATTTCGCTTTCCGTTGGACGAAAAGAACCGTCCGTTGAGGAGAAATTTCCCACCGATTGGTTCAAAATTATTCAGCCATATTATGAGTTTCACGTGAACAGCTTTTCGCCCGGAACATTTTTGTTCGCCCGGAATTTTAAAAGCTATTATGAGTTTCACCTGAACAAAAGTCCAAACTTGCAACTTTTCCGCTTTTGTTGTTTACTTGTTCACCTCACAAAAGTAAGTGAAATAAATTGTTCTCAACGTTTTCACATTTCACGGGGAAAAAAAACTCATAATAAGGGAAATTTTTCGAACATGGAAAATTTTTCCCCCGAAACTCATAATAAGGGAAAAGTGAAATGAGATGTTTTTCGGGGGGAATGATTTCACGTGAAACTCATAATAAGGCTGATTACTTCTCATGATTCTGAGAAGCGACTCCCACTTCTCGATTTGAAGTTAAGAATCCACTCAGGAAGCACTAACACATGTTTTTTTTTTTTTTTTTGTTGGAGGTTTTTAAAATACCAGCTGGAGCACTCAGACCTAAATACCGGTCCATTGTACTACCAGATAGCAACCTTCTATTTGTTATAGCTTTCCAGATGTTCGGAGAAAAGCCAAAAGACGCTGCCATGATAAGGAGCCTAAGTTACCAGCTCTCACCATGTCTGCGCCGAGTATCTGTAACCTCATGCGAGAAAAAGCAGGACATTCACAGAGGAAGTGCTCTGCGGTGTCCTCATCTTCTCCACAAGATTCACAGAGTGTGGTATCACTTAAGCCTAACACGTTTAAATGCTTGGCAAAAGAGAAGTGCCCGCTGGCAACGCCAATAAGCTTTCTACAGTGTTTTCTGCTACGAGCTGGCAAAAATGTTGCAGTCTTCTTACTAACGTTGGGGAGCATACGCTTGGTTTGTCTGCATCCAATGGAGGCATGCCATCTACGATTTTGCTCTTCACAGATCCAATCGTTGATTGAAGCTCTCACTGAGGACGCTGGCAAACCTAGCGACGGTTCAGGTCCTGAGAAAGCTGTCTGAGATCCCTGCCTAGCGAGTTCATCGGCGATCTCATTTCCAGTTATGCCATGATGGCCCGGAACCCAAATGAGACTCAAAGAATTTAATCTTCCGATCGCATTCAGAGAGCTCTTGCATTCCTGGATCACTTTCGAAGTGGTTAGAGGGTTGAGAAGGGCCTTAAGCACAGCTTTGCTGTCGCTGCAAACAAAGATACTTCTCCCCGTCCATCCATTGTTCGTTACGTGGCTCAAGGCCATTAGGATAGCATAAGCCTCCGTTTGGAAAACGGATGTGTATGATCCCAAAGATGAGTGCAGTCGTATGTCGTCGTTCTCAACAAAGGCACCAGCACCAGAACCCTCGTCGGTTTTGGAGCCATCTGTGAAGATACGATAACAGTTCTTTCCAGGCTCAGATTCTGGAGTGAACCAGTCCTGAACCGAAGGAAAGTTGACTGAGTAATTTTGACGCAGTTTGAGCCTTGGGATCATCGTGTCAGACGGCATATCCATTAGACATGAGTCAAAAGATATGCTGCTTGCGAGTTCCTCAAAGCTCCAGTGCGAATTGTGCCAGAGACCACATCGCTTTAAACGAGAAATGGTCTTGAGAGTACACCCCATGATGTAGGTATTAAGGGGAGGAAGATTCAACAGTGCGTCGAGAGCAGCTCCCGGTGTGCTGGGGAAGGCCCCCGTAACACCTAGACAAATTGTTCTTTGAAGTTTGGCAAACGAGGCAATAACGTATTTACGCGAGAGCTTATTCCACCAAACAACTGACGCATAGGGAACGATTGGTCTTATCATAGCCGTATAGATAAGGACCCTTTTCGGTGAAAGACCCCATGTCTTGCCAAAGGCTCCTTTACATTGCCAGAAAAGTGACAGTGCTTTAGTAGTTTTAGACTCGATATGTTTTGACCAAAGAAGTTTGTTATCCAGGATTACTCCAAGATGTTTGACTTCATTTGAAAAGGGAATGTTGACGCCCTTAAGCGTAAGTTGGGTCAAACCAGTCAATTTTCTACTAACACATGTTAGTCAAATGTCAAAGCGAAAATTTTCCTCAAGGAATATTTTTTATGAGCCATGGGTGTTTAACTCAAACAAAGGCACATTTTGTTACTGAATAGAATAGAAACAATTTTGGGTGTTCCAGTGTGTTTTCGCCTTTAAACACAGAAGAAGTGACACTTCAGGAAATGACAGGGCGACTGTGAAATCCTGAACAAAGAAGGGACGAAGAATATAATGTCGATTTCCAGTGGTACATAAAAGTACTTTTAAAAGTGCTTTTTTGCTCGTAATACGCCGAATTCCATGTAGGCACTAGATCACTTCTTTTTGCCCCGAAAAAGCACTTTTATGAATCTCGATTCAGAGGCAAGATTTACACACACTTTCACTTACACCAACACAAAACATTTGATGTTAACCAGTTTGAAGTTTGATTATTTTGCATTTTTGGTTAAAGGACTGTGAAAGAGACACAATAGAAAATAAACTATAAACTATTTTGTGAAAATGGATCGCTCAATTTTAGCTGAAATTAATTAAAAATCCAAACATGTTCGTACGTCAACGGACGATGTCGCTTTCAGTGGTGTACGCGCTCTCTTTTTTTTCTATGTGTTTGGTTCGATCGGCCGAGTTCGGCCGACAACGTCCGATCATACTTCGGCCGATGACGGATTTGGTGTACGCGAGCCGTAACTGCAAAAAATTTCATAAAGAGCTCACTCATCTCTAGTAGCAGTTGAATCGACTCATCTCTAGTTTCTCTTATTCATTTTGGCTAGTTTATATCTGTCAAAACACCGCAACGGATTCTAGGGGTCACCCCAATCCATTTTGTCCGGTAAAACTCACAGCTCTCAGTTGAAGCCGGCAGCAAACGGACGCAACGGATTCTCTACGCCCGCGCGCCGCGGCCTTGAGCGAGCTCAGCATAGACTCAGTGTCGAAAAGCACAAAGTTTATCTTCCACAGTGAGTTTTGCTAATATCATATTATTCACAGCATTAGTTAGTTCGCTCGAGTTTTGAACAGAATATCTTTATTCGTACCTTGGCTACAAAATCGTAGC
Source organism: Melanostoma mellinum (assembly GCA_914767635.1). NCBI lineage: Eukaryota > Metazoa > Arthropoda > Insecta > Diptera > Syrphidae > Melanostoma > Melanostoma mellinum. The sequence continues at coordinate 53,793,185 of OU612059.1, read as the reverse complement.
GGTCCGTGTCAAAGTTGATCATTCGGAAAGTTCAAACATCCATAACACTAGAAGAGTGTCTTGTGTCGATCACAAAATGGTCAGTTTGGTGTACGGTTCATTGATCTAAGGATCGTCATGCAACTTTATAAAATTTGAGATTAAGCACGTGCTTTTAACAACAAGATTTATTTTGGTAGAAAAATTATTAACCTGAGTCCTTTTTCAGAATTCAGAGGTTTTGTCATGCAGGCTATCTCTACCGATTGCATTTCCGAATATGTCCTTTTTCCCTAGTCTTACGTTATAATCGCCAAGGAGAATTTTCTCGTCATGAGGGCATTGCTCACATATTCCTTCATGGAGCTGGGAAAAACAGGTTTTAGAACTATCGTCTTACTCTTTTATGGGCGCGTAGGCGTAAGGCTGATTTAACTCTGGTGCGGATGGTCATTTTACGCTCACGCTCATTAATTGAATTGAATCTACCTCTAACAAGAAATCCACAGTCAAATAAAAAATATTTCTGTTGTCTGTAGCAGTCACATTAGTAAATACCACCATTTTTTGTCGTCTTTATGCCCGACCCATTAAATCGCTTTTCTTGAATGGCGGTTATGTCCGCTTTGCAACAGTTAAGAGCTTTTGCTAAATCTCTGGTTATAGTCTACCAAAGGATCTCACGTTTCAAGCGCTAATCCGGACGTCCTTACCCTTCTTTCGTTTTCTTGGACTATTGTTTGGTTCGAAATAACTGGTTTTTTTTACACATGAACGGCCATGTTATTTTGGGTTCGCCTCGAACGTGAAGAGTCAGGTAATCCGGTGTCAGTACCTTGCTGCAAGGGCTTAAAACTGCCGTTGAATCACCAGTAGCTCGTCCGGTACCATCTCGTAAGACTCTGAAAGATTTTTTAACCAAATATATCGGAGAAGTTCATTCAGGAGTTTTTTCTGTTTGGCTGCTGAAGTTCATCGTTGATTGTGTGAGTCGAATTCATTCACTGTTATAGTCTCCATAAGATCTGGTAAACAGGTGAGATTCCAACAGTCAGTCATTAGTCGCACAAGATTTTAGTGTTTTTCTGTCATTTTAACAAAAATACATGCAAAATCCAGCCTTTTTCATTACCTAAACTCACCCTAGCAAAAACCAAGGACGAGTTGAGGGAAAACGCAGGGCTCAAAAAACACTCACTTTGACATTTAGGGTTTTTCAAAATACGCTTTGTGGCGACCACAGGGCAACCCCAGGGCTTCAACGAAAGAATTTAATTAATAATGTAAAAAATTCCGAAAAGCTGTCCGGAAGATTACCTCGAAGAAAAACCTCCGAATCGCACCAAATCGGAGAATTTTTCTCTCTGAACCTCGCTAACAAATTCCATGTTTTAAAACTCTTAGAACTACAAAATTATGTAAGTGTGACATTGTCGTCGTCTCTTATTCTGTTTTTGTGCTCCTAATTAAAAATTTTGTAAAAAACAAAACTTAAACACTAAACAAATGTGCTTTTTTTAAAAACAGCTTTTTTACAAATCGCAAAAATAAGCAATACGATTAATTTATGTTACATTTTTTTTCTCTCTGTTCATTGTACCATTCGTTTTCTCTCAATTCCTCATTTTTGAAATTAAAAAAAAAAAATTGATTAATTAAATTTAAATTACGCTTTTCAGACGACTCACGTTGGGAGACTATAGCTCGTTCAACAACAGGTCCAATGCAAGACTTCACTGTAAGCTACCAAAGTCTCTTACCATCAACAGCATACACTTTCCGTGTGATTGCCTATAATCGCTACGGAATATCCTTCCCAGTGTATTCGAAGGATTCAATATTAACCCCATCCAAATTGCACCTCGAGTATGGATACCTACAACACAAGCCTTTTTATCGGCAAACATGGTTCATGGTTGCCTTGGCAGCAACTTCAATCATTATTATCATAATGGTCATTGCTGTGTTGTGTGTTAAAAGCAAAAGTTACAAATACAAACGTAAGTTATAACAAAGTACTTACAATGTCAAGTATTTTAATACATTTTCTTGTTATTTTTATTTTTATTTTTTTATTTCGTTAACCTCAACAGAAGAAGCACAAAAAACCCTCGAAGAATCAATGGCAATGTCCATCGATGAACGACAAGAGCTTGCACTTGAGCTTTACCGTTCGAGACACGGAGTTGGTACTGGGACGTTAAACAGTGCCGGCACTCTGGGACGTGGAACTCTTGGTACATTAGGTAGAAAATCAAACCACCGTCCACCACCAGCTTCGACTTTGGGCAAAAGTCCACCACGACCATCGCCCGCCTCAGTGGCGTATCACAGCGATGAAGAGAGTCTGAAGTGTTACGATGAAAATCCCGACGATAGCAGTGTAACGGAGAAACCATCGGAAGTCAGCTCTTCAGATTCACAGGTAAGAAACTAAAAAAAAATGTTTCGCTCAGGAGAATTTCACCAATGCAATTATTGTTTGAACGCAATCATATAATTTTATAAAAAACATTTCAGCATTCTGAAAGTGAAAACGAGAGTGTACGGTCTGATCCTCATTCATTTGTAAATCACTATGCCAATGTTAATGACACACTGCGGCAATCTTGGAAGAAACAGAAACCAGTGCGCAACTATTCCAGCTACACAGATTCGGAACCAGAAGGTAGCGCCGTAATGAGCCTCAATGGAGGCCAAATTATTGTGAATAATATGGCCCGGTCGAGAGCTCCACTGCCAGGTTTCTCCTCATTTGTTTGACAATCAACGGAGTTTTAAGTTTCAACCTACATTAGTTTTATTTTTATATCAAAAAATACACAAAAATTGAAATAAATGTGTGCGACTATTTATAATTTACATTTCGTGTATGTATGTTGTGCATGGTGTTTTAACTTTAGTTTAAAACGTTACGTTTATTTTATTATAATTTTTTAATTAAAAGAATTGCGATTAATATTTTTAAGCGATTGTCCATCTTTTTCTACTTGTGATAAAAGATTTGAATTAAATGTATTCTTGTCTAAGTTATAACGTTAGTTAAATAATAATCGAGAGAAATCGTTTTTTATGTTAAAAATAAATGTAATTTAGATTTTAGTTACGTCTCAAACAAAATATGTGTAAGAGTTCATATCATTAATGTTTTAAGTTTTAAAGTATTTTCATCCAGAACGATTAAGCATTTTAATTTAAAAAATACTAATCTTTGTGAACACAAACAGATAAATCTCATTGAAAATCAAATGTATATATTAGTTGTAAGAAAGAGAGTATTGGCCGATGTTAGCAAAGAATCAAGTTGAGCGGAAATGCGTTCAGACCCTTAAGCTTCTTCTTTTTGGTTCGTTGGACCCCTGGTGGTGTACAGGGCGTTACAACACTTTGTTTGGTTTTCTGCAATCCGTTCTTTAATTTTTCCAAGCGTCTTCGATTCCTCTTTGACTGTTATAAAATATATGTTTAGAGCCTGGCAAGGAGTGGTTTACTCCGTAGTTAGTGACCAATAGACTGCCACTTCCGTCGATTATCTATTGTACTGTTCTCATATAAGCCAGAGTGATCTCAAAACCTTACGCAAACATCTGGTGAAGAAATATTGCAGTTCCCGGGTGTTTGTGGCGGTCACATTTCAAGTACTTCACATTAGTAGAAGTATTGAGTATATTTTAAAACTAAACACTAGCAGCTAGGTGTTTGTTTTTAACGTATTTTGTTTGTCCGACGTGCACTGACCAACTGTGGTCTGGGGAATGCCAATGCACTGAAATTATCTATCAATACATTTAATGCCTATTTAGAATTTTGTCTCACATAGAAATCATAAACTATTTTTCTCCATTTGATAAGAAAATTGTCACATCAAACATTCCCATTCCGCCCCAGTGCCCATATCAAACAAGTGTTGTTCTTTCGATAGCACGAGGAAAACCGCTTTCACCTTTCTGCTTAAAGACTGTTCGGTTATGTTAATGTCCTTAAACGAACTGATGCTTCTTACAAAAGAAAAGCTCCTCAATTTCTCGAACTTCTTCTTCTATGACGGAGCCAAGATCGCCGTGGTCTCAAAGGAGTCACAACTCTTCTATTAATCCGTTTCACACAAGCGACTTTCGTTTTCAATGACGAACACCACTTTTAACTTCAAGAGCTTCCAACAGCTTCTCTTAATGGTAGAGAGCTATTTTTCATTGGTCACGTTTTTTTATAAAAATTTATCTAATATTCTCGTGCTTGGTTTGCTCGTGTAAATACTGTTCGAGTTAACAGGCTTAAAATACTTATTTTTAACCTAAGAAACTCAGTGGATAGAACTTGTAATCAATCTACAGCCAGCCCGCAGTCTGTTAGTCTTTGGAGTTTAGATATAACAAGCTTTGGTTGTTGTCTATTTTAGTAATATTTAGAGAAACAAAGCCTTAATGATCTTCGATGTGGCCCTAAATGTTTTCTTGCACGAATAATGCCAGCTTGTAACGAATTGCTATAGTGTATTTCTTTTTTTCTCAAGCTTCTTTCTTTTAAACACTTTTTATGAAACAAAACGTGTTCTAGTTCCGAGAGTACTAACACTGCCATGAAAGCGCTTTCTCACTTACCCGTTCGGAATTGGCAAAAAATTATTGGTTCCTGAAATGCGTTATGCTAGCTCAATATTTGTTGCGTCATCTTTTTGATTTTATTTTAAATACTTGTTCTAGTTGCTCGCTTTGTGTTCTGAAACTTTTGTTTAAATATTACGCCACTGCTCCCAAGCTTAAAATCCCTAAATTTTACATTGGGCGAACTAAACCCTCAAACCCAAATACACTTCCACAATTATATGCCGAAACCACACCAGTTTAGTAGTTCAGTTTAGAGTACTCGAATACTGAGCATATCAAGCCGTGAGTGGCAAATCAGTACAACATAGCCAGCATTACTTTCACGATTTGATACTCTTTCTTTTAACGATTGTGTTAGTCCAAGGTAAAATCAAAAGAAATATGGATTTTTAGAATGGAAGTGGTTCTTATGTACCCGCGTCCGTGGAGATATTTTGCTTTTGTTTTATGGTCATGCGAAAAGAATTGATGATCAATTGAATTGAGCCTACATGAAATGTTATTGTTGATGATAGTTTTGATGGTATCTCTTATCTTGCTCTGCAATTTATAAGAGTTATATCGTGAAAAGTGACAAAAGTCTGTATTACAAAGCCAGGGAAGCCATTTAACTATCAGTTGATGATCCAATTAAAAAAAAACGACGTTTTTATAATGTGTAGCATCTTCATCTCTCATTCCTGAAATATAAGGAGTGATTGGCAATGTATTATGTACAATTGTGAAATCTAATTTTTCGTGTTGCATTTTTAAATTTAGCTCAAGCTTTCTAATAGGCGTGCTACATTGGACCTTTCGCAATGCTTTTTTGTACTTCGCAAGGCCAATGGAAAATGCCTAAAGCCAAAGTCCTGGTACGAACACTAGACGAATATTTTTCCGCGTAAATTCACATCGATAAAATTTATGAATTTCACAACCACGGACACCTCACTTTTTCTGGTTTTCAAATACATTTTTCAGTAGCTGTATTTTAAAAGATAGTCGTCTTAAAAGTTTCACGATCCGTGCTTACTTTATAGTACAGTATTCTTGTTCTTCATTGACTTCTGACTTTTTATCCACAGTGTTACCATCTCTGGTTGTTACTTTGATGTTTTAAGACAGCAAAAAAGTATGTTGTTGTCCTTTAAGGGAACAAGGATTCTTCCAAATGATACTTGAATCATTCTTTTGTGAATCTGATACTAATATTGCTTTGATATGTGAGATATTACACATCATATGCGATTACTAAAAGACCTGCTCGCTTTTTTTCCTTTTTTCTTTTTTATTCTTAATATGCGACGATAATGGAAAACTATCAAATTGTTGCCACCTATTCTGTGCTTATTTTGTCAAAAGGTATCGATGTAAAATTTTGAGGTTCCGTTGGCCATCAAGTATTTCATTTCGTGTAGTCTCCAAACTTACAAACTTCTTAGTTGCAATTAAAAAAAAAAATTGCAAACATTAGTTGTGGATTTATTCATATTGTGATTGAATAAGTTTGTCTAATAAGCAATCTTATTCACACCAGCGATTTAAACAATGAAATGAAAATGTATAGCCTCTAGATGGCTGAGTATTCTTACTTTTGTCACGCATTTCTCCCTATAAAAAATGAGGTAAAAGCTATCCGTCAATACTCAAAAGTTAACTGTTGGGTGTGATTCTTCACTTTTTCGCATCAAAGCCCACACACTCACACTAATTAGATAGAAATAACAAAAAACATTTTAAATAAAAATAAAAAAGTTTTCATTAGACACACATAATCTTAAGCAAAAAACTATTAGGCCATATAATGCAATCTTAAGTAAAACATAAATACAACAAACAAACAAAAAAAAAACTTAACTATACACAACTACATAGTTAATTAGTATTGCTTAATCTACAAAAACGACTGATTATTGTTTATAATTAAAAAGAAGAAATGAATTTAAATTTTAATAATTTTGTATATCTTGACACGCCTTAAAACTGTATTTGTAAATGTATGTAAGAGTATTCAACTTTTCAAATTTTTCTACTGTTTCTATCATTAAATTTCAGTACGCCAAATTGTTGGAACATAAAATTATACTTTTGGTGTAGTGTTTGGCCAAAAATGTTTTTAAAATGACAAAAATGAAATAAAATATTTGTAGTAACTCATCCTAACAGTTTTATTGCTCAAAGAAAATAAAAGAACAATTAAAATGTTTTTTAATAAAGTCTTATCCAAGATTCATGAAACAGCAGACGTTTACGATAGCAATTAATAATTTATAAGAATAAGATTAGGTAAAACAGTGTGTAAAATAGTGTTTAAGTTAATGAGTAAGTAATAAATTATACTGTTAAAAATAAAATCCATCAGAACGTAAAAAAATATACATATACATACCTACTTAATAAAAACGGCATTTAAATTATATGAGTTTCTTTTTTTATCTTCAAGGGAAATTTGTGCAAATTTTTCATTGCACATAGTACGTTGAAGTGTTCATTCATTTTGTTCGCTAGGGATACAAATCTCAATTAAGTAAGACGTTAGGAAGCAAGTTGGTTTGCGATATTCTAAGTTTGCTACAGCTTTTCTAGTGGAGATCGATAACATCGATCGAGAAACAGTGAAAACCGGAACCAAATCCTACTAAATCGATATTATCGATGCGATAGTTACAGAACAGGGGCACTGGTTCGATAAGTAAAACTTTACTTTCAACTTTTTATCTGCACTTTGACCCCTGTTCTGATTTTCGTTCGGATACCATATCCTCTCGTTTTAGAATTTTTGCGGTTCTCAATTCCGAATTCGTACGTTTTCAATTCGCTTATCATTTTGTTAGCGGAATTGAATCCGGTTGATGAATTCTGTAAAACATTATTTATTGCTTGAACTGAAAAATAATAAACTTTATTAGCATGATGATGTACTAAAGTTGTAAACAGTTTTATTGAACACAAGAATATAATTTCCAAAACGTTTTTGTGACAAAAAAAAAGTAGTGAATATGTTCGGAATTAGAACGCTCTTCTTAAATCCGAACGGATTCAATTTCGGTTTCCGTTTTAAATCCGATCGAAAATCAGAACAGCCATGTTTGATTACAATTGTTTTCATTTCAGTATACAATTCAATTAATAACCACATTTTGTCTGATCCAATCATTACACCAATACTTTACCATAAAAACTGACTGACTATCTGCGCTCATTCACACACACTGACACACAAAAAGTGAGTACGAATTTGGAATTTCTAAAACATGACGATATGGTATCCGATCTAAAATTAGAACACGGGCCATTATTTCTGAAGTTTATTTTTCCATACCTACATATGTGGTAAGTCATGTTTTGAAATTTCATTCGTTGTCATATCTCACCTTGAAAAGCACGATTCTTACAATTTAAGTTTTTATTGAAAAACTCATTTGTTTTACAATATTTGATATATACAATTATAAATTCTTAGACTAGCATTATTGTTTTAAAATCTGTGAGCACAGATGGGGCTCTGCTTCGTTAAATTGGGTTTTATACATTTTTATTAAAAAGGTATTCATGTCTAACATTTACTTGTTTCTTTTATAAATAATTGGTATGTTCTCGTCGGCTTGAGCAGTGCGTTCTCGTCGGCTTGAGCAGTGCTGACGGTCGTTCTTGCAAAGCACGAGATAAATCTTAGTGCTGAGTGCCTTTGAAAAGCTGAAAAATAAGTAAGCTTTAAGTAAAGTAAATTTAAAGTAAAGTAAACTTAACTGAACTTATTTATTAAAGTAAAGTAAACTTAACTTAACTTAACTCACTAGAACAAAAACACAATTCTCTTACAAAAACGAGTGAACCGCTCATAACAGTTTTTGTTTGACGCTTCTCCATTTTTGCACTTTCTTGTTCTTAGAAAAATCACTTTTATTAGTGTTATTGAATTCTTACACTCAGTTATTGTAGAATGAATTTTTTCTTCTCTGTTAAAGGTTTTTAAAATACCAGCTGGAGCACTCAGACCTAAATACTGGTCCATTTTACTACCAGTTAGCAACCTTCTATTTGTTATAGCTTTCCAGTTGTTCGTAGAAAAGCCAAAAGACGCTGCCATGATAAGGAGCCTAGGTTACCAACTCTCACTATGTCTGCGCCGAATATCTATAACCTCATGTGAGAAAATGCAGGACATTTACAGAGGAAGTGCTCTGCGGTGTTCTCATCTTTTCCACAAGATTCACAGAGTGTGGTATTACTTAAGCCTAACACGTTTAAATGCTTGGTTGAAGAGAAGTGCCCGATGGCAACGCCAATAAGCCTTCTACAGTCTTTTCTGCTACGAGCTAGCAAAAATGTTGCAGTTTTCCTATTAACGTTGGAGAGCATACGTTTGGTCTGTCTGCATCCAATGGGTGCATGACATCTACGGTTGTGCTCTTCATAGATCCAATCGTTGATTGAAGCCCTCACTGAGGACGCTGACAGACCTAGCGACGGTTCAGGTCCTGAGAAAGCTGTCTGAGATCCATGCCTCGCAAGTTTATCGGCGATCTCATTTCCAGTTATGCCGTGATGGCCCGGAACTCAAATTAACGACAGCATACGCCTCCATTTGGAAAGCAAAAAAGTTTTATTTTCAACCACAAAACTAATAATAGCTTAAAATTTGCGCGAATTTTAAGCTATTATTAGTTTTGGGGTTAGAAAATGACACTTTTTGTGGTTAGAAATTCATAAAAAAGTTTTATTTTCAAACCACAAAAATCCCACTTGCATCATTTTCAATTAAAAATTTCCCACTTAATACACCGTCTGGTATCACTTAAACAAGTATAATGTTAAGTGAACTTTTATAAATAATTAAAAATATAAAAAAAATGTTTTATTATCAACAAAATAGTAAAATATATACATATTAATTGTTGTCTTATTCCGTTGTTTATGTTTTCATTCAACTTTGCCTGTTTTGAAAGAAAAAAAAACCTAAAGTGAGGTTAAAACCGAAAAATTAAAATGTGTTTTTAAACAATTTTAAGGGGTCTCTGGCAATTTCTGTTGCGAAATTTATTCTATTGAAATGCCTCCCTAACTGTTAAAATTTATTTATTTATTTATTATTATCTACAGCTTAATGCTAACAGATTAATTTGCTTAAATTTATGTATATATAAGTATATGTACAAATAATAATAATAATAAGATTAAGCTGATAAATTTAAAATTACGTAATGCCACGCAGAGAATTTTTAAACAATAATCTTGATTGGCTTATATCTACCAATTTGCAGACAGAGTTAAAATTTGATAAGGTTCTTGTTAGCGGTTCATTGGACCCGTAATTCCTTCTATGAAGAGGTTGGAAAAGAAAATCACGTTGTCTAAGTGGTCTTTCGGGTGCATAAATAGGAACTAAAGCTAACAACTTAGGACATTTTATATGATAGCATAGAATGTCTCTCACAAACATTATATCATGGGTCTTACGTCGACTATCCAGCCTGGAAATCCCTAGAAACAAGCATCTAGCCTCATAGCTCGGTGAAAAACTCCATCTCATTTTGGTAAAGATGAGCTTTGTGAATCTTCTTTGGACTTTTTCTATACGATTTGAATGCACTTGAAAAGCTGGGTACCAAACAGTATATCACAATATTCAAGGACAGATCTTACTAAAGCCAAAAAAAAGTGCTAAAAGAGCATGCGGATCCGTAAAAACTGTTGTATTTCTTTTAATAAATCCGACCATTGAATTCGCTTTTGATATTATATAATCAACGTGATCATTAAAGGATAGAGTCCGATCAAAAATCACACCAAGATCCTTAACTTTTTCTAACCTATTCAAAGGGTCAGAACCAATTGAATAATTGAATAGAAATGGAACGGAGCATCTGTAAGAAGATACAATGTTGCATTTCTTTACATTGAGTAAAAATACAATGCTTCTAAATCTCTTTGCATTTTATTGCAATCGCTTTTGCTTGATATGCTAGAGAACATTTTAAGGTAATCTGCATAGAGTAAAACTTGTGTTTATTGAAAAATTGGTATTATGTCATTTATGAAAATGATAAATAATAGCGGTCCCAGATGACTACCTTGAGGTACTCCTGATATGCAGTTAAATTTCCTTGAGGTAAAACTACCAAGCTTTACTATCTGTACCCTCTTTATCAAAAACGATTCGATCCAATTCAAAATCATTGAATGGAACCCAAAACTCTTTATTATTTTTAATAAAAGTCATAAAGACATGGAGGATCTATAGAGATCACTTGACCTCAACTCCAAAAATTAGCGTTTCGCCCAGGTACGACAGTGGGCTCATCAGTTAGATGCTGCCGTACCCTTCCCTGAGCCCACTGTCGTACCTGGGCGAAACGCTAATTTTTGGAGTTGAGGTCAAGTGATCTCTATAGATCCTCCATGTCTTTATGACTTTTATTAAAAATCTAGTTCAACTCCTGGTAAAAAACAATAACAAAACTTTTTGTTATTGTTTAATATTTTTACATTTATTTAAATTGATGCCAACAGACCATGGCAAAAACATTTTTCTAAGCATTACTAATGTTTACATTGGCTTAGAAATATAAAATTCACATCATGCCAATGTCGTGAATTTTATAAGTGTCGGTAGAATCCGACCAAAAATTTGCGTCTTAGAAGGGTACGGCAGCATCTAACTGATGAGCCCACTGTCGTACCTGGGCGAAACGCTAATTTTTGGAGTTGAGGTCAAGTGATCTCTATAGATCCTCCATGTCTTTATGACTTTTATTAAAAATCTAGTTCAACTCCTGGTAAAAAACAATAACAAAACTTTTTGTTATTGTTTAATATTTTTACATTTATCTTTATTATTTATTTACTACTAAAACTTGCATCAATGATGGTGTACAAATGAAATTGCTCTAAGTTCAGTGCCGCTTAAGTCTCTGAGATGCAACTCATTTATTTTATTCAGTAAATAAAATCCATTCGTTTAATATGTTCACATCCACAGAGTATAAAAAAAAATCTCCTCTGTGGTTTGACCTTCATATATGTATATTTATGAAATAAATTGTATTATTAATTTAGCTATTGGACACTAAGCGCCACTAGTTGCTTAGTGCCGATTTACACCCAGACGGTTTGCCTGCTGCGTGTTTCGTATATTTTCTTTTGAACCCTCATCCCGTCAGTCTCTCAGTATTACACTCAGACGTTTTGCGGCTGCGTGTTTTTTTTTCTGTTTTGACACTTCTCTTTCAGTTTTTATTCTCATCCACAGAGTCAAAGTGTGAAAACAATCAAAATCAAAGAGGCATTGCATTTTTTATATATCAATAACAAAAATCTAATCGGTTCGGAACCAAAATGTCATTGGAAGTGGTTAATAATTTATTAGATTGTGCAGCAATGATTATTGACATCATGGATTCGGATGATAGTTCCGATGAAGAAATGTTGATAGATGTGTTAGACACTTGTGAACTTGCTTTGAAAGTTTCCAAGCAAAGGAAAAAAAGGACTTGGATTAAAACCTGGAGAGAAAACAGATCTGAAGTAGGATCTTTTACTTTTCTGACAAAAGAACTTAAAGCCAATGATAAATCATCGTTTTTAAATTACATAAGGATGAATGAAGAAACCTTTGCTTTGCTCTTGTCGTTTATTGAAAACGACATTAAGAAAGAAAATACAATTTTGAGAGACGCAATACCACCAGCAGAAAGGTTGGCTGTCACGTTGAGATATTTATCTACGGGTGAAACATTCAAAAGCTTGAACTACCAAACCAGACTCTCTACACCATTCCTCAGCAAAGCCATTCCTGAAGTCTGCCAAGCAATTTGGAGGAACTTAAAAAACCAATATTTAAAGGTATTTTTTTTTTTATTATCAAATATATGTAAATACAAAACTTAAATAAAATCTTCTTCAAAAACATCTGCCATTGACTTTTCTAATAAGTCTGGAGTGGAAGACATTCTTGCAACATCTGATTGCGACGAGGCAGGTCTTATTTCCTCCACACTTAAAATCCGAACTTTGTCCAGGTATTCTTTTGATGTCGATGGAACAGAAGATGACAATTGTGGTGTGGTTTGCCTTGAAGTAAAGGAACTGCATTCTGAATATGAACTGGAACTTCTCCCAGTTGAACCGCTTTTCCTCGACTGCAAATCCTCTTCCACGCCTTCGCGAAGAATATTTTGTATTGCCCAAGATGTTTTTCGCCTTATCGCCTCACTTTTTATGTTACCAAGTTCAAAAATAACTTGTTTTCCTAGCCAGGAGTAAGCAGATTTGGTTTCTACTCTATTTTGTAATGCCTGCTTCAAGTTAATAACTTTTTTGTTTAAGGCTGAGGTATCTGCAGTTTTCTGAAATGAAAAAATTATATTGTTATATTAAATGCGTTTTTGGTACTGCTTCATTTATAACTGAAAAATTATTTTTAGTTTCCAGAAACAAAATTGGAATGGGAAAGAATCGCCAATGAATTTGCGGTACGGTGGCAGTTTCCCAATTGTCTTGGTGCGCTTGACGGAAAACATGTGGCATTTAGAAGTTTAAAAACAGATGGTGCATATTTCCATAACTACAAAGGAACAAATAGCATCATTTTATTGGCCCTGGCTGATGCAAATTGCAAATTGATTTACGTGGACATAGGATGCAACGGAAGAACAAACGATGCAGGAGTTTTACGGCAGTGCTCCTTGCAAAATGTTATACTTGACGCGGTGAATAAGTTTCCAAATGATAACGTTGTAGGAAATGGAAGAGTGCTCCCATATGTGATTGTTGGAGATGATGCTTTTCCCCTTCAAAAACATATTATGAAGCCTTATCCATTTAGATCTAAATGTCCAACAAAAAGAATTTTCAACGTTCGCCTAAGTAGAGCCAGGCATGTTGTGGAGCACACTTTTGGAATACTGTCCAACAGATTTAGGATTCTACAATCACCAATCAACTTAAGAGTCGAAAACGTTGAACACGTAACAAAGGCTTGTTGTGTTCTACACAATTTTTTGCTTAAACACAACACAGCTCCAAACGATAACACTTATCTGCCAGGACCATCGTCAAACACAACAACAAGAGAATATGAAGCAGTTGACAACCCCCGAAAAGGAGCAGCAGAGACAATACGCCACAGTTTTGCGGAATATTTTTGTCAGGAGGGAAAGGTGGATTGGCAAAATAAATAAATTTTTTATTGTTAAATTTACATACTTTTCTTTTTGGCGTATAATTGAATTCCTCCTCCGATTCGTCCACATCAAAATCCTCAGTGGAACAGCTTGGCACACGTTTTCGTACGTTCTAAACCAAAAAAAAAAAAATAAACAAAATCTTTACAATGTTTCACAACACAACAAAATTTTAAGGTTCTCCCAAACCAAAGCGTTTTTGCAGTCGCGGCAGCGGCATTTGCGTTTTCGCCGCTGCCGCTCTCATTTGTTAGTTGTCAATCTCAAATTCGTTTTTTTATTTATAATTTGTTGTTGTTAAACAAATGAAAATATTCCACTCTGATAGCTTCACTTCAAGTGAACTTCTATCATTCCGCCCTACAATGCTCGATAACCTACTATCATCAATGAAACATGCCTTGGCTGGGATGGGGATTCTTCGTATAAATCTGGAATACCCAACAAATCGTTTATACATTAAAATTGTTCTCTCAAGTCCAAGTTGAAATGGAATTTCCCGTGATTGTTAAAGTACGAGTTCGAACAAATGGCATTATAGAGACACAATTTTCTGGTGAACGTTTCAGTCGTCAGGGGCCCTACTCTGTATTTCGTTTCGAATCGTAAGTCTATTCGAAAGTGATTTTCGATATGAATTCGTACTCTGTATTTCGTTTTCGAATAGAAAAAAAAGGACTTGTTAATATATTCATTAACGGAATAGATTTGCGAAGTCTTGAAACATTTCTCAAGATATCTGTCAAATCAAGCAAAAAAATAATATCAAAGCAAATTACAAACAAGTAAAAATATAAATAAATGAAATAAAAAAATCGTTTTCGGATTTGCCGTTCCGAAAGTGGCAGATTCGAATCCGCTTTAGAAATACAGAGTACAAAATATTCGTTTTTGGAAATTTTTTCTTTCGAAACGTATTACAGAGTAGGGCCCCAGGTATATTTCGTTTGATTAAGCGCATTAATCAAGAAGACGACAATGTTTTTTTTTTATCTTTTAGGCCTTTAAAAATTACAAAAAAAATTAATCAAGGAAAAATTATTTTACACTATTGGGGAAGTAGATGAAGAGCTACATTTGGAACAGCATGTTTTGAGATTTTGGGAAGGTCGATTTCGTCAAGTTAAACTTACAAAGCGTAAAGGAAGATGGTTTGAAAGTGCTGCTGTTTTGCATTATTATTCTGCGAATTACTATATGCGCTTAATTATAGGTATATTCCTTTTTTGTTCCAATAAAAGCAATGTTCAATGTATATTTATATATGCAATCAATAAATGTTTTTTAATTTGAGCTTTATAAAAACGGCTAGCATACCTTTTCATAATCAATTCATGATAAGAGGATAAATGAGCCCAAAATAGCTAACAAATTTGAGGAGCGTGTATATTTCTGCGCAAAACTTATTACCAGAAAGAGAACTGATTATAATCAGCAAAATTACATCGTCTTAGATGAAAATGAGCACTTGAATAATTCCGTACCTAGGTAATAATTTATCTTGGAAATGTCTGATTCTTTTTGGACATAAAAGCTACTGAAAAAATTAATCTGGTTATAACTGGGCAAACAATAAACTATGCAAAAATTCATCAATGTGAATAACTTCGTAAGCGAGATTAGGTGTAGCGATGCTTTTATTTTAGAAGACGTACAAAAAATTAAAGATTACACGAAAGAAAGTGACAGAGGCTGCTTATCGCTTCTTCAATTTCACCGAAAAAGCTTAACTTCAACTTAATTATAAAGATTTATCCACATCTTAATTGCTAACAGTTCGCGGGTCCTTTTTGCTGGATATATGAATCCTGCTGCAGCAGATACTCCTTTTTTTATTACAGAACCTGCTCCGTTATCCGTTATTGCATTATAAAGATCAAGATCTCTTGCTTCTAAGGCGGCGTTGGATAATTTTTTTGTGTTATAGGGTCACCAGTTTGCACAATTGTTGAAGAGCTGTTTCCCGAAGAAGCCTCCCGTATAAACGTTCCTTTTGCTAAATTGATTTCACAGCATTAGAATAGAAGAACAGAAAAAATTGATTTATCAGCATTAGAATAGAAGAACAGAAAAAAAGACGAGATAGATGATGTACCTTTAATTTGCTGCACCACGTTCTCCTGATTTGTCCAATCGTCGCAAGTGGCAAGTAGTGACCCAGACTTTGACCAACTAACCCTTTCTACTTCGTTCGCGTGACCTTCCAAAGTAGCATTGCATTCGAATTCGCCTATAAAAGCATATTTAGTATATTCTCTTAAGAAAATAGAAATAGAAAATAGTGCCATCAATATCATACCTGATGTTTTGCTCCAAATAGCAATTGTAGCATCGAAGCTGGCTGATGCAAGCTGCTTTCCATAAAGTGACCATGAAATTTCGCGAAATGTTCGTCGATGACCATCGGAGGGAATTGTTTTTGTGGTCCAATTGTATACTTCAGCTATATGTATTGGCTATCCGATTTTGTTGCATTATCCAGAATTGATTTCTTGCTACTTCTACTATGGGGTCTATGCGCTTTGTGAAGAATAATCTATGCATTGTTATTTGATTGGTTCTTGGAAATAATTAGCCTTTTTGGCACTGATTCCTCCGAATCATTTTGAATAACTTATCTATCTGATTACACCCAACAATCATATATTGCTTTTATGGTTATATTTTGATTTTAATAAGATTTTATGAAAATAAATTGAATAGAAATTAATTATTAAAAGAAATTCGCGTTTCAAAATAAGCAAAATGAGTTTGACAAATGACAATTGACAAAAGAGAAAAAAAAACATCGGCAGCTACAAAAACGCTGCACGTATGGGACTGTCGCTGCTCTTCGCCGCGTTGGTGTGGGGGCTCTCATATGCCGCTGTGTAAACTCATTTTGACAACTGCAAATGCCGCTGCCGCGACGGCAAAAAAGCTTTGGTTTGGGAGAACCTTTATGCCGCTGCCGCGACGGCAAAAACGCTTTGGTTTGGGAGAACATTCAAAATCTTTAATTTACCTCTTCAATATTAGATGTTGAATTTCTAATTTTACAGTGTGTTTTTAAAAAAAGCATTTGGTCGTAACACCAAAGCTTTGGTACATATAAATCGTCCGTGCCCGCTCCACTTTTCTTAGAGGATTCGAGATCCCGAAATTCTTTCGCGAATTGGCCTCGCAGTGTGTGCCATTTTTTTTTAATAATTTCGACCGTTATAGTTGGTTGTAACACAACCATGGCTTCTAACACTTTTCCATAGGCATCAGACTTTTTAACTCTATTTATATAGTCTGGATGTCGAGTATCATATAATTCAGGATACATTTCAAAATTGAAAATCAACTCGCTAATGAGCTCTTTGCACCACTTAAAATTATCCGACGACATACCACTTGTTTACTTAATAACACAAGAAATCACAATAAAGCAACGAGAAGAAACAACGAAAGACAAGAAAAAGAAACGTCAAAAACCATCTTAGGTCAACTGGACAATCCTCAACCCAAAACTTTGCGGGTAGAGACTTTTTAAAGTATTTCTATTTCATCTGCTTTCTCTTTCGCACTTATTTCCGTCTTTGCAAAACCGTCTGGGTGTAAATCGGCACTTACCGCCAAACTCTGTCTTTAGCTCAGTTCACACTGTACAATTAGTTGGACAGACTTCGTTTGATGGAAGTTGGATGGTCTGATGTAGTTTTCGTTCACACTAATCAAGCTTGTCGTCCAACTTTATAGGCGTTTTTCTTTTTTAGTTCCGAACCGTGAACTGAACGGAGAACGAACAGCGTGAACGTGTTCTGAACTGAGCTATGTGAAGTTGGCTGCGCTCAGACTCTTGCTCTAGATGCCCCGTCATATTATTTCGAGCACGTAGAGCGCGCTCGCGTAGTGTTCTGAAGAAAAAAGAAAAGCATTTTGAGCGTTCAGATGTCGCTGAACTGAAAAAGAAATACTCTTACGTTTTTGACGTTTCTCTTCTCTGTTCGGAAGTAAAAAAGAAAAACGCCTTATGTCACATACCTTTCCACTCCATCCAACTTCTAGATTTTCAAAAATTTTTGAAAACCATCCAACAAATTGACAAGCGGTCGTATGAAGAGTTCACACTATCAAACATTAGTTTGTCAAACCTAGGTTTTTCCAACTAATTGTACAGTGTGAACGGGGCTTTTGACTACATTTGTAGATGGTGGCGTCAATTGATAAGCTCAGACACTTCTCCTCACAATCGCTCTTGATTTCATAGAAAACGTCTTACAGTTGTAAACGCTCTTCGTTTCCGATACCGTTAGTTTGTTTTCTGTTTTAGTTTGCAAAAGTTGATTTCATTTGCATGCAATTGCAGCAATTGCTGAGAAAATTTCTCATTGTCGTGGTGTACCTGCTTGTGAACAGTTGTTTTTTCTTTTTACTCGTTGATGGTTGCTATTTTGTCGCTTATTTCTTTTTCTAATCGAGTCGTGCTATACCTTCTTTCTATAAAAGTGGATAACATTAACATTTATTTGTATTGTAAATGGTCGTTTTTAATTTGAGCAAAATAAAAGTGAGAAGTGTGTGCTCAATGCCATTGTTTCTGATGGTACTCGTACCTACATAATGAGTTCCTTTTGTTGAAATCTAATAAATCGTTTTCAGATCTCCTTTCGTAAATAAATTGTTGAGCGGTGTTCAATAAATGTAATGGTTTCATGTGCGGCTTTAATTCGAAGAGAAAAAGTGCTTTTTTTATTCAATTTATGTGGATGTTCTAATAAATTCATTCGAGTTATTTTCTCTGTTTTTGTGTGTAGATCGGTTTGTTTTTTTTAGTATATGCTCTAATTCCTGAAAATTTAAAATACTTCATCTAAGTAAATGTGCGTTTGTGGTTCTCCATAAATCATTTATATTTTATTTAAATCCAACGTCTCCAAGGATGAATTTATCAGTTTGGCGA
Source organism: Melanostoma mellinum (assembly GCA_914767635.1). NCBI lineage: Eukaryota > Metazoa > Arthropoda > Insecta > Diptera > Syrphidae > Melanostoma > Melanostoma mellinum. The sequence goes on along the minus strand of OU612059.1, from coordinate 53,774,505 downwards.
ATTAAGTCCGCCATTTTGTAAACAGAAGAAAAAAGTATATACTTATTCAAACTTCAAAGTACATGAGGAAATGGTAAGTTCAGTTGAAAGCTCTTTTTTCAAAAATTATTTAAATCAAAATATGTACCTAGTAAGCTTTATATTTTCGACTCTTTAGCAAAAAACCTGTACAAAATTAAGCTTTTCAGTTGTTCTATTCAATTTGTTAGTGCCATCTTCTGCCTTTGACAATTTTCATTTCGACTATTCCGAAAGCATCTCTTGAGTCTTTTTCAAAGGCCGTTGTGTATATTATCCGAACTTAAAAACGCATAATAAAAAGAACATAGCGGTCTGTCCTCTTGATACTGCTTTTGAGTGGAGAAACCTTACCGTTTTATAAAATTTTGTCATCTCTTAAACACAGAGGTTGAATTGAGGTTTTATTAGGTTTTTTATCTGAGTGTTATTTTCAAATGACAGTAAAGAGCGCTCAGATGCCACTAGCCCCATCGAAACGTCCAAAACGTAACAAATTTGGAATGCGAATGTCAAAAAGAAAGCGTCATGCATGTTTTTCCACAAAATTTGTTGCTTTTGATAAAATTATTATCAAATTCTTAAAGTAAATGTATGTTGCAAAACATTCATTTGTAAGTTGCTTTTTGTCATTTTTTTTTTTGCATTCACTGTAGTGTAACATTTATTTTTACTTCGTAATTATCCTTTTCTTTCTCCAACCTTTTCATTCAGAAGCTTGAAAAACCTGAAAGTATGAAAAAGCTTTGAAATAAACTTTTTACTATGTAAGTTTTCGTAGCACTTTTTAAGGTAAGCTACATGTAATCAAAAAGGCTTTTCAAACAGAGAGAACTTTCAGAAAATTCAGTACTTTGACATTCAACATTTTCATCGTGGTAAAGTAAACCAAATTTCGGAGTTGGTGACCGGAGCATTTTAAGCAAAAGCTTAAATTTTCGGTCAGAACTGTCGCTCTAATAGGCACTGTTTAGACAGGCAATAGCAAGTTTGGTGCCAACATTTGAGTCTATAAGTTCGTTGTGTGATGTTGCCGTTTCTGTGAGGTAACTGGTTGGTCTTAGACTCGGAAACATCGCTGCAGCTCTAGCTTCCTTAGTAAACGATCCAAATCAGCCAATTCCACGGTGTCTCCAATTGGGTCTAACGAATTGACCACTGTTAATGTACCCGAGGATACCATACGAACGAAGTCGGTTTTCATCAAGCTGAAAACAACATTTTCGAAATATCTAAAATGCGTTAAAAAAAATTATGAAGTCCTTATAGTTAAACCCGCTATAAATATTTGCACTCAAATTAGCTTTTCTATAAATTCAAAATAGCTGTTATACTGATTATAATTGTAATGATTTTAGAGCAAGAAAATAACTTATAGCAACGTTATTGAAAAGCTTTTACAAAAAAATATTCTTTAACCGGTTTTCATTACTTGTATATATTTTGTTTATGCTACCAAAATAAACAGCTCTGTATTTTCTATGTTTGCAAATTTTAGTTAATTTTTAATTTTCAAGTTCTGTATTTAACATTAGGGTCTTTTTTAAACTGAGTGTATGAGAACAATTTCCCTTTTGCATTCTACCATACTCCGAAAACTCAAGTTGTTTATATGAGTGAAAACTGTTAATGTCCTTTGTGAGGTAGTTACATTAATACACTGTTCTTTTAAGTGCAATGGAAAATCAAATAATAAATGGTCCAACTTTTTGATAAAAGCAAAATCTATCATCCAAATGGCCATAAGGGCTACGATTGCAGAACTTTCTTCATATTCCTTATTCGGCTCATAGAATCTAAACTAGTAGAAAGCTGCTGCAATTATCTAAGACTGCTCAGCTCAAGGAACACCGTAACTTTAATTTGGGGTTCCAGGACATCGTTACATAACCAGCAATTAAATGGACGACAAGCTGGTTCAAATCGGATCAGCACTCGAATCGAGCGAAACTATCACCTTAGGTCTTAAGCCAATAGATAAAAAAAAAGAGAACAGAGTCTATGAATGAATGAAAATTGGGGTTTTGTATTGTACCTCGACCTGTTTAGATCTATTGTACCCCCTACTTCTTAAGTGATATTCCTTAATTAAAGTACTTCATCCAGACTAGTTCCTTTGATGAAACTTAGTATCTGGGTTACGCTTAGGAGTTTTAGCTCCCTCTCCTCTACATAGTAGGGTCCTAGGTACTTCTTTCTTTGGTGTATTAGCTTCGCAGTCACCTAGGAGGTGATCAGGAGATTCTTCCTGTTCGTTGCAAAATCTGCATTGGTCGTCGCTCTCTATGCCTAGTACTTTTAGATGTTTTCTTAGCCTGCAGTGTCCGGTTAAAAACCCGGCTAGCATTCTTACATTGTTTCTATTCAGTTTTATTACGTCTTTGTAACGTTTTTTGTTGAAAGTGCCAAGTAGAAGTTTGGCTTGGCGCATCTTGGGGAGGTCATTCCAGTGTTTAGCTCTGTTGTCTTCCTCTAACTTTTTGATTTCATTCTTAATGTGGCTTTCTGTTATTCCACAAAAAGGTTCCGGTCCAGTGAGTGGTGATCCGGCTCCTGTCTTTGCCAGTTCGTCTGCCTGTTCATTGCCTATGATTCCTTCATGTCCTGGTACCCAGTAGATTGTAACCTTGTTTTGAGGAGATTGTGTAGGATCGTAGGGCCTTAATTGCAGCTTGACTGTCCGTCATTATTGCAATATGTTTGTTATTATATTTCCTGTCAATGTTTACTTCCGCGCATTTGCCTATTGCATAGACTTCTGCTTGGAATATGCTTGACATTCTTCCCATAGGTACTGAAATTTTTGCTCTTGGCCCAAAAATTCCTGCTCCAGTTCCCTCAGTTGTTCTTGAGCCATCCGTATACCGTTTTATTGCATGGGTCTTAATTGAGTAGGTTTCTTTTTCACTTTGCCATGCCCTTTTGTTACTTAGCTCAACGCTGAAGAGTTTATCGAATTTGAATTCCTTGGTCTTGCTATCCCGAGGAAAGTCAATGAGTGCTAACTCTTTCGATATTATGCTCTTTTCGCTAGATTTCAGGACACACTCAGTTTCTTTGGCAAATCTAGCTATCGTTGCATTTGTGATGCTTCTTATTGCCAGGTGCAAAGGTGTCAGGTTTAGCAATACTTCCAAAGCTGCAGTTGGACAGCTTCTCATTGCTCCTGATATGCATATGCACGCAAGTCTTTGTACTTTTCTAATGTTTTTCTGGTGGTCACTTGGTTCTTTCTCTTGTTCCAGACTACCATAGGTAAGGATAGGTCTTACCATCATTATGTACATTCACCGAATAATGCTCGGTTTACAACCTCATGATCTTCCTGCTATACTTTTGCATATCATTAAGGTTTTCTTAGCTTTTTCAGTAGCTGCTTCTACTTGTTTTCTCCACAGGAGTTTACTATCTAGAATCACGCCTAGATACTTGACCTCTGTTGTGGGTACTATGGTTACTCCATCCAGTGTAATGTCTTTCATGAGTGGTAGGAGTCTTCTTCTGGTGAATGGTACAATTGTAGTTTTTGTGGGGTTGATGTTCAGTCCTACAGATGTACACCATTTTTTCGTGATTGCCAGACCCCTCTGTATTATATCGCATAGGGTTTCTTCATATTTCCCACAGGCTAATAATGTGATGTCATCAGCATAGCCAATGCATCTTATGCCCTGCGTGGTTAGTTTTTCTAATAGTTCATCTACTACTAGACTCCAAAGTAGAGGTGACAAGACCCCTCCTTGTGGGCAGCCTCTCGTAGTGATGATTCTCTGAATCGTCTGGCTAGAGTGTGTTTCTGCCGTTCTTGTACTTAGCATTGCACTAACCCACTTTATTATTGTAATCGGAGTGTCCTTCCTCTGAAGTGCTTTGTTAACCGCCTCGTGTGAGGTATTATCAAAGGCACCCTCAATATCCAAGAAACAGCCGATCGCTGTTTCCTTTGAGTCGATTACTTTTTGGATAGTGGTTGAGAGATGGTATAGGGCAGTTTCTGTAGATCTACCTGCTCTGTATGCATGCTGTCTAGTGTTTAGTGGATTACACACTATAATTTCTGATCTTAAGAAGTTATCGATCACCTTCTGCATGGTTTTCAGTACAAAGGATGTTAAGCTTATTGGCCTGAAAGATTTAGGATGAGTTGTGTCTTTCTTACCTATTTTTGGTATAAAGATAATCTTTGCTCGTGTCCATGGACTAGGTATGTACCCTAGAGCCAGACTGCTTCTGATAATTTTGAGTAAGTGTAGTAGAATCACTTCTTTTCCCATTTGTAATAATGCGGGAAAGATTCCATCTACCCCTGGAGTTTTGAAGGGTTGAAAGGTACTTAATGCCCATTCTAGCCTTTTCTTCGAGCAAACTATCGTTGCTGTCTTCCAGTCTTGCTTATCAGTACTGTGCACAGGTATAGGAACAGAGTCTAACGAAACTTTCTAAAAACAATTAATGACAGATGGCCATCTTAAGATACATGTCGGGTTTCCAAGAACAAAAAAAAAGTTTCTGCTTAGCAGGCCTTGGCTCCCTCTGATATGCATTTTCACGGGCCTACACCTATTGGGTGATCACATGATAAGAATAGGCATTAGCACATCTGACTTATGTAGAAGATGCAAGGATGAAGAGGAAGAGGAGGGGTCATTCCACTTCCTCTGTGAGTGCCCCAGCTGTGAAATTTCATAAAAGTTGGTCAAGCCGTTTCGGACTAGTATGGAAACTAATACAGTGACCCGAGAGTTTTATGTATATAAATTAGCCGGTTTCAACCACCCGGCACGGTGTTGCTCGGATCTGACAAGTGACAAGTGGCAAGTGACAAGTGACAAGTGACAAGTGACAAGTGACAAGTGACAAGTGACAAGTGACAAGTGACAAGTGACAAGTGACAAGTGACAAGTGACAAGTGACAAGTGACAAGTGACAAGTGACAAGTGACAAGTGACAAGTGCCAAGTGACAACTGACAAGTGACAAGTGACAAGTGACAAGTGACAAGTGACAAGTGACAAGTGACAAGTGACAACTGACAAGTGACAAGTGACAAGTGACAAGTGACAAGTGACAAGTGACAAGTGACAAGTGACAAGTGACAAGTGACAAGTGACAAGTGACAAGTGACACGTGACAAGTGACAAGTGACAAGTGACAAGTGACAAGTGACAAGTAACAGAAGGAAAGTGACAAGTGGACAAGTGGACAAGTGGACAAGTGGACAAGTGGACAAGTGGACAAGTGGACAAGTGGACAAGTGGACAAGTGGACAAGTGGACAAGTGGACAAGTGGACAAGTGGACAAGTGGACAAGTGGAAAAGTGGACAAGTGGACAAATGGACAAGTGGACAAGTGGACAAGTGGACAAGTGGACAAGTGGACAAGTGGACAAGTGGACAAGTGGTCAAGTGGACAAGTGGACAAGTGGACAAGTGGACAAGTGGACAAGTGGTCAAGTGGACAAGTGGACAAGTGGACAAGTGGATAAGTGGACAAGATGGTGCACGATCTCCCGATCTCACTGTACTGGATTTTTTTGTATGGGGACGAATGAAAGAAATTGTTTACTCATCTGAAATAACAACCTTAACTCAATTAGAACAACGTATTTCCGAAGGAATACAACACAAGTAAGACAAGATTTATCAAGAGCAAACATCCACGATGAAATCCAATAACGGGCTCTGGCATGCATTCAAAACGAAGGAGGGCACTTTGAGCACTTGTTATAATTGTATCTGTATAAAATACATAAGACACTACTAAAAATTCTTTTAAAACTCCTCCATTTGCAAGTTGTTGCAATAAAAACCGTAAAAAACCCAAAACTAGATTTTTTACCTATTTTAGTTTTTTCCAGGTATCATAAAATGTATTGGTTTTTGAGTGCTCTTATTATTGAATTTTTTTTAATATTGTTTTGTTCATCTGTAAAAAATAAAGAAACTTTATGTTTAACAGACATTTTCTGAAAAAAGTGACCTCAAAGTCAAAACTTTGTTTGGGAAGAAAATTTCAACACCACTTGAAACTGAAAATCTGGCAATCCTAAGCCTTAAAGAGCTCAACTTAAATACAGTCTTAAATATTGTTATTTCTACAAAAAAATAAGTCTAAGATTAGGTCTCTATCATCAGTATTGACAGAGATATCGAATTTAACACAGATCAGGGTACACCAAAGTTAGCCTTTTTTTAAATTGTCAAAAAGTGATGTCAAAGTTGAGAAACGTACTTTACTGTTGAACAATTTTTTTCGTAGAATATGACCAAGAATCACAACCCAAAGGATAATACACGAATTACCGGACACCCTGTATATTCTGGTTGGCATTACACTTAACTGCAAGTGAAAGATACTTAAGGTCTTTGAAAAAAATAGGAGGAGGAATTTGAGTGGTGGAGTACAGGAGTATGGAGATGTTGAAAGTAGTACAATACACCTATGGGAGTACTTTCGATAACACTGGACCTTAATATTAAATACAGAGTTTGAAAGCTAAACATTAACTAAAAGTTGAAAACATAGAAAATACAGAACTGTTTAGTTTGGTACCATAAACAAAATTTATAGTGAAAACCGGTTGATAACCTTTTTACCACAAATTACAAATAAACTCAAGACGAAATATAAAGAACATGAGTATGACATTGTTTAAAAAAATCACAATAAACTAAGCAACTATCATGGATCGACTAAAACATAGAATTTTGAATTTATATGAAAGTTTTTTCATACAAAAGAAAAAAGAAAAAAAAAAAATGTTTTTCCCAAAGCGTCGTGATGGCAGCTCTGTTACCGTCTTATGCCTCCATATCTCTGCATGATAAAATTATACAACATAGTCAAAAGTATCAATATTGTATAAAAAAAGAATCAATCAACCCAAATTTGAAAAAAAAGAAAAGAAAAATTAAAAAAAAAAATCATAGCTTAAATCGCAAAACTATGAAGATACTAGATACTACACACGTAGGAACAAAATCTTTCGGCGTCCATTTTTTACTGCCCTCTTGTGGAGTTATTTTTGATCTATACTGGTTCCTGATCCATTGTTGAATTGTTAACATTGAAAATGAAAAATAAAAATTAACAATTAAGAAACTCCTTTTGCCATAATGATGCACCCGAACTGACTGTACCCATCCACCCAACAGCACAACTAGCCATCATAGCGAGCAGAAATCAACGATTTGAATCATAACACCCCTCAGTAACCCTGCTTGGCCTGGCATATTGCGGATGCATTTCACTGTTTCTATTTCTATGATACTTAAAAAAGAAACTACCAGTTAAGAAATAAATTCCTGTGTAAGCAATTTTGTTTTAAAACTATCTTTCTAAATATTCATGACATCCCAGGATCCATTCTGTCCTATTTTTCAAAGTAGTCGGCATGCAAAGAGACCCCCACCGTATACCGACGATTGCATCGTCACTATCGTCGTTGAACGTTTAACACTTTGACCATTTGCATAAGTTAGTTAGCAGGATAAAAGGACTGACGCATTCTCTATCTTTCCCCTGTTTCCATTTGCACATTTAATTAAAATTATTATCAAACTGCTTCTATTGCGGAACACATAGAACAAGCTGGCTTGCAAGCAATTTTAATTATACCGAAAAGTCTTTATACAATATTCAACATTCAAGACTCATTGTGCAACGGGGCAAAACTTTGTGTTATTTTCAAGTATAAAAATATTTAAGTAAAGAGCGTTGTAGTATCTTGTCATATCCCTTGATGATTTGAGAAGGCACCACAATATTTAGTGTTGTCTTAACTGCAATCCTTGAAGGGTGTAATGGAAAGACTAGAATGTGCATTGTATACGAGTATGTATAGGTTTTTGCTATCACTTTTAGTTTTATTGCTTTTGTTGCCTTTTGGGCCATGTTGCAATGGAACACGCAATCTTTTTAGCTTTAGGTTGATGTATATGCAAAATAAGCCATTAACGTTAATGAATGAATATAGATTTGTGTTACGAAGCTCAGAGCTTTCATGGCATTGGAAGTGAGTAGAAAACGAGGTCAATTAACAATGAGGATAGCTTATGTTTGAGGAATAAGAACAAGATAATTAAGTTTCTGAAATTGTAATCGTAAGAGTTAGACAATTTGGTTCGAAATGTTTTTGTTTTTTTCTTAGGGTTTGTTGAGTAAGACGTCTGGCACTCAGTGTCACTCGATTATTTGGAAATCTTTTGTCAGTACGCCATGTTAGGGTTGCTAAAGTCAATAGTCTATCTACAAGAAGCATGTAGTTTTTGATTGTTTTTTATTGGGCTTTTTGATCTGTTACTTTTCTATGCAAATAATAAATTAATCCATTTTTAAAACTTTATCCCGACGTTTCGTTGATTATTTTTCAACTTCTTCAGGGGGTCTTTTTTATTGGACCTATAATTACAATTTTTGGATTTTCTAATTTTCACTCTATAATCTAGTTAGTTACTTACTATTGTCAATTTACATTTGTTTCATTTAAATTAAAAAAGTTAGTCTATTTTTAGTCTATTGCACTTTACATAAAGATTAAAAAATTGAATAAATTAAATAAATTAGGAAACAGGACAAAACAGAAAATATCAACTAATTGTTATCACAGACGTTTACTTTATGACAGCACTGTAGCTAGCACTTAAATTGTCTTTGTCTTCTTGGAAATTCATTGGAAAGTCTAAGAATACAACAAAACATTAAGAGAACGATGAATTTCCAAGAAGACAAAGACAATTTAAGTGCTAGCTACAGTGCTGTCATAAAGTAAACGTCTGTGATAACAATTAGTTGATATTTTCTGTTTTGTCCTGTTTCCTAATTTATTTAATTTATTCAATTTTTTAATCTTTATGTAAAGTGCAATAGACTAAAAATAGACTAACTTTTTTAATTTAAATGAAACAAATGTAAATTGACAATAGTAAGTAACTAACTAGATTATAGAGTAAAAATTAGAAAATCCAAAAATTGTAATTATAGGTCCAATAAAAAAGACCCCCTGAAGAAGTTGAAAAATAATCAACGAAACGTCGGGATAAAGTTTTAAAAATGGATTAATTTATTAATTGCATAGAAAAGTAACAGATCAAAAAGCCCAATAAAAAACAATCAAAAATTAATTTAAAATACAATTGATCATTTCTTCATAATTAAGAAGCATGTAATGTTTTATGAATAGACTGCATTCACAAAAGATTGCATTAAACCGAATTTATTGCAATAAGTGATTCACACGAGTGATAAGTCTGTCGAGTACGCCATGTCATAACGCGTCGATCCAGATTTGGATTTTTAAATATGTATGAGCCAGATTTCTTTCTTTTGTTTTCGCATTAATGTGCGTCAAGAACATCAAGATAGAATCTTTAAGAATTTAGAATTTTCTATTAGGTGGTATGTTTCTCATTAATTTACTATACGGTTTTCTAAAAGAGGATTGACGTCTTTGAATTTAATCGTGAACCAACCATTTCACTAATTTTCGGGTGCAGTGCATTTAGGCCCGCGGCAATTCAACCCCTGGGTCTAAATTACTCTTTGTTTTGGAAGTTAGGCCCAAGGGGGTTATTTCCATGATAAAATGGCAGTAAGAGCCGCGGGCCTTAGTTCCTGATTCTGCGAACGCAAATATCATTTCGTAATGGAAAGTAGTCTCACCGTTTGCACTTTAACTTATTTTCAATACCAATAAACAGGAACAGGGACGCAAATCTGCTAGACATACGTTCATGCTCTGATTGTGGATTATGACATATCAAAGAGGAACACACGTTCATAAGAAATATCTAAGGAACTATGATGCATCATATAGCATTTATTTAGTGCGGTCAGTTTGCGTGAATTTCTTAAGTTCAACCACAAGCCCGTATTACCCGAAGGCAAATTTTGGAAAATTGAGAAAATTTCTTCCGCTTCGCTTTTAGCTTCGTTATTTTATCCGTGAGTAAAAAGCGAATCGAAGCGAACGAAATTTCCCTTCGCGTAGTACGGGCTTGTGGTTGAACATAAAAGATTCACACGAACAGACCTGGAGGAAGTAGCTAAGAGCAAAACAAACATTAAGAAAGAAGATTTATTTATGATGTGCGCATTAGAAAGTGGACTGATTTTCCATCATCCTATGTCACGAAGTGGGTGACAACGTGAGCTATGAATTCATATCCATTGACAGCTGAAATAAGTGCGAATTTTTGGAGCTTTGTTTTTCGGTATCTCAAAATGCTTTTCCGTCAAATAAATGGAAACTAGAGTAAACATTTAGCGCATCTACTATGTTCTTAATCCTTTCTAAGAAGGAAGACTAATTTTAAGGTCCCATGTGGATCAGAGTCATATTAATGCTACTTCAAAATGGCAACAAAAGACATGGGCCTCAATTCTTTTCTTTGGTGGGTCTTATTGCCTCTTCAAAGTGGAAACAAAGCCCGTGGGTGTTATTTCAATTTTTTCGAGCAATAAGGCCCACGTTTCTTATTGCCGCATGGCTTATTGCACTGCACCTAATTTTCGACCTTTCACTGTAAATTTTTTCAAAATTCAAACTTTCATCATGGCAAAGTACACCAACGAGCAACGTCTATAAATTATAAAATTTTTTACCAAAATTCTGAGTCGGTGGCCGCAACTGCAAAATTCTCCCCCTGGTAAACAAGCAATAAAAAATTTGAAACCGATCAACTATTGGAAGCCACATTCGTCTCCAATAACTCCACTATCTGGTCAGGTGCTTCTCAAACATCTTTGCGCCTACTTGATAGGGTGCAAAACAGAGCGTTGAGATTGATAGGTGATAGTTCAATCGTAGAATCGATTGATTTTCTTGAACATCGTCGGAACGTTACCTGTCTCACTCTGTTTTATCGCTTTTCACAAGCGGTGCTCTAGTGAAGTAGCCAGTTCCATTCTTCCACTAAAACAATTTAACCGCAACACTCGCCTCGCTAGGAATGCTCATCAGTTCTACCTTGAGCCCAACTTCGGGCGTACATTCAAGTATAAAGATTCTTATTTCAGTCGCACCAACCGAATGTGGAATGCTTTACCTGGCTCTGTGTTTCCCCTGCATTACGATTCACAAAGATTCAAAAGCAACGTGCATCGATGTCTCCTTTCAAATCCTCTCCTATTTTCCTAAATGCTCGCACTGTACTCTATAACATTATAAGGGTAGTCATAACCCATTGTTGTGTGGCTTATTATAAAACAAACAAAAATTTGTTTATAATACTCAGGTGCAATAAATTAAAAAAAATTAAATCTTTATTCTTATCACATCAGTCAAAAAATTAAAAGAATTTTTCAAAACAAACCTTATTATTTGTTATTTATAATTTTAATTTTTTGTTGTCAAAAAAAGAAATAAAACATTGTTTGAATTTAATTCTTAATTCATTACAGTTAAGAATAATGAAATTGTCAATTTTACTATATTCCAATTCCATATGTCGGGCTGATTTGTGAATCTAAACCATCCAGGGCGCCACTCAAACGCATACAGAAAAATTCATTTAAATCGGTCAAGCCGTTTAGGAGGAGTTCAATTACATACACACGTACAGCAGAATTATATATATAAAGAAGATATATCAAATATTATAAATCAAATGAGTTTTCAATAAAAACTTAAATTGTAAAAAGAAGCAGGACTGGGATGATCAAAGTCTTCTAAAGAGTAACTTCGGTTTTTATATCGGCTACCGCGTTTTCTCCAAGATATGTCGTAATGTGAAAATTTGGTCTATTCTGAACCTTTCTGGTCTAAAACCACACTGAAAAAGATCATTAAATTGTTTACGTGGAGCATTAGACGCTCACATATAACAGCAAACGAGTTTATATACGTGAAGTTATGGAGGCATATCCCCCTATAATTGTGAGGGTTTCCCTTTGATCTAAGTTTGCATATGGCAAGCTTAACTTCTTCTGTGTCGGGAGGACGGCATTCTCGATCATCGTTCAAGCTGAATGAGGCCATCTGCCTGACAGCGGAATCAGTGTCTTCATCGCCGTTAAGCAGGCTGCAGAAGTGATCTTTCCAGATTATCACTTGAAACTGTGACTCTACTACTTTGTTTCCCTGCCGGTCTTGATAGACTTGAATTCGGGCTTCGCCTCACTTGCAAGATTTGTTTACCTTTTGGTTAAAGTTTCGAGCCTCATTCCATGAGTCATGGTGTCTCTCAATTTCCTCAAACGTGCACCTCTCAGGCTGCTTCTTTTTCTTTGTAAAAATTTGATGTTCTTCCCTTCTTTTCTCCTTGAATCTCCTTGAACTGGTCGTGCTTTTGGTTTGGCTGCATTTACCTACCTGCCTGCATTTTTCATCGAACCATGGGCTTCGTTTTGGGGACCGAGTGAAACCCAGAACCTCAGAAGCAGCGTTTCTGAAGGTTTGCTTACATTACTACCACTGCTTTTCAATGCTAGATGCTGATGGATTAAGATTCAATAACAGTTGTAGGGACACTCCATTGGAGAATTTACTAGCAACCTCTTGCGGTTGTAGCTTTCCGGCGTTCACGCGAGTCGTTAACAGGATAATGTACTTTGGCTACAGCAAGGCAAAAATTCGAGTCAAGGTTGAAAGAGTGCCTTGCGTCGATCGCAATATAGTCAATCTAGTTGGCGGTGGATTGATCTGGGGATCGTCATGCACCTTTATGAGTTTTGAGGTGCGGATAGCGGTTAATACTAACAACAATACTTAACCCCGCAGCAAAACCGATTAGCTTGAATCAGCTTTCTGAGGTTTCATAGTGCTATGGTTACCGATTGTTTTTCCAAAGGTGTCCTCCTTGCCTTGCTTTGCGTTGAAATCGCCAAGAAATTTATTTTTGCACGTCATGTGTAGAGCCCTGCTCACTGCTCAGCACATACGAGGAGCTCGTAGAATCAATCTTTGTAGATATCTTCTTCTCTTCTCTGTTGACGTGGGCGACAAAAGGCTAATGTTGGCTATTTTAGCGAATGGATCATTAACAGGATTTTTGCTGATAACCTTATCTCTTAGTCTACCTATAACGACAAATCATCAACCAAATAAGCGTTGTTTCTGTTGTTTGTAGCAGTCGCCATATAAGATATTGGAGTTTTTCATCTTCTTTATGCCCGAACCATTCAACCGCACTTTAATGGCGGTTATGTCTGCATTGTAGCAGACCTCGTTAGGGAAGTTTTGTTAATAACCGGTTTTTCATTTTTCACTTTTAATAAAGTGAAAGAGTTAGCAGGTTGCCTAGAAAACAAATATGCAAATCTAAAAATCTGGCCAGAAGATGTTTTCACAAAAAATTTGAAAAATTCAAAGATATCGTTTTGAAAATATTAGACTTAAAAAAAGTTTGTGTACCGTTACTTCAAGACCTAGACACACAGTACTAGAAAACACCTCTGTAGGCTGTCCCGCAGACTTTAACTGCAAATTTAAAAAAAACAAAGAAATCGGTCAAGCAGTTCAGGCTGTATATCCATATATGGACAGACAGATAGATAGAATTACCAGACCCACTTTTTTCTTATTCTCGATAATATTAATGTAATGTTTTATCAGTATCTCGATTTTTTTTCTCTTCATGATTGCAGACCTTGCTTTATAGTACCAAAAATCGCAAGTAAAAACTGATCAATATATTGTTTTTCTGCTTTGAGAAAGCGACTTAAACAGTCAGTGGGAAAAAACAAAACAACTGACACCTAAATTGGGCGTAGACACCTAGACAGGCGAAGGAAGGAAACCCATTGTATGGTTATCTGAACTCAATCATTTCAAGACACCCTGCCTTATATCTATTTGCTTTTGACTACCACACATTACACATTGTTGATGATAACCCAACAGTTATTGTTAAACACTCTGGCGTATGAGTATTTTTTTTTTGTTCGTTTTGTAAAGCAAACAAAATACTCATTGTCATCGCACTATAGTTGACAGGTTATTATTATTAATTTGAGTCTTTTGACCTTTTAACAATAACAATTTACATACACAAATACTTCGAATTATAGCCATAAAAGTAATACCTATAATTTCAATAATTAAGTGTTTAAGTAAAAGGCTTTTCAATAATTTCAGCACTTAGGGGTAGGTTAAATCGATTGGTCTAAGGTTTTGTCGCTTATGGTTAGAATAGAGTCCTTCCTGACATTGGGACATGTTTTGGAATATTTAGAATACTTCTCGATGCTTATTTTGTCACATTAAAGTAATAAAAGCAAGTTATACGAATATGTGATGCTTGGTGGGATCATTTAGGAAAAAAGAAGAGAATTTAATAAGAGTGTGATGCTTCGTTTGCGAGGCTGGGGTATGACTCAGGGTGTCCAGGGTCTACCCAAGGAAGCTTCGTAAGACTTGGGTTTCGGCGGTCCAACTTCTCAAAAATGAATACGAGGATACGATCGGTTTGATTCTTATTAATTTTTATTTTATTTTAGTTTCTTATCTCAGGAATAAGTTTACAATTTGACTAGTTTTTTTTATATTCAAGATTACAAAAAAAAGAAAAATTTTACGCTTTCTTGAGTTGGGTCTTTTTCTGGTACTGGTCCACGGAATATCAGGCTTTGATCCTTACTGGTGTACCGGCGATGGTTCCTCTGGAGCTGTGGTTGTATATTGCGGCGGCTATTTCTTTAGCTGGGTGGCGGTGAACTCTTATCTGGCTCTGCGTTAGGCAGGGCGCTTTATCGTCAGCCACGGATTTCGTAGCAAGGGTCTGCGTTGCTTGAAAGGCAGAGCAATTTATCGGCTGCGGCGGATTGCGTGGGAAGCGCTTGCGTTGTATCAAACGGCAGAGCAATCTATCGGTGGCAGCGAACTTCGTAGAAAGTGCATGCGTCCACTTTGAGGCAAAACATTCTGTCGGCGGCGGCGGACTTCGTAGAAAAGGCCTGCGGCTGTGTACTGCGATGGAAAAATAAACTCCCTACAATTTAAGTTGACGTAATGTCAAAAGAATGCCATCTAAGGAGAATTCAAACGCCCGGATGAAACAAGTAACAGCAATTGAATTCCCTTCATGGGAACACAGTGTCTTCAGGCAAGGAGAATCTAAACTCCCGGCTGAAGCAAGCCACAACGACTAGACTTCCTTTACGGAGACTAAAAAGTAAGGAGGATTCAAACGCCCGGCTGAAACAAGCCACAACGATTAAATTTTTTTGGCGAGGGGAAGAGAAAAAGTATCAGATGAATTCTATTTGCCCGGCTGAAACAAGCCACAACAAGAAGAAAGCTTTGTGAAATCTTTTTCAGAATTATGGTAAGTGAACCACCTCTATTCATTGACTTTCCCATTGAAACAAAATGTGAACTGTATCAGGTCAGTGACGATTTTGCATATAAAAAATTGGATAGGGACTACCAATGTAGGTATTTCCCCATAAGGAAATGCATAAGAAGTGATAAAGCACGGAAAAGTAAACAATGTTTGGCCTTGGCGTAGGCATTCACATTGTAATTTTAATTGCGTGCGGGGGATTTTATTAGAAATAAATATTGCACTGTTTTGGTGCGTCATTTTGGGATGAGGTAAGAGAAAGAAATTGTGACGCTTCGTCACAAGAGACACCGATGCACATTGCTTTTAGTGATTCTTAGTGAATCGTAGTGCCGGGAAGTATAAATTCTGATAGAGCATTCGAGATACGGAAAGTATGACTTAAATATGCATTTTCTTACGAACGGAGTGGATGTTGTGAAATTGTTACAGGGGAGAAATTCAACTGGCTATTTCATTAGAGCACTGTTTGTGGAAAAAGCGGTGAAGGAGAATGAGCCGAGCAATTTCTCGATAATTTTCAAAAGAATCAATTGATTCTACAATGAACTTTCACCTATCAGTCTCAATGCTCTGTTTTATATCCTATCAAGTAGTTGCAAAGGTGTTTAAGGAGCACGTGACCACATATGAGAACTATACTCCAGTTTTGGAGGCATGTAGGCCTTATAAATTGTAGTCAAATCAGAAGAGTGAAGTGCATCGTTTTAAGAGATCCAAGCAGCCTTTTTGACGACTAAAATAAGTGGTCATCCCAATAAAGATTATCGTTTACTCACACACAAAGTACTGACAGCTTTTAGATTTCTTGGATGCAGGTACCATTAAAGAATAAGGACAGTGAGAACATGTTGAGCTTCAACGACAAAAGCCAGCATTGGGTTTTCGACGCATTGAATTCTACTTGGTTCTTAATACCTCATGAAACTGAGAGCTGAGACTTGAGTTTGGAAACGAATATATACTTAACCGTTCTATTGGTAATTTTTTAGTCCAACGAAGCAGAGACTCATCGATACCAAAAGCACGCATTTTCGATAAGAGAGCCTGATCTTACATTCTCCAAAACAATAAAAAGATTGGTTAGACTTTTCGGTGAGATAAGCCATCAAATCACCAGTGGACCGTTTGCTTCGAAACCCGTACTGACGGTCATTAAAAAACTTTAGTTCTTCGAGATATTTCATGAGTAGACGATTTGTTAAAGTTTCCATGACCTTGGAAAGGAGTGATGTTGGTGCAATATGACTGTAATTGGAAGGGGCAAGGATTCGCCTTTTTTAGGAACCAGCTGGACAAATGCAGTATTCCATCTTCTCGGGAAGAGCCCTGAAGAATAGAATAGGTAGAAAAGCTTACGCATTGGATTTGCCAGCGTAGATAAACACCTCTTCAGAATAACGGCGGGGATACCATCTGGACCAGCGGATTTATGTATATTGAGATCTTTGAGGACTCTCGCAACCGAGCGAGTTCAAAAAAATATCTGTTTCATCACAAAATTTGCAGACTCGAGCTCAAGTAAAGCAAGTATGCTATGAGGAAGTGTCGAGTTGGCAGCAAATTGGCTTTATCGTTGGAACTGACATACGGAGAGTCACGAGCGTTAAGACCGATGACGTGGCCGAGTTCTTAAAGTTCTTAAGAAAATACCATATATTTTTGCATCCTTTTGAACACAACAGTATTTTTTGCCCTACTAAGTTTTTGCATGACCAGAAATCATGCAAAAACTAAGCCTTCTGTATTTTAGCATTACAGATATTTCTGGCCCGTTTGATCAAATTTTGGTTTTCTGCTAAAGGTTTGTCTATAAATGTTCGAAAACTTCCAATGACCAATTCAAATTTCGAAAGAAATTATTCAGGCGTACTAATTGGCATTAACATATTGTCACACAGTTCTTTTAGGGACTTTATCTTTTTTTTACAGAACGTAAAATCTACTGATATGACACAATGATCGAATTTACCTAGAGGAGATAATAATATAACCCAGTATTTTTCGGGATGAGAAGAGAGAAAAAGGTCAAGACTGTTGGCCGCATGGCTTTCAATATTTGGAACCCAAGTGGGCTCATCTACAAGCTGAGTTAAATAATTAAACTCAGCCAAGATCTCAACATACCAGCCTTCGGGTGTTGTCTGGCTAGAATGACGAAGCCAACCAAAATTGTTTGCATTGAAATCGCCTGCAATCACGATTTCAGTTGGAGAATAAATTTCTTAATATGGAGTCTGATAGCGCATCAAATTCGTTACAATCTGAATTGCTATCTCAATTGGGGCTTCTTTAAAGAAAACAATAGTGAATGATATGCTTATGGATGGTGAATTTTAACCAGATGAAGTTCGTATTACAACAGAGGCCATATTGTGGTAGAAGTTGGTAAGCAATATCATGTCTAATATGTACAACGAGGCCATGGGTGGAGAACAATAATGGCCCTAAGCTATATCCAGGCAGGTTAAACTCTGAGGCATCAGAATCAATACGCATCTGTGTTTCCCTCAGTGCCAAAACAGTTGAGTTGCATTTAACAGTGTGAGCGACGACAACAAAGAATTTGGATCGCAACCCCTTTTGTTACTATACTCTGTAAAGAATTTACCCGACATTGGAAATCACAAAAACTGAAAAACAAAGAATCAAACGCAGAGACTATCTAAGTATAATCGAAAAGTGAAGATTCTAATCAGATTGCATCGACGTCAGGACGTGAGAATCGAATGAAGTTTACTACAAAATACTCGAAGGTAATAAATTGAACACCGATCCTCCTTCCACAAATGATTTGTTCCCAAGTTTTGTGATGTTCTTTTTTTCTCTGAAGCTGGGATATGCTCGTAAAACTTCAGCTACGAAGGTCCAATCCTATTATTGGTCTTAAAGCTAGTCTAAAATACTATTTACTAATTCTTATCTCTAATGATGGTGATCGGTTGCTCCAACGCTGGTAGATCCTTAGTCCTATGCTGGCAAAACAGTCATCAAGTACGGGCTTTTAATCGCTTGTAAATCGACAGTCATATACTGGCATTAACAGGCAAATCCTGGCATCAACAGTCAAGTATTGGCATCAATACGCAAATCCTGGCATCAACAGTCAAATCCTGGCATCAACAGTCAAATACTGGCATTAACAGGAAGATCCTGGCATCAACAGGCAAATCCTGGCATCAACAGTCAAATACCGTCATCAACAGCTTAATAGCTGGAAAGATAAACTCCAAAAGTCTTTAAGAGGCTAGTGGGAGACTTGTGCTAGGTACTCCAAGGAGATCTTACTAAAATTGGGAATCTGTGGGCACACTACGTACCCCTGGTTTTCCTCTAGTGGAAGTAGCTTGTACTCTAGATTGGTACTTTTCCAACACAGGCCGACTTCTGCTTTCTCGTGTTTTTCAAATCGCCTTATAAAGTTATCTACACCTAGTGCGTGTGAGCTCTATGGCGTGAATGAAAAATATCATGTGACAACAATGGTATGTGCATTGGCTGGCGGAAGGATGTGCATTTGTAACTTCGTTACAGTTTCAGCATTCAAGTCGCGCGATCAAGTGATACGTGACTGAATTATGTGTTTTGTGGCATTACTTCTCACTTTATCGAGCACTTTAGTGCCACAATTTGACATTCTTTCATCAGTATTTGAAAGAATTGAAGTCGGTGAAGTAACAGCGGACTGATCTAGTGTTTAAATAACCGAATTTTGAAAGAAAAATAGTTCCCACTCCCTCGATCACTCGGCCTCAGTACGGTAAAAGACAGTGCATATTTTCAACTCCATTTCTCAGTATAGTAAACTTTAGTTTTCATCCACACAAACTCTTTTTCTTCTCATCTCACACCAAAGCGACATTCATTTTTGAAATCCACTCCAATGATGAACTTCACTGCCAACAGCAACACAATTCCTATTGCATGATGGTCTTGCGATTAAACTTTTCCCTTCCCCAACTTAAAATTACCAATTGAATAAACATTTCCCAAACAAAAAAAAGTACTCAGTTTGGTCAACTTGAAAGTTACCCTGCGATTGATCTTATTTATTTTAAATCCATATTCGATTTCCTTCTTCTCACACAGTTCCGAAATTGCAGTGTGCAATCGAAATCCTTTTAAGCGATTTTTAAAATTTCAAAACACCTAACAATTTATTCATCCCTCTATATCTTTTAACTTTTCCACTTTCCGTTGCAAAATAACAAATCAAAATGCACAAAAAAAAAAGAGAAAGAAAATGTGTTCAACTAAAATCGAATTGGCAACTTTCAAGTTTTGCATCGACTCCATCAGATATACAAAAACCAAAATCGGAAAAAGCACAAAAAAATAAAAATAAACCGTTCATTCAAATCAATAGAGAAGGATAAACTTTTCCACTTTACAATGTTTTACTCTTTTCTTTGTGCTGTTAAGTAGAAGTTTTCCCAAAAATGTGTGCTGTGTACTCGACTAGTAGTCGTACTACCTTTTGCTAACCAAAACAAAAAGTGATCATCAATAAACAAGAAGACGAAAAAAAAACGACATAAAATTGCTCTGCAGTTCAACGAAAACTTTCTCCCAGTGAAAACACAAGCAGTCTAACATACATACACGAGGCAGCACGGTTTGGCATATATTGTATGTTCTCACAATGAAAACCTGACAAATCTTTTTTATTTCCCATTTGCCTTGAGAATTTTAGATGAGTTTCGGTTTTCGGCTCGAGTCATGCGATGTTCCTTCCACCTACGTTCATCTTTTTTGGTGTTGTTTTGCCCACGAACAAAGTTATCTTTACTCTTCGGCACTGCGAGATGGTCTTCGTTAGAGTGGAAGCAGACTTTTATATGGTAAAAGATAGAAATTGTTTCGGAATTGTGTTTTCCAAAAAACTATCTTCTTCCCAAAAAGTGGAGAAATTTCCACGAAGTTCTGCATAAAAACACTGTCCTGTCCATGATTGAAATTAATCACTTTAACCTGAAAAAAGAAACACAAACGAGCGACGAGTTAAATTTTAGCAAGGAATTTCTTTCGTAATTAAGTACTTATGCATGTACCCAAACAACGATAATTTCTTGTAGGTTATCTACTACTACTTCCAATTCACAAAACCGACGACAAGGCCTCTAGTGCACTAATTAAGAACTATCTCGTTTGCACAAAAAAAAGAGGAAAAAAAACATTTGAATTGAAATTATGGCAATGGCACAGAGGTAGTTGGCAGTTGTGTTGAGCGTTGCACCCTGCTGTTGTCCTTTTTATTCAGCAGCGTTCATAATTAGCGCAATACTCTACACTCCTGCCGTCAAGTTAATTACAGGAATTAATTTTTAATTAACAGACAGAAAAGGAGTAGTAAGGAATATGGCAGGAGAAAAGCGAAAAAAAAAATAATAAAGCAGCAAACACATTGAGCGAGAAACACACTTGTGCTGCGACGAGTTAAGGACATGATATATTGCTGGGAGTCGTTGACATCCCCGTTTGTTGAAGTAAAAAAAAAAGAATAAATACAAAAGTAAATAAAAAATGGCTCTCTGTTCCACATCCGGTTTCTTACATAAGTGATGAATGTGGGCCACTGAACTTTTGATGATGATAAAGCTTTAAACAAGATTAATCTGCATAAACAGTGCTTGGCACTTAAATTTTCATTGTTGACATGTTGTGATGTAACTTCTGGTCCTTACAGATGATTTGAAATTAACTTAAACGTCCAATCGATCTTAAAGGGTGTGAATTGTACAAATGAACAGGAAATGCAATGCATGAACGGAATATGTGCCCATATTTTTTGCGCCTCATGTGCTGAAATCAACGAAAAAGGATCTTGATATTAATGAAGACAAAGCGAAGTCCATATTCTCATTTAAGAAGAAATCTCAACAATCAACATACCTTCAAAGCAGTCAATTACTTTTCATGTTTTCATACCTCAGTTCAACTATTGCCTTGGAGAGATCAATCAAAAGGAATGCTCCTGCCAATTGCTGTTTCTTGAGTCTGAGAGGGCATCTTAGTAGTTAACACAACTGTTATAGATTTTAAAAAATTAATATTTGGGAATGCATCATGGATGGCATGTAGCTGGGTTAGGCTTAGTTGGATGTATGTGCGCAGCCGCAGGTGGCAGTACTTATGACAAGGTGTGGCAAATGATGATGGTATAGGGCAGGTGATGAGTAGGGGAGTATTGAGTTGATTGGCTAGGTTTTTGGTGTTTAGATCCCCCACTAAACTATTTTGAGCCCTTAATGAACTTTGGGATAGTGATCAGTGGAAGGTTAGAAGAGTTACCCAGTTTGTCGAAGAAGTAGGTCTTTTTTCCTTGCCAAGCTTGGAAACTCACAGAGGAAGTAGAAGGTTTCTATCCCTGCGTGTACCCAATGAGTTATTACCCGTGACAATGCCAACCAATGGAGACAGCTGTAGCCTGCTTAGTTGGAGAAGAAATCCATTTTGTTACTTGTTATTACAAAGAGTTCTGGAACCCAAATTAAGGAAGTGGTGTTCGTTGAGCTGAGCAATTTTAGATTACCTCGACAGCTTTCCACTAATTTTTTGTTTTGTGACAACGGATGAGATAGCTTTGATGGCCGCATTTCTGTCTTTGAAGACGTGAATATTTTCGCTGGTCAAGTTTTGCGTAGCCAGATGTCTTGCGGCTTCGAAGACTGCAAGTAAAGGGTTTTTGAATAAGAGCCCTACAAAAGTTTTTTTTAAATAAAATAAAAATGTTTTTGGGTATCAATGAAATTCCTTATTCCTGTGAAAGTACGTTCGATGTCATTATGTATGAAACCCGATTTCTTTTGCATGGCCACCACGGGCACGCTTACAAAAGTCCAGACACTGAACCCAATTTTCGACGGTTTTCAGGCATAAATCGGCCAATACTGCTGCAATTCACGTTCAATATTCGTACGAAGTTCATCAATCGTCGCTAGCTTCTTGGCAATAGACAATAGACTTGACGTAGCCCCACAGGAAATAGTATAACGGCGTCAAATCGCACGACCGAGGCGGCCAAGCGACTAGAACATTTCGTGAGATAACACCTTCTTCAAACTTGGTTTCCAATAAACTGATTGTGACATTCGCTGTTGGAAATGTTGGAACCACATGTCCTCTAAGTCCATATCATACAATTGGGGCCAAAAATATTCGGTTATCACTGAACGGTAGCGATCCCCATTCAGAGTAACTTGCCGGTCTTGATCATCACGGAAGAAGTGCGGCGCAGTGACGCCGCCGCACTATGGGACGAAACGAGGTTGAGCGTCTCATAAATCTGTAACTTTTTTATTTCTTCATCGAATTAAGTGAAATTTTTAACATATCATCTTGAATATATAGTCAAAATAAATTTACATAGTTTTTTGAGATTCGCCAATGTCATGAGTATAAAAAAAATGTTTAAAATTATAAAATATAATTTTTACATTGAAATTTTAAGCAAGAGAAGATATTAATGTAAAAAAAGCCTTTTATTTATTTCTAGGAAGTATAAATATTAATTAAGAAAAAAACTTTGACCTGGTAGCGTTGCCATAGCTTCCTTTTGATTTTTTTTTTGGTTTATATATAAATATCCTAACTTGTGTCATTTTCAACCTCTTTTTTGTTTTATTTCCATGAACCTACAATTTTTCACTAGAAAATTTAATGTACATGTAGTAGGATGCCCCACATTTTTGGGTTTTTCTCAATTGTTGCTTTAATTCTATTTCATGTAAAACACGTAGTTATTTCTAAAAAAAAATTCAGTTTGAGATTGTTTAAGTTAAGCTAGGTTACCATCGACCGACAAATAAACAAAAATATTTTTCGGAACGAAGTCGACACGGATTGCCGTCATCGTAGCAAAGTGAAATTTGGTTTACAAGGAGAGCAGAGAGTTTTTTATGAAATGAGAGTTTAAATATCCTAGTTTGTATGTTCAGTATCAGACGACTTGAGAGTGCTAGTATGACAAAAGTATCACAGAAGTGTCTGTAACTGAACATACAAACTAAGATATTTAAACGAATACCCTTTAATTTCCTAAGAAAGTCCCTATTGCAACATACTTTTCCACTACCAAAGAAATTTTTACGATTTTTCGAATCGTAAAGCTTTTAGAAGGTTGAGGAAGCACTAATATCTAACTCTTTGTTTCTAAAAGCAATTTAGCTACATTTAACAACTCTTACACTTCTTATGTCCTGGTTTTTCCTACACTTGAAATGAAAGGAGCTGATCGTGAACATTTTTCAGAGCTTTTTCTTGGTGGATGACTAATTTCTCTCTTATCGCCTTGTTAAAACAAGTCAGTTTGTATGGTTATCTTAAGTATATTCATATGAGGTTGAAAGGAGGCTATTATTATAGGAAAACTAGCATGAAAAAGAGTCTGTGTAAGGGATAATTTAACATCCTAATATCAAATGAGCTTTTAATATCGGCTCAGAATTTTTCGAGTTTTCGTTCCCGTTCCGGTTCTCTTTCCTATCCCCGTTTCCGTGGGAAAACTGGTATGAAAAAAAGTTGTGAATCTATTCTCCTAGCCACAAAATATATTTAAAAAATTTCATCAAAATTGGTCAAGCCATTTCGTAAGATAACGTTGATATTAGGGATGCTCATGAAAAAAAAACATCGATGTTTTATTCGATGTGATACATCGTAACCTTACATCGATGTTTGTCGATGCATCGCATAAAAACATCGATGTTTTCGATGTATCGATGTTTTTTGAGCAAAGCGTACCTACGCGTCGCGTTTGCAGCTGCACATCTTGTAGTCTGTCTCTGGATATATGAAGTAAAGGAGAAGAGAGCATATTATGTATGACATAAATCAGGGAGCTGCAGTGAATGTCTCGTTTTGTGAATGCATTCACTTATTCATTGCCTTAAACACCATTTAGACACCATTCATCTTAATCCAAAGCAATACACACAGTGCACTCTCTTTAAGTCAACAAGACCAGGTTCTCACTCTCATTCACTTAACTGAAACAATGGCAGGCAATGACAATATGTGTAAGCTTTTGCGAATAGTGTCTAAGGCAACGAATCATCTACAGTGCAACGAATACCTCATAAGGTAACGAATACTTCACAGTGCAATACTGTGATCAAGAACACAATATAAGCAACAACAAAAAAATCCAAAAAATATAAATAAAACCCAAGTCAGGTCACAAAATGTGTATTCAAACCTATCATGAACATGAAAAAATATTCTTTCCCTCATCATTCGTGAACATTCACTTTTTTCAAATACAAGCGAATGGTGTACCTGTTTGAGCTTGCATGGTCTATTCATTCGTCATTCATGGGCACAAGCAATGCGAAGGCTCGTATTCACAAGGGTTGTGTACTTTTCTACAAGTATCACACTTGTTTCATAATTGTGAGTGTGAGACTGTGTAGGGCTTTCGGGTTATGATTCCAAAACGCAAGTGATTGTATTCGTGCAGTTCTCTGACATGAATTAAACAGAAACAGAACATTGAAGTTGATTTGGTTAGGTACTGTAACTGTTAGTGAGTGTGTATTGTACGATGCCTGCTTTATTCAATATGGATCGAATGAAATACACCATCCCACTGATATGAAATAAATTTAACTTTAGATTTGGCACTTTGAGTGAGTCTTTTCAATGCTTGCTTCAGCTTCATTCGATGCATCGAATAAAAAAACATCGATGCATCGGTAAACATCGAAAGGGTGCGAAACATCGGATTTATTCGATACATCGAATAGTAAACATCGATGTTTTCGATGTATCGATGTTTATTGAGCAACCCTAGTTGATATCAACTGTAACGCCATCTGCTAAGCCAATTCTCAGTCAAATAAGATCCATTACAATCTGTCCGTTGTTTGCGGGAGCTAGTGGCACGTATTGAGTACTTTTGAGGTTGTGTAATAAATCACTTAATTAACTAATCATGCAAACTGCACTTAATAAAATAGGAATAAATAATTTTTGTCCAGCAAATTAATAAAAAATTTACTTGAGAATATAGTTGATATGACATTTACTCTGAGACTGTAAAATCTACCATATATGTAAAGTTCTAGTGTCACAGTGTAAATTAAGAAAACAATGTTAATGGGAGATGGCCCTTATCACTAAGGGGTATGAAAAATAGATAGTAGCCTATTCTCAAACCTACTGAATATGCGTATAAAATTTCATAAAAATCGGTCAAGCCGCTTCGGAGGAGTACGGTACCTAATATATCAAATTCTCGTTGAAAATCCTGGAATTTTGTTGGAACACACCGTAGCACTTATCAGAACTGCGCGAATCCGGGAAACATTTGCCTTTGTAGTAACATTTTAAAAAATTTATGAAAGGAGAAAAAGAAATGACAAAAGATACGCTTACTCCTTTGCAGAAGATAGGACTTGATGATTCCACTGCTGAGCAGCTACTGAGTTTTAAAGATAACAGAAATTTCCTATTTGACTCAGCGTTTAAGATTACTGACTTATCTTATTTTTAGAAAGCACAACACTGGATTTCTATCAAAAAGCTGTAGCCGGTAAGAAGTTTATTTAAGTTTGTGTAGCAAATTTTAAGCAAATCTCTCAGCCTCCCTATCCAGCTCAACGCTGCTGCAACATACATTAAAATTTATAGGGGAAAACATGTATACACCAAAAAATTTTAATGCCGATTGTAGTAAGAGTGAAAGTTGCCAATCAGTACTAAGTCCAGCAGCTTATCTGGTAAAGTTATTGGAAATAGTTAATAGTTAATAAATTTAAATCACTAAATTAATAAAACACAATTCGAATCAAATATAAATAAAGAAGTAAACTTACAGTATTATCGCAAAGAATTCTCTGAGCAAAAAATGTGATTTCAGAATTTATTTTAAACAAATTAAATTGATAAATATGACATTTACACTGAGACTGAAAAATCTAATATATTAAATTCTCGTGTCACAGTGTAAATTAAAGAAAAAATGTTAAGGGTAGATGGCCCTTATCACTTAGGGGTATGGAAAATAATTAGTAGCCGATTCTCAGACCTACTGAATACGCATATAAAATTTGGTTAAAATCGGTCAAGCCGTTTCGGAGGAGTACGGTAACTAACATTGTGA
The DNA here is from genome assembly GCA_914767635.1 of Melanostoma mellinum. Classification (NCBI taxonomy): domain Eukaryota; kingdom Metazoa; phylum Arthropoda; class Insecta; order Diptera; family Syrphidae; genus Melanostoma; species Melanostoma mellinum. The sequence goes on along the minus strand of OU612059.1, from coordinate 53,748,105 downwards.
CAGCGAAATTTTATATATATAAGGACAAGGAAGATACTTCAATTTATTTATTAAAAATTATTTCGCTTTTGTTTTGGAGCAACCATGTTAAAAAAAAACTGTGATGAAATTTAGTAATAATTATGTCACTTGTATGACTTGTATGGTGTAAGGAGAGAACCATTTCGTATAATTTTTTTTAACCATTATTCATTTTTAACTACTTAGGTAGTAAGCATGAGCAGAATTTTCTATCATTGTAATGAAAATTAAAGAGCAACAAACTCAAAATCATAAAGAAAAAAAATCACTTTTTACACATTTTTTCTTATAAAAAAAAAGGCGGAAGTATGCGGACGAGGTTATTTTTGATTCTAAATCTACAATAATAAACAAATTCAAAAAAATTGGTCCCGAGGTGGAGACAGGTGGAGGTAACAAAGAAAACCTTAATTGAAAAAATCACAAAGCACATAAAAGGTTCTTTTTCTTTTTTTTTTTTCTTTAAATTAACTGTCGAACTAAATCTAAATGAAAACAACTTTTTTATAATTAAAAAAAAAACGACATTTCCAAAAATATGTAACATCAATTACTTATATTCAGGAAGCTACAAAATATTTCACTTCAAACTTTGTCCTCTTTAAAGGGAAATTTTAATCAAATTAATGTGACAGGTTTGATCAGCAATTTAAGTACCAAAAATTTTCGAAACAGTTACTGTTTCGAAAAGAGCTGGTTTTCTAGTTTAAGGCCTCATCTTTAGATTTTTCGAACTGTAAAATTTTTCAAAACCATTTATGAGACGCTAAAGCTCATTTCGTCCCATAGTGCGCCGCCCCGGCCCGTAAACCACAATAAACCGTAATTTTTTCGGGATGCAATGATGACTCGTGGAGTACGTGTGGATTGCTGTCTGATCAGTACCGAATATTTTGTTTATTGACGAAGCCGTTCAGCCAGAAATGAGCCTAACCGCTGATTGGACGTAGCGCTCTTACGAGTAACGTTGAGGCCACTGACTCCGAATTTCGGTAGTAATTTTAATAATTTCGACTCGTTGTTGGCTCGTATATCTTTCCATCATGAAATGACAAACCGTATTGAAGAGAAATGTCAAAAGAGTGGCAAGAATTAAGGCGTCATTTGCTGTCGCTCTACTTTTGTAGCCTCACTGTTGAAAAACCCTTTACTTCTGCTTGAAAGACACTGCATAATTTGATAAGCTTTATTGATCTATTTAAAGGTGGGAAATGCCTTATCCTGTCCACGCACCCGCTCTTCATTTTAAGAACTGCCTGCGAATACAGAGACATGATTTGCTTTTATAACCCTGTTTTCCTCAATTATTTATTGCATCGTCATAACCGCAGTGTGCCATTGGCCGCCATCTCTTTAGTGAAATGGTTTAGAAGAGTTAAAAAAATTTCCAGAGCTGTAGTTGTGGTGTGATGGCACTGGTTGAGCCAATGCATGCAAGCCTTTGGATTTTGGTCATGATCTTGAGGTTTAACGTCTTTTCTAAAAATGGCCACCATACCAATGGTTTTGGGATCCAGTATCCATTTTTTCCCAAAAATCCTACTGCAAGTGTAGAAGGCGAATTAGGCCTTATTTTCGCTCTTTATAATGGACGAAACAAGATCTGGAATGTTGCACTTTCTGCTAAATAGATCAAATTCTGAATTGGTAGGGTGGACATTTAGTTTTCAGTTTACGGCCCAGCTGATGAGCTAATTAAGAGCTGCCTTGATTGGCTCATAAAATTTTGTTGTGAATTTCTTTAAAGCTATGGTAAAAATGAGCATAGGTTACGACTTGCACTAAGTTCAGGCCTTGTTCAACCAGGATCGGATTAACTACTAGAAGCCAGAACAGCAGGGCTCTAAGGGTACTTGCAACAATTCCTGCTTTTACTACTCTTTTTTTACTTTTACTTGTTTGGAGCATGGAGTCAATCCATTTTGACAGCGTTGGCGCGATATTTTTGGAGTTAAGTGCTGGCTGTAAGCACTGTATTCAACATTGTTGAATGAGCCCCTCCCATATCGAGGCCAGCGTGTATTCTTTGTATTGGATTGACTGTTCAACAGTTCTGACTACTTATTTAAGTTCAGTCTTAATTGATTTGCACTTTTTGTATGCATGTTGGGTTGTAGAGATCAGATTATGACATTATTGTTCCGTTTTATCGGAAGTGCGTTTAAATAAGTCCTTCTAGGGTCTTAAACTCTTCAGCAGGAAGGAAGATTAGTCTGAAATCATTTGATTCAGTCTGCGGGCTTTGGGGATGAATATGAAGTTCATGACTCTCCAACTAGTAGAAATAAAGGTGAGCCTTAGACAATCACTGAATAGTTCCACTAGGATCAGCACATTCAAGTCTTTAAGGGGTCTGGAGCACAATTGAAATGGTGTCATCAGAGACGGCAGGTTTTTAAGAAGATTATAAGTCAATGGCCAACATGCCCTCTTTTTATCTTCTTCTATGTTGAAGCTTACATTAATGTTACGGTTAATAAGTTCTGGAGATATTCTTTGAGAACGCTCTGAAAAGTGGGTATTCAAAAGTGGCTCTAGGGTTCCAGAGCGCGATTCAATCCATGTGTTATGAGGTCTTCTAAGAAAACTAAAGTATTTTGGACCTTGAACATCGCTTAACTATTGCAATATTTTATTTAATTCATCACAACATTTTCATTAACTAACTAACATGAAAAATATTTCAAATAAAACAATTAGTAGAGCTATTCCCGTACATATTACACTTCTGTGCATTAAAAAATTGTGTTTGTTCATATGGCTGATTGAATTCAATCTTTAATGCGCTGTTAGTTCGTAACTGTAACATGTGGCTCTCATATTTAAGCACAACATTAAATAACGTTTAGTGTAAAAGAACCAACTATTAACATATTGTTTTTAGCTTTTAATTATTATTTGCTTAATAATTTCCATTCAGTAATTAAAAATATTAAAATTCCATTCGTTTTTCCAACAAATTGAGTGACAATAAGCAATTTGCATTTTAATGGATACAAATTTATGAATTATTAATGATGCCTTTTTCATATTAATTGCATCATAGGTATACCTACATTGTTTCAAATTTTGTAATCATCGAGTTAAACTGGAATAATGTTGTGTTAATGATTTTTAAGAGTGTATTTAACTTGAAAATTACAAGTACCTTGTGAATATTAGAGGGATGTGTTGTATAGGGCGAGGGTTTAATTAATTTAGTGTTGGGTCATCATATGGGCTTGTGTTCTAATATATGCATGGTAATGATGTATGATGAAGGATAATAAAAAAGGTCTTCCTGAAAGCATTGAAAACACTCACTGCGAACATTGAGGTAGTCATTGAGTTTCTTTTTTTAACTTTTTATAAGCTGACCACGTGTGCATTATAAAAACCAGGATTTAACTTAACATGTTGTTACAAATTACTGCTTTAAAGCTTTTTTTGATTCAGAAATATTTATGGTACAATCTGTTAAGAACAATTTCAAATGTATGTATTTCAGTAGAACCAAACAGAGACACAAAATTAAGGCGACATCCAAGTACAGAAAAAATAGACGATCGATTTGGCCTGGATTATTGGAGTAAAGGTAAAAACTATAGGTGAAAGGGTAAGCTTTACTTACGTGGGCGTTACAGTTCGGCGTAAACTTGGGCTTCAACCAACATCTTCGCCAACAAGTTTCAATTCTATAGATCTCTCTTCAATTTCGCACTTAAGTTGAGGTCTTCGCCTCCACTTGATTTAGCCACTTTAGACGAGGGCTTCACCTTTCCCGATTTCCCGCTGAAAAATCTTGTCAGCGAATGCATTTATAAATTGAACAAACTGGGCAGCAACAACAAGGTTACAATCTACTGGGTACCAGGACATGTAGGAATCATAGGCAATGAACAGGCAGAAGAACTGACAAAGACAGAAGCCGGATCACCACTCATAGGACCGGAACCTTTTGTGGAGTAACAGAAAGCCACATCAAGAAAAAATTCAAAAAGTCGGAGGAAGACAACAGAGCTAAACACTGGAATGACCTCCCCAAAATGCGCGAAGCTAGACTTTTACCTGGAACTTTTAACACAAAACGCTACAAAGACGCAATAAAACTAAGTAAAAACAATGTAAGAATGCTAGCCGGATACTTAACCGGACAATAAGACTAAGAAAACACCATAAAGTACTAGGCATAGAGAGCGACGAAGAAGTAGGGGGTACAATAGATCTAAAAAGGTCGAGGTGCAATACAAAATCCCAATTATTCATTCATTCATTAGCTACTTTAGGCGAGGTCTTCACCTTTCCCGATTTCCCTGCAATGTGTTTTTGAAAACCCGTTAAAACAAAGTGTTGGTATTGATGTCCATGAACTCTACACGTCCAAGCCATCAAAATCTGGCGACTCGTACTCTTCTAGCTGTGCTCACATCGTTGTACTACTCATACAACTCGATGTTGAATCTTGTTCTTCACAAAATATTTTCACATCAGGGACCAAATAGCTCTCAGAATATTTTTTTTTTTACTTATCATCTGCAGTAGTAAGTTCCATACTTTCGCGCCGTACAGAAAGGCTGAGTGAGCAAGGTGTCTTATAACGCAACGAGTAACATCACCGCTAGTTCAAAAGAAATGGAAGTGGAGAACTCCCATGGCCCATTTCGAACGAGATAAATTGATTTTAACGTCCCAAAAATCTTAGGAAAGAGTTAATCGACTTTGTTACTTTAAGGGACTCATAAATTCTTTAGTCGTCCGCCTTCTTTTCCAACTAAAATTTCAGTCTTACGCCGCTTGTTTTTCAAAACGCAGCTTTGTAACAGAGAGAAGTCCGAAATGATACATGTTTTCAGGCTCTCCATTCTTCAATTGTTCTTAAAAGTTAAGTATATAAAGTAAAGGGGCTTCAAATAATGATAAGATTGGAATAAACTGGAAGTTGTGGTAAATAGAAAAAAGAAAATGCTAGAGAAACTGAGGCAAAAAGAATTTTAAGTGATTCATTTGCTCAAACACATGGAATGAAGATTAGATGGAAAAGAGAAGAATTAATTAATTACAAAGTAGTTTACTTTGTTGACAACCGCCACCAATGAATTGACAGGTTTCCAAAAATTATTTTTCTTCTAGATGTTTGCTTCTATTATTTCTATGAAGTTCCACATTAATATGTATGCTTTCAACTCAGAGGCTGCACGGACAAAATTTTTAGTCAATAATTATATTATTGCTATTTTATTTATTTTATTTTAAAATTTCCAATAGAGGCGCTGCGTTGCTGATCATCGCAATATTGCTCTCTTTATGAAAGTAAGTAGAAAATTCGTGGTTTAACTATTTTCAAAATGGTTGTAAAAGTAAATAACCATCCAAATCGAGATGTTGCCTTCTAGGAGTTTTTCCCTTTTTTGAGTTAAATTACTACTTTTGGAGCGTTTTGAAAGAAAATGAAAACAAAATTTTGTAATGGGATTTTGGAAAAAAATTCATAAAATTGTTTTACCATTAAAGTGCTAACGTGGTACCCGTGGCATGGTATAAGCATGTCTGCTTATTAGGCGGGAAATTTGTGGTTTGAATTCCAACAAAATATGTTTTCAAACGAGTATCACCTTTCTCTTTCTCGATAATAATGCATGTCCCTGACTCATGAGATTTTCCAGAAAGCGACTCACATCCGCACAACATTTTCCCGAATGTCTAAAGAAGATTGCTCATTTTTCTATGGTGCTTGGGCTCAGAACGTACAATCTATCCGCCGAATATTTTTGAATTTGTCCTTGGTGATTTTGAGATAATTGAACTTGAGATTGAGCGCCGGAAATGGGAAAAATGTGACATTTATGCAAATAATTAAGTATACAGGGTGATTCGCATAAGGTGTGACAAAAAGATAGGGTGTGTAGGTTGGACCTAGACAAGCAAAAAATCGTATGGGAGGGGGGGTCCATTTTCCCCCGTTTAGGCGGGAGGGGCAATTTAAGAAAAAAATCACTAAAAATGGGGAACAAATTATTTTAAAAGAACGGTAATACCTACAGAGTCGTGCTTTAGCATTTTGAAAAGCCAAAAACCTATACATTTATTTTAATTTTAAAATAAGTTGTTCAAATGAATAGTTTTTGAAATATTAATTTTCAAAGTCAAAATTTTGAAAAAAAACATAATTTTTTCTTTCAAACCATTTTTTTTTCAAAATTTTACATAATTAAGTAATATTTTTCTGGCTTATTTTCAATGCTCTTATTTATTTTTGATCAAACACAAGAAACCGGATGTCAAAATAACCTGTAGTTTTTGAGAAAACCAAAAATAAAAAAACGACTTTTTTAAATTTTTTGTTTTTTAAAGTTTTTTTTTCGTTATTGGATTCTTAAGTGAACTTACGAAATAAAGGATGAATTTTCTCTTTACTTTTTTTTATTGAGAATTCACTTAAAAATCCAATAACGAAAAAAAACTTTAAAAAAACAAAAAATTTAAAAAAGTCGTTTTTGTAATTTTTGGTTTTCTCAAAAACTACAAGTTATTTTGACATCCGGTTTTTTGTGTTTGATCAAAAATAAATAAGAGCTGAGTTTAACGAATTAACTCAACTGGCTGATGAGGCTACCCAGGTTCCAGGTATTGAAGGTCATGCGGCTAATACTCTTGATCTATTTCTCCCTTCTCAACCCGAAAATTACATTATAGTTTAATCTCCTCTTGGCAAATCGGACCATGCATCGCCATCGGTAGATTTTTCGTTTTTCGTCACGGTAAAAACAGATCAAGTCTCCAAAAGAACTGTGTGGCAATACGAGAAAGCCAATTGGGCCTGAATAATTTCTTTCGAAATTTTAATTGGTCATGGTGTTCTCTCGACGGGAACGTTGACGCATCAGCTCATACGATATCTAGTGTAATTTACAACGTCATGAGAAATTTTGTTCCTCACAGAACAAAAGGTATCATCCCCAAAAATAATTCATGGTTTAAAGACAACCGTACTGCAGAAAACTGAAATTTGTTCAACCGTGCCAGAAATACTTGTAATGCTCAAATACAAAAGGCTAAGCAAAAAATATACTGCTGTGTCCAAAAGAAAGCAAAAACTTTTGGCCTTTGGTAAAGAACATTAAGAACTCGACCACGTCATCGATCGGTACCAACGGTCGTTTTCAATGACTCTCCGTATATCAGCTCCATCGATAATTAAAATATAAATCCGCTGGTCCAGATGGTATCCTTGCCGTTATTCTGAAGAGGTGTTCTTCTACGCTGCTGGCAAAACCACTGCGTAAACTTTTCCATCTTTCCTATTCTGCTGGGATTTTTCCGAGCAGATGGAAAACTACATTTGTCCAGCCGGTCCCTAAAATAGGCGAATCTTCCTTCGCTTCCAATTACCGTCCAATTTCACTTACGTCCCATCTTTCCAAGGTCATGGAAACGTTGATAGACCGTCAGCTTATGAAATATCTTGAAGAACGAAAGCTTCTCAATGACCGTCAGTACGGCTTTCGTAGCAAACGGTCCACTGGTGATTTCATTGCTTATATCACCGATACCGAGTGCTTTTTGGTATCGATGAGTCTCTTCTTCGTTAGATTAGAAACTACCTTTCGGTCCGTTCAATACAAGTTGTATTGGATGGCATCAAGTCTGATACCCATTTCATAAATGCTGGTGTGCCCCAGGGCTCCGTTTTGTCTCCCACTCTCTTCCTCATTTTCATAAATGATCTCTTGTCTGAAACTTCTGATCCGCTTAATTGTTTTCCGGCTCTTCGGATGTGGAACTCGAAGAGTTGCTCATTAAGTTCTGACTTTGACAGCATTGTTACAAAATAAATAAAGTGGCGCATCAGGGCGAGGAGCCCGTGGGCCTAGCGCATTTCTCACAACCACGCCTTGTGAGGGAATGGAAGGTACCTACAATTTTCTGCCGGCTCCGAACTGCTAATCGAGAAAGCGTTTTTCATGGCAATGAAGACTAACGGAGGACTTACCAATTCCTCGCGAAAGGCGATACCCGTGAAAAAACTTTTTTGCCTCTGTTGGGATTCGAACCACGAACCTCTGTATTAACAGGCGGACATGATATACATCACACAACGGGTACCACCATTGTTACATGCGGTCATAAAAATCGAGTAGAATTCAATGCTTTGATAACTCAATGCTGTCTCTTGCCGTTAAGGCTTAATATTTTTCCATTGCCACAGTTTTACCTTGAGCTCATTTTCAGACGTACAGTATCTACCTGTCTTTCCCCCACATTACGATTTATTAAAACTCAAATGTAACGTGTATCGGCGTCTGCTTTCAAATCCTATATTATTTTCCTAAATGCTCACTGTTTTCTATAACATTATAAATGTAGTCATAACCTATTGATTTTCGCGTTAGTTATCAAAAAAAAAAAAAAAAATCCCAGTGAGTGGGGTAAATCATCCAATCTGTTTTTTCTTTTTTTTCTGCACTTGGCTCATAACTGCTAGCAGCTCGCCTAAGATTTCCGGTCACAGTTGTCCATTCGGTCGCCTGATGCGTATGGAGTCTTCATCAACGTTATCATCCATTTATCAGATCGTTGCGTGTGCGCTTCTTTCTTGATGGTTGAGAGTCGATATAGTTTTGTCTCAGACACGGGCAGACGGGAGCTGGGAGCTGAAAACTGCTAAGAAGTAATGCGAATTGATAACCTCGTTTTGCTGAATGGGGTATGTGGAAAAGTAACCGCTATTAGATAAAAGATGCTCTGTGTTTCAATCAAAAAACCAGAAGTCTTCAAATAACTTGCAGAAAACTTTTCTAGCTCCTGTGAGTGTATATGTACGATAATCATGTAGACAATAATATAAGGATTTCAATTTTCACTGACGGTGATAGCATTGTTACGAAATGTGCATCTCAGGAATTATAAAAAGTGTTTTAACTGTTACATATTTTTGGGGAGAGTGCGATAACTTAAGCGACAAAAAATTAAAAAGGATTTTGGTGAAGGGGTTCAATACAAGCATTTTTTACTATGGAAGGGGGGGGGTCTATCTCCCCCCGTTTTGGCGGTAGGGGCAATTTTATAAAAATTGACTTCAAATCTAAAAAAAAATATTGTAGAACAACGGGAAAACTTACAGAAACAATTTATACTTTTTATGAAAGCCAAAAATCTGTACTTTATAGTAATTTTAAATGAAGTGATTTTAGTTTAAAGTTTTTGAAATAACTGACTTCAAAATCAAAATTTAGGAAAAAAAAAATTTTAAAAATCATTTTGAGTAATATGTTTCTCGTGATTACAAATGCCAATAAAAAAAATTGATGTAGTTAGTTGCTTTAATAAATTTTTTTTTATCAAACGCTGTAAACTACTTTTTTATATTCTTATAGTTTTTGAGATAATTGAAAAATAGTAAAACTATTGAAGTATGCAATATTTTCAAAAAATTATGGAAATACGTACGAATTTACAATAATGTTAAGAAATAGACTAGTGAAAGTATAAAAATTCATCAGACAGGTGCTTATATGCAATTAATTTCCGTATGCAACAACTTTCCGCATGGTCCGGCTCATTATTTTAACCCTTTTTCTGCAGGGTTAAGCTGCTTATGCTAAATATGAAAATAGCAATTGTTTTTCTAACTGCAAGTTATTTGATCGAACTGAAAAAGTATAAAAGTATTAAAATTTATCAGACAGGTGCTTATTAATTTTAATTATTAATTTTCGTATGCAACAACTTTCCGACTCATTATTTTAACCCTTTTTCTGCAAGGTTAAGCTGCTCATGCTAAATATGAAAAAAGTTGTTTTTCCTTGAAATACACTTAACATGACAATTTAGAACTTAACAAAAGCATCTGAGTTCATCGTTAAAGTTTTCAAATTCATTATAACCCATCATCGAACAGAAGAAGTTTGCAGAAAATGCAGTTTCATTCCATTTTCCATTTCCCGCTCTGTAACTGAATCGACTTCAATGTAAATGCAAACATATTTTGATTTCATTTCATGTTTTGTCATAATCGTAACCCCTGACAAGCTGAATCGAATGTGTGCTGCCATTCCTTCAAATAGCTGGTTCCCACAGCCTTATACAATGGTTATGGTAGCATAATGGTTTTTAAGTTGTATGCAAATGAAATACCCGTTCAAGTCCTTTCAGGACTCGTCTTTAAAATCTGCTCAACTGAATCTACTTCGTTTTTATTAACTTTAGAATGAAACTCTTCCTTCGTGTCTTACTACCTAGTACCTATAAGTCGGTCCCTACGGTAGGAATTTATCCGAAAGCACAAGAAAACACAAAATATCGTCGTACCTACAGAGTACCAACATACCTACAATACCAAGAAATAAAATTACACGAAGAAGGTATTATGGTAGGTTATACCAACTAATTTTACACAGCTACTATATGCAAAGGTAACCATGCAATTATAATACCAACAATGTTCTCGATCAAGTACGTGTGCGATGACCAAATCTTCGTTATGAACACAAAAACCAAAGAAACTTTACTTCGGGATTTCGGCAAAATTTGCATGATTTCATATTCGGTTAATTTACTGTCCAATCGATTCTTTTAAATATTCTTTGAAACGGCCATTGGGTAAGATAGCTTGGTTGGTAATGGAATAGTAGTCCAGCCAGAGATAACGAAATCAAAAATCGTGTCCAGGAGATACGATATTTGCAATAGCAAAAAGAGAACTGCATCCAATCATGCTAATCGGATCGAAAGGATTTACCAATGTGGAACGTGAAAAATACGAGTATCTACAACCACCATGTTCTCGACTTCATTGACTATGCTTGGTTAGAGAGAGTGGTATTGGTACAGAGTTCCTTCATTTGTTAACAGTGTGAACTGTTCAAACATTGTCGTAGTTCGTTCAATCGAAGTTCATTTAATATCGTACGAATTGTGCACAAAAGACATCTACACACCCAGACAGAGCCATACAAAGGCAGATGACGGTGAAGTGGATGGTCTGCCATTAGAATATCTTCAGGGTTTCCAATTCGATCGAACTCTTGAATAGTTTTCTAGGTTTCAAAACTATAAATTGTTGAAAAAGAAAAATTTTGAAATAAAAGAAAAAAACTAGGAACGTGCGTTCAAAAATTTCTCTTCCTAGTTTGTATTCAATGTGCCGGTGTGGATATGCTGAATGGTGGAAATTTTGTGTAATCTCGACTGCTGCGTGCGTACAGCGTGACTGTATGCGATAAAGTTTAAACATATATTGACAAAAGCTTGGACAGCTTTGAAGAAAGTATAAAGTGACTTAGCATTGCGAGTTCGCAATGCGACAGAGGAGCTGGCTGAAGAATGAGTGAAATGTGATTTTACTTTCTTTACAGTGTGGTCAAGGCGTGTTTACAACGTTAGTGACAATGTCTGGCTATAGGGCAGATAAGTGCCATATTGCAGCGCGCCTTTAGCATCGATTTAATGTGACTAAAGTCTCAATTTATATTGACTATGCCATTGTGGTGTTAATTTAACTTTACTAAGGTAAGCGTAGATGAAACATAAGAGTAGCTTGGAAAGTGGAGGGCTTCAAGCTATAAAGCAAAGTGACTGTAGTCATAGAGATCTCTTCTAAAAAAATGTTTAGTTCAAGTTTTCTGGAAAGGAGCACTGTCCAAATTCAAAACAAGAGTGTGTCTGCTGAGGGTAGAGTTAAACCGCCATGCATACATACACCTATTAGTGATGTGATGCTTCTTTTTCAAAGGCTGGGGTATGACTCAGGGTGTCCAGGGTCTACCCAAGGAAGCTTCGTAAGATTTGGGTTTTGGCGATCCAACTTCTCAAAATGATACGCGAAACGGCCGGTTTAATTAACTTTTACTTTATTACAATGTCTCCTCTCAGGATCAGGTTTACAAATTAACCAATTTTATATTTAGTTTTACAAAAAAGCAAGTTTTATGATCTCTTGAATAAGGTCTATTTCTGGTGCTGGTCTACGGAATAACGGGTATCGATCTTCCCTGGTGTAGTGGTGATGGTTCCTCTGGGAATACGGTCGAATACCAGTTGTCTATTGCATATGCTAATGAAACCTATGTGATACTATGCATTTACAGATTGCATGAATATTGTAAAAGTGTCTTCATCGAAGAACTCAATTCAATTTTGTGTGAAACAAAATCTAAAAACTTAATTGTGCTAGGTGACATTAATATTGACATTTTAAATGAGTCTGATAGAGACACTGAGAGCTATCTATTATTAATGGCTTCATATGGTCTCAAAAGTATTATCAATGAACCAACTCGGGTAACTAATTCAACGTCGACCTGCATTGATCATATTTTCATGCGAATGCACAAAAATAATCAAGTTTGTTTTCATGGTCATGTTTATGACTATAAACTGACTGATCATCATATGGTTACTTTAAACATTGAAAGCACACTAATACCTGCTAATGTTTCTCCGTCCTTAGGTGACAGCCTTCGTATAAATTATAGCATGTTAAATGAGTGTTTAAAATACGAGTTTTGGAAACCCGTCTTCTCTGAAGACGATCCTTCGGTTGCATATGACGTTTTTTTATCTATTTTAAGGAAACACGTCGATGACTGCACTTCTGTGTCCATACCTGATACAAATGGTAAAAATGTCAAAACAATTAAACCATGGATGACAAAAGTTTTATTAAAAAAAATAGAAAAGAAAAAGAAAATAGGAATTCAGTACGCTAAGCAATCTTCAAACTTGAGACTAAAGGAATACTATAAAAAAATGTGTAAGGCTTTAAGCAAAGAAATCATTGATACACGCGATTGTTTTTATATCAATAAGATGAATTGTGCCAAAGGTAATAGCAGGGAAGAATGGAGAATTGTGGACAATATTTCAGGAAAAAATCGTCAGCCAAAACCTATTGATGCTTTGGTAGTAGATGATGTTATTTTATCTGATTCAGGCAGCATAGCAAACAAATTTAACGAATACTTCATTGAAGTTTCAGAGAGCCTCAAGCCCTCTACTGAGTCTAATTACTCTTGCCAGTGCAACAATATTTCACCACTCAATGCAGATAGCAGGTCAATGAACAGTTTTGTTTTTAATACAATCACTTCGGAAGAAATATTTAAACTTATAATGTCTTTAAAAAATAAAAGTTCATGTACTAGCGACGGAGTTACAAATATGCTTTTAAAAAAAATTGCTTTCAATATAAGTGACATTTTGTGTTACTTGTATAACTATTGTATAAGCAAGGGATGCTTTCCACAGGCATTAAAATGTGCAGAAGTTATACCGCTATATAAAAAAGGAAATCGTAAAGATGTTCAAAACTACAGACCTATTTCTCTACGTCCGACTTTTTCAAAACTTTTTGAAAAAATTGTGAAATGTCGAATGATTTCTTTTTTGGATGGTCAGAATTTTTTCTCCAACAATCAGTTTGGCTTTCGATCTGGTAAGTCTACAGAAGACGCTATACTTAAATTATGTACCACATTATATGAAGGGTTTAATAACTCAAAATCTACCATGGCGCTTTTCATAGATATGTCAAAAGCATTTGATTTAGTAGATCACAATTTGCTTCTAGATAAACTGTATAACTCTGGCTTCAGAGGTGATGTTTATAAATGGTTCTGCTCTTATCTCAAAGGTAGAAAGCAAATTGTTAAAATCAATGAAAATTTTAGCAGTTCACTGACAATATTGAATGGTGTTCCACAAGGTTCTGTCCTTGGTCCACTTTTGTTTTTAATTTATATTTATCAAACCTTCAATGGACTACCCACAGCATTTGCGGATGATATAGCTTTTGCATATAATGAAAACACTTTGGTAGACTGCATAGTTAATATCGAGGAAGATCTGCAGAAACTAAGGCAATGGTTTGCTTTTCACAAGCTGATTGTTAGTGAGAAAACTAAATTAATGGCTTTCAAAATGAAAGGAAGTGATCTAATTGATTTTAACATAATTTTTCATTCTCACGACTGTGATAGATTTTGTTTACATGTGCATACCTGTGGTATCAAAAACTTTGATGATAATTATCGATGCTCGAATAAATGTTTTAATATAGATTCAGTAAAGGAATTTAAATATTTGGGGGTAACAATTGACTTTAATTTGAATTGGATCTCTCATGTACAAACAATTAAATCTGGTTTGTTACTGGTCGCAAGAAAAATGTTCCTTCTCAGACCGTATTGTTCTCGTAAGGTACTATCTATGTTTTACTACGCGCTTGCTAACTCCAAACTGCAGTATGGTGTATGGTATAACTGCTTGGGGAGGTTCATATGAGAATACTTTTGATTCCTTATTCAAAGCTCAAAAATTTTTAATAAGAATCATTTGTGGTAGAAATCGCTTTGCACACTGTTGGCCGCTTTTTAGAGAATTAAGAATTCTTCCATTAACGCATCTCTATATTTTTAAAGTTCTTAGAGAATTCTTCAAACAAAGTGGAAACACTATAAATAGGAACTCCGTTTGTTATAACTTACGTGTAAACAATCAAGCGTTAGTTACTGTCCCAGTTGCTCATAAAACCAAATTTTGTCGTTTTTTTACCATTACTGGTCCTAAATGTTTTAATAAACTACCGATTGCTGTAAGACAAACTTCCAATTTCCATTCATTTCTCAATAAGGTCAAACAATGGTTATTTAATATCGACTATATAAGTATTGAATCAATTTTTCGATGTGTGTCTTAAAAATATTTTCTCGAGTAACTTAATTTTGCATTCTTATTCTAAATGATGTAATCCTTTTTTAATTGCTTTTCTCTCTTATTTCTTTTCTTATATATTTTTCTACCCCACTACAGTCCCGTGAATTCTTAAAATTTTAATTTTTATGAATCATTCAACACTAACTTTAAATAGTTACTGAATGATTATTTCTTCCACTTGATGTACTTAATTATTTATTACTAATATTTAAATTGTTAAGCTTTAACTTTAAGTTGGAATGAATAAAAATGAAATGAATGAATGAATGAAATGAATACCACCGCAGTTATTTCCTCTGTTCGGCGCCGTTGAACTCCTATCTAGATCTGCGTTAGGCAATGCGCTCTATCGAGGGGATCCCGTAGTAAGTCTGCGTTGCGTGAAAGGCAGAGCAATTTATAGGCGGCCTGTGTAGAAAGTGCCTACGTTGTATCAAACGGCAGAGCAATTTATCGGCGGTGGCGGACTTCGTAGAAAGTGCCTGCGATTACTAGGGACAGAACACTCTGTCGGCGGCGGACTTCGTAGAAAAGGTCTGCAATTGCTTACTACGATGAAAATTCCCTTTGGGAAGACGCAATGCCTTATCAAGGAAAATCAAAACGCCCGGGTGGAAACAAGCCACAACGATTAAACCTCCTGCACGGACTTTACGGCGATGCAACGTCTATCTAACTAAGGAGAATTCAAACGCCCGGCTGGAAACAAGCCACAACGAATGAATCTCTTTCACGGAAATGCAACGTCTAAAGGTAAGGAGAATCTAAACGCCCGGCTGAGGACAAGCCACAACGACTAGACTTTCTACACGGAGACTAAATGTCAAAAAGGTAAGGAGCATTCCCCCGGCTGAAACAAGCCACAACGTTCAAATTTCCTTTACGGAGACTTTCAAAGTCAAAAGATAAGGAAGACACAAACGCCCGGCTGAAAACAAGCCACAACGATCAAATCTCCTTTGCGGTGAAATGAGAAAAAGTATCAGCTTTTGCCCGGCTGAGAACAAGCCACAACACTTAGAAACCTATAAATTTTTTTTTCTGATTTTTTGTGATTAATTCACCTCTATTCATTGACTTTGCCACTGAAACCGAATGTGAGCTGTAACCGATCAGTGACAATTTTGCATAGAAATTTTTTTGCAGCAGCTCCAGAAACTTGCAACAGCCACACTAGGCTTCATTCAGTAATACAAAGTTCAGTAGTCACAGTGGAAGGCATTGCCCGTAAGTAAGTAAGCGGATGCACCTCAAACTGTAGGGACAGCTTATACATTATATTCGACTGCATAGGGTGCAGCTCTCGTTTCCCTTCGTCCTTCGATACGTATATAAGATGCGATAGCTTTCACTTTTTGAGCGTAACACCTAATGGGTTTAATCGATTTAAGTGTAATTTGTAGCGCGTAACTTGTAACTTGAAACTTCTTATTGTAACTTGTACTTTGTAACTTTAACTTGTAACTTGTTACTTTTCCCTTGCGTCTTGTCACTTGTAACTCGTAACTTACAACTTCTGCCTCCTAACTTTTAACTTCCAACTTCTTACTTCTAACTTCTAACATCTAGCTTCTAAGAAATAAGAAGCTTCTTACTTGTGACTTGTGACTTTTAACTTGTAACTTGTAACTTTTAGCTTTTAACTTGTAACTTGTAGCTTGTCGTTTGTGACTACCAATTGCTAATGCAGTTTAAAGTTGTCCTCAATGGTTTATCAACTCTTAGCAGTAAACGAATTTTATCGTTCAATTTACTATTTCAGTAAAATGGCAACTTCGGACGAGGTGTTTCAAGGAAATAGCCTGGGAATCAACCCTTCGAGTCACAGCATTAAATGCGGTGCGGTTGTCTTCGCATCTCATGCTGGTCCTATGTCATATTGCATATTTTGAAGTCCCACATCCCGGGCTGCTGTGGTTTGAAGTAACGGCAAAAGTATCTGAATCGTATAACTGGAGCCAGAGCTCAACAACATTCAATTGACTGATTTTATTGGTTTATGTTAATTTTCCTGATCGAATGGGTTGAAAAGGAAGGAAACCCTGTGATGGCGAAGGTTGGATAAGGTGCTGAAGACTCTACTTGTGCAAATAATACGCGAGCATTTATAGAGTGTACAACATCAATACAGTTGCATATGTTTGGCATTGAGTTTCGATAAAATGTCCATTCATCAGAAATGGAAATTGAAAATAGGACAACCATCATCGTCATCATCGTGATGGTCGTTGCTGGAGTATTTGTAGGTAAAGAGAGACGAAGGCCTTGGACTTGGTGGCTCGTTCTGGATTGGTTTCCATTAAACCGATGTAAAAATTCGATAACAATTAACTTTTGCCACACAGTTCGTTGCGAATGCCCCTTTGCAGCATTCTTTTTGTGCACTTTTGGTTGTTTTTTTTTTCGATTTCATTTTTTCTCTTTTTTTTTGAATCTTCATCTCATCGTTATTCTAAAGGTAGAATTGTGTGCAGCCGGAAAAGCATTTATTTTTGGAATATAAAAGCTAGTGGTTTTGAATGATTGGGAATGAGGTGAAGAATATTTTAACGACTGCATTCTTATTCTGGTTTTTAGCAACAATGTCAGTTATGATTGGAATATCACATTATGATGTGGTAAAATATTTTTTCGTTAAATTTCGAAGAAATGTCGTGTCGTATTGTGGTTGCTGATTTGGTAAGAGAATATTAATTTGAGAGAAATAAGTAAGGTAGTATTTTAAACTGTTTCATTGGATGAATGTAAATTTACAGCTTCAAATGTCTCTGCTCTTTAAAAAAGTGAGAATATTTTTAAGTGAATGTGTTTGTGAAAGACACATTGTGAGTTCGGTGTATGGTTAATTAACTGGTACAAATTTCATAGTCGTTTCTAACATTTGAAATAGACTTTTAGTAAGCAGGGAAGAAGCGATGATTTCTATTGTAAAGAAAAATAAAGGAAACTCAATCATTTAAGTACACAAGTGAAACTTCCATGGCGATGCAGGTACTCATAATGGCGTTTAGTTAAATTTTCTTTTTTTTTAAAGTTTTCAGCTCTCCAAAGGATAACTGAGATAACTTCAACATATATCTAAATGATATAACATAACTCGTTTATAATGCCGACTGCTTTCATATTCGTCCTTTCTTTTTCTGGCGTTACAAGCATCGTGAACTGGAATGAATCACAACTCTCTCACTTGTGCTGCGATTGCGTGGTACGCCACGCCAGGACGCGTTGACCTCAGACTCATGGTTGCCACTTGCCATAGAAATATTTGTCCAAAATTGAAAATAAAAATGACCAACCATTGCTTAAAATGTTCAAATGGTTGATTCCGATAAAGAAAGAAAAAGGAAGGAGAGCGCTTGAACTAGAAGAAACTAGGGTTACCAAGTTCGTATGTTAGCTTAAATCAAATAAAACTGCAGTTGCACACGGCCTCCACAAAATTTTCAAGGCAGCCAGAGTTACCTTAAAAAAAGAATGCTCCAGTTGCATGATTTAGTGGGGAGAAAGTATGTTAAAAAAATGGAAAACTTTGCAATTGCACCAATTATAGAGGGATACGCCTCCTAAACCTCGCATGTCTTGTCTTGTCTATGTGAACATCTAAAAACCCCCTACGTCAACAAATTTTTACAATACATAGGAGATCTTGGAAAAAAACCTGCTTTTGAGAGTATTGACAGTCATGTCTAGTTGCCAAAAGAAACCTAGGTTTTCGGTTTAAAAAAATCAATCACAGTGTCAAATTACATGCTGGTCATTTGAAGAAAAACATGTGTCTTGTGACATCACCGTTGGTTACCTGAACTCTCCCCAGCAAACAACTAGTTCTATTTCATGGCGAAGATGGCAAACCCAGAGCTAAAACAAAACGCCCAGCTTGATATTTATTTTATGTTGAGGTTTTTCGAAAGGAGGCATTGTGGGTTGTGGCTACCTCAGAGCAATCCCTGGGCTTGAACGAACGAACTTTTAAATGCACTTTATACATCATACGATAAGAGGACTGCTTCATGCATAGATTTCGTTTTTGAGAACCTAAAACCTGAAGTGTTTTTCTTTTTTCATTCCGTTGAAAAAATAACCAAACGGAATAAAAAAAAGCCCATGTGACCAAGTAAAAAATTTAAAGTTACTAAATAGTCAACCGTGTTCAGACTGTGCCGGCAAACATCTGGGGCTTAGATTGTTCCATATTTATGGCCAAGCAAATGCAGATTTTGACGGAGCAGCGTGAGTTCTCCAAAGTCGCCCTGCATAGTCGTACAAGTTTTGCAGGGATGCCGAAACTAGACATGGCTCTGTACAGCTCGTTTCTGTAGAAACAGTAATACGCAGCATTGCAACAGATAAAGATATGGAATATCGATATTAAATTCTTGGGTTTTTCCAAGATCTGCCATAATTTGTGAATTTGGTGGACTTTGATAAGGACCTATCGATTTGTAGACGTGGGGTTTCAGACGCTCAAATATTACAGCAATCTTTAAAGCGACTTTAAGGAGGTTTATCCCTCTATAATTGGCGCAATTGTGAGTGTCTTCCTTCTTTAGGATCGGGAATACGATACTGGGGTTCCAGTCATCAGGCATACTTTATTCCGATCATATCATGTAGATCAGCTACATGCTACTTTCCAACTGATCTCCGGCTGCCTTGAAAAGTTTGGCATCAAGGAAATCTACATCTGCAGTGTTATTTGATTTAAATTTTCAAATGGCAAGCTTAACTTCTTCTAGGTCGGTGAGGAGCATTCTTGATCATCATCCAAGTTAAATGGGTCATTCTAGCAGACAGTTGAATTGGTATCTTCACCGCCGTTAAGCAGTCTGCAGAAGTGATCTTTCCAGATCCTAAGAAACGACTGTGACTCTATTACTATATATGATGTATGTGTCCCTGCTGGTCTTTTCAGACAAATCCCAACATAGAATTAGCTTTCGCTGCGATGTAGTCTATGTGACTAATAAATGTAAGCATCGAGTCAAATATAACTCCAAGATCTTTTTTTTTCGTTAATTTTACTGAGAGGCACGTTTCCTATAAAGTAAACAAAATTTACACAAGACCGACGACGACAGAAAGTTAAGCTTTGGCATTTTGAGATATTTAATTGCAATTTGTTTTGTTCACACCACATAGATAAGTTTAATAAGTCTTTTTGCAATTTTAAACAATCACATATGCTATTAACAGTACAGTAAATTTTTAAATCATCAGCATACATAAGACATTGGGATTGAACAAGAACATTAGAAATATCATTAACAAGTAACAGAAATAATAATGGCCCTAGATGGCTTCCTTGAGGAACACCGAATGTTACATTCATGGCACGCGATAAGCAGTTATCTATATGAACATATTGACTTCGACCACTTAAATACGAACTGAGCCATTCCAACATATTTGAGTGAAAGCCATATCTTTGCAGCTTACAAATAAGAACGGCGTGATCTACTTTATCAAAAGCCATCGAAAAGTCTGTGTGAATTACGTCGCACTGTGAACCACTTTCAAGAGACCTTAACACAAAATTAGAAATAATAGCTAGATCGGTGGTAGTAGATCTACCGCTAACAAAACCGTGCTGATATGGTGAAATTAAAATAAATTTTTTCAAACAGTTTTGGGATTGTTGATATTTTACAAATTGGTCTATAGTTCGTTACTTTGTTCTTAGATCCAGCCTTGTGAATTGGGGTAACAAATGAGCACTTCCAACAATCTAAAAAGGAGCCTGCATCGAGTGAACGATTGAAAATGATAGTTAGAGGCAGGGCAATAGCCTGCGCACAATTTTTCAAAAGTATAGGAGGAAAACCATCCATGCCCGGTTGCTTATCTAAGTTCAATGCACACAACTCTTCTAACACTTCATCAATAGAAATATTTAAAAAGCCGATATCCATCAAACTCGAAGAACCATTTCTATCAAGCACTGTTGAATCATTTAGGGGAACATACACTGAACTAAAAAACTGCGCAAACAGATTGCAAACTGTTGGAAGGTCGGATGAAGTTATGCCCGACAAATGCATAGTGCTACTGATTTCTGCCCACTGATTTCTTTTTGCTGTTAATGAAATTCAAAAAACATTTTGCATTGCTTTTGAGTTTGCTTTCAATACAAAAAATGTGATGCTTGTACAAAAACTTATTTAGAAAATCAAACTTCTTTTGAACACTGCAATATTTTTCATATAATAATATGCTCTATTTTTACGGTTTTTTAGATTTAGCAGTTCTCTATTGGGCCACGGCGGTTTGTTAGAGGCATTCTTAATAGTCTTCGGAACGAATAAATTGACTGCCTCTTTAAGCTTCTCTGTAAAATTATGGTATGCACTGTTAAGATCTGAGTTGCTTAAGACAGACATCCAATCGAAAGAAACAAGAAAATAAGACAAAGAAACAAAATTGCCTTTAGTATAGTCATAAGTGTTAATGTCTTGAGCAGCAGCTTTTAAATAAATATAGTATTTGAAACTTATGTCTAATGCTACATGGTGGTCTGATTTTGACAGCAAGCTAGAGGGAAGCTTAACATCAGCGCAAAGTTCTTTGTCAATAAAAATCAAATCAAGAATACGATCAAGGTTATTAGGGAAGCTATTTATTTGCTGAAGATCATACGCTGTCAATCTGGAGACAACTTCACTATCACAATCATTCCTTGCATTGAAGGGTAATAAGCAGAGATCGTCTTCATCAAAAACCCACTTAACAAATGGCAAGTTAAAATCTCCAACTATAACAATGTGTTGGTTTTCTTTCAAATTTTTTGATACTTCGCAACAGTTATCAATGTGAAGTTTGTAAACTTCAAGAGAACTCTCTGGTGGTATATAACTTACAGCAATGTACACATCATGAATTTCATTTAAATTTACTTTAATTATTAGCTGATCAATATCGTACTGCAAATCTGTATCTTTTGATGGCAATGGAACTTCTGTAGATGAAAACGATGATCGCACTGCAATCATAACACCTCCACCTCTGTCCTTTCCAATTGTATCGGGACATGTATCGTTTCGAAAAACGTTGTATTGTTGACTGTTCAACATTTCAGATGTGCGATGGTTCTCACGAAGCAAAGTTTCTGTGAGAGCAATCAAATCATATAGTGATGACGAGGAAAAAAGAAGCATTCTATGAAGTTTGGTTCTTCGACCGCAAGCGTTAAGGTGGTATAAAAGAAATGATTTTTCTGGCGCAGGTTGTGTCACATGAGATTGAATTTTTAATTGATTTTCTACTTTTGCTATGTTCCCAATAATGGCATTTTCCTGCTGTTCAGGTTTTTGGAGTGAAAATAAATTCACGAACCTCTACTCCCATACGCCAAACAGAGGGATTGAGAGCTTGTTTCAAGAGATTCTCCGGAATGGCTACTTTGAAGTTCAAAAATGAAAGTTCATTAGTATCAGCATCTCTTTTTAGAAGTTTTTTGAACTTTATAGAAGTTGAAGAGATTTTAAGCCTACTTGCCATATATGCAGTTATTGATTCTTCAGAAGTGTGGATGGCGAATCGTGACAAGTGTAACCACTTCATGCTTGATACTACTTGCAATTGATGTATCCGAAGAGTCGATTCCCACAATTTTACGATGGCGTTGAGCAAAAATCCTTTCACTTGATTCAATGGATGTGGTAATGGATATTGTTTCGTTGGTATTGTTGATGGCAGGTGAAGTTTTATTTGAGCTTTGAATGGTAGCAGTAGTTAGTGGATCACTGTTGGCTTCGGCTTCAAATAAGCAGGAAGTATCACATAATCACATGGGTGAAAATCCATTACTATTAGCGCCAACAGATCATCTCTTCTAGGCTAGAAACTGGCAAAACTGTATATGTCGGTTTGGGAACTAACGGGTTAGAGCACTCCTCATCCGCAATGGAAGCTATTGGAGAGTCCAGTGGTTACAGGAGTTTCTTACCTTTTGATAAAGTGACCAAATCACATTCCAGCCATTTCGTCGCTCAATTTCCTCAAGTGAACGCTTCTCATGCTGCTTCTTTTTTCTTTTTGATAATGTTCTTCCCTTCCTTATTGTTTTACTGGTTGATTGAAGCATTTGTTCCTTTCTTGCATAAACATTTGTCTACAAAACAAAAAAAATAAAAAATATGGTGGCGCAACAGAGCGAGGAGCTCCAGACCCTAGTGCATTTCTCACAACCATATGCCTTGTGAAGAAATGAAGGGGACCTTCAATTTTCTGCAGGTTCCAATTTCCAAACGGCTTATCGAGAAAGCGTTTTTCATGGCAATGACTTTATTGACGGAGTACTTGCCAATTCCTCGCGAAAGGTGATACCCGTGGAAAGACTTTTTTGCCTCTGTTGTGATTCGAACCTCGAACCCTTGGGTTAACAGGCAGATTGCTTACCATCGCACGACGGCGCAGTGGTTTCTTCCATAGGCCACAAGTCAAAATTTCAAGGTCAAACAAAGCAGTTTTTTCGATGCAGTTATTATCTTAGGGAAAAGAGTTTCTTCTTTGAAATTGGATATTGCTTGTCAGTCGTGCCGCGAAGTTGAGTGTTTTTCACAATTTTGAATAAAAATTTAAATTGCAAATACTGTTTGATTTTTGTGGAAAAAAATCATACATCTCTTATTTTGACCTCTATTGAAAAAGGTTCAAAGTTTTTTATTTTTTTAATATTTCGTGTTTTTCTGAAGAGTCAAAACATCAAATTCCCATAAATGCCCATGATAATTTATAGACCATGATTTAGGGAATTTTTTCCTCTTTCAGAATATATATGACTTTTTTGCGCAAACTTTGCGCAAATTGTAAAATTTTACCGTATAGTGGGAAACTATTTTCCACTTTTTTATAACTATATTCTAGCAATTTGATCTAGCGAATTGATATTTTTACTTGCGATTATAGGTACTATAAGGCAAGTCTTGCAATCGTGCAGAAAAAAAAATTTGAGATAACAATTAAATATGACATTACGATGATAGAGAATACGAAAAAAGTGGGTCCTGCAATTCTGTCTGTCTGTCTGTCTGTCTGTCTGTCTGTCTGTATATGGATCTACAGCCTGAACTAATAAACCGATTTTCTTCAAAATTTGCAGTTAAGGTCTGTGGAGCAGTCTACAGAGGGGTTTTTGGAATTGAGTCTCTAGGTCTTGAAATAACGGTACCTGCCATACAACAGATATGATAATACTTATTTTTCTCGAAAATGGCTCCAACGATTTCGATAAAATTTTGTGTGAGGGACTAATTTTGGATTTTGTTTCTTATGATGTAGAAAAAAATTTTGGAAAAAGCCTAAAAACGGTACCTCCCATAGTACCGTTTTTTTCAAAACCGACTTTCTCGTTAATGGCTTACACGATCTTGACGAAACTTTGGATTTAAAAAGTCGTAATTTGTTACAAAAAGACTGCATATTAATATTAAAAAAAATTTAGTTTTGGAAATTTTTAAAAATATTTTTAGAAAATTTTGATATTTTGAAATAACTTCAAAATAACTTTGATTTTTTTCAAATTTTTTGTCAAAACAACTCTTATTAAGATCTAAGACCTTACACACTCGACTTTTAAAAAACAGTTTTAAAAAAAAAGTGAAAAATAAAAAACCGTTTTTTGGAAAACTGCTCCAACGATTTTGATTAAATTTTCATCATTCATATGTATTAGCGATTGCAAAAGAATGGCGTTTTTAGATTTTTGCTTCAAACCTTTGGAATATTTAATTTAATTTTTTCATTATTTTACGTGATTTAATTCAATTTTCATAATTTATGTGTAGTTGGCAACCCTGTACCACAAAATATATTATGAAGAGCTAATACCAAAACCTTTAACTCAGCCTTTAGATTTTGATATCGTATTTAGAACACAATCGCAAGTTCGTGCGACCCAGTCGTGCCCATTTTTTAAATTTGGAATACCGTGAGGAAAGGACGCAGTGTAGCTAAATCTAGTGAAACATGGTCAATTTTTAATTAAATTGACCATATTGAAAGTATTGATGCCAAAAACATGATAAACTCGCTATGTTAGTCCACTCACAGAAGGTTGGAGGCTTGTTCGAGAAAAAAGTCTTTATTTTTATCTACGAATAGTAGAATACAAACACAAAGTACCTACTTAACCGTAGAGTTTTAATTTTTTTCTCAATAGAACCGATTTTATAGCCCATTAAAGGATTTAAATTTTGAAATGAAGATCGAACTTTCTTTTCAAATAGCCATCCGAAAATTCCAAAATCGAAACTTTTGAGATCCAAACGATTTAGTACCAGAAAAAATGTTATCCAACCAAACCTTTCAAAATTTTATTTTGATAATTTTTGAAAGCGAAATCGCGGCCACCGCAAAAAAATGTATTTGTTTACATGCCCTTACTTATTTACATGTTAGTTCAGTTATAATGAATATTTTGCTGTGGAGAGAAATACAAAATATTGTTCAAACATGTATTAATTTGTGCACTAAATTTTGTTTAAAACTGTTGCATACTTTTTCTACAAAAAAATTCACGAAAACTCGATTTTTTTTACCCTCCAGGTGCGACAGTGCCCTTAAATAGTGAAAAAAAAAAATTAAGTTACAGTATAAAAAAAAAACTTTTTTCTTTATTTGACATATTTTCAACAGTTTAAAATAAAATTTTGAATTTTGTCCACCACTGTGCACGGGTACCACAGTGCCATAAACATTTGTTTCGTTTTGGAGGCCGAGTAAAATCCTTAAAATCAGAGTCAGCGGTTCTGATGTCTTGTTGGCAATGCTACCACTCGTCTTCGTTTAATTTTGAATCTATTAATTTAGTTTTGTTTTAGTTTTCTATATTATTAATTATTTTTTGTTTAATTGCTTAGTATTTAAAAAAGTTCGCCTAAGATTCGTTTTCTGTAATTAAGTGCTAGCTTGATGTAATTGTTAAGGGCTTCCCAGTCGATGGCTTCATTTAGAACTCCTATGATTTCCTCTTCATTAAGGTAGTTTACACCAAGTGTATTGCTTCTTGTTTCCACTAAAACAGGACCAAGAAATGGAACACGTTTTCACGTTCATTTAGATTACAGAGTCAACTTTTTTTTTCCAAATCATTCCTGTGAGGGATATAGTTCAGGGGAGGTATCTCCATTCGTGCTTTTAAAACCATGACATGACATGAGATTGGTAGGATACTCCACCCTGAAATAATTTTCTGTTAGAAGAAGCCGAGTCTTGCGTATATTGCCCTGTGTAATGAACTTCTGGCTTTTAGAATGTAGTATATTCTCTCTTTCTTTCATCGACTAACGTTATTAGGCCATAAAGAGTTCGCTTTACCGCGTGTCCATTCTATCGTTTCGGAGAAGAAGTGTATGTCCACAGTACTTGGCTAGCTCCCTCCAAGATTCGAACCATGATATTTGTTTTTGAATCACAAGCATAGTGATTTTCTTCGGTAGTCTCCTATCATTCATCGCAATATAGTTCTTAAAATGTAGTTCACCTGTGTTTTTAGATTTGAGATGAATGAAGCTGGAAGACCTGTCTCTAACAATAGTACGTGATTTGTAGTATTATTTGGAAGCTTTGAATTTCCTTTTAAGAAATAACGCAGAAACTCCTCCACTTTATCGAACTTCTTATGGCCCCAAACTTGAGCTGCACATGATTGCTTTAGCTGTGGTTTCAAAAATACGATATTTGGATTCGTATTCAACGTCTATACAAAGAACCACAGTCCTCTATGTGGCGTTCAATGCGTATTTGGATTTAGCCAACTTATCAAGCATGTAGCTTTTCTATAGTTCAAATTCCTAGATATCCGCATACCAAGAAAGTTGTATTCATTTACAACTTCAATGGTTTGGGTTCCAAGTTTCCAGGTCTCAGTGCGGCAGTTTTGGCCTCCACCGTTACAGAAAATCATAATTTTGGACTTGTCTAGGTTTACCTGGAGCCTCTACTTGTTGCAGTACTCAAACAACCTATTGATAATTAGCTGGAGACTACCAAGCGACTCTGCTAGCACCACAATATCGTCCGCAAACATAAGAACCTTAACTAAAAGATTTGCTGAAACACGAATTCTACCTTGCAAAACCTCCTCTAAGTCATCAATAAATTGTGCAAATTATAGGGGATTCAAATTACATCCCTGCCTCAGACCTATTTCTACTTCGAATTGCTTTGATACTTTGCTTCCAAAAGCGACTGCAGAAGTTGTGGCGGTAAAAAGATGCTCCAAAACGTTTACAAACTTTGACGATACTCCTTTATTATACAGTTTCAACATAAGTGCATTCCTGTCTTTAGTATCGAGGGCCGACTTGAAATCAACGAAAAATCCGTAGAGTTTTATTTTGGATTCAATGAAGATTTCAGTTAGGTATATTGGTAAGCGAACAGATTTGGTCGATTTTCGAGTAATTCTTTCGAAAACCAGCTTGTGACTCGCTCAGTAAGTTGTTGTTACGAACCCAATCATAGAGCCGTTTGGACAGAAGTTTTGTGCAAATTTTCATTGATGAGTTCTATAGTGATATGCCTCTGTAGTTTGCGGCCACTTCCTTGTCACCTTTTTTGAAAATTGGGGAAATGATGGCTTCTTTAAAGTAGTGTGGTAGATAAGCTGAATCATACGCTTGGTTTATTCAAAGAATATATCATCAAAATATTTTACGTTTTTTGATGACTTTTTATGATTTTACTTGTGAGTTGCAGCGATAATGTAGATGAGTATTTTACTGCTGATTTGGCGTTGAAGTAAGCTCCTAATCGCCACCCATATCAGTGGGTTATCATTGAGAAAACTGTCACTTAGTTTTCCATTAAATGTGACACAATGAGCTACACCTCATGAGGTTATGTCGTAACATCCAGTTGCATTCTGTAATCGGCCTTACAGTTACATTGCTAAATTATAGATATTTGTCACACTTGAAGTGTTGGCCAGCTTCAGATTTACGATCAGCTTAAAAAAATTCTATTTTTATGTTTTATATAAAAAAAAAAAAATTTCAAGTTCTAAAAATATTTTTTAAGGAATTAAATTTGTATAAAGAAGTTACTCTCTTCTTTGTTCAAATTGAACTCCTTAAAGAATTCAAGAAGAATAGTTTGATAGAAACGAAAAGGTTTTTTGACATTTCCTTTAGATCCCTCGAATTTCATGACAGAACGCATTTGAACCCAAAATGCGGAGCCTATTTCTAATTTGCACAGCAAGGCTATATTGGTATGGCTTTAGGGGATGTAACTTTTCTTTACTTCATAAACAGGGGCCTAAACTGATCTACCAACAGAATATACAATTTTCATGTTTTAAATTATGCCTTTGAAGTCCCTTTGCCGCATAGGTCAAGCTACTAAGAACAAAATATAAATTTCCCTTTAATCAATGAAAATTATTTTTGCACCCAACCCAAAAAAGAAGAAAAACAAGAAAATCAAATTGATGTGAAAAAGGACCACACAAAACGGGAAGAAAATATTGAACGTCTGCCATAGCTTCAGGGAATAGCGTGCTGCGGAATGTGAATTCCAACAATTCTCTCGCACTCTTTCGCAATAGCCGACCGACGCATTAAAAAATGTTATCTCGTCAGCTTTTATATGAGATAAAATTTTATTAAGTTGAACATGTGCCTAGATTTATTGTAACTTATTTATCGACACAAAACACGTCCACTGGTTAGTACTAATTTCAACACAGACCGCAATTCCTTGAAATCACAAAAATATTCGCCCAACAAATCACAAAACGGATTGTAGATGTTGCAGCTTGTGGCATTTGCTTCTTCGGTATCCCCTAAGATAAAAGACTCAAGGCTGTGATTTCACAATTAGACGAGCATCTCTCAACAATAACTGGAACTTACAACCAAAGGTCTCATCATATCCTCGCCAAAAGCATTGACACATCATGAGTAAACATCGTAAATCTTTCATTTATTGAAATCAAAATAAAAAAAAGAGAGAGATAAGAAGGAGAAAAAATAAAAATAATAAATATAAGTCGAGACTCACACAGGACACACAATGGGGAGGAACATATGTACGTTCCTGTTTTTCCAATAAGTACCACCGTATAACATGGCAGCTCCATAAGTCGAGTCCTTTATTCAAGTGACCAAGTGGAAGTTTTCTGTGTATTTTTTTTTTTTATACTCGCAAAGCTACATGTAGCACACTCCATGTCATGTCCCATGAGTTCAGTTTTGTGAACATTTTTTATATTAAGTTGCCGTTGTGAGGTTTCAAATACGATAAAACTTAAAATTTAAGGTTGAACTTTTTGCATTGCTTTGATTATCTACTCTTTTTTGTTTTTTGTGGTGGAAACAAGAAGTAAACATTTTTTATGAAAACTCTGAGTGACTATGTGTTATTCGTCGTGTTATACAGGGTTTTCCAATAAGAGGTACCGTTCTGATGTTAAAAAAGAGTATTTTCTTAATCATTGGATATTTATTTTAATGTGAAGAGAATCAAAAGGAAAACAACCCCAGGCAAATGGTCGCCTCAACTACGTTTTAGTAATGTCCTCGATAACTCTAGGAACTCGACCTATTGAGGTCCTGAAATAACTCTGAGCCATTAATTAATATGAACTTTATTTTTCACGTAAATAGGGTGGCGTTACAGAGCGAAGAGCCCCTGGGCCTAGTGCATTTCTCACAACCATGCCATGTGAGGGAATGGAAGGGACCTACAATTTTCTGCCTAACGGCTAACGACTAACGGAGGACTTGCCAATTCCTCGCGAAAGATGATACCCGTGGAAACACATTTTTTTCGCCTCTGCTGGGACTCGAACCTCGAACCTCTGGGTTAGCAGGTGGACATGCTAACCATTAAGCCACGTGGACCACTTTTTTCACGTAACTCCAAAGAAAATAGAGGTGTTAGATCGAAAGGCCTCGGAGGACATTTGTTCGAAAAAGAGCGATAGTGTCGTTTCTGCTTGTGTGCCACGTAACGCTGTAGTACACATTAAAATCTCCCAATGCCGGCCCACAATTATTTTCGAATAAGTAAGGCACAATGACAAAATAAGCATTGAACAGTCACATATTGATAATGGAAAGTCCCTGTAACGATTATTCTTGAGCTTTCCGATCTCCAAATGTGACAAACGTCGTTCCAAAGATCGAAATGTACTTAATCTGTTTTTTCCTCAAATAAATGGGCTACAAGCTACAACTGTAATATTTATTTCCAGTTGCGATGTGCATGACCTCGATTCTTGACGTCACTAAATTGGCCCACCAGTTTAAATTTTTTCTCAAGCTTCACAATCTACAAGCTTGGAGTTGATGAAGAGTTCAGTTACCAGTAATCTTGGAACAACGGACCTTTTGGATCGATGATCTCATTATCTGAAATTGTTGATTGCTCCTGGGACTGAAGCCTCGAACTCCAGAGTAACATGCAAACATGCTAACCATTACGGCACTGGCGCTTTACAAATGCGAATATTTATTGCAGTAATATAAGCCGACACAACATTTTGATCGTGGATTTTTGTGATGGTCCATTATAGCTATCGAAATGTGCCGTATTAGTCTAAGTTAGGTTAGGTTAATGTGATACCACAAGGAATTTGAGCAACTGCTTCTTATTAAAACCATTTTGAGCCTTCCATAAAACGATGAAGACTGTAATTATCTTTGTTTTTAAGATCACTTGGATTGGCGAAAAAGTGTTCGCCCAGATGTGTTTTACGTCTTTAAAAGAGGGCGTGTATAAAGGAGATGTGGGACGGTTTCCTCTTCTTCCTGGCTCATGCAGCTGCAGCAGAATTCATTTGATGGAACATTGAGCCTTGTGTTATGTCTACCTATGATGCAGTGTCCGGTTTAAACACCAATTTCGGAGCTCAAGTGTAATCTGCTTCAGGAAAACAAGCTTTTGGTACCTCCTTCCTTTTGGTAGCCATGCAGGTGGTGGTGTTTGTCCTTCTGCTATTCGTTGTCTTATAGCATCTTGCTTTGGCGCGGGAACATAACTCCTCGGGACAAAAGTTCATAAGAGAAATGTTTGGACTTATGTCCCATTTTACATGTTTTGTTTGATGCAAATGCAATACCTTTGGCGAGATGAAACTTTTCCAAAAAAGTGGCAATCAGAAAAAAATTTTGACTTCATCAAAAACGTGTTTAATGGGTTTTTTCTTTGCTAATTACTTACTAGGCAGGGCTACCATATGTCAAGAACTCAGCGCAATGTCATATAGTTGTTAGAAAACCAAAGGTTGTTAAAATACCGCCGCTCGCTCTTCGAGTTTATAAGCAAAAAACTAGGGAAAATTTTTAATGTTGCAGGGAAAAGAAAATGAAAGAAGTGAAACAAAATGATTTTCCTTTCTTTTTGAAACGAAGTTTCTTATCGCGCGTAATGAAAGGAGGCTAGCTGGAAAAAATTCTTACGAAAAATTGTCACGACATAAAACGTCATAAAAAATTCTTACGAAAAATTGTCACGACATAAAACGACATAAAAAATTCATACGAAAAGTTGTCACGTTTGTTATAGTAAGCTATTGTAAGCTTTGCGGCGTCGCATGTTTCTGGGGAAGGGGAAGGGGAAGGGGAAGGGGAAGGGGAAGGGAAGGGGAAGGGGAAGGGGAAGGGGAAGGGGAAGGGGAAGGGGAAGGGGAAGGGGAAGGGAAGGGGAAGGGGAAGGGGAAGGGGAAGGGGAAGGGGAAGGGGAAGGGGAAGGGGAAGGGGAAGGGGAAGGGGAAGGGGAAGGGGAAGGGGAAGGGAAGGGGAAGGGGAAGGGGAAGGGGAAGGGAAGGGAAGGGGAAGGGGAAGGGGAAGGGGAAGGGAAGGGGAAGGGGAAGGGGAAGGGGAAGGGGAAGGGGAAGGGGAAGGGGAAGGGGAAGGGGAAGGGGAAGGGGAAGGGGAAGGGAAGGGGAAGGGGAAGGGGAAGGGGAAGGGGAAGGGGAAGGGAAGGGGAAGGGGAAGGGGAAGGAATACTAATACAAATACTAATACTTATACTGTGCGTTATGAAAGGGGGCTAGATGGAAAAAATTCTTACGAAAAATTGTCACGACATAAAACGACATAAAAAATTCATACGAAAAGTTGTCACGTTTGTTATAGTAAGCTATTGTAAGCTTTGCGGCGTCGCATGTTTCTGGGGAAGGGGAAGGGGAAGGGGAAGGGGAAGGGGAAGGGGAAGGGGAAGGGGAAGGGGAAGGGGAAGGGGAAGGGGAAGGGGAAGGGGAAGGGGAAGGGGAAGGGGAAGGGGAAGGGGAAGGGGAAGGGGAAGGGGAAGGGGAAGGGGAAGGGGAAGGGGAAGGGGAAGGGGAAGGGGAAGGGGAAGGGGAAGGGGAAGGGGAAGGGGAAGGGGAAGGGGAAGGGGAAGGGGAAGGGAAGGGGAAGGGGAAGGGGAAGGGAGGAAGGGGAAGGGGAAGGAATACTAATACAAATACTAAAACTTATACTGTGCGTTATGAAAGGGGGCTAGATGGAAAAAATTCTTACGAAAAATTGTCACGACATAAAACGACATAAAAAATTCATACGAAAAGTTGTCACGTTTGTTATAGTAAGCTATTGTAAGCTTTGCGGCGTCGCATGTTTCTGGGGAAGGGGAAGGGGAAGGGAAGGGGAAGGGGAAGGGGAAGGGGAAGGGGAAGGGGAAGGGGAAGGGGAGAGGGGGAAGGGAGGGAAGGGGAAGGGGAAGGGGAAGGGGAAGGGGAAGGGGAAGGGGAAGGGGAAGGGGAAGGGGAAGGGGAAGGGGAAGGGGAAGGGGAAGGGGAAGGGGAAGGGGAAGGGGAAGGGAAGGGGAAGGGGAAGGGGAAGGGGAAGGGGAAGGGGAAGGGAAGGGGAAGGGGAAGGGGAAGGGGAAGGGAAGGGGAAGGGGAAGGGGAAGGGGAAGGGGAAGGGGAAGGGGAAGGGGAAGGGGAAGGGGAAGGGGAAGGGGAAGGGGAAGGGGAAGGGGAAGGGGAAGGGGAAGGGGAAGGGGAAGGGGAAGGGGAAGGGGAAGGGGAAGGGGAAGGGGAAGGGGAAGGGGAAGGGGAAGGGGAAGGGGAAGGGGAAGGGAAGGGGAAGGGGAAGGGGAAGGGGAAGGGGAGGGGAAGGGGAAGGGGAAGGGGAAGGGGAAGGGGAAGGGGAAGGGGAAGGGGAAGGGGAAGGGGACAGGGGAAGGGGAAGGGGAAGGGGAAGGGGAAGGGGAAGGGGAAGGGGAAGGGGAAGGGGAAGGGAAGGGGAAGGGGAAAGGAAGGGGAAGAGGATACAACCAATCTTTTAACACCAAATATGTCGGTCATAATGAACAATATGCAGAACTTGCACGTAAGACGTACAAGTGTTGCAGATTTATATGCAGCAGAGTGTGTAATGGAAAACGGTGTTACCTTAATCATGGCAGTCATATATGTCTCACCAAATAACAAATTAATAGATATTCAGGAGTTCATTCATCGAGCACTGCTAGAGTATTCTAAAGATATTCTAAAGATGTATCTCGAACGCTTAGCAGATACAACAAAAATTTAGATAAAGTGCCACTCATTTTAGCCGGTGATTTTAACATCAACTTTAGTAATGAAAAATCAAAACCATTGCTACAGTTTCTAGAGGAAGAATTTAATTTAAGAATTAAAAATAATCCAGCAGAATCAACAACAAAATATAATACTACCATTGATGCAGTTTTTTCAAGACATTTAAACAAAATAGAATCCCAAACATATGTTTCCTACTTCAGTTACCACAAGCCAATTATTACGAAAATCGAGCCTACTGATTAAGTTTATATAACATTATATTTGTTAATAATAAAAAAATATTATTATAACTTAAAAAAAATTAAATTTTATTACAATTCTTTCACTAATTAATCGAAAGGAACTTCGTTTCATCCGGGTGTCCCTTGACACCTCTCAACTTTTTTTTTTCAACT